>OY540830.1:2707560-4056340 GCA_961205895.1 Mythimna pallens
GCCGTTAAGGAGTAACAAATAACAAATTATTGACAGGACGGTTGCCGTAAAGGTGCGTACGAACGACCCTCGCGCGAAATTCACGCGCGCCGTTCGCAAGCGGGTCGCGAACGGCGCATTGACATTATTTGATTATCTATGCTTTTGTGACGCCATAACAACAAATAAATAAACACGAAATATATAAATGGCATGACTGGCGCTATAGCTGAACGATTGGCTGCTGCGCTGCGGGTCGCGGGTTGATTCCCGCACGGAATAAATATTTGTATAGCCTACAGATAGATGTTCCGGGTCTGGGTGTCTCGTGTATGTGAGTTTACATATTCGATACAAGAGTAATTCAAGAGGGGCACGTTTAAAAACAAAAAAGAAATAATGTTATACTCACAGATCCTCATCAGGCAACACATGCGTTATGGTCCGGATGCGTCTGGGCACATTGCACAGTTCCATGTCCTGTGCCGGGTAAGCGAGGGGGTCCCGCTCGCCCATGAGGCGATCACAGACCTCCTCGTAGTCCGGGGGCTCAATCATGTCGCACAGTGATATCTAAAGTATGGGAAATGGGTGTTTTTAGACTCTTTTTCTACTATTAAAGAAAGAGATGCGGGACGAAATTCGCTTAACGTAAAAGTAAAATCAAATCATTATGGGAATACGCGATCGAAATAGAATTGAATAAATTTTATTATACAACAAAAAAGGGCTTGCAGACGGCGAGCAATGGGTAGCTCACCGTCCGACCGTCCAGACTGAGCTCAAGTCGTCGACGGAGCGTACTGTTCCACGCGCGCCTCAACATGTCTCAGAAGCCCACTGGGGCCAAGGGTTTGTTTTTTAAAGGAAAACTCGGCCCTGGTATGAAAGGCAACAAAGAAACAGGAGTGGGTTTTTAGTCAGTAAAAATCTGATACACCGCACCCTCTCGCTCCGCCCAAGAGCGCGAGATGTCATTAGATGATTTTTCGACCTAATACGAAAACACCAAAAGAGTGACAAAACTTATATACCCCTCCCCCCTCCTCCTTTTATACGCCCTCTGTAGCCGAAACAAGAGACTACATCTCACTTCCAGCGCGCGTTTCATTTCGGTGTGAATTTTGGTACACATAATTGATCAAAATAAAATATATTTAGAACTGATTCTGCTCAAGAATAAACAACATGCAATTAAATTAAAAATGCACTTAAAGATATTTTAGATTTGCTTCCGGACAAAATTTTTGTAGCCAATTTTAGCGAAGAAATGTTTATCAACACTTATGTGCACAAGTATAATACTAGTGCACAAGTGCTGAAATAGAAGCACCCTTTCTCTCCTTTCCCTCTCATTATCCAATGTAGCACCAATCCAACTTAACTGGAAGAAGTTCAGACAGGACCATTCACTTAACATGCTTTCTTCGCATGAGGAAATCACATGGCTAAGTTTGACAGCCACTGCGTATTGTCATTGACTTCCTAATGGAAAATCCTGCTTGACACACATCAACAGGAGAGTTATAAATGCCATAGATTCAACTACTGTCTCGTATTGGACTTAAATGAAAGCTCTGGTGTGTTTTAGCTTGTATTTCAAGAGTAATTGAATTTTTATTATAAATTTGCACGGGGCGATATTAATCATTTGTTTCTTTACTGGTTTTATATAAAGGTAATGTAAGGTAGATATACAAACATATTAAAAAATAATAAACTCCTATAAAAATTTACTGCTTGCTATTGGTGTGATATAGGCACCAACAACATAGACTTTCAGTCTCAATAGATTATTGCACAGTTCTGTGCTGGCACACTGCTCACTACTTGCTTAACAGAGAAGTGGTTAATGGTTACAGACCTCCTCAGTTATCAATTTAATTTTCATTTACAGGCATTTTTGATATGTCAAGAAGATAGTCAGAAAAATTATGTTAATTGTGCATTCCAACATGTAAATCTATATGGAGAAGAGATTTACAGTCTATAGAAACACAATGTCATTAATTACAATTTAACTGTTTACTTTTGAGCTGTCAAGGATATGGTCAGTCAGAAAGATCTAAGTTAATTGAACATTCCAAAACATTAGTCTCTATAGAGTTTGGTACTCCATGAATAGTTTCACTTGGCTACTCCATTCTAAATAAGTGTTGTGATACTTGTTTTAAAAAAAAAAGAACATAAAACCTTGGAGAGTACAAAGAGAACAATTCTAGCATGTGTCATTGCGAAGGCACTACATTTTCATAGCACTGTCAAAGGCACAGAGCAAAAAAATACTTATTTTGTGTAAATGATTATAAAGTTGCATTATTTTTTAGTTTAATTGTTAGGCTTTTTGGTGTAAATACAGCTGAAAACCTGAAAAAAGAGGAGTATTTATTGTCACTTTCTGTAAAAAATTTATTAGACCAATATTACATTTTCTACAGAAAGTTAAGAGAAAGTCAGAAACTTTCTCTTTAAATTCTTTTTAAAAATGTTCATTACAATGTTTTTGGATCTTGTGTATGTGACCTCATTTTTATTCCATTTTTAAATAAGGAATTGCTAGTTAGTATGAAATAATGTAAGGGACATTTACCTAAAATGTAAAAATGTATCTTACGATGATTGATATGTTCAGTATTGATAAGGTTATATTCATCTCCCTAGCCTTTTCCTAACTAGCTTGGGGTTGACACCCAGTCTAACTAAATGCAAACTGAGAACCTGTGTTTTACATGGACCTTCTATCTATCAGACCTCCACAACCCCGGGCAACACAATACTTCTTGGATAGACTGATTTTTTGATTCCTAAAATAAAAAAATGCTAAAGCCTAAAACAAATTATATATAGTCAGCTAGCAGTAGATAGCTACTGCTAGCTGACTACTTACATTATAATTTTTTATTTACTGCTTGCTTCATAATTTTAGATTTGGTAATTTATCAAAATGAATTAACTTTACAACCAGTAACATTTGTTGAGGCTTAAGTGTGAATATTGACAGTGAAAGTTATTGAAAATACATACAAAATATCCTTTATGAAAATCTCATATTATAGAGACTAGGAAACATTATGAGTTGCTATCACCACAACACTTGATGCATGCACAATATATTATTATATTAGCACAGTTTGTCCTAGTTTAAGTCTACGTTATGAAACCACTTATGTTGAGACAATTGTTAAAGTATTGCCTCATAGATTGACATATTAGTATGAAATAACAGTAGTCTCGACGTACCAGCAATCAATTAGTAAACAATCCAAAGCTCACACTACATATAAGGATAAGGAAGGGGTGAATCATTTGGTTAAAATGTTATGATTTTATGAATATTAGATTAGTGGGATAACTTACAGAAGACGAGCAACCAGAGAGAGTCCCAACCTTCGACTGGTTAGAATACACCTTACGAGCCTCCCCAGCATTCCTATAAATAGGAAAAAATCAATTTTTGCCGTATTTATAAACGATAAAGAGCGTTCATGCATCGCCAAACAGGGACAGCGCTACAAGGGCAGGAGAACCATTTACCCGGAAGATTGCTGGTATTTACGTCCAAGAGTCATCTAAAATAACTTCAATAAACTTCTTACTCAAAGTAAAGTGCAACTTTTTTATTATTTCACTTAAGATTCCGTTAAAAAACAAACATCCACGAATTTCTTGTTTACAGATTTGACATTTCAATTGACATGACAGCTAGTTCCGGAGTTGCCATTTTGTTTAAATTACTGGAGGTAGTTACGGTCGCGGTCCACTGGTCCAGTGAACTTATAAAATCTATTTTTAATCACATAAAATCAAATGGTAAAATGATTATTTTCTATTTGAATATTCTTTCAGATTTAGGTGCTATAATATGTGGCGCTTTATTGAACTCTGATGTTTTAATGAGCTTGAACTTGAAAAGTAATCTGAGACGCAAGGTCACTGCTCAAGTCTTTTAACTGTGTCCAGACAATGTCAAGCGCTAATAAGTTTAAGATTTCTCGGAATAAATTGAACTAAAAGTTTAAATATCATAATCTGTAAGAAATATATCATAGTCTGAAAATTATATCTACATGTAATATTCTATTTTAAAGAAATAAAGTTTGTTTGTTGGTAATTATATCTGGACTACTAAATTAATTTTGAAAATTATTTCACCAATACAAAGACATTAAATATATTATATCTCTTTATATCTCTTTGTACTAATAGAATGCTACATTATTCCTGAGTGACATAGCCCATGACGCTCAGCGAATTACGGGTCAGTTAGAAGTTATATTATTATTATATTATTATTGTTACATATTACATTGACTGGTCGAAACATGGGAAGGAAATTAGGAAGTATACACTGGGTTATAATACAAAATTACCTGAACATGGTTGAATGCGATTTTGTTATTCAATACTGGCGCTTTTTTTTACTTTTGCATACCTACCTAACCTTCGAATCTGTGATCATCAATTTGATTAATAAAAACCGGTGATTATCGGTATTATTAATTTATATAAATGGAGAAACTGACTGACTGACATATCAACGCACAGCCGAAACTACTAGGAGTAGGAGCGAGAAATTTTGCACAAAGCTTCCTTTTATGACGTAGGCGAGCACTAAGATAAGATTTTCCATAATTCACTCCCTAAGAGGATGAAACGGGGGTCCAAAGTTTGAACGGAGAAACCGACTTTAAAGCGGGCGAAGCCGCTGACAGAAGCTAGTTTTAAACAAGGGAATTTGACCTGGTAGGTATCTGTATACCTACCAGGTCAAATGCCACCAGTAACTTCACCCACGTGAATGTAGATTTGTCCATACATCCTATGGAACCCCATTTCATCATTTCAAAAAATCCTTCCTTAGTGTTTGCCTAGTGGCCAAAATTAGTAACATTGCCACGGTGAATGAGGTGTGAGAGGGCGTGTCAGACTTTTACTGATTAAAACCCATCTATGTCCTTCAATTGCCAGCCTTTCGCCAGCCAGCCTTTCAGTGTTTTCAGGATGCATTTTGGAGAGTGTGCGCGGAATTGCATAACTTGATTGCACCATCTCATTTCTACCATCGGACTACCCGACGAACGGCGAGTATCCAGCCTTACGTTGTCGAAACCTCTACGGTTTGGACCAAGCGTTTCGCCTCGTCGTTTATACCGCGTACATAGAGGGACTGGAACAACTTGCCTTCTGCGGCCTTCCCATCCTTATAATTTAGGTGTCTTTAAGGCTAGAGTGAATAGGTTCTTAACAAACTAGTGCCCTTCACCATCAACGATTGCATCACTACTTACCTACCATCAAGTGGGGTCGCAGACAAGCACTAAAAAAACATTTGACTTCGGACCACGGATTCCTTTTCAGAAATTCCCTGTTGCCATATCGGGTATCGGCTATGCTGGGGCCTTACGGTTTTGCTGACATCTCTTTCGAGGCGCTCGTGGAACACTGCGCGTTAGACTCGGTCCTATACGGATGGCCGGACCGCGGATAGTTACCAACTGCTCTTCGTATAAGCCCGCGTCTACGGAGCCCGGGGATCGCCCTGCGAGTCCTGACGTCCGGAGCGTCTCCTCTCGCAGCGGCGGGCACGTGAGGATGTCAATTTCATCACGTTTGCGGCCATCCTTATCTATCACATTACTGCTTCGCAGAAGGAGGCGACCGCATCCCATTTCTAACCGACTTCAAAAAGATGTTTATTTTTTTATTTATTCTTTATGTTCACCGATTTTTCGGTCAATTGTGGACAGATTAAAAAAAAATTTTTTTGATTGAATGTGTATGCTTCCAAGTCTATGGGACCACCATAAAAATATTGTTATGATTTGATCAAGACCTTCGAAGATATGGAAAAGAACTCCTTATAGGATCATAGCAGAACTGTCGTAACAAGTAAAATTGCTTTATTTATACGTCTAGTTGATGACTGACTGAAACAATAGGGGGAATATATCAAACTGATGAAGCCTGAAGTTAGGCATTGGTTCTCTGTAATAAATTAATTTTGTGCAACAAGAGAGCAAAGTGGTTTTTTGGCTAAAAAATTAAAAAGTTACTTTGTCTCACGCAGTGAGCAAAATCGAGTTTTGCTCACTGTTTTCAAGCAGCAAAACCTACTTGTTTGAGCTGCAGTGGTGAAAATAACTATAATCTAACCGTATTATTATAATTATCATGAGAAGTACTCTGGCTATATATATTTAAGTATGGCTGAAGGGTAGGTACTTTTTAGTGGTGGTAAAACTAAAAAGTGTAAAATAAAAAACTTTTTACAAAAAAATAAAATACAACCGACTTCAATATAAAAAAAAACACTGAAAAGTGCAAAATAACTTTAATTTCGGAAGTCGGTGTTAAATAACGAAGAGACAAAACTATTAGAGAAACGTTTTTTAACAGGAATACTTACTTTTGTAACAGTGTATTAAGTACATACTATTGTAATCCACGCGCCTACTACAATTAAAATTGGGTGAAAAAAATAATTTTTCGAAAGTGTTATTGAAAGAAAGGTCTATTGTAGACCGGACTATGAGATCACCCTTTTTATTATTTTGAAGTATGGGTATGTGGCCAGAAGCGCCGATTTTATTACGTAGATAACTTAGTCATGAAATCAGAACTTAGAATGCAAAATCGAGCGCTGCTAGCTGGAGAAATGTCCAACCCGGATCTTGTGGGTATATATGATTCGCTTTTTACCATTCATACAGATATTGAAGTTCTTTTATCAACTTATGTAAAAAAGACTAAACTAAGAATGCAAGAGTAAGCGAAGTGAGTTCGAAAATGCAGTAGATAGGTTGTGATTCTCGTGGATCATTGCTCGCACCCACTCTTTACTTCGGTAGGTGCTGAAGCTCCCGTATATGGTGAATAAAGCATGTCGGGGTTCCGGGGCGGTAAAATATCAGCCGATCTCTTTTCAGTTTTCAGTTTTGAGTCAGTCTCTGATATTAGAAGTACAAAACAAAATGATGTCCGATCGCAGCCAAAACCTCTCGAATTTAGTTTCGGTCGACCGTAGTTTCGGCAGCATGGCAGTCGAAACTGAAACTAAGACCAAACTGAGCCAAAACCAGGCCAAAATTAGGCCAAAACTAATCCAAAATTTTACAAAACTAAGCCAAATCGAAGTTAGACCGAAATTAGTCTGGTACTAGGCCGAAAACAGGGTGAAAAGAAGTCGAAGCTAGGCCGAAATTCCGCCGTAGCTAAGCTAAAATTAGGCCGAAACTACTCCAACACTGAAACCAAAACCGAAAGTTCGGTCGCATTTTTTAAACTTTTTTCCTATTTTGAAAATATCGTGGTAGCATCAAATTAGGGTGGAGGTTGCAGGTAAGTACCCTTCGTGGGTACCTACGCATGTGCTTCCAAGAAATCCTTTACAAATATCAGCAAGCAATACCTATGAGAATAAAAACTAAAATGACAAAACCCTTTCAACAACCCACGCACGCATCTCGTGCTATAAAATCTCGGAAAGACAAACTGCGCATATGACTAATCCGTTTGTTCTATTCGCGCACGTTACAAAATCTAATTGGATTGCCGGTCGCGTGGCGCGGGCTTCGCGCGCACGGGACCTCGCACGGGCACAGATTAAAAACGCACTTGAAAAAAAAACTCCAGGCTCTGCCATTGTTTTATACGGAGCCATGTTTTTTGTTTAGTTAATTTAAATTGGGTAGGAAGTTTTCGAGGACTTTCTGAGGTTTCATGAGCTGTTTTTGTATTTCGTTTGCTGGATAATTTTAGTTTTTTTTTGTTTATTTGTTCGGTGATGGTGAAAAGCTTTTTTTTTCAGATGGGAAATTATCTAGTGTCTTCTCCCGAGCGAGAGGGCGTACAAGACTTTTATTGACTAAGATCCACTCCTATGTTTATTTATTTATTCATTTAAACTTCATGTACAGTAGTGGTACATAAGTGGGCGGGCTATATTCCTTCGTTGCTTTGCGTTTCAGAGCCCCGGGTTTTCCTTTCAGAGGCGAACCCAAGGCCCCAGTAGGCTTCGACCCTGCTGGGCCCCTACGATTTTGCTGACATCTCCTTGAAGCGCGCGTGGAACACTACGCACCGTCGACGACTTGGGCTTGGTCCGGACGGTTAAAGGCGTTTATTCCTCACTACACAACCTCTGTTTATATAATAGTACTTACGGGGAGCAAAGCTCTAAAAATGTAGTAACGCTTCTAGGATATAGTTCCTCAGTTATAAGATATTTGGCCACGAGCTCTTCTGAAAACGAATCATTATCTTCCTGCGCTTATCCCGTGCGTTTTTCTTCCATTCTAGCCTGTCACACAATCAATCCACCTTTTTTTTCGCCTCCCTCTCCCTATCTATGGATAGCCACATGTATATTCATAACTCTTTTAGTATAACTGGCATTTCATCCCTCCTCTTTACATGTCCATATCAAGACAAATTATTCCTCTTCAACTTTTCAGTCACTGGCGCCACTTTCAAACTTCCTCTAATATACTCATTTCTCACTTTATACACGATGTCTTTGACATCGACGCACAATCGAATACCACGGATCTAGGACATGATTCTGGACCTAATGATGTACTTTTTTAAATTTAATCTGTGTAAAATCGTTATGCTAACCAACCTCAATGATATTTTTATTAAAAAAAAATTAATTAAAAAGGCATCGAGGTATAGATAAAATCGTTATTCTAGTCAATCCCGATGACATTTTTAATTTTAAAAGTAATTCATATTTATTTTTAAAATTAATAAAACGTAAAGGTATATTTTTTTTAAATAGGAGAAATCCGACGAAAATTCCACCGCTGGGGGGTCCGAAATCATGTATTGGATCCATAGAATTCGTTTGTGCGTCGATGTCAAAGACACCCAGTATATTCTCGTACATCGATATATATGTACTATTCTCGTCACATCGCACATCCATCTCAATATTCTCATCTCTGCTACATGCAATTTTCTAAACGAATCATCAAACAAAAACTTTCCAATGGTACCGATACCGAAATAACTCAACAGGAGACTTTAACTTAATTTCAACGTGATTATTTTCAGTAGATACTTACTACGAGTAGGTAGGGAAACTTCCCTGCGGCCGAAATGTTTCGGAGAATCGATCGTTTGACGACATTCTAACAGATCTTATTAAAGTTTAACTGTGTTCACTTCGACGTTTCGTTTATAACGATGTTACAGGAAATTAAGAGATGGGCAGCTAAACATAGTTAGATCAGGAAAAAGGAGTTTTACCTATATTTAGGTCCTACTGGGGCCAAGGGTCTGATTCCGAAAGGATGACTCGGCCCTGGTACGAAAGGCAACGAAGGAACAGTCAGTCAGTTAGTCTTAGTCAGTAGAGTTTGACACTATCTCCCACTCCGCCCAAGAGCAGGTATAAGTCATGTAAGCATGTCATAAGATGATTTTCCTACCGAAAAACAAGGATGAAAAAAAAAAGTATTTGAAAGTAGAATTACTATAATATGATACTTGATTTTGAGTTTCCATTTCTATACCCTTTTTATTTCTTTCACTCTTGGGTGGGGCGAGAGGGCGTGTCAGACTTTTACTGGTTCCTTTGCCTTCGTTTCAGAGCACCAGCGTTCTCTTTCGCACAACTCATGGTCCCAGTTGGTTCGACCCTGCTGGGCCGCTACGGTTTTGCTGGCATATCCTTGAGGCGCACGTGGAACACTACGCGCCATCGAAGACTCGGGCTCGGTCCGGATGGTTACCGGTCGATCGGACGGTGAGCGACCCATTGCTTGCCGTCCGCAAGCCCGCGCCAACACGTAGTGTAACCACGACACATTCAGGACCAAGCCTGAATTAATGGCATGTAGAGTTCTATGCGCGCCTGAAAGAGATTTCAGCAAAACTGAAGGGGCCTGCTGGTACTGTGGAAATTTTTGAAAGTGTTATTATTATTATTATATATACTTTATTGTACACATCATACTGTGGACAGGACAAACATAATTTATTTACTATTCATTAACATTTAAAAATACTAAGTATAATTACAATAAAATAAAATAAATAATAATAAAAATCGTAATCTAATTACAACTAACTAAAACTAAAATATGGCGTCAAAAAACTCTTCCACTCGCTGTCGACCGGTAATGTGCCCAAAAGACTGGCGGCATTGCCACGCTTTATGGCAATGCTTATCCTCTGTCCGAGGTAACAAACATATACAATAACAAAGTGTACAATGGGCGGTTTTATCGCACGGTGCAATCTCTTACAGACAACCTTAGGATGGACTGAACGAAAGGAGATAGATTGGGGCGGTCAGTGTACAAAAAACACAAATAAAATTAACAACACATAATAATAAAAATACATGTATACAATATCAATAAATATTAAATATAAAATTGAGCAAGGAGAATAAAGAAATATTACAGTGAAAGGTAATGATTTGCTCCTTCACTATTGTTTTAAAGGTCGGTAGCGTTTGAGCACGCCTTACTTCTATGGGTAAAGCATTCCACAGACGAGCAGCTTGAACAGCTGCTTGTTTTACCTAGAACGGGAAGGGTAAACGAAGGAATATATGTTGGTTTTAGTCAGTAAAAGTCTGACATGCTCTCTTGCTCCTCTTAAATCGGAAGAAGTTCTTTGATGATTTCTTCCTCCAAAAAAAAAAAAATGCTAGGTCTGATTATTGTACTAAGTGTCAAACATAAACAGTTACGATTCTGTTCATTACATTGCCTACATTTTGGTCGAACCATGTCTAAACAATGTTAAAATAAAATATTGCTTCATTCACGTGCCCTGCTGCCCCGCAACGTGCTTCCAAATCGTCGCCATTTTCCTCAATTGAATATTACGCGTTTTGCGATTTGCGAAATGGAAGCAGAAATTTATTTCACAAACTTTGTTTTTTTATTGTTCAGTTTAGAACATCATCTTGAAAAAAAAAAAACTGGGCAAGTGCGAGTCGGACTCGCGCACTGAGTTCAATTCCCGAATTGAGTTACGAAGATTTTTTCAAATTGCAATAAACATATTTTTTTTTTGTGACATAACTACAGGTTTTCAGATTTTTTCCGATACTTGTGTTATGAGACCTTGCTTCATGCCAAATTTCAGGATTCTAGGTCTACGGGAAGTATCCTACGAGTATGAATTTTAATTTCCTTGAGAGTGTCGAAATACACGTTTTTTGTTACATAAACCCGGCCATATCTTATTTTTCCGCTAACTCAGATGTTTGATTTTTTTACAGCTTCAAGGGACCGCAGACCTGAGTATACGGTTTTAAAATCAACTCGATACCTCCACGCGTTCCCGAGATAAAGGGTATTGACAGACAGGCAGACGGACGGACAACAAAGAAAAAAACGGAACCCTTATAGGAATAAGGGTTCCGTTTTTTCCTTTTGAGGTAAAAGTAGAAAAATAAAGTCTTAAAAATAGACTTATGTCTTTGAGGACTGAAATTGAATGTTTAATTTTAAATTTTTACTGATACCTAACAGTACCAACAGACGAAGTCCTACCCGATAATAGATTTTTGTCAGAAAAAAAATATTATGAACCCGATTGCAGCGACCCCTATCGGGTCCAATTGTATTTCCAAACAATCCATGAATCCATACATAAGAATTACATGTATATCTATAGATACTTGAAATAAGTATCATATAGCTGAAGAGTTTGTTTCAACGCGCTAAACACAGGAACTACTGGATCGCATTGAACAATTCTTTTAGTGTTAGATAGCCCATTCATCAAGAAAAGTTATAGGCTGTATAATATCACAATGAGACTAACAGAAACAGAAAAGTAACCTAAAACGCGGGTGATCCGCGAGGGACATAGGGGATTCCGTCCGTCTAACGAATGACCCCAAGACGGATGGTGGCACAGTGATCACGCGCTCCCGTGCCCTTTACAGTCTCCGCAGGGATGCGCCCTAGCAGGTGTTGTACAGAGGGGGATCCGGGGTGGTCTTTTATGAGGTTAGGGGGTGGTTTTAGCGAGGTATAGATCATTTCTCAAAATAATTTAAATTTATTTATTTAAACTTCATGTACAGGTTGTACATAGGCGGACTTAATGCAACAAGGCATTCTCTACCAGTTAACCTTTTTGCTTATCCAACGTCCTTATCCTTTCTGCTATCTGTAAGCGATTTAAGATACATAGGCTCTTAATAAACTAGTGCGCCTCACCATCAATGATTGCATCACTGCTTACCATCAGGTGGGATCGTAGTCAAGCTCTGGTTTATATCAATTAAAATAAATAAATAGATAGATAGACATAAAAGACAGTAGGTACCTAACGAATAACTAGGTGTAAGATCATCATCATTTCAGCCGAAAGACGTCCACTGTTGGACATAGGTTTCCCCAGATGTCGCCATAATGACTGGTCCTGTCCTGTGCATCTATCAGATTCCCGTGACCTTCACCAGGTCATCGGTTCACCTTGTGGAAGGCCATCCAACGCTGCCTATTCCAATACGTGGTCGCCACTTCAGAACCTTTCATCCCCATCGACCATCTGTTCTGCGAGTAATGTGCCCTGCCCACTGCCACTTAAGTTTGGCGATTCTTCGAGCTATGTCCGTAACCTTGGTGACCTCGGTAGAGCTTCCGAAAGAGTGGGTCACAAAATGAACATGGAAAAAACCAAAGTCATGGTAAATAACCACGTAGCAGGTACTCCTATCTAGATCGGAGACTAAACTCAAAGTTGTGGATGAGTACGTTTCCTTGGGAAAACGGACAAACAAACGGTCCAGTTATAGGAATAACCTTCGAGAAAGAAGTCAATCGCTGCTAGGTAGCGTTCGGGAAGCTGCGCGATATTTTTTCGTCTGATAAACCACAGTGTGAGACAACCATGGCCGCCTTCATTCCAACCAACTAGTAGTGATGACATAATAACATGGCTCTGAACCGCAGTCGCTCACAATTTACATCATCAAAAGGCATCCAGTTACCCAAAGGGCAATGGAAAGGGCGAAACACGACGCCGTCACTTCGTGTGCAATAGTGCAAAGAAGAAAAATAGATTATATGTTATTAATATGTATTATTTTTTTTTTTAAGATTATTCTATGTATTCTGTCTATGGGCTTTAGTTGCCTGAATATAATGAATTATTATCATTATTATTATGCTCGGTTTCCTTGTGTGATCGAATCAGGAATAAAGATATCCGCAGGAGAACCAAGGTTACCCACATAACTCAAAGAATTGCCAAGCTTAAGTGGCAGCGGTTAGGGCAGATGAAGGGAGTTTGCTTGCAGAACATATGGTCGATGGGGCCGATAGCTACTGAGTAGCTACCGCGTATTGGAGACGCAGCGTTGGAAGGCCTCCCCCAAGGTAGACCTCATCGATCTAACCTGGTGGGAGTCACGGGAATCCGAAGGATGCGGGACGCACTGGACCGGCAGTAATGGCCGACACTTGGGGGAGGCCTATGTCCAGGTCGTCGTCTTTTGGTGGAAATGATGATGACTTAACTCATGTCACAAAATTTAATATATTTCTTCAAAGTTTATGTATTGAACTTGTTTATTCTTTGTTAATAGAAAAAAGTCCTTTATGTTTTGAACAAACGCAACTTTTCAGACGGAGCCTTTCGCCCACGTCTTTCAAAACTCCTTCAAACGTCGATAAGACTTAGTTATAATAATACAATTACATGGCAAATGGCGATGCAATGAATTCTTCAAACTATTTCAAATAGTTTTTGTACTTGCTTCAATTATGCACTAAATAATTGAAGCAAGTACAAAAACTAGTTGGTAAGTAAAGTTGTGTAAGTCGTATCCTAAGTGAATTAAAATGTACGCGTCTTACAGTCTGCCCCGCCCAAGTACGCAACGCAGGGCTGCCGATCACCCTCAGTGTGCACCGCGCTACCCGCGAGTACGCTTGTCTCTTCGCTAAATATTATAACATAAAGGAAAACTGTTTTCCTTTCACAAAACCTCAGCACTTAAATAAAAGATTTCGCGTATCATGTCTGGTATTCAAATTTCGAACTTCTCTGTGTTACCATCTTGTGCTGTGTTTTAAATATCTTAATTTCAAAGGTGCATCAACTTATAAATGCAACAATTTTAATAAAAAATAAATCTTCTGGACTGTACCTACCGCAAGTTAAAAAAGTATTAAAAAAAGAGTACGAAATAAAAAACGTTTCAGTACCAACATTTTAAAATAAAATTATTTACGTCAAAAATTCTTATTATTTTTGGTTAGCAAATGTAATATTTACAATAATTAAAGTAAGAATTGTCAATAAAAGTAGTTTAATAGTGTTAAAAACGAATAATAAAGTTAACGACAGTGCAACAGGTGACCGAAACAACGACGCTCGAAATGATTTTATACGATGTAAGTACCCAAGATATTATTTTTATTAAGTTATTTTTTGATAATTTATCATACAAATGAATTAAAAATAAATTTTGATGTTTCTCCTATGTAGATGTAGGCATATAAAATAGAAAAATAAATATACCAAAAGTATATCTTAAGGAATATTGTTTTAAAAGATGTTTATGAATAAGCTTTAGCCTGTAGCTTTTAAAACAAGCTTTTTTTCAAAATATCTATATATAAATACTTGTTTTACCGTATGTTGATGAAACAGCAAAGGAAGTAGTTTGCCTCAAATGCTTAAATTTATTTTTCAAGGAGTTGTCTGTATGGTCTTTGTAAGGTATTTCAGTGACTTGGCGTAGTTTGGGTTTTTGCCGTTGGGGCGAGCCGAAAAATTCGGCGCCCACTCTGGTACTCGTACTTTCATTGCTTTCGCGCTTTTTCTTTCTAAGAAAATTGTTTGTACAATATTGTTAATTTCAATACGTTAAACCAGTACTGGTTTTATTAGTACTATAGGGGCACACTGCAGAAATAAAAACTCTGCAATCTCTACTACTTGAATAGTGGAGATAACAGGGGAAGGGGGATAATCAAAAGTTACTAACTTGTCATCTTATGCAGAAAAGAGAGCATGTAGGAAGCAAGTCAGAATTTTACGTTGCACCCTGATCGGATGGTTTTAAAACATTGATACAGAAATAAGAGTTGGTCAAAACACGCAGATAAGCTTGAAAAAGATTGTGTATTTGTTGTAAAATGGCAAAACGTACCTACCCCAAATCAACTATCAAATGTTAAATTGGCAATCACCAGAAAAAGTTTTGCCAATTTAAAAACCAAACCTTTAAAAAACCACCCTTTTGTAATCAAAAAACCTACGTGATTGAGATTTTTGTTTGTCAAATTTCATCAATTGAACTTAACGGTGGCGCCATTCTAGAGACGGAAGAGAGTGCTTTCTTCTTCGCTTTCTTCATTTGCGCCCCCAAAGTACAGTAATAAAATTGAACATCCGAATCGTTGATGCGATAGAATGAAATGATTTAAATTTTTACATTAATGACCCCACATTACGTAATTTTGCCGCCTCTTTAAAAGTGCCGCCTGGGGTGGGCCGATACCGGCACCTGCACTATTTTACGTCACTATCACTATCTCATGCTCTGGCTGCTACTAGACCAGAAAAGCAGTGCGTGGCTAGGCAATAGGCAAAAATGACTAATATTCTCATTACACATGAAGGCGATAGCGATAAATTAGTGGCACAGCCGTTATCGGTTAGGCACGCCATAATCAAGGCGGTAAGTCCCCTCTTTGAGGAGTGGCTGGAGAGATGTAACAGCGTCCTCACCTTCCGCTGCGTCATGCGATCCTCACCGGAGATGGTAAGTTCGGGAAGTTCTTGCACCTGATTCATGTGGTGAAACTCCCGGTTGTCACAAATTCGCCCGGAGGACACGGTGGAGCACACGGTGGAGGTGTGTCCTACTTGGGCGAAGCTCCGCCGTGTCCCCGTGGGGAGATTGACGGCGGAGATCTCCCGTGCCTTGGTACAGAGCTACGGGAATGAGCGATGAAGAAAACGGATTAATTACTTTTAAATTTAAAAATGTCATTGGGGTTGATTAGAATAACGATTTTACACACTTTCAAATAAAAAAAGCACGGATTTAAAACAAATATAGGAAAACACCGACCATAAATTCAGAGGGTCCAGAATCATATACTGCATTCATGGTACATATTGTGCGCTGATGTCAAGAACATACATAAAAATAAAGCAAGTATATAATACCTATACAATATGTATTGGGGTCACTTTCAGCCCAATCTAATGCGGCTGAATATTTTAGCTCCTAACACAGATCAGCCGCTGTCTGACCTATTAATACGATAAATGATATTTATTTCACAAGCCTGTTGGTCTAGTATTCAGTGGCCCTGACTGCTATGCCGGAGGTCGTGGGTTCGATTCCCACCCAGGACAAATGTTTGTGTGATGAGCATGATCATTTGTTCTGTGTCTGGGTGTAATTTAATCATAATACGAGTATTTATGTATTTAGAAATATATAAGTATGTTTATCAGTTGTTTAGTACTCATAACACAAGCTCTGCTTAACTTGGGACTAGACGACGTTGGTTGCCCTTTAAAATACATAGTTTCTACGCTGGAACTCGTAATATGAAAAAACGCTTTCATGGTTATAAGTATTACGATATTACAGAAAAGATAGATAGATGACTACTCTATGAAGATAATCGTCGTCTGTGCAAATACGAATCCTCAAGTTCTTCGGGCGTAACCCGTAACGAGGACTCGATAGAACGACTGGTGATGCAAGGGAAAGTCGAGGCCAAAAGATCACGTCGACGCTCTCCAATACGGTGGACGCGACCTCATCAAATCTGTGACACACTGCGGCATCAAGAGCGTCCTTTTCGAGGTACATTTTCATACAACCGCTCTTACGTGATTATGATGTTGATACACATCTTTCTCTAGATATTTTGGATACACAGCTATCTTGTGGATATTGTCTAGGCTTTTATAGAAATCAAAACATTTTGTGTAAAACAAATCTAGTAAAGACCTCTGAATTTTGGCCCTCCATAATGTACTCATATATTAAAAATATAAAAAATTACATCAATAGAAAGAAGCTTTGCACATTTAATTGAGATTTTGAATGACGGCAATTTTTCTGAAAAACTTTTAAGGGTTAAAAAAAAAACACGTATTTCCTAACTAAATTCTTACTTCGTTCGCGTGAATGTCGGTCGGGTATTGCGGACGCGAAGTTGAAGCAAGATAAAATCCTTTCTTAGGGTTTAAACTTAATCAGTACCAAATTTCATCAAAATCGGTTCTGTAGTTTATTTGTGACGGCCAATCAGACAGACAGTGCTACTTTCACATTTTTATAATATATTTTGTACTAGCAACTCACCCCAGCTTTGCACGAGTGTTGGAAATCTTTGAAATTCTCAGTTTTATTTATAATGCATGTAAACCTATCTCACGAATCACGCAGTCTATTGGTGAAAAACTACATGAAAATCCGTTCAGTAGTTTTTTAGTTTATCGTCTTCATACAGACAGACAGACGTGGTGGGGGAAATAATTATAATATGTAAGAATAATGTCATTGTGAAGGGAAATGCTCTTCTTTCTCATTCATACTTTCATCTAGCGACAACATGTAACCGAGGTATTTGTAATACTTATTATTTATTTATTTAGTATAGTAAAATAGGCATTAATACTAAAATACGTTAATCCTTTCATTCTGTTTTCTCACAGAATCGAAAAAAATCTAATAATATTGTCTTCCATTCATCAGCAAACAAATCCAATCCAGGGTTGATCTCCACGAGCGCGTTGAGCATCGTTAGCATACGCGGTATAGGGGAGGTGGATCAAGCTGCGACAAAACGGGACATTAAATAATTTATGTTTTCTAGAGCGATTGTAATTATTCGGTACAAATAATTGACACAACTCTGCATTTAAGTCGGACGCATCAGTGTAACCATTAATAATTTTACAGGCTTTTTAACATAACATGATTGTAAAGAGTGTTCATGGAGATTCTGGTACATTCTTCATAATTTTTCTGATTGACTGACATCTTGACTTTTCAAAAGTGTCTGTAAATGGTTCATTTGAAAAAAAAAAGTTCGTCAAGTGTGCAATGCAAACCCATATAAAATAAAAAGAAGAGATAATAAATACAAATAAATTCCGCTACTAATAGTAATTTACGTTTAGAGATAATCCATAATGGGGATTAGGCAACAATTCGCAGCTGAGGCTTCATTGCATAATATATCGGCTTCGGTGATTTATTCAATTTACATTTTGGTAAAGATTTAGCACACAGCTGTGTTCTTCACTCCGTGTTATTACGTCTTCACGCGTCCATTTTGTTTTAAAGATTTGGGTCGTTTGTGGGACCTACTGTGCACAGGTTTGGGCAAGCCATAATAATGCCGGTAATGCCGGTAAGTCCGCACGCTTTGAAGAGTGAAGAGGCGTCATGACGTCCATGGTAAGTTCAGGAGGTTCTTCCTTCATTGGATTCATGCAAAAGAAACGGATATCTTCACGCCCCAGCCGCGGGGACCCCAATCCCGACTACCAGCCGGGCGTCGAGCAATGGGTAGCTCGCAGTCCCGATGCCCGCTGGGGCCGTAGGGAATTCCAGATAAGGAAACCCGCGATCCTGGAGAGCAAAGGACAACTGCAGGACACAGATGTGGTTTTAGTCGGTAAAAGTTGGTCGCACCCTCGCGCTCCACCCTATAGTGGGAGAAATCATTGGATGATTTCCCAATTCAAATAAAAAAAGCTATTGTTGTGTGTGTTTGTAGTTTAATCGTTAAAATATAAAAGTTTGCATATTATAATTCTGTGTATTTCAGTGAAATATAATAATTATGATGAAATATTCACAGTTAAATGTAGTAAGTGAGCGTATGATCGAATCAAAGCCCACTCGTGTCAGTGCTACGCCTCGTAGCCCGTAGCACTCGTAGCACGCATTCTCGGAATCTGTAATATTGTAAGCTTTTAGGGTCGCTGCACACGGGCCACCGGCCACAACCACAAAACGCCTGGCGAGGGTAGCCAGCCTTTCGGTGTTTTACAGGTGCATTTTGGAGTATGTGTCTGGGAATTGCATGATTTGATTCCGCCATCTCATTTCTACCATCGGATAAACCGACGTACGGCAAGTATCCACCCTTACATTGCTGCAACCTCTACGATCCGGGCTAAGCGTTTCGCCTCGTAGTTTATACCGCGTACATCGAAGGACTGGAACAATTTTCTTGCTGCGGTCTTCCCATCCGGTTATAATTTGAGTGTCTTCAAGGCTAGAGTGAACCTCACGATCAACGATTGCATCACTGCTGGGGCCCAAGTCTGCTATTATTATTATGGCCTACAGATAGTTTTTCCGTGTCTGGGTGTCTTCTGTAAGTGAGTTTACATGTTGGTGAACGCTCCCACGACACAGGAGTAATTCCTAGTGAGAAGCAAAGTTATCTTTTAAAACAAAAAAAATACCTGATACAAAGTGAGTCTACTAAACCATCACTACTGCTTAAGCTGTCCGGTATTACAAGCACAATGTTATGTAATTCATACCCTTCCAAATCTAATACACCTTGTTATCGTTCTTCCGCCCCGCTTAACAGTTATGTCATTGCGGAAAATAGTCACAAGCCCTTAACATTACTCACAAGTTCGGAGAAAACAGAAATATATATCAACCCATTTGCTTTTCTTTTGCAGAAACAAGTTTTCTCCTGCCTAATCTTTTCTTTTTCTTTTATATATGCTTATAGGCTCTCGTTTGACCACTATCTAACACGGTGGTAGGCGACGATGTGGCCGACGATGAAGCACGCTTGCCAAGAAGTAACTCACATATCCCTTGGTTATAGCTATCAGGAAACACAGACTCTGGCAAGGAATTTCACTCCATAGCTGTACGCATAATTAATGTATTCCCAAAATGCTTTGTACGTATGGGTGGGATGTCCACCATGTCCCGGTGGCGCAACGCCGTACGTCTTGTGGTCCGATAATGGAACGGATTAAGTGGAATTAAATTGTATTGTATTGTGTGTTTAATTTTAACCACACAACTATCCACCCCCCGCGCTCGTCTTTCTTTTTTATGACCCCGCGAAAGCCTTTCGAAAAATAATTACTACTCCAAAACGCCTACAGCTTTATTAGGTTAGGTTACCACGGTTAACATGCTGCCTGATATCACGCCCCGAATCCCGCGTGGGTATTTCACGCATTACAATAAATACTGTAAAGCACATTTGCGGAGGCTACACGTGCGGAGCAATCCCACATGCGTGATGAAATCCGCATGATATTAAAAACACCCTTAATCCCACCCGTGTTCTTTCCATTGACCTTTGCGTTCCGGGGCCGCAAGAACAACTCTTTTGATAAATTTCGCAGCCCCACAAATGTCCTGGCTAAGCAAGGGTTACCATAAAAACCAAATAATATTTTTATTTATTAAACTTTTCTTTCAATGCGCAAAGGAAACTTCGAGATTTTTCACCGAAGCCCCTGTAGTCCTTTTAAATCGTATGAGAGTTTTATTACGTCGAATGCCACCCTAAATAAAGAAAAATGGTTTGTACTTCCGTGCCTCCTCCTACTATAGTCCCATTGTATTTAATTGGAACTTCCACGTGATTAGAATAAACAAACCATTACCCACAAAACTCCAGATAAATCTCGAACAAATCTTGCACAGATTGTCCAAGACATTGAGATAAGCAGCTACCATTTAAAGTAATTGTTAGATTCTTTATCTCTCCTAAATCACACAAGTTAACTAAATTAAGTCACTTTCATCTGCAGCTTCAAATGATAGCCGCCACATCGCTGCCAATCATAACTTGTACTGGTAACGAAAACGAACGACGATGAGCAAAGCTAGTGAAATTAAACCCTATGGTTCAAAGAAAAGGGTGCAGTTTTTATTGGATGTGTGAGATAAGGTGTGAGGCAGCTTCGAGGTTGGACGGCGCGCGCAGCATCAAGTATGCTAGGGATGGCCGGATTCTTTTGTCGATAACTGGAATAATGGGTAATGTGGGTAGCGTTATGAGTTGCAGGTAAGTATAAAACTTATACTGAAACACATAAATTTTATGTTTAATAGGAAACTTTGGTAGTTTCAGAAAGTTTCACGTTCTAGTAATTTTTTGAACAGAAACGATACGATAATTTATAAGTGTTACACATTTCTTTGAAATCGTTAAATAAATGTTTTGAAAAAACCTAACACGATAACCCATGTTAAAATATTTTTCTTAATCTCACTTATCTTTTCCAAAAACAAATCTCGATTTTCCCGGGCATTAACACGGCCCATCCCTAAGCTCACCCAGTCTTCTCCCCAGCAGAGATGGGCGCATACAGGCAGCCGCGCTGCGGCTAAAATATAAAAAAAAACTTACAATAAACACAATACAAGGTTTGCAAAAACGTTTGTGACATAGAATGAGTGACAGTGTTTTTCAAAATGGGCGTGGATAGTCTGCCGCAAAGGCCGAATGTGAGTATACCATTGCCTCTAGTGATTCACCCGTCCGTCCGACCAAATGCGGTTTTTATTATTTATTTCGTGTTTCGAATCTCAAGGGTATGGAATTTTAAAATCAGTTTTTTGGACTCTGGTTACAAGGAACTTTTTGCGGCTTTCATTTTTTACGTCAGGAATTGTGGTTTATTTATACTTTAATTTAAAAATAACATAGTTACATAAATCGAATTATAAGTTAAACTTTAAGTTATATATAGGGTGGTTTATAGTGTTGTGATAGATAGTCCTAAATCATCTGTTAAATTTTAGTAATTTGAAATACTCAAGCCATAGGAAACCCTTTTCGTGTTTCTCCCATTGCTCGTACCTAATCAGTGATGGTGGCTAAGCGTTACCTGCAACGCGCAATTACAAATGTCTGTAAACTAGTTTAGATAGGTATTCCATGGTAAATGGAAACGCAAGCGTACATACTCATTTTTTTTTAACGTACTACTTAATAGTTTGTCTCTGTTTAAGTCTTTTCAGAAGCGTATATCTTTGATGTTATTTTGTCTCGGTAGGTAGGCATTTAGTCTCAAGATTACGGTCAAATAATTTTCAATTTGAAACTTAAAACTACAAAATGAAGACAGATTTATATGGAGAAAAATTAGGAAGAAACCATACTGATTGTCTTTCTGGGATCCATGTTATTCAAGGTCTTGATCTTCAAGTCTTGGATCGTCAAGGATTTTCTTAGAATTGATAGAATAATCTCGAAATTGCTTAAGTATAAGTTCTTATTTCAAAATGGAGCTCAGTTATGAATTCGCGATAGACAATTCTGCGAAAAACACTCTCGACTTTGAATCTCTACTGTACTGGCTTCCAAGAAATTGTCAATTAATAAAAGGTCATAACTTTACCTTAGGATGATTTTTTTGTGATCCTGTTTCTGTAAGATAAACCGTTGGTGTGTTAATATTAACGTTCTTCAAAGATTGAGACAGCTGTACAATTTTTTTTTTTTGGTGGGTCATCATCGAATAACTCTTTTCCTTTCGTTGTAGCTCGAGGGCGCGTCAGACTTGTTCTGACTAAAACCCACAGTACCTTGAGTTGCCTTTTGTGAGAGCCACAGTAACTCTTTCGAACGATCCAGCAGCTCTAGCAAGCAATGTAGCTAGTAATAATTCTGCTTCCTTTTTCAGGGAATAATTACCTCCCAGTCATATAGCAGAAAAAGCATAATCAGCCTTTTAATGATCCCTCTCCTGGGACTCAGGCCTCCTCTCTAGGAGAGCCGTATCCACCACACCGAGAATGGGCCGTAACCCACCACGCCGGCCCAGTGCGGGTTGGTGAATATCACATGTCTTCGAATTTTTTGGTTCTAGGACATGTCGGTTTCCTCAAAATGTTTTCCTTCACCGTTTTGAGAGCAGTGGTGCCCAGCCAGGCGCTGGTGGTTTGAACCCGTGACCTACAACTCGTGAGTCGGGGCCGTTACCATTCGGCCACCATTGCTCTCACCTCCCAGTCATATTAAAATTTAATTTTAGCTCTAAAACCGTTCTAGAAACACAGAGGGATAGAAAATGTAACTTAGTTTTGCATAAATTATGAAAATTACTGTAGTTTGCTGGTGTTTTAACTTAGTTTCTAACCCTTTACGAGGCCCTTGGTGAGACTTATACAGACTAGTGAAACATCCTAAAATAATAAAAAAGTAAAACTCTGTGCACTCGATCCAGAAATTAACAAGCACCGTAGCGCAGTGGTCTCGTGCCTTGACCTGCACTTAGGATGATTATGGTTCGATTCCCGGGAATCTTTAAGTCAAGAGTGAATAGGTTACTTCTAGGTAAGCGCGCTCCATCATCGACCGCATCGTCGCTTTCCACCAGGTGAGATAGCGGTCAAGCACGAACCTATAAAGAATAAAAAAAAATATTATAAAGTAATTAATAATTAAATAAATAAATTACTCAAAGAATGCACCTGGCTGGGTTTGAACCCGCGAAATAAATATTAAAGACTTACAATTTAGCGCCCAAATCGGCCGATTTGTTTTTTTTTTAAACACCTTGGACACGTGTGTTTTATGGAGAACCTAATGATAACCTTAACTGTCAAAACCCATCCAGCCATTTGAAAATATTATAATAATATTCCACAACCATCACACAACGCCGTCTAGTCCCAAGCTAAGCAGAGCTTGTGTTATGAGTACTAGACAACTGATAAACATACTTATATATTTCTAAATACATACATTAATAGATAAATTACACCCAGACGCAGAACAAATGATCGTGCTCATCACACAAACATTTGTCCTGGGTGAGAATCGAAACCACGACCTCCGGCATAGCAGTCAGGGCCACTAACCACTAGACCAACAGGCCAGTCACACACACATATTTTCGCGTTCTTACTTTTTTATTGACTTCAGTTAGATAGCGCAATTTATCAATCCTATTATTATTATTTTTATTGTCTTATATTTGTTTTTATTATCCGACTGCTAGAAGGGTTATTGTAATTGTTGATAGATTCGCGTTAGACCACTATCTCACCTGATGGTAAGCGATGATGTAGTCGATGATTGAGCACGCCTAGTTAGTAACCTATTCACTGTTGACTTAAAGACCTTTAGGTCGCAGCTTACAGGGAACACAGACTTCGGTAGGTAATTGCATTCCTTGGCTAGCTAATCAATCTCGCCACGAAATTCGGTACACGGGTGTAGCGTGACTTTTCCCCTAACGGGGTACTCATCAAAGAATTTTTATGTAAAGAATCTATGTACAAAATTTCATAATTGTGTCATGAAAAATCACAAAGTTATAACCTTTTTATGTTACCTGGTTGTCCGTAGAAATACATGGTCAACGGGCCATCCGGGCGCCTGAGGGGTTGTTTTCTTTCCACACACAGCTGCGCGCTGGCACCTAATGCCCGCTATGAACTGCCGCCGTGACCTGTGTTGTACTTAGTGTCGGTAGTGTCCAACTTGTGATCTTTTACAAATATAACATGGTGTAAAAATGGTTGGGATCGATTCAGTTACTGGTTCTGAACAATCTATATTCAGTCTAGGTTTCGCATATACCTACTAAAAATAATGTTATAAGGTATAGAAGAACTATCTGACCCAGCAAACCTAGTTCTGCCATATATCAAAGGAAAAAAGGGGGTGGGGGTTGGAGTCTAAAAAATAGCCTACGACCTATTCTTAGACCTACCAAATATATAAAAAAAGTCATAAAAATCGGTCAAGCCGTTTTGGAGCAGTTCGATAACAATTACTGTGACACGAGATTTTTATATAGAAGAATAACATACAAAATTATATATAAACGAAGATACGTTGACCCACATAAAATACTAGTATTGAGCTATATATATTAAACTGAAATATGACCTACAACATAATTGGTTCTGGTAGTTCATTGATTGATTTTGGCGCGCAAATACATTTACTGTCAATAAACGAGTTTTACTACCTATAATATGATATAAAAAAACCGGCCAAGTGCGAGTCGGACACGCGCACTGAAAACAGTTCAATTCTCGAATTGAGTTACGAAGATTTTTCCGTCGTGATTCCGATTTTTTTTTTGTGTCGTAACTACAAATTTACAGCTTTCAACATTTTCTCCTATACTTGTGTTATGAAATCTTATTTCATGCCAAATTTCAAGATTCTACGTCAACGGGAGGTATCCTATGAATTTTGATATCCTTGAGAGTGTCGAAATACACGTTTTTTTGTGACATAAATGGCTGTATCTTTTTTCCTTTAACTCAGAAGTTTGATTTTTTCACATTTTCAAGGGACCGCAGATCTGAGTATATCGTTTTAATTTCAACTCGATAATTCCACGTGTTCCCAAGATAAAGGGTCTTGACAGGCAGACAGATGGACAACAAAGTGATCCTATAAGGGTTCCGCTTTTCGCTGAAACTATTCCCATCCTCCGTCCTCCCACGTACTCCGTAAATGCCAGTACTAGTTTATTTTGGTACTTAAAGGTCTCAATACCTCTACTAGAGGAAAGTGTAAATACGAGTTATTTTCACTTTCCTCTGGCAGATTCCAACATTCACCTATTGCTTTACGCATTGGTCTTTCTGTTAGCGGTTAGCAAGCAGCGAGTTGAGCTAAACTCGTTAAAAAATAAAAGGCCCGTTTTGACATTTGAGCTGAAAGCTTTCGAAGAAAACTTCGAGGCTGAAAGAAACAATAAAATAATAATAAATTACAGGTTTTAAAAAAATACATACATTTTTTGGCGTGTTAAATAATTTGATGGAATATATTGCGAGTATTCTTTTTGCGTGTATTTGTTTTAACAGATGTCAAAATGGGCCTTTTATTTTTTGACAACTTTATCTCTCTTTGTTATTGACTTGCCGAGCAATATTATCAGACTCAGTTCAGCCTATCGTAGATAACTATTGGCCTGTCCCAGGGTCTGTGGAAGAACCTGGCATAGTCTAATCACAGTCACCTTTTTCACATCTTCGATCCATGTAGTTGTAGGTTTATCCTACGGTATGCTATCCCACACAAAACAATCAAATGCTTATGTATATATTCAGTTGATTTATGGAATTTAAGCGACCATCGCTCGGCCTCCCCTCTTTACTGCTTCTGTGATCGTAGCCTCAATCGCTAGTCGCTTCCTCGTAAGCAAAAGGACCAAGACCTTACGATGCGTTCCGCTGTTGTACGTTAAAGATAGATCTGCGTAGGTGGTTTGGGACCTTCCCGAGGATCAATGTCAGCTTGATCAACTGTTCCAGCAAATGGAGCATAGGTTAATGTATTGTGAAACTAGAACTTGTGAGGTTTAAAGGTCAAGTAATGTAGGGTAATAGGTGAGCGTTTAAATGATTTGTCTTGCAGTTTTCTGCGACCTCGTTTTAAAGTCTGAATATCTAGAGGTTGGAAAACCAAGGATTAACAAAACATTACTTGTCACAACTTGTCTAGGCATGTCCTGTCCAATCCCATTTAGTTATGTCGCATTTTGAGAATCATGTACTTATTTCATACCATACCACACACACAGAGCTCCCACTGTATATTGTTTTGAACATGGTCTGTTAATTTAACACACACTTACCTATTATGCTATAGAGCGAAGTACGTAGGTTGGTAAACCTTGAGTTTGACATTTGGATGTTTGTCAAAAACCAAGTCTGTGCACCGTAGATCAAGTTGAGGAGAATACACGGATGTCCATCAAGCTGTAGTTTTCACTAAAGCATAATTATGCAGATAGAAACTTGTTCTTTTAATAGTTTCTTCATGGACCAGTAGTTCTTCAGGCATTTTCTGTTTGGCGTATTATAATCTTGACTTGCCTAGAAAGAGATTACTTGGCCCAAGTAAAGTATACTTGGACGTATTGTATATTCTTCCCGCCTACTTGTAGGTATGTTCTTTTTGGAGCTATTGGTCATGATTTTGGTCTTTAACTTATTCATCTTTAGTTCTGACTCGAAATATTAAAACAAAAAACCATGTCTTTGCAGCATTTAACCGCAAATTTACCGAGCTTTCTCGGCATGCTTCGCTGAATTCGTCAGTACTACATTCTCAGTTTTCAAAATAGCTTCTGTTTCAATGATTTCACATACTGTCCAGTTATGTAAGCTACACTTGAGATGCAAAATGTCACTAATTTTATATCACAATATCTACTAGAAGGCAATTTAAACAGCCACTGAACTTCAGTCGAAAAATGTCGTCAATAATTCTGCATTAGGGTTAGTAAATAGTGATGATAAGTCATGAAGCACAAAACAATATCTTCATTTTGATGGATCGTGGGTCGTTGACTGATCCGAATGTCAGACGTTTATATACAGTATGTATCATACACATAAGTAGCGTGATATCAATAAACGTTAATCCCTTGAAAATTGGAGCTTGTCGTATTATTACCGAGGATGGTACGGCTTAGCAAACATATTAACGAGCTATTTTTGGCAATACGATGCCGACAGAAGGCCTCGTTGTTTCGAAGAAAAAGAAAAAAAAAACTCCGAGAAATCCCGCTCTTGGGCGGAGCGCGAGATATTGTCAGACCTTTACTGACTAAAAACCCACTCCTGTTCCTTCTTTGCCTTCGTCCCAGGGTTTCACTTTCACACTACCCGTGGCCCCAGTAGGTTTCGACCCTGTTGGGCCTCTATGATTTGCTGACATTTCCCTGAGGCGCGCATTGAACAATACGCGCCGTCGGTGACTTGGGCTCGGTCCGGACGGTTACCGGACGGTCGAACGGCGAGCCACCCATTACTCGCCGTCCGCAAGCCCGCGCCTACGGTGGCTGGAAATCGGGATCGGAATCCCGGCGGCGGTTGGGGCGTGACGACTGTTGCCTCACGCAATCGGCAACCTCCTGTTCAGCCGATTCAGTGTGAAGGAGTAGCAAAAATGCACACATACATGGAAATTTTTGCTTTTATTAACCAACATCAAAAAGAAGGAGGTTCTATGTTCGGCTGAATGTATTTATTTTCAATGTATGTTCACCGATTTCTCGATCAATTGTGGGCCGATTTTGAAAATTATTTTTTTCTCTCTACTCAGAGCATTCTGAAGTCTTAAGAACAAGCAAGAAAAAGGGGAATTTCCTTTTGAAATTTCAGCAGATTTTCATCTACATTTTATTCAGCTTTCTTGCGCATTTTCATAAGGAAATAAGAGAAAAATATTCAGTCTAGGTTAGCTGAAAATGTTGAAGCGTTTGTATTAAAGTGAATGCTATGAATAGTTGTGAGTCTCACACGTGATAAAGTTTATGAGATAAAATCTGTCGGATAGGTTTCTGAGTAGGTGGTTGACGGTATATGAAAACACAAGTTTTTGCCAGCGGCGTCGCCAACGTAGAAGTCTGAAATCATCCCATGGGAACAATCTTCTGTATATGTAGCGACATCTATAGTGTCACATAGGAACTATTCCTGCATCGCGCAATTAAAGTTCTCCGCACGATTTGAACATATAGAACAGCCCGAAATCATCTTATGGGCAATTGCCCACCAGACATAACACCCGTCTGGTCGTAGGATCCTTCCTTTTCAATGGAGGTTTGCGGGACTTTACTCTCAGTTATACCTCCAAATATATATATATAAAAGGAAAGAAAGGAAGTTAGTAGTACTTAATCACTCACTAACTCATCAATACCCAACCTAAACACTTGGACCTACAACGCTGAAATTTGGATGTAGGCGATCACAGAAGTGGTTTTTGAAAATGTAACTTTAATGGGAGTAAAAAGGGGTAAATTGGTTTTTATGCAAAATTTTATTCCTTGGGTCAATATACTTGTATTTTTTTTTATTATGGATAGGCTTGCGTTTGACCACTATCTCACCTGATAGTTAGCGATGATGTGGCCAGCGACAACTTATTCACTCTTCACTTAAAGATTCCTAAGTTGTAGCTATCAGGAAACACAGACTCCGGCAGGAAATTCCACTCCATAGCTGTTTTTTTTTCTGTACGCACAATAAATGTGTTCCCAAAACGCTTTGTACGTATGGGTGGCATGCCTAACATGTACCGGTGACGCAACATAGGCATAGGTCCGATGATGGAACGGACTTGGCGAAATTAGATTGTGCGATTCCAACGCACACTCCTCGAAATGTAAACGATAGAAAACCGACAAGCTAGCAACTCGGCGTCGTATTCAAAAAGGTTGTTGTATAGGAGAATCTAATTTCTAGGTTATTTAACTTGAAACTTAGTCTAAAAGTAAAGACTATAAATAATAGGTCTTTGCAAAGCTGAAAATTCAGACGCCCGTCTCAATTTTCAGCTGAAGCGTTTAAAATGTCAATACTGGTAGTGTGAATGATTGAAATATTTATTCACTGATCAGTTGACGGAGGCTGCGAGGGCAATCGGCTTTACTCGTCTGTTATCAGTGCTTCAGTTTATTGAACTGTAAACTTTTTAATAAGCTGTTTATTTTGTTAGTAGCTTTTGCCCGCGGCTTTGTCCGCATACATAAAATATAACTTATGTTACTCAGGAATAAAGCAGCTTTCTATCGGTGAAAAATTTTCGCAATCGGACCAGTATTTTCAGAGATTACCTTCTACAAACAAAAAAACTAACTTTACCTCTTTATAATATTAGTGTAGATTATAATAATAGTGTAGGCATGAAGCAAGGTCTCATAGAACAAGTATAGGAAACAATCTGAAAACTGTAAAAGTCATACCGACGGTGAAGTGCCAATACCTTCTAACTAACAAAATTACTTTTTAGCGCTTTTAATTCAAATGTGCGTTTCCGCATGTTTTTGTGAAATCTCTGAAGCGAATATTTAGTTGCAACTGCACCAAATTAAATTGTGGAAACATTTTCTAACAAAACCAAAATGTCAATTTTTAGTATTATCTCCAAACGTTTATAAAACAATCATTTTTAGACTTTGTCAGTTAGGAGTTCTTGTCACTTCACCGTCGATACGTAAGTTTGTACGAAACCCTCATTGCGCGAGTCCGACTAGCACTTGCCCGGTTTTATTTAATATTATTGAGATTATTGATTTTTGTACGAAGTAAGCGCCTATAAACTTACTGCTGAACTCCTTGATCAAAGAGCAAAACAAAAAAAAATTATATACATATACTAAACACAATATTTTATCGATTAATTCACAAAGTAGTGTCAGTAACATATTCGTAGCACGTAGGTCCCGCTACGAGCTACGCGTCGCTCGTAGACGTACTACGCCGTAGCACCGTAGCCGTCGTGTCGTACTCTCGTAGGTATAGTGCTAAACTCTTTGGTCTATTTATAGGCCGTTCAAAGTCTTTGGTTCTGTGTGGTATAAACTTGTGTGAGATTTATGTTCACGTTAGATTTTAATAAGATGGTCGCCAGTTTTGTATACAATGGTTTTTAGACCTGGTAGGTACACTTTTTTTTAATAAAAAAGACTTATTTCCATATTATATGACAAGCACTTTACCAACAACTTCGAAAAAATGTTTTCAAACCATGTTTTAAGGGTAGTTTTGAAAAACTAATCATGACAGTCTTAATTATTCATTTAGACCCCTATTTGTTCTCACTTTCAGGTATATTGGTACACGGAAAAAGATTTTACATTCAAACGAAATTCCTCCTTTTCTCCCCCTTAAAGGTTGTATTTCTAAAAACCCCTACGACATAAAAGAAAACCATGCAAAATTTCACGTTCCTAGGCCTATTAGTTTTGGCTGTGCGTTGATATGTCAGACATTCAGTTTCTCCTTTTATATTTCATTATAGACTAGCTTATACCAGCGCCTTAGGCTGCGTGAAAGTAAGTTTCTCCATACAATCTTTGGACCCCCGTTTCATCCCCGTAGTTAGAGGATTTTGGAAAATCCTGTCTCTGGAAAATATTGCTCGCCTAAGTCATAAAAGGAACTTTTGTGCAAAATTTCACGCACCTAGTTCTAATCGTTTCGACTGTGCGTTGATATGTCAGTCAGTCAGTTTCTCCTTTTATATATATACCTATGTGTATAGATAGATGATTGTGTGGGCAATCGTTATCTACCTACGCTATTTATCTCTGTTTTACCATCAATTTCAAAGCATACCTGAAAGGTTATTGGCATTGTGTCCATTAAAAAGCTTTTAATAAAAATCAAATTAATTGGTGAAGTGGTTTTGAGTTTTAAAGTTAGCATTAATATTAATATTTTCATATCTTTTTAATTTTATAATATTTCAGATCATAGTACTGAAAAAGTTCGTACTTGATCTCATGGCTAAGTAACAGCCGTACAGGTCTATCTTCAAAGTTAAGCAATGGTTGCCGAGGTCGGTCCATAGACAGGTCAGCGACACTCCTTCATACCTCGAAAATCACGTTCGATCCCAGCTCTTATTAGAAGAATTTTGATATTTTGAGGAAATCTGTGACCTGTATTGCCAAGTTTTTTTTTTTTCGGTGTCAAAATCATCTTATGACATCCCCCGCTCTTGGGCGGAACGGGAGATAGTGTCAGACTTTTACTGACTAAAAATCCACTCCTGTTCCTTCGTTGCCTTTCGTACCAGGGCCGAGTCTTCCTTTTAGAATCAAACCCTTGGCCCCAGTAGGCTTCGATCCTGCTGGGCCCCTACAGTTGCTGACATCTCCTTGAGGCGCGCGTGGAACAGCACGCGCCGTCGACGACTTGGGCTCGGTCCGGACGGTTACCGGACGGTCGGACGGCGAGCCACCCATTGCTCGCCGTCCGCAAGCCCTCGCCTACGGTGGCCGGAAATCGGGATCGGAATCCCGGCGGCGGTTGTGTATTGCCAAGATTTTTTTTTCCTCAACTTTCACACAACGCCATCTGGTCCTAAACTAAACAGAGCTTGTGCTATGAGTATTAAATAACTGATAAACATGCTTTATATACTTTTTAATAGATAAATTATACCTAGAGAAAAATGATCGCGCTTATCACACAAACATTCATCTTGGGTGGGAATCGAACCCACGACCTTCGACATAATACTCAGGGCCACTAACCACTAGACCAACAGGCGAGTCAAAACAATTTACTAAGTTAGTGCTCAGCTACATCCAGTTAGCCTGGACGCCGAATGTCTCTTATAAACTTAATAGTGTTAACACATGCCCCAACTTGGTACGACGGTTTTGGTCCGTCCGTATCAAGATTGAACGTGAGTTGCTCCACAAGCATCCAAAGGATAGAAAGAAAGAAAGAAAAACTGTTGTATTCACGCGAAATGACGCAATCTTAAAACTAGCCAACAACATGAACGCAGGAGGTTTTAAATGGTTTCCCACCAAAACCCCAAAAGGCAAGTGCCCAGTGTTTTGTTTAATGTGTCGAAAGATAAAGCCATAACAAACAGATTTAACCTTTCCGCATTTAAATTAAACCGCAATATTTTAATTAACCGGACCCTCCATTAACTCAGGATAAACACATATACTTCGAAAGGCTGTTGCAGCTGTGATATTTATTTTTGTACTAGCTTCTGTATGTGGATTTGTCCGCGGGAAAGTAGAAAATTTACGCAAGGGTACATAGTCCCGGAATAAAAAAAAATTCCCCAAGGGTACATGATCCCGGGATAAAAAAAATCACACAAGGGTATAAAGTTGCAGGATAAAAAAAATTAGCCAAAGGTACATAGCCCCGGGATACAAAAATTACCCAAGGGCAAATAATCCCGAGATAAAAAAAAACACACAAGGGTACATAGTCCCGGAATAAAAAAAACACAAGGGTACATAGTCCCGGGATACAAAAAAAATACCTAAGGGTACATAGTCCCGGATAAAAAAATACTCAAGGGTACATAGGCCCGGGATACAAAAAATACCCAAGGGAACAAAGTCTCGAGATAGAAAAAAATACCCAAGAGTACATAGTCCCTAAATGAAAAAAATTACCAAAGGGTGCGAAGCCCGGAAAAAAAATTCCTATGTATTCTATTCTATAGCTATTCCAGCAGGCTTAGCCAAGTTGACAATAGACAATCTTTAACGCTAGTAGAAAACTATTCAAATGTATGGGAATGACAACATCTCAAAAAAATTCGTAGCCAATTTCACATCGTCCAAAATGACAGTCTGAAATATAATCGTTTCTACAATGTTCATCCCTACATCCTTTAGTTTTATGGTATAAATAGCAATTACGCTGAGGTGTTATCGATTGTAGAAAGAGGTTCGACACGAAACGGTTTAAGCTTGGCTAGGCCTGCTGTTCGTGGTCTACCCGTGGCAAATTTCATCCAAATCTGTTCAGCCGTTCGAGTGTGAAGAGGGAACAAACATAAACACTTTATTCATTTATTAAATTAGGTTCACCAACAATTGTACACACTGAATACAGCAACATAACACGTATTAGGGGTTAAAGTATGAAATTGCCGATTTGTACTGAAAATACATTACAACTTCAATCAATAATTCAGAAGTAAATCATCGTCTTCTTGCCCTTATTCTGTTACTTGGGGTTGGTGCAACACATTTTTATTATTCCTCAAAAAATGCAACAACCAACCACACTACAAAAAATACTAAAATGTGCAAATTCTTGGAAGTCGGTGTTTTGGAACAACGAAGAAACAAAACCAGAAATGAATTAATTTTTTTTTACCTATATTTTTTAACCGACTTCAAAAGGAGAAGTTCAATTTAATCTTGTAAAAAGTTTTTGTACACTTCGTTAAGTATCCATACATCAGCTAAAACGTGACTCCAAGCGTGGCAGAGATCGAACGTTCTCATAAAAAGGCCATGAATACACCCTGTGTTTGACTATAAACATGATTATAATGAATACAGCCTGACGGTATCCTTAGCCTTAGTACACATGTGCACTTTACCATAAATACCTGGTAGCTATTTAATTTTGGCATACAGTTCACGTTTTGGAAGTAGGTTATTTTTTTTTATTGATATAAACCCACCTGGTACATAGGGCTTGACTGTAATCCCACCTGATGGTAAGCAGTGATGCAATCGTTGATGGTGAAGCGTACAATTTTATTAAGAACCTATTCACTCTAGCCTTGAAAGCACCTAAATTATAATCGGATAAGTAGACCGCAGCATGCAGATTGTTCCAGTACTTCGATGTATGCAATATAAACGGTATATTTTTTTTCTACAGCCCGAAGTGTCATATTCACGGCCGTAATGTACCTACGTGTGTCTTAAGCCTTATAGAGCCAGTCATAGCAGGGATTACCCGTGGCTTGTGAAGCCTTATTAAATTCTCCCACTCGCCACTTATCGCTCGTTCTCGTATGCTAACGCCGATACCGAATTATCTCTTAACGCAACACTGGCTTTGTGAAGCCTGATTTTTTTTTGGTACCATTCGTACTTATGGACTTATTCTTCTTCGTATCTTATTATTTCCAGTTGTATGTGAATTTACATGTTTGTGAACGCACTTACGACTAGTCACGACACTAGTAATTCTTAGTGTGGAGCAATGTATCCGACGGGATTCCGCCCCCGATTTCCAGCCTCCGTAGGCGTGGGCTTGCAGTCACAAGCAATGGGTAGCTTGCAGTCCGGCCGTCTGGTAACCGTCCGGACAACGGTATTCCACGCGCGCCTCAAAGAGATATCAGTAAAACCGTAAGGGCCCAGCAGGGACGAAGTCCACCGGGGCCATGTTTTAACTGCTGAATAGACCCCGGGGTCCCTATTCCGCCAAAAAAAAAGTGTAGAGCAATGTTTTTCGTTTTCTCGCGTTTGAATACTATCTCACCTGATGGTAAGCGATGATGTGGTCGACGATGAAGCACGCTTGCATTAAAGTAACCTATTCACTCTTGACTTCAAAGATCCCAAGGTATAAGGTATCTGGAAACACATACACCGGCAGGGAATTCCACTCCTTAGCTGTACATACAATTAATGTGTTCCCAAATCGTTGTGTACGTATAGGTGGGATATTCACCATGTACCGGTGGCTCAACACCGTACGTCTAGTAGTCGGATGATGGAACGAGCGTGGGTGGAATTAAATTGTGCAGTTCCGATGCACACTCCCCAAAATGTAAACATTAATAGAAAAACGACAAGCTAGCAACTCGGCGTCGATGCTCAAGACTCATAAATAAATTCTTTGACATAATTATAAGGTTGAGACAATTTATGAAGCATATAGGCCCACCTAGTTCGAGAGTCAGAGCTCTCGAACTAGGTGGGCCTATATGTCAAGAGTCAACGCTCTCCCAATTTTATTTTGGCTTAATTTAATTCTTATAAATATTTATTTCAAAAAGACTGAAGAGAGTAACTCTCTATAGGCAGTAATCTTGTTTAACGTTACATGGGACATAATTAGTGAAATGTGAGTACACAATATTTACTTGTCCTTTAAGAGGACAAGTAACTACAGGCCTTAATAACCAGCCATTCATTACTGATTATGAGAAATGCTGGTTTTCAATTTTCTAGCCATTACTGTCCCATTGGTGGGCAAATGTCTGGAAGAACTTAGGGAAGGTCCTTTCAGAGATTCTTCTCCCGCGCCGTCTCAAGCCAATCCTTGTGGTACGCGTCTGGATCATCTCGCTACCTCTTTCCGGGCTGGACTCGACGGCCGTCCCTCTGCAGGAATCCACTGCGTGGCGACACTTGCCCAGCGGTTCTTTGCCCCAATTTTTAGGGTTCCGTACCTCAAAAGGAAAAAGTGGACTCCTTATAGGATCACTTTGTTGACCATCTGTCTGTCTGTCTGTCAAGACCATTTATCTCGGGAACGTGTGGAGGTATCGAGTTGAAATTAAAACCATATATTCAAGTTTGCGGTACTTCTCTTTGACCCAGAATCCAGAAATTAGCAAGCATAAAGCAAGGTCTTATAGCACAGTAGCTCAGGTATAGGAATATACCTAAAAATTAGTTTTTTTGCTACGTCACAAAAAAAAAAAGTAATAAAGTATATATAAATAAATAATTTTTTTATTTCCGATTCCGAAAAATCTGCTAGACTCCATTCAGGAATCAATATCAACATATTGAATCGTATTGTGTTGAGTAGGCTTTTAGGACTTACGAGGTAGTGCCTGAACAATAGGGGTGGGCTAACAAAGCCTCCAAACTTAGGTCTTTGTAGTATTAGTTGGCAAGCTCTTAGGCAAACGGTTATTGGGGCGAATGGCGATGAGATTTTGATTGTTACTCAAAAAGCCTTTACTTGGGAAGTATCTACACTAATATTATACACCCCTAACTTTTAATTTGTACAAAAACAAATTGGGGTCTATCTGTACCCGTTACTAATCATATTTTTGTAGTCAACAGTAAATAAAAACGAAATTCCAAAAATCTCCACGAATATTTGTCATAATTGGTAAATTCATAATTAAATCAATTATTCATAACCATTGCTACTAGAAAATACTACGCGCAGTGTTTTTCCATTGTTTTTCATTCATAATCAACAACAATATGTCAATAAATTTAGTGACATTTTGGGATATAAACAAACTTTGCTGTTCATGAATATTATTTATTGAGACTTTACTTAAATTATAACAAGACTTTTTCTAATAGTGTATAGAGGTAAAGTTTGTTTTGTTTGTTTGCAGGAGGTTATCTCTGAAAGGACTGGGCCGAGTGCTAAAATTTTTTCACCGATAGAAAGCTGCTTTATTCCTGAGTGACATAGGCTATAGTTTATGTACCTACGCGAGCGTAGCTGTGGACAAAAGCTAGTTTTTTATAATTTCGGTAAATCCTGCCTTCTTGTCATGACGTAACATAAGTGTCTACATAACATAATCAGCCTTATAATTTTCCCACTGCTGGGACTCAGGCCTGCTCTCTGTTTATTTACTAAGACTAGCTGACCCAGCATAATTCATTTTATGATGACATTTTAATTAGAGATGGCGTTGTATTCGGATTTTTTTTTCCATTTTTTCTCAGCGTTTAAACTTAGGGAAGACCAAAATTAACCAAATCGGTCCAGCCGTTTTTGAGTTTTAGCGAGACTAACGAACAGCTATTCATTTTTATATATATAGTTAGAAGATATATATAAACTAGCTTTTACCCACAATTTTGTCTGGAATAGCGCATAGGATACTTTTATCCTCGGAGTATGTTCTCTTGGGACATTTTTCTACTTTCACACGGGCGAAGCCACTGGCAGCAGCTTACTATAGCTAGCCCGTATTGTCCTACTGCTCGGCAAAGGCCAGCCACCTAACTATTGTTTGTGTGCCTTGTGTTAAACTCGTTAAGAAATAAAAGGCCACTTTTGACATTTGAGAAATACCCTAGAATGTAACTTAGAACAAAAGTAAAAGAAACAATAAAATAATAATTAGTGGTCCGGTGTAGTAGTAGCTCTTTTAGCTATTTTAGTAGTAGCTACACTACACCGGATAAGCCGCTAGGTAGTCAAAATACAAATGTCAAAATTGGACTTTTATTTTTCGACAACTATATGCCAAATTAATTCATTTTCTTTCTTTTCTCCTCGCAGCAGCTAGTAAAACCATAAGTCTATTAACTATTTACCAATTTCTGAGCTGAAAACCTTCACTTAATAACTTTTCGTGTCCATATTTCTATATTTGAAGTATTCCATCAGTTTTAATACCGCAGATGGATTGGATGGCATCACGTAGTGGACCCACGCAACAAGTGCTATTCGTTCCGCTGATTGATCTGTGATACTGTGAACTTTCCTCTCGTAAAAACGAACGGGTTTGAAAGCTTGTGTGTTTGAAGTAAACAGGACTTGGGATTTTCCGATCGATTTGTGTCGACATTTGTGACGCTCAGTCACGTGGTCATAACAAAGGAATAGGAGGCGCGGCCGACTCGAGGCGATCAACGAAAAGAGAATCGAAACAAAACGGTTGTAACTTGGCTAGGGGGGTAGGTGTCTTCAAGGCTAGAGTGAATAGGGTCTTAATAAAATAGTGTGCCTTACCATCAACCTTTGCATCACTGCTTGCCATCAAGAAGGATCGCAGACAATTACTAGTTTATATCTATTTAAAAAAAAACATTAAACTTAACAAATATACCAACCACAACATTATTCCTTCTCCTTCGTTCAAAAAGGATCAGAGTCAAGACACTCACAAACCGAAGCAACATTGCAATTTGAATCTAAAGTAGAAAACTTTCCGTAATACATTCTATTCCTTTCACAAAACTCAATATTTTCTTCAAAATATCCCTATTTACCATAAAAGCAACATCACACGTGTGACATATGACTTTTCAAACTTCTAATATTATAACAGTTTTATTTTTATTAAAAGTAAAAGTAGACTGAACTCTTGACAGAATAATGAAAGAAGTGTCAGTCCCCTCTAAGGCTCCGGCGTCACGACTGACGTCACGCTCGCGGCCTCATATTGACCTGTAAAAGGGAGGGTACCTATGAAATGCGTTTGTATAGATCCCTGAAGGCCCGGCCCAATGCGTTGCCAGCTTTTGGACCTTTGCATGACCTTCTATTTTTAAATTGCTATTTATTTTTTTGTTGTTTGTTTATTGGAATTTTAACTCACAATAGGTTTTGATGAACAATTGGAAAGGTTTGTACTTACTCCGAGTATATTGAGTTGGCATTGTCAGACAATGAAACCTGTGTAACCAGAATGTTAGGGTTAATGAAAGGACGTAACCTTGTAGAATATAATAAACATTAAACCTTTTTCGTAGTTTTAGGTCAAGGTCAAACCTACTGGTTTGGTTTCCTATAAAATTTCTTTTTGTATATGTTAGGTATCCTTCGTTCAAATAAAGCTTAATTTAAATGGTTTCATGAATCAGTTCACAGATTGATAAAATTAAATTACCTAATTGTTGTATGTCGTCAACATAACAAAGCAACAGCTGAAACCCCCACTCGTCCCCTCGTAGTCAGATTTGTTCGCCGCTACAAGCGTGATGAGTTTCTAAAGGCTGCGAAAACTAGGAAAACTATGACATCTTCTGACATGGAAATAGATGGGCCTTCAAGAAATGTATACTTCAACGATCGACTAACTCACGAAAACCGGCAGTTATTTCGTGCCACCAAGCAGGCCTCAAAGCAACAAGGGTATCGTTTCTGCTGGCATAAGAATGGCGCTATTCTCATACGGAAACAGGAAGGAATCCCTCCTATTCATATACGGAACATTGAAGACCTGGAGTTTCATCTGGGCCCTTCGACTATGGAGCCTCACCAGTCTTCTTCCTCAGCTGAACTACGTGACTGAAAGTCACCCGACCAAAAAACAGTACATTTTTATTATTTCTAGTTCTAATAGTTTTTGTATCACATTTTCTTACATTTTAATATTTCTCTTATTGTTTACCAATTTACGTTATGTTTCAACACAACCACACCAATCACTACGCACAAGCGCGTATACCATGAAAACACATCACACTTACACCACCACAATTTTATCCAAATGCCTGCAAACATTCGCACCGCACCACGTCGTGACTAAACCTCTTATACCCAGTACTTCCTCAGCTTTTCTCAGCAACTATACCCATGGCATCATTTGATATTATCCAAAATATTGAGGAAATTACTGCAATAGACTGTCACGACCTCGAAAACTTGGAAGAATGCAGGTTGTACACAAACGATTCCGTGCCTAGCTTCAAAATACTCTCTTTTAACATCAGAAGTTATCAACGTAATTTCGATAACTTCTCTGTAGCATTTAATCGACTGGAGATTGACATTGACGCCATTGTACTAACGGAATGCTGGTTAAGCGAAGGCTCTATACTGGATAACTTACCTGGTTACAATGTAACTCGAACTAATACTCAAAACAATAAAAATGGTGGGATAGTCATCTATACCAAAGCAAACTACGATGTAATCGAAATTGAATCTAAAATACTGGATACAGATAGCCTTCTTCTAATCCTTAACAATAAAGTGGCTATACTAGGGCTGTACCGATCGCCATCTTTTACTAACCTCGCAAATTTTATTACTTCGCTAGACATTTTTCTTAAAACAGCCAACATACATCCAACACTTATTATCACCGGAGACATCAATATTGACATATGTTGCACGACAAATAATAAACATCACGATTACATGTGCCTTCTGGCCTCATATGGCTTACTTCCTGTGATCACCAAACCGACCAGACAAAAATCTTGTCTTGATCACATATTTGTTAAGTGCAGTACCAAACCCAAAGGCATAGTCTGTAAAAGCTCCATCACAGACCACGACATAGTAATAGCAAACATTCCTCTCAAAAACACTTATACTAGCCGCAATAAAAAACACCGGGTGCTCAAATTAAACGATGACGACTTGGTCACAGAGTTAGCCAAAATTGATTGGACTTATACCCTTAACCAGCCCTGTGTGGCTTCGGTGGCTGACTCCTTTATTGGAACCCTAACAAAATTAATAGAATCACACACATATGAAGCCAAAATTCCTCGCAGTAAACGCAATATTCAACCGTGGATCACACCCGGACTGATGAGATGTATGAAACACCGGGACCGGCTACATCTATCAGTACGCAGTGACCCCACAAATGAAACAAAAAATCTAATTTACCGTCGATATAAAAACTTCTGTAACAAACTCTTACGCAACCTTAAAATTGAACACGACAGTCGACAAATTCAGGAAAATAAGCAGAACTCTAAAAAGCTATGGAACGTTTTAAAATCAGTATACGACCCTAGTGCCCGAAAATGCAACACGTCCAACTTACTGTCAAGTTCACTGGACCCTGTCGAGTCTCTCAACAAGTGTAACTTCTACTTTACTTCCGTAGGGAAAAACCTGGCTGACACCATATTGACAAGATTATCAGAAACTCAGACGTCCATCACTAGCAAGTACTCACCACCAACATCATCACCGTTCTCCTTCTTCCTACACCCTACTGATGAAACCGAAGTCACTAACTTCATCAATCAGTTGAAAAATGATAGCTCCCCAGGTCCTGACAAAATTGGCGTAAAACTTTTAAAGAAAATCCTAACTCTGATTATAACACCTCTAACCCATCTGATGAACCTCAGCCTAGAAACAGGAGAATTCCCTGAACAGTGGAAAGTGGCAGCAGTAAGCCCAATACACAAAAGTGGCCCTAATGATAAACCTGAAAATTACAGACCAATAGCCCTTCTTAGCATACTATCTAAAATTCTAGAAAAAGTTGTAAACACCCGATTAGTAAATTTCCTTGAAAAGCACAATCTAATATCAGAGAGACAATTCGGTTTTAGAAAAGGCAAATCTACAGAAGACGCGGCTTTACTACTAACTAACTCCATATCTTCAATCATAGAAAAGGGTGACCGTTGCGTGGCGGTCTTTTTAGACCTAGCTAAAGCATTCGACACAATCTCAATAGATCTTCTTTTAAAAAAACTAGATTCAGTTGGAATAAAAGGGAAACCGCTTGATTGGTTTCACAGCTATCTGACAAATCGCCGACAATACGTCAAATCGGACGACTACTTAAGTGACCAACTCCCTATAAATTTTGGAGTTCCGCAAGGTAGTTTGCTGGGCCCAACACTATTTATTATCTATATGAACGACATATTAAACCTCAAACTAAAAAATGCAGAACTAATTTCTTACGCAGACGATACTGTTATCACAATCCATGGTAGAAATTGGGAACAGGTCTACTACCTTGCGGAAGAAGGATTAGCAACGATTGCACAAACTCTTAACCACAATTTACTAACACTCAACACAAAGAAAACCAAACACATCCCATTTTACAAAACACTTTCTTCTAGCCCTCCTCCCAACCTAACCTTAAAATTTCATACATGTCTGAACAATCCAAACACCTCACACGAAGACTGTACATGCGACTATATTGACCGAACTCATTCAATTCGTTATTTGGGCCTACTAATTGACGAGAATCTATCGTTTAAAGCCCACATCAAACACCTGTCTGGTCGAGTAAGGAAACTTATATACATAATTAAGAAATTGAGAGACCGCACCCCAATAGACGTAATGCGAACGGTTTATTTTTCTATATGCCAGACCATTATACAATATGGCATATCTATCTGGGGTGGAGCTGGGAAGACTACAATACTTGAGCTCGAAAGGGCCCAGAGAGCTGTTATAAAGGTTCTACTAAAAAAATCATTTTTCTTCCCTACAGACTCCTTGTACAGTGAATTTTCAGTTTTACGTGTTCGTCAATTGTACATTCTCAATGCATTTCTCCGTACTCATAAAATCATAAAGCTCCGACCAGACTATCGCTCATTAACTTCCAAACGTGTCTTTCATATACCGCTGGAACGAACCACCTCTCTTCTAGCTAGACGATGCCCCGCTTACCTACACACCTTCGTTTATAACAAGGTCACTAGTAGTTTACCCTGCGATACAAAAACACTTACCCTCTCAATGTGTAAAAAAATTGTCAAAAAATGGCTTTTAGGACTTACTTATAATGATTCAGAAAACCTTCTCACGTCATTTAATTCACACTCGGAATCCCATCACAGACACTAACACCTACACACCACACTCAAACCTACATACTACACTCGCACCTACACACAACACATTACACCTTCACACTACACTCACACCTACTCACCACACTCACACAGCCACACTTTAGTTTTAACTTAATTTTTACTAAAACTTTGTAAGTTCTGTGCAAGGTTCAGCACAACTTTATTTCTATATTTTATTTTTTTTAATTTTTTTAATTTTTTTAATTTTTATGTTTTAGTTTTTAAGTTACTTTGATCTCCTTTTAACTTGTTTTAATTTTAGATTTTATTCTTTTATATTATTTTTATGCACATTTTGTTATATTCTCCAGTGGCAAAAGGCAATTTTATTTTTACTATATTCAACTCCGGTCCCCAAGATACAGGCGCTGCCTAGTTTGGGGACCACCGTATACTACACAATTGAAGCCCACAACTAGTTACAGCCCTATTGATACATTAAGATTATTTCATTTAAGGTACCGTTTGTAACAATGATTCAATAAATTATTATTATTATTATTATTATTATTAATTAATTGATTTTTTTTTTATCGATGTCATAATTTTTTTTTTAATGAATGCCATAGAGGTGCGTTCTGTAATAAAAGGTCCATTTTGACATCTGTCAAAACGAATACTTAAATATGCAAAAAGAATACTCGCAATATATTACATCATATTGTTTAACGCGCCAACAAAATGTATGTATTTTTTTTAAACACTTTCATGTTATTAATTATTATTTTATTGTTTCTTTCAGTTTCGTTCCATGTTACATTCTAGAGTATTTCTCAAATGTCAAAACGGGCCTTTCATTTTATAATGAGTTTAAGTGCTCAGTGTATACCTTTAAGTGGAAAGTTCACTGTGATTCAATGCTTTTAAATTAATATGATTAATTTTCTATAAATATTTCTGTGACCTATTCTTATTAATTTTCTATAAAATATAGCCTATGTCACTTAGGAATAAAGTAGCTTTTTATCGGTGAAAACATTTTCGCAATCGCACCAGTACTTTCAGAGATTATCTCCTACAAACAAAAAAAAAAAATATAAAAACAAACTTTATCTCTTTATAATATTATAAGTATAGATGTAGATAAACCATTTTTTTTCCACAGCCGGGCAAGTCTCATCGAATTTTCTAGCTTTAGCTGCATATATACAGCATATTCAGCCTTTTAATGTTCCCACTGCTGGGACTCAGGCCTCCCCTGTCTAGGAGAGGGAATGGGCCGTAATCCACCACGCGGGCCCAGTGCGGGTTGGTGGATGTCACATGTCTTCGAATTTTTGCTTCTAGGACATGCCGGTTTCCTCACGATGTTTTCCTTCACCGTTTTGAGAGCAGTGGTGATGAAATAAATTACACAAAGTAATGCGCCTGGCTGGGTTTGAACCCGCGACCTACAATTCGTAAGTCGGGGCCGTTACCAATCGGCCACCACTGCTCTCTTCAGCTTTAGCTGATTACACCCTTTTTTTTCGGTGGGAAAATCATCGTATGGCATCCCCCGCACTTAGGCAAGCGGGAGATAGCGTCAGACTTTTACTGACAAAAACCCACTCCTGTTCCTTCTTTGCCTGCGTCCCTGGGCCCCAGGTTTCACGTTCACAGTACCTGTGGCCCCAGTAGGCTTCCACCCTGCTGGGACCCTACGATTTGCTGTCTGCTGACATCTCCTTGAGGCGTGCGTGGAACAATACGCGACTTGGGCTCGGTCCGGAGGGTTACCTAGCTAGCGGATTGCACCCTCCTGTAAAGCGGTTGGGAAGAATTCAAAATTAAATTAGTTTTAAAATAAGCATAATTATAGAATAAATCGTGAGAAGTCGATACAGGATTAGAAGATATGACTATGTTCCCTGGAACCTTACCTTGACGTATCAAAATCAGCAACCAAGTGGATCGCGTTAAGAGCTCCTGGTTGTGCCTCGATCTGTCATCATTGATGAGTATGAATGAATGAATGTTTGAATGTTTATTCCGAATGCGGATTAAATCCTTTGTTTTTGACAAATCCTCTTTCTAAAAATAGAACATATCGTGCGTGCAATTTATTCTGGCGTAAGGAAAAACTTTCACGAAAATAGTCTTTATCTCCGTCATCGATTTTATGCGGTAAGGCGTCAAGAGGCCCGCTTTGGCATTTACTGGCGTGCCAGCATACTCGACTTCTCGATAGTCTTGCCAAATGTCGACAATTCTCGAGACTTCTCTGGGATTTTTTGTGCAGGTCGAACTCCACAATATGTCGCATTGTATGAGGTTTGTAGAAGTAGGCTTGTGTTTAACCAACTTATGTTAAGATCGGTTAAAGAATAGCTAGGTATTGCTCGTGGTTTTACTCGTATTAATGCAGGTTTTTTATCCCCTTACAACGTGTATATGAATTTTCGTATAAAAAAACAAACTCATATACATTTTTATAACATTAGTTATGTTTATTGCGGTTTACTTTTTTCTTTTTTAAATTTATACAAAATCCTACATCGCGGTTTCAGAGTTCTGCGCGCCATTAGAACATACACGACAGTCCGAAATCAATTATCGGGCAGTTGCCCAGACCAGACGCAACACCCATCTGGTTAGTACATATTCCCTTTTTAGCGGAAGTACCTATGCGGGGCTATGCACTATGTTCCGCCGTAGTCTAAACTAGTACTTATTGGTTCGTGACGCAGTTTAAGTTTATGATATTATATAAACTCGCTATTGATAGGAAATTCGTGGAGTCGTCGCGTCTCTGCACATAGTACATACTTTTTTAAATCGCCCCTACCGGGCAAGTGCGACTCAGACTCGCGCACTGAGGGTTCCGTACAAACTTACCTATGAAAACAGTTCAATTCCCGAATTGAATTACGAAGATTTTTCCGAATCAAAAAGTTTTTTTTTTGTGACGTAACTACAAATTTACAGTTTTCAGATTTTTTCCTATGTTTTGGCTACGAGACGTTGCTTCATGCCAAATTTCAGGATTCTAGGTCAACGGAAAGTACCCTGTGAATTTTGATTCCCTTGAGAATGTCGAAATATATCTTTTTTGCGACATAAACGGCCGTATCTGTTTTTTTTTCGCTAACTTAGAAGTTTGATTTATTCACAGTTTCAAGGGACCGCACACTTGAGTATATATTATGGTTTTAATTTCAACTCGATACCTCCACGCGTTCCCGAGATAAAGGGTCTTGACATACAGACAGAGAGACGGACAACAAAGTGATCCTATTAAGGCTTTTTCCTTTTGAGGCACGGAAACCCTGTTAAAAGAAAGTGAGCATTGTGTGCAGCATCATATTATCCCGATGGTAATGAGACTAGATGATAAATAGTATCCAGGAAGATCACATAATAAAGTTTATACTTCCGACAAATTACATAGTCACGCGGATGTCAATAGCTCAGAGGTCTTACAACGACTATTGTAACTGGGAACGAAGGGCGCAATGCCATGCATAGTTATTTGATACTAGCTTTTGCCAGCAGCTTCGCTCGTGTGATAGTAGGTTTCTCCATGTAACTTTGGACCCCCGTTTCATCACCTAAGGGGGTGAATTTTTGTAAACCGTGCTTACCTACATCATGAAAGGAAACCTTGTGCAAAATTTCACGATCATAGAACCAGCAGTTCTAGTTGTGAGTTTATATGATTATTATCTTTTATATACAACATTAGTTTTAGTATATGCGAAACCCGAAACACGTTTCTAATATTTTTATGCAAAGATTCTGTGTACAAAATTTTATAACTGTACGAGGAAAAATCATGAAGTTATAAGCTTGTTATATTACCTGGTTGGCCGCACAAATACATGATCACCGGGACACCCGGGTTTTTGGAAAAAAATATAACATGGTGTAAAAATTATTGGAATCGATTCAGTTACTGATTCTGAACAAACTATTTTCAGGTTTCGCATATATTAAAAATAATATTGTTTTTACATGTATCGCAATTTAACAATTAATTGCATCGCAATTTAGTAATTTGGTAATACTACAGTCTTTATATCATTGCTGTTTTATTATGCAATCTAGTGCGAAGTGAAGTGTTACTAACATAGTTTTAAATCATATTTACTAACGAAATAATTTTATATAGTTATGTATGTTAGTCTGTAAGGACTATAAGGTATTTATGATATGGGTACTGTTTACCTGAATTAAAATGATTATTATTATTGCTAGTCCGTGCCTTCTGGAAAATAAAATGAAAAAGAAACATCGTCAGCATTGCCACTATAACATCTTGATTTCGAACTCAACACAAGAATATGCAAAAGAATGACGGAACCACGACAAGACTGTTCTTTTTATTAACTTTTGTCGCGCCTAAACAATAACAGTTTCATCCAACTGGGTCCCGAATATAATCCAGAATCTAGTAAAACTACTTCGCGACTGTCACAACTACTTATGTCTGTATTACTTATATCTTTCTCCCTACGGCAATCGGCCGGAAATCCGGCAATTCACTTATGTACTCTTTGTTGCTTATATTAACATGTAAACATAGTAATAGAGATTGGTTTGTTATGTCTAGTGTAAGTACCTATCGTCTTGGCATTGAGAAAAACTCTATGAATCGTTATATATATACATATATTGTGATAAAGGGAAAAGCAAATGAAAGGCTTCTGGTTGAATTATACTATTATTAGCTTTTGCCAGCGGCTTCGCCCGCGTGAAAACAGGTTTCTCTATACAAACTTTGGACCCCTGTTTCATCCTCTTAGAGTGTGAATTTTGGAAAATCCTCTTTTAGTCCTCGCCTACGTCATAAAAGGAAACCTTGTGCAAAATTTCACGTTCCTAGTCCCAGTAGTTTTGGCTGTGAGTTGATATGTCAGTTTCTCCTTTTATACATATAAATAGATTATATTGAATGAAGCACTTTTTATACATTTTATATATAAAAATTACGTCTCGATTTTTAGTGACTCCCCTATCTATTGTTTGAATATCTATCAATCCTAAACTTTTTAAAACATAAACCTTAAAAGTATGTCGGCGCAGGGATGCCGATCATCATTGAAGCTTTGTCTAAGGACTCTGTTTTGTGGGCGATGGCTGGGTATCGAGCAATAAACAATCTATTCCAGATCACACAACTGATTTATTATGATTTACAAAGTACTTTGTGATTATGTTGCAAACTTTAGGTAGGTATTCACTTCACAACGAGCCGTGTAACAGTCTCCGAGACTCGATGTTGTTCGCACAGTTGCCGACAGAGGAAAGAGCACCGCACCTCTGCGGTCGGCACTTTTATCTGTTCGGTTCGTGCAAACGTCAGCACGGATTCTGTCAAAGTGACATGTGTCACTTTTCACTTAGCTCGTTCATTCGTTCTTAAGCTTCCGTACTATTGACTTCTCCGACAAGTATATCTTGCCAGTTTGCAAGTTAGTAATATTAATGTGACCTCCAAGGTCGCCACAATGTTTTAAATGACATAAAGTCGTGCTTGACTGCGATCCCCCTGATTGTATACAGTGATGCAATTGTTGATTGTGGAATGCATAGGTTTATTAAGAGCCTATTCACTCTAGCCTTGAAGACAAGTAAATTATAAAATCGGACGGGACGGGAAGATTTCAGCAGGCAAATTGTTCCAATCTTACGAAGGACGCGGTATAAATGACGATGCGTATTATTTTGGAAGATTATAAAGATACATAAGTGCGGTTGGGGGTGTTTCCTTATTGTTTATTTATTTAAACTTATTTTTTCAATACCAGACAACCTTTGGGTTAAAAAAAAAATCGGCCAAGTTCGAGCCGGACTCGCCTACGAAGGGTTCCTTACCATTATCTATAAAAACAGAAAAAAAGTCATGTCTGTTGTATGGGCGCCCCGCTTAAATATTTATTTTATTTTGTTTTGAGTATTTGTTGTTATAGTGGCAACAGAAATACATCATCTATGAAAATTTCAACTGTCTAACTATCACGGTTCATGAGATAGAGCCTGGTGACAGACGGACAGACAGACAGCGGAGTCTTACTAATAGGTTCCCGTTTTAACCTTTGGGTACGGAATCCTAAATAAACTACACCACAGTTGTATAAAATAAATATAATAGATATTTGCAATCGAATGAGATATAATTAAAATTAGGTACCTACTTATAATAATAAAATACATAGATATATATTATGCTAAAATAATAAATAAATTAATACTGTGTTTAATATCAAGTCGTTATAATTAAGAGAACTCAAAATATAATAATTATGACGAAGACCATACTAAGGTTGAGAGGACCTTTTCAAATCTAAAGCTATCAAACGTGATGTTTGAAGAAGAGGCAACGCGAAAAAAGAGAGATAACGCCTGAAAACTCTGTTAGCATTCAGTAATTGCGAGATTTACTCGAATATTTCACAAAACTTGTTCCAGGAAAATACGTGTTTTTTTTTAAACCCTTACAAGTTTTTGGAAAAATTGGCATCATTCAGAATCTTAATTAAATTTGCAAGGCTCCTATTGTGATATTTTTTTGACTTTTTAAATTTTTGAGTATATTATGAAGTGTTAAAGTTCATGCAAAATAGCAGATTTTCAGAGGTCTTTACTGGATTAGTTTTACACAAATTTATAAATTGATTTCAATAGAAGCTTAGGTAGTATCCACACAAATGTGTAATAACGTCATAATCACGTAAGAGCGTTTGTATGAATAACAGTGAAAATGTATGTTGAGTTGGATGCTATATGTAGCAGTTCTGAATTATACATGTGAAGGAAAAATGTTCTCTCAGCTTTTTTTTATTGCGAAGGACGTTCGGGTCACTATACATGATGTATTCTCGATAAAATGTATGTAACAGCAGATTATTATTCAAAATATTTCATACGCGATTGGCCTTCGCTATGTAGTAAAAATCTTTTTTATATGTGTATTTATGTTGTAAAAGAAACGTGGGTAGTCAGCAGTAAAACAATGTTATTTTTCGTAACATTTGAGGGGTGGTAAAATTATCCATCTTGGAAAGTGTGCGGCAACAAAACTCCAAAAATAAAACTGTGGTCCTAGAACGATAAAGGCAACTTAAGGAACGTAGGTGTGGTTTTAGTCAGTAAAAGCCTGACATGCCCTCTCGCTCCACCCTAGTGCGAAAGAAGTCATTAGATGATTTCGCAACTTCAAAAGAAAAAAGGGACAACACAAGAGCTAATCGCGAATTTTATAATGTGCAAAAGAACAATCAGAAAAATATATATATTCTTCAGTATGAATGGTAATTAAACAGAGTCATAAAATATAGATAATACATTAGTCAATCTACATACAAAGCGCACTCGAGCAACGCACACATAGACACCGCTGACGGACACGATATCTCGACTTAATTCAGCTCAATGCGAGCTCGAGTGCTATCCGTTTGAGACACGCGTCTGTGAACTTTTTTGTGGAAAAATGGACCAACAAAAAATACCTTATTTTAACTGTTCAGTGGACGTTTGTATAAATTCAACATGAAACACAGTGAATTGACGTTTTTTAGGCTACCAGTTGTTTTAGAGAGGTAAGTAGATATTTGCTTGTCTTTTGATGGTTTGTTTTTGCGTAACACAGAACAGGCCTCGTGCTGAGAAAGAGAAGATGATTTTGTGGCCATGTAATATTTTTACAATTCAGATTAGGTAGGTATTTATCACCACGCCCAATCGCACTCGGACAGTTCGGCTACATGAGTAAATAAACGGAACAGAGGCAAAGCTTCCTAAGAACGTGTAATATTGTTACCTGTTTTGGTAGGGTTGTCACATTAATTGAAAACAAATTAAATAAAACATTTGTTAAATAGTTTTAATACTCAGTATGATATTTTACAAATTACTTACTCTAATAATTTTATTTTTATAAATTTTGTTTTTTAATAATTTATTCTTTTAATAATGTGGTAAATTCTGAATCTAACATAAAGTTTTTTCAAGAGATCTAACAGGAAACACTCACACGGCATATCAAATTTACAATCTTTAATACGTTTAAGTTTTTCGATGCCAACATTGACAATATTTATTTTAAGATCGAAATATTCGAAACTAGCTCGAGCAATTCAACAAATGCGATAAAATTATCAGTAGGTATAATTAATAAACCCAATTGTACATCACATGTGTGCGGGGAATCCATATAAAATGTATGAAATCTACAGAAAATATGGCGGCATTTTGTAGCTGTGGCCGGTGGCCTGGGTGCGGCAACCGCTTTCGCAAATTTTTTGGAATTCTATAATGTACTTAAAAATACTCTACTGCTTGAAGATCTTTTTTTATTAGGCTTGAAAAAAATACTCTGAAAGGTACTTCAAGAAAGTTAATATTTACGGCTAGCAGATGGTCTAGTTCGATTTGAAACTAGTTTAATTAGCTGCCCGCTGCGTCGTCCGCCCGCACAAATCAAATAGTTTTATTTTCCTAGACTGTAATTAACTGTGATATATCAGTCTAGATTCAGTAACGTTATTTATTACAGTTAATGATATAGTTTCCTAGAACTTATCATCTAAACCAATATTTTTAAGAAGTACAATTATTTGCTTGATCTTTTGAAATGTTAATCCAATTGTGAAAGTTCTATCACAGATAGGAAGCACGACATTATCGCGGAATTCCATATAATAACTAATTAACCGACTTTAAAAAGGAGAAGGTTCTATCTTCGGCTGTATGTATTTCTTTTTTCATATGTAGGTATTCTTAATTATACTTACTTTTTCAATTTTACTGGAAGTCGACCCGAAATAAATTTCCCTCATTTCGTCTGTCTGTCTACTCAACAGATTTTCATGCAATTTACACCAATAGACATAGTGATTCAAGAGGAAGGTTTAGATGGTGAAGGTATGTGAAGGAAGCAAAAGTACGATATATGGAGAAGGTACATGTGTATTATAGTTACTAAAAGCTGAGAATTTCAAAGATTTATATTAATATATATGATGATTTATATTATTCTATTTATTTATTTATTTATTTATTTTAAAATTTATGTACACACAAATACGAAGAAGAAGATAGGTATCTAAAAATAAATTTTGTACAAAGGTACTGCTTATTTCAAAAAGAAATTTCTTCCAGCAGACCTGCGAAAGGAGAGATTAGAAAAGATGTAGACTGTAGTGTGTAGAAAATAAGCAAAGAAGAGTTTGTGAAATCTTAAATTAAACTAATAAATACTTATATAACTATAAATACCTTACACTAAAAATAAATACATAATATATATATAAATATATACATATACATATCATACAAGAGTGGAAAGATAGTGCTCTTTTACCTGAGTCTTAAAGAGTGAGATAGTTTTAAGATCACGAATGCTAGGCGGAAGAGAGTTCCACAACCTTACTGCATGGACAGAGAAAGAGTAGGAATAGTAGCTGGTTTTATGAGGAGGGGATTTAAGAAGGGATCTTAGATGTGATCTGCACGGTGCATCGCTTGGGCGCGCGTAAGAAAAACGGTCGCGCAGGTAGGAGGGATAAGATGGGTTGTGTAGGATGTTGAAGAGGAGACATAAAATCCGAGTGTTCCTGCGAAGACGGATAGGGAGCCACTTGAGTTCCTTGCGAAGATGAGAGACATGATCATACTTTCGTAGACCAAAAACAAACCGAATGCATAAGTTTTGCAGTCGCTCAAGCTTGTTTAACAGCTCCTCAGTAGCATCCAGGTAGCAGGCATCGGCATAATCTATAATCCGTAATAAATTCTATGTGGATTACTCTTTTTTTTTTCTTTAATTATAACATAATGTCAGGCAGTTTTGAGTACTTTTTGTGGCCTACCTAAATGTCCTTCCTTTGGTAATGCTCGTGAAGTCGTTGAGCTCCTTAGTAGTTCTAGTTGAGCTACACGAATACTGACAAATGCTTGCACTGACTGGACAGGTCCGCTCAGAACTGTGGAGTTCTTTCTTCAAAAGACCATTTCAGACTCCAACCTGCATGGTTCTCATATGATTTGACCATAACATGTTTGCTGACTTTGACCCCTGAGTTTGTTTCGGTGTTTCTTCTCACGGTAGTCAGCTAGGAAACACCGGCTTCATCTAGTTTAAATTGACAAAAAAAAATGACGTGTAAAGGTGTTTCTAAAAAACCTGTTTGCAAAATAAATATCATTTATCACTTATTTGTAAAACCCGAGCGAAGCTGGGGCGGGCCGCGGGGGCCGTCAATATAAGTCGCAGGATAAAGCTATTCTCCTACATAAACGGACAAAGCTACATCAAGTAGGAAAAGATTGTAAATAGTAACGTTCCTGTAAAATAAAGCATTTTATATCGCGTACCGTAAAGCTTTAGGAATGATAAAGAATATATTGGTTGTTTTAGTGCAGCAAAATGCCGCAATCAAACCACATAAGGTCTTTATAATGTACTTAACCTACATTTTGAGGTGATGGCACAGTTAACTTCTACCTATTCGGAGCAGGTACTACTGCACTACTGGTGCTACTGCCGGAAGACGCAGCGTTGGAAGGCCTCCCACAAGGTGGACCGACGACCTGGTGAGGGTCGCGGGAGTGCGGTGGATGCGAGAAGCACAGGATCGGTAATTGTGGCGACGCTTGGGGGAGGCCTATGTCCAACAGTGGACGTCTTTCGGCTGAAATGATGATGATGATGATGATGACTACTGCAAGAGGCGATTGGTGGCGGCGACCTTTCGCACTGGGCCCTGAGTCAGGGTCTAGGTCAGTCCGGAGCGAGACGGAATGCGTTGCAGCCGCCTCCTACTGCGTAGTAGTAATGCTAGCGGAAGAGATGGCCGTAGCCGTGAGAGCACGACATCCTCATGCCCCAGCCACTGCCACAGGAGGCGCTCCGTGAGTCGCGAGTCATAGGGCAATCCCAGAGGCCCAGAAGGGCCGATGCTCGCTAGAGCCACGGGGAATTTCTGGAGAGGAAACTGACCTAGAACGCAAAGGGCAATTGAAGGACACAGGTGTGGTTTTAGTCAGTAAGTCTGACGCGCCTTCTCACTTCACCCTAGAGAGGGACAAGTTATTGGGGAATAGCCTAGCTCACCTCAAAATAAAGACACTGCTGCAAAAAACATGTGCTCATCAAAACATCTTGTGCAGAACAGCAGTGGCCCAGCGTGGCCCAGCCACGACCTACGAATTGTAGGTTGTGGGTTCAAAACCCTGGCAGGCGCTTTACTTTGTGTAATTACGGCTCTCAAAAACGGTGAAGATTAAAAACGGTGATCGTGAGAAAACCACCTGAGGGACCAGTTTATGAAACAAAAATTCGGAGACATGTGATATCCACCAGCCCGCACTGAGTGGTTTACGGCCACGATTCCCAGCAGTCAGAAAATTATAAGGTTGATTATTACTTATCTACATTGTGCTCACATATTAGAAGCGACAAGAAATATGTAACCAAGATTTATGTAACTCATAATATGATTTAAAAGGGTGGCCATGGAGTTTCTTGCACGTTCTACGCTTTGGAACGTGCAATTTAGCTTCATTTTTGTTTTTTTAACTTTCCGACATTTTGACAATTCTGTAATTGGTCTATTTGAAATTAACGTTCTGATTTCTGCTGATTGAAGTGTGCGTTGTAATTGTAAACAAGGACAGCAGGATGAGGTGAAACGGGGTATGGTGATGGTTAAATATTTTCTACTGATTTTCAAACGTTACTATTCTGAGACTTAAGCCCAACGTTCGTCCCAATGTTTTGCAACCCTCTTACTCCGTAGACAAAATTCCACGTATGTAGATTCGGAGTATATTCTTTCACAATAAAGAACGACACATACAGGCCCGATCATAAACGATGTTTTACGACAGTTGCCGAAGGTATGCCGATTCTCGTTTTATTTCCGCGTTCCAGAACCAATTAGAGCGTTTTGATGGTGCTATGAACGCTGCGGTAAGCGATAAAAGCTTGCACGTTAACTATAAATAATGTACTGGAACAGTCAGACGGTTTTTTAATGGTGTGGTCGAATTGCTGGCGCATATGTGTGACATTTTAATATTTGGTACGATGTTGGCAGTGTAGCGGTACATCAGTTGAAAGCGACTTTTGGTCAGGTCCCTGTATGTTTCTGGGATGGAAAAAATACCGGCCAAGTGCGAGTCGGACTCGCACACGAAGGGTTCCGTACCATCCGTAGCAAAAAACGAGCAATAAAAGTCACGTTTGTTGTATGGGAGCCCTCTTAAATATTTACTTTATTCTGTTTTTTAGTATTTGTTGTTATGACGGCGACAGAAATACATCATTTGTGAAAATTTAAACTGTCTAACTATCACTGTTCATGAGATATAGCCTGGCGACAAATGGACAGACAGACAGACGGATGGACAGCGGAGTCTTAGTAATAGGGTCTTGTTTTACCCTATGGGTACGGAACCCTAAAAAAGGACAAGTCGTTCGTCACTAACTTTGGCTTAGCAAAACGGCTAAGCTTACGGCGGCTTCGGGCGCCTGAGAGCTGCCTCGGCAGTCATAAACACACCTAAGGAAGCCGTAGCTGATTTTGGGTAGCCTCAGAATAGTTCGGGCGGCAGAAACATCGCAGAGCAATCGTAACGTTACGTGAAAACAGTTGTGCGTGTGTATTTATAATGGTGGATTGGGACTTAGTTCTCATTGTTCATCTTGCTGCCTCGGCGTCCTTAGCCATGCTTACGGCTGCCGTGGCAGCCCGAAGTCGCCCGACGCAGCTCTCAGGCGCCCGAAGCCGCCCGAAGCCGCCGTAAGGCGCCCGAGCTGTACCGAGCCGCACCGATGCCCACTGTTAGTGGGCGCCGGGCCTAAGCATAAAATCTCACTCACGATATTCGCGTATAATTCTTAGTGTGGGGTAAATTTTTAAAGGGGTGTATCAGTAATATCTTACATATTAGTGATTTTATGTTTATACGTCCAGCAGTGGGACACAAGCCATCATAAGTTTTGACCATTACATGACTAATAAATGGACTCTAAAGAAACTTTAACCTCGGATTTTTTTGGTTTTTCTTCTCAGGGTAATCAGCTAGGAAGCTATGGCCTCACCTAATTTAAATTGACGAAAAAAATTATGTGTGAAAGTTTTATTCATAAGTTTTATTTGCAAAATAATAATGATTATTATTTTTTAATTTCGCCTTCTCCTTGCAAGTGGAAGTTAGCACCACGCGTAGGTACACTGTGTGGGTCACATGTCTTCAAATTTATCCCCGAGCCTTGTCTAGTAACGCCTAGTCAATGAACACTAACAAAACCAAAAACACACTAACTCATAACTAAAAAAAAATACTTTGTAAATCGGACTAATTATTTTCGAGCTTAGTGACAGACTACAGAATACATATTTCAGCCGTATTACAGAAACAGAACACTGATTTCTTTATGTTAGTCTTCAAAGACAATTTTTAAATCCCGCTCTTATTCCTATACTACCTCATTTAGGCACGCAATTTAATGGTTTTCGCACAAGTGCGGAAAAGTGCAAAAGTTCGGCCCCGCTACAATTTATTTATCGTATCAGGCTGGGCGCTAAGCTACCCCCATGACTCGCGTGTCAACGACCCCATTTATTTATTTAAGTGTATTAAAAAACTTCGTTTGATACATGTGGAAACTAGTCACTGCAGCTCTAGACTCCATGACACCCTCACCTACGACTCGGGCGAATTTTGCCTCGGTCGCGATGACAAACTTTCTCCAGTTGTATCAAAATGTACTATTTCGTCTCTTGCACACAGACACCCACATACATTCCTATCCTAACACATACAAGGATTTACTTAGTTTATACGTTATACTTTGTAAATATGATTTATTTTTCTTTAGGCGCAATAAAGGCTCTATATTATGGACTTAGTTATTTTCCTTATGGAGTTGGAATGCGTGCTTCCCGAGTATGTAATGGCTGCCCTTTTCCTGCCCTCGGGCGTAGTTACGGCCAGCTCAAGGATTGTATTTAAGATGGAGGCTCTCTGAGTATCCAAGACTTACCATCTGTACGCTGTCTATAGATGGATGTTATGTTATTTTACCGACGTTATTATTCCGTAGTGTCTGTGATAACTCAAAGCTAAGAGTTAAGGACATTGTTCTTCTGTTATAATTGTACGAAGGAACAGGGGCGCGACTCCGTGGGTGTTTGGGGGCTCAAGCACCCATGGGGAATAAACAGTGGGTGCCGAGCACCCCTGAGAATAGACTTTTAGGGATGGGCGTATTATCATTACCCGAGGACCCGTTTAGCGCAGTGGTTTATAGGGCCGATTGAAACGCAAGGTTTGATTTCTGCACCAACACAAATGTTTGTTGATGAAACAGATATTTGTGTTGGGTCTGGGTGTTTGTGGTACCTTCGTTATTTCGCAGTATGTAAGTAGGACATTTATTTATTTGTCGGTCGATCACTGTGCATTTTTCTTCTCACACTTCGCCACTTTTTCGAGTCCATCAAATGAGCATGAGCACCCATGAGGTTTTCTGAAAGTCGGCGCCCCTGTAGAGGAATACATGTTACAAAAATTGTGCGCTCGTTTGGAAACTAGAAGGCCATAAATTCTACAAAAAGGGTTCTTTTGGCGGGATTTTCGGGCAAGACCCTTTATTTCGGGAAGGCGTGAAGGTTGAAATAAAAACCATATACTGCAGTCTGCAGTCCCTTGAACCTGTAAAAACTTCTAAGTTATCGAATAAAAAAGATACGGCCGTTTATGTCACAAAAACAAAAAACGTATATTTTGAAAATCTTAAGGAATTGAAAATTTAAAGGGTACCCGTTGATGCAGAATCCTGAAATTTGGCATAAAGCAAGGTCTTATAGCACAGGTATAGGAATAAATTTGAAAACAGTAAATTTGTTGTTACCTACGTCACAAAAAAAGCTTTTTTACAATTCGGAAAAATCTTCGAGACTCCATTCGGGAATTATTGTAGTTTGTACGGAACCATCAGTGCTAGAGTCCGACTCGCACTTGTCCAGTTTTTTCAAGTGATTGTACTTACCGTGGCTGTTTTATCTATTCGCAGATTGATTCCTAGAGGATCTACATAACTAGATCTTCTTCTCGAATCGAAAGTGTTCTCTTCCCTCAAAGTTAATATTTGAAACTAGCTTCTGCCAGCGGCTTCGCCTACGTCAAAGTAGGTTTCTCTATAAAACTTTGGATCCTCGTTTCATCCCTTTCTCCTAAAGGAATTTTGGAAAATCCTCTCTTAATGCTCGCCTACGTCATAAGAGAAAGCCTGGTGCAAAATTTCAGGCTTTTAGTCCCAGTAGTTTCGGCTGTGCGTTGATAATGTCAGTCAGTCAGTTTCTCCTTACATATATAGATTATTGAAGCAGGCGCGAACTCGGTATAATGTAGCTGAGAATTTTATGATAGTACTAGCCGCGGCTCGCGGTTTCGCTCGCGTGAAAGTAGAAAATTAATAATAATATTCCTCTACTATCACACAACGCCGTCCAGTCCCAAGCTAAGCAGAGCTTGTGTTATGAGTACCTATTAGACAACTGATAAACATACTTATATATTTCTAAATACATACATATTATAGATAAATTACACCCAGAAACAGAAAAAATTATCGTACTCACCACACAAACATTTGTCCTGGGTGGGAATTGAACCCACGACCTTCATAGCAGTCAGGTCCACTAACCACTAGACTAACAGGCCATTCAAAATTGTCCCAAGGGAACATACTCCCTGGATAAAAGTATTCTCCAGTAGATTCTATCAAGAGAATTTTCATCCCAATCCGTTCAGCCATTCAAGCGTGAAGAAGTAACAAACATATATATACATATACACTCACAAAATTTCACCTTTATCTATATATATAAAAGGGGAAACTGACTGACTGACATATCAACGCACAGCCGGAACTACTGGGACTAGGAACGTGAAATTTTGCACAAGGTTTCCTTTTATGACGTAGGCGAGCACTAAGAAACGATTTTCCAAAATTCTCTCCCTAAGGGTATGAAGCGGGGGTCCAAAGTTTGTATGGAGAAACCTACATTCACGCGGGCGAAGCCGCGGGCAGAAGCTAGTATTAGTATTGTAGTGTTACTATTTTGGTGTACAATAAAGTTATATTCTATTCTATTCTATTAGTGTGATTAACCTCAGCGGAGTTTGATGAGATGGCTGACTAATACATTTGCTGGCATTTACAAATACTGCAATAGTACATTTTGTATCAAACGACTTTTTTCAATACATTTACAAAGAAATTAATAAACGGGGGTTGAGCGGCGACTCTTGAGGGTCAACGCGCGCCCGGCCTGATACGATAAATGTAATGAAACTGTGGCGGGGGAGAACACGCGCAGTTTTCTGCACTAGTCCGGAAAACAATCTATTACGTGCCTAAAAGCGAAGGGATAAGAGCGGGTTTTCGAGTAGGTGTATTGAAAAAAAATTAGAATTTGTTGCATTCGCATTATAATGGAAAACAAAGTGACTGTATTCTATATCAAAAACTTGCAAAGCCAAATGAAAAAAAATTCTACAATGTCAATCTAACATTTTTTATGAAGTATTTGCATAAAACATCAAACGGCAAGGAAGTTCAAGGAAATACGCCTGTTTATAGCGAAGCGTTCGTGACAGCTTTCAAAATCCTCGCTTTAAAAGAAACTTCAAACTGCACTAAAATTCTTATAAACCAGTGAAAGAGTTCACCGAAGTCAGCCGTCAGCCTGACGTTAGCTGACGTCGAAGTAAACTCCACGTCAGGGTCTGCATTGCATGTTGAAGTGACAGTTGGACGAAGCATAGCCTAAAGCTGAGTTCTCAGTGCTCGAAAATTTTAGACAGCTATGCGGAACCGTTAGACATTGCTATCACAGTCATTAAGACCGTTATCATATATGGAAAGTGTATATAATTTACTGCCGAGGATACCTGACGCTATGGTTCCATAAAATCCGTGTACATTTTTGAGATAATAAGTAACATATGCCATTCGGTAATCTATTAAGGGGATGCAACTCGACATACATTTTCACTGTTTTCCATACAACCGCTCTTATGCGATTATGACATGATTACACATTTTTCATTAGGTATTTTGGAAAAACAGTATCTTGTGGATATTATCTAGGCTTCTATTGAAATCAATTTATAAGTTTGTGTAAAACTAATCCAGTAAAGACCTCCGAGAATCTGCTATTTTACGTAAACTTTCAACACTTCATAATTTACTCAATAATTTAAAAAGTCAAAAAAGTATAATAATAGAAGCCTTGCAAATTTAATCAAGATTTTGAATGACGAAAATTTTTGACAATAACTTTATAGGGTTGAAAAAAAACACGTATTTTCTACAACAAATTTTGTAAAATATTCCAGTAAATCACGGAATTACTGAATGCTAACAGAATTTTCAGACGTTATCTTTTTCGCGTTGCCTTTTCGTCAAACGTCGCGTTGGATTGCGTTAGATGAAGTAGCTTTTAGACCATGCCCGATGTTGACGATAGGTAAGTGAAAAAGGAGCCTCATAAGCATTTATTTCAAATAAACTATTATAAAGAATGCTTTTCCACGGAAATTTAAATCTGTAGCTTTTAAATTAGTGACATAGTTTTCTAGAGTTCACTTTTCACAAACAAACACGCATGATATAACAATAACGCCATCCACATTGTATCAGTAGTTCATGAGAAAATCGCGGGCATAGGTACTATCATAATTATGTAATTACATTTAGGTTGAATATAGGGCCTCCTTTTTTGAGTCGATTCAAAATTTACATCCCGCCATTTAGACCGCAATTGTACTCATAGATAATAAGTTTATGTATAAGTTGTGTTACTTTTGTGGTGTACAATGAGTTTATTCTATTCTACATTTATCTAGTGATGTAACTTACATATCGAGTAGCAAATAGTGCATCTACAATTCAACACACATAACTGACAGATCCATTTTGCCTGAATTATTGACATTCTGATTGTTCAGCTGTATTCACTGGTCGATGGGCACTGAAACTCGAATAGGCAGCTGCCGTAGTTTTGTGAGATTGGTAGCCGGTTGCGGATTGACATAACTGATAGATTGATATTGATATTGATCGAGACAGTGGAAGTGTGGCGATATAGTTATATAGATTCTAACGGTTTTTAAGTGCCCATGTAGGCCAATGTGAAATAAAAAAGATTTTTAATTTTGTTGTTTGACTGTGTTCTCAGTAACGCGTGGAGGTTGAAAGCTGAAATAATTATCAAATATTTAAGTCTGCAGAGCAGAGAGTAATATCAGTGGTCGCTGAGTGGTAACGACCCCGATTTACGAGTCGTAGGTCGCGGGTTTAAAATCAGCCAGGCGCATTACTTTGTGTAATTTATTTCATCACCACTGCTCTCAAAACGGTGACGGAAAACATCGTCAGGAAACCGACATGTTCTAGAACTAAAAATTCGAAGACATGTGACATTCACCAACCCGTACTGGGCCTGCGTGGTGGATTACGGTCCATTCCCTCTCCTAGAGAGAGGAGCCTGAGTCCCATCAATGGGAACGTTAAAAGGCTGATTATGCTTATGTCTTTTTAGAGGTGGGAAATCATCAAATGACTTCTCGCGCTCTAGCGTGGAGCGAGAGGGCGTGTGATCACAGGTATTCTATTCAGATTCCCCGTGGCTTTAGCGGGCATCGTCCCTTCTGGGCCCTACGGTTTTGCTGACATCTTTCTGAGGCGAACGTGGAACACTACTCGGGTTTGGTCCTTACCCGAACGGGCGGACGTCGAGCTACCCATTTCTCGTCGTCCGCAAACCGACTGTGGTATGTTCTGTATGTCGTAATGTCACGATGTTACCTGCCTAAGTTTTCTATTCCAATTTTTGTTTTTAACATCACTATCGGTTAGTTAATATTTATTGTTTAATGTGGAAACGACTTTGCTTAGGTGCCAAATTTATACATAAACCTTCGTTGTGTATTGCTTTTTCAATTAGTGAAAACTGCATTAAAAATTCAATACACGCTGTATCATCAGAGATACATTTGAGTTAGCATGACCAGTTGGTCACAGTATGGCAGCTCTAGTACTCACATTTACAAAACTTGTACTCACATTCACTCATTCGCAAAATACGAGCTTGATCATAAAGTTGCCGACATCACAGCCAGACATACTAGTATACCATCTTAAGAATTGATGTGATAGTTTCTCAACGCAATGCGCAGTTGGCGTTCTGTCTAGCCTTCAGTGGAAGTTCGCCTTACCTTGGGCACTGCAGCAAGACCAAACTTCCATGATCATTCATTGTAATTAATCGCTTTACTTGTTTTTGGGTTGGTTGCAGTCTATTGAAGTTCAGGAGTTGGGGAACTTAGAGGTTTTGCTTGTAAAGTTGCGAGCAGTCTTTATGCATGGTAGCGATTCTTGCTGTTACAGTAATATTTTTTATCTGTTTAAGCTTTTTCGTAGCTAGATAGACTTATACTTACCAAAGGGACGAACCTACTCCTAGGATGAAAACTGGATAAGTGCAAGTCGGACTCGCGCCCTGAGGGTTCCGTACAAACTTACCTATGTAAATAGTTCAATTCCGGAATGGAGTCTCGGAAGATTTTTCCGAATCGCAAAACGAAAAAAAATGTGACGTAAGAACAAATTTACAGTTTTCAGATTTATTCCTATACTTGTGCTATAAGACCTTGCTTTATGCCAAATTTCAGGATTCTGGGTCAACGGAAAGTAACCTATGAATTTTGATTTCCTCGAGAGTGTCGAAATGTATGTTTTTTTTCCACATAAACCGAAGTATCTTTTTTTCTGGTTAACTAACAAGTTTGATTTTTTACAGCTTCAAGAGTCCGCAGACCTGATTATATGGTTTTAATTTAAATTTGATGCCTTCAAGCGTTCCTGAGATAAAGAGTCTTGACAGACAGACATACAACATGATGATGATGTGTACAGACTTATGGCAAACAAAGTGATCCTGTAAGGGTTCCTTTTCTTTCTTTTGAGGTACGGAACCCCAAAAAAGTATCCTATGTTCATTTCCAAGTTTCAATCTATCTTTGTACTAAAAGACAATAAAAATTTTTCAATGGTGTAGGCACATAGGCCATGGTCAGGCATTGTCAAAGAAAAATATTGCAGGAACTGACCCAGTTTTTCCCACCAGGTGCTCCCTTTGTTAGGTCGTTCAATCAATTACTTTAATATTGTAAAAAATAATACAATTTTTCCTACATAGGTTCTTTTACTCATTTTACCTAATTGATTTGTCACGTAATAATAATATTAGTTACACTTTTAGGGCCGATCCACACCGAAATGACAGCGATCGGCGCGGGTTCGCCGCTTGACTACTCGCGGTGCCGCGGGCAGTCGTACGTCTGTTTTATGCGGTACTAGTTTTTTAAGGATATGTTATAAAGTGGTATATAAAGTTTAAAATTATTTCACTCTAAAAGTGCTCGCCGCATCGCTGACGGCCGCTGCCATTTCGATATGGCATTTAGGTATGGACCATACTATTCGTCCTTGTTATTGAATGGCGAAACATGCAAGATTATAATTCTTTTTTTTACGTGTGAAACCTACAAATGACTTCTGCCGTGGCGGTGTTCTGCTCAAGCGGGGCTGAACTCCACCATATAGAATAGAATAGGACCTCCGAACGATGCGCCCAATGATGACACTCAAAGACTTGGCTCTTATCGCCACGCTTGTGGCGTGCCTAAGATCACAATTCTAAAATAAGACATCTTTTTCCATTTTTAATCAAAATAAAATATTTTTATTCTCACACTAGCTGACTTGGCGAACTTCGTACCGCCTAATAGTAAGTATAACGCCATCTACTGGCATTACCAAAACAACACAATTTAATTTATAATGAAATTTTAATTAGAGATGGGGTTGTATTCGGATTTTTTTTATTTCGTGATTTTTTCCATTTTTTTCACCGTTTAACTTTCCCTGGACTATCTCGAATATACCAAGATCAAAATTAGCCAAATCGGTCCAGTCGTTTATGAGTTTTCGCGAGACTAACGAACAGCTATTCATTTTTATATGTATATTTATATATATAAGTACTACATTAAAAACTGTTGCTTCAACACAAATTAAAACTTCCCTCATCTCTTTCAAAACAAAGCGTATGTGACCATAGATCTCAGGGCAGGAACAATTAATATCCTTGTCATCCCTAATGACATTACGGACCCTTTTCTCAAATAAAGGCAATAAATTATACAGAAATAATATCTCTATCTAGCGGACATACGGCTTATCGTACCGGGGACGTGTGAACCGATTAGGAAAGGATCGTTATTGGCCGGTGAGATGATTGTCTCCTTTGTGCTCTATATTTTGAAGTATTAAAGCTATTTACTTATTCCTTTTGAAATGTATAGCATAAGCATAGTGATATGAAAGAAAAGGAAGTTAATGATAGCATGACGAGTGACAGGGCAGAATGGAAGAAGAAAACATGTTGCGCCGACCCCAAATAACACGGGACAAGGGCAGGAAGATGATGATGACTTATTCCTTTTGAAATGTATAGCATAAGCATAATCAGCCTTATAATGTTCCCACTGCTAGGACTCAGACCTCCTCGGAACTCTGTCCACCATGCATGTGGCAGCTTGTCGTGGCAGCGGATTATCACCCTGGCGTTACATCTCCACGTGCAAATCGTGCATGCGTGAAAGGACTGTTGCTTTCAGATCCCATGATGGCAGGCCAGCAAGGAGGCTAGCCGCTTCTCGGGGAAACCGTGCGGCAATATCCGGATGGCCATAACCCTCTGGTATGTGTTCATCTTGACCGCCAGTCGCTTTCGCAGCGACGGCGCCCATACCGGTGCTCCGTAAAGGGCCATGGACCGAACGATACCTGCGAAGAGGACGGAGAGGACGGATGGATGCGTTTGGACCATCTAGGTTGGGCAGGAACCGCTTGAGGGCAGCCCCATGTAGTCCGATCCAGTTTGGGGGCAGACGTCAGACATGCTCTTCGAAATTCCACCGGCTGTCGAGGACGAGTCCCAGGTACTTCAGTGTCGACTCGACGTCGATGTGAACCCCTCTTACCGTTATTTGGGAACCCGGTGGTTGCGCGTTTCGAGGGCTATGAAAATATATGGCCTCAGACTTGTGCAATGCCACCTCGAGTCCTCTCCACGACTGTCGCAACCCCACGTATCGCTAGTTGACCGCCGCCTGGTACGACTCTCCTTGCGCCAGGGTCAGCGTGTCGTCTGCGTAACAGACCACGCTGACTCAGTCAGGGAGGTTCCCGCGGAGCATGTAGTCGTACCCGGTGTTCCACAAGGGCGGTCCTTGTACCGATCCCTGCGGAACGCCGCACGACATCTCTCGCCTTTGCCACTCTCTCTGGTGACCGGGGTAAATGATGAATCTATCCGTCAGGTAGGCCTCGATCATACGACGTTGACTTTGACTGGAATCATACACTCGTCTAGATCGTGTCAAATTGAGTCATGTGATCCTCGCCGAATCGAGATGGCGGCGGCGGCGGCGGCGTGTGATTGGTCGGCGGCGAAGGCGCACCGGCGCAGCGCACATGTCTATTTCCTTCGTCGTTTTGAGAGCAATGCTGATGAAATAAATGATACAAAGTTAATGTGCCTGGCCGGGTTTGAAACCGCGACCTACAACTCGTAAGTCGGGGTCGTTACTACTGGGCCACCACAGCTCTGTGTGTGTGTGACTGGCCTGTTAGTCTAGTGGTTAGTGACCCTGACTGCTATGCTGGAGGTCGTGGGTTCGATTCCCACCCAGGACAAATGTTTGTGTGATGAGCACGATCATTTGTTCTGTGTCTGGGTGTAATTTATCTATATATGTATGTATTTAGAAATATTTAAGTATGTTTATCAGTGGTTTAGTAAACATAACACAAGCTCTGTTTAGCTTGGGACTAGACGGCGTTGTGTGATAGTTGTGGAATATTATTATTATATTATTATTAGCTCTATTTTGAAATGTACCTATGATTAATTGTATTAAGGTGGGTCTACCCTATAGGAGCCGAACACGAGCGGAGCACGAGCCGAGCTCAAATTCGTGTAGTGTCGCTCGTACTCGGCTCCTCTAGAGTCGGTCCACAATACAATGCGTTCCAAATAAGAATAGGATCGATTGCTATTTTGTGACGGCACGTCATACTGTCAAATCTAGAATAGAATAGAATAGAATAGAATAGAATAGAATAGAACAGAACAGAATAGAATAGAATAGAATAGAATAGAATAGAATAGAATAGAATAGAATAGAATAGAATAGAATAGAATAGAATAGAATAGAATAGAATAGAATAGAATAGAATAGAATAGAATAGAATAGAATAGAATAGAATAGAATAGAATAGAATAGAATAGAATAGAATAGAATAGAATAGAATATAATAGAATAGAATAGAATAGAATACAAATAAAAATGCCCGCACCGAAAGAGTAGAAATGTACCTTCTTCAAGAATCATTCAGTCTATTGGTCGAAACCGCAACAAAATTCGTTTTCGAGTTTATCGCGGACAGACAGACAGATGCAGTAGCTTTCTATAATATGTACCTAAGGGAGAAAAACGTAAAGAAACAAACTTGATTACAAAACATCAGAAGGTTAGCACGCAATGCTGAAAAAGCGTCGCTCCAGCGACTTTACAAAGTATCGTGATTTTTACACAAGTATTGTAAATGGTTCCGCTTCACATCGCATGCATATTGTAAATTAGTTATTACGTTTGCATGCTAAAGAATATTTGTTTGCAAAAAATAGGTTTAGGTACTGTTTCTTTTACGTAAAAAATGACGCTTAGATGTGTAGTCGATGCGCGCAAACTTTAATACAGGGTTGTCACTATTAAAGACTACACTTTTCTCTTTGCTCAATTCTTTCTCTACTCCATCCTAGCTTATAAAACTCACTTTCAATATCTATGTTCTTCACACGCTAGAATCTGCATTCTTCAACAATCTACTACTTACTGCTTTTTCCTTCTCATACTTCTGATATTGTTAATTATTTCTTCTTTTTACCTACCTCTTCCTCTCGATATCAAAAATATAATAATATTACAAATAGGTTTACAATAAATAACAAATTAAATATATAGTCTTGAAACCAATTCCACCAAAAGAATTTCAACTGCAATAAATTATGAAAAATTAATTCATTTATTTCATCTTACATCTATCTTTACAGGTTTTTTTTTTATCTCAAATGCGATAAATGCGTTTATTCTAACTTATTAATACTAAAATCTATAACTAATTATACATTATTTAATGCATTATTTATATAGAATAGAGGATTTCCACGAACCCCAGCGGAATCGCACAAAGTTCAATGTCTGTGAACGGAACCAACAAACGTCGTACTCCGTTCATTGGCCCGATGTTACTCGAAAGGTTACTGCGGTAATTGAAATTAGTTGCTCTTGTCTTTGGCGAATTTTGGATGTACTTTAAGTATACGTCTTACTAACACTTTGGTCTGTACGGGCATGACGTTAAGTATGCGTGTCTTAAGTAGGTAACGTCTCCTCCGCCGGGATCCCGCCGCCGGGATTCCGCCGCCGGGATTCCGCCGCCGGGATTCCGCCGCCGGGATTCCGCCGCCGGGATTCCGCCGCCGGGATTCCGATCCCGATTTCTGGCCACCGTAGGCGCGGGTTTGCGGACGGCGAGTAATGGGCGGCTCGCCGTCCGACTGTCCGGTAAACATCCGAACCGAGCTCAAGTCGTCGACGGCGCGTACTGTTCCACGCGCACCACAGGGAGATGTCAGCGAATCGTAGGAGCCCAGCAGGGTTGAAGTCTACTGGGGCCACGGGTAGTGTGAAAGCGAAGTCTGGGGCCCCGGGATGAAGGCAAAGAGGGAACAGGAGTGGGTATTTAGTTAGCAGAAGTCTGACTCTATCTCTCGCTCCGCCCTAGAGCGGGATTTGTCATTAGATGATTTTCCCACCTAAAAAAAAAGTAGGTAACGTCAGTGACGTTTTTTTTTTCTGTTTTTAGGGTTCTGTACCTCAGTCGGCGAACACAAACACTTTAGGATCACTTTGTTGGATGGAGTTTCTTGCTAGTTCTTCTCCACGACCAATTGGAACCATGCACTAGCTTCTAACGGTTTATAAGTGCCCCTAAAGGCTTATGTGAAATAAAAAGATTTTGAATTATTTACTTTTTTGACTGTCTGTGTTCTCAGTAACGCGTGGAGGTTGAAAGCTGAAATTAATATCAAATACTTAAGTCTGTTACCCTTCGGAGCAGCGAAATAATTTCAATCTTCTTAATCAAGGCAATCTAAAGCTAAGGCCGTTTGTGCTCAGTCTAGACGCATATTTTGACACTTGCAATAATTTTTTTGACTTTTGCCTGAAGTAAATAATAATAATAATATTCCACAACTTTCACACAACGCCATCTAGTCCCAAACTAAGCAGAGCTTGTGCTATGAGTAATTGACAACTGATAAACATACATAAATATTTCTAAATACATACATATTATATATAAATTATACCCAGACGCAGAACAAATGATCATGCTCATCACAGTCATCACACAAGCATTTGTCCTGGGCGGGAATCGAACCCATGACGTCCGGCATAGCAGTCAGGGCCACTGACCACTAGATCAACAGGCCTGTCATGAAATGATTTTTATTTTTTTTTTACATCAAATCCTATAGGGTACTTTCTGTTGACCTAAAATCCTGAAAGGCCAGAAGAAAGATGTCATAGTACAAGTATAGAAAAAGCCTGAAATAAAAATCCGTGAATTTTCTGCTTATGATTTTTTTTTAAATTGATTTATACTAGTGCTTGACTGCGATCCCATCTTCGCCGTCCGACCGTCCAGTAACCGTCAGGACCGAGCCCAAGTCGTCGCGTACTGTTCCAGGCGCACCTCAGGGAGATGTCAACAAATCGTAGGGCCCCAGCAGGGTCGAAACTTCTGGGGCCACGGGTAGTGTGAAAGTGAAACCCGGGGCCCTAGACGAAGGCAAACAAGGAACAGGGTTGGGTTTTTAGTCAATAAAAGTCTGACACTATCTCCCGCTCCACCCAAGATCGGGATTTGTCATAAGATGATTTACCCACCCAATAAAAAAAAAAAACGCCGGTAAACAGTGATGCAATCGTTGATGGTGAAGCGCACTAGTTTATTTAGATTATATTTTCCCTTATAAAATTTATAGCATAATTACGATGTTGAATATCCGTAGAATAAATTAGTGGAACAGTAATAATTTGAACCAGAGAGACATCGCGTGTTGTAGTTGTCGCATGCTGCCGGAAGCAGGGCTGGGGGAGAAAGGGGTAATTGTTGAAATGGCCAAAAAAATTGCATTGAACCGAATAGGAACTTTGAATTGATTGAAGTTTTATACCATACTTGGCCTGTTTTTAATTATATCACGACGAGCTTATTTTTTTAATGGTTGGAAATCATCTAATGACTTTTCTCTCTAGAGAGCGCGAGGGCGTGTCAGACTTCTACTGACTAAAACCACACCTATGTTCTTTCTTTGCCCTTTGTATTCCAGGACCATGGGTTTCTCTTTCGGAATTAAACCCGTGGTCCCAGTAGGCTTCGGCTCTGCTGGGCCCCTACGATAGCAAGGCGAGCCGCTTTTCGATTTTAATACGCTTATTATTTTTGGTGTCTGGTCTGTCCACCACCAACAGTTGGTGGATGTCACATGTCTTCGAATTTTTGGTTCTAGGACATGCCGGTTTCCTTACGATGTTTTCCTTCACCTTTTTGAGAGCAGTGGTGATGAACTAAATTACACAAAGTAATGCGCCTGGATGGGTTTGAACCCGCGACCTACAACTCGTAAGTCGGGGCCGTTACCACTCGGCCACCACTGCTCACCCATAGATTAAGTTAGTTTAATAGTTTGGTTGCTATGTTGGTAAAGTTTTATTCTATTCTATTCTTGATTAAATCAAATTTAAAAAATTAAAAGAAGTTACATTCTTACATGCGGCAAATACCAGATTTTTCCTCAGTATAATTTTGAATGATTTTCATGAAACTAAAGATGGTAAATGTAATAGAAGATTCAGTGAGAGTCAAAATTTCTTCCAGAAACAAGGAAAGCCGTTGTTTATACACAGAAAATTACAAGGCGGAATAATTATAAACGTGCTAAGTTAAGTAAACTTGCGAAACCATTGAAGTTTTAATTAAGTGTATTTATAATTAAGTCTGAAAGTAATTAACTTAAAGCAAAGAAAAATACTCGAATACAAAGTGGGAGGTCGTTTCATTACGGGCCAGATATTTACAACCTTCTTGGAGTAATTATTCCTCAACTGTGGAATGGCCTGCTGGTCTACTGGTTAGTGGTGACTTTGTGCCGAAGGTCGTCGGTTCATTCCCACCCAGGACAAATGTTTGTGTGATGAGCACGATCATTAATGTTCTGTGTCTGGGTGTAATTTATCTATAATATGTATGTATTTAGAAATATATATAAGTAGATATGTTTATCAGTTGTCTAGTACTCATAACACAAGCTCTGCTTAGCTTGGGACTAGACGGTGTTGTGTGATAGTTGCGGAATATAGTGTGGAATATTATTATATACGTTGTAGTTGTTGACTCGATTCTAACTACCTAGCCTTTTCCATACTTATTATTGTTATTTATTATATTTAGGCTTTTTTTTTTTGGTGGGGATATCATCTAATGACATCCCCCGCACTTGGGCGGAACGGGAGATAGTGTCTTAGTGACTTTTACTGACTAAAAACCCACTCTTGTTCCTTCTTTGCCATCGTTCCAGGGCCCCGGGGTTCTCTTTCGCATCACCCATGACCCCACTAGGCTTCGACCCTGCTTGGCCCCTACGGTTTTGCTTATATCTCCTTGAAGCGCGCGTGGAACACTACGCGCCGTCGACAACTTGGGACGGTCGGACGGTGAGCTACTCATTGCTCGCCCTCCGCAAGCCAGCGATTATATTTAGGCTGTGTGCTACTGGTGGGTACAAACCTCCCTCTATTCCTTCCATTGTTCCCGGTTCTGAGCCACTTCTTACCTTCTTCAGTATACTAGCGGATCGCGTTCGAAACACATTCTATTTAAATAGATTTAAACTAGTGCTTGACTGCGATCCCACTTGATGGTAAGCAGAGATGCAATCGTTGATGGCGAGGCGCTCTAGTTTATTAAGAGCCCATTCACTCTAGCCCTGAAACACCTAAATTATAATCGGACGGGAAGACTGCAGCATATTGTTCAGTCCTATGCTGCGCCCAAAAACACAAATCGAGTCACGTCAAGATCAGCAGTCTGCCCAGCTGCCCAGCTTAAGTGGGACTGGGCTGGATATGTCTGCTACTGGTCGATTGAGAGGTGGTCCGGGAAAATCATAAAATCGGTGCCCTGAAATAGTACGACGGGACCGCGGCAGACCTCGAAGGAGATGACGGGACGACTCAGAAGATGTCTTCATTGGTAATGGCAAGAAGTAGTCCAGAGCTGGAAACAATAGAAGAATAGGAGGCAAGCCTTTGCCCTGTAATGTAACAGGCTAGATATTGTAATATACAATGATTATGAATATGAAATAAAACGGAAATTTCATATTCATAATCATTTATTTGCTAATATGGGTAATTACATAAAGTTAAAAAATATAGCACAATCCAACCATTTTAAACCTTGAGGCATGCAAATTACAAGCTTTATTATTATAATACATTTTCTTGCAAAAAATATTTTTAATTAATAGTACAATTTAGTTTATTTATTTCACCGTAACAAATAACAAAGAAAACATATTATATGATGTTGATAATAATGTCACTTGAAGAATTGAAGTTTAAAATTTTATTTGCTAAATAATGATGTCAAGATACGATTGTGAATAAATGTCAAAGTAAGAATAATACAAATATAAAAATGAATAGCTGTTCATTAGTCTCGCTAAAACTCTAAAACAGCTGGACTGATTTGGCTAATTTTGAGAAAATATTCGAGATAGGCCAGGGAAGGTTTAAACGGTGAGAAAAAATGAAAAAAAAGTATGAATACAACGCCATCTCTAATTAAAATGTCATTATAAAACTGAAATAAGCTGTTCTGGCAATGACAGTAGATGGCGTTATCCTTACTATTAGGCGGTACGAAGTTCGCCGGGTCAGATAGTAATAAATATTTTTTTCTATTGTAGCATTGTTTATACACCTAAACCTTCCTAAACAATCACTCTGACTATAACCCGCATGAAAATCTGTTCAGTAGTTTTTGAGCCTATCGCATTGGAACAAATAGATAGACACGATGGGGGACTTTGTTGTGTCATCATCATAATCATCATCATTTCAGCCGATAGACGTCCACTGCTGGACATAGGCCTCCCCCAAATGTCACCACAATGAACGGTCCTGTGCGTCTCGCATCCATCGGATTCCCTTCACCAGGTCATCGGTCCACCTTGTAGGGGGCCTTCCAACATTGTGTCTTCCGTCGTACGTGTTCGCTACTCCAGAACCTTTCGGCCCCAACGGCCATTTGTTCTGCGAGCAATGTGCCCTGCCCATTGCCACTTAAGTTTGGCGATTCTTCGTGCTTTGTCGTGTAATGTTATGTAAAAGTCGTATCGTAATCTGGCTGAACGTGAAGTAGCATACTTGTAATCGGGCGTGTTATACGAAATGGCTTCGACATATAATTATATACTTAGTTTTATTGGCAAAGAACTGTAATAAAGTCACAGAAGAAACGATAGAATATTGTACTTAAATCAGCCATATTGTTCATTCTGTTTTACTCAAAGATAATTGCCAGGAAGCCCATTTTGGATTAGAGCCAAAATAGGTCGTAGTATCCTAGTTTTATTTAAATATAATCTGACTAGCTTCTGCCCGCGGCTTCACTAGCGTAAACCTAGGTTTTTCCGTCCACAAACTTTGGACCCCCGCTTCATTCACTTAGGGAGTGAATTTTGGAAAATCCTTTCTTAGTGCTCGCCTACGTCATAAAAGGAAACCTTGTGCAAAATTTCACGTGACTAGTCCCAGAGTCCCAGTAGTTTCGGCTGTGCGTTGATATGTCAGTCAGTCAGTTTCCCCTTTTATATATATAGATTATCCAAGTCAACGTGATGCTTAGTACTGGAGAAAGATCATATCCAGAAATTTGCATTTTTTAGATAATTCTTTCATTCAGAGAGAAATTGATTTTTGCTGTTCCTTGCTTAAAATATAGCCTTAGGGCCTGTTATAGATATGTAATTTCGGATCCGGGTACGAATACGAATATAGAAATAATTTAAACCGGTTTCGGATACCGTTACAGATATGAAATTATTTCGGATTATCCGATAGTTTTATATAGTTTCGGTTACGGAATTAGAATTTTAAAATTGAAAATGTATAATACAGATAGCAAGATTTGATTTTATGTTTAGTTTAGATTATCATTTTTTTACACAGTAACGCAAACAAAAACTTGTCGTAATCTTAATTATTTTATTATTATATTAATTTTATTTTATTAATTTAGACTTAGCTATTATCCGAAACTGGTATAACGATTTCGGTTACGATTACGTATTTATTTTTATTTCGGACTAGCTTTTGCCAGCGATTACGCCCGCATGTAGGTAGGTTTCTCCATACAAACTTTCAAATCCCGTTTCATTTCCTGATTTTTAAGGTGGGAAAATCATCCAATGACATCTCCCCTGCTGCTGCCAGATGATATGGCGGAGCAGGAGGGTGTGACAGACTTTTACTAACTAAAAACTGTTCCTTCTTTACTTTTGTCCCTTTCACACTACCCGTGACCCCAGTAGGCATCGACCTTGCTGGGCCCCTACGGTATGCTGACATCTCCTTGAGGCGTGCGTGTAACAATACGCGCTGTCAACGAGTCTCATTCCCTTAGGGAGTGAATTTAGAAAAATTCTCTCTTAGTGCTCGCCTACGTCATAAAAGGAAACCTTGTGCAAAATTTCACGTTCCTAGTCTCCGTTGTTTTGGCTGTGCATTGATATGTCAGTCAGTCAGTCAGTCAGTTTAATTAGTACAATAAAAATTAGACTGTTTTCGTACCCGCTACTAATCATATTTGTGTAGATAAAAGTAAAAAAAACGAAATCCAAAAATAGTCCACGGAAATTTATCATAATTGGTAAATTCATAATTGAATCAATCATTGCTACTAGAAAATACTAAGCGCAGTGTTTTTTTTTCATTTTGATCGCCATTCATTCATTCATAATATCAATAGCCTGTACAATATTTCCATAAATTGAGTGACATTTTGATAAATAATCAACCGCTGATAATTTTGCTGTTTATGAGTATTATTTATTGAGGCTTTACTTAAATAATATCAAGACGTTTGCTAAGCCCTATATGTATGTGTACTAATTAAAAATTTGTGTTGTATAGATACATATTATATCCGATAGTTTCGTTGTCGCTTCCGTAACATCCCTAATTATCACTGCAAAGGAACTAAATTACTATGTATAGAATATAGGTATTTTAAGAAACATCAATTTTATTTTTTACGCGAAGGTCGTTGTACTGTGGAGCAACTCGGGGAAGGATAAAATGATTGATGACATGAAATCTCCATGAGCATTAGCTTGACTTCCAAAAATAACATTTGACATTCTTAGGATTCCGTACCCAAGGGGTGCTAACGGGACCCTATTACTAAACCTCCGCTGTCGCAGTAACAGCAGATGGACGGACTCGTCTGTCTGTCTGTCCGTCTGTCAGCAGGCTGTATCTCATAAACCGTAAAAGATAGAGAGTTGAAATTTTCACAGAATGTGTATTTCTATTGCCGCTACAAAAAAAACATAAATAAAATAAAAAATACTTCATCGTCGGCCACTTCATCGCTTACCATCAATTGAGATAGTGATCAAACGCAAGCCTAACCAAAATAATAAAAAAAAGTAAAACATTAATGGGAATTCCTATACAAGAAGCGTTAGTTTGTCGGCATTTATTTTTGTTCGATTTTAATATAGTACGGAACCATTCGTGTGTGAGTCCGACTCGCACTTGTCCAGTTTTTTTATTATTATAGGTACTTCCATTTTCTTTTGAATTTTCACCACTACCGTGGTAACGACTTTGCTTGACATTCTACTAAATATAGCTCTGAAAACAAATAGCTACGGCCGTTTTTTTAAGCTTTCTTTTGTTGTTTAGGAAGTTAGCGAGTTTATTTTATTTTGTTAATAAAGCAAATGTGACCTTTGAATAATCGATTCTTTTCTGTGTTTTGTATGTCCTTTATTTCTGATTCGAAACAATTGTCGCATTGCGTCTTTGCGGAGTATTTGTTGCGTCTACGTTTTGTCTTATGCACAAAAGGCACAAAAGTTAAGTAATAAACAAGATCATAACAGTCCGAGTGTTGATTTATCCCTGGTTTTAAGTGTCGCCTATACCAGACCATAACATGGTTTGGGAAGGTTTAAAACACCCTCTTTGATTCCTCAAATATCATATAAGTATGGAAGAAAAAATAGCTGGCGGCCTAAGCTAGCCATGCGTCGTAGATAGTTATCTATTAGTAAAATTACATTAGGAACTTAAAATTAATAGGGTGTCACAATGGTAGTAGGTAATATATTACAATTACTATCTTCTATATAAATAATAACTGTTCGTTAGTCTCGCTAAAAGTCAAAAGGGGCTAGACCGATTTGGCTAATTTTGGTCTTAAAATATTCGAGATAGTTCAGGAAGGTATAAACGGGGGGAAAAAATGGAAAAAATCACGAAAAAAAAATCCGAATACAACGCCATCTCTAATTAAAAAGTCGTTATAAAATAAATAATGCTTTTCTGGTAATGCCAGTAGATGGCGTTATCCTTACTATTAGGCGGTACGAAGTTCGCCGGGTCAGCTAGTATATTACTAAATCCCTCCTATTTTGTTAATTACATACTAAGTAACATCTGGGGGCACTTGTCTCTTGGACTTTAGTATTGAGATGTATCGTGTTGTCCAGTTACTGGGTTGTGGAGGTCTAATAGGCAGTCACTCCATGTAAAACATGGGTATTCAGCCATATCCGATAAGACTGGAAGCCGACCCCCAGCTAGTTAGGAAAAGGCTAGGATGACTTATATTTTAGACTGGCCTGTTGGTCTAGTGGTTAGTGGCCCTGACTGCTATACTGGAGGTCGTGGATTCGATTCCCACCCAGGACGAATGTTTGTGTGATGAGCACGATCACGATTCTGTGTCTGGGTGTAATTTATCTATATAAGTATGTATTTAGAAATATATAAATATGTTTATCAGTTGTCTAGTACCCATAAGACAACCTCTGCTTAGCTTGGGACTAGACGGCGTTGTGTGATAGATGTGGAATATTATATTATATATTATATTTTGGACTTTCGCAGGTCTTTGAAAGAGTAACTTTTTGTTCCAGCTGCAAATCGAGGCAGGAGCTGGCGAGGGCGCAGGTCCTCCAGTGAACAACAACTCAGAGGGTGCAGTGGCCAGCCCCCCTCGCGATGACAACCACAACGCGCAACAGCCGCCTCCGGTTACTCCTCGAGCTAGGCCGCTTACACCTGCAGGTTAGAATTATGTTCTGTTCAGTGAGAATTTTTAGCTGTTCCAGGCGTTCATAAAATGGGACGCAAAAAAGCTCCGGGTCGCTCATAAAAACTGTGATAGTTTTTTAGTACATAAGATAAATTCGTGAAACTAGCGTGTTGTAGATGACAGTTGGCGTAGTGATTGAGTGATTGACTGCTGTGTTGCGTAATACGGGTTCGATTCCTGCCCGGACAAAATATTTTTGTATGGCCAACAGATATGGTTATGGTTTCAGGTCTGGGCGTCTTGTGTATGAACTTACCTGTTTGTGAACGCGCCTACAATAAAAAAAATATGTTTTTTTTTCAAAATATTTTTACTCGTGCATTAAGTTATTTTCATAAAACAATGAATTTCTGAAGCCTACTCCTCCGTAACGGCTGGGTTAATAAATTTAAAAAAAAATATATTTTTTTTTAGATTCATGTATAATAATCAAATCAACAAATGATTATCTAGACTAAAAATAAAAGTCAAATCTTGCTGATTGCATGTTCCTTTTATGATTTAAAAAAACTGGTCAAGTGCGAGTCGGACTCGTGCCCTGAGGGTTCCGTACAAACTTATCTATGTAAACAGTTCAATTCCCAAATGGAGTCTCGAAGATTTTTCCGGATCACATTTTTTTTTTGTTTTAACGTAACAACAAATTTACAGTTTTCAGATTTATTCCTATAGGTACATGTGCTATAAGACCTTTCTCTATGCAAAATTTCAAAATTACTCTGAGTTAATTATTCTGAGTCAAAGGGAAATACCCTATGAATTTTGTTTTCCTCGAGAGTGTCGAAATATACGTTTTTTGAGACATAAACGGCCGTATCTTTATTTTTCGTTAACTTAGAAGTTTCATTTTTTTTACAGCTTCAAGAAACCGCAGACCTAATAATATGGTTTTAATTTCAGTTCGATACCTCCACGTGTTCCCAAGATAAAGGGTCTTGACAGACAGACAGACGGACGGACAATAAAATGATTCTATAAGGGTTCCGTTTTTTTCCTTTTGAGGAACGATACCCTAAACATGAAAAAACCGCAACCAAAACTATCAGAAACTAGCAGATAATCCAAAATTGTTGAATAATTGTAACCGAGACCGTTATAATATTGTTTCTATTGTATAACTATATAAATAACACTTAGAAAAGACACTGGAACGTAAAGGGTAACTGAAGAAACACGGGTTAAAGTCTGACACTCCCTCTCGCCCCACTTAGAGCGGGAGGAGTTATTTAATGATTTCCCACCTCAAAAAAAAAGCCGTACCCTTCGCCATAGAAACCAACCTCTCACCTCAACCTAACAATTTGCCTGCTGCGGTCTTCCCGTCCGATTATAATTTGGGTATCTTTAAGGCTAGAGTGAATAGGTTCTTCATAAACTAGTGCGCCTCACCATCAACGATTGCATCACTAATTTCCATCAGGTGGGATCGCAGTTAAGCACTAGTTTATATCAATAAAAAAAATCCACCTCAAAGCTCCAGTTCTACTCGTATTAATAGCGAAACAAAATGTTTCTATTTCCAAAGGCTGTGTTGTCAATAACTTCCCCTTTCATTTATTTGCAAACAGTTTCATCACGGCATATTAACCCAGTTTCTAAAATTAGACATAAATTAAACAAGACGACAGGTCACGGGTCCCGGTACCGACAGATATTCATTGGGCAAAACGGAATACTCGGAATTGAGAACCGATTTATCATTTGGTTGAACCGTGAATGGGGACAGACATATTAATAGAAATTAAGAATTTGGGAAGTTGGAGGAACTTTTAAATTTTTAATTTTATTAATCCCAAAGGATTGGCCAGATGTAGCTAAGGACAGAGAAGAGTGGAAGGGAGGCCTTTGCTCTACAGTGGGACACAACAGGCTCATCATCATCATCTTCCTGCCCTTGTCCCGTGTTATTTGGGGTCGGCGCAACATGTTTTTTTCTTCCATTCTGCCCTGTCACTCGTCATGCTATCATTAACTTCCTTTTCTTTCATATCACTCTTCACATAATCAAAAAAAAAAAAAACCTATCAAAACAGTTCAATTCACGAATTGAGTCTCAATGATTTTTCCGAATCGCAAGAAAGTTTTTTTTTGTGACTTAACTACACACACTACTACACACTATAGTTTTTAGATTTATTCCTATGCCTGTGCTATAAGAGCTTGCTTTATGCCAAATTTCAGAATTCTGGGTCAACGGGAAGTACCCTATGAATTTTGATTCCCTTGAGAGAGTCGAAATATACTTTTTTTGCGACATAAACGGCCGTATCTTTTTTTCCGTTAACCCCTTCTTCCCTTGAATCTGTGAAAATACCAAATACTTAGGTCTGCGGTCCCTTTCCCGCGGTTTTAATTGTAGTTCCCGAGATAAAGGATCTTGACAGACAGACAGACGGACAATAAAGTGATCCTGTAAGGGTTCCCTTTTTTCCTTTTGAGGTACGGAATCATATAAAGATAGAAAAGCGATTTGGAAAGAAAGAAATAAAGAAAATATGTTTATTTGGCACACAGTGTAATAAACAAACAAGTATTGAAAACTTAAACTAAAAAAAAATACAACAACAACGATGTGTCTCACGGCTGAGATGGCATACATAGTGAGAGGAAAGATTAAGAAAAGATGGATGGATTCTGTGAGACGTAATATGAAAACCGAGTGAATTATAGCGTGAGGGGTGACAGGTTGGAATGGAGCGTTATCTCCGTGTTGCGCCGACTCCAAGTAGCATGAGACATGGGCACGCCACAATTATGGCGGTAAGTCCTCTCTTGGAGAAGTGGCTGGAAAGACAACACGGCGTCCTCACCTTCCGCATGACGCAGGTCCTCACTGGACATGGTCAGTTCGGGAGATTTCTGCGCCGGATTCGTGCGGAAGAAACGCCCGGGTGTCACCATTTTGTGGACCACCCGGAGGACACGGTGGAGCATACGGTAGAAGTGTGCCCCGCCTAGGCAGATCACCGCCGTGTCCTCGTGGGGGGGCTCGGTGGTAGCGATCTCTCGCGCCGGGCCTTGGTACTTGGCAGGCGGTCGCTTCCTTCTGCAAAGCAGTAATCCTAGCAAAGGAGGTTACCGCACGCGCGAGGCAATGGCCCTCACGCCCCAGCCGATTCCGATCCCGATTTCCGGCCACCGTAGGCGCGGGCTTGCGAACAGCGAGCAATGAGTAGCTCGCTGTCCGACCGTCCGGTAACCATCTGGACCGAGCCCAAGCCGTCGACGGCGTGTATTGGCGCGTTGTGATCCACGCGCGCCTCGTGGAGTTGTCAGCAATAGTAGGGGCCCAGCAAGGTCGAAGCCTACTGGGAGCATGGGTGATGCGAAAGAAAACCCTGGCGCCCTGGAATGAAGGCAAAGATGGAAGAGGAGTAGGTTTTAGTCAGTAAAAGTCTGACACGTACTTTCGGGATAAAAAATATCGTCTACCCTTGTTTCAAATTCCATCCAAATCCGTAGCTCTTAATAATAATATAATAATTATTTATTTATTTCAAGTAACATTGACTCATATACAATATAAAAAAAGAATAGTAATTAAAACAGTCACAATTAAAATCATAGCTTTTAGCTGTACAAGCTAAAAGCAAATATTGTGCAATGCAAATAATTAAATTAAATTGAAATTATTTATATACAATTAGAATATAAAATAAAATTGTAAATATTTAATTTTAATCAATAAAAAATTAAATAATAAAATCAAAAACAAATAATAAAATCAAAATTAAATAATAAAATCAAAATTAAATAATAAAATCAAAATTAAATAATAAAGTCAAAATTAAACAATTAAATCAAAATTAAAAAGGCGTCTCATCTTAAGGCGTGAAAAAGTAATTTTCAATATACTTACTCGAAAACCTGCTCTTATCACACCGCTTTTTGTCATGCAATAGACTGTTTTCCGCACTAGTGCAGACTGCTCGCCCCGCCACAATTTTATCAGCCCTCGGCTCCATAATACACTCGCCTATGGCTCGTACGAATTCTGCCTCGATCGCAATGGCAAACTTTCTGCACTTGCATCAAAATGTATTGGTAACATTCAAGTAATGAATTAACTACTAACTCAAAAACTACTGGACAGAGTTTTAAAAATCTTTCATCAGTAGGATTTTACTTGGTTATTGAGTGACTTAATCTATATATTTTATAATTTCACGAGGGCGATGCTACGGGCTGAAATATACTTATAATCCTAATATAATCCTCTTAATTTCTTCCCTTTTGAGAATAAATAAATATTAGCATTAGCATAGCATAATGAAGCTTTTTAATATTCCCACTGCTGGGACCTGGGACTCAGGCCTCCTCTCTAGGCGAGGGAATAGGCCGTAATCCACCACGTGGGCCCAGTGCGGGTTGGTGAATGTCACATATCTTCGAATTTTTGTTTCTAGGACATGCCGGTTTCCTCACGATGTTTTCCTTCACCGTTTTGAGAGCAGCGGAGATGAAATAAATTACTCAAAGAATGCACCTGGCTGGGTTTGAACCCGCAAAATAAATATTAAAGACAATTTAGCGCCCAAATCGGCCGATTTGTTTTTTTTTTTTAAACACCTTGGACACGTGTGTTTTATGCCATTTGAAAATATAATAATATTCCACAACCATCACACAACGCCGTCTAGTCCCAAGCTAAGCAGAGCTTGTGTTATGAGTACTAGACAACTGATAAACATACTTATATATTTCTAAATACATACATAATATAGATAAATTACACCCAAACTCAGAACAAATGATTGTGCTCATCAAACAAACATTTGTCCTGGTTGGAAATCGAACCCACGACCTCCGGCATAGCAGTCAGGGCCACCAACCACTAGACCAACAGGCCAGTCGAAAGATACGAGGTAATAAATAAATTTACAATAATACATAGAAATATACCAAAAAATATGCGCAAAATCACTTCCTATATTTACATACCGGTAAAATGGAGCGATTTTATTTTTCTCTTCAAACATTATCTTGAATCACATAGTAACAACAATCAGTGTGCCTACATAAATGTAAGTAAATACATTGTACATGACAAACTGTAACATCCAATCCCCTTATTTTTAGCTCATGTAACTCGAGCATTATTTTTAACATTATTCGAATGACAGTAATAAATTGAATGAAAAACCCTTTTAACGGGTAACCGGACCGCAATCATTGGAATAGCTTCGCTTTGTGCTGTATTACACACGTAGCCAATAATATCGTTGGCGATTACGGTTTGAAGTGCCATAAACAGTGGAAAACCGATTCTTTAAATGAAAAATTAAATAATTTAGAGTACAGCTCTTATACACAATAATTATTTAGTAACTTTATTGTGAGAAATGACTCGCGGTTTTTTTTTCATTTGCCTTGGTGGGACCTGCTTGATATAATAAATGTAATAGATTGTGGAGGAGGCTGGCCGAGGCACTTTTCAGCTCTAGAGCGAAACATTACATTGCAAAGCTAACGCGGTGTCCTACGTAGGCGATTCAATGCTAACACGAACGTTAAGCGATGCTGCGCGATTGGTACTAATACTGATAATCTATTGCATTGGCCTTCATGACTAACCACACGTCGGTGCGTGGTACGTGGTGCATTATCACCATCATTTCAGCCGAAAGACGTCCACTGTTGGACATAGGTCTCCCCCAAGCGTCGCCATAGCGAGCGGTCCTGTGCGTCTCACATCCATCGGATTCCCGCGACCTTCACTAGGTCAATGCTTCGATGTGATTCTTCGGGCTGTGTCGGTAACCTTGGTTCTCCTGCTGATATATTTATTTCTGATGCATCGATGAGTAGAATTGTTAAGATTTATTTATTAGGTTAGGAGCGGGTGAAAAGCAAGTGTGTTGCAAAATAATAAAGTCTCTCCGACTACGTCGTATCCAAAAAGTAACAAAAACTGCGTAGTTTCAATGGGGTTGTAATGGTGACGATATTACATCAGGAATACGATATATTTGCTCCGACGAGTCGGGCTAATAGTGTCTATCTACCTACTCCGGCATGGCTATGTTCGTCGGCAATCATCATAAAGTGTTTGTGGTGCCTTGCTTATTGACATTGTACCAAATGTGGTGTGGGTTATATTGTCGGGGTAAGGTTACGTGGTCAAATCAGTAATATCTTCTATCTGTATAGATAAAAAGCAAAGTCCAGCCCCCCTTGCCAAGTTACAACCGTTACGTTTCGATTCTCTTTTCGTCGATCGCCTCGAGTAGGCCACGCCTCCTATTCTTTTGTTCTGACCACGTAACTGAACGTTGAGATGAAGTCAGAATAAAGGAATCAGAGGCGTGGCCTACTCGAGGCGATCAACGTAAAGAGAATCGTAATGAAACTGTTGTAACTTGGCTAGGAGGCTGACTTACTCACTGACGCATTTACTTCCTGTCCAAACTCTCAAAACTAGAACGTTGAAATTTTGCAGAGAGATATCTTTTATGATGTTGACTGTTCAAATCTTTCAAAACATATTTATGTTAAAAGGAATGATTTCACTATTGTCGCACAAAATATAAGGAGCATTTACTGCAATTTCGATGATTTTGTCGTTATGCTATCTACCTTTGCTTTTGAAACCGATGTGATAATTTTAACGGAATGTAGACTTAATGCAAATAAACCTATACCACAACTCCCTAACTATCAGTCTTATATAACAACACGTCAGTTAAATCAAAATGATGGGGTAGCTGTTTACGTAAAAAACACTCTAAAACCGGTTATTTAAGAAGTACAGCTATCTCAGGCGACATGTCTTCAACTAGACATAATAAATAACATTATCTTGTGTATCTATCGATCTCCATCAAACACAAACCTTGATAGCTTTATGGACTCTCTCAGCGTACACTTAGATTCATTACTTACACAGAAAAATGTCATAATAGCGGGAGATATAAATATTAATATAAGGTCCAAAGACCCTGAAGTACCTCATGAACAAAAAAACCGTAATCATTATCTTAATATGTTGTCAGCCTATGGTATACTACCTGGTCATACTCTGCCCACAAGAGAACAAAACTGCTTGGACCATTTTATGCTAAGGATTAATAATAAGAAGACATCTGCATCAATTGCTATTTTACAAACAACTATTACTGATCATTATACCACATTTTTATCACTTTCTAAAATAAAAAATAAAGAATCTGCAAATAAAACTTCCTCGACCATAAATTATGAAGTTGCGCTAAAATATCTACAGGAAATTAATATTTCGGAATTATTATTTTGTAATGACCCAAATTTGTTAACTGACCAACTCATACAAAAACTGATTGCCACTATTAACTACAGCACTAATATAACAAGTATCCCAAATAGTAAACGCATTATCAAACCATGGACCACCCCGGGCTTACTGCGCTGTATTAAAAATCGCAATAAACTACAGCAAAATTCTCAACTTGAACCACATAATGAAATATTAAAAATGACATACCGTCGTTATAGAAATTATTGTAATAACTTAATTAAAAAATTAAAAAGAAAATACGAAAGAGATCTACTTGCTAAATCAGTCACTAACTCCAAGTTACTTTGGAAAAACATAAAAACAATCACCTACTCAAACAAAACTAAAAATGCCGTCCCCATTGGCATCAGTTAATTTTGTAAATGATTATTTTGTTAATATTGGAAAGCAATTAGCCCAACAAATCCAGCTTACAATAAATAAAAACGATGATGATCGATGTAATATCCCACCTATGCAAAATAATTCTTTTGTGCTCTTGGACACTGACCCTAAGGAAGTTGAAAGCATCTTGATGAATTTGAAGTCGGAGAGTGCTCCAGGATGGGACACTATCTCGACTAGATTTCTTAAGTATGTTAGCAAGGAAGTCGTTCCGATCATCGCCCATCTGACTAACCTCTGCTTCAGAAATGGTATTTTTCCGACCTCACTAAAACAATCAATTATTACTCCGGTACACAAGGGTGGGAACAGTGACGATGTTAACAACTATAGACCTATCTCTGTCTTACCAGCTTTGTCTAAAGTTGTGGAAAAATTAATTAACGTGAGACTTATTAACTATTTTAACAAATTTAGAATATTATCGCCAACTCAATTTGGTTTCAGACAGGGAGTAACTACTGAAGACGCAGTTTCGGCCCTCAGTTCGGTAGTTACTGAACATCTAGATACAGGGAAAAAATGTCTCGCGGTATTTTTAGATCTAAAAAAAGCTTTTGACACCGTCTCTGTTCCAACTCTTGTGGCCAAACTAGAAAGAGTCGGAATAAGAGGAGTCCCTCTCAATCTCCTTAAAGACTACCTATCAGAGAGAAAGCAGAGAGTTAAGATAGGTGCATATCTCAGTGATGATGCAGACGTCTCATTTGGCGTGCCTCAAGGTAGCGTTTTAGGCCCTACACTCTTTTTAACGTATATCAACGATCTCTGTACCTTAAAAGTCGAAAACGCTAGCATCTTTTCATACGCTGATGATACCGCTGTTGTATTTTCTGGAGATAGTTGGTCTGAAGTTCAGCTTAAAGCTGAGATGGGTATGACCATCATTGCTAACTGGCTAAATGATAATTTGCTAACTTTGAACACAATGAAAACTAATTATGTTTGTTTCTCTGCTTCAAACCGTTCACAACCAAATGAAGCCTTTAGCATTAAAGCGCTAATAACGATTGTACATGTCCTTTAATTGGCAAAGTGTCTCAGACGAAATATCTAGGTATCATAATTGACCAAAAGTTGTCTTGGTATTTCCATATCGAACATGTAACACGTAGAATAAGGAAATTATGTTGGATATTTAAAACATTAAGACACGTCGCTCCAACAATCACAAATAAAAAAGCCGGCCAAAACAGAAATATCTTAAATGAAATTTACATCGCTCTTGCACAATCTATCATAACCTACTGTATACCGATATGGGGCGGTGCCGCAAAAACAAAATTTATAGAGGTGGAACGAGGACAACGAGCCCTCATTAAAATCATGTATTTTAAACGAATGAGACACCCTACAGAAAGTATATATCAGATAAGCGGTCTGCTTTCTGTTAGGAAATTGTACATCACACAACTGATTTAAAAAAAACACAAAACTCTTTCTTATGATAGTAAAATACTATCAAAGAGACGGAAAGATATGATTGCACAAGTTCCACAAACAAAAACTAAATTCGCTGCTATACAATACAATAAACGCTCTGCACAAATATATAATAAGGTGAACAAAGAAATATATATATACACTAAACAACTACGTGAATGTAAGAAAAAGCTAATAGAATAGTTGAAAACCTTAACATATGAAAGTACGGAAGCACTGCTGCAATACGTAAAATAAACCATCCCTTACACACTCCCGTAACCACACATACACACACGCGCACACCAAACACAAACACGCGCACACCAAACACAAACACGCGCACCACACACACATATACAAATAGATTTTTATAATATTAATATAGGTAATACATAACTGTAAATTGTAATAACCAAAAACTTTTGTAATATTGCTAAGTTATGGAAGAGTGGAGTCTCCTAATACAGGTATTATTTACCTAAAAGGAGGCTCCAATCACAATCTATTGTTACAAATATTTTGGTTTCTGAAATAAACAATTTTGTATTTTTTTGTATTTGTATGTTTACAAGGAAAAAGAAAGGATTTTCCAAAATTCACCACCTAAAGAAAGGAATTGTGGTCTAAATTTTGTACAGAGAAAAATTCTAATTTCACGTGTTCACGTGGGCGAAGCCGCTGCCAAAGCTAGTCTAGGTATACTTAATATTATAAACTTGAAGAGTTTGTTTGTTTGAAAGGGCTAATCGCAGGAATTCGAACCAGTAACCGATTGAAAAATTATTTTAAAGCTCGATATGCCGTAAGGCTAAATGGCAAACCTTGCATCTCCAAAGTTCAAAAGAGATTCCTTCTGACTGCACTGGGTTTTTATTTATGTCTCTAATATAAAATTTTAAAATGTGCTTCCCCTTGACGTAAAAGAGCTAAGAGTAAATTATCCTTTAAGCGTAATATTTTGAGTTCTTTTAATTACCTATTTAGTTAAGCGTGAAAGTAGGTTTGTCCGAACAAACCTTGGACCCCTGTTTCATCCCCTTAGAAGGTGAATTTTGGAAAATCCTCTTTAAGTGCTCGCCAACGTCATAAAAACCTTTGTGCAAAATTTCAAGTCTCTTACTTCAAAAACATAGGACTTTCATGCAAACTTCCAACCCCCGTTTTACCCCTTTAGGTGTGGAGTTTCGTAAAAACCGTTCTTATCGAATGTCTACACCCTATAAGAAACCTACCTGCCAAATTTTAAGTTTGTAGGTGTTAGAGTTTCTGAGATTTCGTGAATAATCAGTGAGTGGTATTTCGCTTATATACATATAGATTTCATTTAATAAGTTTACAAGCTTTTGCTAGCGGCTTTATTCATGTGAAGATAGGAAAATATTCCAAGGGAAGATACTCCCAGGGTAAAAAAATATTACCGCACCTTTATATTTACCACAGAATCACACTTGACTAATATTTGCGCGCGCGTATGTGTGTGTGTGTGCATTTTTGTTACTCCTTCACGCTGGAACGGTTGAACGGATTTGGATGAAATTTGGTAAACGGGTAGACCATATCTTGTTCTTCTCTATAGAAAGAAAGAAAAACGTCTATTCGTACCTCACACACACAGTAGAATTAAAATACAGTATAATTAAGTATGAAAAATAACTTTAAAATCTGTGCAAGGCCAAAAAGGCATAGAGATCTACGCTTTGGAACGTGCAATTTAGCTTCACTTTTATTTGACTAACCAACATTTTGACAATTCAAAAGAACCTCTAATTGGTCTATTTGAAATAAACGTTTCTGATTTTTGATTTCTTGGATCAGCATAGTTTTCTACATTAAAGCGGGTGAAACCGTTGGCAGAAGCTAACTTATTTACTTATAAGACTTTAATTTTTTTTTTGTGACGTAGATAACAAAGAATCAAGTTTCGTCAGATTTTTCTGAACTTATTAGCAATCGCTTCGTAACATGAAAAAGAGTTTTTATGTTTTTGATCCCTCATTTGGGATCGCAAGTATTCTTTTCACGATGATTGGAGAAAAATATAAAAAAGAGGTGGGTCTAATGGCTCATAAAGATTGTAATATCCAGCTAAAGAAAATTGGGCGCTGCTGTACCTACAGTATAAATCTTTAGGGTTTAAACAAACAACCTAAAATATATTTTCCAAGCAATTTTCCCAGAATTAACTTCAAATTGTACCGGAATTGAACAGGGATCAATAGAGCTCTCTTTGTTTCCCTTAAATATATTTTATCTTAGCTAGAATCTAGCAACGAAACGCCGTCATCGGTGAATTGAGACGGGAATAAAATAGTCTGACGCTTCTAAGCTCAACAAGTCTTTGTACCACTTTGAGCTTTATTCAAGAGGAGAGAAAAAAAAAGTGACGAGCGAAGATTCAATGTCAGCAGAAAGGTTTTAAAGAAAAGTTCCGACTCATGCAATCTCCTGGGATCACTCATCTATTATTAGTCTGTCCTCGCAACCATTAATTCTGGACGGCCTTCGAGTCTTGCTCAATCCATCACGCTATCAATTTGTTTCCCCAACTGGCACGGACCTCTTGAAAATTCGGCCCAAATAATTTCCCAAGTTACTTCCTATTAAAAGTAGATTTTCTTAATGTTCCCATCTCAGATCAAAGGCTCGAAACAAATAGAGATTAATTATTTTCCCTGTGTTTGAATAACATCAAACGCGCTCTTTCAAAAAATATTTTTTCTCCCATATTTACTCGTAAAGAATATAAAACAGATGAAGGAAACGCAAGGAAAGGATTGTGACGACTTTCCTGTATGTTACATTAGCATAATACGAGCTGTCAAGTTCATTTTCCTTTGAAAAATAGTTTGTTGTTTTAAATTTACATACTGTTCCAATTTCAATGTTGTTGAACTAATATCAATATTAAATAACTAGCTGACCCGACAGACGTTGTCCTGGCTTAGCTATCTGACTGTCAAACTTGCGAACTGTCAAATGCGTGAACGATAAATGGTTATTAACAGTTTTTTATTTTTATTTTCTTTCGTCTCCTGGCTATAACAAACACAACAAAAAAAGAATTAGTGAAATTGGACCAGCCGTTCACGCGTGATGACGTGACCAAGGAAAATGGGGATTCATTTTTTTTTAATATATTTCGTATTAAATAATGTAACGGTTGTATAATCATGTCAGCCATAGTCAGCTAGAAAATTCTGGCATAATTTTTTTTTTATTAGTGTTAGGCTCGCGTTTGAGTATTTGCAAATTAAAAATCATTTATTTGTCCTTATGTTGATAGACTGCACTTTCACGCTCTAACTAAACTTTCAAACTACAAATGACATGATGTCATTTGTAGTTTTTTACTGATACTGATCCATAAGAAACGAGCTTCTGACGTTTTATTAGTGCCTAGGCCTAGGATTTGCAATGAAAGTACCGTTAATGGTCTGTGTTTTACCCGACTGCACCGTAAAAAGTTCTTTCCAAGAACTTTAAAACCACCGGCACCAGGCACAGGCACCGTAAAAAGTTCTTTCCAAGAACTTTAAAACCACCGGCACCAGGCACTGGCACCGTAAAAAGTTCTTTACAAGAACTTTAAGTTCATTTTTATTGTTAAACAAATTTTCAGTGGTTTTATCACTGTCGGGTTTTGACACTGTCGATACTTTTTGCTATCGAAGACATGCACCAAAATATAATTTAATTGTAAGACTATTATCAGGAGATATATGCGCCCTGATTTGAATATTTAGAAAAATGTTTGGCTACTCTTATTAACAACATATTATTGGTTTTCTAAAGCAATGTGAATAGGAGTAAATGTGAGCAGAAAAAATTACATAGAAGTCATGTTTATGTAATTGTGACCTCTGAGTTTGTTTCAACGTTTCTTCTTAGAGTAGTCAGCTAGAAAATTTTGGAATCATTTTTTTTTATTAGTGTTAGGCTCGCGTTTGACTATTTGCAAATTAAAAACAAAATATTTGTCCTTATGTTGATAGACTGCACTTTCACATTCAAATTGATATAGGGCGTCTATATCAATTTTAAATTTGAATGTGCGAACATTTCCTAAACCCAACTGACATTTGCCGACAGAACACAGCTAACCCAGAAAAAGAGCATTAAGCTTTTAATAGGTCAACAAATGTCACAGAGATCGATAGGAAAATTGAACGCCAGCAGGTATTTAACACAATTCTTTGATAACTTGAGGGGCTTCGCTTCATTCCATCACTCGCAGCTTTGCACGTGTTAGGTCTAATGTTTCACTGAAATGCGTAGAAAAATGTCATCGGAGAAATAGATTTTTGTACTTAAGAGCGCCCAAACCACGTCACATTTTCATACAACCACTCTTAACCATAAACACATCTTTCTCTGGATATTTTGGAAACACAGATATCTTGTGGATTGGGCACGCCATAATTATGGCGGTAAGTCCTATCTTTGAGGAATGGCCGGAAAGGCAATACGGCGTCCTTACCTTCCGCATGACACAGGTGCTCACCGGACATGGTAAGTTCGGGAGGTTCCTGCATCGGATTCATCCGGAAGAAACGCCCGGGTGTCACCATTGTGTGAACCGCCCGGAGTACATGGTGGAGAATACGGTACAGGTATGCCCCACCTGGACAGAGCACCGCTGTGTCCTCGTGGGGACGATCGGTGGCAACGATCTCTCGCGCCGTCAAGTGGTACAGGCCATGGTTCGGAGCGAGGAGGAGTGGCAGGCGGTCCCCTTCTTCTGCGAAGCAGTAATGCTAGCGCACGCGCGAGGCAAAGGCCCTCAGTCCCAGTCCATTCCGATCCCGATTTCCAGCCACCGTAGGCGCGGGCTTGCGGACGGCGAGCTATGGGTAGCTCGCTGTCCGACCGTGCAGTAGTCGTCCGGACCGAGCCCATGTCGTCGACGGCGCGCAGTGTTCCAAGCGCGCCTCAAGGAGATGTCACCAACCGTAGGGGCCCAGCAGGGTCGAAGCCTACTGGAGCCATGGGTGATGCAAAAGAGATCCCCGAGGCCCTGGAACAATGGCAAAGAAGGAACAGGAGTGGGTTTTTAGTCAGTAAAAGTCTGACACGCCCTCCGTCCAAGAGCGAGGGATGTCATTAGATGATGTTCCCACCCAAAATATCTTGTGGATATTTTTTAGGTTTCTGTTGAAATCAAAACATAAAGTTGTGTAAACTAATCTAGTAAAAACTTCAGAAAATCTGATATTTTACGTTAATTTTGGCCCTTCATAATGTACTCATAAATCGAGAAAATAAAGGATCAGTATCAGATGTTTTACATATGAAAATAAAATAAAGAAAATATATTTGTAGAAACCATGCACATTTAATCGAGACTTTTTTTTTCATTTAGAATGAAAAAAAAAGTATCTAAAAACTTTTAAGGGTTTAAAAAAAACACGTATTTCCTGGTAACTGAATTAACTGGTAACAGAGTTTTCAGGCGTTATCTCTCATTTTTGGCATTGCCTCTTCATCAAATATCTCGTTAGATTGCGTCAGATGAAGCAACAAGCTTTTGAACTATGCTCAATGTTGACGATAGACGACTGGAAAAGGACACTCTAGTGAGTTGCACTAACCAACTTTAACGTTAACCTATGCCACGATGCCACGGCCCGTGACACAGAAAAAAGCTCTATAAGTCCTTGTTACCAATGATTCTCTATTTTTGGGAGATTTTGAAATATATAAATTTAAAACAATAGTTCCAAAATCAGACGTCTTCTAATAATTGTATTCTTTATTTAACTTGAGGAAAGAAGAAACTTACCCTTTTCCTTGTACAAGAAAATTTTGTACAGAACGTGTTTGTCCTCGTGATGTGTTTTAAAAGTCAAGACAAAGACGTAATTTTGTACGGCTTCGCATCACGTTGCTCAAGGGTGCACGTGGAGACGCTGTCGTAACCAAGTGCGTAGGAAAACAATACGGGGAGGGACTTATGTCTGGGTGGGCACGTGACCTAAGGTGAATCAAGGATAGCTCACGAAATTTAAAATTTCGAGCGTTTTTTTTTTGCAATTTGCAGTTTATTATCGAAAACTTGTATGTGTTTGCACAATTATACTCATTATAGTACATTATTATATAAGTGTGTAATGTTAGTGATTACCGTCGAGGCGATATTTAGACCCGAGCCGTGGCGAGGGTCTTAAGAGACCCAAGAACGGTAATCATTAATTACTCACGTGTGTCATACGAACTTTTTCAATACACTTGTGAAGAAAACAACAGTAAAACTAGTAAAATTTTCTGTGCCATAGCGGTAAAAATCTGTTTTCATAAGCGCGCGCATCATTATTTTTTATTTACTCGAGGAGGGCTAAGGTATTTTGATCATACTGCCTAGTCTTACGTTTATGTTTTCTTGCGTGAAAAGTTTTTATGATAATGTTTTTCGAAGTCACAATAGAATACGGATGTAACAATTTCTAATGATTTTGTAGTATTTAATTTTATTTAATGAATACAGCATAATTAATCACGCCAAAAACCGCGCGCATCTTAAAATGGCGGCAATAGACCACAAAAAAGAACAAATTTTATTTGAATGTACGATTTATTAACTACGTATATGTTTTTTTATTAAATAAATCGTTTGTACAAGTTAAATTGGTCCATTTTAACTTGTAAATTGGATGAAATAAGTAAGACACTAATTTATTTTATTTAATGAACGCAATAACTTCATGGGAATTTTATTCGAATTGAAAATTTGCTTTGCGAACAAAGAAGTTGAACAAAAAGTTTTTAACTAAATTATAGCACTAGTGCGTAAAGGTAATCACAAAATGTCACAGTTTGGTAACGAGTGCCATTATATACCTAAGTGCAGTGCAATAAGAGTCACTTTCTAAGCAAGTGTGGTGAAAAACTATTATCAAAAATCTCTAAATTATTTTCAATATACAACCGTGTAAGGACAGAGACTCAAGTAAAGATTAAGACTCAAGAAAATGATTCCGTTTTGCGGTTTATAAAAGACAAAGATAAAACTCTAGATCCAACTCAGCAACGGAAGTGCAGTCTCAACCGGCGACAGGAGTCCAGGAGGGAAATAATAACCGAAGTAGATAGAGTGCAGCCGGTGTTATATCGAGATGGAATCGTTCTATTGTTCCCATATCTGGGTTACTGCGGCGCTCTGATTAATTATCTTGTCGTGCTCTCCGATATCTAAAATAGTGGATAGGACTTCATAATTAATGTCGATAAATTGATTATGGTGTGGTGTTCCGCAAAGTGTGTGCCGCGGCACACTGGTGTACCGTAGTGATTTTTTGGTGTACCTAGCAAAAATAAGGTTAGCTCGAAAGAAAAAAGTAGATCAACCTATGGAATGGGTTCGAAATCCATTCTCGGGGGGCATTTCTTTTAGACACTTGTCGATTATCGGACAGGAAAAACTGTTCAGAAACTGGTTAAAAAATTTTTGGATGTGTGAAAAATGTTTATCCTCTCTAGCCTTCAAATTAGCTGCTAAGTGCCGCGCGACGGCAACGTGGCTGCGCCGCTGCCGCCGCGCTGCTTTGTTATTCCATAAATAACAAAGACGCGCGGCCGCAGCGCGGGTGTAGCGCGGCAGTCGTGCGTTTTTTATTTATATGGAATAAGAAAGCAGTGAGGAATCCGGCATGTCCTAGAACCAAAAATTCGAAGACATGTGACATCCACCAACCCGCACTGGGCCCTCGTGGTGGATTACAGCCCATTCCCTCTCCTAGAGAGGAGGCCTGAGTCCCAACAGTGGGAACATTAAAAGGCCGACTATGCTATGCTAAGAAAGCAGTGCGGCGGCAGCGGTGCAATCGCGCTGCACTTTACGGCTAATTTAAAGGCGCCCTAAGCATTTGATTGCATGTTTATCTTTTTGAGGCGCTTTGGGAACATTACACGCCATCGACAATTCGGTCTTGGTCCTTACTGGACAGCCGTACGGCGAGTTACCTATTGCACCCATTGCCTACGGTGATCGAGGATTGCCGTATACCCGATATTTTTTCTGCAAAATAAAGTGTAAGTTTGATAAATAACCAAATAGTGATAAACTGATTACTAATAAATATTGGCTACTTCGGGACGGCAGCGGCGGCGCGGAGAGATTTTTTTAAAATTTTATGTAAAAACGATTTTTCATTTATGGTGTGCCTCCAAAATTTTCTAATTTCCTAGGTGTATCCTGAACACAAAAAGTTTGCGAAACACTGATGTAGAGTACCCGGAATCAAATACGGCGCGCGGAGTTTTAGACAGTAACTGTCACAAAATTAAGTATTATAATTTATAATAAGAAGGCTGCTCTTGTTTTTAATATATTTCTTGGTGCCAATGGTGTCCAACACTGGATGTCTTTCGGCTGAAATGATGAAGATGGTGCCAAATAAATCTTTTAATATAAAAAATCTCATGTCACAGTTTTTGTAATAGAACTCCCCTGAAGCAGCTTTTTAAGAATAATTTATTTTGTTTATTAGGTTGGTCGTAGGCCATTTTTTACCTTCCCGCCGTCCTACACCTCATTTTTTTCTTTGATAATTTATATGGCAGAATAACTTTTGCCGAGGCAGCTAGTTAATCTATGCTTAACTAAGCACGGAAGTATCTCGGTATGCTGAGATGGTCAACCATCTACAGTCATAACTTACCTAGCCATGAGATTTGCAAAGTAGGCAATAACAAAACATTGAATTGTTAGGGAAACTCTCTAAAACCAAACTTCTCCAATATCAATTCCACCTCCAATACTTTACGACATACAAGGGCTGTTGAACAGATACGGATATAGAAATAATATTAAACCGGTTTTGGGATACGGTTACGGATACTAAATTATTTTGGATTATCCGCTAGTTAAGGTATTTCTAGTCTAGATTATCATTATTTTGTTTACGTCCACTGTTGGACATAGGCCTCCCCCAAGTGTCACCACAATGAACGGTCCTGTGCGTCTCGCATCCATCGGATTCCCGCAACCCTTACCAGGTCATCAGTCCACCTTGTAGGAGGCCTTCCAACGCTACTTCTTCCGGTACGTGGTCGCCATTCCAAAACCTTTTGGCCCCAACGGCCATCCGTTCTGCGAGCAATATGCCCTGCCCATTGCCACTTAAGTTTGACGATTCTTCGTGCTATGTCGGCTGTGTAAAATAGGGAAAAACCTGCCGTAACCTTTTGTTTTATTATGGTTAGGCTCGTGTTTGACCACTATCTCACTTGATGGTAAGCGATGATGTGGCCGACGGTGACGATGGAGCACGCTTGCCTAGAAGTATAACCTTTTCATTCTTGATTAAAGACCCCTAGGTTGTAGCTATCAGGAAACACACTCCGGCAGGATCAGGACACCTGTCATTTAGACTTCACCTTTATACGAATCTTTTGTATCGGTAACGGTTATTTTTTTTTTTTTTTTATTTAATTTAATCCATGTTTTTGCTTGTTTTAATAATTGTATATGTAATTTTCGACATATTGTAATAGTACTGATTTAAACAAAATATGTATTTATCCAGCGGCATTTACTGCCGGCAATTTTACGCGTCAATATGTGGATAATGCAGTGGGCTGCAGTATTGTAAGCTCGTTGGTACTGTTTTTTTTTTTTCTATATGTATATTGTAGCTGTTTATTGTCCCACAAATAAGTATTTTTTTTTTAATTTCAATTATCCGATAGGTTACGGATCCCCGTAACATCCCTGTCACATACGTTCGGTAGACACTACTCGAAACTTCGAGGAGAAATCTTGGCTGTCAACTTAGCAAATAGCTTCCGAACGACGCCAAGTATTGAAGCCACTTGTCTCGCCTCACTACGTTAGGAAACTTCTCATATATCATCGTTAGAGAGTTGTTCCTGATTTTACAAGGTGATACAAGATGGATAGATGCTTTAAGGAAGTGTGAGAAAGTGCGAATTGATATTGTTCAGAGGGAGTCCTCTTTCATATTGCTGACAGTTTTTCTTGACGTCAATAGTAAATTTCATGGCATCGCAATTTTCGTGGCATCGCAACCAAACACTCTGGGAGTTTGGTGGAAGTGTAGAGGCGTGAGTGTATTTTTTTTTAAATATTAATGTGAAAGAGTCGTTTCGTAGGAATTAATCCTACACAAATACGTAAATGGTTTATTTACGTATTTGTGTTTTATTTCTTGGTCTTTACTAGTATTCTAAAATATAACTATGATACTTTATGAGACCTGCTAAAAAAGGAGGTAACCGCACGCGCGAGGGAACGACCCTCACGCCCCAGGCGCCGGTATCCTGATCCCGATTTCCGGCCACCGTAGGCGCGGGCTTGCGGACGGCGAGCAATGGGTAGCTCGCCGTCAGACCGTCCAGTAACCGTCCGGACCGAGCTCAAGTCGTCGACGTTGCGTAGAAGCGATTGGATGATTTTCAACTTTATAAAAAAAAAAAACTAGTTGGAAAAAATGGTTAGGGAGCTGATTCTGTTTTTAGAAAAACATTTTCATTTAGTCGTAATACGCATATTTACCATATATAATAAGCATAAACAGCCTTTTATAATGTTCCAACTGCTGGGACTCAAGCCTCCTCTCTCTAGGAGAGGGAATAGGCCATAATCCACCACGTTGGCCCAGTGCGGGTTGGTGGATGTCACATGTCTTCGAATTTTTGGTTCTAGGACATGCCGGTTTCCTCACGATGTGTTCCATCACCGTTTTGAGAGCAGTGGTGATGAAATAAATTACACAAAGTAATACGCCTGGCTAGGTTTGAACTATAATTCGTAATTCGAGGCCGTTACCACTCGACCACCACTGCTCAACTCACTCACAGCATATCTACCAGTATTTCATAAATTAAACATTCAGTAGGTACATATTTTTATTTATTAAGATATATTGTGTAAATTCCTCATTATTTATTTATTACTGTTATTTTCATTTATGACTTTATATTTATTTTACTCAAATCTATTGGTACACAATACCGTTGCCGACGTCTGTTAGTCGATTGACGTCACCGGCTCACGCTGAAAACCAGCGCTGTGGACTCGTCGCATTTCTGCGTTATGGACGCCGTGTCCATAACGCATTATACTGAGCGTACGGCCGATTTGCTTGGACGTGGCGCATATAATGTTAATTTGAGTTAATTATGTTTTTGTCTTGCAAAATGTTTGCAATATACCAGTTATAAGTTTGCGCCTTTTCCGGCAAATAAAATGTTTTTCTTTCTTTCTTTCAAATTAAGTAACAAAGATTCAGCATCGTAAACTTTAAGTATTTGTCCATATACCAGTTTATATTTACATGTGTAGTCAACTCTGCCCTTTTTCCTCGTAAAATATTAAGTGCTCCACTTTGAAGGGACGGTATGTTTTGGGTCACTTTCTTTCTTAATAAAGACCTTTTAATTTTAAGGATATCTGTACATTAATGTCTATAGCTATCCATTAGGCAAAATAATTTACCAGGATGTGTGGGGTAAAATCAGGATGGATGGCCGAGGTGAGGGGTTAATGACATTGTTACATTGTGAACTTTATTTTTGGGTGTTAATTATCAAATAACTTCTCGCTCTGAGTAGGGCGAAAGGGAGTGTCCTTCTACACCTGTTTATTATTTATCATTTTTCACACATTAACATTTATATATATTTATTGACCTTACACATAATAATAATAAGTAAATAACTGCCGTTCACTCTCAATAAGGTTCAGTGGAAAACGGCAACTACCTTTTTTTTCTTAACTTCATTGCCCTGTAGCGATAACTATGAAACCACATGGAATTAAAAGTCGAAATCCGGTATCCTGCATCCATCTCGGTATTAGAGTCCTTATACCGTAGAATATATACAACAGTCTGAAATCAACTTTCGGGTAGTTGCCCGGGCCAGACAAAACACTTTTCAATCCTTTCTAGTTCTCTATCAAATCCATCCAAAGGTTGTCTGTAAAAAATCGTTCCCGCGATAAGACCGCTCATTGTACATTGCTCAATCTAATAATTTTAGTAGGCGCGGGCTTGCGGACGGCGAACAATGGGTAGCTCGCCGTCTGACCGACCGGTAACCGCCCGGACCGAGCCCAAGTCGTCGACGGCGCTTACTGTTCCACGCGCGCCTCGAGGAGATGTCAGCAAACCGTAGGGGCCCAGCAGGGTCGAAGCCTACTCGGGCCAAGGGTCTGATTCTGAAAGGAAGACTCTGTCCTGGTACGAAAGGCAACGAAGAAATAGAAGTGGGTTTTTAATCAGTAAAAGTCTTACACTATCTGCCGGTCCGCCCGAGAACGGGATTTCTCATTAGCTGATTGTCCCACCTAAAAAAAAAATCTCCTACTGTAGCTTTTTTTTATAATGTGGAATAAAGAGTACATCTATCTATCTATGTATCTTATTCTCAAATCAAACCACATGGCTCTCACCACCTCTAGCTGATTTCTGACAGAAACTGACTGACTGACATACCAACGCACAACCATAATTACTGGGACTAAGAACATGAAATTTTGCACAAGGGTTCCATTTATTACATAGGCAAGCTTAGCGCTCGAAGGGGTTTTTTAGAATTCAACTTTTAAGGAGGTTAAAAGAGGGAAATTAGTTTGAATGGAAAATTTTACTCTTTGAGTCAATAATTCAATAAACTTAAAACTTAGCAGAAATATTAACATTAGTAAATAAAAACTGGGCGAGTGTGAGTCGGACACGCGCACAGAGGGTTCCGTACAAACTTACATATTATGTAAATAGTTCAATTCGCGAATGGGATCTCGAAGATTTTTCCGAATCGCAAAAAAGTTATTTTTTGTTACTTAACAACCAATTTACTGTTTTCAGATTTATTCCTATACCTGTGCTAGGTCAACGGGAAGTACCCTATGAATTTTGATTTCCTTGAGATTGTCGAAATACACGTTTTTACGATGTTTTATTTTGACATAAACCACCGTATATTTTTTTTCGTCAACTCAGAAGTTTGATTTTTCACAGGTTCAAGGGTCCGTAGACCTGAGTATATGATTTTAATTTCAATTCGATACTTCCACGCGTTTCTGAAATAAAGGGTCTTGACAGACAGCCAGACAGACAAACAGACGGATGGATAACAAAGTGATCCTATAAGGGTTCCGTTTTTTCCTTTTGAGGTACGGAACCCTAAAAAAAGTTTTTCATTATTTGAAAATCAAATTCAATCAAACTTTGTTTTTAATGACATAGGCTAGTGCTTGACTGCGATCCCACCTGATGGCAAGCAGTGATGCAATCATTGATGATGAAGCGCACTAGTCCTTCACATACATTTCCACATCAAAAAGCCATATTCAGTTCCACAACGTCACAGATTGCTTCGTATTCAAGGACATAGTCCAACTTTAGTGCCTGGGGCTTTGAGCGGGAACCCATTGTAATGTTAATGATGTCTACACAGTCTGTACTCCCACTTAGATGGGCTCAATTGGGGTGTCCTTTAAAATTCGTTTTGAGTGAAATTATCCATATAGGTAACATAATCAGCTTGTAACGCAAAGAACACCGGCTTCTCCTCAGTGAGAGGGAGATAGGAGTTTTATTAATGTGGTGAGGAGTGGCTGAAGAGACGTCACGCCGTCCGCATTTTACAGGTCCTCACTGGATATGGTAAGTTCGGGAGACTTCTGCATTTTCTGCCTAATTCGAACGGAAGAGACACGGTGGAGCATGGGAATCATTAAATAACGAGAGAGTGAGATAGTATCAGACTATTACAGAATAAAACCCACCCTTGTTCCTTCAGATGCTTTTTTGATCCTGGGCCGCGGTAACTTTTTCGAACATCCCGCATTCTCTTTAATATTTATTAATAATACTGGCCTGTTGGTCTAGTTGTCAGTGGCCCTCTGACTGCTTTGCCGGAGTTCGTGGGTTCGATTCCCACCCAGGACAAAATAATGTTTATGTGATGAGCACGATCATTTGTTCTGTGTCTGGGTATAATTTATTTATATTATGTATGTATTTAGGAATATATAAGAATGTTTCTCAGCTGTCTAGTATTCATACCACAAGCTCTGCTTAGTTTGGGACTAATATGGCGTTGTGTGAAAGTTGTGGATTATTATTATTATCTATAAAGTTGAGGTAGTTTACAATAAAATATATTAAAATATATGAAAAAGAATTGCTTAGATGCCTGAATTAGGGTGAACCTGTGCTTAAAATTAGAAACAAAAAAAAATACATTCAATATGACTATAATAAATTAAGAACGAAATCATTATACAATATTATATGGCGTGTTTTTTTTAAAATACTGTAATAACCTTTTTACAACTATAGTACTCGTAATTTTATTTGTATATAGGTAATTAATTTTCTATTCAATCTATTGGACAGAAAAGGTCCTAAGAAGGTAAAAAATCTATTTACAAAAGGCATGTTTTTGAAGATTTGAAGGTTGCCAGGCGTAGAGCCAGTGATTAGGTATCTAATTTTGTTTTGTTTTTTTAATTGATATAAATCAGTGCTTGACTGCTATCCGACCTGATGGTAAGCAGTGATGCAATCATTGATGGTAAGGCGCACTAGTTTATTAAGACCCTATTCACTCTAGCCTTAAAGACACCCAAATTATAGTTGGACGGGAAGACCGCAGCTGGCAAATTGTTTTAGAAGCACAGCTAGGTAATTCAAACCCGCACGTAAAAGTGTCGGTTTGTTGTATTCAATATAAAATGTGAGAAGGGGCGCTAAGGTCAGCAACCCCTGGTAGCCTCAACTGATGTAACCAGAGGGAACCCTATTTACGAGACTGACTTTTGACGCGAACAAGTTTTGCGTCTACAAACGAAATAATGGTAGAACGTATAGTCGGAGAAAAGGTAAAAGGTCAACCACTGGACCCGGGAGTCGTGTGGGTCAGAGTGACGGGTGTATTGTAGCAGAAATTAATAATACTTAATATGTTAATAAGAAAGGAATAATATAATAATGTAATAATCCACAACTATCACACAACGCCGTCTAGTCCCAAGCTAAGCAGAGCTTGTGTTATGGGTACTAGACAACTGATAAACATACTTATATATTTCTAAATACATACATATTATAGATAAATTACACCCAGACACAGAACAGATGATCATGGTCATCACATAAACATTTATCCTGGGTGGGAATCGAACCCACAACCTCCGGCATAGCAGTCATGGTCACTAACCATTAGACCAGGCCAGTCAAAAGAATGTATCAGCACTGTATTTTTTTTATTATGGACAGGCTCGCGTTTGACCACTATCTCCCTGATGGAAAGTGATGATGTAGCCGATGATGGAGCACGCCTGCCTAGAAGCAACCTATTCACTCTTGACTTAAAGACCCCTAGGTTATAGCTATCAGGAAACAGACTCCGGCAGGGAATTCCACTCCTTAGCTGTACGCATAATGAATCTGCTCCCAAAACGCTTTGTACGTATGGATGGGATGACCACCATGTATCGGTGGCGCAACGCTGTACGTCTTGTGGTCCAAATGTACCTTTAATAAAATTGTGGTGTACCTCCATGAAAGAAGAACAATTATACCTAACTACCTTCTGCTAACGGCTTTACCCACGTGAGACCTTGCTTCATACCAAATTTCAGGATTCTAGGTCAACGGGAAGTACCCTACGAATTTTGATTCCCTTGAGAGTGTCGAAATACACGTTTTTTGCGACCCGTATTTTTGCGGCCGTATCTTTTTTTCGTTAACTCAGAAGTTTGATTTTTTCACAGCTTCAAGGAACCGCAGACTTTGACTTTAATTTCAACTCGATACCTCCACGCGTTCCCGAGATAAAGGGTCTTGACAGACAAACAGACAGACGGACAACAAAGTGATACTCTGAGGGTTCCGTTTTATCTTTTAAGGGGTTCCGTAAACCCTAAAAATGTAAATATTCCTTTCATAATCGCGTTAAATTCTCAGTATGAGCAAATTAAACTATACACATATCGCTATGAAGGAAATGGCAGGCGTCAGAATTTGTTTTCTTGATTTTCTCGTCAATTGGGTCGTCACAGAGTCAGCAAGTCTGAAAATATAATTTCAGACTAGCTAACTCGGCAAACGTGGTTCTACCATATAAATTATCAAAGAAAAAATGGGGGCGTGGGTAGGAGACTAAAATATAGCTTACATACAGCCTTCTGAGACCTAACAAAATACGCAAAAAAACAAGCCATAACAATAATATATAATAACATAAAAATGGGCAAGCCTATGGCGAGTATAAGCATAAGCAAATATAGATACCTCTACGCGTTAAGGTGTTTGTACTTTTGTGTTGCATGAAGTTTTAATAAATAAATAAATAAAGGGTCTTGACAGACAGACAGACAGACGGACGGACAACAAAGTGATCCTATAAGGGTTCCGTTTTTTCCTTTTAAGGTACGGAACCTTAAAAACAAAAAAATTACAAACAAATTTGGTAAAAGTAGAGTACATTCTGTGTTTATTTTGTTCAAACAATCTATCTTGTAGAGCGCATTAGTTTCGACGCAATGCGGATGAATACTTGAAGCAGAAAATCCGCCATGTATTAGCGATTAGTTCACGCTCATTGGCTGCGTTCCTGCGGTCTGAACTGCATCAGTATTTTGATTGGCTGACGAACTTCCTGCTGCCGTAAATCAAATGGAACGCAGCGTCCTGATTCGTTTTGACATGTTTCAAATTACGTAACTAACATTATTATTCAGGCATTTACTTTAGCACTGGTGTGCTTGTAAGGAACTGGTGAATGCAAAGATTGTTTTTGGACTGAAAAAATTTGCCTGGTCTTCCCGAAATATAATAATTTAGGTGTCTTCGAGGCTAGAGTGAATCATAGGCTTTTAATAAACTAGTGCGATTTACCATCATCGACATCACTGCTTACCTTCAGGTGGGATCGCAGTCGAGCACAATTAATATCATTTAAAACAAAAAAAAAATGATCCCATTGCTGGGACTTAGGCTTCCTCTCTAGGAGAAGGAATGGGCCGTAATCCACCACACAGGCCTAGCACGGGTTGGTGGATCACATGTCTTCGAATTTTTGATTGTAGAACATTTCCTGTTTTCCTCACGATGTTTTGAGAGCAGTGGTGATAAAATTAATTACACAAAGAAATCCGCCTGGCTGGGTTTCAATCCGCGACCTACAATTCGTAAATCGGGACCATTGCCATTGGGCTACCACTACTCACATAATTTCTATGCTATTTGAAACAAAGAACTGGATTTTATCAAGGTAGTTTTATCTGCTCGCAGCTTCACTTTGATTTTAACGCGTTAAAATTACCTCGAAGGACCATACTATATATTAATATACCTATTACACCACAGAAAAGATGATATTGTAATATCGAAAAGAGATGGCATGAGTTAGGTTTTTTATAGCTAACGAACTGGCTTGTAAAATATACTTTTAAGGATTTTGCAGTTCTAGAATAGGTTAGAAAATTGAGTGAAACAAAGAAATGTCTAGTTTTGGCAGTTCGAAGATAACCATTGTAGCGCGATGGGCTGATATCAAATCCTGAAGAGTAATACAAGTAAAACGTGATAGCCTCTCAAGAGTTTTATTCATGTAGAAGATCCCCTACTGAAGTCTATCGTCGCAGAGCTGCGACAATATATATACAGGGATGATCCTATGTATCCTACGAATATTACTTTGACATTAGTCAAAGTCTGCTTAGATGTTTCTTTATCAATCACGTGCCAATGGCCGTCTATCCGCCAACTGTACCCGTGTCCCAAGCTTAATTTTAATTTGTTTTAGGATTAATATGAAGCTCGGAACACGGGGAGACTGTAATCTGGATTGTCCTAACCCAGATTTTAGTCTACCTAGGCAGATCATCTGTCACACAGTCCGTCGTTTATTTATTTAGTCTTTCTCTGCTTTTAAAGCCGTCCTTCCATCCATCGTCACATTCATAGTCAACTTCTTTTTTTTAACCGACTTCAAAAAGGAGAAGGTTATATGTTCGGTTGAATGTATGTTGTTTATTTTTGAAGTGAAACTTCTTTACGCACGCTTGACTTGGGGAGTAAGCTGGCGAACGCGTGACGTAAGCGTTACGAAAAGTGTGATCGGGCAAGGCGAACGGAAGTTAAGTGGGGGATATAAGCAAGAGACAGCAGTGCGCGCGCACATTTTCTTTCTCTCTTCCTCTCATAGCCAAATACGTTCCGTATATCTAAGCACACTGCAGGCTTATTGTCTGTATCACAGTGTAGGAGCAAGAGAGAGCAGTGCGCGCGCACATTTTCTTTCTCTCTTTCTCTTATAGCTAGTAAATGAAATATATATATATTTCAGTCAGTATATGTGTATACATGTATATATTGTACACACATATATATATATATACATACAGATGGAGCGAAAGAAGTTTCACTTCAGTCGTGTGGTCATAAGCACACTCGTTTTTTTTTTTTTTAATGTATGTTCACCGTTTTCTCGGTCAATTGTGGACCGACTTTGAAATTTTTTTTTTCGATTTAATGGTTATGCTTCCGAGTTGGTCCCATAGAAATATTGTTATGATCTGATCATGAACTTCGAAGATATGGAACAGAACTCCTCATAGGATCACAGCAGAACCGTCGTAACAAATAAAATTGCTTTGTTTATATGTGTAGTCGATGACTGACTGAAAGTAGAGGGGGAATATATCGATCTGATCTGATGATGAACCCTGAAGTTAGGCACCGGAACTCTGTAATAAATTAATGTAATCTAACCGTGTTTGGGATTATTAGAATTGTCATGAGATGCACTCTGGCTATAAGGTATATAAATTTGGCTGAGGGGTACTTTTTAGTGGTGGTACCGTAACTAAAAAGCTTAAAAAATTTTTACAAAAAAAAAACACAACAGAGTTCAAAGTAAAAAATACACTGAAAAGTGCAAAATAACTTTAATTTCATTTCTTTAATAAAGAGACAAAACTATTATAGAAACACCGACTTCCGTAAATTAAGTTATTTTGCACTATTCAGAGTTTTTTTTACTTTGAAGTCGGTTATATTTTTGTTTGGAATAGTTTTTTATTAATAATAATAATAATCCACAACTATCACACAATGCCGTCTAGTCCCAAGCTAAGCAGAGCTTGTGTTATGAGTACTAGACAACTTAATACACATACTTATATATATTTTTAAATACATAAATAATATTATAGATAAATTACACCCAGACACAGTACAAATAATCGTGCTCACAGTAACATTGTCCTGAGTGGTAATCGAACCCGTGACCTCCGGCATAGCAGTCAGGGCTACTAACCACTAGACCAACAGGCCAATCAATGCGCTATACATTGATTATAATAATTGTGTTATAATGGATTCTCCTCTAGAGATAAATAGTCTACCCGTGTCCCACCTAAGCTTTATTTTAATCCGCCCAGACATTGAGGTATGATTGATTTAGGTAGCGAGATTATTGGGTGTTGGGACATCCAAGATAAACGCTGGAGTGTTTAAAAGAGGTACAGTGAACCCCTAGAACGAAAAGGGTAATTGAAGGAACACGGGTTGGTTTTAGTTAGGAAAACTGTCGTTCCACCCCAAATGGGAGAACCGTCCGGTAACCGTCTTGACCGAGCCCAAGTCGTCGACGGCGCGTAGTGTTCCACGCGCGCTTCAAGGAGATGTCAGCAACCGTAGGGGCCCAGCAGGGTCGAAGCCTTCTGGGGCCATGGGTTCGCTTCTGAAAGGAAAACCCGGGGCCCTAGAGTGCAAGGCAACGAAGAGTGGGCTTTAGTCAGTAAAAGTCTGACACGCCCTAACGCTCCGCCCAAGGGTGGGAGATGTCATTGGATGATTTTCCACTTAAAAAACTGGGCAAGTGCGAGTCGGACTCGCGCCCTGAGGGTTCCGTACAAACTTACCTATGTAAAGAGTTACAGTAAGTTATATTTTTTTTTTCAAAAATACACGGTGTCTTTGACATCGACGCACAAACGAATACCACGGATTTAGTAAAATCGTTATTCTTAAATACCCCAATGACATTTTTAATTAAAAAAAAAAAACGTATAGATTAAAAAAATAAATAAGGAAAAAACCGACGATAAATTCTACCAGAATCATGTGCTGGATTCATGGTATTCGTTTGTGCGTCGATGTCAAAGACACCCTATATTTAAAAAAGCCCACAAGTGGGACACCACCGACACTGAGTACAATACGGGTCACGGCAGGTCATAGCGGGCATTAGGCGCCAGCGCACAGCTGGGTGCGGGAGCAAAACAACCCCTCAGTCACCCGAATGGCCCGGTGTATTCGTGCGGACAAGCTTATAACTTTCTGATTTATCATGATACAGTTTTGAAATTTTGTACATAGATCCTTTATATAAAAATACTAGACACGTGTTTCGGGTTTCGCATATACCTAATATATACTAATATATACTAATATATACTAATGTTGTTCCTCCTTCCCTTTAATAGTTCTGTTTTGGTCGTCAAATAGATCTCGTAAGAGCCTGCTCCTAGTAACAATGCAGTTGTCAAATCTCATTTTGTTGACAGCACATTTATACTCGTATATATATTGTTACCACCCTGTATTGGACAAAAGTGTCGCTCTGAATAAGGAAGTAGCTAATATATGAGATCTGTTTTCTGCGCTGCATTTTATTTATTTTATTTCAGCCTTCAGGTATATGTCATATACCAACGACGTTTATTATTTTGATTTCGTATCATCTCACTATATAGGTACTTTAGGCACCTATTTCACATATATTTGTCACTTAAACTTGTTCTTGGCGTTTTAGCCGTCGATTGCGTTTCGACGGGTGCAAAGCAAATGAAAGTTATCTGCTAATTTTGAGCTTTTGTGCTAGTCGCCGTAACTTACTAAAGATTCATATTTTATGACCTGGCAAATCGTCTTTCAAGCGTCAAAAATGCAGAAATAATAGCTCTTTTTTTCGCACTAGTTTATTAAGAGCCTATTCACTCTAGCCTTGAAGGCACCTAAATTATAGTTGGACGGGAAGACCGCAGCAGGCAAATTGTTCTAGTCCTTCGATGTACGCGGTATAAACGACGAAGCAAAACGCTTAGTCCGGACCGTTGAAGTTTCAACAACGTTTATTATTCACTTATTATTACTAACGATCAGAAAATCGCAAAATTGCAAATAACTCTTTTTACTTTGCACCCGTCGGTTTGTCGCTTGTAAGCATCGCATCGTTAGCGTTCAAAAGGTTATTACTTTGTTTCGACAAAGCCAAGTTCAAGTTATGTTCGTTACACAGACAATGTTACACTAAGTAGTTGTATTGTAATTTAAAGACCGACAACGCAACCTCCCTTTACACAATTATATATTTGTCAGACTTCCATTACCTTGCTATTTTAAGCTCCAATTGTGAGATTTTATTTCATACGACGACTGTGCGAAATTTTTTACGAGTTGTGTCAGCATTTGTGTGTTATAAATCAGATTTACTGAGGAAAATGATTTGCTACAAAGTCTACGTTGATTCGTTTTCCACGGGCTTTCTAAATTGTTTTTGGCAAAGTAAGGAAACTCATAAAAACACATACATTTTGATTTTTTCCCAACGATTTTGCCTTAGAAATTCTTTCTGCTTCGTTCACAAAAATTCAGCAAAATGTTTTTGGCAAAACCATTTCTTGAAATGGTCGGTCACATCATGAAGTGATCAATTCTGAGATCTAGCCAGGAAACACACATTTTGGACTTTTACAATCACCTTCAATACCTACTTATGATGATAAATACCTGAAGCTGCCTTCGCTTACGATTGTGATTTCCACCCTTATTGGTAAGCTGGTTGGTAATCTGATCGCTGCTCAAACTTTTCAGACAATTTGATGCAGTTAGTGGTAGTTAGTTTAGATCAATTTTGGATTTGAAAAAGAAACATACTTACAAACACTCTGATGGAATAGCTACTCTATGCTCGACGTCCGCAGACCCTCGCCAACGGTGGCTGGGAATCGCCCTGCGACTCCCGAAGCCCGGAGCGTCTCTAGTGGAAGCAGCTGAGGCGTGAAGATGTCCGTTGCGTTGCGGTTGTGGCCATCTCCTATTCCCTCTCGCTCCGGACCATGGCCTGAACCAGGGCCTAGGGCCGAGCGCGAGAGATCGCTGCCATCTAAATAGTCATGTCCTTGACATTCAATTCAAAATATTTTATTTCACATAGGGCTACATGGGCACATTACCAGCATCATAATGCTTACTTTGTAAAGGTCAAACTTTCAGCAGTTTTACTTCATGCAATATTGATTTTTTCTCGCACGTGTAAGCAATATTCCACTCTACCGGGAAAATGCTTTTAAAACCTTGTAAAAATACGCGTTCTGCCGTCGAAAAATATTATTGCAATAAACAAAGGAATAAGAGAGAGTATTTCATGCGGAATTCGTTCATCCATCAAGGTCATGAAAGCCTTTTGATGAATGAGATGAAATTGAAATATTTACGTGCAAATTAACGTTGTGAGATCGTTAGGATTTTCCTGTTTTTTTGTAACTTAAATATAGGTAATTATAGTAGGTATCCTAACATATTTAGTGTTAGTTTACAACGCATCTTTCTGTCTGTTCCTGTGATAATAGTTAACTAATGGAATCAATTTATTAAAATAGGTCGTTACGCTGTTTCAATGTGTGATAGATTCATTTTTTTTTTCAGTTGCAATTCCTATTTACATCCCTTTCGTGCTTATGTCAATGAAAATACGAGTAAATGATGGTACAGAAAAAGTAAAATAAGAAAAAGCTCTACGAATGACAATCGGGACGAACGGCTTTACATGCCTTCTGAGCCACGGGGTGTCAGTAGAGTCCTAGATAAATACGTTTATGAATTGAAAACTTCACATTCCTCCTTCTGCGAAACAGTAATAGTAGCAAAGGAGGAGGCCGCACGCGTGAGGCAACGGCTTGCGAACGGCGAACAATGGGTAGCTCGCCATCTGATCGTCTCGTAACCATCCGGACCGAGCCCAAGTCGTCGACGGCGCGTACTCTTCCACGCGCGCCTCAAGGAGATGTCAGCAAACCGTAGGGGCCCAGCAGGGTCGAAGCTTACTGGGGCCAAGGGCCTGCTTCTGAAAGGAAGTCTTGGCCCTGGTACGAAAGGCAACGAAGGAACAGGAGTGTGTTTTTAGTCAGTAAAAGTCTGACACTATCTCCCGATCCGCCCAAGAGCGGAGGATGTCATTGGATGATTTTTACACCGAAAAAAAACATTGTTATTTGCCCCGTTTCGAACCCTCAACAAGAAGCGGGTGCCTTAATCCAGTGGCTAAGCCCAGTGGCCATCACGACACTAGAATTACGTTTAAACTAGACTAAAAAGTATATGTTTCTTGATGTTTAAAAGTGGCATGCATAAGTCTAAAACCTACATAATTATTGATAGGCAACCTTTCGCGTCTCGTCCGCCATTTATCTGGAGAGGCCCTTGGACTCCGGTCTCCGGACCTGTATGTAGGTCAACGCGCTCCCACTTAATTAGTCTGAAAAAAAAAAAACAGCCGTGCTGGCCGTGGCGCAGTTCTAATGACTAATGATCTTGTGAATATTTGAATGTGGGCTTTTGTTCTTGAAGTCATCATGTAAAGGGTTAAAGAGGACTGTACAACACACGCATACAAGTAAGCAAGATTAGTCTGGTTTACCAGACTTTTGGACGTGTGACTAACCGAACCGAATATCAGAAACACCCGGGTGTCACCTTTGTGCCGATCGCCCAGAGACACAGTGGAGCATACGGTGGAAGTCTGACCCGCTTGGGTGGAGTTCCACCGTGTCCTCATGGTAAGCGATCGGCGACGTTGAATTCTTGAGTCTGGTTTTGGTTCAGGCCATGATCCGGGGCGAAAGAGAATGGGAAGCACTCGCGTCCTTCTGCGAAGCAGTATTGCGAGCGAGGAAGAAAGCCTAAAGTAACGGACATCTTGACGCCCCTACCACCACTACAGGGGACAACCCGGGTGTCGGAAATTGCAGGGCGATTCCCGGCCGTCGTAAGCGCGGGGATGCAAGAGCAATAGGTAGCTCGCCATCCTGCATCCAGCCGTTTTGTCAGTACAGAGCTTGAGTCAATGGCACGTAGTCTTCCGCACGCAAGACGTCCTTAATGAGCATGTAAGGCCATGTTTACAAAAAAAGGGTGATTTATATTTATTTGTTTATTCTCACATCAGAACGCCTTGAATCTGCTACTTTCTAACATCATGTGCGCGGTGGAATGGTTGTCATCAAAGGAGCCGCGTGGTGTGGTGGTGGGTCACGTACGCTCGCTTACGCAGCATCAGGCCAGCGTTCCTCCAGGATTCCACATGTACCAAATCCCATATCAAAGACATTTTTTTAAATTTCAAAGCCCTTTCGATGAGTTTTTCAAAGGAAATAGGTGATAGGTTAACACCCGATGTAGGATAACACCCGACCACACACCACTCAGGTCGTACACGAGTAAATTCAAGAGTTTGTAATCAGCTTGATGCCAGGAAGTCCTGATCTAAACCCAATCGAGCGCACCTGGTATGAGCTTAGGAGCCTAGCCAAAACCCGTAGACAGCCACACCTCATACCATCCTCAGGGCCTTGGAACAGGGCTTGATGGAAGAATGGGAAAATATTCTCCATCACCGCCCACGGAACCTTGTTCTTCAACGTGTCAAACCGGCTCGATATTATAATCAGCTCGAGGCGGCAATACCACATTTTACGATACTAATAAAACATCCTTATTTTGTTGGAATTTTTAGACAGTAAGTTAAAAACATTTTTTTTTTAATTTAAAAATTACTCATGTATACAGTGTACCTACCTTAAAGAAAGCTGATGACATTAGCTATAAAACTTTTTTTTTATATCAAAACTAACTTTAATAGTTAAGGGCAAATTGGAATTTTAATGTGTGGTACCAAGTTTTAATGGCCCAATAATGTTGACATAGCTAGGGTCGGAATAACTAACATTAAATAGCTTTATGTAAGTTCCGCTAGTCTACAAAACGAATATTAATGTTATCCACACGACAGAGCGGACCGAAATCACTTACCCGTTCACGATAGCGTTGAACAAAAAGCCGCTGCAACGCTGAAACGAAGCTCAGTTAACAAAAAGCGATTTAATAACACTAAAGCTTCACACAATGGGTGTTCTACGGGCTAGTGTTAAAGGTGTTTGCCCACTACACCATATACATTATACCGTTCCGAAAAGACATATGAAGATGTAGCGACATCTATGGCGTCACATAAGAACTAATCCTGAATCGCGCAATTAAAGTTCTCCGCGAATTGGAACATATAGAAAAGCCCGAAATCATCTATCAGGCAGTTGCCCACCATACACAACACCCGTCTGGCCGGAGGATCCTCCCTTTTCAATGGAGGTTTGCGGGACTTTACTCTCTTACCTCCAAAAAGAAATTTAATGCAATATAGACCCCTCTCTGCAAGGATAGATCTGGTTGGAGACGCTTAATTATGCAACATGTCTATATACCTTTGAAGACTTGCGGATGACAAATCTCGATGTCAGGCGAGAGACCATCAAAAATAAGCCGCTCTCCAACATCCAATACCTAAGTATCCACTCTGTATACGCATCATTGCAGCGAAGATCAAGATCTGCTTACCATCAGGTGGGATCGCAGTCAAGCACTGGTTTATATCAATAAAAAAAAAGATAGGCTTTATTAACCATATTAGAACACATAATCGAAACTCGTTGCTGCACCGATGACAGTAACTGGTTACTGTAGCCGAAATTGGCAAGGAAATATATGATATGTAGAATAGAATAGAATTAACTTTATTGTACACCTAAAAAGTAACACAACTTATACATAAACTTAAATCTATGGGTACAATGGCGGTCTTATTGCTGACAGCGATATCTACCAGACAACCTTACGATGGATCGTAAGAACTTAAAATAATATAGGGGGTAGTCTGCGGTGTACTGCTAACAAATTAATAAATCTCTATATATAAAACACAATACATAACTATAAACATATAAATATATACATACATATTATAGTATGTTTTCACAATTTCAATAAAAAAGGGACGAAAAAAAGAAAAGAGAAAAAGAAACAATAAAGTAGGGTTGGTGGAAGAAATTAAATTACGTAGAACCAGGATAGTGTTAGAGAGAAAGGAAATGGTTTTTTATCTAGATTTATATATTACTAGCTGACCCGGCAAACTTCGTACCGCCTAATAGTAAGGATAACAAATAAAAAAAAATAAAAAAAATAAATAAATAAATAACGCCATCTACTGGTATTACCAGAACCAATATAATTCATTTTAAAATGACATTTTCACTAGAGATGGCGTTGTATTCAGATTCCTATTTCTTGTTTTTTTTTTTAATTTTTTCTCACCGTTCAAACCTTCCCTGGACTATCACGAATATTTCAAGACCAAAATTAACTAAATCAGTCCAGCCGTTGTTAAGTTTTAGCGAGACTACCGAACAGCTATTCATTTTTATTTATGTAGATTAAACCATGATCATGATAAGAACATATCAAATCAAGCACGAAATGAAAGACGACTCGGACTAGATCTTTCCGTCACTGACAACCACGTTGCGTATCAGAAGGGTATCGAGGACACTTACTTTTCAATACAAAAAAAATACTTTTTTCCTGACACTTTCCTAGAGTACACATAATATGATACGTAGTAGTGGGCAGAGTCCTTTAATCGAATTGTAGAACGGACGCGGCTGTGTCAGTGGCCCCCTTGCCCCTAATTTAGCGCATTCAGCCAGAGCTACCTATTTTAGGTACTGACTGCAGCCGGAGTCAGAATTTGCTGCCAAATTTTCAGATTTATCTATCTACTGGTTTTGGTTTTGGCTTGTTGTGCGAGTTACATTATGTGGCCCTTGTGGGCGAAATAGAGTCTGCAAAGTTAAGATACACGTGTAGTTTTGTGCATGATTATTGCGATGCACAAATATGGAGACACCGGGAGATAGGATGCCTATACCTCGCAGTAGTTTCTTCCAGGCTGATATGATGATGATTGTGATTTGTGGACTGTAGTGTTAATGACATTAAAGTAATTATTCATCTTCTTAGCGCAACGGTAACACTAAAGCAAGGTAAAGTAACTGACTTTGGAGAGATGCGACCTCTGGCGGGAAGAGTTTAAACCTCCTGATGATTTTATCGAGCTGTCGGAGGGCCTCTCTCCTGGATACGAGTTGCCATGGCCCACCTGAAAAACTCTAAACAGACTCCGCATCCAAGTTGGGCGCAGCAAAGACAATCTCCACAGATAGGGGTTCTCAGACGGTTCCGATCTTCAGTGTTTGTGCGGCGTCTCTCCGCAGACCATGTCCCACCTTCGACTAATGACAGCATCAGCGGACGGCATTGAAGTGGCCGAATACTGGGCCAGGCAAGGACTTTAACTAGTTTTACCATCGAAACGCTAAGAAGAAGCGCAATGGTAATAGTATATCCCTTCCTTATGACATTACAATACTGCCCCAGTGCAACTAATATCAGTATGTTACTGCAACATGTCCGGAAAAGGATCTTCACGGGTAGTTTCGCGCAATTTTGAAATTGTGAAAAACCATCGGGGATTATTTTTCGTACGCCAGACACGCATAACTTTAATTAATTATTGTAAATTTTGCTGTGATTTGCGATGATGACTGAATAAAAATAAATAAAAACCATACAAGCACTTTTTGACCATCAGTAGTATTACAGCTTTTAGCTATACAACTAACATAGGTAGATATGCGGACCGGGCGAGTTATGTTCGAAGCCAGATTTTTATGGGGTACTAGGTAGTTTCTGCGAGCGGCTTCGCCCGCGTGAAAGTTGATTTCTTAATGTAAACTTTGGACACCTATTTCATCCCCTTAGGGGGTAAATTTTGAAAAATCCTATCTTAATGCTCGTCTACGTCATAAAAGGAACCCTTATGCAAAATATCACGCTCCCAGTACCAGTAGTTTCGGCTGTGCGTTGATATGTCAGTGAGTCAGTTTCTCCTTTTATATATATATATAGATAAATGACAGGGGCGCCGGTTTTTAGAAAACCTCATGGGTGCTCATACTCATTTGATGACTCGAAAAAGTGGCGAAGTGTGAGAAGAGAAATGCACACTGATCGATCGACAAATAAACAAATTGTCCTACTTACATACTGCGTACTTAATTACTAATTATGTTTGATAAAAATGTAAAATGAACCCATTATATAAAAATGAAACTAGTTTTTATTATCAAGAAATATTATAATACGTAACTTAAAAGGTGATTACTCTGTTTCGTGATGTCTATTCTCAGGGGTGCTCGGCACTCACTGTTTATTTCTCATGGGTGCTCGAGCCCCGAGCACCCACGGATTCGGCGCCCCTGGGTATGTAGGTACCAAGTTGAGTCCGAAACGCGAATTGAGTTCCTCATAGAAATTAGAAGCAAGAAAAGTCAAGAATAATAAGACCTGGAAAATACTTTAAATCTCCATATTTTAAAACTTTCGATAAAGTTCTCGTGGCTTTCAAGTAAAATAAAAATCCTTGGAAAACCTTTTCTGAATAAATTCTTAGGTTTTATTATGAAACGGAGTATTCTTTTGGTCTGTGGATTTTTTTACCTAACCTAGAACAAAAACCGGCCAAGTGCGAGTCCGTCTCGAACATGAAAGGTTCTGTACCGAACGTAGCAAAAACGGCAAAAAAATCAGGTTTGTTGTATATGAGGCCCACTTAAATATTTATTTTATTCTGTTTTTATAAGTATTTGTTGTTATATTAGCAACAAAAAAAAAATCATCTGTGAAAATTTCAACTGTCTAGCTATCATGGTTCATTAGATACAGCCTGGTGACAGACAGACAGACGGACGCAAAGGAGTCTTGGTACTAGGGTCCCGTTTTACCCTGTGGGTACGGAACCCTAAAAATGGTCGAAGTTTCAACTTGGTTTTTATGTTGAATTGGATAATAGCTTTACGCAAGAGTGCGCTTGGCTCTGATTCTTTGCGTAGGCGCTTTGGAACGTTCTAAAGTGAGGCGATTTCCTTCAGTGCCGGTGTGATTTGAATTAAAGAGAAAACACAGAAAATTATTTTACCCATACGATTCTGGATTAGATTGAAGCCCAGTGAATGAGGCCTGTTATGTTTAGGTCCTATGTGATTTTCTTTTTTTTTTTTGATGGGAAAATCATCCAATGACACCCCTCGCTCTTGGGTGGAGCGAGAGATAGTGTCAGACTTTTACTGACTGAAAATTCACTCCTGTTCCTTCGTTGCTCTTCATACCAGGGCCGAGTCTTTCTTTCAGAATCAGACCCTTGGCCCCAGTAGGCTTTAACCCTGCTGGGACCCTACGTTGCTGACATCTCCTTGAGGCGCGCGTGTAACACTACGCGCCGTCGACGATTTGGGTCATCGACGGCGAGCTACCTAGTAATGCCTACCAATTATACTGGGCCATTGTGACACCCTATTAATTTTAAGTTCCTAATATAAATTTTATTTTTAGTGTACAATAAAGAATATCTCTATCTATCTATCTATCAGACATGTCAAGGGCCAGGCTCCCATGAAAAATTACCCTAAATACGCCAAAGAATACTAACACTCATTCTGCTATGTTATTTTGCAGTTATCAAGCTTTTCTAACCCATTTTACCCAAATTTAGCAACAACAAAACTGGTTTAACAGAATTTTACTCAACTTAACCTAGGTCCTGAAAACCAGCGACCCTTTCAACAATCTGTAATGAAGAGAGATGTTTTAAAGTGCTTTCTGAACCAGTGGCGTAGCTATGTGCCCAACGGCTCTGGGGAAAAAAAAGTGGGGCCCCTTTTTTTGCGTTGGAAATCATCAAGTAACTTCTCTTGCTCTAGGTGGAGCGGGAGGGAGTGTCAGAATTGTACTGACTAAAAAACGAGTTGGGGCACCTTCTTTTACGTGGGAAATCATCAAGTAACTTCTCCGAGGGAGTGTACTTTTACTGACTAAAACAAGTTGTCATAATTAAAGTAGTGTTGGTACCTCGTATAATTATTTAGATTCATTGTGGAACAAATTCATTGTGCGTACAGCTAAGGAGTGTAATTCCCTGCCGGAGTCGTGTGTTTCCTGATAGCTACAACCTGGGGATCTTTAAGTCAAGAGTGAATAGGTTACCTCTACGCAAGCGCGCTCTATCGTCGACCATATCGTCGCATTCTATCAGGTGAGAAGGTGGGCAAGTGCGAGCCTATCAACAATAAAAAAAATTAAAGGTGGGAAATTTTTCCGTCAGTTCAATAAGAGGTTTGTTAATCAGATTTTGTGGGCTCCCCGAGCTTGGGGGCCCCGGGCCACTGTCCCGCCTAGCCCTTTGGTAACTACGCCAGTGTTCTGAACTGAAACTATTCAATTAGTTCAAGTTCAGTTCCGAGGGCATGTTGGGGCAAACTTGTCATATTACAGTTTTAAGGTTACCTAACGCTTAATGGCTATTACGAGGTTGTGGTGATGTTGCCATTTGTTTTCAAATTTACTCGTAAAGTTTTAACTGTACAGGTTATATGTAGAAATTATGGAGCCAAAAACTATTATCCAAATACAGTAGGTATGAGAGGAGTTTTAGCTTTTCAAATGTGGTCGAATCTGTTATGCATATATACATAGGTATATATTATATTATATTAAATATGTACGGTGACCCATTAAAAGTGCTTAGATACCTTAACGCCTATTTTCCCTTGCATGTTAGAGTTCAAGTTTTCGAAAATTAAACTAGATGGCGTTGGTTTCTTCACAGCTAAGTGGTGAGCAAAGGCAATCTTACAAAGTATAAACTTGACTTTTAGTTTAACAAATAATAGACACATGCGTCATCATTGTCGTCAACAACTGATTGTAGTTCATAATTTCATCAACTTAGCTTAAGTCAAGATGGCCTAGTGGTAAAGAGCACACAGATTGAAGCGCAAATCAGTGTGCCGCAAGTTCGAATCCCACGCAATTGTTGACTTTTTGTAAGTTCTTACCCGATTGGAAATTATGGATTAGCATTACATATATTAAATTATTCTTTAACTTGTTCACACATTTCTTAGAGTTAGAAAGGGATCACAAAAAAACTAAATAAAGAATTATATTTCTGCGAGGTAGACATAAGTTTTAACTTGACCGAAATGAACTGTCGTTTGGTTGTAGTTGTTGGTTAGTGACGTGTGGTTAACAGTATTGTAATATTCGCAAAATGCAAGCTAATATTAGTATTGAAGTGAGGGCGACTATCATTGGGCTGCATAAAAGCGGTCTTAATAAAACACATATATCTGAAGAAACCGGACTGAATGTGAGTATAATAGCTATTAATGAATTGTAACTTTATTATAAATTAATCTTCTAATTAAAATGTATGCCATTTATGAATCCATCCATCGTATATTTATGAGGCTTAAAAGAGAAATACATAAATCGTTGGGTTTATTGGATTGGTTATTGGATTTATAAATGCAGTTTTATTTTAAAATTATATGCAATCATTATGATTGTTAACATTTTATATAATGAAAATGAAGTCAAGTAGGTATAGCTGCCTAATATATATTTTTTTTTGTTTTAGAAAAATACTGTAAGTCTTTGGATAAAAAGATATGAGGAAGAAGGTAGCCTTGCTAGTCGAAAGAGAAGTGGGAGACCGAAGCTTATTAGCGAGGCGCAGCGACAACATATGGTGGACGTATACAAAACGAATGGTTTCGCACCAACGAGACATTTTGCGGAATTATATGACACCTCGATGGATACTGTTCGCCGTGCACTTCACGCTGAAGGTGTGCATCACAGAAAACCTGCTAAAGAGCCGTACTTGACAGAGAGGCATAAACAAGAACGATTACGTTTCGCACGTGATTATTTAGATTTTGACTGGAATACTGCGGTATTTTCAGATGAAAAAACGTTTAAATCCAGTCAAAAGGGCAGGCTTCACTTATGGCGCAAGAATAACACTCGCTGGTGTGATAACAACATTATTCCTAACACCGAATCAGGTCGAATCACAATTAATATGTGGAGATGGATGAGTGCAGCAGGACCAGGAGAACTGGCTTTCATTCCTCCACGCGCAAACAGTTCAACTTATGTGGAAGTGTTAGACTCAATTATGCTACCTACTGTGCGCAACATTTACCCAGCTGATGAGTTAGCACAATTTCCGTTTGTCCAGGACAATTGTCCTATTCACCGAGCGACTACTGTGCGTGAGTGGTTTCACAATCACCCGGAAGTAATTGTTATTCCATGGCCAGCGCGATCACCCGACCTCAACCCCATGGAAAATCTATGGGGTTTGATGGTGCAAAGGTGGGACTCGCGGAATGAGAGGTCAACGGAACAATTAAAATCCCATTGCATGGAGGTGTGGGAAAGTTTTAGAGGGAGCGAAATATGCGGTAATATGGTTGGGTCCATGCGCAAACGACTACTTGACTGTATCGAAAATAATGGGGGTTATACAAAATATTAAGTTTTAGTAAAATCAGTAGGTGTAATTAAATATTTAGTAGGCCATTTTATTTTAACATATCCATGATTATTCGTTAACAAACACTGTATTATATTGTGTTTACTTTCGTTTAAAACAGCTATATCTTTTAACTTGTGCCATCGCCTTATCTTAAGAATGCAGTGAACTCGCTATCAATTTTGTTGACAATAATCATGATTCTATTTCGTTTTTTATTCTTCTACCCACACTGTTCTAACATAATAGTTCAATTTATTTTTCTCGTCTAATTGACGATTATCTTGTGAGAACTAAAGTTCTTTTAACAGAAATTGAGGTTTAGTTTCAATCTTCTTTTCGTCAAGAAAATGAACAATTAAGCTATGACCTTAATACATTCATTGTGACGTTACATAAAAATAAAATGTTTACAAAGTCTAAATCATATATCAATTATCTCTTCAATAAATAACTGGATATAAACAATTATATTTTATTTTATTAAAATTTTAATATCCTTTCATTGTTACGTTATTCATATTATGAATGGTCTAAGTGGGTATACTTCCAACAAACAATCTTACACGTAACATAGATAACGGTTACAAGATAAATTTTTTGTCTAGGTAACAATTCGACGTCACAATTCTCATAAATGTTTAATTTGTAAATATAAAGAATAAAGATTTTTATTAAACACGTCTTTTTATTTCCACCTTACATCATCGAAAAGATATAACAACTAAATAATTGAAAATTACGAATGTGTTCTTCTTGTGGTTAATAGATCATATTCGTAATTTGCAACTATTTAGTGCAAAAAATGCAATAGTATTTTTCATAGAAATATAAAAAAACAACTATATTAATATAGATTGGGAATTTTCAAAGTAAGAAATAACCAGGACCGACCATGATTTGAACTCGGGCTACGTTGTTTGCGAATCCAACACTTAGTTCATACGGCTACCAGCACATGACATATTTGCGTGAATTTTATCAATGCAATGGTAAGAACAAGTCGCCTCTGTGACTGTGTGATGCGTATTCAATGGCACAGAAAAATAATAATGATGTTTTAAGCTCAGTGCGACGACAGTTCCTTAATGTGTGTTATCTGTGGAATGTGGATACTCATACACGCGCACACATACGCACGGAAGTATCGTGCTCGCTCGGTTCGTAGCAATGTAATCTTTAGCGTTCTTATGGACTTTTGCAGTGAGGCCTGTAAATCCATATTCAACCTACCCTCTCAAGTTTGAAAACTAACACATAGATAATCAAATATTTATAAATTGATATTCAATTTTAATATCTTCATCTCTTTAAAAGAAATTATAAATTATTTCAATGTTTGAAGAAACAAAAAGAAAGTACAAAAATAAGCATTAGTTAAGCATTAATAATTTGAAGCACAGCGGCGCCATCTATTAACAGTATAATGTAATGTTGTCGATAGCAACATTTCAATCTGGTTTTACGCTAGATGGCGTCATTTCTCGCTTCACACGATTTTATTTCTGTAGTACCTATGGACTTTTGCTTTCGACCGTACGTTTATTTATACTTTTGTACTCTTGTCCTTAGTAATATATTTTTTTTGCATCTGCTATGTTTTCTCTTCACCACCCTTTTGACAGGTAGAGAATGCCTAAGGCATTAGGTCCGCCTTTTGTACTTTTGTGTTGCATGAAGTTCTTATAAATAAATAAAAAAATATTGTGGCTACTAAAAAAATAAAAAATATTGTGGCTATACAAAGGTAATATTTTATGTTTTGTGTGTATATTTGTTCCTCCTTCACGTTCAAATGGCTGAGCACATTAGGATGAAATTTGCACACGGGGTAGACCAGATCCTCGAATAAGAAATATATACCAACTTTTTATCCCGGCTGAGATCCCTTGAGATTATTTCCTACTTTCACGGGTAAAGCCTCTAGCACAAGCTAGGCATCTATAGTAATTCACCGTAGGCGCGGGCTTGCGGACGGCGAACAATGGGTAGCTCGCCGTCCGACTGACCAAGCCCAAGTCGTCGACGGCGCGTAGTGTTCTACGCGCGCCTCAAGGAGATCTCAGCAAACCGTAGGGGCCCAACAAGGTTGAAGCCTACTGGGGCCATGGGTTCGCTTCTGAACATTCTTTTCAAGTGTCACGCCCCGCCCCAAGGCGAGATTCATAGGATGATTTAAAAAAAAATGCATCTATAGTAATAATAAAAGCTGAAAAAAGTTAACTCAATTATTATCAGAAACTAAAATTAATTCTCGTTTGTAAATAATTCATTTTTTTATAATAATTGTAATTGTAAGGGTTTAGTTGTTTTCTGTATTTTATTGTTTTATGTTGTATTAACAGATATTTTTTTTATGTTTTCAATTGTATTTTTTAAACACATTTTGTTATTTTCGTATCACAGAGTAAACAAATTTTGAATGATATGTACGTCGTTATTGTCACGAACATCAGACCACCAATGAAGAAATTGTTTATTTTTTATTGTTTTAATGTTACAGTTTAGCTGAGTCGGCAAATATTATTTTGTTATGTAAATTACTAAAGGAAAAAAAATGGTATAGGAGGGTAAACATAGTCTATCAATACACAAAAAGTTTCATCAGCCGTTTCGGAGGAGTTTGTTAACAAAATGTGACACGAAAGCTATGTAATGTGGCAGAACTAAATAAATAAATAAATCAACTATACCCTATTCAGGGAGCCGTGAGCCAAAAGGCATAAAAAGGGTTGCTTAAAAATATGAGTGAACCTGAACCAAGCAACGCTTGCACTTTTTTTTTCGCCGCAGAAAAATGCAAATGAAACACCAACGCATTCAACAGAAAAGGAAACTGTTATTATTGTATTCAAACACATCGGAGAAACTTAGCCGAAGGTTAACATTGTTGACCTTGTTTACATTTTGTCTCAAGCCCAGATGAATAGGGTATATATAGGTGGTCTTTTTCTCAGCCACTGTCTTCAAGCATAACGTATTTAACAAAATTAATTACAACAAAACTGTTTAAATACTCGCAAGTCGCGAGTAATTCGCCGTCTGAGAGTTAGTACTCTTACTAAGAAGCAACGCAGTCATCCATTTTGTTCCAGTCAGCTGTCGCATTTCGCGCGGGATGATACCGACTGGCGCCATCTTTAATCCGCTACAGAAATTAAGATTCTGCTTCTCTTCTGATAAAGAGTATTATGTTATTAGATACTCGGGGCTTTTATGCAGGAAAAACAGCCCGTAATGAATTCCACTCATAAGGATATCCAATTCGACATATATTTTCACTGTTTTCATACAACCGCTCTTACGCGATTATGACGTTATTACACATTTTTCATTATATATTTTGGAAACACTATCTTGTGGATATTATCTAAAATCAAATTTAAATTTTGAAAGGGTGACCCGTGGTCTTAGGACGCACAGGGCAACTGAAGGAACATAGGTGTGGTTTCAGTCAGTAAAAGTCTGACACGTCCCTCCCACTCCACCCTAAACTGGAAAAGTTATTGGATGATTTCACAACTTGAAAAAAAAAGCAGTACGCACAATGAATCTGTTTTCAAAATGTTTTGTTTTGTCGGGTGAGATGTATGTGATACTCAACTATATTATGTAGATCTCAAAGAGGAATTATTATCATCTTCCTACCATTTTCTCAAGGGGGACTCTCTCTCTAAATTGAGCGTAAACTGTACCGCAGAAGACTCGCTGTGGCTAAACCAAAAACATAAAATAACTTCCACTCAAATAATTCTACACATATTTATTCGACCGGCGTGTTCCCCAGAGAGGCAGAATTTCTCGTTACTACTGACGCGACGCTAGTAATACTTGTGTAGCCATACTACAACCAATCATATCTTGGTCAACAGTCGTCGAAGCGTGAACTACCCAAGGGATAGCTGGTCTAGAGGCTATTAGAGGTTGTTGAATTTCGTGTTTCGTTGTTAGAATAAAGTTGTTGAATAGATGAGACATCTATCTATATATTACTAGCGACCCACCCCGGCTTCGCACGGGTACAATGCTGATACCACCGCAACCGCTATGTCCCTGCATTTTAAATCTGTAATATCTTCGAAAATATTTATTTAAATTACATGATGTGAAGACCATATTGATCTATATTAAAAGAATGAAAATGTATTTAAAGTACTTCATTGGATAAGGATTAATGCTGTCGCTTCGTAAATAAGGCCGCGTTCGGAAATAATTTCTGGTAAAAAAAAGGATGAAAAATGGTTATTGTGGGTTATCCCTAAGAGATAGACATATACTATTGCGGACTTTTTTGTAGACTTTTTTAAGGTGTACCAATACTTTAGTACCTTATTTTGATCTATCTGTTAGGGTTCAGTCAGCGTTTGCAATGTAAACCTAAAAAAATATATTTGGTAGGTCTGAGAATAGGTCGTAGGCTGGTTTGTACCTCCCTAGCCCCACCGCCATTTTTTTGTTGATATATATATATTTATATATTATTATTGATAGGCTTGCGTTTGACCACTATCTCACCTGATGGTAAGCGATGATGTGGCCGACGATGGAGCACGCTTGTCTAGTAATATTTGGCAAAACAACGATTTCCGATTCAGCTAGCACTTGCATATATCTGATCAAGCACAAACCAAGTTTGCATCCAAGCAACCAGTCCCCGTAAGAACGTAACCCATCAAAGGCCATGAAACAGCAAATAAAATCCACCTATCATTAAACAAGCGATACATCAACTTGAAGTCTTGAACCGTCAGCCATGTCTGAACTGAATGTGTTTTCAAGTATCAAGATTTCCAATCCTATGAAGATATGACACCGTCACGTGTGAGCACGCGAACGATATTAATCATCGTATTTAAGGCTGTGGATTTGTTAATAAGTGTCAGCGGATGCGAGCGCGGAAAATATAATAAGGATCATCAGTGCTATCAAGAGATTTTAACTTTTAATCCATTTGACGACCTAAACTGACTGGCCTGTTGGTCTAGTGGTTAGTAGCCATGCTGGGCCCCTACAGATTTCCTGACATCTCCTTGAGGTGCGCCTGGAACACTCCGCGCCGTCGACTCGGGCCTGTCCCTACCCGAACGGCCGGATGATGAGCTATCCCTTCCTCGTCTTCCGCAAACCCAATCTACAAAGCCTTGAGCACAGGCGTCGAGTAGCCAGCCTTTCGGTGTTTACAGATTGCATTTTGGAGAATGTGCGCGGCAATTGCATGACCATTTCATTTCTACCATCGGACAACCCGAGTAGTAACTTCTGCTTATATAAGTTAGGAAGGTGATGACGATAATGATGAATATAATGATCACCTAACTTCGGCATTTACACAGCCAGGAGTCATTCCGTCATCGAATCATTTGTCTTTGTCGTCAGCCGGCGGAGATTTTAATGACTGCCATCTGCCAAAGTAGGCATTTGTACTAATGAAGTGCCATCTCCGTTTATTATAATAACGTGACTCTTAGAATTTATATTAAGTTTTCCATTAAAATTGGGTCTAACAAAGGAAGTGCTATCTCCGTATACACCATTACAATAAAAGTCTTTTCCTAATGCTATGTTTGCCTGTATATTTTAAGGAGTCCGGTAACTTTTTATGATTGTAAAAGTAATGAGTTCTGTTGAAGGATTTGAGGACTTTGTTGCAATAATTTTATGGCATAATGCGGGAATCCACTGGATACGAGAGACACTACAATATATAAAATTCGTATTCGATTATTGTATAATCATCGAATACAAATTTTCGCTCATTATAGATATGATATCATACTAGCTTCTGCCAGCTTCTTCAACCGCGTGAAAGTAGGTTAATAAGTTTCTCCATACAAACTTTGGACCCCCGTTTAAGGGGTGATTTTTGGGAAGCCCTCTCTTAGAGCTCGCCTATGTTGTAAAAGGTAACCTTGTGCAAAATTTCACGCTCCTAGCTCCAGTAGTTTCGGCTGCGCGTTGATATGTCAGTCAGTCAGTTTCTACTTTGAACGATCTGACAAATCACCATTCGCTTTTCTAATATTAATTTAGACGCTACCTTGGAGGCCACTTAACTTTGTAAAAATATTTAATATGGCCGCGTATCGCTAAATGGGTTAATAACACAGATTTATGTAACATCGTATTGGATAATTAGAAAAGTGTGAAGAACGAGCATTATGCTACTATTTGCGAGTTTAGTCACATTTTTTTAATTTTTTTTTATTAATGATAGGCTCGCGTTTAACCACCATCTCACCCGATGGCAAGCGATGATGTGGTCGACGATGGAGCACGCTTGCCTAGAAGTAGCCTATTCACTCTTGACTTAAAGACCCCTAAGTTGTAGCTATCTGGAAACACAGACTCCGGCAAGGAATTCCACTCCTTGGCTGTACGCATAGTAAATGTGTTCCCAAAACGCCTTGTACGTATGGGTGGATGTCTACCGTGTACCGGTGACACAACGCTGTACGTTTAGTGGTCCGATGATGGAATGGACTTGGCGGAATTAGATTGTGCAATTCCAGTGCACACTCCTCGAAATGTAAACGATAGAAAACTGACAGACTAGCAACTCGGCGACGATGCCCAAGGCTTTGGGCACATCTTTGTGATAAAACTGCAGCTAAAATGTTTGGTTACGAAATAACACACCTTCTTCTTATAAATAAAAATCAATTTCTGTTCGTTAGTCTCGGTAAAACTAAAAACACGGTTTGACAGATCTGAATAATTTCAATTTAGTTTTTTTTTTTCACTTTAATACAGGGGTCGTTTAAAAGAAAAAACAAACTGGGCAAGTGCGAGTCGCACTCAGCACTGAGGGTTCCGTACAAACTTACCTTTGATAACAGTTCAATTCCCGAATTGAGTTACGAGTCACAAAAACAATTTTTTTTTTTGTGAGATAAGGGTCTTGATAGACTGACAGACAGACAGACTGACGGCCGGACAACAAAGTGATTCTATAAGGGTTCCGTTTGGTCCTTTTGAGCCCTAAAAAGTTATTTTTTTTTAATTGATTGATAAGAATTGAAAAGTAATTTCATGGGGGCGGAGCCGCGGGTGGCAGCTAATAAAAACGTCTCTATAAATCTTAATTAGCTTCTTAATAAATACTATACTTGACTTACAGTTATCCGCTGGAGTCGGTTTTTTCCTGATAGCTACACCATGGTAGTCTTGGGAATAGGTTACTTCTAGGCTTGCGTGTTCTAGATGGTAAGAGATGATGTGTCTGCCACATCATCCCATCCCTTGCCATCAGATGAGATAGGAATCAAAAGCGAGCCTGTCAAAAGAAAATCGTTGCTGCAAAACTACCACGAGCTATTTGATGATAAAATCTGTTATCTATGCCGTTTACACTTCTGGCAAATACGAGGCCCTACCACGCCCTACCACGTGTTCGTAATGCGATCCATTTTACGACCTAAACTGAACTGTTAAAAAGATGGAACTATAATATAATATAATATAATATAATATAATATAATATAATATAATATAATATAATATAATATAATATAATATAATATAATATAATATAATATAATATAATATAATATAATATAATATAATATAATATAATATAATATAATATAATATAATGACATGCAATACAAGATCAAGCTATTATGACTAAACAGTTCGAAAGAGATATTTTGAAAAGACCTATTGACGGCAAGTGTCGGCTATGTTTGTCGAAAGACGAGACCACACAACATATTATCTCTGGGTGTGAGAAACTTGCTGGCACTTACTACACCAAACGCCACAATAACATTGTACAGTATATTTTCTGGGCATTAGCAAAAAAACACAAATTTGAAGTTGCTAGTCTCTGGTGGCAGGAAGCCCTAACACAACCACAAATAAAAGAAAATGAAACAGCAAAGTTAATGTGGGAAATCCCAGTTCAGACAGATGTCACAGTTACACACAATAGACCAGATATAATATATGTAAATAAAACAGAAAATAAAACGTATTTAATAGACATAACAGTACCATCAGATTATAACATAGGGCCTAAAGAGATTGAAAAATTAAGCAAATACCATCTGCTTAAAACTGAAATAACGCGGTTGTGGCACACACCTACAGAAGTAATACCGATAGTAATAGGAGCGACCGGCATAGTAGCAAAGAGCAAACATAGATATTGTGATAAATTGGATTCAGGTATAAACATTCATATAATACAAAAGCAAGCAGCAATCCATACAGTTAATATTTTAAGTAAAGTACTGGGGGACACAATATTTGTAACTAATTAGCAGGGAATCCGAACCTCCTTTTCCCTGAGGGACTCAGGGCGGGAGCAAGGAAAAACCACCGGGAGAAAACCCGAGTAGAAAACACTCTTCATAAACTAATATAATATAATATAATATAATATAATATAATATAATATAATATAATATAATATAATATAATATAATATAATATAATATAATATAATATAATATAATATAATATAATATAATATAATATAATATAATATAATATAATATAATATAATATAATATAATATAATATAATATAATATTCCACAAATAACACACAACGCCGATAGTCTAGTCCCAAGCTAAGCAGAGCTTGTGTTATGGGTACCAGACAACTGATAAACATACTTTATTTAGAAATATATAAGTACGTTTATCAGTTGTCTAGTACCCATAACACAAGCTCTGCTTAGCTTGGGACTAGACGGCGTTGTGTTAGTTGTGGAATATTATTATTATTATTATTATTACTTATATATTTCTAAAACATACATATATAGATAAATTACACCCAGACACAGAACAAATGATCGTGCTCATCACACAAACATTTGTCCTGGGTGGGAATCGAACCCACGACCTCCGGCATAGCAGTCAGGGCCACTAACCACTAGACCAACAGACCAGTCAAACTACAACTATACAGGATCTATAGCCCTCTTTCTCGCTCGCGAAACTGATATTTTATAACGTCATAGTAAGTCCGCTGGTTGCTAAATACGGGTCAAACAAAACTTCATTTGAATTTATCGAAACGCAAAAAAAAGTCGTTAAACCATTTCTCCTGGGATGTAGGTTTTACAGTACACCATAAAATAGTCTGGAAGAACAGTTAAACGTGTGCCCATGCAGGGGCGGCTTTAGCTGTTACGAGAGGCCCCGGAGGGCAAATCTTTGCGAGGACAAGGGCTTTGATGCAAAACATGTGAATTAAAACTAAGTATTTTTTTATGATAGAAAAGAAATGCAAATATAAAAAGGTAGTAAGTTAATTCGGAGTTTTAAATATTATTTTAGAAGATTTACAATATGAACAATCATAAATAAGAGTCTCCGCACAGGGGCCACCGGCCACAACCACAAAACGCCTATTGTTCTCATACATTTTATATGGATTCGCCGCACCCGGTTAACGCCGGTGGCTGCCACACGCTACCAATCTCCGCTGCTCACTTCTTGTGGCCAGCACTGGCCACTAAACGCCGATACAAAACGCCATCACACGCTACTTGCGCATTTAAACCTACTTCGTCAGAATCTATTATGATACTGCGCGTATGGATTAAAAAAGTAGCAGCCGCCGACAACAAGTGGCTTTTGCGCGCTTCAGTTCCTTTGTGGCCGCTTCTAGCTTCTCGTGGCGGTGTTCGTGGTTGTGGCCGGTGGCCCGTGTGCGGCGACACTATGACAAAGATGATAAATCTATGTACTAAATGCCTTTAAAAATATTCACACGGATTTCGAAATGATCTTTACTGCTTTTTAATAATCTAGAGCTGAAAACCGAACTCGTGTCATTGAATTTGAAAAATTAGATACTATAGCCTACTATTAATATAAACTTTACTGTGAAAGGTAAAGGTAGGACCAGGGCCGAAGCCTACTGGGGCCATGAGTTGACTACTGAAAGGTACACCCGTGGTCTTAGAACGCAAAAGGCAACTAAAGAAACATAGGTACAGTTTAGTCAGTAAAAGTCTGACACAGCCTCCCGCTCAGCCCTACGGCGGGAGAAGTCATTAAATGATTTCCCGTTAAAAATGTTTCAAATATTTGCTTTTTACTTCTAACCGAGTTGTTGCGCGAGGCTCCTACAACAGCGAGGCCCCGAGCGGTGGTCCTGCTCACCACTTCCTAAAGCCGCCACTGCCCTCATGCAAATGTTAGCAGTCAATAAAATGGAGCTCAAGATGTGCCTCGGAATACAGAACGTCTATTATCTGAATGTTTTACTAAACAAGAAGGTTACTATCAATATTTAAATGTTACCAGTTTGTTTACTTGAACCAAAATAAATTGCGAATAAAAATCGTGTAATTTGAAAGTATTCAAATGGCAATTTATTCTTTTCTGAAATAGGAATATGCGTGGGACGAATGGCTGTTTTGTGAACCCTTTGTAACAGGATTAAAATAGAATCTACAGTGTTAAAATTTTTTTATATAGATTCTTTTCAATGAAGGCTATAAATAAATAAGCGATTCGCGCTACAATGAATATCATTATGGGTCTAAAATACCATAAGGACAAAGGTCAAAGGTCTAATCAAAATGGAGGGATTCAGAAATATGTCTCGTCATTGTATTAAGTACGATTGGAATTATATTGATTTTTGTGTGGGATTTTCGATTATTTATTCGGATCAGGCTGATGGACATGTGTATTTTTCCCATTCTGGCCTATGGTTCACAGACTTGGTCTTTGACTAACTAATCAAAAGGTCCGAACTTAAAGTTTGTCAACGTGCTATGGAGCGCAGCACACTATGTGTTAAATAAACAGATCACGTTCGAAATACTATATTGCGCTCCAAAACGCAAATCGTTGATGTGGTTCAAAAAGCTGGTTATGTCTGCTGCATACCTGACGACCCCGTAAAGCACAGGATTGGTGCCTGTGGTCACGGCATGGCATGGCGGGGCCATGGCAGAATACGAGGGAGATGGCGGGACTACCTGGATCTCTTCCTTGGGAATTAGAAAGAGAAACAACTGAAACTGTGCGTTCCGTACAAACTTACCAATGAAAACAGTTCGATTCCCGAATTGAGTTACAAAGACTTTTAAGAACCGCAAAAAAAAATTGTAAATTAACTAAAAATTTACAGTTTTCAGATTTTTTCCTATACTAGTGTTATGAGACCTTGCTTCATGTAAAATTTCAAGTTTCTAGGTCAACGGGAAGTACCTTATGAATTTTGATTCCCTTGAGAGTGTCAGTTTTTTTGCGACATAAACGGTCTTATCTTTATTTTTCATTAACTTAAAAGTTTGATTTTTTCACAGCTTCAAGGGACCGCAGACTTGAGTATATGGTTATAATTTCAACTCGATACCTCCACGTGTTCCCAAGATAAAGGGTCTTGACAGACAGGTAGGCAGAGAGATGGACAACAAAGTGATCCTATAAGGGTTCCGTTTTTTCCTTTTGAGTTACGAAACCCTAAAAACGAGGAAGAAAACGAAGAAGGAATGGAGGGATGCTTTTTCCCAACAGTGGGACAATACGGCCTAGTAAAAATAATGTTTGGATCGCCAACAAACGACATACAGATATAATTAAGTTATGTCACGAATATGTGTACAATTTCCATATTACTAATGGCTCTTTTACGGTTGCTCTTTAAGTTATAGGAGACCACAGAATGCTCTTGCTCATTTACGAGGTGAAAACAAATAAAATTATAATAAATTTACATACTAGTAAAACTGATGTGTCTGTTTGTAATATCAAAATAAAATTTTAGGGTGTCTTTAATATTGTCCGGATTTCATTACGCTCCGCATTGCTCCATCATCATCATCATCTTCCTGCCCTTGTCCCGTGTTATTTGGGATCGGCGCAACACGTTTTTTTCTTCTATTCAGCCCTGTCACTCGTCATAACTACACTCGTACTCGTACACTAACTTCCTTTTTTTTCATATTACTCTTCACACAATCCACACACCACACCACACACACACACTCCGCATGCAGAAAATTTTAAAATGCAAAAACACGCGTCCCACGTGCGTATTCCACGCATTACAATAAATACTTGTTTGAAATGGACATTTGCGGGGGTTACGCGTGCGGGGCAATCCCGCATGCGTGATGAAATCCGCACGGTATTAAAAAAACTCTGAAATTGGAAATTAAACTTTTAAATCACACCAAATGGCAAATACCAATACATTTATTTTATCAATCCTGAAGTTAGTGCAAAATCAATACAGCCAGCAACCAGTGCAAGGCATATTTGAGCAGGCTTCAGCAATAAATTGGTCGAGGTGTCGGGAGAGCGCCATCTCTCGCGGCTGGGGGCGATAAAGTCGCCTCCAGTCGCCACTTACAAGTAATAGCTCACGTTTAGGGGTGCCAAAGATTGCCAAGAAGTCTAAATAATATTTTTTTTTATGAAAAGAAAGAAAGACAAAACGTTTATTGGTGCCTCACACAATCGTATAAACTAAAATTACATACTAAAAAAAGGAAGGTATAATCAGTGCGAGGCCAAATAGGCACCTAACTCAGCATATGAGACTTTATTTAAAACGATAAATAACGCAGCGCTGGTATTCTGTTAGGGCCCGCTGTGATGCCACGGACACACTTACGGAAGTCAATAATCTATTATAATAAAATGAAATGTTTTTTTTTTTAATATATATATACTGATGTTGTACACGTACAGAATTTTTATTTTTAATGAAGACCCGCCCCGGCTTAGAACGGGTGAAAATTATATACAATAAACCTGTGAAAATCACATCTAAATCTGTTGTGTGGTTTAGGCGTTATTAGTTTAGTTTTGGGGATAAACAGACAGACGCGGGAAGCAACTTTGTTTTATACTATGTGATTATGTAGATTATTATAGAGCATTAGAAAACGAGTGATAAATAGGTTTTTTTATTCGGTGGGAAAATCATTCTATGACATCCCCCGCCCTTGGGTGGGGCGGGAGATAGTGTCAGACTTTTACTGACTAAAAACCCACTCCTGTTCCTTCGTTGCCTTCGTCCCAGGGCCCCGGGTTTCGTTTTCGCACTACCCATGGCCCCAGTAGGCTTCGACCCTACTGGGCCCCTACGATTTGCTGACATCTCCCTGAGGCGCGCGTGGAGTGATAAATAGGTAATAAAGGTGTTACAAAATGAAAGTTCATGACATGTTAAGTATATTTTTTAACTGTTGCGCTACTAGTTGCGTACACTAGGAATTACTCCTAATATCCGTGGGTACATGTACACTCACGTAAACTAATTATAACGTGACTGGGTTTGAACCCGCGACCTACAACTCGTAAGTCGGGGCCATTACCACTCGGCCACCACTTGACTGCTTCCTTCTAGATAGAATCTTCATCATTACAGCCGAAAGACGTCCACAGCTGGACATAGGTCTCCCCCAAGTGTCACCACAATGAACGGTCGGTAGATAGAATAATATTTGAGAAATTCTAACGTATAAAACTCTAACCAGCTTTGCATATTCCCACAAATCTTTCTTTTCCATGAAATAGCCCATAAACTTGCGAAATACGAGCTTTCAAAACTTCCATCGCTTTACAAGTTAAAGCTGAAACTTCTAAAGTAAGTCTCTTTTTTCGACACTCCTCCTCTTTTAACTTTCCTACAACTTTCATTTGACATTTCTGGGTGACTTGCTATTTTATATTTAAAACTTTGGAGTTTTTGGCGGGATTTCTTCGAGTGAAGTTCAGTTGCTGTTTCAATTATTCGCAAACTGATTCCTAGTGTATATTGTGATGTAAAATTGGCGTCTGCGGAACTGTTCTAGTGTTGCCCAAATTCAGTCTTGGTCTTGCAGTCTTGGTCTTGTTCTTGCGTTTTTGCAAGACCAAGACCAAGAACAAGACCGCGTATTTTTAGCAAGACCAAGACCAAGACTGACCGTGCAAGACTTGAGCAAGAACAAGACATAGCCTGCAAGACTCTTGCGTCTTGCAGCTAGGACTTAGCGCTATTTCACTGAGTAGTTAGGTGTAACAGTTCGGTGTATAGGTAGGTACGCTTAGGAATTCTATGAGACGCAAAAAACTGTATCAAAGAATATGAAAAACTGGACCTATGCGCATTACGACTAATACCATAAACATAGCGAATAAAAAAATATCTATTAAAATCAAACTGAGTGCATGCATAGTTATGTTTTAACCATCGGCACTTTGATAATGCGGCATCAAAGGTTTTGTACTTACTTCTCAAAGAAATTTGCCGCTTTTCGGAAGTACATGGTTATGATACACGCGCCGGCAGCTTCTTTTGAAATCTAAAACAATCGTTGCCGCCACGCCGAAATCATAACATTTGACACTATTTGATTGCCGCCATAGGGCGTAGGTATACTCATGCAAAATAATTTCCTAGTAGAGTACCTACATGTGTTCCAAAGAATAAATAAGTTTCAGAGTGCTTAGAATGAAAATGAATACATTATACTGATCACGCAAGTAGTATTATGATTAGGATAAAATGGTAAGGATAGGTAGTAGATGTCATATTAATTCATTCTAGTAAGTATATATTATAATATTGATTACTTATATGGTTTTAAACTAATTACTTAGGTACTATTATTGTACATTTAGTCATTATATTTCTTAAGTTTTTACAAGAAAAAATAGCAAAAAAGTGTTCAAATATCACCCGTTTAATAAATATTGTAGCCACTTTTAAATATACTTGAAACGTGTAAAAAAATTCTACAAAACTAATAAAATAATATAAAAAGCGTAGGTACTTACCTACTAATAAAATAAAAAGCCTGCGATAAGAGTTTTGTATTACTTACCAGCCCGAATATCTCTGAGAGAGATGATGAGAGTAAGTATTTACTAGCTGTGCCCGCGACTTCGTCCACGAGGAATAGTAACTTTGGAGGTATAGTGACGTTCAGGACTTATTTATTTATTTTAAAACTTCTGTCATCAAACATACAAACGAACTCTTCAGCTTTATAATATTAGTATAGATGTACGCCAAAACATTCACTTATATGTAAAGAATAGTGATTGGCACTAATTCTATTTTATTCACGCGTCGCGTCTGTACAAGTAGGTAATATTTAGTGTGTGTTTGTACGCCGCACGCGGCATTGTTTGATTTGCGGCGGCATCCTTTTCATAGAGCCGGCACGTGGCGAGGCGGCGCGGTAAAAAGCAAGGAAACGTACTATAAATAAAAGAATTATTTTAATTCCAGTCATTTCCAATTGAGCTGTGCTTCGAGTCTAACTTAATAATTGTTTTTACTAATTCTCGTTGTTTTCTAAAAACGTATCACGTGTACAATTTAATATGAGTGACGAAGATTCAAATTATTCTAGTCCGAGTAACGAGAGTTTGAGTCACAGATCTAAAAGACCCAAAAGCAAATTTGAGGAGTTTTTCGAAATAATTCATGCATCCCAAACTGCCTTCTGTAAATTGTGCCAACATAAAAAGATTGAAATAAAAATGAAAAACAGAAACACTTCAGGCTTAAGGAAACATCTAATATCTTTCCACAAAAAGGAATCAGAAATATTTCTTCCTGTTAAACCAAAATTAAGTGGAGATATCACAAGCTTTTTAGTAACCGCTGGAAGAAGTGGACAGGTAAGAATATTTTTTTAACAGTTAAAAGAATTTTAACTCCGCGTAGCTATTCATGCGATACTTTCAAAAACGCCATTAACTTACGTAAGTATTTTTGAGTTAGTGGTGTTTTCACAGTTTTCATCTAGGGGTGCGACATATTAAGTATGTAATTATCGTCTTAAATATTTTTTATAAACACCCATATTTTCATTTAATCGGCCAGTAACAACTAAGTACTTTATTTTGGTAAATTACAGTACAGTGCAACCTTAATATAACAAATATCAATTTAACGATTTTCTCGATTTAACAACAACAAACCTCCTCCTCTTATACGCTCAAACCTAGTATATTTTAAATAATAACACAAGATTTATTGTTTTGTTTCAGTCGGAAAACAGCAGTGACAACATCACGACAGCTACAGTTGATTGGGTGGTGAAAAAATATCTTCCCTTCTCATTTTTCGATGACGAAGCTACACAAGTATATTTTCGACGTATTTGCCCTAATATGGTGTTTCCTAAAAGGTCTACACTTAGAAGGAAAGTCAAAGAGCGATTTGAAGAGCTCCAATTGAATCTCAAGGAACGACTTCAACAATTATCATCTAAAATGTCTTTTACCATTGATGGGTGGACGTCAATTGCTGGTAGGAGTTACTACGGGGTTACTATTCATTATATAGACAACGAATGGAAGTATCAATCTGTAGTTCTTGATTTTATACCATCACGCGGTCGACATACTGGGGAAGATATTGCAACGATTTTCCATGAATGTTTATTGGAATATGGCATAATTGATAAAATACAAGGTATCACGGTCGACAACGCAACTGCAAATACCAAATTTATGTATGAACTGGGCAAACAGCTGCCGCCACACTTTGATTCAGACAATCAACATTTCCGGTGCTTTGCTCACATTTTAAACCTTGGTGTACAAGATTTATTAAAGACCTTAGCATTACACTGTGAGTCTGACACTAACGCGCAAGATCAGCAGTACGAAGACTATGCAGACGAAACTGAGGATGAGGAAGATGAAGAATCTGCACCAAATATTGCTGACTCGCGTACATCTGTAACAAAGTTACGCAGTATTTCCAGTAAAATAAAAAGAAGTGAGATAGTGAAGAAGAAGTTTCAGTCTGCTTGTGAAGCAGCTGGCGTGCCATCAAATCTAAATGCCATTCTTGACTGTCCAACGAGATGGAATTCCACACATGATATGATTGGATTTGGTTTAAAAGTGAGAGTGGGCATTGACATATTGTGCAATTCTGTCACCGAATTAAATGATTTTCAAATCACAGCTAATGAATGGCAGGTACTCGAAAAATTACATAAATTTCTAATAAACTTTAAACTTTTAAGTACAAAACTTGGTGGAGACAAATATGTTACATTACCGCTAGTCATTGTATCATTCAATCTCTTGCTAGATAAAATTGAATCCATGGTAAAACAGTTAGATGAGAAACCTAATCGATCTGAAGTGGATGAAAGGCTCATTCTAGCTTTCCAAGCAGCTCGAGACAAAATGCTTAAACATTACAAGAAGAGCAACTGGATTTATTGTACTTCTTTAATTTTAGACCCAAGGCATAAGGCTCAGACTTTTGACCTGACAATGTGGGGGAAGCAACTTAAAACAGAAAGTCTGCGCAAGTTCAATGAACTTTATGAAGAATATAAAAGTCTACACTCACTGAACAAATCTCTGGAATTACCAGAAAAAGAAAATAAAGTATGTAACGAAGATGAAGACGTAATAGACTTTGATAAACTCTATGAATGTCCCTCGACGTCATCTGGATCTTGTCTTCAAGGCTTAGTGATAGACGAGTTGGAGGAGTACCTGAGAAAACCAAGAACTGCCAGCTCGGAAGACATTTTAGATTGGTGGAGGACGCATGAGACAGAGTATCCGATTTTATCGAAAATGGCCCGTGATTTTCTCTCAATACCTGCAACTTCAGTACCTGCTGAGAGGTTATTTTCTAAAGCATCATTAGTAATTAGAAAACATAGAAATAGGTTAAGTGATGAGTCAGCCAGATGGTTACTTTGTATTAATTCTTGGTCAAAAAAAAATATATAAAGTATCATAACCTAATGATAAAGCTGTTGATTTGTGTTGTATTTTATTTTTTATTCAAATAAATGATAAATCGTAAAACTCTTTTATTAAATTTCTTATAAGTTGAGGGTTCAATCTCTTTCTAGACAGATAAGTATTGTTCTTTAAAATACAGTCAAGTTATTGTAATTAATTTGTTTTTTTACATGTTTTAGCAAATGTAAGCTTATAAATCATAAATGTTTATTAAGAAACAGTTACTTCCATGGAAAACGACATATAGGTCAGTTGATTTTTCGAATTTCTTATCAAATCTTCAGTTATTTAGTAATCTGCTTGATCTTTACTATGGCTATGTTAATTCAAGCTCACAATGTTCCAATTCTAATACGTTTTTCTAAGATTTAAAGTAAACTTTAATAAATAGTAATAGACTAATAGGTAATTGCAAGACTTGCAAGACTCTTGCTGCAAGACCAAGACCAAGACCAAGACTGGGAGCGCAAGACCAAGACCAAGACCAAGACCAGGTGTATTGGCGCAAGACCAAGACCAAGACTGGCTAAGTCTCGTCTTGTTCTTGCATTTGGGCAACACTAAACTGTTCAATATATGGAATCATTGAAACAGTAAAATGGAGCTAGGAATTTTATTGTAGTGTCCACTACCATAGCGAAGTTCGATGAGAGGGTTTTTTTTTTTCGGTGGTAAAATCATAGTGTCAGACTTTTACTGACTAAAAACGCACTCCTGTTCCTTCGTTGCCTTTCGAACCAGGGCCGAGTCTTCCTTTCAGAATCAGACCCTTGGCCCCAGTAGGCTTCGACCCTGCTGGGCCCCTACAGTTGCTGACATCTCCTTGAGGCGCGCGTGGAACAGCACGCGCCGTTGACGATTTGGGCTTGGTCCAGACGGTTACCAGGCGGTCGGAGCCCGCGCCTACGGTGGCCGGAAATTGGGATCGGAATCCCGGCGACGGTTGGGGCGTGAGGACCGCTGCCTCACGCGATCGGCCGCCTCCTTTGCAAGCATTACTGCTTCGCAGAAGGAGGCGACCGCCTGCCACTCCTCCTCGCTCCGGACCATGGCCTGTACTAAGGCCCGGCGCGAGAGATCGCCGCCGCCGATGCTCCACCGTGTCCTTCGGACGGTCCACACAGTGGCGACACCCGGGCGTCGCTTCCGCACGAATCCGGTGCAGGAACTTCCCGAACTTACCGTGTCCGGTGAGGACCTGTGTCATGCGGAAGGTAATGACGCCGTGTTGCCTTTCCAGCCACTCCTCAAAGAGGGGACTTACCGTTGATGAGAGGGTTAACTTGATATATTTGCTACCAAATACGTATTACAAAAACATTATAGAACGAGAGGTATGTTCACTACAATTTGTCTGACTAATGAAATATAACTTTGTAATAGTCACCATAATAACATATTTAAAAATCAGACATGTAAAAATAAGTAAAGTTTATTTACTTTTTGTGGAGCTTTAAAGCGTCTGACAGAAGTTTTGGTCCATGGAAAGTGTCTGACACTTATGATACTACTTTAAAATAATATTCTACAAAACATATATAAAAATCAGCCATAAAAAATTAAGTTAAGTAACTCGTTATTTTTAGTTCCCTTCCTCCCCCGAGAGCTTCCCCAAGGGGGAGCTCCACAAGTACACAGGTATTCAAAGCACATGAGACGTTACTGAGAACCTAAGGTTTCATCCATGTGAAAATAAGTTATTTCAGACAGCTCTGGGATCTTAGTATATTAGAATATGTATCTAAGTACATTAATATTCTACTGATCAACAAATTAACTATTCTTAATATATACTATAGAAGGACTTAGTATTCAAGTAAAAATATAACTTAAAAAAAAAAACAGTTTTTCAGTCTGTAATATTTGCAGCTAGTAACCCTAGAGAATCTAGTTCACGGTTAAACCTTGACCTATGGTAATACTTAGATGTTTATAGGTTATACCTCTAGCTTTTTTTTATTTTTTGCACTTCGGTGTATCTTTGATCGTTGAAATTAAGTTTTCCTCCTTGATGGAAAAATGAGTTTCGTTGCTTTAGAACTTTTAAATAAATTGTATATTAAGTGGCGGCCAGTTAGGAACTTACTTTTATGTTTTTTTTCTTTAATCCCGGGAATGTGTTCCTTAATATAAAAAGAAATTTAAAAACAAGTAACTTGCGTTTAAAAAAAAATGTTTTTTTCTTTCTTTTTTTTTATCTTTCTTTGGGACAATTTTCTACTTTTACGCGTACGAAACCGGTGGCAGCAGCCAGTTAATTAAGGCGTATAGTCCCTTCAACAGCTGGCCGGAATTAAATGCGCGCATACTCGTACTGCCGCCTACGAGTATCTGCGGACAGATAGAGCAACGCTGACCTTTAAATCCATTTTCTTTGCGAAATATTGATTGATTTACATATGCTAATACATTCTGAAGAACACTTAACCAGCAATTTTTTTGTGTGAATAGATTTCTAAAGATCAAAGCCGTAGGAGTAGGGAAAACAAGCGAAAAATATCATGTTGTTCAAATTTTTTTTTGACAAAATTATTAGTCTTATGAAAAAATCATACGTTGATAATGTTGTGCATGAATCTATAATATATGTATAGTATAAGACTAATAATTTTGTCAACTATATTTTTTTTAAACCTGTTGATCTAGCCGTTATCGAGGAGAAGGCTTCAAAAAGTCACTGTTTTATAGTACTGCTCGGGAGTTTGGGCCATTAAATCAAATAAAGAATAACTTTTTGAGGTGGGAAATCATCAAAAGTCTTCTCTCGCTCTAGGGTTGAGCGAAAGTGTGTGTCAGATTTTTACTGTTTAAAACCCACTTACTTTAGTATGTACCCTTAAGCTGCGTCCAGCTCCTCTAGCCAAATAACAACCATTTCGTTTCGATTCTCTTTTCGTTGATCACCTCGAGTCGGCCACGCCTTCTTTTCCTTTGTTTTGACCACGTGACTGAGCGTTGAGATGACGTCAGCCTACTCGAGGCGATCGACGAAAAGAGAGTCGAAACGAAACGGTTGTAACTTGGCTAGAGGAGCAGATCTGGCGAATGTGCCGTTTGCAAGCGGCGTGCTCGTGAGCGGTGCAGTCGCCAGGTCTGAACACACCATTAGGACATTTTTTTACTTTTGCGCGGGCGAAGACACTGACTGCAGCTAGTATTTCCTTATTATAATATTAATAGGAATGAGAGAACAGACAACTTCAGAATACAACGAATTCTATCCACGTGAAAAATAAGGTACAATGGTATTATATTTGAAAGGGGCACGTGCCTCGGTGACGTGACGATAACGTGGGACGCCCTGGAGAAGATGGGCACGTGTTTTTAGGTCATTGTCAGTACCATAAAATACCTGTGACATAAACCTTTTGACCTTATTAAGTTTTCTCGACTTTGCACGAGTTTCTATGTCACTAAGGTCTTTTTCCATAGAGTATACTAAAGTCTTTTTTACATAGAGTGTCATCCTAACTATGACAACAGGACAAAAATATGCATCTTTAAGATGAAAGAAAAGGATAGGTAGCTGCATTGTATGAATCCGACAGCTGTCACCCGCGCCATCGTCACTGCATAGCGTCAAAAAAAGTCGCTTCCTGCTGTCTGTCCCTATGTATGCTTAGATCTTTATAACTACGGAACGGATTTTGATCGGGTTTTTTTTAATAGTTAGAGTGATTCACGAGGAAGGTTCACATGTCTAATTCGTGGATAATATAGTAGAGAAACACTGGTAATTTTAGAGGTTTGTAATGTGATGTCGTAAATAAAATCATTTATATATATATCCCGTTGAGTAGGATAGAGTAGAGTAGGGTAGAGTAGGGTAGAGTAGGGTAGAGTAGGGTAGAGTAGCGTAGAGTAGAGTAGAGTACGGTAGAGTAACCCTACACCCTAATCTACCCAGAGTAGGGTAGGATAGGGTTGGGTAGAGTAGAATATAATAGTCAGTTGACGGTAGCGAAGCCGCGGGCAAAAGGTAGTTCATAATGTAGTGTTGTATGTCTTATGCTTTTTTTTGTCACCATCAAATAACTCGCTCTGCAAATATCCGCTCTCGTTGAAGCGACAGAAATGCGGAACAGTGTATAAAGTCTCACATACCTCCGTTGTGTTGAAAAGAGAGGACCCGACCAGACAGATGTTATCTCTTATCCAAGCAACTAGCCGATAGTTTACTAAGAGTTTTGATTCGTTATGATTATATACAAGTGGATGGATGGAGAGGGAGGGCAAAAAAAAGATGAATGGATGGTATGAGAAGTGATATGAAAGAAAAGGGGGATAGTGATAGCGTGACGGGTAACAAGACAGAATGGAAGAAAAAAACGTGTTGCGCCGACTCCAAATAAAATGACCGGACGGCGAGCTACCTATTGCTCGTCTTCCGGGGTCAAGATCTCGGCGGCTGGGGCGGGAGGATGCCCATTCCCTCGGTAACTCTTTCAGGCAATCGCGCAGTCCTAGCAGGATCCCGTAAAATAACATAATCTATATCTTTATAGATGCCTTCATATTTCAATCAGTGACACGCCACGCGTCATTACACACTGTGACGTCACAGCATCCCGGGTGTTATGATCGATGTCGATATAGGTCAATGTCACTAGTACCCTACAGATTTATCTCATAAAAGATTGCTATATCCTCTAACGTCATCTACCTCCATTTTATCTCTACGTGTATCATAGGTACTAACTAGCTTATTCCCGTGATTTCGTTCGCATGAATTTCTGTTATTTTGAACACGAAGTCGAAGTTTCAGCCAGATAAAAAGTAACTTATATCCTTCCTTGGGGTTCAAGTTTCCGTGGTAAATTTCATCAAAATCGGTTCAGTAAATAGTTAGATATATACTCTTTATTGTACATCAAATGGATAAAGTGAGAAATGAGTATATTATAGGAAGTTTGAAAGTGGCGCCAGTGACTGAAATGTTGAAGTGGAATCGTTTGTCTTGGTATGGTCATGTAAAAAGGAGGGATGAAACGCATGTTACTAAAAGAGTTATGAGCATACATGTGGATGGATGGAGAGGGAGAGGGAGGCCAAAGAAAAGATGGATGGATCGTGTGAAGAATGATATAAAAAAAGGAAATTAGTGATAGCATGACGAGTGACAGGGCAGAATGGAAGAAAAAAACGTATTGCGCCGACCCCAAATAATACGGGACAAGGGCAGGAAGATGATGATATTGTACATCAAAAATAAAATTACAGTAGAAGCTAAATATTAATAGGGTGTCACAATACGCAGTCTTATCGCTAAAAGAGATTTTTACAGACAACCTTTGGATAGAATAGAAGTACTGTGTAGTATAGAAGTAGACAGACTGTCACATTTATAATATTAGTATGGATTATATATGTTGTGAGAGCAGTGGTGGCCGAGTGGTAACGGCTCCGACTTACGAGTTGTAGGTTGCGGGTTCAAACCCAGCCAGCCGCATTACTTTGTGTAATTTATGCACCACTGCTCTCAAAATGGTGAAGGAAAACATTGTGAGGAAACTGGTATGTTTTAGAACCAAAAATTTGAAGCCATGTGACATCCACCAACCCGCACTTGGCCCGCGTGGTGGATAATGGCCTATTCCCTCTCCTAGAGAGGAGGCCTGAGTCCCAATTGTGGGAACATTATAAGGCCGACTATGCTATGCTATTCTATATATGTTGTGACACGTTATATTACACACTACGTCATATTCCGTGAGTTGTATTGGAAGTCGATATAAGTCATTTTCAGTAGTAGCCCGTAGTCACTACTTCTGCCAAGGAGTAATGCAAGCAAAGGAGGCGGCCGAAACCATGAGGTGGAGACTACCTCACACCTCGACCCCTACCGGAGACGTCTCAGGCGTCGGGAGTCGTAGGACGATTTCCGGCCACTATAGGCGCGGGCTTGCGGACGTCGAGCCATGTGTAGCCGGCCGTCCGGCAAGGACCACGTTGCCTTCCACGCGTGACATTTAGCTACTAGAGTTATGACGTCACTTCTAGTTCTGACGACAGTTTTAATGTTTTCTGCGGTGTTACAGTTATAATTATAACATGTTATACGTTTTGCTGTAATTTAAAACAATTCACACACTTAACACAAAGAGATCCCCGGCGACGGCAGGCGTGAGCTTGCAGACGTCGAGCAATGGGTAGCTCGCCGTCTGGTCGTCCGGTAAGGTAAAAAAGAGTAACCATGGAGTTTCTTGCCGGTTCTTCTCCATAGGAAACGACCAATTTGGAACCGTGCACTAGCTTCTGACGTTTTATAAGTGCCCATGTAGGCCTATGTGAAATGAACATTTTTGACTTTGACTTTGACTTTGAAAAAAAACTTTTATCACAAAAGTCTGAGACCCACAGATGACAGATAAATATTAAATGTCTGAATCACTTGTATCGTGAACTAGTTATCAACTAAACTTGTCATGTTTTGTATATTCTGACCTGGATTTGTATTTTGTTGTAAGCAGGGCGAAACAACCACCATATCACCCATGGGCCTCCAAGCTACAGGGGCCACAACGTGTGTAAAAATTCACAACCATAAATTCTGTCACTGATAAGAAGTCAATAAGCGAGCTCATTTTCAGTCAAGACTTGTAATATCCCAGAATATTTCCATTTTTGAGCTCGGTCTTAAATGACGACAAAACATCTGTTTAAATATTTCACGAGTTCGCCCTAAGTCAGTATTCAGTATCAGTTAGTCTGGCCGTCTTCCGTCGTGGCTTATCATGACTAGGTTTATGTAGGCCCCTCAGGGACTATACCACTGGTAACTGCGCTGCTAGTTTTTAATTGAATATATTAGCTGAAAAGTTGAACAGGAAGCGTTTGTCTTGGTATGATCATGTAAAGAGGAGAGATGAAACGCATGTTACTAAAAGAGTTATGAGTATACATGTGGATGGCTGGAGAGGGAGAGGGAGGCCAAAGAAAAGATGGATGGATTGTGTGAACAGTGATATGAAAGAAAAGTAAGTTAGTGATAGCATGACGGTTGAAAGGATAGAATGGTAGAAAAAAACGAGTTACGCCGACCCCAAATAAGATGGGACAAGGGCTGGAAGATGATGATGATTAGCTCGTCCACATCAATAAAACCAACCTTCTCTTTCATTACAGAAGCACTGAAGCTGTACGGGGAAAGACTATCAGAATGGGAGAGGAACGAAGTGAGGAAGTACCCGGAGGTGTGGTTCCTGGGGCTGGAGTCCAACAAGGTGCAGGCGCGGGCCAACCTGCCCAACAACTGCGGGTTTGATGACGAGAATGGTAGCTATAATAAGGTGAGGATCATAAGGAATCTATTTTATTTTTAACTTCTTACTGAACAACAAAAGTAAAAACACAAGATTTGTCCACGGAAATGAAGATGGAAACTTCAGATAGCAATTACTAAGCGGTAAACTGGCATGTGTACTGTAAATGTTGTGTTTACCCGTAAGGGCTTTTTTTGTAAGGTGGGAAAATCATCTAATGACAAATCGCGCTCTTGGGCGGAGCGGGAGATAGTGTCAGACTTTTACTGACTAAAAACCCACTCCTGTTCCTTCGTTGCCTTCGTCCCTGGACCCCGGGTTTCGTTTTCACACTACCCATGGCCCCAGTAGGCTTCGACCCTGCTCGGCCCCTAGGATTTGCTGACATCACCCTGAGGCGCGCGTGGAACAATACGCGCCGTTGACGACTTGGGCTCGGTCCGGACAGTTACCGGACGGTCGGACGGCGAGCCACCCATTGCTCGCCGTCCGCAAGCCTGCGCCTACGGTGACCGGAAATCGGGATCGGAATCCCGGCGGCGGTTGGGACGTGAGGACCGTTGCCGTTGCCTCACACGATCGGCCGCCTACTTTGCTAGCATTACTGCTTCGCAGAAGGAGGCGACCGCCTGCCACCCCTCCTCGCTCCGGACCATGGCCTGTACCAAGGCCCTACGAGGACACGGCGTTGCTCTTCCCAAGCAGGACACACCTCCACTGTGTGCTCCACCGTGTCCTCCGGGCGGTCCACACAGTGGCGATACCCGGGCGTCGCTTCCGCACGAATTCGGTGCAGGAACATCCCGAACTTCCCGTGTTCGGTGAGAACCTGCGTCATGCGGAAGGTGAGGACGCCGTGAGGTCTTTCCAACCACGCCTCAAAGAGGGCCACTTATCGCCATAATTGTGGTGTGCCCATACCCGTAAGGGCTATAATATTTCACCAGGACATGGCAGCGCGACCAGTCACCGCTACCAACAAAATGTAAGCAGCTCTTTAGAGAGTTACTCACCTGGTGTCCGTTTGGTTGCACAACCAATTTGGCGGCACGACCAACTCGGACGCGTGAACTTAAGGTCCATTTTGATACTGTCTCAGTGTGGTGTAGCGACTCTTATGTCTGTATGGTGTCAAGTTTGGTAGCTTACGGACACTATGGCGGCCACTTGTGGCCGCCATGGTGTCCCGTTGAAATATAGCCCTAATTGGCATGTATATTGGATCAGTACCCATGATTTGTTTTTATGTGTGTGTATATACGTGTTGTGGGTGAACCTAAACAAATGGAGCGCAGAATAATAGGTATCAAGCGAATAGATCGCGTTAGAAACACCACACTGCGCTGATGCGCTCCATGACTTAAGTGGCAGATGTCGGGGAAAAAACAGTGGGCTGAAGGGGGAGTGAGCTGGTCATGTCGCACGAATGCACCACGGCGAAGGTTGGTTATGTGACGATCTGATCATGTTCGCGGGGCAAACTTGGCCAGAGATCGCCCTAGACAGAGAGGTTGGGAAGGAGAAAGGAGAGTTCTTTGCCCAGCTTTGGGACCCAATATTAACAAAAAAAAAGTAGAGTGGAGTGGAGTTTATAGGTATTACTAAAATCAAGATTTCCCTTCCTAAGATTACCGTACTTTCCACGTATCTTACTCAATCTTAATAATCACAGTGTTGATGATTGAGATAAGAATGATAAGTATTTAATAGGTCTACACAGGGGCCCCTTGGACGAATTTACTACAGCAGGTCCCGCGCTGGCTTAATCCGCCACTGTTTAAAACAGAATTACCGAGAAACAATACTGTAAACACATTAGCCAACAATAGGCGAAGATATCGCTGAACACATAAAAAAAACCTAAACCTCCTTTTTTGAAGTCGGTTAAAATATAACATTGTGTACGTCTTAATTCACCTAAAATTTATTGAAAGGTTTTCAGAACTCCATTCGAATACTAATTAAAACCCAAAGCCTTTTTATACAAATAATTAGAAAAAAATTGTATGAATAAAATACGGATCCAATCCAGCAAAAAATATACTCAAATGGAATTTTAAATAGGATACCGAAATGGGAATTGAAAGAACAGATTTCGTACTAAATTAATTGTTCGAAAACCCGTAATTCAAGCGTTAATATAAAAAGGAAATCCAAAGGACTTGGTTTTATACCATTAAAAAATGTTGTCCCTAGCCACCGGCTTTCAGGAATTCATTACCTATCCTAATTTTTTTTTAATCAATTGATAATAATATTAATCATCATCTCTCTAAGTTTTTCCCATCTAGCTTGGGTTCAGTATTGTATCCGTATTGTAGGCCCCTCGCCGACGGCGACTTTTTGTAGCGATGCTGTAGCGCGTTCGCATCGATACATTCGCGATGCTGTAGCGCGTTAGTAGCGCGTTGGCATGTTTTCTATGCCAACGCGCTTGCAAATGCGACTAACGCGCGTTAGTAGCGTTCCTGTCGCGCGCTTATGGAACACGCGACAGCATCGCTACAAAAACTCGTCGTGGGCGAGGGGCCCTAGATGAAGCGGCTATTAGGCCTCCACAACCCAGCTACTGGTCAACACGATACTCATTGATAGACTGATGTTCGGACTTTCTGTCATCTAAATACCTGTAACGTTTGTCAAAGATCTACGTAAGACAACCGAGACCAATAGCTACTTGCTTTCCGAGACACGGGGTCTCAGTAATGTCCTAGATAAAATTGGAAAAGTATGTAGCGACATCTATGGCGTCACATAAGAACTAATCATGCATCGCGCAATTAAAGTTCTCCGCGCGATTAGAACATATATAACAGCCCGAAATCATTTATCGGGTTTTAAGCCGAGGTCCGTACCCCACAGGGGGTGCCCTTAGCTTGTAGTCGCTTAGTTTTTAAGTTTAGTTAAGTAAGCCCTGGCTGGAGGCTTTGATTCATAAATCGAGGCCGCCTCAGGCAAGTCCGATTAAGCAGCCGACAACCTCCTAGGTTGACCTGCGAGAGGCCACACACAAAAAAAAAACAATTTATCGGGCAGTTGCCCACCAGACATAACACCTGTCTGGCCGGAGGATCCTCCCTTTTCCCTTCCCGGGACTTTACTCTCTGTTCCGCTTACCTCCAAAAGTACCTATATATCAATTGAAAAAATCACTAATCATGTGTGAGAGGCGGATGCCTTAACCATTGGGCCGTCACAACACATTGACAATTATATCATGGTATCCTAAAAGTATAATTTCATTTACTGTATGCCCGTTAAGCATCAGCACTAATGGAATGCGTAATGGGCTTTTAAGCAATTATTATGTCAATTTACTTGAAAAGTGTATAATTATTTTCCATTATGCCGTGTATCCTGTACACGTAGATATGTTACAGCCAACTAGTTGATTTTTTTTCGTCACATGGTCATTCATGTATCATTCCTATTATTTGAATTGCCTAAGCTATAGCCTGCCAGTTCAGTTCTTAATATCATTCAGGCCGCTAGTTGAACGGCGCCCTTTTCTATTTATAGTTATTCGGCTCGAAGGACCAATCTCAAAATTCTGGATAGTGTTTTCTTGCCTTGTCGTCGACTTTGGAGCAATAATGGATTTCTTGAGTCATACAAAACTTGTGGTTTTTCCTCTAGGTTTATTGGGAAGGAACTATATTTATAATACATACAACTTTTTAATATTGGCACAGACAAAAAATGCAACAGATAATGTAATGTTCCTCAAAGTTTTCAAGACTAGAGACTAGACTGTTCACTGAATGGCTAGTTGACTGTGATAAATACATAAAAGTAAAAAGACCACATTCAAGTACCGATGTTTGTCCCAGTTTAGATAAAGCAGGAATAGGCTGATCCGAAAAAGAAATGGTGAGCTAAGATCGCCTGTGTACATCAGCTGTCGTATTTTTATTGTTTTATAAAATATTTGTGTGTTCAATAAAGAATATGAACATGAATAGAGTAAAAATTGCCAGAAAAAACACCACAATAGCTAAAGGAGTAACCAGATGGTTGCAAACTAGCGTTCCAACCAAGGTGACCTTGGTTTATGTGTTTGGTTTGTGTTGCGGCTTCATGGATGTAAACCACGTGCCAACACGTTCGGTGCTTGGGAAAACGCGCCTCCCAACCAAGGGCGTTGAAGGTCATGGATTACAACTGCTGTCTACACGGATTGATACTAGCAAGGTCACCTTGGTTGGGACGTTGGTTTGCAACCATCTGGTCACCCCTTAAGCGAACTGTTACAATTGTATTGGATAATATTAACGAGGGGCTTCCAAAGGATTAATAAAATACTTATTCAGCTGCCAATGTAGCTGGGAAAAGGCTAATCAAAATTGATCTTGTATATCCAATAATATTATCGGTCACTTCGACTTATATTCTAGTGATAGACAAGCACGTACATCGAAACTATTTGTCAAAATACTGAAAAGTTATAACAAAAGCTCACTGCGGCGCTACATTGGCATTATGCCGTTTAACAGAACTATTAAAACATACAGCGCTAAGATAGCTTTGATACTTTTTTAGAGGATACTTTTTTCGTGACCAAAATGTCTTAAGCGCCATAAATTTCGCGGTACTTACGCGTACGCTACACCTGAGTCGATTGAAGTGAGTGTTCGGCGAGCGTAATCTAGTACGTAGTACATATATATCGATGGTCACTTCATAAAACATTTCTTATGAAGTACGTACGTACTGTCGTAAATAATAGTCCCCTAGCCTGCACTTACGATGAAAGTTTCCACTTTCCAACACTAACAATTTACGAGGGAAGGATTATTTAGTCCCAGTATGGTAGGAAACGAACCATTGAGATGTCCAACATTTGGTCATTAGTTGGTAACGATACGATACCATCTAAGGCTATACGATTAAATCTTAACAAAAATAACAATCACGTTTCCTAGTTTTCTTTTAAAAAGAAAAAGCGTTTTGGGAACACATTCATTGTGCGTATAGCTAAGGAGTGGAATTTCTTGCCGGAATCTGTGTTTCCTTATGGCTACAACCCGGGAATCTTTAAGTCTAGGTAAGCGCGCTCCATCATCGACCGCATCGTCGCTTTCCATCAGGTGAGATAGCGGTCAAGCGCGAATCTATCAAGAATAAAAAAAAACCTTCCTCAACTAGGCACAAAGAAAGCCTAATAGCAAAAAAATTTCGAAGCCCAAAAGAGTTCTGTAAATTTATCTCTTAATTTAAACGCCTCTTATTGGTCTGAGCTCTAAGACCCTAAAATTAAGAGCAGATTATTACCCTATCACAAATACTCTTCAAACATCTTTCATCATCATCATCATCTTCCTGCCCTTGTCCCGTGTTATTTGGGGTCGGCGCAACACGTTTTTTTCTTCCGTTCTGCCCTGTCACTCGTCATGCTATCACTAACTTCCTTTTCTTCTAACATCTTTATGTCTTCAAATTCCAGCAAATCCACGACCACATAGCGTACAGGTACGAAATCCTCGAAGTCATCGGCAAGGGCTCCTTCGGCCAAGTCATCAGGGCACAGGACCACCGCACCGGGACCCAAGTCGCCATCAAGATCATAAGGAACAAAAAGCGGTTCCACCACCAGGCGCTGGTGGAAGTCAGGGTTCTGGATCATCTGAGGTTGAAGGATAAGGATCAAGCGCACAATGTCATCCATATGCTGGATTACTTCTACTTTAGGAACCATTTGTGCATCAGTTTTGAGCTTATGAGGTGAGAATTACCGACATGTTTACGTTTAACTTTAAATCCATCGCATGTGCTTGTTCGCGTTTATGACTGAAAGAAAGAAAGAAAACTCGTTTATTTGGCATACAGGTACACAATGAGATAACAATTATATAGAAACTTAAATACTAAGTTACTTAAAAATATTAAATACTTAAACTTAAAAATACATCAACATTGTGTCACGGCTGCGCCAAATAGGTCCAGTTCAGCATAAAGCCAGACCACTACGTAGCAGTTGCCTGACGCCGGTTCTCAACTGAACCTTGATATGAGTCTACCTTCGGATGTTAATCAGTTGAATTTGTGTGAGGTAAATAAGCCTGTTGTTCTAGTGGTTAGTGGCCCTGACTGCTAAGCCGGAGGTCGTGAGTTCGATTTTCACCAAGGACAAATGCATGCATGATGCATGATCATTTGTTCTGTGTCTGGGTGTAATTTATCTATATATGTGTGCATTTAGAAATACATGTAGTAGTAATATGTTTATCACTTGTCTAGTACTCATAACACAAGCTCTGCTTAGCTTGAGACTAGACGGCGTTGTGTGATAGTTGTGGACTATTATTATTATTATTTTCTGACAACTAGCTTTTGCCCGCGGCTTCACCCGCGTACATAGAATGTAGCCTATGTCACTCAGGAATAAAGCAGATGTCTATCGGTGAAAACTTTTAGCTATCGGACTAGTACTTTCAGAGATTACCTCCTACAAACAAAAAAAAACAAACTTTACCTCTTTTTAATATCAGTGTAGATAACGCTTCATAAAAAAAAAATAACTGTCCTCCACGGTTTCACCCACGTGTTTCATTACTGCTCCACTTCCGTGGGTTGTAGCGTGATGTTATACTAATCGTCATAAACTCTGCTATTGATACAGAAAGTTTTTTCAATACACTTACTCTAAAACCCACTCTTATCCCACCGCTTTTAGGCACGCAATATACTGTTTTCCGCAATAGTGCAGAAAAGTGCGCGTGCTCTCCCTCGCCACAATTTTATTACATGTATTGTATCAGCCCCCCTAGCCAAGTTACAATCGTATCGTTCACGCCAAACGCTTCGAGTAGGGCCGCCTCCAATTCCTTTGTTCGGACCACGTGACTGAGCGTTGAGATGACGTCAGAACAAAGGAATCGGAGGCGTGGCCTACTCGAAGCGTTCAGCGCGAACGATACGATTGTAACTTGGCTAGGGGGGCAGGCTGGACGCGCGCCGGAGAGAGTCGCCGCGCCGGTCAACCCCCGTTTATTCAATTCTTTGTAAGTGTATTGAAACAAGTCGTTTGATACACGTGCAAATTTTCGACTGCAGCCCTCGGCTTCATAACACACTCGCCTACGGCTCGTGCGTTTCCGCCTTGGTCGCAATGACAAACAGCAGAAGCACTTGTATCAAAATGTACTATTTCCAATTTGACTGGCAGTTCCAGAGATTAGGAAAACTCTTCCGCTGTATGATATTACATAAAAGAATAAAACATTTATTTTAGATTACACTGCAAATCAGCACCCCTAGCCAAGTTGATAATTTGCAATCGTTAACGCTAATCGAAATGTATGGGAATGACATCATCTTAACGTTAAGTCACGTGGTCAGAACAAACGAATAGAAAATTTGTAGCCAAGTTCACGGCGTTCAAAATGATAGAATGAATTGTTATCGTTTATACAATGTTCAACGCTACATCCTTTGATATTGTAGAACAACATTGTAGAATGAGTGGCCGACTCAGGCGCGTCAACATGGCTACCAACTTATCGTTTTCTACAATTGCTGACACCGAGGCGTTACCGATTGGAGAACGGAATTCGACACGAAACTTGTTGTAACTTGGCTAGGGGGGCTGATTTTTTAACGTCATAGTTACATTAGTCAGTTTTTCAGAACGGCGCCCTTTACCACTTCATGTAAAAGTTAATAAGGGATTTAAAAACAATCCCTATTTTGTATGAAAGTTTTTATAGGGAGCCTCGAACTCCAGAAATCCGGTACTGAATTGCTACTTAATCTTGGAATTAAAATGTGGTCCGATATTCAAGCCCTACACGTTACCTATGCCTAGATATTTAAGGAGAAGCTCTGTAGTAAACATAAACTAAGTCAAGCTTGATTGATAGCTTGACATTCCATATGACGTCGCATCGTCGCTTATAAGACTTTCATGAGGATAGAACACCGTAATCTTCCTCAAGGCTTGATAATGAGCGCTAATCTAGAATCTCCTCTCCTGATATAATTAATTCAAACAATACTTGGATACAAGAAGCGTAGAATAAATACACTTAATCCAAGGTCTTTGTCTCACAAACTGTATGTTATTCAACTGATGATGGTTTTTTTTTTAGGTGGGAAAATCATGTGTCAGACTTTTACTGACTAAAAACTCACTCCCGTTCCTTCTTTGCCTTCATCCCAGGGCTCCGGGTTTCACTTTCACACTACCCGTGGCCCCAGTAGGCTTCGACCCTGCTGGGCCCCTACGGTTTGCTGACATCTCCTTAAGGCGTGCGTGGAATACTACGCGTCGTCCACGACTTGGGCTCGGTCCGGACAGTTACCGGACGGTCGGACGACGAGCTATCTATAACTAGCCATCCGCAAGCCCGCGCCTACGGTGGCCGGAAATCGGGATCGGAATCCCGGCGGCTGGCGCGTGAGGGCGTTCCCTCCCGCGTGCGCTTGCGGCCGCCTCCTTTGCTAGCATTACTGCTTCGCAAAAGGAGACGAACATCTGCCACTCCTCCTCGCTTCAGACCATGGCCTATATCAAGGCCCGCCGCGAAAGATCGCTGCCGTCGATCGCCCCCTCGAGGACACGGCGGTGCTCTGCCCAAGCGGGGCACACCTCTACCGTATGCTCCACCGTGACCTCTAGGCGACCCACACAGTGGTGACACCCGGGCGTTACTTCCACACGAATCCAGTGCATTAACCTCCCGAACTGACCATGTCCGGTGAGAGACTGCGTCATGCGGAAGGTAAGGACGCCGTGTAGTCTTTCCAGCCACTCCTCAATGAGAGGACTTACCGCAAAAAAACATAATTAGGCATTGTGCTATATGTTTTTGAGCCAAACAATACGAGCAGGTACTCGTATTGTCGCCGTTTGGATACGCCGTCGTAAGGATAGATACACATAATTCAACTGATTATGGTGATCATGATAAAAAATGAGACAAGAAACCGAAAGAAGATCTTCTAAACTTGTTGAAAAAAAAAGTAATACATATACATTATCAAATAGTATAGATAATGTATTTGTATGTGGCAACGCGAAGGTCCGATGAGAACTTATATTTTTCATCGTAGTGTAAGATTAGAATATGATGGATTACTAACTGAGCTAAAATCTATTACAAATTTCCAGCATCAACCTATACGAGCTGATCAAAAAGAACAACTACCAAGGGTTTAGTCTGAGTCTCATCAGGCGGTTCACAAGCTCACTCCTGCGGTGCCTGAGACTGCTAGAGGGAGAGAACATCATACATTGTGACCTAAAGCCGGTGAGTTCAACCTTTTTCTACTATTTTAGGCTTAAGGTCAGGAGTCAGCTACTTCATTTACCTTTTTTTAAAGGTAAGTCATGCATAGTACTGGTTATGAATGGTGAAGATAAAAATGTAACAAACATTTTATGAATGGTTGAGCGAAAGGTTTTAACTTTATTTAACGATCTTGAAGGCTTGAGTTAACTTTCCGGTCTACAAACACTGTTTATTGGTCTAGTTAATAGTCAACATAATCGACCGTTGCATCCTGGATTCGATTGGCATATAGAAGAAAGTATGTATTTGTCAGTCTTAAAGTCCAGAAAAGGTCAGACTATGTTGTATCCAGATTCTAGAGTTATGTCTGATTGATGACAATAAACTCGCCTCGTCGTAAATTTCATGGAAGTTACACACAATCAATTATCACAACTCATTAATAAGCGGAATTTGGGTTTACCAGCTGACTTGGGGCCTTACAAGACCTGTTAAAATATCAGCCCCCCTAGCCAAGTTACGATCGTTTCGTTTGTGTCGAACACCTCGAGTACGCTCAGTCACGTTGTCAGAACAAAGGAATAGGAGGCGTGGTTTACTCAAGGCGTTCGACGCAAACGAAACGATCGTAACTTGGCTAGGGGGGCAGGTGTTAGAGCGAGAAAGAGTGATAGAGCTATACCCTTATATGTATAGCTCCATCTCTTTAACAGTTCAGTTTAGGTCGTAAAATTGATTGCGTTAAGAGCTGGTGGTAGAGCCTCAGTGCTAGTCAGTGGTGGAGTGGGAAATCCTCATGGACGCCCAGACTGCCCCACAATGAAGGCAGTTTGGGCAGTGCCGGACTCCTACCGGCTAAAACCACACTGCTGCCATGCGAAAGGCCCCTGTTCGGGTATCGCAGGGATTTTGTATGGGCTTATAGGTTTTAATTATATTTCTAGTTTAGTTTATTACTGTGTTTTGTGATAGTTATATATTATAATAATAAATAGATAATAATAAGCCTATAGAAAATTTCATGATTATTTAAATGCAGCCGTTAAAAACCCTCAAACTAATTAAGTTAATATAGTTCCTCCATTCCTATTTAGTTACTCTTTCATTTTCAATGATGTAATCTAAAATTTTTCTGTCGTAGTAACTTCTTTGACAATCATTGTCTTCCAGGAAAACATCCTCCTCAAAGCGAGAGGCAGTTCCTCCATCAAGGTGATCGACTTCGGCAGCTCATGCTACACACATGCGCGCGTATACACCTACATCCAGTCGCGGTTCTATCGGAGCCCTGAAGTTATACTGGGGCTGCAGTATGGAACTCCTATTGATATGTGGAGTATGGGTAAGTTTTCGAATACAACCATTGAATAATTTGAGAGATTATTTCTTATATTTTATAACTAGTATTGGGTACATTACAGTGCATAAAGTTCATCATGTTTCGATGTTAAGTTAGTGAAGGAGTCAGTCCTGTGAACACACTTAAATATTTCTACCACCAACTAGCGAAAATCTCTGTTTAGCAATTCATTTAGAGAATAATTAACGATTTCGACCGCTAACCGTGAACCGATTACTGTGTATAGATACCGGCACGGATCTTGAGCGCTGATTTCTACAGTTCTTTTTGCGCAGAAGCACGCAGAAGTGAAATATCGGGTCTCTTTAGTGGTATGAAAAGAGATGCGGGGGCGGGGAGTGTAATCCTTGTACTGTGATTGGTTCGCCGATGTGTACGATGCGCAAAGCGATCCCCGCTCTTTCGCCGAGCGCTCAAGATTCGTGCCGCTATTTGTATCAATCTGAAGTTTACCAGTGTACCTAATCATGAGCATAAGATAAATTTTAATAATATATCTAGCATGGTACAGAACCTGTGTGCGTTCGCTCTCGTATTTTATATGAGTCGACTATTCTCAAGCTTTTTGAGAATTTTTGGTTTCTAATAAGAATGGTTGCCAGCTTTAATTCTATCCTTAAATCTCAAACAAAATGGTAGATTGAGCGTTGCCCGCCATGTTAGGTGACATTTTGTCCCCTAATGTATCTAAGGCTTTAATTTTAAGCATTATGAATGATATGTCATTGTTTTGATATTTAAAGCCAAAGGAAAATGTGTAGTGTTAGGTAATGTTAAAATTATCAGTCCCCCTAGCCAAGTTACAACCGTTTCAAGTCGTATTCCGTTCTTCAATCGGTAACGCCTGGGTGTCAGCAATTGTAGAAAACGATAAGTTAGTAGCCATGTTGACGCGCCTGAGTCGACCGCTCGTTCTACAATAACAAATGATGTAGCGTTTAACATTAGAAGAACAGTAGTAAAAACGATAACATTTCATTCTATCATTTTGAACGATGTAAACTTGGCTACGAATTTTCTCTTCGTTTGTTCTGACCACGTGACTTAACGTTGAGATAATGTCATTCCCATACATTTGGTTAGTTTTCGACTAGCGTTAAAGATTGCTGATTATCAACTTGGTTAGGGGTACTGAGCTGCCATACGAATAACTCAATTTTGAGTAAATGGTCAAAATGGCTACATTTGAACTAGTTGACTCATATTATTAGAACGTGACGAGATGGTACTTAACATATGGCGCTTGCATGTTGGTCGTTCGACAACATAAAAATATGTCACTTGAAATAATTTATAAAAAGATTGTATAGAAACGCTATCGATACATAACACACATGCAATCATAAATGTCAAGAAGATCTCTACCATAAAATTGACATAGTTATTATAATTTTGCAATAAAAAGAAAAACATGTTTTGTTAAACACTGTCTGTGTCAAATATAATTAGTATACGTAAGATCAATTGAGGCATTGAGGTCTATCACAATTCTATAAAAGCCTTACATAACATTTTAACAAGCGTTTTGCTCTTTCCGAAAAATTTCAAAGAATTGGGACAAACAGTAATAACACACAAAGCGGAAATTGCATCACAGACAAATACTCTAAAACAATATAATCAAACAAAGCACTTCTATAAAGTTTTAAATTCACGTAATCTTGATCTTGCTTCTCGTTCTAATGTTGATAAATAGAAAGATATAGATATAGTCAATGAAGTGAGATTGACACGTTACCCTATTACTGATAAAATGGATTATGTAAGCTCAATGAGGTTTGCCACACGCCATGAGAACTATAAGTATAGTTAAAGTTATAATAATAATAATATTCCACAACTATCACACAACGCCGTCTAGTCCCAAGCTACATACTTATATATTTCTAAATACATACATATATAGATAAATTACACCCAGACACAGAACAAATGATCGTGCTCACCACACAAACATTTGTCCTGGGTGGGAATCGAACCCACGACCTCCGGCATAGCAGTCAGGGTCACTAACCACTGGACCAACAGGCTAGTTGATTATATGAATCATAAAACTTCAAGATTGTCTGAAAATATATACAAATATAAACTATTTTCCCATATACCCATAGGCTGAAATTTTCAACTTGAAACAACAGAACGTCATTTGCAACAATCTTAACGTACTCCTTATCCTTTTCTTTTAGCTTCATGCTGCTCCTTTAGCTTCATTTACGATTTCATAGAACATAATAAAGTCAAAATACAGTTTAAAGTTACTTAAATAATGACTACTAACTGTAGATACAAATAAGGAATTTGAAACCTGTAATCACAGTACTTGAGAGAAAGTAACACTTAGCGTTACCTTACCGATAATGCTCCAATATACTGTAAAACCAATCGATACCCTAACAGCACTTGACCCGCCAGCAATCATAACCATAAACATCAAAAACACGATCACAAATTCAAAGCAAAGCTTTCGAGTTGGACAAACAATCGCAAGCATGATTCTTTGGCTATAGAAAGCGGGGGAGAAAGGTGACCTCGCGATTTGCAAAGCAGATATCGACACTAAAGAATGTAGTCTTTACGCAACTGATGATGGATGTTACCGCCTACCGGTTGTAACGACTCGTTTTGTAACATGAGACGCATCTTTACATCTGGATACAGGTACAAAAATGCGTAAGCACTTGATTTTTTTGGTTGATAACTTTCGTTTGGGTTTAACTGGAACAATTGTAGTATAATTTTGCTTTATTGTTACCAGTATTGTGTAACAAAGCTCACGAACGGTTACTTGTGTGAATACAACGAGATTCCTCTGTGCTTCGGTAAGAACGTTTAAGTCATCGATCCCGGTCGTCATTTGTAAAATGTTGACAGTCGTATAGTTAGCCGCCAGAAAAACTGTTACCAGTTTTGCTAGATATATTATGTGTTATCCAAATACTAGATTGTGGAGGTCAGATAGGCATATGTCCATTTGCATTCGGTTTGACTAGAAACTGACCCAACACAGTTGTGAAAAGGTTAAGCAGACACATAGAAATGCACTGTATTTAGAACACAAGAACCTTGGGTTCTAGACACAGTAAATTCTATCAACGATGATTGTCAAGATGTCGAAATGTATGAGGCTGACAGTATGCATTATATCGGGTTTTTCATCAAGCGATAACGCTGTAGGCTCTCTTGATCATCTTATTTCCCAAACTTTAATTGTGAACGATATCTCCATCGATATCATTTCTATAGCTACTTTTATAATTAATAATGCTGCAAAGATTCTACAATCGTAAATGTGGCATGAATAAATTATAAACTTGCTTCTCGTTAAGTAAAGATCATCCATGTGAAACAAAAGAGTCATGATGAAGTAGAAATTGGTATTAGAAAACAATGGGTAGCAAAAGTAACCCACAAAAAGAGTGTACAAGATCACGCAGAAAGTAAACCACGATTAAACAAAGATTATTATTATAATAATAATATATATCCCCATCGCCGTATCTCTACATTGTCGTCATGGTGGGGCTTGTGCGCTCCAATAAATCCTAGGTCTGTGTCGGTAGCGTATGGTTTGCCGTAACATGCCTAGGGTGAGGGGCCAGACTAAGAGAGACATAATCTGCAGGGCAGTTTTATGGCGAACTGTTGGGCATTAGGGACCCCACGGACACGATCTGTAGATTAAGAAAACAAGTGGCTGGCTGTACTATGACGTGTTAAATCTATTAGATACTAGCGGACCCGACAGACTTCGTCCTGTCATAAACATTTGTAATGTGGCAGTTTCTTTTTTTCTTTTATTCGATTTTTTCTCGCCGTAAAAACCATCCTTGAACTTCAACGAACATTTAAAAAAAAGAATTGGCCAAATTGGTCCAGGCGTTGTTGAGTTATGCGCTTACCAACACATTTTGCGATTCATTTTTATATTATAGATTATTGTTCCAGTATGAGAAGGAAACGGAGCTATATAAAATAAGTAGCACTATCCCGTTTTCACAACAGAATCATTCTTAACTAAGCGTTTCGCTTCGTCGTATAGACCGCGTACATCGAAGGACTGGAACAATTTGCCTGCTGCGGTCTTCCCATCCGATTATAATTTAGGTGTCTCGAAGGCTTGAATGAATAGGCTCTTAATAAACTAGTGCGCCTTACCATCAACGATTGCATCACTGCTTACCATCACGTGGGATCGTAGTCAATGACTCCTTTATATTATTAAAATAAAACCGTTTAAAAAAAACATGTCATAGTAGATAAAAGCAGGAAGATAATGAATCAAACTTAAATATCTAATCGTGTAATACTTTGGTCCCAGGATGCATCCTAGCGGAACTCCACACGGGCTACCCTCTGTTCCCGGGCGAAAACGAATCAGAACAGCTGGCCTGCATCATGGAGCTGCTTGGACCACCTCCTCCAGACCTGTTGCTACATGCCACGAGGAAGAGACTGTTTTTTGGTAAGTCATATTTTGTTCCTAGAATATTTCCCTGGGGAACTCTAACCTTTTTTTTTTGTTTTCGGTGGTAAACCTGCGAAAGGCGCCCGGACTTTGGGGATAAGTCCGGAGAGTGTGAGATTTTACCTCACTAAAACCACACCAGTGATCGCCATCAGCACATATAGAAGGGGCGCCGTTACCTCTTAAAAGACCACTCTGAAACCCCCTCTGTGCAACGTCTGTTAGCGAACATCCCGAATGTTATTTATTTCAAATATATTGCAAAGGATGTACACAATATCTGTATCTTAGGCTCACATTCGAGGATACTTAGAAGTAACTATTCACTCTTGACTTGAAAGACACCCCAATTTTTAGCTATCAGGAAACACAGACTCGGGTAAGGAATTCCACTCCTTAGCTGTAACCACAATGAATGAGTTTCCAAACGTTTTGTCCGTACGTTGTATTCTAAAATTAATAAGTTTTTTTTTGTTTTAACTTTGAGGGATCACGTTAGTGAAATTTTCATTGTTGCTTAAGTTCTAAAAAATAAACTAATTAATTCTACATAATTTTTTTAATACCCCAAACCAGATTCGAGCCAGCTTGGATACCTTGTCTATATGACAAACAATTGCCTTGCAATAACATATTAAAATTATACTGTTATTATTATAATATTCATTAGGTTTACATTCTGTCCATATTTTAATTGGTGTTAATTTGTCCACCAGACTCAAAAGGCTCACCGCGCAGCATCACGAACTCGAAGGGTCGCAAGCGGCGCCCCGGCACGCGGACGCTCACCACCATCGTGCGGTCAGATGACCCTGCCTTCCTGCACTTCTTGCACAGATGCCTTGAGTAAGTTTATTTTAACTAGCACCTCTTGGACCTTCCTTTGAACACCTTGTGCTTCTTTATAAGGAGCTAAACCTTATGTAATGCGTGTTTTTGTAGGAAACATTTTGAAGAAACTGGTTGAAAGTAATCTTCGATATTATTCTGGCCTTGATGATGATTTTTCCTCCTAAATGATCCATAAGTGTGGTTCTTTCACTAAACTCACACTCTCAACAGCTTGCGTGATAAAACTTAACCTAATGGTATCTTTTTATTTGTTTAAATGTTAACAACAGTAGGTATAATGGCAATAATGCTACTTACACTTATCAATCTTCATTCAAAATTTCTAAATCTGATTACTTCTCTAACATTACTAAGTAATCATTACGGCAATAAAAGTACCATCCTTCAAGTGCGCAACGCAAGCCACCACCTTGTTATATAACAGCACTTACACCATCTGAAGATAATTAGAATTACAAGTAATAAAAATGTTGTTAATACCGCCCGTCCGTTACACGCCATCAATTACCAACATAAAATACCAAACCAGTCTTCTAAATGGAATAAATACAGATTTCCCAAGTTACAGATTGGTTTAAATTAGCAGCAACGGATTATTAGCAAGCTAGAATTAAATCTGTTTTTTTTACTAATTCAATTAACTAGTGCAGTTTTCTTTTTCAAATCTAGATCAATATTGACCTGAATGAAATTAGTCATAACACCGAACGACATTTTGATTAGCGTAAGATCTAGAATAATGCAATGCCTGACTTTTGGTATGTTTTTTTCATCAGGTTACGATCTAATCCGATTAATCTGAACAGTATTCGATAACTATTGAGAGTTAAGTTTGGTTCATTCAAATCAAATCTAACCAATGACCAGAATATTTCCCCAGCCTATAAAACTTCAAAGGGCCTACATAAAACAACCTTTCCATTCAATCTTTATAATGAATCAAATCATATTATGAAGTACGACCAATCAGAAATTCTCGTCCAATTGCCTAAATATTACGTCTAAAACTCTTAACGTTTCACGGATACAATCATTTCTCACACAAAACTAATAACAGATCGTTCGTTAAGGCACCACTCCATAGCGGCCCACGCTAAGCTACGAACAACAATTGAAGAAAGACTAAAGCTCAAGTTTGCAACTGTAGAAATAAGCTGACCAAATAGGGTAGCCTCGACCCATACCAAACTCAATGGCGGTGTCGAGCTCCTTCAGGTATAATGTTTTACCTCCTAACCTGACTAGGAAGCACAACCACCTGCACTTTTCAAGATCCGAATTCGGGAGATGACAGAGCTTTCCAGGAAACTATAGAATGGTCGGACAAAGTTTGCGTAGTTAATCAACCTTCACGAAAAATAGGTCTACTGACCAATGTGTCACTGGAAAACAAACAAAACAAATGAATCACGAAGCACGTGCATATCCGAGATAGTGGTGGACAGTCGTCTTTATAGTCTTAGCTATGGGAAAGCAATGATGAGACTCTTGCTACTTGCACAATCGTGCGAGTGCCGCGTACGCACATTCCCTCTCAATGGGAAGCAGCATCTACTACAACCGTATTAGATTGTTTAGTAAAAAGAGCGTCTTTGTTTATTTCGATTTTATCTGCGCTTGTATTTTATCTGATTAGGAGGTTAGGAATTCTGTGTCAGATGAATTATAGTTCGTAACACTGTGTGGTCCAAACAAGCAAAATTTAATCTGTCATGTCCTTGTCATTAATTCACTTGTGCTTAGAGTCATGTCCAAAAAACAAATGATCTCCTGCCAAAAACATCAAGTCACAAATTGTAATTCCAACCTTTGATCCCATCTCAGCCGTATTGCATTCCTAGCAGTACGATGATTCGTTAATAGCATATCATTATGAAATTCCAACGCCACTTGATCAAAATCGTGACCTGTCGACTTCTACTTACCTCGTTGTCAAGTGCTCAGGACTTATAAATAAGGTTTCTATATAATTTTAGCAATAGTTACACAATGGTAATATATGCAGAATTTTTAACGCTGCCATTGATTTCGTTTCCTGCGGCATCCATACGTGGTTTCTATTTTTATATAACAAGCTATTATCTATGTTTGTAGAAAGTATTGAAAAACTTGTTTCCTTTAGATTATTGTAGCTGCTTAGATTGCACACTACAATCAGATATGCGCTTTTCTTCCTAATTGGTTTGTTTTTAGTTAAACCTGCGTTTATATTTCGTGAGATTTTTCCTAGCTTATGATAGTTCTTTAGATAGCGCTGCAAGTTTTTCTTTCTCACCCTGATTATATATCTTTAATGTTTATAATTTCTCGTGAGCTGAGAGTTTGCTGTTTGCACAACAATACATAGCAAAGCCAGGTGTTGAAATATAGTCAACTTTCCAGGTTCACTGGAGAGTGAAGATAGCAAAAGTTTATTGTGAAGCACGGATTTCTGAATATCTTTTTCACCACAGCAGCTCAAACAAGTAGGTTTTGCTGCTTGAAAACAGTGAGCAAAACTCGATTTTGCTCACTGCGTGAGACAAACTAACTTTTTAATTATTTATTTTTTTAGCCATACAATTCGTAACATTCGAACTGCACTGTACTCTGTCTCTTTCTCGCCCTTAAAAAAAAGCGAGTGAGAAACATGCCATTTCGAAGTTCATTCCGATTTTGAAATTCCACCACAAAGAAAAACACGTTCGGAAATGCGTAATAAATAGAAAATATTTGTAAAATATAAAATTGTTTTTTTTTTATTTATTCTGTAGGTATGTATTCTAAAATCTATTACTGTTAATTATTTTATATCCCGAGTAATATATGTTCTCGCTGCTGAAGTGAAAAATTATGTGTGTAACACGAGAGCAAAACTTTTTGCATCTCATGCCTTTGAATCCCTCCCCTCGCTCAGGATTCTACTTTAGAATCACTCGCTAACGCTCGTGATTCAATCCAAGAATCCTTCTCTTGCTCGGGACTCAAAATTAGCACTCGCAGCAAAAAACAACTTTGCTCTCTTGTTGCACAAATAACTAACTATTTTGGTTATTTATAAACGCAAAAATCGAATAGTCCTTATTTTATAGTTACTACGCATTAAAAGAGCCTAAATAAGGAAGGCAGGGCAACGTGGGAATTAGCGCAAGAACGAAATAGTCCTGTGCCCAGCAGTGGGCGAAATTGTTGTTAATGATAATGGACACAAAGTTGTGAGTAAAAAATTATCATAGTAGAGATTTGGTGAGAATCGTGGTACTGACAACAGCTCTTAACATATTGACATAATACCAACCATTTTACGCGTAATGAAACCCAGTCATCTGTGGAGGAAGCTAAACACAAATAATTTAGCCTAACGAATATGTAAATTTGTTCTCACATATGCGTAACAAACTTAATAATGCTGTTCCGGAAACAGAAACTGAACTCAAAAACAATAGAGATAAGGACGGAAATGAATGAGAACTGAAGGTTGTGTTGATGACAGCTATAAAAAAATTACTTTCTCTACAAGTTCACACCTCTTTGCAAAAGCGCCAAGTGCGAGTAGCGGAACAGGAAATGATGAGTCGTGCCATTGTCGATGCCTTGAACGGATCTGTTAATTCTTTAAGAATATTATCATTTTTTCAAATGTTTCGGCGTTTGGTGCCTTTTTTTTCAGTCTATAAGAAACGTTTTGTCTTCTCAATTGGCTCCATAAGTGTCATCGTTAAGGGGGACTTAGTTATGAACATTACTTTGACACTTGATTGTACTTAACCAATGGGTTCGTAGTACAAACGTGATTTTATGTATGTATGACATTTAAGTAGGACGCGAAACAAAAAATAAAGGGGCAGTAATTAGCTAAATATATGGTGTCACAGCTTGGCTTGTCTTAGGTAATGGCTTTACGTGAAGAGGCACAATTGAGTAAATGTTTAAAAAAGTATTTAAGAGGGTCCTTTTTCACTCGCCTATCGTCAACGTTTAGCATGGTTTAAAAGCTTGTTACTTCATCTACCGCAATCCAACGCGATGTTTGACGAAAAGGCAACGCGAAAAAAAAGAGAGACAACGCCTGACAACTTTGTTAGCATTCGGTAATTCCGTGATTTACTCGAATAATTTTCAAAACTTATTCCAGGAAATACGATTTTTTTTTTAAATTAAAAGTTTTTGAAAAATATTGTCGTCATTCAGAATCTTGATTAAATTTGCAAGGCTTCTATTGTTATACTTTTTTGACTATTTTTAAATATTTGAGTAAATTATGAAGTGTCAAAGTTCATGCAAAATAGCAGATTTTCAGAAGTCTTTACTGGATTAGTTGTACACAAATTTATAAATTGATTTCAATAGAAGCCTAGATAATATCCACAAGATACTGTGTTTCCAAAATATCTAATGAAAAATGTGTAATAACGTCATAATCGCGTAAGAGCGGTTGTATGAAAAACAGTGAAAATGTAAGTCGAGTTGGATGTCCTTAAGGTCTTTTTATATAGCATGGGTAGGATGACAACAGGACGAAAATATGCATCTTTAAGATGAAAGAAAAGCATAGGCACATTGTATGAATCCGACAGACTATCACCCGCACCATCTTATAGGAATTGTAGTGTTACTCTTCTAAATTATATCTATTTGAATTACTTTTTTTTACCTAAGACTTCCAATACAGTCAAATTTATGGTGGATGAAGCTGATTAAACTAAAATTACAACATGGCGCCAGCCAAGCCTATCAGAATTTTCACATCACAATCACGTTGTTACCGTCAAGAAAGGAAAAGTGTTGAAGCTCTGCGATTCTCGTAACTGATAACTCGTTGACAGCTCGTTGACCTGTTACTTCTTAGTGTCAATATCTTTGACCTAACAACTGATGACGGATCTGTGTGAATCATCTACTATAATGTATTGTTACGTAGTGAATATTTGTACATTTTTTTTATTTTTTACTAGCTTCTGCCAACGGCTTCGCCCGCGTAAAAGTTGGTTTTTCCATAAAAACTTCCAACACCCGTTTTATCCCCTTCGGGGTGGAGTTTCGTGAATTCCGTCTTTAGCGGATGTCTACACCCTGTAATGAACCTACCTGTCAAATTTTAAGTTTGTAGGTTTTATAGTGTTTCTGAGATTTCGTGATTAATCAGTGGTATTTCGCTTTTATATATATAGATTTAGGCTCGCGTTTGACCACCATCTCATGTGATGGTAACCGATAATGTGGTCTACGATGAAGCACGCTTGCCTAAAAGTAACCTATTCACTCTTGACTTAAAGACCCCTAAATTATAGTTAACAGGAAACACAGGCTCCAGCAGGGAATTCCACTCCTTAGCTGTACGCACAATAAATGTGTTCCCAAAACGCTTTGTACGTATGGGTGGGATGTCTACCATGTACCGGTGGCGCAACACTGTACGTCTAGTGATCCGATGATGAAACTGACTTGGCGGAATTAGATGTGCAATTCCAGTGCACACTCCCCGAAATGTAAATAATAGAAAACCGACAGGCTAAGAACTCGGTGCCGATGCCCAAGGCTTTTTTTTTTTAATCTAATGAAGCTATGACTCCAGAACTAGATATTGATATACCTGTATTTCAGGAGTCAGTTTTTTCTTCCTGAATACATGGTGCTATGCAAAATTTTAAACACTTAAATTTTTAAACCAAAAATATATTACAGTAAAATTAAGTTCAATTAGACTTATTAGATAGAAAAAGTTAGATTAATAATAATAATTTTTTTGCTAGAATCACCTATTTATAAAAATCACATGATAGTCTACATAATTCAAATTTCTCCTAAACGAAAAATTTCATATATCAAAGTTCACAACAATGTAATTAAGTTTTAATACAATAACTATTTGAAAGTATATACGTATTCAATTCATGTCGCAACGATAAAACACGTCTAGCATATAGCAACAGCAAGCAAGCACACAACATAGATGGAGGAGACACTCGACAGATACAAACATTTTCGCATAACCGACCTTTTGCCCGTGAGAGCGGAGAAAGCGGTAGGGCCGACGTCATATATGCCGTATTACGTAGATGTGGATAACTTTATGTTACTGTGGAAGCAAGTCGACTTAGGTTCTGCGTTAAGAAAAGATGCTTGGGTCAATGACATTGCAAATAATTACGAAGCGTATAAAACAGAATAGAATATAGAAATTATTACTATAGATATCGAAGCAACTAAGCTGAGAAATGGGTGTGTTAAGAAAAGATGCTAAGACAATGACAATGCGGATAGATGCGAAAATATAGAAATTATTGTAGAGATAGAAGTGACTGAAGTGAAAAGAAAAGATGGGTTAAGACAGTGACGATGCGTGTCACAGATAGATAATAATTTTATGTACCTATCATGCGAACGATCGAAACTATGGTAGCCTTGATTATCTATGAACGAGAAGGCATGGTGGTAAGAAGGTTACGTTAGAGAAAATAGCAATTCAATCAAAAATTAATCATTCAAGACAGAAAATAAATAAACGTGTTAGGTAAAATATTCAAAAGTGAAAAGCATAATAAAGTCTAAATGCAGCAAATATTTTTGAAAGTAAAAAAACTATTATAAAATAATAATAGATTTTTATTTCTTATGCCAAACCAGAGCCATCCAAAGGTTTTCCACATTTCACGGATTTCGAATAAGCCAGTTCTTCAAACCGGTGCATGCGATCTTGAACTTTGTGTCTGATTATGGTAATCTTCAGGTCCGTGTGTTGTTGAATGTTCTTCAGCGTAAGTAATTTTGTATTAAAAATGCATCTGGCGTATAGGTAAAATTTGAGATTGTCTTTTTGCATATTTATTAATTTATTATTTATATGCAAAAAGACAATCTCAAATTTTACCTATACGCCAGATGCATTTTTAATACAAAATTACTTACGCTGAAGAATATTCAACAACACACAGACCTGAAGATTACCATAATCAGACACAAAGTTCAAGATCGCATGCACCGGTTTGAAGAACTGGCTTATTCGAAATCCGTGAAATGTGGGCAAGGGGTGAAAGTGCATCCTCGACCTCGGCACTGGTCTCACTTTCGACGTCAGTGCAGATATAATACGCATATCCGGTATGACGACGTCAGATTACGGAGATTATAAAAAGGTCAAAGTCGAATTTATTATAATTGCTGATTGAACTCAGAAACTAGATTAAGGTATGAATACATAGCAGGTACGGTCGAAAGCAAAAGTCCATAGGTACTACAGAAATAAAATCGTGTGAAGCGAGAAATGACGCCATCTAGCGTAAAACCAGATTGAAATGTTGCTATCGACAACATTACATTATACTGTTAATAGATGGCGCCGCTGTGCTTCAAATGATTAATGCTTAACTAATGCTTATTTTTGTACTTTCTTTTTGTTTCTTCAAACATTGAAATAATTTATAATTTCTTTTAAAGAGATGAAGATATTAAAATTGAATATCAATTTATAAATATTTGATTATCTATGTGTTAGTTTTCAAACTTGAGAGGGTAGGTTGAATATGGATTTACAGGCCTCACTGCAAAAGTCCATAAGAACGCTAAAGATTACATTGCTACGAACCGAGCGAGCACGATACTTCCGTGCGTATGTGTGCGCGTGTATGAGTATCCACATTCCACAGATAACACACATTAAGGAACTGTCGTCGCACTGAGCTTAAAACATCATTATTATTTTTCTGTGCCATTGAATACGCATCACACAGTCACAGAGGCGACTTGTTCTTACCATTGCATTGATAAAATTCACGCAAATATGTCATGTGCTGGTAGCCGTATGAACTAAGTGTTGGATTCGCAAACAACGTAGCCCGAGTTCAAATCATGGTCGGTCCTGGTTATTTCTTACTTTGAAAATTCCCAATCTATATTAATATAGTTGTTTTTTATATTTCTATGAAAAATACTATTGCATTTTTTGCACTAAATAGTTGCAAATTACGAATATGATCTATTAACCACAAGAAGAACACATTCGTAATTTTCAATTATTTAGTTGTTACATCTTTTCGATGATGTAAGGTGGAAATAAAAAGACGTGTTTAATAAAAATCTTTATTCTTTATATTTACAAATTAGACATTTATGAGAATTGTGACGTCGAATTGTAGGTAACAATTCGACGTCACAATTCAAACAAAAATTTTTTCTTGTAACCGTTATCTATGTTACGTGTAAGATTGTTTGTTGGAAGTATACCCACTTAGACCATTCATAATATGAATAACGTAACAATGAAAGGATATTAAAATTTTAATAAAATAAAATATAATTGTTTATATCCAGTTATTTATTGAAAAGTGATATATGATTTAGACTTTGTAAACATTTTATTTTTATGTAACGTCACAATGAATGTATTGAGGTCATAGCTTAATTGTTCATTTTCTTGACGAAAAGAAGATTGAAACTAAACCTCAATTTCTGTTAAAAGAACTTTAGTTCTCACAAGATAATCGTCAATTAGACGAGAAAAATAAATTGAACTATTATGTTAGAACAGTGTGGGTAGAAGAATAAAAAACGAAATAGAATCATGATTATTGTCAACAAAATTGATAGCGAGTTCACTGCATTCTTAAGATAAGGCGATGGCACAAGTTAAAAGATATAGCTGTTTTAAACGAAAGTAAACACAATATAATACAGTGTTTGTTAACGAATAATCATGGATATGTTAAAATAAAATGGTCTACTAAATATTTAATTACACCTACTGATTTTACTAAAACTTAATATTTTGTATAACCCCCATTATTTTCGATACAGTCAAGTAGACGTTTGCGCATGGACCCAACCATATTACCGCATATTTCGCTCCCTCTAAAACTTTGCCACACCTCCATGCAATGGGTTTTTAATTGTACCGTAGACCTCTCACTCCGCGAGTCCCACCTTTGCACCATCAAACCCCATAGATTTTCTATGGGGTTGAGGTCAGGTGATCGCGCGGGCCATGGAATAACAATTACTTCCGGGTGATTGTGAAACCACTCACGCACAGTACTCGCTCGGTGAATAGGACAATTGTCCTGGACAAACGGAAATTGTGCTAACTCATCAGCTGGGTAAATGTTGCGCACAGTAGGTAGCATAATTGAGTCTAACACTTCCACATAAGTTGAACTGTTTGCGCGTGGAGGAATGAAAGCCAGTTCTCCTGGTCCTGCTGCACTCATCCATCCCCACATATTAATTGTGATTCGACCTGATTCGGTGTTAGGAATAATGTTGTTATCACACCAGCGAGTGTTATTCTTGCGCCATAAGTGAAGCCTGCCCTTTTGACTGGATTTAAACGTTTTTTCATCTGAAAATACCGCAGTATTCCAGTCAAAATCTAAATAATCACGTGCGAAACGTAATCGTTCTTTTTTATGCCTCTCTGTCAAGTACGGCTTTTTAGCAGGTTTTCTGTGATGCACACCTTCAGCGTGAAGTGCACGGCGAACAGTATCCATCGAGGTGTCATATAATTCCGCAAAATGTCTCGTTGGTGCGAAACCATTCGTTTTGTATACGTCCACCATATGTTGTCGCTGCGCCTCGCTAATAAGCTTCGGTCTCCCACTTCTCTTTCGACTAGCAAGGCTACCTTCTTCCTCATATCTTTTTATCCAAAGACTTACAGTATTTTTCTAAAACAAAAAAAAAATATTAGGCAGCTATACCTACTTGACTTCATTTTCATTATATAAAATGTTAACAATCATAATGATTGCATATAATTTTAAAATAAAACTGCATTTATAAATCCAATAACCAATCCAATAAACCCAACGATTTATGTATTTCTCTTTTAAGCCTCAAAGATACGATGGATGGATTCATAAATGGCATACATTTTAATTAGAAGATTAATTTATAATAAAGTTACAATTCATTAATAGCTATTATACTCACATTCAGTCCGGTTTCTTCAGATATTTGTGTTTTATTAAGACCGCTTTTATGCAGCCCAATGATAGTCGCCCTCACTTCAATACTAATATTAGCTTGCATTTTGCGAATATTACAATACTGTTAACCACACGTCACTAACCAACAACTACAACCAAACGACAGTTCATTTCGGTCAAGTTAAAACTTATGTCTACCTCGCAGAAATATAATTCTTTATTTAGTTTTTTTGTGATCCCTTTCTAACTCTAAGAAATGTGTGAACAAGTTTAAGAATAATTTAATATATGTAATGCTAATCCATAATTTCCAATCGGGTAAGAACTTACAAAAAGTCAACAATTGCGTGGGATTCGAACTTGCGGCACACTGATTTGCGCTTCAATCTGTGTGCTCTATATCACTAGGCCATCTTGACTTATGCTAAGTTGATGAAATTATGAACTACAATCAGTTGTTGACGACAATGATGACGCATGTGTCTATTATTTGTTAAACTAAAAGTCAAGTTTATACTTTGTGAGATTGCCTTTGCTCACCACTTAGCTGTGAAGAAACCAACGCCATCTAGTTTAATTTTCGAAAACTTGAACTCTAACATGCAAGGGAAAAAAGGCGTTAAGGTATCTAAGCACTTTTAATGGGTCACCGTACATATATATATATAAATGAAAATGAATAGCTAAAAGTGTTGCTAAGTGCAAAACTCGAGGATGACGACCAATTTGATTGAACCTTTTTTTAAACTATTTGTTGAAGTCTCAGGAAGATCCTTTTAAGAGAATATTGCAAAAAATAAAAGAAAACTAATAAAAAGCACATTTTTCTTTATTACACTTAAAACTGTTCCTAGCTAACAATATTAGTGTTTGCTACCAATTACAATAGCTTTTGACAAAGCAATGTTTACCGGGTCAGTTAATTTTAAATAAAAATACACTTTGAAGAGTAATGCTCATAATACATAAAATATATGGATAAGTTGATTAAGGAGAAGAACCATTTATAAACTCAGTTTTCTCATCGTCCGCGTATGCGACAATACGGATGCCGCGTAGCAGTGGCAGTCGAACCAAGTCGTTCATTAGCAGGTTCCATAATTGCGGACCAAGGAGAGAACCCTGCGGGACAACTACTAAAACCTAGAATCAACAGTGATGACCACAAAAAAAGCGCCGAGGCAATGACGAAACGATTCAACTATGTTGGATGCCGCTGCGAAATTAATCACAATAGTACAGCAAAGGAAAAATTTTTACGTCCGTCAATATCAGTATAAAAGTGAAACCCGAGGCCCTGGGACGAAAGCAAAGAAGGAACAGGAGTGGGTTTTTAGTCAGTAAAAGTCTGACACTATCTCCCGCTCCGCCTGAGAGCGGGATTTGTCATAAGATGATTTTCCCACCTAAAAAAAAACATCCGTCAATATCAAGTAGCAGACCTACCAGATCTAAGTAAACAGGCTCCAAGAGACGCTAACAACTGGGGTAAGTCCAGTTCTAAATTGTGAGCTGAGGAGCAGGCTACTCTTATTGAGGTATAAGAATAGGCCAATTTTTATAAAAAGAATTTTAGAACCAATCAAATCGGGATCGTGTGTCCATATTTGCTACGTCCAATGATAAACACGCTACTGAACACTCACTAGACGGTGCTTGTTTGTGTGCAAATCACAAATACGCAAGCATTGAGAACAGAAAGTGGAGCAACGAACTCTGCGAACATGGACATGTTGTTTATACATTTACTGTCCTTTTCATTTGCTTTGCTGAAGAAACAACATTCTAGTCATTAATGTTACAGAATTTAAGAACGATGGTGAAACTTTGGTGATTCTTATAATCTTTATTGGACACAAAACTTAAAGAAAAAAGGACAGCTTGGCCAGCAACAACCCACAATTAAGTTTTCTTAAAGCAAACTTTATTATACATAGAAAGACAGAGTAATTTTACACACGAGGATATCTAACCTACATGCATAACAAAATTAAGTTTTGTTAACATTAATTAAATCATACTTAAAACTAAAAATAAACTAAACAAATATATTTACAGCAAACCTATACATAATAAGGGGTCATGTTGACAGGAATGTTATACTGAACAACTTGGTCATATTTGACCAATATAATTACGTCACTATTTTTGAGATGATGCCTTTTTGTAACATGTAAGAGCGCAAGGTTGCCGCATTGTTCGAAAGAGTCAACGCGGCTCTGGAACGCAAAGAACAACTGAAGGTACTCCCTGGTTCTATCCAGAGCGGAAAAAATATTTGATAATTTTCCACCTTCCAAAAAAAGTATAAATGTGCAACCAGGCTGCGGTGGATACAGAGTCATCATCATCAAAATCATTTCTGCCGTAAGATGTCTACCGTTGGGTACAGGCTTCCCCCAAGTATCACCACAACGACCGATCCTGCGCGTCTCATATCCATCGGACTCCCACAACCCTCACCAGGTCTTCGGTCCCTCTTGTCCACAATCTGTTCTACAAGTTATGTCCTCTGCCCACTGCTACTTAAGAGGCTCCTTTTTCACTCGCCTATCAACAACATCGAGCATGGTTTAAAAGCTTGTTGCTTCATCTAACGCAATCTAACGCGATGTTTGACGAAAAGGCAACGCCAAAAAAGAGAGATATCGCCTGAAAACTCCGTGAGCATTCGGTAATTCCGTGATTTACTCGAATATTTTACAAAACTACTGGTTAAAAAACCCTTAAAAGTTTTTTTTTTTAATTTTTGTCATTTAGAATCTCGATTAAATGTACAAGGCTTCTATTGATATACTTTTCTATAATTTTAATATATGAGTACATTATGGAGGGCCAAAGTTCACGTAAAATAGCAGATTTTCAGAGGTCTTTACTGGATTAGTTTAACACAAATGTACAAATTTATTTCAATAGAAGCCTAGATAATATCAACAAGATAGTGGTGTATCCAAAATATCTAGAGAAAGATGTGTAATAACATCATAATCACGTAAGAGCCTTTGTATGAAAATGTACCTCGAAAAGGACGCTCTTAAGTTAGATTCTCCTGCGGATATTTTCCTTCTTAATGCAGAATAAATATACTATAAAGTAGTACTGGACCGATAGCAAAAAAATTGGATTAATTTATATGAGGTGTAATGGGCATCTGAAGTATACAGGATTCTAGTCAGTAAAAGTTCGACACACCCTCTCGCTCCACTCTGGATCAGAAGATGTCATTTAATGATATTCCACGTGAAAATAAAATGAGTAATTTAAGCAATGTATACTTTTACACATTATTACAGGTTATTAACTGCGCGTAATGTAGTGCATGCTGTTTTCTGTAAGTGATGAGGCGCTTAGACGTAAGGTACTGTTGTACGAATTATAATGTATTAGCGTACTTATTGTTGAAAAGCCTAATAATAAATAAATAAATGAAAAGACCGAATGCGACATTACACCGTCCTTCAGAGTTAATTTTGCCAGTAACAATGACCTTTCAATTTTACCATCTGCTTGCACCATCATGTAAAAGTGATTTGTTGATTTCCCGCCTCAAATAAGAACCTAGCTCTTGGTGCAACACAATATTAGGTTTCTCTGACCAATTTTGACGTTAACGATATACATTGACGTACGTTACAATATAAGGTTACATTATGCGTGAAACATGACCTTTCCTCTCATTGTGACTTGTTGCGGGCTATCAAAGTTAATTGAGATGCGTTAGGTAACAGTTATATTACGTGCACACTCATCCATCTAAACTTAGTCCGGTCCAGGTCATGGCCATATGTCTTTTCGATGCCTTTCTATCTAGATTCGATTTCCACAACATTATGACTAACAAAAAATATTTTTTTTGGTTCTTATGATATAGGCGGATATTACACTAGAAGCTTGAGTCATCACAATACTGGGTAGATGTGCGGTCTTAACCGTTTCGCAGTCTTGGGCAACAGATTTTTGCTAGGCCCTTGTCTTTTTTGCAAAGCATGTGATTTAAAACTGTGTATTTCTTATGATAAGTGAGAGATGCAAAATTTTGAAAATGGTACTAATGGTACATGAATGTTTAGTTTAAATATTATTTTAGAAGATTTATAAAAAAGAAAAGCTCAGTTGAAAGGGAATCGTTTGTCTTGGTATGGTCATGTGAAGAGGAGGGATGAAACGCATGTTACTAAAAGAGTTATAAGTTTACATGTGGATGGATGGATAGGGAGAGGGAGACCAAATAAAAGATGGATGGATTGTGTGAAGAGTGATATGAAAGAAAAGGAAGTTAGTGATAGCATGACGAGTGACAGGGCAGAGTGGATAAAAAAGGCGTGTTGCGCCGACCCCAAATAACACGGGACAAGGGCAGGCAGATGATGATGATAAGTTTTTTATTTTAATTTATAAAAATGAACAATTATAAATGCCACAACGATGATAAACCTCACAACCTAAATTCCCTAAAAGATATCCACATAGATTTAAAAATGTTGTTTACTGCTTTTCAATAATATAGTAAATGGGCTACGTAATTTTTATTTGAAGAATAGCAAGATCTGAAAACCGATCTCCGAGCCTATTCTCTGTTCTCCGTATGTTCATGTTCTTTTAATACCTAATCCTCAAGTTTACCTCACGATCTTCGTTTTCTTATGCTGGTGCGTCGTACAGCCTGAAATGAGCCCCAGTCTATGGGCTTCTTTCAGTAGGCTTTTTTAGAAGGACCTGAGCTAGTCTGAGGTCTACTGTGGTGTTCCTAATGGAGAGAAGTAGACTTGTCATGCATACTTATAGCCAACCGGACGCCGCTTCAAGCGCGCTACAAATTTGCCAGTTAGATCGCAGTCAAGCACTGGTTTATATCACTTAGAAAAAAACAAAAGTCCAGATCATGTTGTGTGGCTTGCATATTGTTTGATAAGATCTAAGCTGAGATCCTATTCGTTTTGTAACTAACTTACCTCACATTTGGTATTGAGTATTTATCATACTCTACTTCAGCCTGAAAACCTGTAAAAAATTGGCAGTTCAGTAGAGTTTGAGACGTTCTTAACTCAAAACACTATATTCAGAAACCCGAACTTAGACTTTTAGAAGTTTCCCCCATTATAATGATAAATGATATTTATTTTGCAAATAGGTTTTTTAGAAACACTTTTACACGTCAATTGTTTTCGTCAATTTAAACCCTGAAAAGAAACAACGAAACAAACTCGACGTCAAAGTCTCTTTTAAACTCCATACAGCAAACATGTAATGGTCAAATCTTATGAGAATCATGCACATTGGTGTCTGAAATGGTTTTTTGAGAAAAGAACCATACAGTTTTGAGTAGACCTGTCCAGTCAGTGCAAGCATTTGTCAGTATTCGTGTAGCTCAACTCAGGACTATTAAATCGCGCAACGACTTGACGAACCAAAGAAAGGGCATTTAGGTAGACGGCATAAAGTACTCAAAACTGCCAGACATTGTGTTAAAATTAAAGAAAAGGAAACAGTAATCCACATATTCCCCACATTCACAATAATATAAATAATAAAATTTACTAATAATAACTTACCACCTCGTTTACTTTACCATCATATTTACTCACATTCTCCGACATTCCGGCGCAAACCGCAAGTTCTTTAGATGCGCGTACGCATCTAGCACGCAGTGAAAGGTTGCCGCGGCTGTGACGTAACTTCGATCACCCGTCGACCCGAGAGTTACTGATGCGATGTGCATACTTGTGTGACGGTTTTTACTTTTCGTTTTGCGTATGAATGAGCACTTTGAATACTTCGTTGCTCTTATGTTAACCTCTTACAATATATGCGTAGGTGCAGTTAAGTAGCTTCAGTATTATGGACTTTCTGAAGGTGTTTCATTTCCACTTGTCACATCATTCATCATCATTTCAGTCGAAAGACGTCTACTGTTGGACAAAGGCCTCCCCCAAGTTTCGCCATAATGATCGGTCCTGTGCGTCTCGCATCCATCGGATTCCCGCGACCCTTATCAGGTCATCGGTCCTCCTCGTGGCAGAGTTTCCAACGCTGCGTCTTCCGGTACGTGGTCGCTAATCCAGAACCTTTCGTCCCCATCGACCATCTGTTCTGCGAGCAATGTGCTCTGCCCACTGCCACTTAAGTTTGGCGATTCTTCGGGCAATGGCGGTAACCTTGGTTCTCCTGCGGATATCCTCGTTCCTGATTTCCTAGCCCTTTCCATTGCATCGGATGGCCGTTGGGGCTGAAAGGTTCTGGAATGGCGACCACATACCGGAAACGTAGCGTTGAAGGCCTACAAGGTGGACCGCTGATTTGGTAACGGTTGCGGGAGTCCGATGGATGCGAGACGCACAGGACCGTTCATTGTGGCGACACTTGGGGAGGCCTATGTCCAGCAGTGGACGTCTTTCGGGTGAAATGATGATGATGATGATTTAGAAATATATAAGTCTGTTTACCAGTTATCCAGCCAGTACTCATAGCACAAGCTCTGCTTATTTTAAGACAAGATGGCGTTGTGGAAAGTTGTGGAATATTATTATTACTTTAGCCATCTAAATTCAAATTCAAAACTTTCCACACGGACGTATATTTAACTATCGAATCGTAAAGTACATTTTAATGCACCACACAACAATGCATCTACATTTGAAACACCTAAATTACTATACAAGCTTTGGCGTCTTATGAAAGATGAAATAATCACTGATCTTGCGTAAGTGCCCCAGGCAAAATACCGGTAACTATATTATCGGTCTATAGAACTGGCCCTACGGTCGTCGACCTCTCGTCCATATTAGTTACTTATCGCCTTTCATTTTTATAGAGACTGGCCATCTATGGACTGGTTTATATTTAGACTGCAAAACTATTATAGGGTCATACCAAAGTCGATTAATCTGTTGGATGTTTAAAATCTACCTTCTATCAGATCATTATCATCATTTCAGCTGAACGAAATCCACTTCTTCCATATATGTAGACTCTGCCAGCGACTTCGCCCCCGTGAAAGTTGGTTTCATCATACAAACTTTGGACCCGGGTTTCATCCACTTAGAGGTTGAATTTTTAATATCCTCTGTTAGTGTTTATTTATTTAATACTTCATGCACATAAAGGTACAGAGGCGGACTTAATGCCTTAGGCATTTTCTACCAGTCAACCTTTGGGTGATGCAGAGAAGAATAGTGGTAGGTGCGACAAAAGAAAGAAAAAGAGAGGTTAATATAAAAAAGATATACAAATGAATCATAGATACAATACAATATAGGTAAATATTATATATACATAATTTAATAAACTAAATATATATACTCAAAAACAAAAAAAAAAAATAAAACATGGTCCAAATCGACAAACAGAGAAATATTAACGTTGTGATGATACTACTGCCAACTTCTTACGAATATGCTCGCGAACCTCAATCTTGAATCTTAATCGGCTTGTAACCATCCTGACCTCTTGGGGGAGCGCATTCCACAGAGAAATAGCCTGAACAAAGAAAGAACGGTGAAGAAAGTCAGTGCGATGAGTAGGACATAGTAGAAGACGGTTATGAGATGAGCGTAGATTTTTATTGTGGTTGGCGCAAATATATTGAAAGTGAAGGGCTAAATAACTAGGGGAATTGGGAGAATTGAGAAATGAAAACAAGGTAGTGAGCGCCCGTTGTTCTCTGCGCTGACGTATGGGCAACCACTTTAGAAGCGACCGATGTGCAGAGACATGATCATATTTGCGCAGATTGAAAACAAATCGAATGCAGTAATTTAGAAGACGGTCGAGTTTATTGAGGAGATCTGCATTCAGGTCATAGTAACACACATCGCCGGTGCTTGCCTACATTATAAAAGGCAGTCTTGTGCAAAATTTTAAGTTTCATCCAGTAGTTTTGGTTGTGCGTTGATATGTCAGTCAGTTTCTCCTTTCTATATAGATGTTCCATAGCCCTCTACCGGGACAAAACATAGATACTAGATTACCACAGATAAATCCCAGATGGGAATACTCAATAACACTTTGTGAGACCCGGGAGTCGATCTCAGGATCTCGTGCTTATGCCTGCCAGGTCCGTGGCATTGTTTGTAAGAGTTGGAACGCAAAGGGCAACTGAAACACAGGTGGGTTTGAAATTTTCTAATGTATTGTATGTGTGGTGTTCATTAGAATCACTAGTTAGGTATTCGGGTTTATAAATTAAACAATCAACTTAACAGTAAGCAGGCACAACTCAAGAATGACGTCTAGTTGTCCCCTGGGACGGGTCGAGAGTGCCCGCGACGTCATTACTTGCGTTGCCCTACATTTAATGTGTAATGTGTGTACCACATAGGCGCATTACTTTGTGTAATTTATTTCATCACCTCTGCTCTCAAAACGGTGAAGGAAAACATTGTCAGGAAACCGGCATGTCCTAGAACCAAAAATTCGAAGATATGTGACATCCACCAACCCGCACTGGGCCCGCGTGGTGTATTACGCCTATTCCCTCTCCTAGAGAGGAGGCCTGAGTCCCAGCAGTGGGAACATTATAAGGCCGACTATGCTATGCTATGTGTGTACCACAATATGATTAATTGATTTAAATATCAACAAGTACCTATGTTGCTGTTTCCTAACAGAGTCTATTAGATTCATAGCTCTAAGCCTGTCTGCTACCATCTTTTCAATATTGTAGAAGCAAACGAATGAATTTAAAAGCCTGATAAACCGTATCGCTCCAGGAGTTCTATCCGATCTATTTCAATACCTAAACTAAACTGTTAAAGGGATGGAGTTATATAGAGCGTATAGCTCTATCCTTCTTTCTCGCTCGAACGACTCTTTTTCTTCTATTCGATTCGATGGTAAACTCGTCAAACTGTTTGGGCCCAATAAGTGGCTACATTAATAGCAGCATCGGTAGCACTCATCAAATCCTCCAGATTGCAGGAGTATGGGCACTTGGGGCATTCTAGTATGTGGCTCATGTTTTGAACAGGAGCACCGCAGTCACATTGAATATCCGACGGGACTATAAAACCCCACATCGAACGACTTACATGGTAAGATTCCAGAGCAGAATAAGTAATTTGATCTCGTGCTGCAGCGCTTGCTCTCAACTCACTCAATTACGAATTCAAAATAGAGATTGAAGACTACACTGCGCACACATGTGCCACGTAAACCGATCTGGACGCGTCGGTCTCCATACATTTCACATGGAAACTAGACTTATTTTTATTTTATTTTATTTTTTTTTACATATTTTTAGCTCGCCAAACTTTATAGTTTGATGGCGAGAAACGCTCGTTTTACAATTATATCTATGACATCATAAAAAAGTAAAAATAATGTGAGAGGCTTTGCTGTCTCAGGATGTGTACAATATCCCTTATAAACTTAATAATTACTTAATTTATTAATTTTTTTATGTAAATATATTGTTATAAAATATATATAAATATATATATGTATTTTTTTCCTCTTTGAGGAATCTATTTCTCGACAACGGCTTGTAGAGCTACACTAGATCCACAAATCAGGCGTGGTCCACGTGTGCGTCGGTCTAATGTAGTTCTAGCTTTACTTTTGAATGTTGACTGGGCAAATTTCTCGGATGACAGTCGTGCATGGTGTGTTTATATAAAACACGGACTAAACTCGGAGCTAATCATGTAACTTCATGGTAATCAGAAACAGTTTCACTCGACGTTTTCTCTGTGACTCAAACGTTGCTTCTTACTATTCTTAACCTATGTTATGTGATTAGGTTGGCTTCCTCCTCCTGCTACCGGTTTCAAATCCATCTATATCCAGGTCTTCAATGTTTTCTAAATCTATACAATAAGTACGTTTATTTTAGACTCGCACAGAACAAACAACAGAATAAAATAAAAATTTTAACATGCACATTTAAAACTAACAAAAATAATATCATTATAAACAAAAAAAAATGTGCAAGGCCAAAAAGGCTCAATCTCAGAATATGCTACAAATTTTAAAAACAGAACGCAGCGCTGGTACCTATTCTAGCGCTGAGATATCACAAGTACTTATATCGCCTGTGATGCCATGGACACATTCACGGAACAGAGACTAAAGATTATATTAAAATAGGTAATAAAAAATAACAATGTTACAAAATAGTCTCTCTCACTCTTGTGATTTTTTGTCACCTTTTTGGACCCACTGCAGAACAATTGCATACCTTTTTCCTCTTTCATTGTAAGGTTAAACTCTTACATTGTATTGTTTAACCTCATTTGTGAAAAAAAAATTATCCATTCATCATCCACCAAACTCCAGTTATTTACTCGTATTTCTATTTAACGGCTCTCAATAATCATTTATTTAAAGCCTCTCTCAACTTCATTGACTGACATAATGGTCTAACCGTAATAGAAAAAAGTTATTACAAAACATTCATCATCAAATTATTATTTAATCTATCATCATTTATTATTACGTCCACAAGAAACAAGGTAATTGAAACCTGATCTTGCATCACAGATGCGGCAGTGCGTACAATCTTTGTGTACCTATATAACTATACTATTTTCATTTTAAGATGAGTGCATTGACATACGTCAAAAACCTCTTTCGTTTCTTTGCCTTATAGACACTGGATTGTAATGTCAATCTTTAATTTGGAAAACTCTGGAATTGTACAGCAGTGTCGTTGTTTATGTACACGATTCTCTTTTTAAAGCAAATTATGACTAGTATGATACTACCTACGAAAGAGGAAACGAAAAGTCAAGTAATAAATTTTCTGTTATGCCATCACCATCATTATTATCATCACCAGCCTGATTTCACTATTGGGTATAAGCCTCGCTTTTAAATAGTTTCTAATTCTTGAATAATAATTTCATTTGACATATGTCATTTCAACCACAGTAAAATGAAGAGACTTTAATCAGTTTACGCACTTAAGTGATGATGTGTGAGAGAAGTAGGAAACACCGTGATAACTATGATTAACAATTTGATATGCTGTTAAAACATCAATAGTAGGTTAATTATCGTTCATTAAAAAATAGTTATATTTCATTACATAAACTTCCATCTTGTTTCCCATGACGGTATGAATTAATTGTAATTAAAATGATACGAGAAAAAATAATGAGAATTATTATCAGAATATTTATATTGTGGGTCATAGCTTTGGTTAAAATAGAATATTTATTGTACACCAAAATAGTAACATTTTTACAGAATCTTTGGTCTATGGGTACAATGATAGATAGATAGATGGATATATTCTTTATTGTACACCAAAAATACAAATTACATTAGGAACTTAATATTAATATAGTGTCACAATGGGCGGTCTTATCGCTAAAAGCTATTTTTTACAGACAACCTTAGGATGGATTTGACAGAGAAGGAGAAAAAAGATACGCAGGTAGTTCGTGGGGTACTATTTACATATATACAATACATAAACTAATAAATTTCATATAATACAAACAATATACATATATATATAATTATAACAAGCAAAGAAATTATGTGCGTAATGACGACATTCAAGAGGAAAGGTAGTGATCCTTAACCATATCTTTAAAAGTCGTGAGTGTTTGAGCTTGCCTTACCGACACGGGCAAAGCATTCCACAGCCGCACTGCTTGAACTGTAAACGACTTGTCATAGAAATTGGTGGAATGGCTTGGCATCTCTAGCCTCAAGTTTGAGTTTTAATGATTATCGCTGACAGCGATATCTACCAGACAACCATAGGATGTACTATAATAAGAACTTAAACTAAAAAGGGGGTAGTGCTGGCAAATATTAATCAAACAAAATTTTACATTTAAAATTTACGATACGTAGATAAAAAATAGTTAGGTTTTTTTTGTTAGACGGATTAGGGGACATACGTTGCCCCATAAAGCCATAAATTTAGACCCGAGATGGTGGCGCGTAGTGTTCCACGAGCGCCTCTCTTAAGGCCTTATAACTCATACCTGTATATACTTACACTAAAGCATGCAAATAGCAAGTGTGAGAGGGAACACCAGGATGGTATTAATCAGTAAGAGTCTGAGAGACCCCTCCGCCAAACTTGGTACGCGAATATTATCAACATCATCATCATTTCAGCTGAAAGACGTCCACTATTGGACATAGGCCTCCTCCAAATGTCGCCACAATGACCGGTCCTGTGCTTCTCGCATCCGTCGGATTCCCGCGACCCTCACCAAGTCATCGGTCCACCTTGTGGGAGGCCTTCCGACGCTGCGTCTTCCGGTATGTGGTCGCCATTCCAAAACCTTTCGTCCCCATCAACCATCTGTTCTGCTAGCACTATACCCTGCCCACTGCAACTTAAGTTTGGCGATTTTTCGGGCAGTGTAACCTTGGTTCTCCTGCGGATATCTTCATTTCTGACGCGATCACACAAGGAAACTCCAAGCATAGCCCTTTCCATTGCCCTTTGAGTGACTTTAAGCCTTCTGATGAGGCCCATTGTAAGCGAGCGCGAATATGTAAGTATAATAATAAATGGTATGGTATTTGCGTATACTTGGTCACATTCCTCATTGGTTTTAGGATCGTGACCCGCCACATAGCTGGTCAGTTTTGCACGGCGCAAAATTATGCGTGGGCTAACTTATAAATGGTCGTCTAAATTTATTAAACCGCCAGACCGTTACCGGCCATCGAGTGGTCTTACGTTCGAATTCCAGGCCACTGAACTATTAGAAAGGGATTGCTAAAGTAACATATAACTCAACCGTTAAAATGGCGGTCGAAATGTCCTAAAATTGAGTTCTGGTTTTCATAATAAGCTAGTTCCCGCCCAGATTTCATAAGTATTAGAAGAACTGAATAGAATTTATTGAATAGGTGATTAACTGAATCAGATTCTGTGCTTGGCAGTCTTACTGTTGTGAGTGTATCGTGGTTGCATTGGCAACTTTGAAGTGCGTATGTTAAGAGCGCCCAACCCGTGATTCTTCCCATACAACCGCTCTCACGTTATTATGACGTCATTACACATCTTTCTCGAGATGCTTTGAAAAGTAAGGATCACTGAAAATCTGTTATTTTGTGTGAGCTTTGGTTCTTCTGGTACTCATAAATTAAAAAAGTAAAGAAAATATATTTATGAAAACCTCGCACATTTAATGGAGACTCAGAATGATAAAAATTTGTACGAATTGAAACGATCGTAACTTAGCTAGGGGGGCTGGATGTTTAAATAGAATAGACTAGAATAAACTTTATTGTCTCCCATAATAGTAACAAAAACTTTTACACAAAGTTAAATCTATGGGTACAATGGCGATTTTATCGCTGCCAGCAATATCTAGACAACCTCAGGTTGGACATTGAGAACTTAAAATAAAAACGAGGTAGACTGTAAAGTCTGGAAATGAGGAATTGTTTAACTGAATAAAGAACTTAATTAGTAACATAAGACTGTAACCTAATCTCTGAAAGATAAAAGATACTTAGACTAAGATAGGGTACACTCGGGCTTGCGAAAGATGGAAGGAGTGGAGAGAGACATTTGTCTGGCTATGGTCCGGAGCGAGGAGGAATGGCAGACGGTCGCCTCGTCGCGAAGCATTAATGCTAGTGAAGGAGGTGGCCGCGTAAGGGAACGAAGATCCTCACGCCCCAGCCGCCGAAATTCTGACCCCGACTACCAGCCATGGTAGACGCGGACTTCGAGCAATGGGTAGTTCGCTAGTCGTCAACAACGTGTAGTGATCCACAGCTCCTCAAAGAGATGTCAGCAACCGTAGGGTCCCAGCAGGGCCGATGCCCACTAGCTAGAACCGCGGGGCATTTCTAAAAAGGAAACCCGTAGTCCTAGAACGCAAAGGGCGACTGAAGGACGCAGGTGTGGTTTTAGACAGTCCGACACGCCCTCTTATTCCACACAGAGCTGAAGAAGTCGTTGAATGATTTCCACTCTTAAAAAAAAGGTGTGGGGCAAAAAGTAAATTCGCAAACCCAAACTAATCGCTCTATACTCCATCTGTTTAGGTAATTAACTAAATGTAAACAATCTTGACATGTCTTTTATCTAAAAGTTGTCTAAAAATTTTATCTAAAAATGTTTACAATTTCTTGTTTACCTATACCGATGTTTGGTAACTAACTAAATTTAAATAATCTTTGTATGTCTTTTATACATTTTTTTTTTAATAAAAAGACGTATTAAGAGTGTTTACCTTTAGTTAACTACATAAACAGATGGAGTATAACTACTTCACTAGTTGACAAGTATACTTGCATAACTCACATCTTCCTATGACTGGTGATTAGCTTGGTCGTCTGCATTCGTTACACGCGTTAAGGTGGTCGCATAAAACTTGCGACATTACCTTTTGTATAGTTGAGTAGGTATGCATGAGACGCATCTTATGGTCTTTTGAGAGACGGGAGAGTGGAAATGTTAGTTCCTTATGGGGGACATGAATTAATTATCATTTCAAAGAGTCTTCCGCACGTCTATCTGTCGAATCAATTTATTTTGTATTATCTGCTGCACCTGTGGTTTCACAATTAAAATCCATCTGGGCGAGCGATAATACTTATTACTTACGTAATTTAGTAATTGGATGGATTGGAATGGATTTAACGCATCATTCGCTTTTGTACTTTACTTTTAATATTCATGTATAAGTACCACAATTTGAGTAAGATAGTCAACAGGCTTAGAGCTATGGATCATTGTAAACACATTTCGCATAGCAACATATTTGTAAGTTTTAAGTTATACACGCAACCTAAACATTAAAATTAATCATTAAAACTACACATGAAATCTACACTAATATTATAAAGAGGTAAAGTTTGTTTTTTTTTTGTTTTTGTTTGTGGTAATTTCTGAAAGTTTGGTCCGATTGCGAAAATTTCTTCACCGATAGAAAGCTGCTTTATTCCTGAGTGACAGCGGCAAATTCACGGGCAAAAACTAGTTAGACATAAAATTAAAACTGGACACAACAAACAGACACTTTGTGTGCATAAGGCATTTAATAATAAAATAGACTGTCCTCAGTTGTTATGTAAATTTAATTTTAACCTACCTCACAATTATCCGCGCCATCCTATCAAATTACTACGTCCCCCATTCCGAAAAACTATTTCAGGGTCTAACTCCCCAATCCCAAGACTTTGTAGGCTTCTTAATAATTGCGATGTAAGTTTGGATATTTTTGGCACATCTTTCCATAAATTCAACCGCCAAGTCCACCTAAAACGACTTACTACTAGCCAACATTTATAACAACGTAACTCGTAAGTGTTGTATCTGTACTAATATTATTTGTAAAATCTTTCTGTTTTAATATTGTTTATGCATGCTGTGTCTATCGTAATATATTGTACACTTGGTTTGTATAAGGGCAAGTACGTTTTGAATGCAATGTGTAACAATTGTTGATAGGCCAATAAATAAATAAATAAATGCATAAATAAACTAAATAATAACAATTAAACCGATCAAAATAAATCAAGATAATAAACTACTAGATACATAGGTTTTTAATGGGTTTATCTGTGCGGTGCTATTTGACAACTTTATTTTATATGTTTAAAAACTCCTTACAAAATAATATCATAAAAGGTATACTTGAATTATTAATGACCCACTGGGCCTGGCCGGTTCAAAAGTGACAGTATTATCGCCTTGATCCAGATTTACTGAAGGTACTCGGACGCCAGATAGGCAGGCACAGGACATAGTGCTCGGAAAGGATCAGATAGGTCTAAGAATTATAACAACTAAATTTATATAACTGAGGTAGAAATCAAATATCAACTGCGATCATGAAACAAATAACCAGCATAAACAATGGTTATTTGGTTCATGACTGCGATGCACATTTGAGGAGACATTAATTGATTCATCTTGACTTTGCAATCGAAATTACAAAGTCGCATTTGCATGTCGATGCGAGTTTCGCTTGCGACTTTGCAAAAAATAAAGTCAAAAAGTAATTTAAAGTCTTATAATGCAGGGATATTAACAGCTTTAAGAAATCGTGTTGGAGATGTTTTTATTTTATTAGTAATTGCTTGAATAATAAATTATGGTAGTTGAAATTATATTTTTTATTTAGAATTTATAACACAATGGCTTTTTTTCTTATATGTCCTTTGGCCTTACCCACGAAAACAAAAAGCTTCACCTCAGTACCTATTTTTCTGTTTCCTTCTTCTATTTTTTTATTTTGTGTGTGTTCATATATCAAATAAATAAATAAGCTTAAAATAACATTATGTAGCCGCTGTTACGTTAAATGTGAATAGAACGGGAACTGCTAATCCAAATCGGATTCTTTCCTTCGAAACATTTCCAGATATTTTATTTATTATTGGCACACCAACAACAGTACATACAAAGTTGTTGTTGGGGAACAATATTAAAATCTAAACACTGCTATATACGCCTATTATAAGTATACACGGCTTACACTGGCTTACACCATATTATTAAGAACAACATTAATAAGTACAATATGGAATAGAAATGATTATCACAAAATTATACATAAATAAAATGAAAAAAAAAACATAAAAAAAAATGAAATTAGAAAAATAAATTAAAATTATAAAAAAGAGAATAGAGGGTATAAAACTGAAGTGTATAAAATTCACGGATAGTGAAAGCCAAACCCGGGGCCCTGGGACGAAGGCAACGAACGAAACGCGCGCGCCTCAGGGTGATGTCAGCAAATCGTAGGGGCCCAGCAGGGTCGAAGCCTACTGGGGCCATGGGTAGTGTGAAAACGAAACCCGGGGTCCTGGGACGAAGGCAACGAACGAAACGCGCGCGCCTCAGGGTGATGTCAGCAAATCGTAGGGGCCCAGCAGGGTCGAAGCCTACTGGGGCCATGGGTAGTGTGAAAACGAAACCCGGGGTCCTGGGACGAAGGCAACGAACGAAACGCGCGCGCCTCAGGGTGATGTCAGCAAATCGTAGGGGCCCAGCAGGGTCGAAGCCTACTGGGGCCATGGATAGTGTGAAAACGAAACCCGGGGTCCTGGGACGAAGGCAACGAAGGAACAGGAGTGGGTTTGTAGTCAGTTAAAGTCTGCACTATCTCTCGCTCCGCTCAAGAGCTTGATTTGTCATTAGATCATTTTTCCACCTAAAAAAAAGTGTATAAAATTAATGTTATTAAAACAATACATCAAATTAGTAACAGTCTTGTCTACCGCAACATAAATCAAATATTACATAGGGTAGCACTCGTGGTCACTACACTTAGAGTAATAATCAACCTAATAACTCTACACAGCGGCGACTAAAATTAAACTTGCAGCTGTTACCATACAAAAAACAGCTTGATTTTAATCGTTATTAGCGGTAAGAGAACAGGTTTCCGTTCAAACCTGAAGGGTTGAGCAATAGGAAGTGTTCCGAGGTTTTTGCAAGCAGTCTGGGTATTGAGCAATACCTAAGGACCATTTATAGATAAATGATGGAACATTTTCTTGGTATTTTTGCGGAATGGTCTACGGATCGTCGTGTGATGTAACTTGCGTAATAAATATTTAAATAATTTTGGTTATGTTGACAGTAATAGGTTAATTATAGTTGTCAAAAAATAAAATGCCCGTTTTGACATCTGTCAAAACGGAATATATACATTATTAAAGGAAGCCTTGTGCAAAATTTCATGTTCCTAGGTCCAGTAGTTTTGGCTGTATGTTGATTATTATGTCAGTCAGTTCGTTTCTCCTTTCATATATATTTTTCACACTTTAAACAAACATACATTACATACATTGCACATATTTATCATAATTAACACAACACTATTTTGATAGTTTATATTATTTAAGTATGCATCACCGATACATTTATATTACACTCCAAAATCAGCGTCTGGCACTAGTTGTCTGACATTCATGCTGAACTGGACCTATTTTGGTGGAGCCGTGAGGCACACTACATTTTTTTTTACTTTTTTTTGTATTTTTTTTTTTGTTTCGTGATTGACCCTATATTGTGTTTGTGCCTTGTGCTGTATCAAATAAATTCTTTATCTTTCTTTCTTTCTTTTTCTTTATATATGTCTTTTCTTTGTATTTGTAAATTATTAAATAATTTTACCCGTTCTTAGTATCAAACTTTTACTGACTAAAATCTAGCCATGTTTCTTCAGGTGGCCCTTTTTGCGGTCCTGTGCCGCGGTGACTCTCTCAAATATTCCAGTAGAGGTTATGTAATATGAGGAGGCTAGTCTTTATAAGGGTTTTGCTAGCGGTATTGAATAAGCAGGAATATTAGTCAACCGTTTTATGCCACATTCAATCGGTTGCGGTCTCATGATCATTGCTATTTCATAGCTCGGTTATCAATTATATTATTACAAGCTGTATGACCAATGGAATTTCGCATCGGTAATAATGACGAACTTTCGTCCCCTTTTTATCTCTTTAGATGTATATTTTTTTAAAATTTCTTTTTCAGCGCTTTCTTAGTTTATTTTATTTTACTAGGTAAGTCATTTTAAAATGCTCTATATTTTAAAATATTTTTATTGCCTAGTTACTTGCTTATAAACACTTATGACAGTAACATATTTTCTCTTATTTACGAGTATTTACAAATCCTTTATATTTAAGAGCCTTCATCCTATTATTCCAACACCCTCTACTAAGAATTACTCCGTACTTAGGTGTGTTCACAAACATGTAAACTCACGCAAGACTCGGAAAAACAGTTGGCAACAATTAGTTGATTATTTTTAAATATTATGACATCGAAACGAATCCCGCTTATACCGGTTTCAACCATTAACATTAGCTTAAAAATAACCATTCCCATTTTTTCCAGATGGGACCCAAAACGACGAATCACTCCAACGGAAGCCTCTCGCCACGAGTTCATCACCGGCTGCGCCCTCGGCTCGGCCCCGGCCGGCGTCCTGGCCCTACCGCGCCTGGCCCCTCCGCGACCAGCCCGGGGCGCGCTGCTGCACTCGCAGTCAGCAGGCGACGTGGCGGCCATGCTGGGCCGCGCGTGACCACGCGACTCCTGAGCGCGGCTGGGCTCCGAGGGCTTGCCTTAGACGACTTCGTTTTGTTTCAGTAGGTACAACGATTAGGACTCCCTTGTGGCCTCGATAGCTTAGGGATGTTAGTTCTTTGGTGTTGATATTTATGTTGTTATTGTTGAATTTGGTGTTAACGGTTATACCATAGTTGTGTACTATTGAAGTGTTTATCGATAATGCATCTACAATACAATTTGTAACTCCACGGTGCTCCTGCGTACGATCTATGATACTCAATCAATAATTGCATTCCACAATGCAAATAGGTACTTGGGTGGTTACTTAAAATATAGGGATATCATTATCATGTAAGTATGTGTCTCCCTTCAATACTATATACTTATATTAAGGTCCATTCTCAACCTAGGCCATACAAACTATAACCGAGTCCTGTATTATCTGATGTTATGTGGCAATCTCTACTTCTATCAGCTACAATACTTCTTAGTCAAATCCAGCTGGAATATTTCCTTCATTGCTCCAAATTCCAAATTTTATTGCATTTCGTTTATACTGTCTGTGATGAGAGCAACATTATCAGCATAAAAAAGGTTCCACGGTAGGGGTTCCTGGATTTTCCCAGTTAGGTAGTCATGGTGATATTAAACAGCAAGGGACTTAGTATGCTACCCTGATGAACTCTTAATTTGACATCGAAGGTCTCCAACAGACCGGTTAGACTTCTCATACTGCATTATGGTACATATCCATGATGTGATTTATATAGTGTTCAGAACATTTTCAGTTTGTAGGGATCGCTATATTATAGAATTTGGGTAGCGATCTGTAATATTTTAGATTAAAGAGAAGCTTTAATACGTCCTTGACCAGCCAACTAAGTGTTATTAGATATGCAAATGCAACGATTTGATTGGCTCTACTTTGAGCGCTATCACTAATTTGATTATCTATGTTTTTTCGACTCAACTTTTGCAATTAATAACAGCCTTGAAGCTGTCATAGTTTTTATATTAATAGTTCAAATATTGCTAAATTATTTTAATAGATTATTTCTTAAGAAATTGGTACAGAGGTTTATGGTTTTTATGATGAGGCTCATTTTACTTTATGATGATAGTTTGCAATTTAACTCTGTGTTTAATCTAACTAATTAGGAGTGCAGCTCATGATTCATGAAATTATTTGAATACGCAATTAGCATTCTTGGAATCATGTGCACCTGTGTTAAGCGTTCGAAAATCACAATAAGGTGTTCCTTGATTGTGAAGAAATATCAAAACAATCATTATTCTAAATCAATATCCGATTATGATTGATGATTATGATTATAAACATATTATACCCTTCATTGAAATAATGGCACCAGTGATCCAGCATTCATCGAAAGACAATCTCAATTTGATTATAACCTAGTTTAACTAACACATGGTTATTAGAAAAAATGCATTCATCTGACGCGAATTACTCCTACCGAATTCCCGACTACATGATTCTCGTATAATCTACTGAATTATAGTCCATCTATCAAAATACCAATTTAATTATCCCCGGTTTCACTCATCTCTAAACTCACGTTTGAGAGATCGAATCAATAAATGCATCACCTGTGGTTGAGATCCTAAGTAATACCAATAACTATGAAGCAACTGACCATTAGATAGTATTAGCATAATACCATATTATGCATTGGAAGATGACCCACAAATATTATGGTTTTTAGATCATAAACTGGTATTACAGCCATTAGTGAGCTAACCATTGTTAGCTCAACTAGGTCGCTTTACAGAATCCGCTTGCTAATATTCTTGCCGTTTTTGGCATCGATTTCTTTATTTGGCAGTTTCCGAAAATAGTAATGTGGGTGACAAAGACTTTTATTGTTTGGGTTAGTCAACAGACTCAGGTATTTAGTCGAACTAATGACAAAGCCAGCGAAATGCTTTAGTAAGACTGCAGATTATATAATATACTAGCTGTCCCCCATGGTTTCACTTTCGTCTTTGGTTACTGCTCCAATCTTTTTGGCCGTAACGTGATGTTATGTAGCCTTCTTCGATAAATGGGCTATTTGACACTAATAATATTTTTCCATTCGAACCAGGAGTCGTTCAGGTTAGCGCGTGCAAACAAATAAACAGACAAACTTTCCAGCTTTGTAATATTAGTACAGAAAAGTTGTTACTGTAGCTAGATTTGCAGATATACATGATATGTCACGGACTCACGATTCTTGATCGATCGAGTAACATTGGCTAACAATTGGCTCCTATTTTATGTCATCTAAAGATAACTAAAGCCCATATATTATATAATTTTTCTCGGAGAACGAATCTGCCTTTGAATGTATTGCAGTAGCATTTAAAATTTTGATTCAAAATTGGGCATTGTTTTAGAATTTTATAGCCAAACATAAAATAAATAATGTTCCCCAAAATTGAGTAATATACTTTGTTGCAACAATTGAACTAGGAAACTTTTGAATTTCAAATGATATATTTATATATCATTACAAATCCAAAAATTTCCTTATAGTTCATAATTTTTATTTTGTTTTTAGTTACACAAGTTACTTGAATATTCCTTTTGTTAAAGTTATGAAATTAACAATACATATCAGTATTGTTTGAAGTGCCAAAGATCATTTTAATTTAAGCTGGATCTTCCATTACACTTTATTATTTCTTGTAAATAAGTCTCATTTCTATATCGAGGCCCATATTGTAGCGGAGTATAAAGTTAGAAAAAATGTACTTAATAAATAATAATCATATCGATAAATATCATTCTTTCTTCAAAACGTAGAAATTCCATTTTGTGTACTGAATTCATTTGGAGCCCCACTGTTGACTGAAACATAGTACAAGTTGGTATACGTTCTCATATCACAGAATGGGTCTATTTAGAAATAAAAATAATTTAATTCTGTGCACGAAATGACTGCGTTTACAGTATACATAACAGTAAATGGAATTAGAATTTCCTGACTAGAATTGTGAAATGTCACTTAGCCAAGTGTGATTTTATGTAATACTCTATTGAATAATAGCAAAAATAATATAATTGTTTCTATTATCCAATAGTGTTAAGTGATGAAATATCGATGGTCTTGATATTGTCTTAGGATCTTAATAACATCAAACCGTGGTTAGCTCTAATTCCATTTATCATTATTCCAATAAGCTGTAGTAAAAGTCTTCGAACTTACAATACTTTGAATCTATTTTAGTTTTGGTCGTGTTGTCATGAAACAGACGCAAAATATAGACGCCATTTTATTATTTTTAAAATTAGAACGCATTGCCATTTTTTTTTACAATAACGAAACTTAACAAAGCTCAGATATAATATTGTTATGAAATTAACTTATAAATGATATTCTAGTTACTGAACTTGATTTGCACGACTTTTTTCCTTCATGACGATATGACCAGGCAACTAGTCAAATAGTTAATGTATAGAATAATAGTCAAAATCGGGTACTTAGGTATAAATGTTCTAGTGATTGTGATGTTGTAGATTTTTGTAAATTCATTATTAATTAGTAAGATATCTAAGCTTTAAAGAAAAGTGTTGATAGACAAGTAGATTTTCTTTGAATTATCGTGTAGCTGACTATTAAAATTTTATTATCAATTATTTCTTAGGTTCTGCTGCGGCATTATTATATTATTTAAATAATAAAAATGTGATATTGTACGTGTTAAGAAAAAATCTGAACAAATTTGACTTTTAAACGATAGTTTGAATAGTTGTTTTGATTTAAGTTTGGCCTTTAGATAATTGGAAATATGAGAGTATTAAAGACTATATTTTGCATTTTAAGTTCAGTTTTTGGCTTAGCAAAATAATTTGTGATTTAAAAAGGCCAATAGTTAGATGTTTAATTTACTTTAGTAAGTTTTCCAACGTTTATTTATATTTATTAATAGATGTTAATTATTTCTCGATCTAAGCTTGCCTGTATCGTTGAAAAAGCTTAAATAATTTATGTAAACTTATTTAAGTCTTGCCTAAATTAGTTTACTGTCATTATTGAGGCACACATTAATGTACGTTAGTATTACAACTCTAGTCGTGGACATTTATTTTGTTTCATAGAATAAATGAACGGACCAAAGCTTTTGGTTCTCTAGCTTTTTGATAATAATGTCTGTCTGTCTTTGTGTACTAGATTTTTAAGTAGTATTCAAACATCGAATTTGTTATGTTTTGAAAAGTGTCGAATGTATATTTCTTTATTTGTTTTGTAACACATTCAGAGTTACTAAGTGTGTCTTCACACTGAGTGTATGCATTAACATCGCATAACTGCATTCGCTTTGCTAGCGTCGCGTATACGCGGCGTTAACGTAGCGGCTAAGCTGCGCATACGCTCTGTAAATCTCATGATGTTTTTGTTGACTGTGTAATATTATCAAAGTTAACGAAGCCAAAATTCTATTGTTTAACATTTTTAGTATGGATGTGCATACCTATTACTTTTGAAGTTATACAGTTGAGTACTTCTATTTTCTATTTCTTTTTGCATAATAATGTGTAGACCATAATTTAATTAACAAATAGTTATTTTTAGTCTAGTTTATAATTTATTACTACTAGGAAATGGTCTAAGTTTGTGTATATACTCCTATCATATTAGTTATAGGATTAGGCCAAGCCAAACTGTGAATTGACTTAAGTATTCATGAAATACGATGTATGAACTGTGGCGGGTTCAGATATGTTTAGTTTTTAAATTGCAATTGTTTTATGAAATTAAACAGATAGAGCAACCTTATAGCTTACGCGTGCGCCGTTTTCGACGTTCAAAGAAGAAAACGTGCCGTCGCCGCGCATTTAAAACACGCCGTATGGTAGGCCCTTTGCAAAATAAATTTATGGAACATGATTAATACTTAATAGCAGCTTTTAAGGGATCACTATAAAGTAAACAGCTAAGTATTTATAGCATTCTGCAACAAGTTGGTTGATTAATCCACTTTCAGTTGTTGATCAGTGTCGACATCTGAACTCGCCATTAGGTTTGTTGTTCACATACATTTTCCATTGTAAAAACCTACGGGACAGGAGGATCTTAAGAGTTGTATGGTTAGGTGTTGATACACGAATGGTGCATATGGAGCGAAGCTGTTACTGGCTAATTACGAATAGATAAATTTCGTTAAAAATGGTTGTATTGTTATCACATTGTTGCCTCGCGTTTTGTTCGTTTTGTTTGTGGAAAGAAACCATGTATCGCACTTTATACCATTACTTATACCGTACTTTATACTGTACCTTATACCGTACTTTATACTGTACCTTATACTATACTTTATACTGTACCTTATACTGTACCTTATACTGTACCTTATACTGTACTTTATACAGTACCTTATACCGTACTTTATACTGTACCAGATACTAAGATTTTAAGGACGAAAACGCGTGTGTGAACAGCAAGCCTTACAATATTAGAGGAACAACGTATTTTTGATTTTGATGAAGGTGTTAGAAACTAGCTGATGGTTGTTATACCTATGTATATGTACCAGTATCATGTATGTACCAGATATGTTATGTATCTATTCGTGAAACATATTTGTTCTAATTGAATCGTCATGATTAAAGTTCTTCCAAGCAGTTTGATGGTTTTATTATATTGTTTAACAACACACCAATATTTCCCGAAGGGTAAGCAGTGGCGAGATTATAAGTGTTATCGTGTTCATGGTACGAAAAGGGCAACTAAAGTACTATTGGTGGATATTAATCAATAAAAGTTTGACACTCCCTTTCGCTGTATTCATAGCGGAAGACATTATTTCATTGTTACAGACTTTCAAAAAAAGCATTTCGTATACCAGCACTGCTATTTATTTTTCTTCCTCTCCGCCTACCAAGTGTTCCAATGCGAAAGTTTGCAATGATCATGTCTATGAAACTGAATTTAAACAAGACTGCAGCTACGTTTTGTCTCAGTACACGTTATTCATAGAAAAAGCCGACTGCGTTCGTTACACTTGTGATCTTCTCTACAACAAAGTCTCTTTCCACGCCTGTCTTTTATTGACTGAAATCCACCTGAGTTTTAGTTAGTAAAAGTCATTCCCTCTCGCCACTCAAGGCGGAAGTGCGGTATTTGATGACCCCAAAATTAAAAACGCACTTTAAAACAGATTGTCAGGACTAGTAATGAATTTCCATAGAGAAATTTCGTAACAGATAGGTTGGATTGCCCTCAAACGATTTATGTTGCAAGAGACGTAACTTGAAGCGCTTTAACAGCTCCATAATAATTGTAACACAGACGATACAAGCCTGGCCTTTTCAGCAAACGGTAGGCTTGCTAAACTGTTGCTCAACAGATCTATTTCTCATGGTAATAGCTGGGGCAAACGGGTCGAGGATTCCGAAAGCAAACGGGTCGATAAACCCAGTCTCCCGTGGTCCGAGGAGATTGTCCTCAGTTACTTACGACACTTTGATTCGTAGCGGTGAAAGGCAAAGTTATCCCATAAGCTTCAGTTAAGGCAGCCAAGTGGAACTTACTGGTGGTACAAGGTGGAAAAGGGCAGAAGGTCTACGAACAATTACTTAAGGTTCTCCCAAAGAAAGCAAGAAAGAAAAATATTTTATTTGGCACACATAAATAGATACACACAGTGTAGAAACAACACGTAAAAGCTTTCGATTAAAAAAACTCTTGTCTTAAAGACCCCTAGGTTAAAACCATCAGGAAAAACAGACAACGCACAGAATTCCATTCCTTAACTGTACGCCATCATCATCATCGTCATATCAGCCGAAGGACGTCCACTGCTGGACATAGCCTCCCCCAACTGTCATCACAATAAACGTCCCTATGCGTCTCGCATCCATCGCATTCCCGCAAAACTCACCAGAAAACTCACCCGCAAAATTCATCGGTCCACCTTGTGGGAGGCCTTTCAACGCTGTGTCTTATATTACGCGGTCGCTACTCCAGAACTTTTCGGCCCCATCGACCATCTGTTCTATGAGCAATGTCCCCTGTCCACTGCCACTTAAAGGCGATTCGTCGAGCTATGTTGGTGACCTTGTTCTTCTGCGGATATCTTCATTCCTACTGGGATCACGCAAAGAAAGTCTGAACATAGCATAGCATAGCTATACGCACAATGAATCAACAGCTAAAGACTCGATAGTGGACCTTTTGTACACTATATTCATATCGTATCTTGGTGTCAATTCGCAACATATCATTCCTGGTTACATATTATATCGTAACTGAACGTAATGTGGGCGCTGACAACAAGACGTGCAATTAGATTGCGATGCCACTGGTTAATTGTTGACCAGCTAGTGTGCTGCGCAGTGTAGTAGCGCTATAGATAACTAGACCTACTTACTCTTTGTTGCACACCACATAAATGAAATAAAAATCTAATTAAAATGGCCAATTTGACTGGCCTGTTGGTCTAGTGGTTATTGGCCTTGACTGCTATGCCGGAGGTCGTGGGTTCGATTCCCACCCAGGACAAGTGTTTGTGTGATGAGCACGATCATTTGTTCTGTGTCTGGGTATAATTTATCTATCTATGTTTGTATTTAGAGATATATAAGTATGTTTATCAGTTGTCTAGTACCCATAACACAAGCGCTGCTTACTGGACTAGACGGCTTTGTGTGATAGTTGTGGAATATTATATTATATTTATATTATGGCGAATGCAATAGGTCTTTGAAAGTCCTTTGCCAAGCAATTCTCTTCATCGAAACCTGGACGAAGCCCGTTAGAGCAGTGGGAATGTTCGAAACAGTCTACCGTGGCTCTAGAACACAAAGCAATTGACTTAAATTTATGACAATACTATTTAATCTTTTTGTTGACATCATTTACTATTTTAATGTTATTTCATTTTTTGACATTTTATTTCATTTTTTATATTTTTGACATTACTATTTTTTTTTTATTTCAATAAATATTACCTATTCTAATTTTAAATTTTCATCGGACGATTTCCCACTTCAAAAAAACTTCGATTATACATAAATATTTATATATCTTTACATAGTACGAGTGTAACAGTTATTAATTCTGTTTATCCGCTAACTTTTTTTTTTATTTTCACCAATAGAAAGTATGAATTGGCCACAGTATCAAATTCTTCCTAGCCTCACTCACACACACACTCACACACACACTCACATTAATACGAATACTAGATTTATGGTTGTTTTTTACGGTTGCGCAGGATATCCGCAAGAGAACCAAGGTCATCGACATAGCAATCGCCAAACTTAAGTGGCAATGGGTAGAGCACATTGCTCGCAGAACGGATGGCCGTTGGGGCCGAAAGGTCCTGGAATGGCGACCACGTACCGGAAGAAGTAGCGTTGGAGTCCTGCAAGGTGGACCAATGACTTGGTAACGGTTGCGGGAGTCCGATGGAAGCGATACGCACAGGACCGTTCATTGTAGCGACACTTTGGGGAGGTCTATGTTCAGCAGGGGACGTCTTTCGGCTGAAATGATGATGACGGTTGCGCAGTGGCCGTGCGATTGACTGCTGCGCTGCGTGTCGTGGGTTCAATTTCCGCACAGAACAAATATTTGTATGAACAATAAATCAACTGATGGTTGTTTTTTAAATGGAAAATCATCAAATAATTCCACCCCTGTGGTTGAAGCGGGAGGGCGTGACAGACTTTTACAGACTAAAACTCGCCCGTTTTTCTTCTGTTGCCCATCATGGAGTCAGCCTAGGCTCGGTCTATTTAATGACATCTCTCCAGAGGCGTAGCGTGGAAAAATTTTGACGTGGGCGAAGGAAGGCACATCAGCGAGAAAAACGAGACAGCGACTGTCACAACCCAGTGTTAGACCACCGCTTACCATCAAATATAAAGTAGTCAAACGCGTCGCAAAATAGTAGTCAAACGCGAGCCTATCAAATATAAAAAACTCTAGTTTTTAAAGAGCCCTCCCTTGTCCGAGGCCCCTTTAGGTACGAGGCCGTAGGCGAAGGGCCCACTGCATCTTGAGGTGTGCGTGGAACACAAAACGCCACATACTGATTTATATTTATATAGCAGAGGATCTGGGTGTATTGTGTATGTCAGTTTATGTACATGTTTGTGATCGACCCCACGATACACGGTCTTGACAGACAGACAGACGAAGAACAAAATGATCCTATAAGGGATCCGTTATTCCCTTTGAGGTACGAAACCACAAAAATCCAAGGAAAGACTAGAACTGAATAAAACCTATAATTTATAAATAGGCATTTTCTTAACACTTCTATAGCCGTTGTTTCTCGCCGATATAATCGCATGCTCTGTGAATAGCCGCACATTGTTGAATAATGCAGATATCATCACGCTATTGTACTCAATCGTACCTGCAGATTCCGTAGCGGAAGCTTACGGTTTTTAACACAATTATAGTGGAATTCTGTTCAGCTGCTATTGTTAATTATGTGAGAATAAAAATAGAAGAGGTCGTTTGTTGTATAAGATGAGGAAAGGGACTACGGTCTATTTTACATAGCATGAGTAGGATGACAGCAGGACGAAAATATGTACCTTCAATATGACAGCTGTCACATTCACACAACGTAGCGATTGTGTGAATCTGACAGCTGTCACCCGCACCATCCTATAGAAGGAACATCGGTGTGGTTTTAGTCTGACACGCTCTCTCGCTCCGCCATAAGGCGAAAGAAGTCATTAGGTGATTTCCCAACTTCAAAAATAAAACCAGCGGAAAAAGAAATTCGTCGAAAATTAAATTATACCCATTAGGTAATATGGACACTCCCATGACCCAACATAATTTAATAGTAAAAATGACAAGATTATAAAATCACAAATGTTGATCTTGATCCTTACGCATGGATCTCAATAAATTAGTAGTATCTTCATGTCAAGAGAAAATAACTGAATACTAATTAATTAACCAATTTAATTGGACCCAGGCTGTTCAATGGAAAGTGTTATTTATTAATGTTATGTATAATTTAGTCGCGAAAAGCTATCAAGAGAAATTTTATACAATATTTGAGATTTCAACATATTCTTTTTTTAAACAAATATGCTAATTTGAAACTATTATGCAGAAACAAAGTTAAACATGGATTTAAAACGTTAAATGATAGTTAAAATATTTTGACCGCCAGTCACCTGAGTCGCACCATGCACACTGCCTCTGCCGCCGCTGAAGACGCCTGCTCTAAAAAAAGGCTTAAGTACGCTTCCTTGATCAGCTTTACCATTTTGTGCCGGTTGTTTTGGAGACTCTGGGCAGTTGGAGTACAGGCAAAGTATTTTGTGGGGGACATGGGCCGTAGGCTCGGAGAGGCAACGGGTGACTCCCGGTCCAGGTCGTTCTTGGTTCAAAGGATGGCCATCGCTACTTAGCGAGGTAGCTCAGCGAGTGCTATGGGCACCTTTGCACCAGGAACGATCAGGGGCGGGTTATTTACTGACGATTGACATTTAATTTAATTGTAAAATGTTTATTCTTTTATATTAGACATTAATGTTTTTTTTTTTATTCAATAAATGGCTTGATAAATAAACAAAAAGTTTAAATATTGAATTTTTGACTTGATTGAAGCTCACAAACTATTGGTCAAAGGGTGTTAGTAAAATTGCGGGGTCGATGCCAGATAAAGCTGCAAGAATATTTAGAAGAATATACCGTAGCCCATGAACGCAAAGAGCAACGAAAGGACACATGGTGAATCTTAGTCCCTTGAAAGTCTTATACAGACAGTGGTGGCCGAGCGGTAATGGATCCGACTTACGAGTTGTAGGTCGCGGGTTCAAACCCAGCCAGGCGCAATACTTGGTGTAATTTATTTCATCACCCACTGTTAACAAAACGGTGACTGTTAACATCGTGAGGAAACTGGCATGTCCTAGAACCAAAAATTGGAAGACATGTGACATTCACCAAATCGCACTGGGCCCGCGTGGTGGATTCCGGCCCATTCCCTCTCCTAGAGAGGTGACCTGAGTCCCAGCAGTGGGAACATTTAAAGGCTGATTATGCTAAAGTCTTACACGCCCTCTCGCACCAACCTAGAGTGCGAGAAGTCATTTGATGATTTCCCACCTAAAAATAAACATACAGTTGGTTACACAGCATTTCTCAAGGAAGCAAGTTTTTCATAACTGATAATCGCCATTATGGGTCTAGTGTTATGACAGGACCCGCTAAGTTCGATGCCAAAAGAGCTTGGAACGCAAAGGGTAACTAAAGGATACAGGTCCGAGCGTCCGTTAAGCGTCCGGACCGAACCCTAGTCGTCCGACGGGGCGTGCTGTTCCACGCGCGCAGTCGGTACGAAAGGCACCGAAGGAACAGGAGTGGGTTTATAGTCAGTAAAAGTCTGACACTATCTTCCGGATGTCATAAGATGATAATCCCACCGAAAAAAAAAAAATCTAATGGATACAGGTGGGTTTTAGTCAGATCAAGTGTAACACTATCTCTCGCTCCACCCAAAGCGGGAAAACTTATTTAATGATTTTCAATGAAAGTGTAGTTCGAAAGAGGGGTAGACTGCGGTGTCCCGCTAGATATTACTTATCAGAATACATAATATCAACAAAAGTAAAAACCTACACTTAAAAACAAAAGCACATCACATCCCAGATAATCAGTTCGCATCAGAAAAGACTCAGAAAAGTACAAAGAAATCGCAAGGGTCCATTGTAAATTGCCATGGGAACACCAGAAGGACAGGCGTGCACGAAGATAGGAGCACAATGACTGCCTGGTACCATATGTAGGTGGCGTGATGATAAGGTGGCCGTGTGAAAGCGGACGGTGTGCAAAGAGCGTTCTTGCTGACCTAAATAATGTGAGATTGTGTAAACGAGGGGTTATTAAAACTGTAGCGGCAGTTGTGACTTACTAGCTGTCACCCGTGGTTGCGCCTGCGCCTACGATGAGTGCTCCGCTCCTTTCGGTCGTAGCGTGATGTTACCTATATCACCTCCTCGATAAATGGGCTATATAAAACTGTAGCGACATCTATGGCGTCACATAAGAACTAATCCTGCATCGCGCAATCAAAGTTCTCCGCGCGTTTAGAACATATAGAACAGCCCGAAATCATCTATCGGGCAGGTAGTAGCCCACCAGACATAACACCCGTTTGGTCGGAGGATCCTCCCTTTTCAACGGAGGTTTGCGGGACTTTACTCTCTGTTCCACATACCTCCAAAACTGGTGACCCCGACGTGATATGAACACGCAACCTTCTGATGGATAAAAATGGTTTTCCATATCGAACCAGCCCCCCAGATACGACCGTTTTGTTTCGTGCGTGGCCTACTCGAGGCGTTCGACGCAAGAGAATCGAAACGAAACGGTCGTAACTTAGCTAGGGGGGCGGTAGTTCCTAAGATTAGTGCTTTCAATCAAATAAACATCAGCTTAATAATCTCGTGTCAAAGTGTTTGTTACCAATCTCCTCCGAGACCGATTTTTATAAATTTCTATATGTACCTATATTTGGTAGGTCCGAGAATTGGTCGTACGCTAATTTGAACCGACTTCAAAAAGAAGGAGGTTCTATGTTCGGCTGAATGTATTTTTTTTTATGTATGTTCACCGATTTCTCGGTCAATTGTGGATCGATTTTGAAACTATTTTTTTTTTATTGGAAGTTTATGCTTTCAAATTGGTCCCATAGAAATAAATATGAATAAAGATTATACGCGTTTTCCTCTCTGGGAATATATCGAACTGATCTGATGATGAAGCCTGTAGTTAGGCACCGGAACTTTGTAATAAATTTATGTAATCTAACCGTGTTTGGGACTATTAGAATTGTTATGAGATACACTGTGGCTATAAAGTATTTAAGTTTGGTTGAGAGGTACTTTTTAAAATAAAAAGCTTTTCACAAAAAAATACAACCGACTTCAATGTAAAAAAAAATACTGAAAAATGCAAAATAATTTTAATTTGAGTCCCAGGATTGCTCAAAAGAGTTAACTTGGCCCTGGAACACAAAGGGCCAACTGAAGAAGCACGTGTGGGTTTTAGTCAGTAAGTCTGAAACTTCTTCTCGCTCCACCCAGAGCGGGAGAAGTTATTTGTTGATTTTCTACCCTAGAAAAAAGAAATTCATAGCTTATTCACTCCGGTAAACGGTAAATAAGCACTTACAGACGTGTACAAAGGTATGCATATTTGTAGAAATTATGTTAAACCTTAGCCTTTTGAAACATAATCTTAATAAAATTGATGTCATAAAATATCGAAGTTATGATTGTTCGCTTTCTAAAACAGATTTAGTTTTGTTTACTTAATTACCAGAGAGAATGGTAGGCTGTTTCGAAAGTATCTTGCCTTTATAAACATCTATAGATTCGATGTAGACAAGTCTGCTGAGATAGCCAATGTGTTTAGAAAATGTGGCCTACTGAATAGGCTACCGGCTACATAAGATTTAGCTAAAGGCGTTTTGTCTTTCACCTATAAATATAAGTAACAAAACAACATGCTACTGCTAGGCCCCTACGGTTTGCTGACATCTCTTTGAAGAGCGCGTGGATCACTACGCGCTGTCGACGACTTGGGCTCGGTCCAGTCGATTACCGGACGGTTGGTCGGTGAGCTACCCATTGCTCGATGTCCGCAAACCCGCGTCTACCGTCATACCGCTTGTAGTCGGGATCGGGTCTCGGCGGCTAGGACGTGAGGATGTTCGTTCCCTCACGCGTGCGCCCTCCTCCATTACATACATGCAGCATTACTGCTTCACAGAAGTAGGCGACCGCCTGCCATTCCTCCTCGCACCGGACCATAGCCTACCACACCTCCAACGTATGCTCCACCGTGTCCTCCGGATCGTTCACACAATGGTGACACGCGGGCGTTTCTTCCGCCTGAATCCGATGCAGGAACCTCTCGTACTTACCATGTCCGGTGAGGACCTGCGTCATGCGGAAGGTGAGGACATCGTGACGCTTCTTCAACCACTCCTCAAATAGAGAACTTACCGCCATGATTATGGCGTGCCTATTGTAACGCCACCTGGAGGGAAAGTAGTCTAAATACTGGAGATAGGAAATTTTACTCGAAGCAAACATTCCTTTAAAGGAAACAAAACTGCACACAAAGATTTTTGTAATATCGCTTGCTACATCTGGAAATCGAACCTGTCAAAATGCAAAAAATAACACCCTGTATTTATATGAGTCAATATAGTTAATTTGCACCCGATCAAAATCAGGGCAGATCACTAATCACACTAATATTATAATGAAAGGCGAAAGTTTGTAAGTGTGTCATGTATGTATGTTTGTTACTTTTTCACGTTCGAAGCGCTTATACAGCCTCTATACTGCTTACAGTGTACACATGAACCTTTATACGGCTCTTATACAGCTTATTATGCTGCTTAGGAACCATTTAACGGATTTGGATGAAATTTGTCACACGGGTAGACAATGTCCTAGACTAGCATACAGGTTACTTTTTATCCCGGAAATATGTTCCCTAAGGACAATTCTTTCCTTTCATGCGAGTGAAGCCGCTGGCATCAGCTAATAAGTGATAAATACAACTATGTATATGACTTGGCTAACTTACAAACAAATGCACAACAAACCGTAAAAATGGATCATAACTCTTAAATAAACAAGTACAATTTATTATGAAGTTTGTATGTAGAAACATTTTGACAAGCTGATTCATCAGTCAATATTATAATTAACTCAGTATTTTACAACAGAAAATTTTGCACACCTATGTATCTACTTGGAAATCGAAAGTAGCATTGTTAGGGTTCTTTTTATTCGGTGGGAAAATCATCCAATGACATCCCCCGCTCTTGGGCCAAGCGGGAGATAGTGTCAGACTTTTACTGACTAAAAACCCACTCCTGTTCCTTCGTTGCCTTTCAAACCAAATAAAAAAAAAGAAACCAGAAGGCTTCGACCCTGCTGGGCCCCCACGGTTGCTGACATTTCCTTGAGGCGCGCGTGGAACACTACGCGCCGTCGACGACTTGGGCTCGGTCCGGACGGTTACCGGACGGTCGGACGGCGAGCTAGCAAAATGCACTGTTAGGGTGCCACCACTCCAATTGGTCGACTGTATCGACAGTCGATCAATTAACCCCCTGTCTGGAGTATTACCATGACATATTAAAATGTCAAGCGTATGAACGAGAAAATTATACACCCTATATTTGAAAACCAGCGTCAGGCACTAGTTGCCTGGCATTTAGGCTGAACTGGACCTATTTTGGTGTAGCCGTGAGACACACAACTATATTTTTTGCTTCAGTTTTTTTATATATTTTTTGTTTATTTTTTCCTAATATTATGTTTGTGCCTTGTGCTGTAGCAAATAATTTATTTTTTTCTTTCTTCCTTTTCTTCTATATAGCTCTATCCCTTTAACAGTTCAGTTTAGGTCGTCAAATGGACTTCGTTAATAGCTCGTAGTATCTGATCGACACTAGATTGGATCAATCGACGTTGATCATCAGTTGGTGCCACACCAATTCATCGAATGACTGATATCGCTGAAGGAGGCAAGCGTGCTCCATCGTCGGCCACATCATCGCTTCAGGTGAGATAGTGGTCAAACGCGAGCCTATCAATAATAAAAAAAGGATAATATTGTGAGGAAACCTGAACTTATTATTTATTACATACTAACGTCCCGCCCTAGCCTCGCTCGGGTGTTAGAAATCTTTGAAATTCTCAGCTTTTTTTTACTATAGTATACCAATAATATAATCAGCCTTTTGTAATGTTCCTTCCTCCTGCTGGGACTCGACCTCCTCTCTCTAAGAGAAGGAATGGTAATTCACCACGCGGGCACAATGCGGAGTGGTGGTGAATGTCACATGTGTTCGAATTTTTGGTTCTATGTCCTAGAATAGGCGGTTTCCTCACGATGTTTTCCTTCACCGTTTTGAGAATAGTGGTAATGCATGTGTCCTGGGTGGGAGTCGAACCCACGACCTCCGACATAGCAGTCAGGACCACTCACCACCAGATCAACCGGCCTGGCTAAAGTATACATGTACTATACACCTAAACTTTACTCATGTCTTTTTTTTGTGTGTGAAAATCATCTAATGACAAATCCCGCTCTTGGGCGGAGGTCGAGATAGTGTCAACCCACTCCTCTTCTTTGCCTTCGTCCCAGGGCACCGGGTTTCACTTTCACATTACCCGTGGCCCCAGTAGGCTTCGACCCTGCTGGCCCCTACGATTTGCTGACATCTCCCTGAGGCGCGCGTGGAACAATACGCGCCGTTGACGACTTGGGCCCAGTCCGGACGGTTACCGGATAACCTTTCTCATACTTAACAATTTGATAGCGTTATGGGACATGTCAAGGGTCATTTAGTCCCCTATTGTATCTAAAGCTGTAGACAGCCATAGGAAGTGATGGGATGATGCTATTCGTCCGACACCACACGGTACAAAACTAAAATAACTTAATAGACACTTAATCACAAAAATGTGTACAGAAGCTTTCATTTATTACCAAACGAGATAATTCACTATTATTACCTTATTAGTTGTTATGTGTTGCATAATGCGGAACAACATCACGCTTTGTAAATATTATTAATCTTAAAGAGGTTGCCTTGAAGGAAGCACTTTAGTATTTAATTGATTGTAACATAATGATCTGGTGCCTTAAATGTCAGGCGTGTGAGCGAGAAAAAGGGAGAGCACCATCTCTTTAACAGTTAAGTTTAGGCGTAAAATAGATCATGTTAAGAGGTCGTGGTATTTTGACATGTGAAGATTTCAAGTTTGAGTCACAGATATTTATTCCTTTGACTTGTGGATATTCCAAAGTTGGGTCAGAGATATTTATTCCTCTGACTTGTAAAGATTTCAAGTTTGGGTCAGAGATATTTATTCCCCTGACTTGTGAAGATTCCAAAGTTGGGTCAGAGATATTTATTCCTCTGACTTGTAAAGATTTCAAAGTTGGGTCAGAGATATTTATTCCTCTGACTTGTAAAGATTTCAAAGTTGGGTCACAGATATTTATTCCTTTGACTTGTGGATATTCCAAAGTTGTGTCAGAGATATTTATTCCTTTGACTTGTGAAGATTCCAAAGTTGGATCGGAGATATTTATTCCTCTGACTTGTGACGATTTCAAAGTTGGGTCAGAGATATTTATTCCTCTGACTTGTAAAGATTTCAAAGTTGGGTCAGAAATATTTATTCCTCTGACTTGTGAAGATTCCAAAGTTGGATCGGAGATATTTATTCCTCTGACTTGTGACGATTTCAAAGTTGGGTCAGAGATATTTATTCCTCTGACTTGTAAAGATTTCAAAGTTGGGTCACAGATATTTATTCCTTTGACTTGTGGATATTCCAAAGTTGTGTCAGAGATATTTATTCCTTTGACTTGTAAAGATTTCAAAATTGGGATAGAGATGTTTATTCCTTGACTTGTGAAGATTTCAAGGTTGGGTCAGAAATATTTATTCCTCTGACTTGTGAAGATTCCAAAGTTGGATCGGAGATATTTATTCCTCTGACTTGTGAAGATTCCAAAGTTGGGTCGGAGATATTTATTCCTCTGACTTGTGGAGATTCCAAAGTTGGGTCAGAGATATTTATTCCTCTGACTTGTGAACATTTCAAGTTTGGGTCAGAGATATTTTTTCTTCTGACTTGTGAATATTTCAAGGTTGGGTCAGAGATATTTATTCCTTTGACTTGTAAAGATTTCAAAATTGGGATAGAGATGTTTATTCCTTGACTTGTGAAGATTTCAAGGTTCGGTCAGAAATATTTATTCCTCTGACTTGTGAAGATTTCAAAATTGGGTCAGAGATATTTATTCCTCTGACTTGTGACGATTTCAAAATTGGGCAGAAATATTTATTCCTTGACTTGTGAAGATTTCAAGGTTGGGTCAGAGATATTTATTCCTCTGACTTGTAAAGATTTCAAAGTTGGGTCACAGATATTTATTCCTTTGACTTGTGGATATTCCAAAGTTGTGTCAGAGATATTTATTCCTTTGACTTGTAAAGATTTCAAAATTGGGATAGAGATGTTTATTCCTTGACTTGTGAAGATTTCAAGGTTGGGTCAGAAATATTTATTCCTCTGACTTGTGAAGATTCCAAAGTTGGATCGGAGATATTTATTCCTCTGGCTTGTGACGATTTCAAAGTTGGGTCAGAGATATTTATTCCTCTGACTTGTAAAGATTTCAAAGTTGGGTCACAGATATTTATTCCTTTGACTTGTGGATATTCCAAAGTTGTGTCAGAGATATTTATTCCTTTGACTTGTGAAGATTCCAAAGTTGGATCGGAGATATTTATTCCTCTGACTTGTGAACATTTCAAGTTTGGGTCAGAGATATTTTTTCTTCTGACTTGTGAATATTTCAAGGTTGGGTCAGAGATATTTATTCCTTTGACTTGTAAAGATTTCAAAGTTGGGTCAGAGATATTTATTCCTCTGACTTGTGACGATTTCAAAATTGGGCAGAAATATTTATTCCTTGACTTGTGAAGATTTCAAGGTTGGGTCAGAGATATTTATTCCTCTGACTTGTAAAGATTTCAAAGTTGGGTCACAGATATTTATTCCTTTGACTTGTGGATATTCCAAAGTTGGGTCAGAGATATTTATTCCTCTGACTTGTAAAGATTTCAAAGTTGGGTCACAGATATTTATTCCTTTGACTTGTGGATATTCCAAAGTTGTGTCAGAGATATTTATTCCTTTGACTTGTAAAGATTTCAAAATTGGGATAGAGATGTTTATTCCTTGACTTGTGAAGATTTCAAGGTTGGGTCAGAAATATTTATTCCTCTGACTTGTGAAGATTCCAAAGTTGGATCGGAGATATTTATTCCTCTGACTTGTGACGATTTCAAAGTTGGGTCAGAGATATTTATTCCTCTGACTTGTAAAGATTTCAAAGTTGGGTCACAGATATTTATTCCTTTGACTTGTGGATATTCCAAAGTTGTGTCAGAGATATTTATTCCTTTGACTTGTAAAGATTTCAAAATTGGGATAGAGATGTTTATTCCTTGACTTGTGAAGATTTCAAGGTTGGGTCAGAAATATTTATTCCTCTGACTTGTGAAGATTCCAAAGTTGGATCGGAGATATTTATTCCTCTGACTTGTGAAGATTCCAAAGTTGGGTCGGAGATATTTATTCCTCTGACTTGTGGAGATTCCAAAGTTGGGTCAGAGATATTTATTCCTCTGACTTGTGAACATTTCAAGTTTGGGTCAGAGATATTTTTTCTTCTGACTTGTGAATATTTCAAGGTTGGGTCAGAGATATTTATTCCTTTGACTTGTAAAGGTTTTAAAGTTGGGTCAGAGATATTTATTCCTCTGACTTGTGAAGATTTCAAAGTTGGGTCGGAGATATTTATTCCTCTGACTTGTGGAGATTCCAAAGTTGGGTCAGAGATATTTATTCCTCTGACTTGTGAAGATTTCAAAATTGGGTCAGAGATATTTATTCCTCTGACTTGTGACGATTTCAAAATTGGGCAGAAATATTTATTCCTTGACTTGTGAAGATTTCAAGGTTGGGTCAGAGATATTTATTCCTCTGACTTGTGAAGATTCCAAAGTTGGGTCGGAGATATTTATTCCTCTGACTTGTGAAGATTTCAAAGTTGGGTCAGAGATATTTATTCCTCTGACTTGTGAAGATTTCAAAGTTGGGTCAGAGATATTTATTCCTCTGACTTGTGAAGATTTCAAAGTTGGGTCAGAGATATTTATTCCTCTGACTTGTGACGATTTCAAAATTGGGCAGAAATATTTATTCCTTGACTTGTGAAGATTTCAAGGTTGGGTCAGAGATATTTATTCCTCTGACTTGTGACGATTTCAAAATTGGGCAGAAATATTTATTCCTTGACTTGTGAAGATTTCAAGGTTGGGTCAGAGATATTTATTCCTCTGACTTGTGACGATTTCAAAATTGGGCAGAAATATTTATTCCTTGACTTGTGAAGATTTCAAGGTTGGGTCAGAGATATTTATACCTCTGACTTGTAAAGATTTCAAAGTTGGGTCAGAGATATTTATTCCTCTGACTTGTAAAGATTTCAAAGTTGGGTCAGAGATATTTATTCCTCTGACTTGTAAAGATTTCAAAGTTGGGTCAGAGATATTTATTCCTCTGACTTGTAAAGATTTCAAAGTTGGGTCAGAGATATTTATTCCTCTGACTTGTGACGATTTCAAAATTGGGCAGAAATATTTATTCCTTGACTTGTGAAGATTTCAAGGTTGGGTCAGAGATATTTATTCCTCTGACTTGTGACGATTTCAAAATTGGGCAGAAATATTTATTCCTTGACTTGTGAAGATTTCAAGGTTGGGTCAGAGATATTTATTCCTCTGACTTGTGAAGATTTCAAAGTTGGGTCAGAGATATTTATTCCTCTGACTTGTGAAGATTTCAAAGTTGGGTCAGAGATATTTATTCCTCTGACTTGTGAAGATTTCAAAGTTGGGTCAGAGATATTTATTCCTCTGACTTGTGAAGATTTCAAAGTTGGGTCAGAGATATTTATTCCTCTGACTTGTGAAGATTTCAAAGTTGGGTCAGAGATATTTATTCCTCTGACTTGTGAAGATTTCAAAGTTGGGTCAGAGATATTTATTCCTCTGACTTGTGAAGATTTCAAAGTTGGGTCAGAGATATTTATTCCTCTGACTTGTGACGATTTCAAAATTGGGCAGAAATATTTATTCCTTGACTTGTGAAGATTTCAAAGTTGGGTCAGAGATATTTATTCCTCTGACTTGTGACGATTTCAAAATTGGGCAGAAATATTTATTCCTTGACTTGTGAAGATTTCAAGGTTGGGTCAGAGATATTTATTCCTCTGACTTGTGAAGATTCCAAAGTTGGGTCGGAGATATTTATTCCTCTGACTTGTGAAGATTTCAAAGTTGGGTCAGAGATATTTATTCCTCTGACTTGTGAAGATTTCAAAGTTGGGTCAGAGATATTTATTCCTCTGACTTGTGAAGATTTCAAAGTTGGGTCAGAGATATTTATTCCTCTGACTTGTGACGATTTCAAAATTGGGCAGAAATATTTATTCCTTGACTTGTGAAGATTTCAAGGTTGGGTCAGAGATATTTATTCCTCTGACTTGTGACGATTTCAAAATTGGGCAGAAATATTTATTCCTTGACTTGTGAAGATTTCAAGGTTGGGTCAGAGATATTTATTCCTCTGACTTGTGACGATTTCAAAATTGGGCAGAAATATTTATTCCTTGACTTGTGAAGATTTCAAGGTTGGGTCAGAGATATTTATACCTCTGACTTGTAAAGATTTCAAAGTTGGGTCAGAGATATTTATTCCTCTGACTTGTAAAGATTTCAAAGTTGGGTCAGAGATATTTATTCCTCTGACTTGTAAAGATTTCAAAGTTGGGTCAGAGATATTTATTCCTCTGACTTGTAAAGATTTCAAAGTTGGGTCAGAGATATTTATTCCTCTGACTTGTGACGATTTCAAAATTGGGCAGAAATATTTATTCCTTGACTTGTGAAGATTTCAAGGTTGGGTCAGAGATATTTATTCCTCTGACTTGTGACGATTTCAAAATTGGGCAGAAATATTTATTCCTTGACTTGTGAAGATTTCAAGGTTGGGTCAGAGATATTTATTCCTCTGACTTGTGAAGATTTCAAAGTTGGGTCAGAGATATTTATTCCTCTGACTTGTGAAGATTTCAAAGTTGGGTCAGAGATATTTATTCCTCTGACTTGTGAAGATTTCAAAGTTGGGTCAGAGATATTTATTCCTCTGACTTGTGAAGATTTCAAAGTTGGGTCAGAGATATTTATTCCTCTGACTTGTGAAGATTTCAAAGTTGGGTCAGAGATATTTATTCCTCTGACTTGTGAAGATTTCAAAGTTGGGTCAGAGATATTTATTCCTCTGACTTGTGAAGATTTCAAAGTTGGGTCAGAGATATTTATTCCTCTGACTTGTGACGATTTCAAAATTGGGCAGAAATATTTATTCCTTGACTTGTGAAGATTTCAAAGTTGGGTCAGAGATATTTATTCCTCTGACTTGTGACGATTTCAAAATTGGGCAGAAATATTTATTCCTTGACTTGTGAAGATTTCAAAGTTGGGTCAGAGATATTTATTCCTCTGACTTGTAAAGATTTCAAAGTTGGGTCAGAGATATTTATTCCTTGACTTGTGAAGATTTCAAAGTTGGGTCAGAGATATTTATTCCTCTGACTTGTAAAGATTTCAAAGTTGGGTCAGAGATATTTATTCCTCTGACTTGTGAAGATTTCAAAGTTGGGTCAGAGATTTCTATAGATTATGTTGGTTCAAAAAGCCATTTTGTTTTTATTGGAATACATCTTATAGCTCTTCCAGCTCTGGGTGAAGTGAGAGAGATTGTCAGACTTTTGAGGATTGAGATATCTTTATTTCTCATAAGAATCACAATTCAATTATTTGAGAAATTTAAACCAGCTTACAAATATGATTGGTAACATTATATAGTAACCGTTATAACTAAAATTACAATGTAAAAGAATCAATCGACAATACTTTTAGAGTTAAATCTTTTACTTAGCATAACCCACCTGCGTTCCTTCAGTTACCCATTTTTTTGGCCGATCAGTTGACAGTTGACAGCTTAGTTGACGCTTCGCGTGACCTCTGCCTGGCTTTTACCTCGATCAGAGATTAAGCGTTGCCATATAACGTGGCAATGCCGCCAGCCTTTTGGGCACACTTCCAGTCGACAGCGATGCGGAGGAATTTTGTGACGCCATATTTTAGCTAGTAGTTTTTGCCTTTAGTGTATTTAATGTGTAGTTTAAATTAGATTGAATTAGAGCTATTAAACGAATTAAAGAAATGAAGTTAAAATCTATATTTTGATATTTATCTCAGTCCTTATTTATTACTATTAGCTTATTAATTTAGCATATAAATGTTTTCTATTATTATGAGTACCTACCCCGTCTTTATGATACTTTCTATTTCAAAGATTATTTATTTATTGTTGCACGCCTACCACAATGAAGTATTTTTAACCCGAAGTAGGTAATGCCTTGTTGCATTAAGTCATACTGGACAAAAAGTTTAAATAAATCTGTATTAGCCCTGATTCTATATCTTTATTGTTATTATTTTTTTAGAAGTTACATAACTCTATAGGTGCAATATTTCTAAATGTCCATAGTCTCCAGGCACAGCGGGAGACAGACAGCAATCGACTTCCGACCCTAAGTTCACGGCTCTAATTACAATTTGACCTCGCAATTGCAAGTGAACAAATACGATAATAACCGTGAAAAATGTCAAATCATACTTACTACATAATGACAAATTTCCATACTTACAAACTTTCATACATACATTGAGAATGGAAGTTTATCCATGCTACTACGGGATATATTTTTTTCAATACACTTACTCGAAAACCCGCTCTTATCACACCGCTTTTAGGCACGCAATAGACTGTTTTCCGCAATAGTGCAGAAAAGTGCGCGTGCTCTCCCCCGCCAGTGTCATTACATTTATCGTATCAGGCTAGGCGCGAGTCGCCGGTCAACCCCCGTTTATTCATTTCTTCGTAAGTGTATTGAAAAAAGTCGTTTGATACACGTGCAAATTTGTCACTGCAGCCCTCGGCTCCTTAACACACTCGCATTCGGCTCGTGCGAATTCCGCCTCGGTCGCAATGACAAAATTTCTGCACTTGTATCAAAATGTACTATTTACATCTTTACTTAGTGCTTCCTTTATTCAAGCAACTCTTGCACACATGCTTTCATGACTCAGCAGCTCAAGTTGAGTGGTGTCTGACAGAAAATAATTTTATGATTTTAATTAATATCACGTCAGTCTCACAGCCGCTACGCAAGAGTCTCCACGGATTGGGTTCCTGTAGGTGGAAAGCATTGAAGATGTTGCGGTGGAGCAATGTTTTGGACACAGACGACGAGGACAGATACGAATAATAATTTAATATATATAATAAATATACAAATACGAAACGGCATGAGAAGAAAGTCATGAAGGGCTCGGGAAGACCTTTAAGAAATGGTAATAACTACAAAATATAATTTATAACATATCTTTATACAGAAGTATAATTAATATAATAATATTCCACAACTATCACACAACGCCGTCTAGTCTCAAGCTAAGCAGAGCTTGTGTTATGAGTACTAGACAACTGATAAACATACTTATATATTTCTAAATACATACTTATATAGATAAATTACACCTAGACACAGAATTCTTCTATATGTGTGTTTGACACCTAACTCTTTCTGAACGGCTTGATGATATTTCGTGGATATATTTGAGTGGATCCCTAGATGGCTTGAAAATACAATTAAACCCGGTAGGTGGCGCTGCAATCGGGTATTATTATTTTTTCTGACGGAATGCCAGCTTCCTCCAGCGTCCCGGTAGCCGATGTTCTGCCTGAAAGCTGCCAGGCAGAACAGAACAAATCTTTCTGTTACACAAACCCCAATCATGTTTTAAAATTTTATCATCTTTAATATGTGTATCACGACTTATTAAGTCATCATCCTAAACGGATAGCATTAGACAAAAAAGCTTAAATTTTAAACGATCTAGTACATTGCCAAACTGTTATGTGAAACCTGAAGGTCATCACTTTCCATCATTTTGTATATTGATGGTAAGTAAACCTTCAGAAGATAATATTTCAAGTAGATTGCTTAATTTATTTAGTCATTTGCTGCTTGAATCAATATAGAGGTGACTTGGTAGTTCGAAATTTGTCGGTATTCATAATTGATATTTATTTTATGAATTAGTACTTATGGGGACGCAACTCGACTTACATTTTCACTGTTTTTCATACAACCGCTCTTATGCAATTATGACATTATTACACATTTTTATTAGATATTTTGGAAACACAGTATCTTGTGGATATTATCTAGGCTTCTATTGAAATCAATTTATAAATTTGTGTAAAACTAATCCAGGTAAAACCTCCGAAAATCTGCTATTTTGCATGAACTTTGACACTTCATAATTTACTCAAAAAGTTAAAAAAGCAATAAAAGCCTTACAAATTTAATCAAGATTCTAAATGACGACAACTTTTTTTCAAAAACTTTTAAGGGCTTAAAACAAAACAAAAAACACGTATTTCCTGGAACAAATTTTGTAAAAGATTCAGACAGAGGTCAAAGTTTCTTTTAAAATCCACACATTACTGTGTGGATTTTAAAATAAACTTTACAACATGAAATGGTTAAATCATAAGAGAACCATGTAGGTCGTCAGTTTTTAGGGTTTCGTACCTACCTCAAAAAGAAAAAACGGAACCCTTATAGGATAACTTTGTTGTCTATCTGTCTGTCAAGACCCTTTATCTCGGGAACGTGTGGAGGAATCGAGTTGATATTAAAACTCGAGTCTGCGGTCCCTTGAAGCTGTGAAAAAATCAAACTTCTGAGTTAGCAAAAAAAAAAAATACGGCCGTTTATGAAAACCGTATATTTCGACACTCAAGGGAATCAAAATTCATAAGGTTCTTCCCGTTAACCCAGAATCCTGAAATTTGGCATAAAGCAAGGTTTTATAGCATAGGTATAAGAAAAAACTGTAAATTTGTAGTTACGTCACCAAAAAAAAAATTTTGGTAATTTCGAAAAAATTCCGAAACTCCATTCGGGACTTGAACTATTTACATAATAGGTTAGCTTGTACGGAACCCTCAGTGCGCAAGTCCAACTCGCACTTGCCCAGTTTTTTGTTTTTTTTTTTATTTGTTACGATTTAACTCAAAAACTACTGGACTGATTTTGTTAAATTCTTTCACCATTAGAAAGCTACATTTTCACTGATTAATAGGCTTGTATTTTCTATTTCTACGCGGGCGAAGCCGCTGGCAAAAGCTAGTAGTTATTCAACAGAAACGCAGGTTGGCCAATAACAATAAAATAAAAACAAATGCAATAAATATCGAACAAAACAATAAGTATAGAAACTGTTTTCAAAACCTAGTTAAATTAAATTACAAATATCAAAAGAAATAATATATAAGTAACTGCTATTGTAATTTATTGATGGCTACGACTTAAAAGTGCACCAAAAAGTATAGAAAAAGTTAATTAAATATGTCAATCAAATCAGTTTTTGTAAAAAAATATTATGAAGTTAAATATTGACAGGGCGACTATGGACTGCAATACATTGACAAACATTTTCACTAAGAAACTAAATCAGTAGGTACGCATAAAACTAGCAACCTTATTGTATTTAAAAAAAACTGGCCAAGTGATGAAGTGTTCCGTAATACAATATTAATATCAAGCAAAAAATGGTAAAAAATCATGTATGGAAGATAAATATTTATTTCATTTTAATTAAGTATTTATTTTAAAAACAAATGTAGAACTAAATGTTCTGCGAATATCATGCAAAAAAATCACGTTTGATGTTTTTTTTAAGCCCCACTTAAATAATTAATTCATTCTGTTTTTAGAATTTTTAGGGTTCCGTTTTTTCCTTTTGAAGTAAAAGGAAAAAACGGAGCCCTTATGGGATAATTTTGATGTCCGTCCGTCTGTCTGTCTGTCTCTCCAGAACCTTTATTTCGGGAACGCGTGGAGGTATCGAGTTGAAATTTAAACCATATACTCAGGTCTGCGGTCCCTTGAAGCTGTGAAAAAGTTAAGCTTCTGAATCATCGGAGAAAAAAAGACACGGCCGTTTCTGTCGCAAAAAACGTGTATTGACGATTCCACTGTCCGTCCGTCTGTGTATCACCAGGCTGCATCTCATGAACAATGAAAGCTAGACATTTTCACAGATGATGTGATTGCTGTTGCCGCTATAACAAAAAAACTGGGCAAGTGCGAGTCGGACTCGCGCACTCGGGGTTTCGTACAAACTTACCTATGAAAACAGTTCAATTTCCAAATCGAATCTCAAAGATTTTTACAAATCGCATAAATGTTTTTATTTTGTGTCGTAACTACAAATTTATAGTTTTCAGATTTGTTCCTATACTTATGCTATGAGACCTTGCTTCATGCCAAATTTCAGGATTCTAGAACAACGGGAAGTACCCTATGAATTTTGATTCTCTTGAGAGTGTCGAAATATACGTTTTTGCAACATAAACAGCCATATCTTCTTTTTTCGAAGGTTTTTCACAGCTTCAAGGAACCGCAGATATGAGTATATGGTTTTAACTTCAACTCGATATCTCCACGCGTTCCCAAGATAAAGGGTCTTGACAGACAGACCGACAGACAGACGGACGGTCAACAAAGTTATCCTTTAAGGGTTCCGTTTTTTTCTTTTGAGGTACGGAACCATAAAAAATATTTTTAAAACACTTTTTGTTCAAGTCTTTAATTTGTGAATGTTCAACCATCTGATTCAGTGATGTCAAATAGTTTTAATTAATTAATTACACTTTTTAAGACAATGACGCAACTGTTTCATTTGAGGAAGTAGAGAAACAGGAACAAAATATAAATGTAACTGTCTAAAATAAAATAAAAAATAACTGATATTAGCACAAGATTGTAACGTTGCATAATCTTTATATTACAATAATTTTATCTCGTTAAACAATTAAAAGATATTCTTGTTAAGAGTTAGTAAGGTGCCTCGAAATATTATGAAATGTTGCCAACGTAAATAAAATAAATACTTAAGTTATTACTGAAGGTGATCTAATTATTATGAAACGAAATGTTGTAATAAAATTATCAGTTTTGTTTTATTTTTATCATAAATTGTGTCAAATGGAGCAACCAACCTCCTTTTTTTTCTGACCACAATCTCTACACACGTAACTTTCGAAGATAGGTGCTGTGTAAGCTAATGACAGCTTACAGTATTAGCACTTTTAAAAGCTTGTTTTAAGAGGAGGAGGAGCTAAATAATAACATCCTCACGGGTTGATGTCTAAAGTTAAGCAATTCTTGACAAGGCCGGTCTATGGATAGGTGAACTAACCGAGATTCTGTCGCCTATAATTTGTAGATCGTTGATAGTCGTTACGGAACAGCCAAGCCAAGCTATGACAAGTTGAACCAAGTTAGAAAGCCAGGAAATCTGACATCTCGCACCAAGGACACGGTGGAGTATACGGTGAAGGTCTACCCCGCTTGAGCTCGACACGACCGACGCGGCGGCGGCTGGGCCAGGTCATGGTACGCACACATAGACGGCAAGTGTGCGAGGGAACACCGGTGTGTTCCTCCGCCCTCCCCAGGGCCTAGACGTTCATGAGGAATTCCAACCCAAAAAAAGGCCAAAGAACAAAGCAAGAAGGAACTCTCTGCCACACTCCCTTCGCGACAGCCCTTCTCTGGATGTCTTCAAGAGGAAACTTAACTTTCATTATTGACATAATATTAGTATATATATTATAATTATATATTAGACTTATGTATAGTATAATTGTATATTAAGTAGATTTAGTTATGTAAGGTTTATATTGTGCACTGGATCCTACTCTCGAATACTCTCTGTAACTCAAAGGTTTGCTAGGAGAAAACTCATTGTTGAGTTAAGCTCGCCTTTGTATATAAACTGTATGTATCACCGTGTATTCTGTATGTTTTTGTGTACAATAAAGAAAAGTAGACACCTCCGAAGAAAAAAAAAACAAAGCAGCAATGCGAGCCAAGGACGGGGAGCGTCCGGAGATGCCCGTGGCGGCTACCCTAGGAGCCATTTCTTTTTTTTTATCTGATTATGTGTACAAAAACTTACAAGTAGCTTCAATCCAATATTTCTACATCAAAATGAACAATAACCCGTAATAATCCCGCAACACCTACCAACCAATTTACAGATCATTCCACTCTATAAAGCAGACGCGATCATAAAAGAAAGACACCGTTCCTTCTGAACGAGATTAATGACCGGACAAATAGCCCACCAGCTCTAATCTTCCACCCATAATCTGCTGCCTTGAGCAACATAATCATCTTGTACTAATACTTACATAACATCAGACATTACGTGTATTTAGGGTTACCAACTATACACCTTTATAATAACGTATCCTACTTTATTTTTCGTAAACATTTATTATTAATTTGTGCAAAGTTTAGTTGGTTTCTGTAAGTAACAATATCTTAAAAAAATATTTTTTGCTGTCCTGAGTTCAGAAGGTTTATTATTTTCTTTAAAGGAAATTTTATGATAAATTTTGTAGTTTTGCTTACTATGAGCACCACTTATCATATTGTAATATTAGCTCCCCAACTCATGAGTTCATTTCATGAGTTCATGAGTTTTGCCATGGCAAAATGTGTCTTTGAGCTAATAAATTATGTTACCATATATTATCTTGTACCGCATTTAATGCAAATAAATGGCTTTGACTTTATACTTTTGCATAAAAAAAAAGTATATGAAAATATTCTATTTTTAAACTTTACTGTGATGCGTAAAATGTAATACTAATATGCATAATAACTGATCTGAAAATCAATGTTTCTACGTTGAAACATGAAATCAATAGATACAAATAAAGTTGAGTTGGAAATTAATGACTTAGTGTATTTAACTAAAGAGTACATAAGGTGTCCAAAAATTTCAGGATAATGAAAATCTATTAGTGTGAGCTAGAACAGCATAGCACACAAAAATATGTCTTCAAGAGAAATAAATAAATACAATTTTTGGAAAAAAACTTTTTTTTTCTTTCAATTAGGTACGTTTTTTGGTCTTTCAATTTGGTCCGTATGGTGTTCGGACGTAAAGAATAACACCATCCCATTTCTTCCCGTGGGTGTCGTAAGAGGCGACTAAGGGACATACCAGAGAATGGGCAGCAGCATTCTTTGTGAATTCCAACAACCAAACTGCGATCGCCAACCCGCATGCCAAGCGTGGCGATTATGGCAAATCCCCCCAATGATAAGCACAACCAAAAACTGGCCCCTAGTGCCCGGCAGCCCGTCTACCCTTGACTCCGGTAGCGGTCAAGGTTACGGCGAGGCAAGGGGTGCGAAGAATCTCCGGATGGGATCCGGCTACCCCTTTAGACAACGACGACTGGACCTGGCAACATATAACACACGTACACTCCGGTCCGACGAGAAGATCACCGAACTTGAGGAAGAATTGAGCAGGTTACGATGGAGTATTGTGGGATTATCTGAAGTCCGAAGACAGGGGGAGGACACGATAATTCTCAAATCTGGTAACCTGCTTTATTTCCGGGAGGGTGACCAGCAGTCCCAGGGTGGTGTCGGGTTTATCGTCCACAGGTCCCTTGTGAACAATGTGGTGAGGATCGAGAGTGTGTCGACCAGGGTAGCGTATCTTATACTCAGAATATCATCAAGATATTCGCTGAAGGTCATACAGGTTTACGCACCGACCTCGACGCACCCCGACGACGAAGTAGAGTCCATGTATGAGGATATATCCAGAGCCATGCATGGTTCTAAGACTCACTTCACCGTGGTCATGGGGGACTTTAACGCGAAACTGGGTAAACAAGACGGTGATGAGCTGCGAGTGGGGCAATTTGGATTTGGACATCGGAACCGCCGGGGACAGCTATTGGCTAGTTTTATGGAGAAGGAGGGCCTCTATATGATGAACTCCTTCTTCAAAAAACGTGAGCGTAGGAAGTGGACCTGGCAAAGCCCTGATGGTGCGACCAGAAATGAGATTGACTTCATCATGTCGACGAAGAAGCAAATATTCAATGATGTCTCTGTGATCAACGCGGTGAAAACTGGAAGTGATCACCGCATGGTAAGAGGCACATTGAATATCAATATCAAGCTTGAAAGATCTCGACTGATGAAGTCTACGCTCCGTCCAGCACAGATCCAGATTCAAAACTCCGAGAGCTTTCAGCTCGAACTTCACAATCGTTTCGAGTGCCTAGGTGGCTCTGTGGACGAATACAACGATGGGTTCGTGGAAACTGTCCATACGGTCGGGTCTAAGTTTTTTAAGACTCGTCGTACAAGGAAGAAAAGGCTCTCTGATCAAACTCTCGAACTCATGAAAGAGAGGCGTGAGATGATTCTGCAGTCTTCAGACGATGCGTGCATCTACCGGCAGCTAAATAGACGGATCTCAAAGTCCTTAAAACGCGATCTCCGCCTCTTTAATACCGAAAGGATTAAAGATGCGATTGAGCGGAATAAGGGCTCCAAGGTTTTTGCAAGGGATCTGTCTATAGGGCAGAGCCAGCTCACGAAACTGAAGACCGACGATGGCAGAGTCATATCCGCCAAATCGGAGCTTCTGGGAGAGATCGAGGCATTCTATGGACAGCTGTACACATCTATCACAAAACCCACAACGAATCTAGCAAACGACCCAAGAGCTAGATTAACCCGGCACTATACCGAAGATATCCCGGATGTCAGCCTGTACGAGATTAGGGTGGCTCTGAAGCAGCTTAAAAACAACAAGGCGTCGGGTGACGACGGAATTACAGCCGAACTCCTGAAGGCGGGTGGAAAACCGGTCCTAAGGGCCCTTCAGAGGTTGTTCGATTCCGTCATACTTGAGGGAAAGACGCCACAGGCATGGAGCAGAGGTGTGGTGGTACTTTTCTTTAAGAAGGGCGACAATGCCCTGCTTAAGAATTACAGGCCCATCTCACTTCTGAGCCATGTCTACAAGCTGTTTTCCAGAGTCATCACGAATCGTCTCGCGCGCAGGTTCGACGACTTCCAGCCTCCCGAACAAGCCGGTTTCCGAAAAGGTTTCAGCACCGTAGACCACATACATACGCTTCGGCAGGTTATACAGAAGACAGAGGAGTATAACTTGCCTCTATGCTTAGCGTTCGTGGACTACGAAAAAGCTTTTGATTCGATCGAGACTTGGGCTGTACTGCAGTCTCTCCAACGGTGCCAGATTGACTATCGGTACATCGAAGTGCTGAAGTGTTTGTACGAAAACGCCACAATGTCAGTCCGACTTCAGGACCAGACCTCGAAACCTATCCTTCTGCAGCGGGGCGTGAGGCAGGGAGATGTCATCTCTCCGAAACTGTTCACGGCTGCAATGGAAGATGTCTTCAAGGTTCTGGACTGGAGTGGACTAGGCATTAATGTCAATGGCGAGTACATCACTCACCTTCGGTTTGCCGATGATATAGTAGTCATGGCTGAAACTACGGAGGAGCTCAGTACAATGCTCGATGACCTTAGTAGAGCTTCCAAAAGAGTGGGTCTTAAAATGAACATGGATAAAACCAAAGTCATGGTAAATAACCATGTAGAACCCACTCCGATCAAGATTGGAGACTCTGCACTCGAAGTTGTAGACGATTACGTTTACCTGGGACAGACAATCCAGTTGGGTAGGTCGAACTTTGAGAAAGAGGTCAATCGTCGAATCCGACTCGGCTGGGCAGCGTTCGGGAAGCTGCGCGGTATCTTCTCGTCCAACATACCACAGTGTCTCAAGACGAAAGTCTATGACCAGTGCGTGTTGCCAGTGATGACATATGGCTCTGAAACATGGTCGCTTACAATGGGCCTCATCAGAAGGCTTACAGTCACCCAAAGAGCAATGGAAAGGGCTATGCTCGGAGTTTCCTTGCGTGATCGCATAAAGAATGAAGATATCCGCAGGAGAACCAAGGTCGCCGACATAGCCCGAAGAATCGCCAAACTTAAGTGGCAGTGGGCAGGGCACATTGCTCGTAGAACAGATGGCCGATGGGGCCGAAAGGTTCTAGAGTGGCGACCGCGCACCGGAAGACGCAGCGTTGGAAGGCCTCCCACAAGGTGGACCGACGACCTGGTGAGGGTCGCGGGAGTGCGGTGGATGCGAGAAGCACAGGATCGGTCATTGTGGCGACGCTTGGGGGAGGCCTATGTCCAACAGTGGACGTCTTTCGGCTGAAATGATGAGGTACGTTTTTTATCTTAACAACAATTGGCAACCCTAATAAAATCAGACATTACATGTATATATTATAACACGACCGTTTCAAAAGACCGTCAGCATAGAATTGAGAGGAGAAGATGAGGTGAAATACAATTTTGCCGGTTGTTCAACTTTCCCCGACAAGGTCATTGGTGAAAGCGTTTATGAGATTAACATAACTTTGAGATGTGAGGATGTTTTTTATTAGTAGTAGACACGTGGTTTTTGGTTAAGTCATAGACGTTTGTGCTTGACTGGTGACTTGAGAATCTTCGCCTTAGGTGACACAAATGAGTTCTTTACGCTCCAATGGCTGGACGGATTTCGACAAGTCCTAGACTCGCGCATAGGATCCCTTAGGACAATTTTCTACAATCACGCGGCCGAAGCTGCTGGCAGCAGCTAGTCATCAAATATCTCACGCTCTAGGTAGAACGAGAGGGAGTGTTGGACTTTTACTGAATAAAACCCTTTATGTTGCTTGTTCAGTTGCCCTCTGCGTTCCAAGGCTGCTGTGACAATTAGATTGAAAAACATAACTCTAGTTTGCATAGAATCGGGATTAAAATAACTTCAGGAAAATCTTTGAGATATATTATTTTATAAGCTACCTTGCGAGTGAAGCTTTTTGAAAAGCTTCTTTATTTTAATTTTAAAATAAATATAGGGCCATATAAAAATGAGAGTCAAGACTTAATAATATACTTAGATATTCTAAGCAAAGATAGTTTTCAAAATACTCAAAAAAAAAAAAAAAAAAAAAAACTATGTACCCCTCCGAAACGACTTGACCGATTTTTATTATATAAGTAACTAAAATGAGTCTTTGGTACTTGAAATAAATAGATAATTAAATTAAATTTTATGTGTATATTCAAGTCTGAGAATAGGTCATACAATTATTTTTTACCCTCCCACCCCACCGCTATTTTTATTCTTTAATTAACAATTTATATGGCAGAGCAACGTTTGCCGAGTCAGTTGCGCAATGTTATAGTTGAGGTAAAACCTGGTCAACAAAATTAAAATCGTGAGCTACTTTATAGGTTGGTGCCTAATTCAAATTACTCACGGCATTTTAAAACAACTAAAACAGGTTGAATACAGACTTTATCGATTTTAACCGCGAACCATTTTTCCAATCAACAACCTACTCCGATTCTTTCTTTTTCATTTCCAAATCTGCGTGGAAATCTATTTAATAATAATTACTAATGATTGATCTGACCTTCGAAATTGGTTCCATTTCGGATCCGGATCAATTTTGTACCGCGTGCGCATTTGTAAGCGTGGTTATTCGGAGACAATCGGTTATCTTCGGTAACTGTCGGTTACGTAACAGTGTTCACGGCGAGACACGAGCGGAGATGTCAAATTTCGAAATTCGAATAAAAAAAAGAAACGCAAGGAGCGGATGTTATCAATGTAGGCCAGTCAATAACTTTTTTAGGAGGTTGTTAGTATATTTCGGAATTATGGAAAATTTCGCCGAACACAAGAAAAAAATAATTTGAAGAAACAGTATCTCGGGACCACAAACGTTGGACATTTGATGCAAAAAAACTGGAGTGAAGTGGAGTCAAAAATTTGTTGTGCCCAAGTAACTATATAGGCGCCTGAACTTTGGAGAACACCGATGCTGCAACCAACCTAGCTAGCAAAAAAATTAAGAATTTTACCATCGACTCGAAATAAATATTACTTCCTAACACGATTATATCTAAAATACTAATCCTACAAGGATTCTTCTCTTCTCTCCTTATTTCACGGCAACAAGATGTTCTGTCGAGGACTTTAAGCTCAGGTGGTATCTCCTTCGTGATACTAGAAGATACAAATTTTTAAAAACAGGTCATCCGCGGTCTCTACCTTTCTTCTGGTAGACTCAGAGCTGTCCTCATGACGTGCTTTTATGTCCTTCTTGTCTTGTCAAACTTCATCTGTTCAGTATACTTTGTCAAATTTGCAAACATAAATGTATGGTTAATTATTTCTCGTTTCCCGTACTAAAAGTTCTTCATAACGGTAGTGTGTGTTTTTTTAATGATATTATCTTGTGCTTATCTGCAATCCCAACTGATGATAGTCCTGTGTTGAGCTTTACGAATACTGACAAGTGCTTTCTCTGACTGAACAGGTCTACTCAAATCTGCATGGTTCTTTCCTCAAAAAACCATCTCAGACACTAATTTACATAGTTCTCATGTGATTTGACCATTACATTTTTTCTGTATGGACTTTAAAAAAGACTGATCCTTGAGTTTGTTTCGGTATTTCTACTCAGGGTAGTCAGCTAGGAAACACCGGCCTCATTTAGTTGAAACTGACAAAAAAACTGACGAGTCGACGTAAAAAGTGTGACGACATAAAAAGTGTTTTTTAAACATATTTGCAAAATTAATATCATTTATCATAAGCAGTGATGCATTCGTTGATGAGGAAGCGCACTAGTTTCTAGTGTTTTCATTTATTGGCGTATTTTCGCACTCCACTTTGGATGTGTATTCTGGTTGGCATTCAGTTCTTGTATTTAATCTTGATTGCGAAATCCTGTGGTTATCTCTTGCTAAAGACGCACCAGGCGGGCGATGCCATTATGAAAAAGTTATTTAGATGAGGAAAATCCCATTATTTTTTTTATGCTGCGTAACTCCTCATTGATTTCATTCTTTCTTCAGATTAAATTAGATTATTGATTGCTTAATGGGCAATTCGGCAGGAAATTCCACTACTCTAAAAACTAGTCTTAGTTTTTAGAGTAGTGGAATCAGTCTTTTTTTTCGGTGGGTAAATAATCTTATGACATCCCCCGCTCTTATAGTTGATAGTGTCAGACTTTTACTCACTAAAAACCTACTCCTGTTCCTTCGTTGCCTTTCGTACCAGGGCCGAGTCTTCCTTTCAGAATCAGACCCTTGGCCCCAGTAGGCTTCGACCCTGCTGGGCCCCTACGGTTTGCTGACATCTCCCTGAGGTGCGCGTGGAACAGTACGCGTCGTCGACGACTTGGGCTCGGTCCGGACGGTTACCGGATGGTTGGACGGCGAGCTACCCATTGTTCGCTGTCCGCAAGCCCGCGCCTACGGTGACCGGAAATCGGGATCAGAATCGGAGTCTGTGTTTCCTAATAGCTACAATCTAGGGGTCTTTAAGTCAAGAGTGAATAGGCTACTTCTAGGCGACCACATCGTCGTTTACCATCAAGTTGCATACTTCAAACGCGAGCCTGAATAATAAAAAATGTAGATTAGGAGGTAGGTATATGAAAAACTTCTCAGCGCGTACGCAGAAATAAATTTGTGTCCTTTTGTTGATGTATGTACGAATATATATATATATATATATATATATATATATGTATATAAAAAAATGTATCTAGTAACTAAATATAAAAAAATACAATTATAAGGATTAACTTCTTCCTACAAAACTCTTATATGTAAATAGTGTATATCTCTATATCCTTCGAGTATTGTCCCATTATTTAATTTCAAGCAGGAAGCAGAAGAACCAAGGTTACAGACATAGCCCGAAGAATCGCGACACTTAAGTGGCAGTGGGCAGGGCACATTGCTCGCAGAACAGATGGTCGATAGGGACGAAAAATTATGGAATGGCGACCACGAACCGGAAGATGCAGCGTTGGCCTCCCACAAGGTGGACCGATGACCTGGTGAGGGTCGCGGGAATCCGATGGATGCGAGACGCACAGGACCGATCATTGTGGCGACATTTGGGGGAGGCCTATGCCAACAGTGGACGTCTTTCGGCTGAAATGATGATGATAAATTAGTGGGTATTGTTGCTATTGTTTTAATTCAACAAAAATTATGACTGATTACATCAGATAAAAGTTGATTTTAAAATTGATGTTTTGAAAAGAATAAAGTTTATCTTTTGAAACAAGTTAATTACTAAAGTAGATTTGACGCTTACTCTGACTAAATATTGCAGATTCTTGTAATTAAACAAGTTACTTACTAAAACAGACCACCTATAGTTGAGTTTCGCAAAACAAATCCATTTTGTTTGTCAATAATATTCAAATCGAACTAATAGATACTAATCGCTTTTGATGAACAGGTCATCGATTTCCCGCCAAGCAATAATTTGAATAAAAGAACAACCAAACTTAAAATGCATACCAATCAAAAGATTTAATACCTTAATGCGTTTGTAACAAGGACAATAGAAGCGTGTAAAAAGTGCGTTAATTTGAAAGATTTCATAAACCAAGTTGCCAGATTTATAAATGCCTAAATATCTAATTCGCAATTGTGAAATTAATGTTGACACTATTTAGTTATAGTTTGCAACGACTAGTGTTTAATATTAATTTATTTTGTTTTTTTGTTGAAAATTAAATTAAGCCAAACAAAACAGTGCACGACGAATGCATTGACCCGAGGAACCAGACTTTATAATTCTGACCGGACCTGCAGTTTAATTTATTGTGCTGGTGTGAAATGCTAAATCACGATGTTTATTATTTATTGTAGAACTCGGTTACAATAATAACGAAAAATCAAATTATAATTATGACCTTATATTTAGCCTAACTTAAGGTTGATTTGTCACTATACCAATTATTACACAGTGTAAAGACATTTTTTAACTGTAACAATATTAAAATTATATGTTATAGATTAATCAAACGAATTATAGATTATCTCAGTCATAGAATTTATAAAACACCAGAATTTTCTGTAAATATCCGTATCTTTAGCGATTCAAGAGTTGAATGAAATTTGAAGTAACAGACACGGTTGTTTCGGGAGATTCCTATTTCGGATTACGGGAAGGTACGCACGTGTTACCATAGTGCGAATATCCTGAGAGGGCATGGAAAGCAGTCACCGTATAATGGGTAGCTCGCCGTCCGTTAGGGACCAGATCCAGGTCGACAGGGCCTTGTGTCCTACGCGCTCCACCAGGGCTGCGGCATTGTTTGAAACAATCACCATTGTCCTGCAACGCAAAGGGCAACTGAAGGAACACAGGTGAGTTTTAGTCAGTAAAAGTCTGACACTCTCGTTCGCTCCACCTAGAGCGGGAGATGTTATTTGATTTCTCACCTTCACAAAAAGGGGCCTATAATATACTTTAGAAGTATGCCGTGAAAAGGAAAGATTCTCCGACCAGACGGATGTTATGTCTAGTGTGGGCAACTGCCTGAGAGATGATCTCGGGTTGCTGTATATGTTCAAATCGCGCGAAGAACACTTATTGTGCGACGCAGGATTTCGTAGTATAGTTCTATACGCTACAATGCTATCAAATAAGAACATAACATAATAAACTCGTATGTTTCCAGGTCCCATAACAATTGCCTAAGCCAAAGAACTGTCGATATCTCAGTCAGTCATCAGCTGTCTAGATTATATCTAAACATTTAACATTTCAGCAGCCATTGTTTTGCTAACAATGATATATTACGAAAATAAACATTTCTATACATCCGCCATTGATGGATTGCGAAAATTTTGAATTTTGAATTTCGAAATTATGTTTTTCGATTTTTTGAACTGAATATTTTTTTGTAGAATTTACATAGATATTCAAAATTAAATAAAACACGTAACATGTAATTACAGATTCAGATTGCTCAGTAAATGAACCATACAACAATAGTTCAGGTACTGATAATCGAACCTCAGCTCGAATGCCGTCAGGATGCGTTTGGCGCTAGCCCGACCTCTGGGGATGTGCACCGTTTTCGGACAGTAGAATAGAAACAGTCTACTCGCGACTCGGCGAACATCCCCGTTGTGTTACAGAATCGGGGCAGCCCAATCTCCCCACCAATAATAAATTTTATTATTCATAATGATAATTTGTTTTATGATGATTGATCTTATTTGCACCCATAGCAGATAAAATGTCAGAGAGACGTGTGCGCTGTTTCGGACATGTCATGAGAAGGGACGAAGAGTACCCAGTAAATAAGGCCTTAGCTATCCCGGATAGGAGAAAAGGCAGAGGGCGCCCTCTAGCTACGTGGTAGACAACCGTATCCAAAGATCTGGAACGAACTCAGCTGGACGCACAGACAACCCAGGATAGACTATCCTGGCGCCTAAAAACGAGGAGAGCCGACCCCGAATGAAGAGATAAGGCAAGGAAGAAGAAGAATTCATAATGATGATATTAATGTGAATTATACGATATTAATTCTAAAACCTGCTAGGTACATTCTGTTATTCTTTCAAAAGACAAATCCATATTGTGTTACTGTTTTTCAAACAAGGCACCGTAGCCTAACTGACAAAGAGGAAGTGTTGATACTGAGCCAAATAATGTTACAAAATATTTTTAAAGGTTTCAATGCTTTGCTTACAAAGTTGCTGATATATGAATCATAAAAATAACATACTAGTATTGACAGCTGACTTTTTAGCTAGAAAAGAGGAATAAGTATGTTTCCATTATGACCACATATTTTTATTTACTAAAATTGCAGCTAAGTAACCTGTGGAAAATCATTGAAATGTGAATAACGAATGTTTTGGCCATACAGTAGAAAATTGTCCTAAGCGAACGTACTACGGGGGTATGAAGTATCCTGTGTGCAATCCCAGGACATATCTACCCGTGTAACAAGACGAAGGGAAGCAGCGAGGCGGAAGGTAGTATCGTCGAACAAGGTGCCTATGTTCGACGACGGTAATGCATGAAGCCAGAGACCCGACTCCCACTCCCTCACAGCTAGCAGGCGTGCACGCTCTGCAGTAGTCACAGATGTTTGTAATGGAACAATGTGTAATAGACCGAGTTGCTAGCCTGTCGGTTTTCTATCGTTTACATTTTGGGGAGTGTGCACTGGAATTGCACAATCTAAATCCGCCAAGTCCGTTCCATCATCGGACCACTAGACGTACGGCGTTGCGCCACCGGTACATGGTAGACATCCCACCCATACGCACAAAACGTTTTGAGAACATATTTGTTATGCGTACAGTCAAGGAGTGGAATTCCTTGCCGGAGTCTGCGTTTCCTGATAGCTACAACTTAGGGGTCTTTAAGTCAAGATTGAATATGCTACTTCTAGGCAAGCGTGCTCCATCGTCGACCACATCATCGCTTACCATCAGATGAGATAATAGTCAAACGCGAACCTCTCTGATCACGTGGACGCTCTCCAATACGGTAGACGGACCTCATCAAATCTGTGACACACTGCAGCGTTAATGAAAACTCCCAAGCCGCCAAAAACAGAGCTGCATGGCGTCGTATCGCGAGAGAGGCAGAGACGCAAGACTCGACCGAGACATGACCACGACAAGTCAAGAGTGCACGACTAAAAAGAAGAGTAGATCAATAATTGAATTATGGTCCACTGACTATTTATGGACCACTGACTATATATGAAGCACTGACTATTTATGAACTACTGACTATTTATGGACCACTGACTATTTCTTGAATGACCACGGTCCATCGATCGATGAACCTCCAATCAATTTCACACCATAGATGATAGACATCGAATAGGTACTTAATACAATCAAAAATCCCAACCACAGACACACTCGAGATAAATTTTTTTTCACAGCCCAAGGCGTCTGAAGCTTGCCTTGCGACACAATACCTTTAACTTAAATGGTGCAAAACGTTCAACACCAATTAGTATAGATATGCTCCATTCTTTCGCACAAACTGTGGCCCAACGAGGCTTGGACCATTGTGTTCATGGAACATTACTGTTCTTTCGCCATCACCAGATACCTCGCCTGATTAATGATCTTACCATAAGATTTGCGATGGATCTCGCAAGGGTTTTAACCGTGAAACTGTAATTTGAATTGTGATCGGTGGTGTTAAATTTTGACAGTTCATTGTTTTTTTTTTTTTCGGTTGGCAGCACTGCTTTTCGAAGTGGAGTGCCTTTCATATCAATATGATGTAAGATGTGTGTCATAGTGCATGGAATGCATGAAATAATCTCTAGATTTTAATCAAAATAAATTACTTGAATGGACTGATTCATGTAAAAAAGGTAGAATAATCGACCACAGAATTAAAAAATGGCAAAGAGTGTCTTCTTAATTCTTCGAAAAGAGTTGCTTGAATGTTCGAGAAAGTCACCTCGGTCCTGGAACATAAAGGGCAACTGGGCATATTTCCTCTCACTCCACACAGAACAGGAGTTAAAGGACTTGGAAAGAAGCCTTTGTTGTCAAAGCCGTACGTTTGCTTTTGACAGATTCACTTCTTCGTAAATCTGAGAAGGCATAATCTAATGTTCCCACTGCTGCGACTCAGGCCTCCTCTCTAGGAGAGGGAAAGGGCCGTAATCCAACACGCGAGCCCAGTGCGGGTTATTGGATGTCACAGGTCTTCGAATTTAAGAAAGGGCCTAAATAATAGAAAATTCTAGCCAGGTTATTCTGCAAGTAACAAAGTTCCTTTAATTTTCTGGATCATCGAACTTCTGTTTTAACTGAACGACTCTTTAAACTTATTTTTAAAATTATCTTCACGCTCTATTTCCTCAATTCCTATCTAAAAATCGAAATTCTTCGCATAGTTTCACCGTCTATTAACGAAGATAAAGAACTATTGCTTGTAGTTTGACGAATCTATTTAACTTTTTGTTTCAAAATGGCTGTTTGAAAAAATAAAGTGATCTTAAAGCCGTGTTAAAAAAAAAAGAAACAAAATTAAAATTCATTACGTGGCCTTGCCATTTAGGTAGGATATCACACGAGATATAAAGCAGCGAAAGTAAAGCAATAACGAGTTTCAAAACACTGCAGGCTACTTATAATCATGGTAGCCATTACGATAGCAGACGAATCAAACTAACAACCACTTAGACTATGAGCCAATAAAAACTAAACTGGACTAATAACGGTTGATATTCAACTGCACTGGGCTAGACTGGAAGTACACTTTAAAAATATATCGAAAAACAAGGCAAATTATGCGTCAAAAAAGACAAAAAAAATAAGCAGTGTCATTCGTAACCACAAAACGAATCTGACCCAAAAATATCAACTACAGAATTTATGCAACGTACGATTCAATTAACGCCCGCGACACCGTCTGTTTTAATTCTCATCTTTGATGAATCCTTTCGAAACGAGTAGGGGGTAAGGAGTAGGGGTGGTAAAACGGACGGATGGTCGCCGCTCGCGCTATTACCGTGCCGACTGCCGCAGCGTGTATCCGCCGTGAACAGTGACGACTACGTGACCGCCGCGAACACTGTCATTGTGACGTTAGCCAGTTTGCCGCCAAATTTTGACTTTTTTTTTCGAATTCGGAACATAGTGTCGTGAAGTGATTTTTTTGTCAGACAGTGGCAAAGGACGCACGCTCTGACAGGATAGTGGTGTGTTGTGTGATGGTACTCAGCCGCTCTGGGTTTTGAGAGCAGTATGAGGGGCAGCATTTGTCAGTTTTTGTTGTTGGCGCACGCGGTCTGCGCCATCACCGGACCGAGAGTGAGTAGAGTTGATTTTTTTTATTTTTCCTACCTTTAATTTTTACAGAAAAAACTGACTGAACTGTCATTAAGTTCAAACCCAAGCAACTAAAATTTTGATAAAAGTTGATTTGGCAAACCTAAGTCAAGTCGAAGTAAAAATATATCTACACATTTTTCTTTTCACGATAGGTATCAAAATATCCGTATATCCGCTATGAAAAACCGGTTTCTCGCATCTTCTGCAGCGGTCCGGAAGAAAGCGGCCGCTAATTACAACTGAATGCGTCGAAAGTTAACATCGAATTTCGCGTGTGGTATATCGATTATTTATTATCCTAGATACATAATGATTTATCGATGATACGGGAATACTAACATAAATCTTGTAGCGCAATCGGTTATTTGAATAATCGGAAATAGAATCTGTTTTCCGACGTTTGATCGGATTAGGACTCAAAAAAAAAAAAAAAGATTTATAGTAAAAAACAATTAAGTGGTTTTTAAGTATAGATTTAATGTTGTCGTCCACAGTCATTCCCATAATTCTTAGTTTGGCTTTAGGAATTATTTACTAAGTTTCAGAAGGCCTTAGATTTTCAATTAATTAAATATTACAACATACTCTTAACCTATCAAATATTTATATTTGATTTTGTTGCTGTTGCCTTCAGTAGGCTCATAAAACAAAGATTTCAATAAAAAAAAAACAGTAGCCAATAACGAGAGACGAGAGAATTTTATTAATCGAATGCACGCAATTTTTCAATGAACATTGATGTATGAATACTAATACAAACATTGTATTGGCATTTACGGAAGTAAAGAATAAAAAAAAGTTATTTGAATGAATTAAAATTCCATTCATGAAGGATTGAACTAATTAAATATTTTAGTAGGTCAACGAGAATATTTATATTGCATGGAATTAGTATGTACCATATTTAGACGCGAATGGATTAAGAAACCAGTAATAATGTTAATGGATGACTAAAGAAACGATAGGTCGGCTTTTTTTAATGTAGGAAATCAATTACCCAATGACTTCTCCCACTCTAGGGCGGAGCGAGAGGGCATGTCAGACTTTCACTGACTAAAACCACACTTCAGACTGTGAGAAAGATAGTTAAGGCTAGAAACACAGTGACTATGAAATGATGGCTAATAAAGAAGTACCTACATACTATTCAAGAAAAGACGATCTTCAGTGTTTGTGCGGCATCCCTCCGCAGACTATGTCCCACCTTCGATCCTGCATCACGTGCCCTGTTACCTGTTCAAATAGGGACCTAATGATAGCATTAGCGGACGGCATTGAAGTGGCCGAATACTGGGCCAGGCAACGCATTTAACTAGTTTTGCCATAGATATGCTAAGAAGAAATGACGACCCAAAAAAAAATTATTAAAATAAGCGCAAAAAAAACGATAACAACATAATGTTTGCCACAAATTATAACAAATACCTAATTTGCGTGTTCAAGTAAATGATATCGGAAAAGGAAACGATGCCTACGACATGATACACAATTTGTCATGATTATATTGTCCAATCCAATGATTATCGTCCAAAGAATCTGCGTGGTTGCGTGAAAGACTGGAGAAGCATTTGAACGATTTTCTTGTTTTTTTTTTTGCACGCACGATGTGGGTTTGTACGACAGACCATGTTACTTTTTGCTTTATTTTTTAAAAGTTAGTTGTCTGTCTGTTTGAATATGTGTGGTTATACTTAGGACATACTGAAAGTTTCTGGATTCTGATAAATAAGACTTACGATTCATTTATGGTTTTTCAAAGGTTATTGCATTTTTGCATTCGCTGAAACCACTGTAGGTACAAAGCAGTTGGATACCTCTTCTATGGCTTTATGGAACGCATTCACCGCCGATTCAGGGCTCGTAAAACGTGTGCCTCTAAATTTGTCTTTAATTTTTGGAAAAAAAATCTCCATTAATCTTTTTATTATTTTAAGGTACCACTGGACACGCAGTCGTTTCTGGTCCTCTGTTAAGTCATGTGGTCATCGAATGCAAAGCTTCAGAACCTTCAAATGCACATGTAAAATGTTTTGCACTTGTCTCATTCCAATGCCTAACAAAGCACGAATTTGCTGGCAAGTAATTTTTTTGTCTGTTTAAATAAGTTGTCGTACGGTGTCAATATTTGAGTCTGTAACCGCAGTCGCCGGCCAACCTTCACGTACCTTGTCATAGACATGATCACGTCCACGTCTAAATTCTCCAAACCACGAATACACAGAGCGGCGACATGGTGCTTCATCACCAAATTTATGCCAATTGAAGTCTTTGGCATCTCTCTTGTTGACTTAAGCCACAACAAAAGTCAGAGAAAATCATTGAACGATAATGTTCACGAGTTAAATTCATTTTGATAGCGACACATAATCTTTAAAAATACGCCACAATGGAAAAACCAATGACAGACTCGCAAATAAAATAGTAAAATGCTCCCAAAGTTCCATTTTAGAATTCTATAATTGTTTTTTTTATTCTTTTATTGTAAGTGGCCAGACCCAGAGACTTTCAGTATGCCCCACATAGTAACAAGGCTATACTACCGATGATCGGTAGATGAAGTGAGGAACTTTGCGTTTGTGTAGGTAACGTCACGGGGCTCCTTCCATGTGCTGATGGTGATGTTTTCTTGTATGATAAAGACAAAGTAGATTGGGTCAACTTTCAAAGTTCTGAGAAATTTTCGTAGCTTATAGGAAAATGCGTGCGCCATGAGATAACGAAGTAACAAACAATTGGTTAACGTTAATTAGTAGAAGTAATAAAAAACTGTAACGACACTAGGACACGTGTGTTTTTTAAACAAAGCCGTGTTTAAAAATATTTATACCGACTCCTTCTCAGGAAATAAAACCTTAATTATAATAAGTAGGTATAACACACAATATAATAAACCACCCGTTAATAATATGCCTACAGTCTTGAGTGGTTTTTGGGAATACTCAAAGCGAATAAAAATACCTACTCACTGAAAAATGTAACCTTACAAAACCCAACCTCCTCCAATCTACATTGGGATCAGCTTCAGAAGAACCAAGGTGGCTGACATAGCCAGAAGAATCGCCAAACTTAAGTGGGAACACGACATCGTTTAAAAAATAACAGGCATTTACAATGTCTTCAGAGATTTATATATTAGCATTTAAAGCATAGCATAATCAGCCTTTTAATGTTCCCACTGTTGGGACTCAGGCCTCCTCTCTAGGAGAGGGAATGGGCCGTAATCCACCACGCGGGCCCAGTGCGGGTTGGTGGATGTCACACGCCCTCGAATTTTTGGTTCTAGGACATGCCGGTTACCTCACGATGTTTCCCTTCACCGTTTTGAGAGCAGTGGTGACTTATATATTGTTGTTATTTAGGTCATGATGATCATTAACAGTCATGTTGCTGGCTATGTCCGATAGTATTTGTTTATGTGTGTGTTCTGTTAATGGTAACTGCATGGGTGCTATTGGTTGCCTGAAATAAATGCATTTTTATTAATATGGCTGTGAAAATTCAGCATTAATTGATTTAACTTCAACTTCAATCCTCTCCTAATATTGATACATTTTGAGCTTCCGTGTATTCAGATTCGCATAAACACCAGGACAGGATGCTTTTACAAACTGACAATCTGTTTTACGAGGTTTATCATGACCTGATCTTAGCACAGCAGTTGGGTCGCAGCTCTACATCCAAAACCATTAAATAGCACCAGAAACTGTTCTACAACTATTCTAAAACCTAATTGTTTTAAATCCAGCCAAATTCAATTGAACCTGTTTTCAATACAGTCAGGCTAGCGCTTCATCCCTATCTCACCTAATGGTATGATGCAGCTATGATATAGTCGATGATGGAGCACGTCTGCCATAACGTAACCTGTTCACTCTTGACACAAAGACACCCAGATTGTAGAGCAGAGCTATCAGCAAACACAGACGAAATTTCACTCCTTAGCAGTGGCGTAACTACTAAGGGGCTAGGCGGGGCAGTGCCCCGGGGCCCCCAAGCTTGGGGGCCCTAAAACCTGATTAGCAAACCGCTTATTGAACGAACGAAAAATTCTTCCACTTTCGGAATCTAAATAAAATAGACTGCAACACTACTTTTTAATAAGGCAACTCAAAAAAAAAACAAAAAAGTTCCTGACAAGTTTCCTGTTTGTTTTTGCCCCAGCAAGGCCCTTGGTCACTTAGCTACGCCACTGCTCCTTAGCTGTACGCACAATGAATGTGTGCCCAACGTTTTGTGCGTATTACTCCGTGGGTACTGCACCATGTACCGAACCGTACAGCTGGTATATTTACTGCACAGAATATTGATCTGGTTTATTGAAAGGAGCTCTTGGAATTATTGACTTAATCAAACTGAAGATCTTTCTACGCTACACTGGGTACGCTGCTGTCACTAACCGGTGAGGCTAGACAAATAAGGCAGTAACCCAATACGTGAATACGTGCTCTGTAATACATTAGCTGTATGGACATATTCTGTAAGAGGATCCGACGCCTTTCTCTCTTTCACGGAACCAGTTTGTGCAACCGATGATGCAACTGACACGCCTTGTAAAATAATTTTAACAAAACGACTCATCGCGGTTTCTTAGACATTTGTGAAATTTACTTGTGAATAAGATGATGCCATATACGAAAAGTTTGAATACCGTAAAATTGTTGCATAATGTGGTAGAAAATTTTGCTTTCAATTGAGACAGGATCTTCGACGAAATATGTTTTAAATATGTAATTCTTAGCAGATAATTTCATCTTCTTAACAAATGTTAGATTTATGAACCGTAAAGGATTCCTCTGGAACGCAATGGACAACTGAAGGAACACAGGACGTGTTTTAAGCAAAGCAGGAGATATGTGATGATTCCTACCAAAATAAAACCGCATACCTTTTCTAAATTGAGCTACAGAACATGAAAAAAGCTCTCTGGATTAATACTTACCTACTAATTAATATTTAACTTGCAACTACTTTAAAGTTTGAAATGACTAAAAGAGGAATGGAAAGCGAAAGAACAATTTGATTGGAATTCTTATGGATGCTCTCCATGATACTGTATGGATCAGAATGTTGGGCTGTGAAAAAGACGGATGAAAAAGATTGCACGTAGCGGAGATGAGAATGTTAAGATGGATGTGTGGTGTGACGAGATTGGATAAAATGAGAAATGAGTATAGGAAGTTTGAAAGTGGCGCCAGTGACTGAAAAGTTGAAAGGTAATCGTTTGTTTTGTGAAGAGGAGGAATGAAACGCATGTTACTAAAAAAGTTATGAGTTTACATGTGGATGGATGGAGAGGGAGAGGGAGACCAAAGAATAGATAGAAGGATTGTGTGAAAAGTGATATGAAAGAAAAGGACGTTAGTGATAGCATGAAGAATGACAGGGCAGAATAGAAAAAAAAAACGTGTTGCGCCGACCCCAAATAACACGGGACAAGGGCAGGAAGATGATGATGATTATGCTCTCCATCGGGCAAGGACGACATGTGATACTGTAAGGCTAAGATGACTAAATAAACGTCCACGGAAATAATTAGTTAAGCAACAAATTACTTTAAAAACGTACATTTAATCAAATTAAATCAAGATAAACCGCGTAATTCATGCAAGTTTAGATTATCTATGAATAAACATGATGATGCCTTGAACTTAGACAATGAATACTGATGCAACGGTTTAGAAAGTAGAACTGCGTTGTTTATGGACGATACAGATTATAAATGAGGCAAGTTATGCGTTATCGTAGAACAAATGATGGCAATTGACTTTTTTTTAGTTTACATGTCTTTTATTGCTGTAGTTTAACAAAAGGGTCAATTTGTCTACGCATGGTGTAGTTTGAGAGATTCTGTTTTTATTTGCATAACGAGAAACTGATTTAAGTTCAACTTTTTAAACATGTCTCTAATTATCACATTTTGATAAGTATTTTCACATGACTGACATTTTACTATACCTATACAGGACAAAGAATTAAAAATGTGTCTAAGCGCCAAAAATCTAGTTTCGTTTTTATTACATTAATATGTAAAGAAAAGAAAGAAAACACGTTTATTTGGCATACAGATACACGCAATGAGATAACAATTATAATATAGAAACTTAAATACTTAAACTTAAAATACATTAACATTGTGTCTCACGGCTGCGCCAAATAGGTCCAGTTCAGCATAATGCCAGACCACAACGTAGCAGTTGCCTGACGCTGGTTTACAATTGAACCTTGCTATGAGTCTACGGATGTTAATCAGTTTATTAGGTGTAAGGTAAATAAATAAGCATAATAATATGGTATCTGTATATTTATTATGGTATATATGTAGTATGTTCCCTCGCCAGTTACCTAAAATAGGGACTAAACGACAAGCGTTGTTACTTTCTTGGTATTTACAACTCTCGGAGGCGGGGAGGTGTAAGACGCGGGGGGCGTAATTCCTTAAAAAGATTTAAGCCCGTTCACGCGTGATGTCAGTGTTATGAAAATGGCGGACCTTACACCTGTTGTTGTTACTGGCGCGGGAAGAAAAAATTAGGAAAAAGTGTGAAAAGTTTCCAAAAAACATTAAAGGATTCCTGTAAACAATACCGAACATCTAAAGGTAAGGTGATCGACGAAAAAAAAACCACCGCCTGATGAGGAAAGTATTATGAAAATATTCTGAACGAAACTTATGATTGTTTATATTGTTGTAGTACAATGCGTTCCAAATAAGAATAGGATCGATTGCCATGTTGTGACGTCACGTCATACTGTCAAATCGAAGAATTATTATGGTGAGCAAAACAAGACATTTTTAAATTTTAGTTACGAACTGTGAACGAATAAAGTTTAATCAGAATCCAGTTCTTCAATTTTGCTCATCTCTGGTTTCCTTAATTTTTCCCAATTTCTTGCGATTTAACAGTATGACGTGACGTCACAACATGGCAATCGATCCTATTCTTATTTGGAACGCATTGTACCTATTTAAATTCGATTATTTTTATTTTTTTTGGTTTATAATTAAAACAGCACTGGTGTTTTTAAAAATAGCATACCAAAGTGCCGCCTATACCAAAAGAGGCTTGGAACAAGACTGGAATTAAGAATATAGCGCAAAGCACATAGACCCTTATTTAAGTTACCTAGAATAGGACTTTAAGTTTTCTTCAGACTGATTAGAAAACATAAGTTTATTGTCACTAAATAATAAGTTGAGAAACGCTTATAATACAAGTACACAAAATACGCTTAGACGTCAAAATACTCCTCCATATCGCTGTCATTCGGAAATGTGCCCAGAAGGCTGGCACTTCGTACTATTAGGTACCTACTTACGTTAAGTTTAAAATACAAGACATATGTATTTAAAATAGTTTATTATTTGATACACATATTCCTCCATTTTTTGGTTTAGATACTTACGAGCCTGTTTTATTATTTCTGGTAATCTTCTCAGCTCCATAAACATAGAACAAAGCAAAATGAAAAATAAATCAATCATAATAAAATTAACGGCCGATCCATAGTCATCAGGTCATAAGGAAACAAATCGGAAATCAATATAAAATGTCAGCTTTCCTTAATAAACGTTGTTTAATTACTTTTACGTTTGTAATAGGTAATTAATAGCCTAATTACAGTGAAGCGTGAATCTCGCGTGTGTCAAGCGACTACTTTCACCTCTGGCTGCGCGGGCGCAGCGTATGATGCGAGTTTGTTATTAAGGTACTTTGTGAGACTGGGTAAGATTTAAGTTGCAATTCCGTGATATCTGATTGGTCTGAGAAGCATTGAAATCAGTCTTAGTGTAAGATATTTCAGTCTTAAAATTAAATTATGTTGAAGAAAAAATAGCTATTCGACAGCTTTGACATGGAAAATACTATGTATAAAAAAATCACATTTATTAATCAGACTTCATTCTCTGACCCTTGAACAATCGTAGTTAGGTAAATACCAAACTTCTTAAAAAAAAATATCGAAGTTGTTTTTTGACATTTTATATTTCATAATTACTGAGAGTTAGTGTGGTGTGCTTAAAACAAGTAACATCAGCTAAAATGGCATAATCACAAAAATTCATTAAAGAACTTATCGAATTTAAATAATAATAATATTCCACAACTGTCACACAACGCCGTCTAGGCCCAAACTAAGCAGAGGTTGTGTTATGAGTACTAGACAACTGATAAACATACTTATATATTTCTAAATACTTATATATTAAAGATAAATTACACCCAGACACAGAACAAATGGTCGAAAACTGCGCCATTTTGCCAGTTTTGCAACCTGAAAAATCTAAAACCACAGCTTTTGTAACGCTTAACAGCCTCTAATCGGCTCTAGGTAAAGTACGAGAATATTCTGCAATTCTATCCATTAATGTGTCATCTCGATTAAGTTATTAGGCTTTTGATATACAATATAGCTTTATGTACTTAGAAAACGGTGCTTTATTAAATCAGTTACAGTTCAATTGTATGCCTTAGTTTAGGTATTTGGAGATTTTTCCCACGGTACATTTAGTTTTGCTACCTATTGTTTCAATTACTATTTTATAGTAGCTTACAGATTTTTCATAGTTTTTCTTTTTTCGAATCCATTTACTTACTTTATGTACCTCTACTTCATATTACATAATATTTCAAATTTTGCATTTGCTTAATTTTTTTAAATTCTTGGAGACTTTTGCTTAAGTAATTCTTGCTTGATTGTTTTTATTTTTTAGAAAAATATTTAGACAATATTGTCATAAATATTCACAGTTTTTAATTTAATATTCTTATTTCGTCATTTGCGTGTTGAAATCAACCAGATGTTTCGATCTTAATCAAAATTCAAAATTCAAAATTCAAAATTCAAAGCATTTATTTCAAATTAACCATTTACAGGCACTTTTGAAATGTCAAGAAGTCAGTCAGTCAGAAAAAATGATGCTAATTGCACATTCCAAAGCGTAGATCTCTATGGAGAAGAATGTGCAAGAAACTCCATGGACACTCTTTTCAATCGTGTTTTGCAATTACAAATATGTCTGTTACATGTTTCTTGTCGCTATCATGTGAGAACAATGTCAATAAAGTAAAAATAAAAACTAAATATAGATATTAAAATAGCAACTGGTAGCTAAGAGATGACCAGTCTCAACTGACAGCGCCCGTTCACGGACCTGACGCGAATATTAGCACCACTCAGCTCAACCATTTTAAAGGGAACCGAATGATCCAACACACGCGCCACCATCAGTGAGACATTTGAGTGAGCATGACAAACTCTCAACTGCCATGCTCATTTATGTCAAACAGGACCAATAATAACCTAAAAATCATAAAATAGCTCCATGGTACTCACATTTACAAACTTTGAAAAAAAAAAATGCTTCTACATTATACATTACTAAATACAATAATAATTAACAACAATAATATTTTACAAATTATAGTTTCAACACTAATCAATTTGTACACCCCGGTGGTAGTGGAGCTGGACCAGCATTGAGCCAAGCATTTTTATCTTGAATATAATCCTCCAACTTATAATATGCTTGCCTGCATAGTGTGCGTTTAATACAAAATATATATAATGCAAATGCAACATCCAACAGATAGAAATCTAGGCAATTTCTTCGACGTTAATTAAATTAATGAGCCTAAAGGAAATGTCTTAAGAGTTACGACAGGGATAGTGCGACCGATTGCGTAACGCAGTGGAATCTGGATGTGCTCTGATACCATCTCTCTGCAAATTCTGCGATTTACGCAATTTTAAGACTCGATATTGCATGGTCTCGCGATTCGCGCCATTTGCATTGCGTTTGCCATAAACAGAATGATGATTCGAATTAGTATTCCAATTACAAATGTGCACATCCTTTTAAGAGCATTAAGATATTTAGATACTAGTGATGTAACATCAATCATTCGGACATTAACACTGGTTTTCGATTTCTTGAATATAAATCTCGTTTCTTTATTCTCGACGCTTGTAGTTAATCATCATTTCATAGAGTAATACGGTTTTTGTTGTAATAACACATTTACACGTCTTGTGATCTAATAGTTCAATTACGCTGTATTTTATAGATTCAGTTTATACTTTTGGCGGGAATATGCATTTATCAGTTTATGGATATCTTATGTTGTTTTAAAAAAAAGAATTGGTTGTTTTACTTCGGACTCTAGATAATTGCATTTTCTTGTCTTTATCTACTTAAGTACATAATTAATTATGTTAGCTAATAATTTTATCTTATCTCATTTTCTCGCGATCTCGTGTATAAACCTATCAACAGCTTACTTTGTTAGTGCGTCTCGATTAGTTTCGCAAATATTCGTATTTATAGTCACGAATATCTCACTTTCACTACAAACAAGTTCCCCGGAGCTTTCTGTTTCGTACTATTGTGTTAGGTCGCCGACATTCGACGTAATTACATAAATTATGTCGTCGCGTGTAACATGGAGACGCGTCTATTTTTTTAAAACGGTTGGTATAGGAAGAATGGTTTTTGTCGTGTGTCTTGCTGAAATTGGGACGAGTTAAATTGGGTAACTGGCACAAATAATTTTTTGATGTAAAATGCATCTTATTTCTTATCTGCAACTGCAATATCGATTTGATGTGTTATTGAAGAATGATTAGACTGTATTAATCTCCTCTAGTGCCTACTTGCACCACTGATCACTAGGTAAATGAATTTATCATCGGATAATGAGGACTTGTAATTGGCTTTCTAGTGATTATGGTTTCCTTTTTTTTTGTCTGGTTTTATTAGCTGTAAGTCCTCCATGGACTAAATAAATAAATAATTGCAGACTCCATATGTTTGTAATAAATCTTTATAAGATAATAATTTCTCGATATATTATGATAAATCATTTTGTATATCTACTATATTACTTACATCCAAATTTATTAGTTTAAAATATAACCGTGTCTTATTTAGAAAAAAATGTTTACAATATCTCGCGATATTTTACAATCTTAAGGCGTTTGCAATTTTCCGGTGACACTTAAACCGCTAAACGAATTTAAATCATCGTTCCATTTCTGCCAATCCTGGGAAGACGACAGAGACGAAATGATGTTAAATATGGCTTGTGGTGCAACTGGGCCTAAATATTTTTGTAATCATTAAATATCACCTGGTTTGCTATAAGTCCCCTCTTTGAGGAGTGGCTGGAAAGACCTCACGGCGTCCTTACTTACCGCATGACGCAAGTCCTCACCGGGCATGGTAAGTTCGGGAGGTTCCTGTACCGGATCCGTGCAGAAGAGACGCCCGGGTGCCACCATTGTGTGGACCGCCCGGAGGACACGGTGGAGCACACGGTAGAGGTGTGCCCCGCTTGGGCAGAGCACCGCCGTGTCCTCGTGAGGGCGATCGGCGGCAGCGATCTCTCGCGCCGGGCCTTGGTACAGGCCATGGTCCGGAGCGAGGAGGAGTGGCAGGCGGTCGCCTCCTTCTGCGAAGCAGTAATGCTAGCAAAGGAGGCGGCCGATCGCGTGAGGCAACGGCAACGGTCCTTACGCCCCAACCGCCGCCGGGATTCCGATCCCGATTTCCGGCCACCATAGGCGCGGGCTTGCGGACGGCGAGCAATGGGTGGCTCGCCGTCCGATCGTCCGGTAACCGTCCGGACCGAGCCCAAGTCGTCGACGGCGCGTAGTGTTCCACGCGCGCCTCAAGGAGATGTCAGCAACCGTAGGAGCCCAACAGGGTCGAAGCCTACTGGGGCCATGGGTGATGCGAAAGAGATCCCCGGGGCCCTGGAAAAAAAATGGCAAAGAAGGAACAGGAGTGGGTTTTTAGTCAGTAAAAGTCTGACACTATCTCGCGCTCCGCCCAAGAGCGGGGGATGTCATGAGATGATTTTCCCAACCGAAAAAAAAAAAAAAAAAATATCACCTGGTTTACAAAATGGATGCACGAAAAAGAAATGAGACTAAGATAAAGTCAATTTAAAACTTTAAATAGTATTAATGTTAATTTAATTTAAATTATTTTTTTTTTTAGAAAAGGTTATTAAACTTTACTGTTTTTTTAGCTGGATAAATTGTGTAATATGATGCAATCACTGCAGATTTTAAACATCAGGTAGGTAATCTCTTCACGACTAAAAACAATTTTCATTTTACTTAACTCACAACATAGAATTTCAATCTTAGGTAGGAGCATAGATTAAAATCACAGACAATAAATTATTCATTAAAGAACATGAGTCCTGTCAAAATTTAACTTTCAACTCATTAAAAATTTAACTTTACAAACGTCTTCACGATGGCGAATTCACTTGTGTACCATGTGAATAACAATGGTAGATAGTGCGTTCATAGTTTCCACAAAATTGAAGAAAGCCGACTTTCTGTCAACCAATTTTACTAATGCAACACCTCACTTGCTTACGTACTATCTAGATTTACTTTAGTGACAATTCGCAACAATTAAGAAAGTAGAATTTGAAAATGAAACACGGGCCTCCAACTCGAGATACATTTTCACTGTTTTACATACAACCGCTCTTACGCGATTATGACGTTACTACACATTTTTTATTACATATTTTGGAAACAGTAAGTATCTTGTGGATATTCTCTAGACTTCTATTGAAATCAATTTATAAATTTGTGTAAAACTAATCCGGTAAAGACCTTTGAAATTCTGCTATTTTGCATGAACTTTGACACTTCATTAGTTATTCAAATAAAAAATTATAACAATAGAAGCCATGCATATTTAATCAAGATCCTGAATGACGATAACAAAGACTTGGATTTAAAAACGGCATGTATTTCCTGGAAACTCTGCTCGTATCCGGTAATTCGGTAAGTTACCGGATTTACCGGATACTAGCAGAGTTTTCAGGCGTTATCTCTCTTTTTTCGCGTTGCCTTTTCGTCAAACATCGCGTTGGATTGCGTTAGATGATGTAACAAGCTTTTAAACCGTGTTCGATTGACGATAGGCGAGTGAAAAAGGACCCTCTTAAGTACCTAACACCTTTGACAGGATAGTGCTGTTTCTTTACCATTTGGATCATAGATTATGTAAAACAAAAACTTTATCATTTTAATATGTCTCTTGTATCAGACTATCAGACCTATCCTCAATACAAAAATCGGGGGTTAAGTTAGTCGTAAAACGTAGACGTAGGTGTATTTGTCTTCGTTTTTCTTTGTCAAAGCTGCTACACTAATCCACACAACACACACACACACTGCACAATGAATACAAAACACACAACTAGCACAACTGTGTTAACTTCACATTGGCGAAATGCATAAACCGTTCGAAGACAAAACAAAAAAAATAGTAAATTAAATATTTTTTTTGTTATGTCTTCGAACGGTATGCATTTAGCCAATGTCAAATTCAGTTATTTTATTACGAAACAAGATAATTTAAACAAAATCTGGGATAGGGCGCATTAATAGGATACCTACCTATATTAAAAATGGTAAGTACTATCAAAGTTATATATATATATATAACAAGTAAAATACAATGACGAAAATTAAAACTTTTCATTTAAGTTGATAAACGAAACAATACACTGTGAAGCTATTTGTAGAAAGTAAAGAAATTATTGAGGGAAGAAAAGGATTATGGAAGGACGAAAGCCTACCGTGGAAAGAACGATCTCTTATATTGACTGCGACTCTTCAGACTGAACTGTTATATTGACTGCGACTCTTCAGACTGAACTGTCAACAATCAATGCCAAAGAGTATAGTAAATATATGGTAATGTTAGTGTGACAAAGTTGACAGATATATTGTGTGTCTGCATCATAGACAAAACATGGCATAGACATAATGTATGGCTGAAAGTTGTGTAACCAGCTCCTTATAGATCGCATTCGCATAACTACACGCTACTACATTTCAGATGGTTTATAAGTCGTCATTGTACTTGACTGTTTCTCTTCTTTGAATCTTTTTAACATCGACCAGTATGTGATAAAATTGGTTTATCATCATACTTCTTACTTAGGTACTACAAAATACGGGTACAGTTCCGGTCATAGTTCCGTCTAGTTGACAGTTAGAAACTGACGTTTTCAACGCATTCTATTTTCAAATAGGATCCACCCGAAAACCATGTCGTAATTTTAAATCTTATAAACTCTATTCTGGGCCTATTCATTAATTCTTTTTTCGAATATTACTGAAGCGTGCCCAAAATGGGCCATTGTATATAAGGATACCTTATTTGATTTTTTATTTGTAACAACACTAGAGAGTGTGACTAAATAATGTTAGTGGTTTTGTATGCTTCTTTTTACCTACATTGTATTTGTTTTGAATACGGTGAGGAAGTGTTTCTTTTAAAAGCGATGATGTCATAATCTTCACATAATTTCACACAATACATTCACATGCATCGCCTGTGTACCTACATAACCCGCACTATTTTTATTGTTTTGTAAAAATTGTGTGTAGGTACAGTAAAGAATATGAATCTACCTTTGCATCAAAAATATTTAAGGAAGTAGGTACTTATATATGTTTGTACCTATATTATACCTACTTGTATATCTACCAATTCTATGAAAAGTGTAATATGGTCCTATTATAAAAACCTAAATATTTTTATTATTATCAAATAGCAGTAGGTAGAATAACCTGCATTCTTATCTACCATTCTGCAACATTAGCTAGCGTTACACCTACTATTGTGACATAACTGTCACGAATGACAGATGTCAAATCTGGAGCTTTTTCGCATAGATTTATCCCAAATCGGTGTTACTAGCGACAAACTATAATTGTTGTTAAATTGTATTTTAGATAGAGCGGCAGTCTATTTTCAACCACAACCCAGTAACTGAGTCACTGACCATGTCAAGAATTATGTGACTACCGGTAACGACTGTCAAAGAACTACAAATGACAGTCGGGACCAACAGTTCAACGTACTTTCCAAGGTACAGAGATGTTTTAGTACCCGTGTTATATGTAGATAGTCGCCCATCCTGGAACCGACCTCGGAATGTGTTGCTTAAGTTTGAGGATCGAACAGTGGTCCAATGTATCTTTTAACCACGAGCTTCAAAGTTTGTTTTGGTATGGACTGTAGAGGAGGGATGCAACGCATGTTACCAAATGAATAAAAAAAAAAAAATGAGTAGGTATACCTACACGTGAATGAATGGAGAGGGAAAGGGAAAACAAACGCCAAAGAAAAGATTATTTGAGATTGTGTGAGAAATTATATAAAAGAAAAAGGAGTTAGTGATAGCGTGACGAGTGACAGGACAGAATGCGTGGAAAAAACGTGTTGCGCCGACCACAAATAACACGAGACAAGGATGATGAACTTTAAATATCGAATCTGGTGTCAGTCAGTCAGTCAGTCACAACTCACAAATGACAGACAATCTTAAATAAAATACTTTTGCACATTTAACCCAAATCTGTGAGACTAACTGCAGGAGCCACCTTAAAATAATGAATTTTATTATAAACGAATTACGTGTGCCACATAATAGTGTGGTCTGTAATTTCACTGCAGTGACGTCACGTCTCGTTCACACCTCGTGCGTCGGCGCAGGTCGACGATCTAGCTGGGAATCTGACTGAGTGCCTAGCGTGATCTACTTACTTTAGTTATATCTTTAGTAATAAATATTATATTATTTAAAATATAAAATAAATAAAAATAAAATAGCTTAATTGCATAATTATCATTTTGGCTTAAATTGCATGTCAAGGAGTCTCCATTTAGGCATAGAAATGCCTGTAGTTGAAGCCTCCGCTCTTCCCTTACTATAAATATCCGTACTTATAAATATTCAACTAGGCAGATGACAAAAAGGAAAACAAAAAAAAAAGAAACAAGAAAAAAAAACTATAATAAATAAAAAACTATCAATTGTATATGAGCGTATTTAGGTGTGTGTGTATGTGTGTGTGATGTGGGTGTGTGTGGGAGAATGAGATTATGAATTTTATAATTAAGCCATTTTCATTTCATTTTAAATTATTTACCGTATAAACTGTGTTGGTTTACAAATTATAGCATCAACTTGAGAGAAAATAAAACTAACAATGGTCTTAAAAAAAGCAACGGGTCCCAAACTAAGCGTAGCCTGTATCTCGGTGACCCAAACATTACACATGACTTAGTTCACAATTTGACGTGACGTGCTTACGCTACATGGCACGTTAAAATACAAATACAGTAAAATAAAAAAGAAGAATCAAACATACAGTACTATAGTACTTACAGTCATTAGGTACTTATTAATTAGGCATGTTAATTATATCATAACAAGACGCTATTACATTTATTTATTCAACTTGCTAGGATGCTTGGAAATGAATAGCGTTTTAATTATAATTATATAATCTTGTACATATGATTTAAGAACTTAAAATTATTAGGTATCTGACCTACAATAAATTTATAAATTACTTTCGCGCGGCGAAGCTACTGGCAAAAGCTTGTTTATCATTATGTTAACTCTTTTCGCTACAAAAGGTGTAAACACCATTTTAGCTACTTTTATTATTAGGATTCCGCAAAAAAAGCTACTTGACATTGTGACTATTTGATCACAATTACACACACGTAAGTACATAGGCCATAGGCTACCTATCTCTTTTTTTTTCATTTATATATTAGCAATCAACAAAAACATCATGGAAAAGCTATTCGGCCGTAATTTGTCGACGCTGACAGATCGTGAGCACGCATTATTTACTCTTATTGTTAGGGTTGTCAACCATACTTTATAATAACGTATCTTACTTTATTTTTGGTAATTATACTTTAGGATAAAAATATAGTACCTACTTATATAAAAATTTCAATCTTTACTGATGACTCTTTTTTCAATTTTTACTGATACGTAAAATTAAACACTGATCTGAATAATTACTGAACTATTATCAATATTTCTACGTTGAAACACGAATACGGTCTGTTTCCAAATCAAATCAAAACAAATAAAGTGCAGTTGAGAATGAGTTGCTTGTTTATTTTAATTTTAATTGGGAGTGTAAATATAGCTTCCAAAAAAAATAATTATTATGAAATACTGTTAATGTGTGCTAGAAGCACAGAAAAATATAACTTCAAGAGAAGAAACAAATAAATAAATAGAATTATAAAAAAATCCTACAAAAAAAAAGTTAAGTATACGTTACTTTTTCTTAAAAAAGAGTTGGCAACCCTGTTCTTATATAATCATTTTCTCCCGCCATTCAAGCGGACTCGCTACTTTCTTTAAATGCTTTTTAATATTCATCCTAATGGTACATTTAACATATTAGTATGTTGATTTGATATTATGGAAACAGTTTAGCCATACACATATCTCCATAAGCCGGAGGTTATGTAATCGATTGAAGCTGTAGATTATTGTCAGGGTTCATTAGGTACCTAATGTGGAGTATTTTCGAAGTACTTAGTAAATCCCATTTTTATATACTTACGTGTATTCTAGCGGTCCCGACAAACGTCTGAAAACTGGCTTTTTGTCAGAAAAAAAAAATGATATCCCGATTGCTGCATCACCTACCAAGTCCAAGTTTCAAGCCATCCAGGGACACACTCGAATATATAGGTACACAAAATTTCATCCAAATCAGTCAAATGACTTGACTTAAGAGGAGATAGGTAACAAACCCACGTACAGAAGAATTATTATTTGTTTGAAAGATCATGCCTTTACCCATTTTGGCGGTAAAGGCCCCCCGATATCGCGTTGTTTATGGCTCTGGCACACTTTTTTTAGATTTGGCTTCGCACTGTTTGGGTATTTGTAGGGGCCCAGCAGGGTCGATGCCTACTGGGGCCATTGGTTAAGTGAAAATTCACCCCGGGGCCCTGGAACGCAAAGAAAAGAAGGAACATACGAGTGGGTATTAATCAGTAAAAGTCTGACACGAACTGCCGCTGTGCCCAAGAGCGGGAGAAGTCATTCGATGATTGCCTACTTAAAAAAAACGGCTTTTGCATTTATCCAGTGTCAAGTATAGAATTTCATTTTTATAGTCACTTTGAGTCCCATTAAAATGCGGATGTAACAAATTCTAATTTATACACAATAGTTGGCAGCAAATGTATCGAGTCAGCCTTCTCGGCAAACTTCGCTGAGGTAGCCAATATTCACACAACTATCACACTACGCCGTCGTCCAAGCTAAGCAGAGCTTGTGTTATGAGTACTAGACAACTGATAAACGTAATTAAATATTTCTAAATACATACATATTATAGATAAATTACACCCAGACACAGAACAAATGATCGTGCTCATCACACAAACATTTGTCCTGGGTGGGAATCGAACCCACGACCTCCAGCATAGCAGTCAGGGCCACTAACTACTAGACCAACAGGCCAGTCGAATACTCAATGATTCTACATAATAATATTGTCCAGTTATGTAGACACTTGAGATACAAAACTTCACCAATTTTACATCACAATATCCAGAAGCAATTGGAGAATAATTTAAGTCGCCGTTAAACTTCACTCGAAAAGATCCCGCCAAAAATGAAAAATGTCCTTTTTTTTCAACCATGTGTTATTTACCGCCAAAAATGAAAAATGTCCTTTTTTTTCAACCGTGTTATTTACCGCCAAAAATGAAAAATGTCCTTTTTTTTCAACCATGTGTTATTTACCGCCAAAAACGAAAAATGTCCTTTTTATTCAACCATGTGTTATTTACCGCCAAAAATGAAAAATGTCCTTTTTTTCAACCATGTGTTATTTACCGCCAAAAATGAAAAATCTCCTTTTTTTTCAACCATGTGTTATTTACCGTCAAATTTGACAGCGAACGTCACACGCTCTAGTCTTTTTTTTTGCTTCGCAGAATAAAGTTATATTTTTTTTCCATTACAATGCTTATGCAGTATTTGGCTTCGCTAGGGTAGTCAATATACATATACTTACTACAGTAAAATTATCAGTTCCATTTTACCGACATCGCGCCTGTTTTATGAATCTACATGGACAATATACCTAATGTGGAAACACTTGAAATACATACAAAACTGCATCAATTTCATTCACTATTCTTTTCATGTTCACGCTATTTCTCTTTGGAATGTACTCCCCTAGGAAATCAGGATGGCAACCAACCGATTGACCTTCAAAGTGAAGGTTCGCGAGCACATCCGTAATTATATATATATATATATATATAATTATATTATGTATATTGTATTTATAGTATTTAAGTAAGTACATGTTTGTATAAAATATATTGTCTTAATAACAATATGTACCTAATGCTTAATATTGCACCTACCACCTGTTGTCTCTGCATCACCCAAAGGTTGACTGGTAGAAAATGCCCTAAGGCATTAAGTCCGCCTCTGTACTTTTGTGTGCATAAAGAATTAATAAATAAAAAAATAAAAATAAATAAATTTTACAATGCCGCCAAAAACCCAACTCAAAAGTTTCCTTCACAATAATGTATAAGCAACATAGATCACAGTCGGCGTCGCATCTCGCACTAGATGCGCCTATCCGTGACGCATCAGTAACAAGAAAGTGCATTCTTGCGCACTCTCTGCGTTTGCGAGTTAACGCGCCATTTAGCCAACTTCTACTAAATATTACTTTTAATATACATTTACTTCTTAGAGATACTGTTAATTCTTGAAAGCAGGTGTTATTTTATGACGTAAGTAATTGTCTGACTGTCTGTTTAGATTTTTAGTGAGATTAATTGAGCATTAATAACAATAATGTTGCATTTCTTGAGCTTTGTCTTCGTTTTTTCTTTTATTGTAATATTGGGCTTATGAGATTGATTTTCAAATCGGTCCTCCATTAATCAATAAGATAGAAAAAATATAAAATCAATTTAACCTAACCCGCAGAATGCTTCAGAATCTACCAAATTATTTCGTTGTAACACGTCCAATTTTGCAGGAGTAGGTTCCATTAATTAGACCTAACGAGTTTCATTAGATTAAACTCTTAATATTAACCTAGCTAATACTAGGTAGGTACCAAAATCTCGGACCTTCCTTTTGTATCCTGTATTTAATTGCCGTACAATGCACATTTTAACACTCAGAATAATTAGGCGCAGTTGATGCATTAACACTGTAAGTCAATCTTAGTTTTCAACAATGATTTAGATACTTATCTATCACCAACATCCTGGACCAAGAAACTAGAATTTATCTTCCTTTTCACAGGTTGTTACGTAATGGATTCTCACGACTTCAGCCTCTTAGCGACTACCCGTTTATCGTAGCTATTCAATTTTGAAACCACTTGCATTCTAAGCAATATGACATAATTTATGCAACAATTCACACCACTTTTGCAACTAAGTGCTAAATGAATCTTTTGTTTACAACCTACTATTTAAGACATGTTACTTACATTTACTACCTTCGGTAATAAAAATAAACATTGCAATTGAAAACGTGTTAAATAAATATGGAATTGGATATTTCGTAATGCCACTTCCGTCTTTTAGTTATCTGTGTTGTGATGTAATAATGTCAATTACGATATTTTTTGGCCAGTAACAATAGACAATCGAATTAATAGTTTTTAAAATATGAGTGTTGTATTTTGTAATTTTAATCTTTGCGTCTTTAATTGCCGGAATTAAATTCTTTTGGAAAGAATGTTACATTGCTAATTACTTTGAGGAAATAATTTTGTTTTTTGGTAGGTTCAGCAACAACATTATTGTTACATACCATCTTTATATTTATGGTTATATAAATTAATAACATGACAAAAATTAACATATTACGTATTGTTTGTCCTGTATTTTTTTATGAAGTGTATTACGTATCAATTAAGAATATAGATAATAAATAAATAACGGTTTCCTTATCTTTGTTTCCAGGTAGAGAATGACTTCGATAGACGAAGACAGGCCTCGCTACCGCACCCCGGGTTCACCGAGCATCAAACAAGATTTGGTCTGAACTCACCCCTGCAAGGCTTCCAACCACAGCAACCAATACTTACGAAACCCACACCTACCGTCCAGTTCCAACAATCCATATTCCCCCAGCAGCAACAACAACAGCAACAACCCCAGCAACAGCAGCAACTTCCACAGCAACAGCAACAATCTTACGTGCCGCAGTTCAACAACCATATCCCGAATATTCCCAACAACATTCCCTTACAAAACAACAACTTCCAATTTAATCCTCAAGCGAGCAACCCGCCACTATTGCAGCAACAAAATAACTTCCAGCAGCAACAGAACCTAAGACAGATCCCTCAACAAACTCAAAATATTCTGCCACAACCCATCCCTACATTGCCGACATACCAAAATGGACACTTGCAACAAAATCCGACGTTCCAGCCAAGTATCCCCGCTTCGATTAACATCAACCAACAGAGACCTACGCAGCAAGCCTTCCTTCCCACTATCTCAACGTCACACAACCAGCCTATCAACCAACCTATCTTCAGCCAGCCGAACCCCATCACTATTCAACCCGCACCGAACCTAGCTCCTCAGAATTATAACCATAACCAGAATCAGAACATTCAGAACAGTGCTCAACTCCCCTTTCAGCAGACTCTGGGTCAGCAACCCATCTTTTCCAATGGACAATCATCCCAAATACAAGAGATCCTAGAACAACAGTCTAAGGAGAACTTAGAAAAACTGAAGGAGTTGCAGGAAAGGGCGAGAATCATTCAGAAGCACCAGGAGTTTGTGCAGAAACAGCAGCAGAAGCAGCAAGAGAAAGTGGAGAAACTGCACGAAGAGTTCGTAAAGAAGCAAGCAACGAAATCAGTTCCTACGTTCTCGACGACAGAAAACTATGAAGATTATTTTAGGAATACTGAAAGGCGGCGACCGATCATGCCGCATGAGACCGATCTGTTCAAGAAAGCTCTCGAATTATACGAGAGAGACCATCCTACAACCACGACCACTACGACTACGACGACGACAACGACCACCCCACCCCCGCCAACCCGTCCCACACCTAGGTACAGACCTCGTACTAAACCAAAACCCAGAAACCCTCCACAAGATAGAAATAAGGCAAAACTCTACAACGAAATCAAGAATCTCTTAGAAGAAAGCGAAACTAAAGGATTCGATGACAGTTTGAGAGCGAAGAGTGCTGAGTTATTGAAGAAACCAGACATTTTAAAGCAGCTGAAAGTAGCTCTCGCTGAAAACCCAGCAGATTTCTCCGAGAAGAACTTCTCATCTCGCGAGATTTCACTCAACGGACAGAAATACGAAGTAATTAGGACAACAAATCCTAATCTGATTCCTAAAGGCGCGATCACCGCTGACAGCTCTAACTTGGCTCAAATCATGGCAGCTGCTCAGATCGAATCACAAAAGGAAAGCCGAGTTTCGATAGAAGATCTAACGAAGGGAATCTTACCACCTGGTGCGAACTTCGAGCTGATCAGACAGGCAGATAACGGTAAACTTGAAGAAGTTAAAGCACCAAATGAGCTGCAGAATAAAAAGAAAGTCACATTCGTATTTCTAGAGGAACAAGAAGACGGATCCTTCAAAGTGAAGGGTGTGAAAGCTAATGGCCAACAGACAGAAGAAGGTCCGGAAGTCGAGAATATTTTGAAGAAAATAAAGAACGGTGAGATCCAGCTGCCTGGACAAACGAAGATCTCCAACTCTATCTTCAGTTCAACGACTGCCAGCCCAATAACTGAAACAACAGACTACGTCGCAGCATCCTCCCACCATCCATCAAGTTATTCGACTTTTGTCAGTACGTCGAACCACGGATCCACTGGCCACACCGACCCCATCACCCACACAACACCCACGCCACATTTCCAGCCTTCTGTTCAATATACTAGAAGCACAGCCCAAACTCAGACACACTTCCCATCCACGGTTACCGTGTCAAGCACAGAGCGATACAACACGAAGTCCAGTACCCCTGCCTTTGAGTACACGTCAAGTAGGAACAGCATTAGCCAAAGTCCAAGAATCACGTTCCCTAGTTCGACCCATTCGACCATCGTAAACACTACTCCATTCCACTCCTCTGAGAAAGATTTGGTTGTGATTGGTTCCAGTACGATTGCTCCTTCATTTTCGACTGAACCTCCATTGAGTGTTGCAAGACAAGCGTCGCCATCAAGCAACCCGGGTTTGGTCGACATCTTAAAGGAGAACGGTCTGTTCGCAACGGCAAAGTACTTGCGTCAGTCAGGGTTGGACTCGATCCTGAACGAGACGGGTCCGTACACCATCTTCGTCCCAACTGACAAAGCTTTCAGAACGCTGCTCGTACAACTCGGAGGTCCTGACAAGGCTGAGGAAAAGTTCCGTGATAACCCAAGACTGCTTAGTGGAGTAAGTATTGAGCTGCTATTTTGACGCTGCATGATAGTGCTGATTTTTTCAAGGCTTTGCTTTTTCAGGCTTCAAAAATTGATGGCTTATTAGTTCAAGTTGTAACCCAGATTTGGGTATCCTTTTACCTGCAACAAAGAGGCTATTCCTTCCTGCCTGCTTCATATGACTCTAACATTAGGTGCTAACTACACATAATGTTAAAGTCAAAAGGCAAAAATGAAAAAACACAGCTACAACATGAAGCTCTTTAACTGTGAGATTATCATCAAAACAATGGCCAATCGTCTTGTAACTAAAACTCAACCTTTTACTCACCATTTCCAGTTACTCCTCCACCACGTGATCCCCGGCGCCTTCGACATCGGCTCTCTTCAAGATGAGATGACCGGCGTCTCCCTAGCTGGCACGCAGCTGAGGGTCAACCAGTACGACATGCACGATGTGGAGTGGAATGAGGTCAAAGTGACCACTATCAACGGAGCCAGGGTGCTGGATGATAAGAAGGATATTCATATACCACAGGTAAACTCGCTACTATTATTATATTCTTTGTTGTTTTTATTCTTAGTCGAAAACGTTAACGTAAACTTTAATTTATATGAAGACCTAAAGTCACCCAAAGAGCAATGGACAGGGCTATGCTCGGAGTATCCTTGCGTGATCGAATCGGAAATGAATTTAACCTTGGTTAGGTTATCGACATAGCCCTGAGAATCGCTAAACTTAAGTAGCAATGGACAGGGCACATTATCTACTCGCAGAACGAATGGTCTTTAGGCCCGAAAGGTTCTGGTCTGGTGGGGACCGCGTACCAGAAGACGTAGCGTTGGAAAACCTTCCACAAGGTAGACCGGTGAACTGGTGAGATTTGCGTGCATCTGATGAATGCGAGACTCACAGGATCGGTCAATGTAGCAACACTTGAGGGCAACCGTGGACCTTTTTTGACTGAAATTATAATGAGGATGAAACGTCGTCAGGAGCCAATCCATCAATACATGAAATTCATCCCATACTATTTTACATAATATAATTAAACTTCCACGTTCATTTGATCGAGTAGTATAAAAACTCATGCTAAGACCTTAATAAATACTTATCTATAGACAAAAGCTCCTGGTCAGAGAATTAGAGCAAGATAAGTTTTACTAAGTCATAGCGCCTGCTAAGATGCAATAGCAATCTTTGTATGTGAAACAAACTGTTTTTTAATCAGCGTAGGTATTTTTCTATACTAGTCTTTAACTGTTACAATTGGATGAAATAACTGGCTAACTTTACTCTCTCGTTTTTGTAGGTGGGAAATCAGAATATCAGATTTTGACTGACTAAAATTCACTCGTGTTCCTTCAGTTGTCCTTTGCGTTCCAGGGTCGCGATGACTCGTTCGATCAAAACCCACAGCCCTATCATTAATAGGTACCCTTACTTATAAAAAATCTCTGTATTATACAGTTCATTCTGCTACTTAGTTGCTCAGTACTTCTGAGATTTCTTGTGTCTAGTTTTCAATTCTTCTGAATAATCGAAAAGTAACTTTTCTTCTTTAGTAAGTAATACAAATCTTTGACCTATCTTCCTCTCTCCAGGGCATAGCACACGCTGTAGACCGAGTGATGTTCCCGCTACCAGTGGGCGACTTGGTGCAGACACTCCAGGCTGACCGGGACCGAAGATTCACCACCTTCCTCAAGGCCGTACACGCCAGCGGCTTCGCGGAAACGCTAGCAGGTCAGTTTTGAATACCATCTAATGTCATAAACTAATTTCAAATTTACGAATACCTCTTTAATGACGAAACGGGATCGACGTTAAGTGGGGCTCGTGAGGAAAACACAAAAATTATCAATGACTGCTCAATTTCAAGTCTTGACGAATTAAAATCCTGATTGGATTCAGTCAAAAAGTTTGTTTGTCAACACTGTTTCAACAGAGATTATTGGTGATTAGCTCCGACAGTAATTGACTTTGAAATTTCTATAATTAATAAGTAGGTAAATTGCAAAACTTAATGCGAAATCACAGTGTAGGTTGAAAACTGAATTGCAAAACTTTCTGAAGCTTGATAAGTATCGTTGCTCATTCTAACAATTAACTGAATTGCATGCAATTTAGAGTGTGCACAGAAATTATATGACTTGATTCCGCCATCACCGTTCTACCATCGGACAACCCGACGTACGACGAGTGTCCACACTTACGTTGTTAACACATCTACAGTAAGTCCGGACAAAGCGTTACGCCTCGACGTAGGCGAATCGCTTTGTCCGGACTGGAATAATTTGCCTGCTGCGTTGTGTTCCCGTTCGTGTCTTCCCGTTCGATTATAATTTAGGCTTAAAGCGTTTCACCATCAACGATTGCATCACTGCTTACCATCGCAGTCAAGAACGATTTTATATCAAATAAAAAAATTATTTACACCAACCCCTTTCCCATTTCAGAAAGTAAAACGTACACAGTATTTGCGCCAACGGACGCAGCGTTCTCGCGACTCTCTCCAGCTGAACTAGCGCGGTTCGCAGAGAAGGCTGGTGCCAGGGCTCTGGTGGCCAGACATGTGCTGCCAGGCACGTTATATAGCGCCGGCATGAGGTACTACCAGCTACGGAACTCCATGGAGGATGCTAAGCCGCTAACGCTGCAGAAGAATTCTGGTAAGCAATTTTTTGTTGGAAAGAAATTACATTTATTTAGCACACAGACGAAACCAGTAACTATATAGAAACTTAAATCGAATAAAAAAACCGGGCAAGTGCGAGTCGGACTCGCGCACTGAGGGTTCCGTACAAACTTACCTATGAAAACAGTTCAATTCACGAATCGAGTCTGAAAAATTTTTCCATAACGCAATTTTTTTTTTGTTTTGTGACAACTACAAAATTAGTTTTCAGATTTTTTCCTATACTTGTGCTATGAAACTTTGCGTCATGCCAAATTTCAGGAATCTAGGTCAACTGGAAGTACCCTATGAATTTTAATTCCCTTGAAATACAAGTTTTTTGAAACATAAACGGCCGTATCATTTTTTTCGTTAAACGAAGTTTGATTTTTTACAGCTTCAAGGGACCGCAGACCTGAGTATATGGTTTCAACTCGATACCTCCACGCGTTTCCGAGATAAAGGGTCCTGACTGACAGACAGACAGACGAACGGACAACAAAGTGTGGGCACAACAAAAATAAGGCCTCCGTTTTTTCCTTTTGAGTTACGGAACCCTAACAACAGCAACATTATTTGTCTCATGACCGCCAAATAGGTCCAGTTCAGTTTACACCAGATAGTTGCGTAACAATTGCCTAACGCTGGTTTTCAACTGAACATTACTTGAGTGTATGGACGTTGTTAAAAGATTAATGAATGTTTGGAATTCAAAGTCTAGACAGCAATCAACTGACATCTTTAATCTTTTAAGTTTTATCTTTAAAGCCTTGATTTACTAAAACGAGTTAGCTGATTGCCATGCTTGAATAAAATATATAATTATGGCAAAGTTTGTTCACAGTCACTAATAGAGAATAGTAATGATATTGCAGATATGGCTGCTATCACTTTTCAGAGGAAGTATCTCTCTCCCTCAGTAATCGTTAAGTTTAATACTAAAACAACTTTTCATTCGAATCTTCGCTAATTTCAGGTCGCATAAAAGTCAACAACGCACAAGTGATAACGCACAACATCCCTGCGACGAACGGTGTGATCCACGCGGTCGACGCCGTCCTGTAGCGTGCGCGCGCGCACCCCCCACCAAATTAGCTTCAATGAAGCTTAGGACTCATCAGTCGGCCCCCGACCACGCCACGAGACGCACGCCGCGTCACTAACATAATATAATTTTAAGACTGTAAATAACGTTAGTTTAAGGTAATAATTTATATATGCGTGTTAGATTTTGTAAATAAAGTTTTTTAATTAATAACATGTGTTTTTTCTTTGAGTCTAGGCAGTTTTTCTTAAAATTCAGGAATATGCTCGAACAGCTTTTCAAATAATTCAACTGATTATAATTTAGAAAATAAAACAAAAAAATTAATCCGTAATACTAAGTATATTATTGAATATATCACACACAAAACCGCACTGATTTTAAGTAAGTACACTTTTGTAAATCATTACTTTCCATGTAAAGACAAAATGTTTGCCTCTCATGCATACTAATTACTAAACCCTAATCGACCATACGAGCACTGTCGACTTCATTATCACTAAGCTTGATAATTTAATTTCGCCAACATCATTTTCAGCTTAGCGATCTCATCATCCCTTGCAGCCAGTTCTTCTCTCAAAGATTTGATGGTATCATCTTTATTTTCCGACAGATTCTTCAAGTCTTCCAGAAGTTGGGCGGTATCCAACCGTTTTGCAGGTCGCCTCTGTACCAACTTGCCTATAATATGGGCTATTTTAGGGTAGTTGGCAGTTAAATGGGCAGGGATCTGGCCTTTGCGAAGGTCTGTGATGGTCTTCACTCGTTCCATGTCGGTGCTGAATGGTTCTACCATCTCGAGGAGGATGATCCCGAGGCTGTACATGTCGCTCTGAAATAAGAGAACGTAAAAATTAGTTTTTGAGATTTCAAGTTGTTTCCTTCCTAAACTATAGTGGAAGTTAACTTATTAATTTATGCACTATACTCTGTTTCTTTTTAAGAAACGAGTACTGAATAATTTTGACTGCGTTTCTATTGATCCGCGTAATCAACATAAAGTCCGTTCCACACAAACGCAGTTTGTAGTTTGTGCGTGAGTCATGGCGGACATATCTCCTGTAGTTAAGCGTACTAAGCTCCCTTTGCAATCTACAGAAAAACAAATAATATACAATTCGTTTATACCGTTTCATGAGTCTGATACAAGATTATTATACAAGATTTGTATAACAAATATTTGATTTATGTTTTCTAGTGCATCGTTTATACATATGTACTATTACAATAATGTTTTATTATTATTTATTTATGAAAATATCATATAACGCGAACAGAAAATTTTGTTACGAATATAAATCATAAAATAATAATTTAATTTTCTCTACAGTAAATTTTAGAAGTATTCAATATGAACCGGCCTTAATAATTTCAAAACAAGAACACAGGCGTTGGACCCGCCCCGACCAATGACCCACCTCACTCTGTCAATATCGGAAATGTGCGAGAGACATACTTAGTACTTGTTAGTTAAAAAAAAAAAAAAAAACAGAGTATAGTAAGAAACACTGCAAAGGCGGCGCTTATCAACAACTAGGGCAGAAATGTTATACCTAATACACACATGCCAGGGGTGGCATACAACAAAACGATAGGGCTATCCAGGCCAGTTTATATGTATAGCATCAAAGTAATTCTAAACAACAGTAATCTAATCTCACTATTATAATTTTCTCTTATAAAAAAAATAATTGTAAACACTACGCTATACGAATTTTGGGTTATAAGTTAAGAGTCAAGAGCATTTCGTTTCAAAGTTTGTCCATCAAATAATAAAGTCAAGATTCTTTAGCGGCACGTCATGACCACCTTATGTTTTTTTTTTAATATATTTAGTGGCACTTCGCTATCCCTTTACCAGGGAAATCTTTTTAAAAAATTGTACAGACCCGAGATGTCACTACGTTCACAATTAATAAACAAATTTTTTGTTGCTTCAAGCAACATTGTAATAATTTAAAATACTATGTCAAAAAGTAAAAATCAATATATCCATCAGTACTATTATGATATCTGCTGATATTGCTGTACGAAAGACGTGTATTAACTCACCTTGGGATTACACTGTCCTTCCAACTGTTCAGGAGCAGCATACAAGTGCGTCCCCAACGCTAAACCGCTATGAGATTGCTGCAACGGACACGCCAGTCCGAAGTCACCCAGCTGGACTGTCACACCACCTTCAGTTTGCGCCACAAACACGTTACTAGGCTTAATATCATGGTGTATGATCCCTCTGGAGTGTATGTAGTGTAAACCCTTCACCAATTGTGCAAACATGTCTATAAGGACATCAATATGCGTCCAAGCTACGGGGAACTTTGAATCCGGGGACTCAAGGCAAGAAGAATCTGCAGAATCGCAGTGGTGAAGACCAGAGTCTTCAGAGCCTTTTCTAGTACAAGACATGCGTAAGTTCCTGTCGTCGAGCCACTGTTTTAAAGTCTGCTGGCAGTATGTCATCTGGATATAAAGCGTTGCCCATTTAAGATTAACTCGGGAGCAGTTTTCAAACTCCTTGCTCGAGAATAAGTTGCAGACGGCATTTTCATCATGCAGGGATGCACTTTCTTCGTCAGATAGGAACTCAGACTCGTCTACATCTTCTTTAGAACTCGCGAAGCTGTTGGAGTCTTTAAATGAAATGACGAAATCGGATAAACTTCTTTGAGTAAACAGTTCTTTGGAATTGTGAGTCTTGAACGATGTTATTATATTCGGCTGTGCAGAAGATATCAGATTAGAGTTGAAAGTAAAATCTTCGTTATCCGTATCCATCTTGAATTTACGCTTCTTCTTGACAGTGGATTCTATCATGGGTTCCAGCCAAGCTGCTTTGTAATTCACTATGTTAGGATGGTTCAGACTCGCTATAGTTTTAACTTCTGCCAAATGCGTCATAATAGAGTTAACGTCAGAAGATTTTATGTAAACCTTTTTGACAGCGTATTCGACGCCATCCAGTCTATGTCTGGCTTTGAAGACGCTTCCAAATCCTCCACCAGCTATAAAGTACAACTCCTCGAACTCTCGATGGTATCTGGACCAGTCGAGACCTGATGGCTGTACTATGGGCCATGTTGCTGGAAGGGTTATTGGGATTTCTGAGCCGCTAGCAACTGCGACCAGTTGATAAAGGGCTCTCTGGTACTGGCTTCTCATTGCTTCGAATTCTCCCATGGCATAGGAGTCATCTATGAGGTTCATGCTATGCAGTTTCTCGCATATTGTGTTATATAGTTGGTTTGCTCTGATGGTGTCTTTTTCGAGGAGGGAACATAGTTGTTTGACGAGTGATTGGACCAGCAGACTGATGGGGGTGGTGGCGGCTGAATTGATGATTTCGATCTGTTCCAAGCTTTGGTGGACCACTTGCTGGTGGATGCTGCTGTGATTTAGTCCTGGAAAGAGAAGGAAAATATGGTTAGAACTTTAACATACACATGTAGTTATATAATCAGGCTACTTTTGTCATTCGATAGCAGAACGCAAAAACATTGTTATCACAAGGGTGATTGATGATGTCAGCGCGCTACATATTTTTATCATTTCATTCAGGTTGTAACAAATTGCAACTGAAGTTTGCTACGTCAAGTAGATACTTCAAATGCCAAATTATTACGTCTTATGGGCCTACCACACGCAGAAGCTTCACCATAGTTTTACCTGTGAGAAACCGGCTTGGGTTTGTACACGAAATACTGTGTAGAAAATTCGATTTTTTATTATGAGTTTTAGCAACCACAAGCACGGTGTTCCGTGTACAAAACGGCCTGAGCAGGCAAAACTGTAGTGAACTTTGTGCGTGTGGTAGGCCCATTAGAGTAGGATGGTGGTAGATATCGGTTATACTAAAAACAACATTAATACCATTCCTAACGTCCTTATTAAGTTTCTGAAGTATAAATTTTCGAATATCCATAACACAGTTCTTGAATTAAGTAAATGATATTTCCAAGCCTTGCTAACCGAACTTTCAAGTTGTGAGGCTAAAGATTTTCTGTCGGTCCACGATTTCGATCCCCCGTATTTTAAAGTTGTATGCTAATACATTCTTCCCAGTAAACAGATGTTTTATCATGCAGTGCCATCTGACATTGAATGAACGTTTATTGTTTACGAATACTGTATAAATAATGGAAATCTGTCCGGCATCGTGGAGGTAACGGTTGATGTTGAATAATTTCATACTGATCAGGGGTAGGTTATATGGCTTTATGCCGAACTTTTTTGTGGTCCTTGAATGATTTTCTATTATCACGAATACAAAAGGGAGTCCCTTGGACCGATGTGTAAGTCATGGCTTGACAAACTGGCACAACCATTGCTTACGAGCATCCTTCCCGAGATACATTTTTATACAACCGCTTTTACGTGATTATGCTGTTATCATACATTTTTCTCTGTATATTTTGGATACACAGATATCTTGTGATTATTAGGTATAAATAAGTTTCTATTGATATCAAACTATACATTTGTATAAGATTATTTCAGTAAAGGCCGAATGCCAACAGAGTTTTCAGGAGTTACTTCTATTTTTTCGCGTTGCCTATTCATCAAACATTGCATTGAATTGCTTTGGCTGAAACAACAAGCTTATAAACCATGCACACATTTTTTTTACCCGACTGCAAGAATGAAAATATAAAACAAACTAATAAATCCCAATACGGAACATATTGTCTGCAATAGTCGGGACCCATAAAAATAATCTAGACTAAAATCATTCCATATAATATGGGTCCCGACTAGTTTGTTTTATTTTACGTGTTTAAATTAATGCAATTAAATTGGTTAGAAACCAATTTAATACTGTACTGAACTTGTTTTTTTTTTTTTCTTTTCAATTTTTATTTAAAGCACAATTTTCGCAGTCGGGTTTTTTATTTTAATTGTTTTTTTTACGGTTGACTAATGGAAATGCCCTGTTAAAAGCGACTTTCGGTACAGTAGGTACAATAAAGCAGAAAGACGTATCTAAACTTATCTTTATTTCAAGTAGGCAATGACCGATTAACCATATTTATTTGTATATACACTTCAACAGCAAAACACATTCTGGTCCTTGAAAGTTTATTCCTACTATTTTCTAAGCCGATTTCGGTGCTATGGTTTGCGACTTAATATAAAATCAATACACTGACATGGACGGCTGAAATTAAAACTGTTACTCAAATGAGATTTGGAGAAAAGGGAAGCCAAATAACAAGGTACCTTAGCTGTGCTTTTAAATTCCTTCTTGTCCTTTCTTTTTACTATACCTATTAATTTAACATAGAACATCTCCCCCCTGGACGCGAATTGCAGTGGCCAATCTGGAAATCACTTAACCGACTGCGGACTCAAGTTGGCCGCTGTAAAAACAATTTGGCCAAATGGGGTCCTCGACCCATCTCTAACACAGTGCCATTGTGGAGCCGCTGCACAGGACATGTGTCATACGCTACGCTGTCCATCCTGCACAACCACCTGCAGTTTTCAGGATCTATACGAGGCAAATAACAGAGCCGTAGAGGTTGCCAAATACTGGTCATATAAAATTTAGTTAGAGTACATCGACACGAAAAGAAGAAGAAGAAGAAGTAAATTAACATAAATAAACAGCTAGCTTACCCCTTAAAACAAATAATCACCTAGTAAAACAACAGATTTAAGTCTTGAAACCGCAATACGGGTTACACGGCAGACCAAGGAGGCGATCGCAGGGCGACTTAGTTCCTTAGGAATTTGCTCGAAGGGGCGCAGAATAATGGAAGGGATGAAGGGAGGCCTTTGCCAAATAGTATTACAGTCAGTACAGGTTGGCAGGTTTCTATAATAGTTTTGCCTCTTCGTAATTTAACACCGACTTCCGAAATTAAAGTTATTTTGCACTTTTCAGTGTTTTTTTTACATTGAAGTCGTTTGTTTTTTTTTGTAAAATGTTTTTTATTTTACATTTTTTAGTTATGGTACCACAACTAAAATGTACTCCACAGCCATACTTTATAGCCAGAGTGCATCTCATGACAATTATAATAATACCAAATACGTTTAGATTAAATTAATTTATTACAGAGTTCCGGTGCCTAACTTCAGGCTTCAACATCAGATCAGTTTGATATATTACCCCTCTTCTTTCAGTCAGTCATCGATTACACATATAAATAAATCAATTTTACTTGTTACGATACTGCTGTGTGTGATCCTATGAGGAGTTATGTTTCATATCTTTGAAGTTCATGATCAGATCATAACAATATTTCTATGGGACCAACTTGGAAGCCTAAACTTTTAACAAAAAAATAATAATTCAAAATCGGTCCACAATTGACCGAGAAATTTGTGAACATACATAAAAAAAAACATACATTCAGCCGAACAGAGAACCTCCTCCTTTTTGAAGTCGGTTAAAAAGACACATCGATGCAAATTGATTTATTTACATTCTAAATACTTTGTGTGGAGAGAAAGGTGTGGGGAAGTTGGGTATAGTGTGGATACGTATTACCGAAAAATAAATACTGTAAAGGCATAAAATTTATTAATTTAGGTGTCTTCAAGGCTAGAGTGAATAGGCTCTTAATAAACTAGTACGCTTCATCAACGATTGCATCGCTGTTTACGATCAGGTGGAATCGCAGCCAAGCACTGGTTTATATCATTAAAAAACAAAGCAAAAAAAAAAAAAAGATACAATATATAATACAGGCCATCTCAATATCTGTGAACAAAACAAAAAAAAAAAATACAAACATCCGAATTGAGAACCTCCTCCTTTTTTTGAAGTCGGTTAAAAAGGGTACCTCAGACAATTAACAAAACATACAAATCTATTCAAGATAAATAGATCCAAGGATATTCTGATGATTTAAAAAAAATTATGTTGTCCTGCAACCTCAGTTTCTTTTGTGCAACCAACAATAAAACATGAGGGTCGACGTCACCCTAGCGTAGCACACTACAACAGAAACTCAACTAAAAAATCTACCCTGTGCCATTGAAACAAGGTTTAAAATAATAAGGCTGAAGATAACTAAGCAGACAGAATTTCTACCTAACACGTCTACGTTAAACGAAAATAGCCCTACTAACTAAAGCAGTAAGGTTTAATTTAAGTTTTCTGTAACAATCTGGAATATTCTCAGGCCACGTGGGTGCGTAACCGGTGGTGGTATATGGTACATTCATACAGGGGAACTGATGTAACGCAAACCGCAAACGATAAAAACCAAACTGGTATGTCAAGAAATATCATGTGTTTTATGTTTTCCTCAACGAACAAAAACAGCCCAGCAATTGCCGGAGTCTGTGTTTCCTGATAGCTACTACCTGATGATCTTTAAATAGGTTAGACAACAATGGTGGCCTAGTGGTAACGGTCCTGACTTACCGAGTTGTAGGTCGCAGGTTTCAACCCAGCCAGGCACATTACTGTGTTCCATCATCTGACCAATTAATAGATGTACGGCGTTGCGCAACCGGTAGACATCACATATCGTATGGGGGGATACGAACAATGCGTTCCAAATAAGAATAGGATCGATTGCCATGTTGTGACGTCACGTCATACTGTCAAATCGCAAGAAATTGTGCAAAATTGAAGGACTGGATTCTGATTAAACTTTTTTCGTTGGTTCAAAGTTTGTAAACAAATTAAATTTTAAAAATTTCTTGTTTTGCTCACCATAATAATACTTCGATTTGAACAGTATGACGTGACGTCACAACATGGCAATCGATCCTATTCTTATTTGGAACGCATTGTACAAAGCGTTTTGGGAATATATTCATTGTGCGTACAGCTGTCGAAGCTAAAGCGGAATTCCCTACTGCTATAGCTAGAACCTAGGAGTCTTCAAGTCAAGAGTGAATAGGTTACTTCTAGGCATGCGTGCTCCATCAACGACTACATCATCGCTTACTATAAGGTGAGATAGTGGTCAAACGCGAGCCTATCCATAATAAAAAATACTTTGTGCCATTTATTTCATCACCACTACTCTCCAATCGATGACGGAAAATATTGCGAGGAAACCGACATGTCCTATAACCATAAATTCGAAGACATGTGATATCCACCAACCCGCACTGGGCCCGCGTTGTGGATTACGGCCCATTCCATCTCCTAGAGAGGAGGCCTGAGTCCCAGCAGTGGAAACAAGGCTGATTATGCTTTACTATAAATAGGTTATTATACTTCTGGCAAACGTGCTCCACCGTAGACCACATCATCGCTTTCCATCAAGTGTGATAGTGGTCAAGCTCGAGCTTGTCAAAAATATAATTTAAATAAAAAACACTTTAAGTACACGTTCTGCATGTTTGAATTTTCACCCATAATGCGCAATTTCAAATTGTTGAGCTTATCATGAATGCATTTTGGCTTGTTGCCAACAACTGTCACGAAAAAAGGGTACTGGCACTATCTTTGGTACTTATAATAGTCATGTTGTCGTAGGTCATGGACAGTCAACTCTAGAATTCCGCCATTTTAATATTCGTATTTTTTTTAAAAGATTTTTAATGGGATTGGTTTTTTTTGTGTACCTAATGCACTAGGGTGAAATAAATACTTTATAGCGTTTATACAGGGACTACGCTGTCCGTCTGCCTGTCACCAGGCTGTATCTCATGAACCATGATAGCTAGACAGTTAAAATTTTCACAGATGATGTATTTCTGTTGCCGCTATAACAACAAATACTAAAAACACGAATAAAATATTTTTTTTAGTTGGTCTACCATACAACAATCGTGATTTTTTTCTGTTACAGACGGTATGGAAACCTTCGTGCGCAATTCCAACTCGCACTAGGCCAGTTTTTTCCATTATTTTTCTTACTTACTTTACCTGGACCCAAAAATTATGGAGGTACAGCAGATCACAGCTCCGAACAATCACAGGAGTCATCACGGGGCACTATGCCACCAACAAACTGCTCCACAACATGGGACTAGCAAGCGACCCGACTTGCAGGATCTGTGGAGAGGCAGAGGAGAATATGCTACACTTACTGTGCGACTGTACAGCACTTGGCTCCAAAAGACTAGAGTATCTGGGTCAACCATTTCCAAGACCAGAGGACTACAGGCTCAGCCCCATCAAGGCCATACTGGGACTCATGAAGAAGGTGCACGGAGGGCTGGGGGTTGAGTAGAAGGGAGGGGGATTAGCACAAAAGATCCAGAAGGGTCGAAGTGCTCTGGTTTAGGGCCAGCCCCACTATAAGATAAGATAAGATACTTTACTTAGTTTCAGACTACATACAGTGTAACAATTAGGTTATTTCAGATATCCTTGGATCTAGTAGGCACGTCGCCAACTGTTCGAGACGGTTCTAAATTCTAAATGTAGCTTGTTATTGTGTACCTGTTTTGTTTTAGAAAAGCTTTACTGTACAAACTCGCTTAATACATTTATGTACCGCGGCCATTTAATGTATGAGCAAATCATTTTATGACATTCATTCTCACTCAATTATTCTTTGTACGCCATTTTAAGGCAAAACATGACAGTGATTGAACTGAACTGAAGCGTTTTGGGAACACATTCATAATGCGTACAGCTAAGGAGTGGAATTCCCTGCCGGAAACTGTGTTCCCTGATAGCTACAACCTAGGGGTCTTTAAGTCAAGAGTGAATGAATAGGTTACTTCTAGGCAAGCGTGCTCCATCTTCGGCCACATCATCGCTTACCATCAGGTGAGATAGTGATCAAACGCGAGCCTATCAATAATAATAAAATAAATAAACTTTATGTAACATCTTGCATTTATATGTATACTCATGTTTTAGCAAAATAAATAATCTTGGAATCTTTAGTCAAAGATAGTCACGTACTCCCTTTGACCTTCGAGCGCGAAGCCAACTCGCACTTGGCCGGTTTTTTTATCTCACCGTATGGTAAGCGATTGTGCCCACTCAGGTTGTTGGGCTACCGATTCGAAATTTTATAGTGGACGCCAAAATACTCATAATATCACAGAAAAATCAGGTACCCTAATACTTACTACTACCATCAGAAGCCAGGACCCCCACAAAAGTAACCCCAGATATCCCAAAGCCTATTAATTCATTAAACCCCAAGCGAACGCTGCTCATTCGCTCTCTCATTGTCTTTCTATTGTGTCTCTAATTAAGGTATTCGAAAGAATAAGTCTTAATTTAGACATGCAAATTGCAATGTGCAATTTCAGCCAACAGCTGTGCAATATTAGATAAAATACTTATTAATTTTATCCTCTTATCAATATAAATTTCATAAGGTACTTCCTGCCGCTGAAGAATAGAAGCACCTCGAATTTACACTAATCCGAACTGGATTTAAAATGCTTCTTTTTTTGCGCGTGGCTTCGCGTAGGGGAATCTATGAGCTTGTTGTCTATGGCGATCTTAATAAAATTAAAGTCAGACTCGCGCACAAAGGGTTGGCTGATGACAGACGGACAGCAGTGTGATACCAAAAGGGTCCCGTTGTACCGGTACCCTAAAAAACTAAGTGACTACACGTTTGAGTGTACTGCACTGGACCTCGGCTTAAAGCGTCACTATAGCAAGGGACTGGCTAAATCGAACATTGATTTACTATTTTGGGGCGAATTCTAGACTATAGGACGAAGTCGCAACGGGTGGTCTGTGTTTGAGTACGCTAGTTTCCATTTTCGTCATTCGGTAATCATCGAATGACTTCTCCAGTTCTGGGTGGAGCGAAAGGGATTGTCATACTTTTACGAACTAAAACCCAGTGTTCTTTTAGTTGACCTTTGCGAGGGCCATGTACACTCTTTCGTACAATCTGCAGCCCTGGCAGACGTGTTAATTTCCGTACGGCTATCTTGGAGCAGGCTAATAGCGTCATCGGGAGTGACGAAGTATAGGTACAGAAATCTTGGAGATGCGGGAGAGTTCATATCGCGCAGTCGAAGCGATAAATCATTATTTTACAGCAGTGTTTTATGCGTTTCATGTACTGTAGGATGATAGGAATTTTGACGTCTAAGTGTACATTTTCACTAAGGACAAAGTACTCGTAGATGACTTCCAGGATTTTGCGGAGGAAATGGTTTTGGAACATCTGCATCCTATGAAGGTGATACGAGTTTTTCGTGTGCGAAGACAGGGTAAGCGTTGTCATAATGAGACGGATGGCAGTAATGAAAATGCGCAATTTGTACCTGAGTGACCATTTGCGGGTGGTTAGGATGTTTTAGAAGCAAATGTCAGATGCTGGTCGAGGATCACATCAAGGTATTTTGCTAGCTTCTCCCAAGGGATCGGTTTGTCATATACGGTGATCGGAGGGAGGTTAAAATGCCTCGCAGACGTTGACAGACATTGTCCTGCCTAAGACTGGCTTTTCGTAAAAAAAAAATTGGAGGGACAGACATCCAGAGACCCACTCAAGTATACATACAAAATTTCATCCTAATCGATGAAGCCGTTTAGAAGGAGTCAGGTGACAAACACATGTAAAGAAGAATTATGTATCTAAAGATATGTATAATTTATGATCGCATAGCTCGCCGACCACGTGGTCGGCGAATACCCAATTTCTCAGTTTTTATGATTAAATACAAATATACTTTCTTAATATGCCTATGCTGCCGATAAAACTGTGAAATAAATGCATCAAAAGCTGTACCACAGATTGAGAACTAGGACAAACAAAAAATGGTCAGGAAAACTTGAGAGACACACCACGTTAGAAGCCAAGACAGCTCCTTTAAAAAAATGTCAGGTGCCATAGTTGCTACTCAGTAAAACTTGTAAACTGTCACTTACCTAGTTCCACACGGAACAGTCCTACTTAAAATTCGCATAGGACCAACAGTTCCAGAGATATAGGCAATAGAACTGAGAAATATTTTCCCAAAAAAAAGCCATTCGTATACACACCCATAATTATTTTTTGTTGTCACAGCCATATTTTTTTAAATACTTTATTTGTGCGATGTTGCGACTTTCGTTGCAGACTGATTGAAAATTGCATGTTCCAGTAAGTTCGGTCTTATCGGGCTGTTTCTTATCTATTTAGCACTTGAATCCATTACTTCAGATTTGTAACAGTTTCTGTATGTGATAATAAATATTTTGGCAAAAATCAACGATAATTATTTACTCTTTCACTTGAGATAACTTATTATTTAAACTATTCTTTTCCCACTCCTGTCTATTTAACACGTTTAACACCACACTAAAAACCATGTTTTGCCCAAGGGGCCGCGGCGGACACCGTGTGACCTCCAATATGTCAGGTGCAGAGGGCCGTGGCGGACGCCGTGTGTCCGCATGGTCTCGATCACTACAAAAGCTTCTGGACGGCCGACGAACACCGTTTCGACTGTTTTTACTAAGGCTCCGCGTGGCCCCATAGTACAGCCTAGCCTTTTGGCACAAAAAAAAACCAAAAGACTGAATTTATGGGCTTTCTACAAGTTGTTCCCAAAAAATTTATGGGTACTTATCGTTAGTATTTTAAATACTTCAATTGAGTGATGTTATATTTACTCGTACATAAGCAACAAATTTAATCTTTTGGATGTACTAAAAAGTTGCTACGATTATAATAAGTCAAGTGCGTATCAAATAGGAAATGGGTTCAGTAGGCAATAATATAGACAAAAGCCATATTGTAACGAAAAATATTAAGGTTTACTTATTGGACATCATAAAATTTATCCACATCGATATCAATGGGAAAAGTGTCCAGAACACTGGCAGGGTTGCCACGTTGGCTGATTCGTTGACCGAAGAAAAGCCCAGTCATTCGGTCACGCGAAGAGTTGACCAGTTTTTTACTGATATCACGAACAACTCGGACAAAACCAAACGGCTCAAACATATTTACTTACGCCGTTTGAGATTTTCTGCACTTGCAGCAGTCGCCTCAGCACAGCCTAACATACCTACTCAGAAGATGGGATGACACCAAAGGCCTACCCAACTTTCAGGACATTGTGGTCATCCCGTCAGAGCTCTTTCCACCGTTACGGGCCTAGCCATCGGGTTCTAAAACAGCTGGTACACCGGCAGTGATAAGAGCTCGGCGGATGATGTCATTAATGTTGGCATGCCGTGCTATCCGACCAGCGCTTCTACTGCAGAATAGGCCAGGGTGTCCGAACAGGTCGACTGCTCGGAGCATTGACATTGATGTGAAGCTCCACTAGGAGCATCCAGGCGCAGGCATGTAGCGATCCTACTCACACTCTACCTATGTTAGGTGACGGTAGAGCCCCGACCCCCATTCACCAACGCCAGTAGGCAGGCACGCTCAGCAGTGTAGATTGACGTATTAATGAGATTATTCCGTACCAACCTGCAGAGCGGCTCATCCCATTGTCTCTGAGAAGATAGATTTTCGAGCAACACCTTGTTCGGGCAAGCCACTTTCCAGGAGTTCACGCCGTCGGTCAAGCACAGCAGTTCCCAATAAACCAGTGATGAAGTTAAGATCCTTTCCATTAACTGTTGAGTGCTGTGGACCGAAGACAAGAACGCCAGTAGACTGGAAACCTCCATGCGCGATTCCAACTCGCACTAAACCAGTTTTTTCTTTATTTTTCTTACTTACTTTACCTGGACCCAAAAATTATGGAGGTACAGCAGATCACAGCTCCGAACAATCACAGGAGTCATCACGGGGCACTATGCCACCAACAAACTGCTCCACAACATGGGACTAGCAAGGGACCCGACTTGCAGGATCTGTTGAGAGGCAGAGGAGAATATGCTACACTTACTGTGCGACTGTGCAGCACTAGGCTCCAAAAGACTAGAGTATCTGGGCCAACCATTTCCAAGACCAGAGGACAATAGGCTCAGCCCCATCAAGGCCATACTGGGACTCATGAAGAAGGGGCACGGAGGGCTGGGGGTTGAGTAGAAGGGAGGGGGGTTTAGCACAAAAGATCCAGAAGGGTTGAAGTGCTCTGGTTTAGGCCCAGCCCCACTATAAGATAAGATACTTTACCTAGTTTCAGACTACATACAGTGTAACAATTAGGTTATTTCAGATATCCTTGGATCTAGTAGGCACGTTGCCAACTGTTCGAGACGGTTCTAAATTCTAAATGTAGCTTGTTATTGTGTACCTGTTTTGTTTTAGAAAAGCTTTACTGTACAAACTCGCTTAATACATTTATGTACCGCGGCCATTTAATGTTTTTATATTTGTACGCCATTATAAGGCAAAACATGACAGTGATTCAACTGAACTTTATGTAACATCTTGCATTTATATATGTATACTTATGTTTTAGCAAAATAAATAATTTTGGAATCTTGAGTCAAAGATAGTCACGTACTCCCTTCGACCTTCGAGCGCGAAGCCAACTCGCACTTGGCCGGTTTTTTTATCTCACCGTATGGTAAGCGATTGTGCCCACTCAGGTTGTTGGGCTACCGATTCGAAATTTTATAATGGACGCCAAAATACTCATAATATCACAGAAAAATCAGGTACCCTAATACTTACTACTACCATCAGAAGCCAGGACCCCCACAAAAGTAACCCCAGATATCCCAAAGCCTATTAATTCATTAAACCCCAAGCGAACGCTGCTCATTCGCTCTCTCATTGTCTTTCTATTGTGTCTCTAATTACGGTATTTGAAAGAATAAGTCTTAATTTAGACATGCAAATTGCAATGTGCAATTTCAGCCAACAGCTGTGCAATATTAGATAAAATACTTATTAATTTTATCCTCTTATCAATATAAATTTCATTAGGTACTTCCTGCCGCTGAAGAATCGAAACACCTCGAATTTACACTTAATCCGAACTGGATTTAAAATGCTTCTTTTTTTGCGCGTGGCTTCGCGTAGAGGAATCTATGAGCTTGTTGTCTATGGCGACCTTAATAAAATTAAAGTCAGACTCGCGCACAAAGGGTTCCGTACAGTTGGTAGAAAAAAAATACAAAAAAGATTGCGAGTATGGGAGCCCCACTTAAATATCTATTTTATTCTGTTTTCATATTTGTTGTTATAGCGGCAACAGTAATACATCATCTGTGAAAATTTCAACTGACTAGATATCACGGTTCATGAGATACAGCCTGATGACAGACGGACAGCAGTGTGATACCAAAACGGCCCCGTTGTACCGGTACCCTAAAAAACTAAGTGACTACACGTTTGAGTGTACTGCACTGGACCTCGGCTTAAAGCGTCACTGGGAGACTATAGCAAGGGATGGGCTAAATCGAACATTAATTTACTATTTTGGGGCGAATTCTAGACTATAGGACGACGTCGCAACGGGTGGTCTGTGTTTGAGTACGCTAGTTTCCATTTTTTACGTCATTCGGTAATCATCGAATGACTTCTCCTGTTCTGGGTGGAGCGAAAGGGATTGTCATACTTTTACGAACTAAAACCCAGTGTTCTTTTAGTTGACCTTTGCGAGGGCCATGTACACTCTTTCGTACAATCTGCAGCCCTGGCTGACGTGTTAATGACGAAAGTATGCCTGGGACGGCGAATCTTGGAGATGCGGGAGAGTTCATATCGGGCAGCCGCATGTGCAATGATTTATTATTTTACAGCAGTGTTTTATGCGTTTCATGTACTGCAGGATGATAGGAATTTTGAGGTCTAAGTGTACATTTTCACTACGGACAAAGTACTCGTAGATGACTTCCAGGATTTTGTGGAGGAAATGGTTTTGGAACATCTGCATCCTATGAAGGTGATACGAGTTTTTCGTGTGCGAAGACAGGGTAAGCGTTGTCATAATGAGACGGATGGCAGTAATGAAAATGCGTAATTTGTACCTGAGTGACCATTTGCGGGTGGTTAGGATGTTTTAGAAGCAAATGTCAGATGCTGGTCGAGGATCACATCAAGGTATTTTGCTAGCTTCTCCCAAGGGATCGGTTTGTCATATACGGTGATCGGAGGGGGGTTAAAATGCCTCGCAGACGTTGTCCTGCCCAAAGACTGGCTTTACGTAAAAAAAAAATGGAGGGACAGACATCCAGGGACCCACTCCAGTATACATACAAAATTTCATCCTAATCGATGAAGCCGTTTAGAAGGAGTCAGGTGACAAACACATGTAAAGAAGAATTATGTATCTAAAGATATAATTTATGATCGCATAGCTCGCCTACCACGTGGTCGGCGAATACCCAATTTCTCAGTTTTTTTTATGGTTAAATTAAAATATACTTTCTTAATATGCCTATGCTGCCGATAAAACTGTGAAAGAAATGCATCAAAAGCTGTACCACAGGATGAGAACTAGGACAAACAAAAACAAACAGAAAATGGTCAGGAAAACTTGAGAGACATACCACGTTAGGAGCCAAGACAGCTCCTTTAAAAACATGTCAGGTGCCATAGTTGCTACTCAGTAAAACTTGTAAACTGTCACTTACCTAGTTCCACACGGAACAGTCCTACTTAAAATTCGCATAGGACCAACAGTTCCAGAGATATAGGCAATAGAACTGAGAAATATTTTCCCAAAAAAAAGCCATTCGTATACACACCCATAATTATTTTTTGTTGTCACAGCCATATTTTTTTAAATACTTTATTTGTGCGATGTTGCGACTTTCGTTGCTGACTGATTGAAAATTGCATGTTCCAGTAAGTTCGGTCTTATCGGGCTGTTTCTTATCTATTTAGCACTTGAATCCATTACTTCAGATTTGTAACAGTTTCTGTATGTGATAATAAATATTTTGGCAAAAATCAACGATAATTATTTACTCTTTCACTTGAGATAACTTATTATTTAAACTATTCTTTTTCCACTCCTGTCTATTTAACACGTTTAACGCCACACTAAAAACCATGTTTTGCCCAAGGGGCCGCGGCGGACATCGTGTGACCTCCAATATGTCGGGTGCATAGGGCCGTGTCGGACACCGTGTGTCCGCATGGTCTCGATCACTACAAAAGCTTCTGGACGGCCGACGAACACCGTTTCGACTGTTTTTACTAAGGTGAGGTGATCCGCGTGGCCCCATAGTACAGCCTAGCTTTTTGGCACAAAAACAATCAAAAAGACTGAATTTATGGGCTTTCTACAAGTTGTTCCCAAAAAATTTATGGGTACTTATCGTTAGTATTTTAAATACTTCAATTGAGTGATGTTATATTTACTCGTACATAAGCAACAAATGTAATCTTTTGGAAGTACTAAAAAGTTGCTACAATTATAATAAGTCAAGTGCGTATCAAATAAGAAATGGGTTCAGTAGGCAATAATATACACAAAAGCCATATTGTAACGAAAAATATTAAGGTTTACCTTGTGTTTCGACTTACTTAATGGACATCAAAAAATTTATCCACATCGATATCAATGGGAAAAGTGCCCAGAACACTGGCAGGATTGCCACGTTGGATAGCAATGCTGATTCGTTGACCAAAGAAAAGCCCAGCCACTTGGTCACGCGAAGAGTTGACCAGTTTTTTACTGATATCGCGAACAACTCGGACAAAACCAAACGGCTCAAACATATTTACTTACGCCGTTTGAGGTTTTCTGCACTTGCAGCAGTCGCCTCAGCACAGCCTAACATACCTACTCAGAAGATGGGATGGCGTAAGGGCAACTCATGTTGCACCCCACAACAAAGGCCTACCCAACTTTCAGGACATTGTGGTCATCCCGTCTGGGCTCTTTCCACCGTTACGGGCCTAGCCATCGGGTTCTAAAACAGCTGGTACACCGGCGGTGATAAGAGCTCGGCGGATGATGTCATTAATGTTGGCATTCCGTGCTATCCGACCAGCGCTTCTACTGCAGAATAGGCCAGGGTGTCCGAACAGGTCGACTGCTCGGAGCATTGACATCGATGTGAATCTCCACCAGGAGCATCCAGGCGCAGGCATGTAACGATCCTACTCACACTCTACCTATGTTAGGTGACGGTAGAGCCCCGACCCCCATTCACCAACGCCAGTAGGCAGGCACGCTCAGCAGTGTTGGTGGACGTATTGATGAGATTATTCCGTACCAACCTACAGAGCGGCTCATCCCATTGTCTCTGAGAAGATAGATTTTCGAGCAACACCTTGTTCGGGCAAGCCACTTTCCAGGAGTTCACGGCGTCGGTCAAGCACGGCAGTTCCCAATAAACTGTGTGGACCGAAGACAAGAACGCCAGTAGACTGACACTAGAAATTTTGCAGGTCATCCAGAGCCACATTGAGATGGATGCTAGAGTGTATCGAATGGTTTGATCAATTTTGTCCAAGAGATGTTCTTTACCTTTTAATATTACATAAAAATATTATGACTAGTATAATGCTCACGGAACCCTAATCTTGGGAAAAGAAACACACAACATTTTCCTACGCGAGGGCAAAGGCAAATGAGCGAGTGAAGCGTATCGCTAGCTAGCGCGAGCGGGTGTGCCGCAGCGAGAGGGGGAGCCAACATTGTAACCCGCACGACGTCCGCGTAAAGAAAGACGGTCGGACGCTCTGCCAGGCCGCAACGGACACTGGTGTCTGCCATTTGACATCTCGAATAATAATATTATATCACTACGCTGTTTCTGTATAGCTCCCATTTATTTCCTAATAATATTTGCAAAAAACCATCCCAACAATTTTTGAACGATTCGTAATTTATTGGTGCGGCCTCGGAGGAAAGTGTCGGACACATGGTATCCGTTATGGCGTTCAACCTGTTAAAGCTAAAGTTTTTTTTTAATTATTATTATTGATAGGCTTGCATGTTAATACGCATGTTACTAAATGAGTTCTGAATATACATGTAGATGGATGGAGAGTGAGAGGGAGGCCAAAGAAAAGATGGATAGATTGTATGAGCCTCACACAATTTTTGGGGGTCTGGTGTCCCGATTATATTAAATTAACTTATTTGGAATGCCAAAGATCTCAATTTATCACAAACCTCCTCTGTCTGTTAGATTGCTAATTTTGATGGGTAAAACCAATGATGTAGGTATATCATTGGGTAAAACATCATTATTGTCATTTATGTATGGCCTTCAACTATCAAACCTTTTTGCTTATAAGTCTCATACTTCTATTTGAATGGTGAAAAATAATCTTAGCCTTTCTGACATGGAGTGCTAATTTTATTTTTATTTATAGGAAGTGGGGTCATTAATTTTAGCTGCCCCCGATCAATGACAGGATTACTCCATTTATTGTTTTTTTTTTGTGGCTATATTGCAGCTGTCCCGATTTGAATACCAAAATTTCGGTTATTTTGGTCATTCATCCCGAATTTTCACTTACTTGACCTGGCAACACTAGTCTAAGTCATCAGAACTTTTTGAAGGACCAATGAGGTCAATGTAAACTTAAGGTATTTTATAATAAACGCCTAAAAAATTTCCTCATAAAGGACATTGACCCCAATGCCACTTAATCTTTTTAGCAGCTAAACAGTGTAGGCAACGATTAGCTAGATTTCATCATTTGGCTGGGCAGGTGAATACTAAGATAGGTACAAACCCGATCAGGTAAAATAAGTTTAAATATTTGAAATCCTACTCTTTACAGTGGCATCAACATAAACATTAATACGTTTTTATGCTTATTTACCTCTTTTTACGTAGCTGATAGGTTGAAACTCAAGGCTATTTTTTTTTCTGACGGAAAGGTAAACAACTTGCTAAAAGTATTCCAGGTTAAAAACTCACCTAAATCAAAGGATTTAATCGTTGCCAAAGCCTTCCACTTGTCTTGTATCTGTTTCTCCATGGTGATGTTATACTTTTCTTCCTATGAAAAATGATCAATGACCAGAATTTGCAGCCAAGACTTCAATTCGTTAAAGTCCCGAAACGCCATTTCACTCAATTATGAGCCATTTTTATTTGTGATTTCACTGGAAAATTAGAAAAATGCCTAATATTTACGTAAACTAATAAAAATAACACAACAACAAATTTCACACACACTCTCGATTCCTCCATAAACCTGCCTGACTGTTCTAGGGATGTTCTTTATGATACAATGTTAATGAAATCGAGTAAAAAAAAAACGAGATGGTTATCTAGAAAAGTAAATCGATCAATCTAATCTACATCGCAACAAGGGTTGCCACCTTTTTTTTGGGAGAAATATCACAAAAAAGTATCCATTCGTCTTTTTTAAATCAACAAACAAAAAATATAGTACTATTGGAACATTCTCGAAAAACAAACTGTAGTTTCAGTTCACAGTTTTTGATTTGTCGTTATCTATGTCACAAAATTAACTAAGACGTTAAATTAAGTTCACCGATGGCTAATTGTCAACCTGTGTGCGCAACAAGCGAAGCAAGCTCGAAAATTCTTGCTCACTCCTTCAGAATGATTACGACTTTTTAACGTACGACATTTTAACTTTTGAAAGTTGGATACAAAAGCGAGTACAAAAATATCGGCTTCTTTCCAACTGCCTTTTACGGGATTTTAAATTAAATTAAATTTGAAAAAGCTGTGAAAATAATATTACGTAATGTAATGATTTAAATGATGACTGCATCCATCAGGACCTACTAAGGTCAACATATAAAATGTAATAAACACTATATATTATGACATGTATGATAGGATCGTAAATAAATAACTGCTTTAATAGGTTTGGTAAACCAATAAATAAAAATAAAATAAAATAAAAAAGCTTTTTTATTATTCCTTACAACAAATAATATTTTTTGGGTTAGTGTGTTAGTAATATAACAAAAGACTTACAAGTCTTTTTTTTTATTATCCTATAATTGTTAGTGTTGTGTGAGGGTTCAGTGTAAGGACCGCCTGTGGCGGTAAAAGCCTCCTCCAAATGTTTTCATCGCTCTAGTAGTCTGGCTGTTTTAGTCCAGAGTTTACCAACCGCTTTGATTATGTCATCTTTCCACTTTTTAAATGGTCTGCCTCTTTTCCTTTTAACATTTCTAGGCGTCCAGTTTGTTATAATCTGGGCCCATCTTTGTGGTTCTAGCCTCTGAATGTGGACTGCCCATTGCCATTTGAGTTTGAGCGTTTGCTTTATCACATCTTTTGATTTCGCAAGTTTCTTGATCTAGATTTATCGTAGTTTTCAATCGATCTCTAAGTGTGATGTTTATGAAACTTTGTTCCATTTCTCTTTGACATGTTCTAATTTTATTTTGTTGCCTTTTTGTTGGTGACCATGTTTGGCACGCATAAGAGAAGCACGATATCAAGCTTGTATACCAGAAACCAATAAATACTATACTGGAAATTGTAAAACTCAACACATTGAATGAATAGGTATTTTTGTATAGACTGAATATGTTTCTGAATCGATTTCCATTTTGAGTCGAATCACAGAAAAATAAAATTTCAAAATGTGAAAAGAATATACGTACATCACTAGAGGTACAAACCATAGACAAAATTGTTTTTTTTTTGGATTTTAATAACCTGGTCACTTGGACCTTTAAGACAAGTCTTATTTTATTTTTCAAAAAACTGATCTATGAATCACTTCACTTTTTACTATGTTTTTAATATATTTATAGAGTGGTTTGAAAGTGTTTTAATCTTTTAATAACTGTTCAAGGGCGGGATGAAGAATCGCACTTAATTCATTAAACCCCGAGCGAACGCCAGCGTTCGCTCGGGTGAGTGTCTAATTACGCTACTCACTGAGTTCACTAGCCAATACTAATTTGTCAAATAGAAAAATTTGACAATCAAAAATAAGATGTTCGATGGTTCCTTCTTGGGATTCACAATATGGGTATGTATTGGCAAAATTCGCAATTGAAAATCAGACTTATCATTTGACATTTACAGTTGTAAAATAATAAAGCCTATGCAAAATATTAAATTAAATGGAATAAATAAAATAATTTTAAAAAATCACCTGAAATTAATTTATAGCATATTAAATCTTTTTAAAATAATATTAGGCGCTTTAAATTCTAAGCACAGTTAAACATTTACAAAAAAACCCATTGCAAAACAAGTTCAGTCGGTGGTGGTTTTAATTGTTCATTTACGAACGGATTCTTATTGAATATTGTAAAATTAGTGTAGTCTTGTACCCACAGAGTTACTTTTTATGTATGTACCTCAAGTGCTGCACAACTGGATAATACGTGGAATCATTGAAACAGGCGCGATCTCGGTAAAATGGAGCTGTGATTTTATTTTTGTATTGACTGAATGGAGCTGAATTTATTGTACAATTCACTTCAACGAAGTTTGCCAAGAAAGCTGACTCAATAAATTTGCTGCCAAAAAGAACTGATGAAACAGCGGTATGGTCTAAGACTTTAGCCTGCCCAAAACGGCCAAGGAAAAAAATAAAAATATGTTTGACAAGTTTGACACTGACAGAAAAACAAACTCTATCCATGTGAAGGTATTATTTTTTAATTGTTTCCCATAAGAATTTAGTAAAACTAAAATGAATCTGCTACCTAAAAGCCATAAGGAGTTCAGTGAAAAAGACTACTGGAATAAATTCTTTAAGAAACGTGGTAACAAAGCATTTGAATGGTAGGTTATGTTTTGTGTAAAATTCATCTAGAAGTATAGTTTTTGTAAGAACAGCAAACTGCTCGACTCTTCGCGTGACCAGAGGGCTGGGCTTTTCTTCGGACAACGAATCAGCATTGCTATCCAACGTGGCAATGCAGCCGGCGTTCTGGGCATTGATATCGATGTAGATGAATTTTTTGATGCCCAATTTCTTTTTCTACCCGTTTGTAAATATTATTTTTAGTTTGTATAAATTCCTATTTATTTATTAAAATTTATTAGTTTTGATGTTCGATAGCGTAATTGAATAATAAAATACAAACTTAAAGCCAGTAAGAATTGTATTTATTATTCATTATAACTTTTCCAGGTATGGCGAATACTTGGAACTTTGTGGACAGTTACATAAGTACATAAAACAAAAGGATTCTATACTAATAACAGGTTGTGGTAACTCAAGCCTCAGTGCCGATCTTTATGATGTAGGGTATGAGAACATTACAAATATCGACGTCTCAGAAGTAGCCATCAAGCAAATGAACTCCATAAATTCTCATAGAACAAATATGAAGTTTCTGTGTATGGATGCATTGAAAACAACTTTCTCTGATGAAGAATTCAATGTAGTTTTAGATAAAGGAACCCTGGATGCTCTAATGCCTGACGATTCAGAAGAAACAAAACAGACCATAGACAAATATTTTTCTGAAATCAAAAGAGTTTTGAAACTTGGAGGTCGGTTTGTTTGTATATCTTTGCTTCAGAGCCATATTCTTAGTAAATTGTTGGAGACGTTTTGTGATAAGTCCTGGATGTTCAGAGTCGTGAGATGTCATGAGGCTGAAGAGAGGAATGCTGAGAATAGTGATGGACCTACATTGCCTGTATTTGTTGTTGTTGCTACTAAATTTAAAGCAATGCCACAATTGGTAAGTTTTCAATATTTTCAAATAATCAACCATCCAAAATTAATGAAATAGGATAAAACTAGGCAAAGATAGAGAGAATTTTTAAACTGACAGAATGGCAGAGAATAAAAATTTACTGCAAACATTTATTAAAGGCTTCTAAGGAACTTTACTTATTTCTACACATTTCTTTTTCAGATATTAGAAGTTTGCATGGCTGGCGAAAAGATGCAAAGGCTTCAGTCACCTGATGAGTTGAAAACTTATGTAAAGTCAGCTCAAGACACTGCATTTGTCACTAATGGACTTGCTAGGACTAGTCTGGATGAAGACAATGAAGTAAGAAAAAAAATCAACCTCTTTTGCTACACAATTTCATTTTTTTTAGATTACTAGAGTCCTCATATCATCGTCAGCTTTATAATGTACCTACTGCTGGAACTAAATGAGGGAATGGGCCGTAATCCAACATGCTAGCCCAGTGCGGGTTGGTGGATGTTAAATGTCTTCGAATTTTTGTTTCTAGGATATGCCAATGTTTTGTTTCACTGTTTTGAGAGCAGTGTTGATGAATTGAATGAATAACACAAAGAAATGCACCTGGCTTGGTTCGAACCCACAACCGGTGACTTGGTTTACTTAATGCGGCTCTGGGCAAAGGGCAACTAAAGGAACTTGATAGTGTTATAGTCAGTAAAAGGGCAACTAAAGGAACTTGATATTGTTATAGTCAGTACAAGGGCAATTAAAGGGACTTTATAGTGTTTTAGTCAGTGAAAGGGCAACTAAAGGAATTTGATAGTGTTTTAGTCAGTAAAAGAGCAACTAAAGGAACTTGATAGTGTTGTAATCAGTAAAAGAGCAACTAAATGAACTTTATAGTGTTTTAGTCAGTGAAAGGGCAACTAAAGGAACTTGATAGTGTTTTAGTCAGTAAAAGAGCAACTAAATGAACTTTATAGTGTTTTAGTCAGTGAAAGGGCAACTAAAGGAATTTGATAGTGTTTTAGTCAGTAAAAGAGCAACTAAATGAACTTTATAGTGTTTTAGTCAGTGAAAGGGCAACTAAAGGAACTTGATAGTGTTTTAGTCAGTAAAAGAGCAACTAAATGAACTTTATAGTGTTTTAGTCAGTGAAAGGGCAACTAAAGGAACTTGATAGTGTTTTAGTCAGTAAAAGAGCAACTAAATGAACTTTATAGTGTTTTAGTCAGTGAAAGGGCAACTAAAGGAACTTGATAGTGTTTTAGTCAGTAAAAGAGCAACTAAATGAACTTTATAGTGTTTTAGTCAGTGAAAGGGCAACTAAAGGAACTTGATAGTGTTTTAGTCAGTAAAAGAGCAACTAAATGAACTTTATAGTGTTTTAGTCAGTGAAAGGGCAACTAAAGGAACTTGATAGTGTTTTAGTCAGTAAAAGAGCAACTAAATGAACTTTATAGTGTTTTAGTCAGTGAAAGGGCAACTAAAGGAATTTGATAGTGTTTTAGTCAGTAAAAGAGCAACTAAAGGAACTTGATAGTGTTTTAGTCAGTAAAAGGGCAACTAAATGAACTTGATAGTGTTTTAGTCAGTAAAAGAGCAACTAAATGAACTTTATAGTGTTTTAGTCAGTGAAAGGGCAACTAAAGGAATTTGATAGTGTTTTAGTCAGTAAAAGAGCAACTAAAGGAACTTGATAGTGTTGTAATCAGTAAAAGGGCAACTAAATGAACTTGATAGTGTTTTAGTCAGTAAAAAGGCAACTAAAGGAACTTTATAGTGTTTTAGTCAGTGAAAGGGCAACTAAAGGAATTTGATAGTGTTTTAGTCAGTAAAAGAGCAACTAAAGGAACTTGATAGTGTTTTAGTCAGTAAAAGGGCAACTAAATGAACTTGATAGTGTTTTAGTCAGTAAAAGAGCAACTAAATGAACTTTATAGTGTTTTAGTCAGTGAAAGGGCAACTAAAGGAATTTGATAGTGTTTTAGTCAGTAAAAGAGCAACTAAAGGAACTTGATAGTGTTTTAGTCAGTAAAAGGGCAACTAAATGAACTTGATAGTGTTTTAGTCAGTAAAAAGGCAACTAAAGGAACTTGATAGTGTTTTAGCAGTGAAAGGGCAACTAAAGGAATTTGATAGTGTTTTAGTCAGTAAAAGAGCAACTAAAGGAACTTTATAGTGTTTTAGTCAGTAAAAGAGCAACCAAAGGAACTTTATAGCGTTTTAGTCAGTAAAAGAGCAACTAAAGGAACTTTATAGTGTTTAGTCAGTAAAAGGGCAACTAAAGGAATTTGATAGTGTTTTAGTCAGTAAAAGAGCAACTAAAGGAACTTGATAGTGTTGTAATCAGTAAAAGAGCAACTAAAGGAACTTGATATTGTTATAGTCAGTACAAGGGCAATTAAAGGAACTTGATATTGTTTTAGCCAGTAAAAGGGCAACTAAAGGAACTTGATAGTGTTTTAGTCAGTGACAGGGCAACTAAAGGAACTTGATAGTGTTTTAGTCAGTAAAAGAGCAACTAAAGGAACTTGATAGTGTTTTAGTCAGTAAAAGAGCAACTAAAGGAACTTTATAGCGTTTTAGTCAGTGAAAGGGCAACTAAAGGAATTTGATAGTGTTTTAGTCAGTAAAAGAGCAACTAAAGGAACTTGATAGTGTTGTAATCATTAAAAGAGCAACTAAAGGAACTTGATATTGTTATAGTCAGTACAAGGGCAATTAAAGGGACTTGATATTGTTTTAGCCAGTAAAAGGGCAACTAAAGGAACTTGATAGTGTTTTAGTCAGTGACAGGGCAACTAAAGGAACTTGATAGTGTTTTAGTCAGTAAAAGAGCAACTAAAGGAACTTGATAGTGTTTTAGTCAGTAAAAGAGCAACTAAAGGAACTTTATAGCGTTTTAGTCAGTGAAAGGGCAACTAAAGAAATTTGATAGTGTTTTAGTCAGTAAAAGAGCAACTAAAGGAACTTGATAGTGTTGTAATCAGTAAAAGAGCAACTAAATGAACTTTATAGTGTTTTAGTCAGTGAAAGGGCAACTAAAGGAATTTGATAGTGTTTTAGTCAGTAAAAGGGCAACTAAAGGAACTTGATAGTGTTGTAATCAGTAAAAGAGCAACTAAATGAACTTTATAGTGTTTTAGTCAGTAAAAGAGCAACTAAAGGAACTTGATAGTGTTTTAGTCAGTAAAAGGGCAACTAAATGAACTTGATAGTGTTTTAGTCAGTAAAAGGGCAACTAAATGAACTTGATAGTGTTTTAGTCAGTAAAAGAGCAACTAAAGGAACTTTATAGCGTTTTAGTCAGTAAAAGAGCAACTAAAGGAACTTGATAGTGTTTTAGTCAGTGAAAGGGCAACTAAAGGAATTTGATAGTGTTTTAGTCAGTAAAAGGGCAACTAAAGGAACTTGATAGTGTTGTAATCAGTAAAAGAGCAACTAAATGAACTTTATAGTGTTTTAGTCAGTAAAAGAGCAACTAAAGGAACTTGATAGTGTTTTAGTCAGTAAAAGGGCAACTAAATGAACTTGATAGTGTTTTAGTCAGTAAAAGAGCAACTAAAGGAACTTTATAGCGTTTTAGTCAGTAAAAGAGCAACTAAAGGAACTTTATAGTGTTTTAGTCAGTAAAAGAGCAACTAAAGGAACTTGATAGTGTTTTAGTCAGTAAAAGAGCAACTAAAGGAACTTTATAGCGTTTTAGTCAGTAAAAGAGCAACTAAAGGAACTTGATAGTGTTGTAATCAGTAAAAGAGCAACTAAAGGAACTTGATATTGTTATAGTCAGTACAAGGGCAATTAAAGGAACTTGATATTGTTTTAGCCAGTAAAAGGGCAACTAAAGGAACTTGATAGTGTTTTAGTCAGTGACAGGGCAACTAAAGGAACTTGATAGTGTTTTAGTCAGTAAAAGAGCAACTAAAGGAACTTGATAGTGTTTTAGTCAGTAAAAGAGCAACTAAAGGAACTTGATAGTGTTTTAGTCAGTGAAAGGGCAACTAAAGGAATTTGATAGTGTTTTAGTCAGTAAAAGGGCAACTAAAGGAACTTGATAGTGTTTTAGTCAGTAAAAGAGCAACTAAAGGAACTTTATAGCGTTTTAGTCAGTGAAAGGGCAACTAAAGGAATTTGATAGTGTTTTAGTCAGTAAAAGAGCAACTAAAGGAACTTTATAGTGTTTTAGTCAGTAAAAGAGCAACTAAAGGAACTTTATAGTGTTTTAGTCAGTAAAAGAGCAACTAAAGGAACTTTATAGTGTTTTAGTCAGTAAAAGAGCAACTAAAGGAACTTTATAGTGTTTTAATCAGTAAAAGTCTGACACTCCATTGTGAAGTTATTTGATTATTTCCCACTCCAAAAAAAAGATATCAGAAATGTTCATTTCAAATAGATTTCATGTATAGGAACTTTCGTATGGTCAAAATGTTGGTCAGTCAAAAAAAATGTGAAGCTAAATTGCATATTCCAAAGTGTAAAACTCTATAGAGAGGAACATGTAAGAAACTCCATGGACACTCTTTCAAATCAAATTATGAGTTTCATAGATCTTGGTTACATCTTTCTTGTCATTTGTATTATGTGAGCACAATGTAGATAAATATTAAAAAAAAGAGTAATTAAAAAAAGAATTTGAAATAAGACGCTGGCAGCTAAAAGATGACCAGTCTCAACTGACGGCGCCCATATAAATAGTGGATATATTCATTCAATCGTTGTTTTTCCTAGGTCTCTTTGGACCTTATGCAGCCTGGCGAGGATACTCCGCGGTATACTCTTTATGTGGTAGACCAGAAAAGATCGCAGGCTATCAACAAATATGCAGTATTCATCGTGCCACAGGGCAGGTAAGAATTAAATTGATTAAATAAAAACAAGACATGTGGGCGTTGGGGAAATTCGGATTAGTAATAAAAATAACAATAGTGCATGCAAGGGAGATCTTTAAGCTAGAACTACATTGTTCACACGTGTGCCACACGCCGATCTGGGCGCGGCGGTCTCCATACATTTTATATCGAAACTAGACTTGTAGAGCTACACTAGATCCACGCCACGCGACGTCGTTCTACGTACAAATTAAGCGTGTTACACGTGTGCGTCGGTCTAATGTAGTTCTAATGTAGTTACGCAAGGCAACTGTAAGCATTAAGCTTACAGTTGCCTTGCGTAATAAAATCCGCAGTACGACCAGGGTCAAAGTAGAACTACATTACACACAGGGGCTTACCATGACCTCATATGGAAACGTTCAATTCCCAATGAGTCAATTTCCTTTCATAAGCAGGCCTGCTTCTGAATCGCTAAAAATCGTACCATGACAGTTCTAAAGGAATACCAATCCACGTCTCAAAACTTCTAACTCAGCTTCTAAATAGTAACTTTTTTGAAGATCGCTTATTTTGACATTACAGACGCTCAAAAGACGGTCATCTGCTGTCAAATACACGTCTAATAGCTCACCATATTACGAAAAGTCTATACGAAAAAACAGGTGAACGAATCTTGAACGGATTTCGTTATAGCAGGCCAGTTACAGGCCTGCTATAACGAAGTCATAGTACAAAAATGCCGGGCAGTTCAACTTCAGTCCTGCTATAACAGGTCATGGTAAGCCCCCTGGGCGCGTCGGTCTCCATACATTTTATATAGCAACTAGACTGGCAGAGCTATATTAGATCCACGCCACGCAACGCGCCGCTACGTACAAATCAGGCGTGGTTTACGTGTGTGCGTCGGTGTAGTGTAGTTCTCGCTTTACCAACATAGCCCGAAGAATTGACAAGCGTCGGCACGGTTAGCGCAATGGTTGAGCGACTGGCTGCTGGGCTGTGGGTCGCGGATTTTATTCCCGCACGACACGACGACGATTTGATGTAGCGACATCTATGGCGTCACAAAAAGAAATAATCCGGCATCGCGCAATGAAAGTTCTCCGCGCGATTGGAACATATAGAACAGCCCGAAATCATCTATCGGGCAGCTGCCCACAAGTCATATAACACCCGTCTGGCCGGATTTTACTCTCTTGTCCGCATACCTCCAAACTGGTCACCCCGACTCACTGGGGTATCACCGCAGACAGTTCCGACTCACTGAGAACTATGCGGCATTAGGTTCCGACCCACTGGAACCAAGCTACCACTGGCCTGGCAAGCATCAAGAACCATCGATCTCTGATCTCCGGAGGGGAGTGATGTAGCGACATCTATAGCGTCACAAAAGAACTAATCCTGCATCGCGCAATCAAAGTTCTCCGCACCATTAGAATATATACGACAGCCCGAAATCATCTAACGGGCAGTAGCCCACCAGACATCACCCGTCTGGCCGGAGGATACTCCCTTTTCAATAGAGGTACGAGTATGTGGGGCTTTACTCTCTGTTCTGCATACCTCCAAAAATGTTTGTGTAGCCTACAGATTACGAGTTCCGGCTCTGGGTGTCTTGTGTATATGAGTTTACATGCTTGTGAACGCAACCACGATACTGGAATAAAATTCCTAGTGAAGGAACAAGATTTAAAAAAAAAAAACTGGGCTAGTGCGAGTCGGACTACACCACAAGTCACAACCACAAGTATCGTTTCCGAATTCATTTCAAATTTAATAAACTTTAATCACTTCAAAGCCAAATATCGAAGTTACAGCAATAACTAATCATAAAACTTTAACTTTATATGTCAGAAAACAAAAATATCTATCAAAACAAAACATGATAACCGCTCAAAGCAAATTTTAACTAATTTGTAGTTTGCGGAACTGTTTTACACGTCATAGAGGGCGCCTCGTAGTTTGCGTGGTAAAAGTTCGCTTTGAAATAAAATTAATTGATACGAAATAAAAATCCTGGAATATTTTAATACGATTTTAATAGAAAAACGTTCCTTGAGTACTTGCACACAGTATCAAATTTGACTGACACAGACTCACATTTTTATAGGGAAAAGTGAGATGGCAGATCAAGCCAATTACAAAGCCTCTGCGACAGAAAGAGGTAGCAACACACTAGTGTTCATCCCTTTTTTTTTAAGTGTTAGTGTGAGATCGGAGAGATTGCGCTCAGAGCGGCAACATTGCATAATGCATGTCATAGGTTTCGTACCTTATGAATGAATTTTAATTTCGCATTGAATACGAAATGGCAACTTAGCGTAACCGCGCAGGCGCGCGAAGTTTAAAAATTAGAGTTTTATTTAATTTAATTCATTTGTTGTGTTCTAAGATATGATTATATATGATACTAGAATCTACCAGCGGCTTCGCCCGCGTGAAAGTAGGTTTCTCCATACAAACTTTAGACCCCCGTTTTATCCCCTTAGGGGGCGAATTTTGGAAAATCCTCTCTTAGTGCTCACCTACGTCGTGAAAGGAAACATTGTGCGAAATTTCACGGTGCTAGGCCCAGTAGTTTCGGCTGTGCGTTGATATGTCAGTCAGTCAGTTTCTCCTTTTATATATATAGATGATATAATAAGAGATGTGAGGTATTTATTATTTTCATATCAAGCCGGACTTATTTACTACTTACCTATAATGTGTGACTATGGCTTTTCTTTTTGTTCTGTTTTTGTTTTTTCAGTTACCTTGTTTATTTAAGCATCCTGAAAATCTTGTTTCATACTTTTTCAGCGTCGTTTTTTTTGTCTTAGTCGGGTTTTAGTCTTTTTTTTTTTATTTGTAACGGAACGTGTTCGTGTTTCAACATAGAAATATCGTTAATAGTTTAGTAATTATTCATATTAGTTTTTTATTTTATATATACAGTAAAGATTGAAAATATTCATACACTTTATTTTTATACAAAAGTATAAAAAAATTAATAAGTAGTAGAAAAAAATAAAGTAACATACCTACGTTATTATAAGTTATGGTTGGCAACCCTACCTGTGGCCCTAGTGGGTCGGTCATCGGTCCTGCGGTTCTGCTGACATCTCCTTAAGGCGCGCGTGGAACAAACATTACGCACCGTCGACAACTTGGACTCGGTCCTTGACAGATGGCCGGACAGCGAGCTACCCATTGCTCGCCGTCCACAAGACCGCCTGCGGTAGCCAGGTATTGCCTTGTGACTTCCAACGCCAGATGTGTCTACTTTGGCGACGGCTGGGGCGTGAGGATGTCTGGTCCCTCCAGCCATCTCCTTCGCTAGTATTACTCGCACGTGGAGGCGACCGCATCCTCCCATTCCCTCTCGCTCCGACTATGAGCTGAACCAGGACCCGACGCGAGAGGTCGCTGCCGCCGATCGAGGAGCATGATGATGAACATTGTTTCCAAGTAGTATTTGCAAACAGCCGATTTGGTTCATAAATCATTGAACTACATAATCGGCTGAAAAATAAATAAACAATACAGATAGAGTAGGTAGACAAACGTAAACACACGTACCAGGTATGTTTATTTCAATAAGGAAAAACCCGAAAATAAGATAGTATATCAACATACATAGGTAGTTCGTTACTCTGCTGAATGGCTGGCAGAAATAGCAGCAATGCGTAAACAGCGCCCACGGACGATTTTATTGAGAAAGAGGATGTTTTTGTATAGTTCTGTGGTGGAAAAAATATGTGTTTGTCCACTACAAAAGGATATTTTTTGTTGCAAAGGTTTTTAAAATTGCTGGTTTTTGAAAACCCTCCTGGTATTTAAGCCAGGCCTTTAACTGGATACTCAAAGCACCTAGAGTTTTATCAGCATTGTCATCATTTCAGCCGAAAGACGTCCACTGTTGGACATGGGCCTCCCCGTCGGCATACTCCGCCGGGCTTGTTTTGCGTTTATCGTACCGGGGCTAGCCTGCCAGTAATAACCCGCCGGGTGAAACCAGCTTTAGTGTGTAGAGGCTTTAAGCGACAACGTTCGGTCCATCTCGCATCTATTGGTGTCCCACGAAGGTTCTCAGAAATCCGTATGTCCCGATGAGGGCACCAGGTCAACCCAGTGCGGGTTGTTTGATGGCACATATATTATCTTCGATTTTTTTTTAGTTCTAGGACACCGGTTTCCTAGCGATGAAGGTTTTCCACCTTCACCGTTTTAATAGCAAAAAAAAAAAAACAGAAAGTACTAAGCCTGGCTAGGTTTAAACCCACGATCTTACCATACAACTTACGATTTATTTAAATAATTATTTGACTCCACGGGCAATTCTATCATAACGTATTAGGTATCACGTCTGTCTACCTGTAATATAAAAATAAATTTAATATAATATGGGAGCATCCATAGCATCTACCTTGTGTTGTAAAAATACTGCTCGTATAAAACGCGGCGGAGCATGGCACTCGCTTCACACGCTGTGAACTTTTTGCTAACTGCGCTTGACGAACGGACGTGCAACGAATTGTGCAACATAACAATAATAAAAAAAAAAAACTGTGACAGATAAAAAAATTCTAAAGCAAAGGATTATACCCAGTAAGTTTTGTTCTAAAGTTTAAGGGATTTTATATAATTTTGGGTAGGTATTGTACAAAAATAAAAAATGACGTAGTAATAATTTTTTTATGCTTAATTAATTTATTTTCTTAATCTGCAAGTTTACTTTTTACTTAATTGTTCTGGTTAAATATCGTTATTATTAAGAAAATGATATTTCACTTAAATGAGAATAATGCTTTATAAGTAGACTATTTTTTTACTTCGACATTCTGCCTTGCAATATTGGTAAAGAATAGCCATATTATAATATAGTACGTTCAAATTAATTTGGTTTGTATGTACTTCTCTTTTCGTTGAAAATTACGCGAAATTACTCCCCCGTTTATACAAAGAAAAATAGTGTGCTCCCGTTGGGTCACCTGGTTAATAGTGTAATTATTCTCAGTTCTTAAAAAATCTAAATATTCTACACAAATATTTAATACTAGTTCCTCTCAGCGCCTTCGCCCTCGTAAAAATATATGCCCAAGCCACTCGATGATAAAGTAACACTCTACTGGTGAAATAGTTCTTAGAATCGGCCCAATAGTCTTCGAATTTATTCATTACAACAAAATTATAAATTTTTCTTCTTTCGCCCACGTGAAAATAGGTTTCTCCATACAAACTTTGGGCCCTCTTTGGGTGAATTTTGGAAAATTCTCTCTTAGTGCTCGCCTACGCCATAAAAGGAAGCCTTGTGCTAATTTTCACGTCCCTAGTCCCAGTAGTTTCGGCTGTGCGTTGATATGTCAGTCAGTCAGTTTGTTTAGTTCTCCTTTTATATATACAGATATTAAATATTATTTCTAGTATAGATTAGCTAACCCGGCGAACTTCGTACCGCCTTGAATCTAGTATATCTTTCGATATAGTCAACCGATTGCGATGAAACAAAGCCTAAATAATATATCAAGTTACATACAATTTTAATGTATAAAATTATTTGCATCGATTTCGTAAATTTTACGTGATGCATGCACAACTAAAAACTATAGATTTATTATATTCCTGAATATTCGAAGCAGCTAGCTATGATGTGTTGTTGATCAATTATTATTTAAAAATATCTGATGCCCACGATACGTCTTTGATGATCTCACCTTAAGATAAAATGGCCTAGAGAAATTCATAAAATAAATCAATCCGCGTAGCCGATATCCCACCTATACGCACAAAACGTTTTGAGAACACATTAACTGTGCGTACAGCTAAGGAGTGGAATTCCCTGCCGGAGTCTGTGTTTCCTGATGGCTACAACCCAGGAATCTTTAAGTCAAGAGTAAATAGGTTACTTCTGGGTTTGCGCGCTCCATCGTCGACCGCATCGTCGCTTTCCATCAGGTGAGATAGCGGTCAAGCGCGGACCTATCAACAATAAAAAAAACTTCCTGCTTCAAACAATTTCACCTCTTTGCTATAAAAGTTTTTATAATATTTTGACGGTAATTTCAATTTATATTTTAGGAAAATGTTCTTAGAAAATAATATGTACTACATTTCTGAATTTCTTATCTCTAAAACTTGCATCTCCAGAATGTTTTAAAATCTCTAATGGTAAAATAACATATAACATAATTTCTAGACGTGCGTTATTTCTGACACATTATACCAGTTTTACGACAATTTTAAGCTGCGTCTTCCCACACCTTTATAACCAACTGGAACGCTTGGAAAGTAGTTTATTATATTCGGAAAACTTACAACTAATAACAAGATATGCTTTTTCTTATAAAATTAAGTTCAAGTAGGTACAACAGTACACACATACACTACACATGACGCGTCGTACAAAAACATGTTGTTTTTAAGTCAGTTTGTTCTTAATTCTATTTTTACTTTTTATTTATACAATTTGTTGATTCATTGTTTACAATGACCTCCGTTATTCCCGTTAAATATTAAAAACCGAACTTCCACATGTCCGCCCGACACCGTGATATTATAAAATAAAGTTATCATAACTCAGATTCTCAAGATACAGGTTCTACCTAGTTTGGGGACCACAATCCAAAAATAACTGATTCCTAAAATAGTTACAGACAATGTATATAATTATGTATTAGTTTTAAGGTATTATTAAGGTTCCGTACCTCAAAAGGGAAAAATGGAACCCTTATAGGATCACTTTGTTGTCCGTCCGTCTGTCTGTCTGTCTGTCCATCTATCTGCCCTTTATCTCGGTAACGCATGGAGGTATCGAGTTGAAATTAAAACCATACACTCAGGTCTGCGGTCCCTTGAAGGTGTGAAAAAATCAAACTTCTGAGTTTACGAAAAAAAAAGATACGGAAGTTTATGTCGCAAAAAAACGTGTACTTCGACACTCAAAGAAATCAAAATTCATAAGGTACTTCCCGTTGACCTAGAATCCTGAAATTTGGCATAAAGCAAGGTCTCATAGTACAATTAGTATAGTACAAAAATCGAAAACTGTAAATTTCTAGTTACGTCATAAAAAAAAACTTTTTTTGCCATTTGGAAAAATCGTAACTCATTTCAGGAATTGTACAATAAACATTATTGTTATTCTTAATTAAAAGTTTTCACTTACAGTTAAACAAATTACAATATTAGAGTGAATCGATAGCTGCAGCACGTTGAAGTTCGAACAATTAGCTGCGTAGTAATCATTTTTAAGAATCATATGGCGATTGTGTATTTTTTTGAGTATGCGCGATAGTTCGGAAATCCATCTTCAGAGTAGCCAATATACTTATTAAAATTTCGGCCGTACTGTATGTTACCTACGTTATAATTTTTTCGCTCTTGGGTGGAGCGAGAGATAGTGTCAGACTTTTACTGACTAAAAACCCACTCCTGTTCCCTCCATCCCGGGGCCCCGGGCTTCGCTTTCACACTACCTGTGGCCCCAGTAGGCTTCAACCCTCCTGGGCCTGTACAGTTTCGCTGACATCTCCTTGAGGCGCGCGTGGAACACTACGCGCCGTCGACAACTTGAGCTCGCTCCGGACGGTTACCGGACGATCGGACGGCGAGCCACCCATTGCTCGCCGTCCGCAAGCCCGCGCCTACGGTGGCCGGAAATTGGGATCGGATCGGCGGCGGTTAGGGCGTGAGGATCGTTGCCTTACGCGATCGGCCGCCTCCTTTGCTAGCATTACTGCTTCGCAGAAGGAGGTGACCGCCTGCCACTCCTACTCTCTCCGGACCATGGCCTGTACCAAGGCCCGGCGCGAGAGATCACTGCTGCCGATCGCCCCCACGAGGACACGGCGTTGCTCTGCAAAAGCGGGGCACACCTCCACCATGAGCTCCACCATGTCCTTCGGGCGACGTTATAAATATTATGGACAAAAAAAATGACATTAAGTAATTTATTCCAGTTTTACTTATTTGACTTTGTTTGACTGCATCAATTAAATTCAAAATACATGTCTTATTTTATGCTATTTGCATTTCATAGTTGGAAAAAGGCTCGACGGATAGTTCAGTTCCTTTCGAATACCGTAATTTAGAGACACAATAGAATGACTATGAGAGAGCGAACGCGTGCGGGTTGGTAGATGTCACGATGTTGTCTTTTACCGTTTTGAGAGCAGTCTTGATAAAATTAATTACGTAAAGTTAAGCGCCTGCGAGGGTTTGGACCCACTACAAGTCGTCAATCGGGGCCATTATCACTGGGACCTAGTTCCATTTCAGATTACACATCATCACCTATATTCCAAACCCGACTTGAAATATATGCTAATAAATAACGCTAAGTGTCGTCAACTTATCTCTGGCACTATTACTCATATAATATGTGAATCCGGCCGTGTCCCTGCCAGCAGTCGCTCGTACATCATAGTTGTTCAGAAATAGATGCTGGAGCGAAAACTAATTAGAGTTTCACAGAATGATAATTGTGAAATACAGTAGATTAGAATCGTGCTGGAATCATTTCTGCGGCTTTGATACCGCGGTCATACCTATTCTGCAAGAACCTCGCATCTTTTCGGGATGAAACGTAGCCTGACCCGGATAAACTGATGCGGCGAAAACTTGTTCTGATATGTCAGTAAATTCTAAGTATAAGGATCGAGCCCATCAAAGAGATGTCAGTAAACCGTAGGGTCCAGCAGGGCCGATGCCCTCTAGGGTCATGGGGAAAATGTAACTGAAGGAACATAGGTGTGGTTTTAGTCAGTAAAAGTCTGAGACGCCCTTGAGCTGGAGCATACGGTGGAGGTGTGCCCCGCTTGGGCAGAGCAACGCCGTGTCCTCGTGGGGGCGATCGGCGGCGGCGATCTCTCGCGCCGGGCCTTGGTACAGCCTGGTCCGGAGCGAGGAGGAGTAGCAGGCGGTCGCCTCCTTCTGCGAAGCAGTAATGCTAGCAAAGGAGGCGGCGGAGGCGGATGCGGCTGATCGCGTAAGGCAACGGCCCTCACACCTCAACCGCCGCGGGGAATCTGATCCCGATTTCCGGCCACCGTAGGCGCGGGCTTGCGGACGGCGAGCAATGGGTGGCTCGACGTCCGACCGTCCGGTAACCGTCCGGACCGAACCCAAGTCGTCGACGGCACGTACTGTTCCACGCGCGCCTCAGGTGATGTCAGCAAATCGTAGGGGCCCAGCAGGTTCGAAGCCTACTGGGGTCATGGATAGTGTGAAAGTGAAACCCTGGGCCCTGGGATGAAGGCAAAGAAGGAACAGGAGTGGGTTTTTAGTCAGTAAAAGTCTGACACTACTTCCCGCTCCGTCCAAGAGTGGGATTTGTCATAAGATGATTTCCCCACCTAAAAAAAAATTGCCCTTGGGCTCCTCCCTAGTGCAAAGAAGCCATTAGATGGTATCCCACCACAAAAAAAATGTGATGTTATGTAGCCTGTAGGCTTTTCGATAAATTGGCTAAACCAATACTAAAAGCTAAGCGCGTTCAATCACACTAACAAACTCTTCAGCTTTGTAATATTAGATGGCAATCAAAAAAACTTCCACCATGAATCGCTAGATTATTTAAAAAGAATTTTAACAACAGTTTGCAAACGATCTACCCAGGCATGCACCTACAAACATACCAGTCGGACCACACCCACATTGTTGATGCACAGTCGCGTAAAAATAGAAGTGTTGATCAACAAGCCGGCGCGTGCGCCGATGAACTCGAAATGATAGCCAGTATTTACGTCATACATTGTTTTTTTATAATCATTTACGTATTTTCGGGTAGGTTTTATTGGCAGTTGTTTGTTTATCTACGTTAGGATGACTTTTATTTTTTTATTGTCAAAGTAGCCATGTGGTTAGTTCTAGCGTAGTGGGTCGTGGGTTTGATTCCTAATTCACCTGCCTAACCTTTTGTCAAATAAGTTGGAGTGACCGAAATTCGGTCGGTAAAATTATATGAGGCATCACTTCGTAGCTGCCCGGAGTTTAGAAGTTGACGGTGTGACACCTCCGTGCCTCAGAAATCACGTACAATTGTTATTCTTGCGCTTGCCCCCCTAGCCAAGTTACAACCGTTTAGTTTCGTTTCTCTTTTCGTTGATGCCTCGAGTTGACCACGCCTCCTATTCCTTTGTGCTGACCACTTGACTGAGCGTTGAGATGACGTCAGAACAAAGAAATCAGAGGCGTGGCCGACTCGAGGCGATCGACAAAAAGAGAATCTAAACCAAACGGTTGTAACTTGGCTAGGGGGCTGATCTCTCACCGGTCTGGTCAGATATCCGTCTCATCGGACTATGAGAGTAAAGGAACACAGAGTACACCTGCGTTTGCGCACGCACTTGTGCACTATAATATCTCGTGCGTACTTGGCTAATCTCTATTGAGATTGGCCACCGTGATCCAAATTCGGTCGGGAGAATGAGGCATCAACAAGTCACTCCCTATAATACCAGCATTCAGGAGCATCCGCTTACATAGCATAGTATAACCAGCCTTTTAATGTTCCCACTGCTGGGGCTCAGGCTTCCTCTCTAGGAGAGGGAATGGGCCGTAATCCACCACGCGGGCCCAGTGCGGGTTGGTGAATGTCACATGTCTTCGAATTTTTTGGTTCTAGGACATGCCGGTTTCCTCACGATGTTTTCCTTCACCGTTTTGAGAGCAGTGGTGACGAAATAAATTACACAAAGTAATGCGCCTGGCTGGGTTTGAACCCGCGACCTACAACTCGTAAGTCGGGGCTGTTACCACTCGGCCAGCACTGCTCTTAGTCGTTAGTCATCCGGTTACACTGCAACTCATCTCCAACACAGTTGGGGAAAGGCTAGGCTTGTGATGATAGACATAAACAACAAAAAGATATCCCTCAACCCGTAGCCCACGTTCCTCAACGATTAAAATATTGTTTTTATTTATTGTATTTTATTTGTTACGGCACTCCAACGAATAGTTCGCAGAACAATCATTTACAAAAAAATCTTTTTAATATTACAATTATCGCACCGAATTTATCACTTAAGGCTCCGTGCACAAAATCAACACATTTTGAACTTTTTTGATCATGGTTTGTGAGAAAAGCAAGAAGAATTTAAACCTTCTTTTATTAGATTATGAAAGTCAAGTTCTTATTCTCTCAGTTGGCTTGATTACTTTTTTAAAATAATGTGTGTATTAATAGCAATTACCCATATTCAAAACCCTTTTCGCGCAAAAGTAACGAGCGAGTGACGTTTGGCTACGTTTTACACCAAACTACAACTGATTTATAACATTAAAAAAAATATCAGTAACATCATTAAATGGTCTACTGGCAGATGGGTTGAAAACATTATTGACTTTAATAGAAAATATAGCAGAAAAAAAATGTTGAAGAAACACAATTCTTGGAAAACATCTGGACAAATAAGTATTTTTTTCTATACCTTAGCAACACATTTAAGAAAATTTAAAAATTGCACAATAATCTTAAGAAATCCCTTTAATAGAATCTAAAATTTATTTTATAAATAAACAATATCTTCATTTCGTAAATTACAAGCAAATTGAACTATATTATCGACCGCGCAAACTCGATCGCGTCAGTAACGACCGGGCTCTCCCAGCGTGAGCCCACGTTACTTTGCTTCGCAGCTGCTCGCGAATATAACATGAAAATATTCCCAAGATTGCACGCCGACTACCACTTTTTGATCCATTAAGTATTATAGTTTATTTTAAGTACTTTTTTTGTTTATGAAAATTGTTAAAATTTCTTTCGACTTCAATATTAATTAGAGGTAACGGTTGTATGTTTGTTTGTAAAGGTTATCTGCGGAATTACTTTACTACTACCCAAATACAAAAATTATTTCACTAATGAAAACTACAATGTTTAATGGCAGCTATATTATCATCCAGTGTTATACACTATGTATAGGATGTTGATATTTCTTATGATTACTTAAGGTCGAAATTCAAGGTCTAGTTTTCGAAATCATTTGTTTTTGTAGATAATGGGTCGAAAGAAAGAGACGCATTATCAATTATCATTATCAATGCGTCACTAAAAGAAAAAGGAAACGACATGTAGGGCTTTTTTTTATTGGGTGGGAAAAACATCCTATGACAAATCCCGCTCTTGGGCGGAGCGAGAGATAGTGTCAGACTTTTACTGACTAAAAACCCACTCCTTTTCCTTCTTTGCCTTCGTCCCAGGGCCTCGGGTTTCACTTTCACACTACCCGTGGCCCCCGTAGGCTTCGACCCTGCTGGGCCCCTACGATGTGTTGACAACTCCCTGAGGTGCGCGTGGAACAGTATGCGCCGTCAACGACTTGGCCTCGGTCCGGACGGTTACCGGACGGTCAGACGGTGAGCCACCCATTGCTCGCCGTCCGCAAGCCCGCGCCTACGGTGGCCGGAAATCGGAGGACCGTTGCCTCATGCGATCGGCCGCCTCCTTTGCTAGCATTACTGCTTCACAGAAGGAGGTGACTGCCTGTCACTCCACCTTGCTCCGGAGTATGGCCTGTACCAAAGCCCGGCGCGAGAGATCGCCGCCACCGATCGCCCCCACGAAGACACGGCGTTGCTTTGCCCAAGCGGGGCACACCTCCACTGTGTGCTCCACCGTGTCCTCCGGGCGGTCCACACAGTGGCGACACCCGGGCATCGCTTCCGCACGAATCCGGTGCAGGAACTTTCCGAACTTAGCGTGTTCGGTGAGAAAAACGACATGTGGGGCTGATACGAGCGGGACAAATGTTGCTATTTTTTAGTAAATTGATAATGAAAATTTTGAAATGACTACGAATACTACAAATGTTGACAACATGTGTGAACTTGATCCTAACATGGTAAGGTTATAAACCTTTGTGTTACGCACAGGGTGTAAATTAATATCAAACCTACTTTTAGAAATTCATAACTTTTTTAGTTCATTTATAAAGAGTCGCGATCAGCTGACTACCATGTAGTCAGCTGATCGCGACTCTTTATATAGGAAGTTTAAAGTAAAAATATTTACCATTTTTTCAATGATAAAAATAAAGGCTAAATAGCCGGCCACCAACAGAAAAAAAAATTGGCGTGAAAGCGGCAATCGGCTCTGTATTTATTTTTTCGAGTTGTAGAGTTCTGTTGAATCTCTGCTATATGAGATTTGTATTAACACGATAAGTTCATCAGAATCAGATATGGATTTAACGCCTGATTCTTAAGAGAAGAGGCTAAAGCAGTAGTGGAAAACCTTTTACCGCCTAAATCAAAAGAAATATATCTAAAGTCATACGACAAATTTTGAGGACGACTCAGATTTTTATTTTTACTTTATTTATATTCGTAATGAAAAGCACAGTGTTTTACTTCGGGTTAAAGATCTCTTCGAACTATTGGCGTCCAAGAGTATTTTCGGGACTAAATAAGTTGATCTCACCCCTTGAGTAACAATGTATTATATGATTTATGGTGACATTGCACTATTAAAATATTTGCTAGTTATAATATAATTTTTGATAAAACAGACACAAAGATGACGATTTGTGTTTCAGAAAAGGGTTATTTAATTTATTTAATAACCAACTTTTGCCTGCGGCTTCGTTAATTTCGATTTCCATTAAGATTTGAAAGACACGTGGCATTATCTAGGGATCATAAGTACGTTATTGTTATTTTCCTCGGGACAGTACTTTTCTTCGGGAGGAAAGTTACCCTGTAACCGTTTTTGTTCACCAGACAACATTTAATATGTATAATTTCAGGATAATCAGTTCATTGATTTAGGCGTGAAAAGCTAACGAACAAAAATAAACTTATTTTCGCATTTATAATAATTAAAACTATAGAATCTTGAGAGTAGTTAATTTTATTTGTTTCAAATCTTAAAACTTGTCGAGTAATAGTTAAGATTAACTTGTAAATAATATTTATATATCTTTAATATATATTTTGTTTAAGTAATTTGTCTCTTAATTATCTCACAGATAACTAAGAAACTGGGTAAGTGTGAGTCGGACTCGTGCCCTTAAGGATTCCGTACAAATTACAATTCCCGAACGGAGTCTCGAAGATTTTTTCGAATTGCAAAAATGTATTTTTTTAGTTATAAGGTGTTCGGTGGAAACACCGAGCAGTGACGTTAGGTAACAACAAATTTATGGTTTTCAGATTTATTCCTATACCTGTGCTATGAGACCTTGCTTTATGTCAAATTTCAAGATTCTGGGTCAACGGGAAGTACCTTGTGAATTTTAATTACTTTGGGAGTATCAAAATTTACGTTTTTTTTTTGCGACATAAACGGCCGTTTCTGTTTTATTCGTTACCTTAGAAGTTTGATTTTTTTCACAACTTCAAGGGACTGCAGACTTAAGTATATTGTTTAATTTCAACTCGATACTTCCACGTATTCTCGAGATAAACAGTCTTGACAGACAGACAGACGGACGAACCACAAAGTGATCCTATGAGGGTTTCGTTTTTTCCTTTTGAGGTCCGGAACCCTAAAAAGAAGAGTATCCAACACGGATAAAGCTGTTTGTCTTGGGCACCTTGAATCCCTTACTTCACTCAGGTTTCTATATGAACTCCTTAGCAATGTTCGGGAGTTAATTACATAAATCCCTGACGATCGGTATTATAACTTCGTTTCGTTCGGAATTCAACATGCCGCCCGCGATTTAAAGACACTGCACGCCACATAATCTACTATTACATATTTTTGACGTATCGAAAGTGTTTTTTTTTTACAACCATTTATATAAATAAATATAATTTTATCATCTGTTTTGGATTTATCGTTCTGTTAAATGTTTAAATTTGTCAACATCCATCTAACACAAAATTAAATAATTTTGGTGTACAGTGTGATAAATATAAAGACAGTCTCAGACGTTTATTTACAAACCTTACTTAATATAAAATTTTGTAATTTAGAATAATATCTTCTAAAGGATCAGAATTGTTTAAGCGTGTGTGCGTGTAGTTGTATGAATGATGCACACAAACATATCATTGCAACGAATTTGCCTAAACTCTAGCGAGTGAATTTTATGCACGGCCTCTTAAAGGTGTGCAGTTGTGCACAGCACTTCAGTATTTGCTTAACTAAAAATATTAATTATATTTAGAGTATTGCCACGCGGGCTATGCCCTTTGCAAAAGAAAAGAAAAAGTATCTTATGCTATTTATCCATTATGAGAAACTGACTGACTGACATATCAACACACAGCCGAAACTACTGGGACGGAGCGTGAAATTTTGCACAAGGCTTTCTTCTATAACGTAAGAAGGGTTTTTTGGGAAATTCAACCTTAATGGGGGTGAAAAGGAGAAATTTCATTTGTGTGCAATATCTCATTCCGTGTATAGATAGCGGCACGAATCTTGAGCGCTCGGCAAAAGATCAGGGATCGCTTTGCGCATCTGCATTGCGATTGCACTCCCCGCCCCCGCACCTCTTTTCATACCACTAAAGAGACCCGATATTTCACTTCTGTGTGCTTCTGCGCAAGTAGAACTGTACAAATCAGCGCTCAAGATCCGTGCCGGTATCTGTACTAATAAACTTAAAAGGTATAGAACAAATAGTAACGTAAGTAAATAAAAGAACAACCTTAAATAGAACAATTTAAGGGGTTTTAAAGATTATATGGAGGATTCTTACTTCTTGGTGTTTAAACTTAAAACTTGGCACAAATACTAATCAAAATGAATAATAAAGACTTGTTATTTCGTAAAATCGTATTTTTAGGTAGTTTTGAAAAACTATCTTAAAATGCGATTTAAAGGGTGTTATATTTTTGCAAATTAAAGATTCGCAAAAATATTTTCATTAAGCAAGGTTTTTTTTATTAACTGAAATGTGCTAGTTGATAATCATATAATCATTTATTATTTTCCAAACATGGGTATAGTACATAAGTGTTTTTTTATAACAGACTCTTGCATATTTTGCCATCACATCGGTCATGCACAACTTTTGGAATTTCTTTGCAATTTAAAAAATAAAATATAATAATTATATATATTTATATTAAAATAAAACTAAAGGATCAAAATAATAATGACAGAGTAGCAGTTAATAAATAAATGAAATCTCCAAGTCATCTCTTCTCGAATGTTCCAGGGAGTCGGAGTGGTTATTCGGCACACCAGCTGGTCGTCGTCAGCTGCAAGACTCGGCTCGCTTCGGCAGGCTGGTGGTCGCGGTGCTGCGGAGGGGACACGAGTTTGAGTCCTTAGACGCTGTCAAAGAAGAGCTAGCGCACGCCGCCAAGATGCTTATACCGTATGGATTGGCGGGACAGGTAATACATAATTAATATTGCATACCGTTTGAGACACTTTGCTTCCACGGTAGAACGCATATTACAAAATAATAAGAGTTTTCTTAGATTTCATACAAAAATGGTTACAAGTACTGCGATATTACAGAAAATACAAAACACAAAGAAACCAGTAAATACCTATTTCGAAAAAAGAATAACGTACCTCTAATATAAAGTTTATTTGAACTTATAATTCCAAGTCAATCCAAAGATATAACACGTCGTAACGACAAGATGTCATGTCATAATGTCGTTTTTTTTATATGTCAATAGGCTTGATGACAGTTAGAAAGGTCATAATACCATGCTTTTTTTCTTGTGATGTTGTCATACTTGATGTTTTATGTGTCATTATAACCACTATATTCTAAGCATAAACAGTTAATTTTATGTTTATTATCTTATGTGGAAATGTATTTCCTAAGTATATTAATGCAATACATAAAGCAAATCATATTATGTTAATTGACCAAGATTTATATTAGTGGCAACATTAAAAGTTCAGTTTAGCCAAAAGTCATCAAAAAAAAAAACTAAGCCAGGATTCTTTTTTATTTATGATCGTAATAAATCTATTTAACTCAGTTTCCAATTATGACGATTTATTTGCGAAACTCAGACTGGCCATTAGCTTGATTTGATAAAACTTAGTAAATTATATCGCCGATATATATTATCATGATGACATATGTAGACACTTAATAATTACATCAACAATTTCTTCGCCATTGTTCTTGGACATATCACTTGGTCAGTGTTGCCAGAAAAAATCATTTTAAAATTATATTTATCAAAATCCATTTTACGATTGCAGATCCCATTCCTCTCGCTGGGTAGTGAAGTGGGTCGTAGAGTGAAGGTGTTCGAAGGCTCGTCGCCGTTTTCGGGCGAGTTCGTGGTGGAGGACGTGGACGTGGAGGGCGCCACGCATCGCCGCCTCGTCTTCCTCGACAACCAGTTCCTCGTGCAGTCTGAGGCTAAGTTGAAGACTGGTGAGCAATTCTGTTTTTTTCTTCCGTAACTTGAGTCTTGTGTTGCATATGAAATTATTCTTATGGGCCGATTTATACCGAAATGGCAGCGGCTTGTAGCGACGCGGCGAGCACTTTCAGAGTGAAATAATTTTAAACCAGATATATCCTTAAAAGACCGGTATCGCTGAAAGGTTCAAAAAGGGCGCACGGCTACTCAGGGGCCGCTAGCGGCCATTCGCGTCGCTGTCATTCCGGTGTGAATCGGCCCTTAGAAACGTCCAATCTATGAGGAATAGTGAAATACACTCAAAGCAGTCCTGCACCCGATTTGATGATGATGATTGATGAAAACTAAAACACTTCCGAACAATTCCGCAAACAAGAATCAAACCTGACACTTTTTTTTAAATTTATATAATCTAGTACTTGACGGCGATCCCACATGGTAAGTACTTTTGGTTCCAAGGACATGCAATAATTCGTTCGTGACAACACGCCTTATTGTTGACTTGTTTTTATGTCCAATACAGTACATGACTAGCGAGTCCTAATCTCAGTATGCTTAGCATACTTAGATTTTTTTTTTCAATTGTTGTGCGACCCATATGCTGGATCCTTGGCACTGAACTTGGCCTACGTGAACAACCTTACGTGGGTGTAGTACGGCGACGGGCGAAGTGAAGTTGACACGATCAGTTGGTTTGATATTTTCGTTTGAACTCTTGCGGTGCGGTGGGTAGTTTTAATTGAATTGCGGCTGAAGCGTCGACTTCGCTCGCACGTAGGACAAAGCCGCCGAATCGCTTCGCAATAACAATCGCACACGTGGGTCGCCATGTAATCTAATAAATATACATACTGAAGATTTAACTAAAACATCTTTTTCTCTCTTTCAGTAAAAAGGAAAAACAAAACCAAACTTGTAGTAGACTTCGGCCACATTTCTCTTTACCATTCCTTCATGTGCGTTGGAGTCCAGCTATCCAGGACACAGTCAACCAACGTAGCCGTCCTGGGTTTAGGAGGAGGCAGCCTCTGCATGTTTCTGAGAAAATGCTACGACAACCTCAAGGTCACGGCCGTTGACCTTGACGCCGCCATGCTAGAGGTCGCTAAGAACCATTTTGAACTGCAAACTGATGATAAACTGGAAGTTCAGATCAAAGATGGACTGGATTTCTTAAAGGAGGAGGTTAAGAAAGGTAGGTTGGACTCTGGTTTATAATATGTAAGGATAATAACAAATAATTTATGTTGCCTCTGTTCACTGACGAGATTGGTCGTTTTTACATTAAGCGATAACGATAATGGTACGATATCGTAAAATAGCATATATTTTCTAATTAAAGATGTAAGTTACTGGTACGACTAGGGTTCCCACCAACCAGGGGATATGGAAAACAAAGATATAGTTACGGTACGATATATCACCGGACACTGACTGCTCCCTGAACAAAAACTTGTGCAGAGGATGCTTATAGTCAGAAGACACTGTCGCGCACGTACTCCTCGAGTGCACAGCCGTCAGCGAGATAAGAACACGAATCTTGGGAGCATCGAATTTACTCATAGTTCATAATTATAATAATTCGCTTCTGGAGTGAGGTGGGCTGGTTGGTGTGAAGGCCGCCATGGTCCGCTAAGGACTGAGTGCGGAAAACAGACCACAATAGAATGACCACGGTTTTAGAAGGCTTAAGTGGACTGGTTACCAAGAAGTTAGGACTCATTAGTCCTGGCATTGAACAATAATAATACCTAATTGATATAATTATCGCCCCCTAAACCCACAACCACCTTACACTATACTTCACCATATTGGCAACAACTTACTCTTGAACTAGAAAGTAAAAGATCATTTGCATATATTACACGCCTATATCGAGTTGGAAGACATCGACACTTGAAATATTCCAATATTTTATCACAATTTATCCAGGTACGATTATGATTTGTTTATAAAAAAGTTAGGAGAAATTCCCGGCCCAATTAAATAAAAAAAGTTAATTATAATATAATGTATCACCAATTTACATGGTTCATTTAACATTTGTTCTTATGTCCATATTCCAGGTAACCACTACGAAGCAATCATGTTCGACATGGACAGCAAGGACCGGACGGTGGGCATGTCGTGTCCGCCCAAGCAGTTCCTCGACAACCAAGTGCTGGACGACGTTAAGAATATTCTGACGGCAGATGGTGAGAATTCTTGTTCTAAAAATTCAGACGAAAAATATTAAGTACCTACCTACCCTCTCTTGGGCTCTGCTCTTCTTTATCTTCGTGGAAATGGTACTGTTCAGTGCTATCACCGAATACCCTGTGGGAGGTGCGTCTCATATCATTTAAAATTATTTGGTATAGTTTTCATTTCAATAATCTCTAATCGGTCTCTCCGTATGGAGGCCGATTTTTCTTTTCGTTCCCTGAAAAAAAACTTCTGGAAGGTTGTTCAGTTTCGTCTACTGGTGCAAGCCCTTAAAGTTGGAAACCTGTCTCTTACACACTGTTTTGCCCTGGATTCGATCGCTGTTTTGCGCAGTGGTGATTATTATAGAACATTTTTAAAAATAATGCTGACGAGATAAAAATTGTCGAGTAACTGGTTATAAGCTACGTCTACCGGTACGTGGCCGCCATTCCAGAACCTTCGGCCCCAACGGCCATCCGTTCTGCGAGCAATGTGCCCTGCCCATTGCCACTTAAGTTTGGCGATTCTTCGGGCTATGTCGGTGACCTTGGTTCTCCTGCGGATATCCTCATTTCTGATTCGATCACGCAAGGAAACTCCGAGCATAGCCCCTTCCATTACCCTTTGGGTGACTTTAAGTCTTCTGATGAGTCTCACGTACCGGGAGACTTAGCGGTGGAAGCTTTTTAACCATGATCGGTGTTGATGATAGGCGAGTGAACAAGGTCCCTCTTAATACTTACATTCCTCTTTTTTTTAGGTCAATTCATCCTCAACCTAGTCTGCCGCGACATAGAGCTCCAACAATCAATAATGGACATCCTCAAGCGCCATTTCAAGCATTTAACTTCAGTTAAACTATATGAAGAAGTCAACGAGATAGTGTTCGCAAGTAATAGTAATAAAAAATATAATAATGATGACTTTGAGAATGCCATTAAAGAATTAAACAGTGCCGCGCGGCAAAAGAAGCTGGTTGACGTTAAATGTGTAGACATTAAGGATTTCTTGCAATCCGTTACTATTATTTCGTAGGCTAAGATGTTATTGGATAAGATTAACTAAGAATAGGTATTTAATTTGATTATACAACATGTAACATAGTAAACGCACATCCTGAAACTCGGGACAGACTCGAGCAGCACATTGCTCGTAGAATAGATGACCGTTGGGACCGAAATGTTCAGTAGTGTCGATTGCGTACTGGTGCGCGCAGCATTAGCGCGCCCGACCACAAGGTGGAGCTGGTGAGGGGCGCGGGGATCCGATAGATGCGAGACGCACAGGACCGCGGGGATCCGATGGATGCGAGACGCACAGGACCGCGGGGATCCGATGGATGCGGGACGCATAGGACCGCGGAGATCCGATGGATGCGAGACGCACAGGACCGCGGGGAACAGATGGATGCGAGACGCACAGGACCGCGGGGATCCGATGGATGCGGGACGCATAGGACCGCGGAGATCCGATGGATGCGAGACGCACAGGACCGCGGGGAACAGATGGATGCGAGACGCACAGGACCGCGGGGATCCGATGGATGCGAGACGCACAGGACCGCGGGGATCCGATGGATGCGAGACGCACAGGACCGCGGGGATCCGATGGATGCGGGACGCATAGGACCGCGGAGATCCGATGGATGCGAGACGCACAGGACCGCGGAGATCCGATGGATGCGAGACGCACAGGACCGCGGGGAACAGATGGATGCGAGACGCACAGGACCGCGGGGATCCGATGGATGCGAGACGCACAGGACCGCGGGGATCCGATGGATGCGGGACGCATAGGACCGCGGAGATCCGATGGATGCGAGACGCACAGGACCGCGGGGATCCGATGGATGCGGGATGCATAGGACCGCGGAGGTCCGATGGCTTTAAAACGTACAGGACCGCGGGGATCCGATGGATACGAGACGCACAGGACCGTGGGGATCCGATGGATGCGAGACGCACAGGACCGCGGGGATCCGATGGATGCGAGACGGCTAAGGGTGTTATTCCAGTTACATGTTGTATACGTATAGATTAGCTAAAACGAGTAATATTTTGTCTCTTTCATATAAGACTACCTAATAACATTATAAAGTTTTTATTACATTATGTTCAACAAGATTTTTAGGACCATTTTTATATTTTAACTGTTAGCCTATGAATATAGATAGAACCTTCTTACAGTAGGGTAAAAATTTAAAATAGTTAATGACTGTTTTCTGCAATAAGTGCTGCTAATGCTTTATGAATAGAATAGATCAGGATATCCTGAAATTGTTTTCAATATAGATTCATAGATGATATAATATTTTTGTTACTACCGTGTCTGCTTTAGGTCTAAATATTGTACTGTTTGTAAATATCGTAGTCGATAATTTTAGTGTAGGAACTTTGTTACAATTAATGAAAAATAAAACAATTTTATCAGAGAGGAACCACTTATGCAGTTGAAAATATTAGTTTTAATAAATGAAGAATTTATAAAATTGCCGTAATTGGAAGTTTACTGGTGAAAGAATAGTGTCACTACTGTTTTTCTGTAATAGGTATAAAGGTCGAGGCACTTTGACGCAGAGTCGAAGCGAAAATATAAAATTTTAAGAAGCATATTGACCTCTAACTCCACAACGTAAAGCGTTCAGAAGAACGTGTAAATTTTATAAGAGTTTTTAGTCGATTCTGCATCAATATGTCTTTAACCTAATATTTCGTTTAGTAAAATGAAACCACAGAATAAAATTAATGCATTTAATGCCGTTTCTTTGTTTACCGATCGCTCCCCACTCGAGACTAGCACTCTTCATACCAATTTCGCATTATTGTCGCCATTCAATACATCCACAAGCAAACATCATCGCATAAAATTAAAATTTAACACGCTAACAATTAGGCTCCCTAATTTATCACAATTGGCACCTATGAGGTCTACTAACAACAAATATACAATAATTTAAACATTAATATTCGCAATGAAATAAATTACAATAGCGACGCGCTTAATACATTAAGCGGAATACACGACACTGTTAAATTAAATATATGTCCTTCAAAACACTTTCTTGAGAATGTTCTTAAGACTTTTCTTCTTTTTGTTACCACTGTTTTCGTTTTCCTGCTGTCCGTTCTGTGATATTTCTGTGGATTCGGACCACAAGCTTCCCGTAGGGGACTCTGAGGCAGCTTTCTTGTTCATATTCCCGTTGAAGATAGGCTCTAACGTTCTCACCACAGGACTCGGAGTACTCCTGCTACTTTGCCTGCTCAGTGTCCTCAGGAAGGCTGGTGACGACAACCGCCGCGTCTTCATCGTTTTCGACTTCAAGCTATTGAAGAAGGAGCCGTTTGTTTTTGGTAACTCCTGCTTCGGCGGACTGGGCTCGATTTCGCTGAACTCTTTCGGTTCTGACACCGGCGCAAAGTATTCTTCCTCGTCCAAAGCTATGGGATTGTCTTGGAGTTTCCCTATACCGTCTGGTCGGATCCATTCTTTAGATTCCATCTCCCCTGTTCTGTGTATTATGGATGTTTTTCTTCTTCTATTCTTGCGCGCCACTTGCCATTCTCCATCGTCTTCCTCTCTGCTCATTTCTTCAGTGGACAGCCTGGCTATCTGCAAAGCTTCTTCACTGGGACGTCGCTTCTTCGCCGAAGGGGTCTCGTGTCCACTGACGCCTTCGACGGATTTCCTCCTAAACTTGTCTTGTTTCTTTTTGGTCTTTTTCATGATTGGTATGATAACTGGTTCTGCTTTCCGTCTTCTGGAGAATAAATAGAAGGCTATGGCGAAGATAATTGACTGAAACACGACGAATTTGAAGAAGTTGATGTTGCCGAACCAGCTGTCTCGTTCGTCCATGAGGATATGCATGGCGGCGGCCATCTGGCCGAGCTGTTCTTGTAGACTGGTCATCTGTTCAAGGTATTTTTGTTCCCTGTCGTTGCTCTTCCGTCGTTCTTCTGTCATCTGCTGCACTGTTTTTTCGAAGGTTTTCTGCATTTCTTCCACTTGCTTCTTGTACCGTCTGCTCAACTCCTCCAAGTACTGTCCCGAAAGCGACATGTTGCGCTCCAGCGTCTGGAATTGAGAATAGATAAATGTATAATATAAATAGAGGTAACTAGGTAACTGGTGAAGGTTGCGGGAATCCAATGGATGCGAGACGCACAGGACCGTTCATTGTGGCGACATTTGGGGGAGGCCTATGTCCAGCAGTGGACGTCTATCGGCTGAAATGATGATGATGGTGAGGTAACTAGGCGAAAGTTTTAATTCAGTTTATTGGAATAGGTTTGCTCTGCAATGAATATTCATTCCCAATGTTCAAATAAATTAATTTGTTTTGCTATTTAATGAGTTGTACTGCAGATATACCTACATGCCTTTCTCGTTGCTTATCACTGTCTTGCTATGTTAGTGTTCACTGTGCTCAGTTTACAAGCTGATTTTATTCTGTACGGCTTTTGTATGTTTTCACCCAACTGTTTGCATAACAATGGGTTGGATAAACTATCAACTGACCTTGAGATCAATATTGTTATTTTTTCTGCAACTGTTATTAGTGTTGGCAACAATTTTAAATGTATGTTGTATAACTAAGCCCTATATCGTAATTTACGTAGCACATATGGATTTGATTGGATAATTTTATAAGTTTAAATGTAATTTGTTGAATAGCAAATTATTCCTTTTACAAAAAGTTCTGGACTACGAGAGGTCGGTGGCACTACTGTAATAAACGTGGATCAACTGTGATATATTTTAGAATATTTGTTGTGTGATGTCTGGTGTTACGATACAAATGTGTATGTTAGTGTGAGAATACACATAAGACTAGCTGTCCCCTGCGGTTTCACCCGCGTCTTTGGTTAGGTACTGCTCTCGTTGGCCGTAGCGTGATGTTACATAGCCATATAATATAGCCTTCCTCGAAAAATGGACTATCCAACACTAAAATAATTTTTCATTTCGAACCAGTAGTAGTTCCTGAGAATAGCGCGTTCAAATAAACTCTTCAGCTTTATAATATTGCTAGCTTCTGCCAGCGGCTTCGCTTGCTTGAAAATAGGCTTACCCATAAAAATTTCAAACCCCCGTTTTACTCCCTTAGGAGTGGAGATGTCTACTCTCTATCAGGAACCTACCTGCCAAATTTTAAGTTTGTGTTATAGTTTCTGAGATTTAGTCAGTGAGTGTATTTCACTTTTATATAATAATATAGTAAAGGTGAATGAGGACATATTGTCGTGGGGAACTAGTGACCCTGAACATTGATTATACATACCTTCACTCTGTTAGAAAGCCGCAGAAACACAGACTCCTTCTGCAGCGTCGTCGATCCTTGGTTTTGATTCTGCGAGTGCACCCCGGACGGGGTTGGGTCTACCGCCATCTGGTCGAAGTCCGTCAAGAAATTCTCACTATCCATGATTATCGGATCAGTAACTTCTTCAACAACATTGTTTTCTTTTAATTTCTCTGTGTTCACTTCTGTTTTACCATTTTTAGGTTCAGTCTTCTGAACGATATCTTTATTTTCATCTATTACAACTTCAGTAACCTTATCCATTTCTGGTACTACTTCTAGTACTTCTTGTACTGGTTTCTCCTCAATCGAGGGCGTTTCTTCGATCTTTTCAACAACTGCTTCATGTTGCTCTTTCGGCAACTCTACCGGAACAGTAGTGCCTTCAGTCAAAGCTTCCGGCGTTGTTCTCTCTTCTGATTGAGTAGTTTCATTCGCTTTCTCGTCATCAGAAGCTGTATTTTTGTCTGGAACTAACTTGATTTCTAATTCTGAATTCGTCTCACTATTTACAGTTTGCGGCGACTCATCAACAGTTACATTCATGGTAACATTCAGTTCTGTTTCAAAACTCGTGTTCAAAACCACTTTCTTTTCTTTAATAGCTAAGATATTACAGAGGGCGGCTAAATATTTTCGAGGGAACAAAGCATTCATATAAGCGACGCGTTCATCACTAAATTCTATTGTCTTTGTACTTTTAAAATCTAGTCCGTACGGCTGGCAAATGCCGGTACACTTCAAAGTCTCGCGGAGGAACACCTGGCGCACTAAACTCACTAACTTGTCCGAGCTACAACTAATTAGTTCATACACTTCATTGTAAAGCGTCTCACTGCAATTATCACACACTATAATATGGCTGGGCGAACAACACCTTTTGTACGTTTTGTCTGTCGACGTATCGTTGTGTTCAGAGGATACGTTTTTAGGAACTTCAGTTTTCACCAGCGCTTGTGCCGCCTTCTTCATGATAGACATAACTGCATCTCTCGCAGAACCAAACAGGTTCTTGGAGGGCTCTGTCTCAGCAGCCGGTATGTCTGGCACGTCTATTATCTCATCATCCTCATCCTCGTCAATATGAGCGGGATGCTGCGAGTTCTCCTTTTCTAATACTTCGAATTCTGACGTGCCGTATACTTTAAATAGGGATACCGGGCAGTAGTGCTCGGACCCGTGGTGAGATAGCATCTCGACTTTGATAAATTTTCCAAATAAATGCGGATACAAATCGAAACTTTGCACGTCTCTCATGTCTTGCGCCGTGAACTGTCCGACGCTGGCCCAGTCTCTGGTGGGGAACCGGTCGCTGAAATAAACAGCGATATCTTTGGGAGTTGATGAGAATAGCTCGAAATTGGCTATTTCAATTTTCTGTGCTTGCACAGCTTCGCAGAGCTCGACGACGAACCAGATGCGGCTGGTGCACGTGTTGAGCATGTACTCGTCTCTGTTGGGCGACAGGATGGAGCTGGCCGAGCCCGCCTCGGGGTTGACGGCAACGATTTTGGCGCCGCACGCGAGTGAAGCGTAGTTCTTCGATCGTTTCGTGCTTTTACTACTAAAGTTCGTATTACTATGACTAGGTTGACTCGAATGGTTCAATACTGTGTCTTTTTTCTCGGCTTCGGCCAGCTGTTTTTGTGCCCACTCTGAGAACGAGGGGATATCCTCCTGGGGAGTTTCTGGTTTTACTGGAATGTTTTCTGTTTCTTGTTCTTTTGGTTCATCAACTTGAGATTCTATGCTGGCTTCGATGTCCACCGTGGGCGTTTGAAACGCTTCCTCTACCTGTCTGGTCTCGTGCAAGGGCTTGGCTTTGACGACGAGCCGTGGCTCTGTACTTTCCTTCTCCACGTCTTCCGGTGTTTTCTCTGCGTCATCATCAACGGCCTCGCCGTCAATGATAGAGAAGATCTTGGTGTCGTTGTGTTCCTCCGAGTCGTTGACGAACAGTAGTTCGTCTGGATGCCTCAATTCCAATTTGGCGTTGTCTGCTAGCGATATGAGCACTGGAGGCTGCCCCGTGTCAGGTAACCTGGAATAGAACAGAAAACCGTACGTTAGGAACTTTGTCAAATGCGACTAATCGTCTGAGTTTCAAATGATGTTATAACGCAGTGAAATAAAGGAAATCACCAACATTTTATAGCGCATAAAACCTCATGGGCTTTATTTATAAAAAAATATCCAAGTGTTCAAACACCGGTTAGCAGGTTCCTAATTCGAAATTGTCTACACCGGGTAGACAATTTCGAATTAGGAACCTGAAAAGAAGGAGGGTGATGAAGTACTGCTACCGTAATTATTCACATCTGAATGGATGTGACTGCTTATCAGTATTTAAACTAAGCATATGGTTAAAGTTTTATAAATTGGTTATATTATATAGCTCGATGTTATCTCATAAAAACTATGTTTAATTAAGTTTTAAACCTCTGTTAGATAATAATTATTTATATTCATAAATCATGAATATTAAACGGAGAAAATGTGTTGAACAGGTTTAAACGTAAGACACTAATCATAATTTCGACGCTTGCATAATATTGTAACTCAGTTTTAGGCAATTTGTATTCTGATTTTTTTTTTAGTTTCGAGGAACTGGAACAATTTGCCTGCTGCGGTCTTCCCGTCCGATTATAATTAAGGTGTCTTCAAGGCTAGATTGAATAGGCTCTTACTAAACTAGTGCGCTTAACCATTACCGATTGCATCAATGCACAGGTGGGATCGCAGTCAAGCACTAGTTTATATAAATTAAAAAATATATATTGTAACTCATCTATCAACTATTGTATTGTTGTTCCTTGCAGGTGTCATTTTACAAAAGTTAACGTTTTGATCAAAACCAAGCACTATGTTTTACTAGATTTCCAGCGAACATTCTCCCAATCTCTAGCCTCTATTATATAAACAAGATAGCCAATAAAAAAACAGCCGCATTCCATTTATCAGGCGGCAAGGCGCGCCCATACTGCAATACCGGTCGCACAACTGATAATGGGACACAATGTGTAGTTAAGATTTCCAGCTATTTATGATCATTGATCCCGATGCAAGCAATTGAAACAATCAGTGTAGTTGATGTTGGTAATTTCATGTTATGATGTTAAGTACTTTATGGAGGGTCGATGGACCTGTGTTTTATGCAATTTGAGATGCGATTACAGAATATACATACAGTTCACAAGAAAGCTGAGGAGCGCACAGGCACTGCTCGTCTTTGAGTTTGTCGTTGCCGTCGAGGTAGGACTAGCGTTGGAGCCGACAGCGAAAGCGTTATGGAGCTGAGGGTGCTTTGACAAATGCTCACGCATATTGAACGATGTTTTTCAACAGACTTGCGAATTAATATTTAAGTGCATCCAACTCGACAGACATTGTCACTGTTTTTCATACAACCGCTCTTACGCAATTATGACGTTATTACACATTTTTCATTAGATGTTGTGGAAACACAGTATCTTGTGGATATTATCTAGGCTTCTATTAACATCAATATATAAATTTGTGTAAAACTAATCTAGTAAAGACCTCTGAAAATCTGATATTATGCATGAACTATGACACTTTATAATATACTCGAAAATTTAAAAAGTCTCAAAAGTCTAACTTGAAGAAGATTCTGAATGACGACAATTTTTTTCAAAAAGGTTTAGGCGTATTTTCTTTAACAAGTTTTGATGGAGAAATATTCGAGTAGACAGAATGCTAACAGAGTTTTCAGGCGTTATCTCTCTTTTTCCGCGTTGCCTATTCGTCAAACATCGCATTGGATTGCGTTAGACGAAGTAACAAGCTTTTATTAAACCATGTTCGATGTTGACGATAGGCGAGTGAAAAGGGACCCTCTCAATTTGTACTAATACTAACTGCCGCCTGGGCCTCACCTATGAGACACTCCCATACATAAACACGATTTTTTTATTATATAATATTCAATTTGACTGGCCTGTTGGTCTAGTGGTTAGTGGCCCTGACTGCTATGCTGGAGGTCGTGGGTTTGATTCCCACCCAGGACAAATGTTTGAGTGATGAGCACGATCATTTGTTCTGTGTCCGGGTGTAACTTATCTATAATATGTATGTATTTAGAAATATATAAGTATGTTTATCAATTGTCTAGTAGGTACTCATAACACAAGCTCTGCTTAGCTTGGAACTAGACGACGTTGTGATAGTTGTAGAATTAAAAAAAAAAATTAAAAAATTGGGCTATAGGTCTACACAGACCTATTCCCTGTTTTTTCTCTCTTTTAAACCACCACTATAATGAGGTTGAGTTTATAGGTTTTGTAACAAGTAACTTTCAAGGACGAAGAAAAACATACACTGTGTTTTCAAACCGATGATGATTCTATATTTTTTCCATTGAAGTTTTACTTATAGTCGGCCTTATAATGTTCCCACTGTTGGGACTCAGGCCTCCTCTCTGGGAGAGGGGATGGGCCGTAATCCACCACGCGGGCCCAGTGCGGGTTGGTGGATGCCACATGTCTTCGAATTTTTGGTTCTAGGACATGCCGGTTTCCTCACGATGTTTTCCTTCACCGTTTTGAGAGCAGTGGTGATGAAATAAATTACACAAAGTAATGCGCCTGACTGGGTTTGAACCCGCGACCTACAACTCGTAAGTCGGGGCTGTTACCAATCGGCCACCACTGCTCGAAGTTTTACTTAGATAACTATAATTCATATTCCAAGACAATCTATATATATAAAAGGAGAAACTGACTGACTGACATATCAACGCATAGCCGAAACTACTAGGGTTATGAGCGTAAAATTTTGCACAAGGCTTCCTTTTACGATGTAGGCGAGCACTAAGAAAGGATTTTCCAAAATTCACCCCCTAAGGGGATGAAACGGGCGTCCAAGGAGAAACCTATTTTCACGCGGGCGAAGCCGCTGGCAGGAGCTAGTCTAAAGAAAATAACCTAACCTTCTGTTCAAATCCTCTCCGTTTCCTCATCAATTATGTCCAAGGCTTCGAGACGGTTCAATCGTAGGTAATTGAAGACAATTTTCATGATAACAGCATTACATTTTCAGACGTTCCGAGCTACTGTGTCAAGGAGCTTGTTATTAGTTATGATGTTTTGTAATTAGCTTTTATTTTTTTGGATTTGGTATAAGCCTTGTGCCACATAAATATTATGTTGTTGAGATTAGTACCTATTAGTTTCCATGGGTTTTTCTACTCGCTAGGGTCGTGGTTTGAGAGGTACTCTATCTCGTTGAATTTTTCAATCCTTATAGGTGAAAGAAGAGCTGACGAGATTTTTTTTTTAGGTGGGAAAATCATCTTATGACAAATCCCGCTCTTGGGCTCCTGTTCCTTCGTTGCCTTCGTCCCAGGGTCCGGGTTTCGTTTTCACACTACCCATGGCCCAGTAGGCTTCGACCCTGCTGGGCCCCTACGATTTGCTGACATTTCCCTGAGGCGCGCGTGGAACAGTACGCGCCGTCGACGACTTGGGCTTGGTCCGGACGGTTACCGGACGGTCGGACGGTGGGCCACCCATTGCCCGCCTTCCGCAAGTCCGCAGAGCTGACGAGATGGAGTATTTGGTCAATGGTGGATGTGCGAACCTGGCGGAATAACCGCGAGTGTTTGGCGGTTAAAAGGTGTAGTGAAGGTAAGAGTGACCTTGGCTCTAGAACGTAAAGGGTAACTGAAGGACACAGGTGGGTTTTTTAGAAGTCGGACACTCCCTCCCGTACCACACTAAAGCGGGCGGAGTCATCGGGTGATTTTATATCTCAAAAAAAGCATTAGTTTTCATGTAAAAAAAAAGGTTTCATGAAAGTAGGGATGTAACAAATCCCAGTGCAGTAGTAAGTAATATGTAATTATAAAATTTTCAACAATACGCTTGTTCCTAAGATCAATGCTGAAACAAAAATAGATGTCCTTCTGAAATAATCAAAATGATTCTCAAAGAGTCTGGAAAGTTTGATATCAAACGTTGAAGACCCAAAAACTTTTATAAGATTGAATTTGAAACTAAACCAAATTGTGAAAAAAAAGTAATATTATATACTTTTTTTGCCTTTAACAAATCCTACAATATCTTAAAACACAGGCACCAATCTCGCATCTCAATTTTCAATATTGTCGAAATTCGGTATTAACGAACTTTACGAAACTGAGAAATTGAATATTGGAAATTGGACCACCTGCGTAATTTTTTTTTTTATAGAAGACTCATAATCTCTACAACTTTTGTGTTACGACTTCCTAAATCCGTTTAGTCTGCGGAGAAAGTCCTATTAATATATCGACGGTTGAAAGGCTAATTGATTTAAGCTACATTAAAAAAAAAAAATTGAAACCTGACTCAAATGACAAAGAAAAATTTGCTGATTCCGAATATGTAAAAATGTCGCTTAGATCAATTAGCCTTATAACCGTCGATATGGTTTAACCTACTCATTACGTACATGTCGTCAATTATGACAATTTAGCGAAAATAAGACACTCAATTGATTCCTTAGTAACCGAGTGGCGTGAAACGTCGATTGGAGGGGCGACGTTTACGAATGGCAGTCTTGGGCAATCCGTCGAGTAGTTCGGACGCTCCTAAAAAAATTACTGGTTCTCTCGGATTACGATACTCCTAAGTCTGTAATTACCAAATTATATATACTATGAAATAAAAGCGAATTGTTATTTTAATTCAACGCCGTAAACCCTCTACCAGAAAACCTTACCGATGGCGGCTGTACTGCTAATTTATCGCTGTCGCCTTCATACATAATATATTATGGAATTAAATGACATAAATGACATTAGGTACAAACCAAATCAATTGAACAGACTAATGTCTTTTTTATGGCGTCCTTCCTCCAGCCATCGGTTGCCTTACTACCGGGAGATACACAAGAATAGTTTGATGCGATATTAATTCACTACATAAATCATTAAACAGCTATTGTTTTTAAAATGGGTCAAGGTATAATAAGGTTAAAAATACTAGTACCTACTTATCAATTTTTATTTTCGGCATTTCTTTGACGTGATCTATCATACAGTAATCAACCCTGGGATAAAAATAATAGTTTAAAAAAACTAAAAAAACACGCTTTTATAGAAAATCCAACTAAAAAAAAAGAAAATAAAGTTTAATAAATTTGGATTAAGAATAGTGTACATAAGAAATAAATGTATATTATTGTAAAAAAGCGTGGGGTGCATTCAAAGTGTTTTTTAAGATATTATCAAAGTGATGATCCTTCTACTCATCTGTCAATAAAATGTTCATAATTATTGACATTATATGCACCCCACGCTTTTTTACAATAATATACATTTATTTCTTATGTACACTATTCTTAATCCAAATTTATTAAACTTTATTTTCTTTTTTTTTAGTTGGATTTTCTATAAAAGCGTGTTTTTTTAGTTTTTTTAAACTATTATTTATTTTTCATTTTTTAGAAATTATTTAATCCTGGCGAATCTAATTAGGATAATCTAATATTTTGATCGGATTATTGCATTGTCATCGATCTTTGACAGGTGTGCAAAGTTTGAATTAAATCTGATCGTTCAAAGTAGGACAAAATCGAGCTCAAAGGGGTCGGTTACAAACAAACAAACATACATACATACAGGTGAAACTAATAAAAGCGTGGTAAAAAGTGGCATAATTATACTTAAAAGGGTATATTGAAAATCATACAACACTTGGGGTAGTTCATACCAGGGTTGCGGGAACCTTCGAACGCGAAAGGCACATATGGGTTTTAGTTAGTAAAAGTCTGACACGCCCTCTCGCTCCACCCTAGGCGAGAGCAGTCATTTGATGATTTCTCACCTCAAATAAAAGTTAAGATTTACAAACATATTGAATAAATCAATTGTTTTACCGCTTCGTTTAGTTAGATACGCAACTGATAGGAATAATATTAAATTGCGTTTTCGTATACTGATACGTTATCCTGAATACCTATAAGTATTACATTTTTAATAATACCTACAATATCGATTTGCAAGGTTTTGATAATATGTGGGAATTACCATTCCAGTCTATCTACTCTTTTCTTACTATCCGATTGAGACTGCCAATTCTAAAAAAACCTTAGAAAATCTGAACGATCTCTAAAATATATATTTAATAGCGACCAGCCCCAGCTTTGCACGGGTGCAATGCTGATACCACCGCAACCGCTATGTCCCTGAATTTTAAATCTGCAATATCTTCGAAAATATTCATTTAAATTACATGCTGTAAAGGGGCATATTGATCTATATTAAATCCACAATGTATTTAAGGTATTTCATTGGATAAGGATTAATGCTGTATTCAAATTTTAAAATCGCTTCGTAAATAAGTCATTATTTCTCGTAAAAAGTCAAGGATAAAAAATGGTTATTGTGGGTTATCCTTCGGAGATAGAAACATACTATCGCGGACTTTTTTATAGACCTCTTTAAGTTGTAAAATACAATAGTACATTATTTTGATCTATCTCGTAGGGTTCAGCCAGCGTTTGCAATGTAAGCGCAAAAATGTGTTTATTTACGACATCACATGAGAAACTTCTAAAATAACCAGTGTTTTTCTACTATATTATGCATGTATTATACATCTAAACCTTCCTCTTGAATCACTCAATCCTTTAAAAAAAACCGCATAAAAATCCGTTGCGTAGTTTTAAAGATCTAAGCATACATAGGGACAGACAGAGGGAAGCGACTTTGTTTTGTACTATGTAGTGATGGTCTATAAAGGGATATAGGTGCTAAGAAAACTTGCCACGTACCTAGTTTATATATGCGAACAGAACTAGACTACAAAAAGCTAAAACTTAGATATAAGTATCCAGGAAGTACTTTTTTATACATTTTTTGCTGACCATATCTAGTATCAATAAAATATAAAGTTTCATTGAATTACATCTTGTCAATATGACATTCATCATGAAATTAAATACGAAGCAGTAATTTCAAAAATGCCTTGAAATCAAGGTGTGACAGGCCTTGGACTGAGACTATTAAAAGAGGTCACAGTCATGAACCATTGTGTCGAATAGCTGTAAATATAAATAAACAGTTGACTGAAAAGCCCTGAAACATGGCCGAGAAAAAATATGTGTTACTAATTACAGTAATTAACGTTACACGTGTGATCTTGAAAAGCTATTTTGTTTTGTGGTGAGAAAGCATTAAATAACATCTCCCGCTCTGGGTGGAGCGGAAGGTGGTTTTAGTGGCTAAAACTTACCTGAGTCCTTCTTTTGCATTCCAGGGGAATGCTTTAAAATACTCCATGTGTTGTATGAGCGTCAACATACCTTTTAAGTATATATTATGCTACTTTTTATCTAGTAGTAGTGGTAGTAGAAAATATTTTTAATTTATGTAACGATATTTTTCATTATTAGAACCGAAAAGATTTACAAAACAATACGTCTCTGAAAAGTTCTCGACAACCCGGAGAAGACCCGATAAATTATGAACCCTACCCGCTCATGATCTTGAAAAACTAACTGATGGTTTAGAATGATGTGTGAATAGATGCTGAAGCGTGAAATATGTCAGTCACATTTTTATTACAATTGCATATCAATATTAAAATTCTAATCATGTGGGACAATGATTTCTTAGTTGTCTTTGAATATATTATGTTATGATGGATGATGTCGCATTCCAGACTGTCTGCTACTTCCTCATCTTTTGTCGGAATGCCTTTCAACGTATTACTTCCATCATGAAGATATATTTCTAAATATATCGCATCTATATCTATACTCCATTCACGTTAAGATTTGACATTTAAGCAAACCTTTTTTTACTGTCCGTTCAACCGATTTTGACTTTTATTGCGTTGGTGATATGACAAATGGCAGCCGCAGTAAATAGGTGGTGTTGTTGTAGCGACATCTATGGCGTCACGAAGGCTGCGCTGACCTTCACCACGTCGGGGTCACCAGTTTGGAGGTAGGCGGAACAGAGAGTAAAGTCCTACATACCTCCGTTGAAAAGGGAGGATCCTCCGACCAGAAGGGTGTTATGTCTGGTGGGCTACTGCCCTTTAGATTATTTCGGGCTGTTCTAATCGCGCGGAGAACTTTGATTGCGCGATGCAGGATTAGTTCTTATGTGACGCCATAGATGTCACTACATTGTAACCACTTTTTACTTTTAATCGGTTGAACGGACAGTAAAAAGGGGTGGTTTAAATGTCTGATCTTAACGCGAATGGAGGATCGAGGCGGATGAATTGTTCTGGTATCCTAAAGACCAATTTGCTGTCTCTCACTCCTTTACGCCTGTACTGCATCGAAACTGCCAACTGCACACCGATTACAAGCGGACTAATGCAGTAGTCTGGCAGTTTCGATGCTGAATTTCAAATTTCTAACTGTAATGTTGCAGAGGGCGTGCAGTATAAATGCTGCCCATTAGCTTGAGCCTCAACTAGAGCCTTTATATCAACATTAGCTGCTGTTAGCGTCATCGCTCGCGTGAATCTAGAAAATATATCACTCAGTAATGAAGTAACATTCTACAGTTAAAAGAATTTTTAAAATCAGTTCAGTAGTTTTTAAGTTTATTCATTAAAAATAAAAATACAAACATACAAAAATCTATCCTCTTTATATTATTAGTATAGAAGCATGGATAATGTTATTCTTAAAATAAAAACAATGCTTACGTGCAAAATATCTTGGTGAGTCCTTGGTGGCCACCGTATGACAGCAGTTGACATATAAGCAAAGCCGCCAGCAACGCCCGCGCCGGCGACATCCTGTAACCGCCGCCGGCGCATTGGCGACGCGCCGCTACACCTATCACGACACGACACGAAACCACACCACCGATGCGACACGAACGCGCGACACGACAATCTCACAACGACAGTTCACACGTCCTTTTTCGTCCGCTAAAAAGTTTGTCCGATATAAAATCGTGCACTTCAATGTGGAAACGTCAGTCTCGTCACCTTATTTCACTTTTTTTTTTCTTTTACGATTCGGTTGTGCACTGTCTCCGTTGACGACCAATCGGGTAAGACCTATTGGAAGAATTGATTATGTATTACGGTTGTTTGCAAAACAAGGATTGTGAGTTTGATAGACAATAGGTTTGTGTGTGGTTTCTGGCTGAGAATTGGATTGTTTGTCGAGTACATGTTGGGAAAGATGCATGTGAGTAAATTAGATTAGGTACATCTTTGTGTAGGTACCTCAAATACATGATGTGCAAGAGATTTACTTATACATTAGCGACCCACCCCAGCTTCGAATGGGTGTTAGGAATCTTTGAAATTATCGGCTTTTCTCTAGTATAATTATGCATGAATTATACACCTAAACCTTCCTCATATATCACTCTATCTATTGGTGAAAACCACATGAAAATCCGTTCGTTAGTTTTTTATTTTATCGTGAACAGACAAACAGATAGACGTGGTAAAGTCCCCTTTCTTTCATAATAATTATCTAAAGAAGGATGAGTTATTATTATCTGACTGACTGACTTCTTGACATTTCAAAAGTGTCTGTAAATGGTTTATTTGAAATAAAATGCTTTGTCTTATTTAAGTCCACGAAAATATGTATGCTTCAAAGGTCGTTATGGTACTGCAGTATAGGATTTGAGACGCTCGTGACCAGTCAATGTCTTTAATTTATTACCAGATACCTTATGTATGACAGCAGCGCTTTGTCTTGTACGTATTGTCTCCTTTTAATTAGTCTAACGACGGCAACGGTTGCTATTTTAAATGCTAGATATTATGTAAGGACAATGGCTACTATGTGTCAATTATAAACGACTGGACAACTAGCGCCGACGAATTGTGACCAAAGAACGATGCTCTTATCATGCTATTTACTTCCACAAAATAGGCGTCACGAAGATGACTATCCTCTATGCAGAGCATGCATGAAGACAGCAGAAATGGTCGCGCACGTGCTCCTTAAGTGCACGGGCATCAGCGATGTACGCGTGCGAATCTTAGGATCGATGGACGAATTCTCTGATAGACGCCCTGAACAAAACATGTAGCCTTATCTACTTTTGGAGAGCGGTAGGCTGGTTGGAATAAAGGCGATGGAATAATGGTCCATTATGGACTATGTGCAGAAACTAAAATGTGGATTAGTCTTCGGGATTGATAGATAAATGTCATGCTATTGCATTAGGTGCTTGAAAAAAAAAAGTATATTCATATCTTTGTTCAAGTGCGAAGATTTAAGACCATAACAATAGTTCTTTTAACGAAGGTGAGCACTTAAGATATCGGCAAATTCAATGTATTATTTATTTATAATATACTTTATCCATTTAATGGTTAGAACAATTTCTTCTTCAAAGCATTCTCTTCTGCTGAAAAGTAAAGCTGAGTGTCGTTGTGGCCTCTAATGCATGAGGTTGCGGATTCGAAACCGGCCAAGTAGATACCAATAAAAAGTACAAAAAATGTATTTACAAATATAAGCATAATCAATCAGCCTTATAATATTCCCACTGCTGGGGCTCAGGCCTCCTCTCTAGGAGAGGCACCACGCGGGTCCAGCACGGGTTGGTGGATGTCACATGTCTTCGAATTTTTCGGTTTTGGACATGCCGGTTTCCTCACGATGTTTTCCTTCACCGTTTTGAGAGCAGTGGTGATGATATAATTACACAATGCAATGCGCCTGGCTGGGTTTGAACCCAAAACCCAAGTCGTAAGTCGGAACCGTACCTACTAATATGAATTTAACAATTCATACGTACTTACTTGTGATTACAATTCATATTATGTGGAATGATTCGACAATAACAAATAGTGATTGTAGCGCACAAAGCGAGCTAAAATGGATGCATAAACAGTTTCAATTGAATGAATGAAATTCTAGTTCAAACGAATTGTGAGACTACATTGTATTTTCTTGAATAAACGGAAAACCGTTCTTATTATGTTGCTTGAACCGATGGCTCTGATAGCGTACGCTACTGCCAGGGTTGGGGAATTGTGCGATAGACTAACAGTGGCCCTGGAACGCAGAGGGCAACTGATGGAACACAGGTAAGTTTTAGTCATTAACAATCCGAGACTCCAAAATAAAACCGCATACCTACCTTTTCTAGATTAAATTATAGAACTTGAAAAAAAAGTTCTGGATAAATTACTCATTAATGTTGAACTTGCGACTACTTTAAAGTTTAAAACGGCTAAAAGAGGAAAGTCTATGACCAGTGCGTGTTGCCAGTGACATATGGCTCCGAAATGTGGTCGCTTACAATGGGCCTTATCAAAAGGCTTAAAGTCACTCAAAGGGCAATGGAAAGGGCTATGCTCGGAGTTTCCTTGTGTGATCGTGTCAGAAATGAAGATATCCGCAGGAGAACCAAGGTTACAGACATAGCCCGAAGAATCGCGAAAATTAAGTGGCAGTGGGCAGGGCACATTACTCGCAGAACAGATGGTCGATGGGGACGAAAGGTTCTGGAATGGCGACCACGTACCGGAAGACGCAGCGATGGAAGGCCTTCCACACGGTGGACCGATGACCTGGTGAGGGTCGCGGGAATCCGATGGATACGAGACGCACAGAACCAGTGATTGTGGCGACATTTGGGGGAGGCCTATGTCCAACAGTGGACGTCTTTCGGCTGAAATGATGATGATGATGATGAAAAGAGGAATGGAAAGCGAAAGCGCAATTTGATTGAAATCCTTATGGGTGCCCTTCATCTGGTATGAATGAAAAGTTTTTGTTTGATTACCCACGGATCCTTCACTAAACGCAACTGAAACCCTTCCATACACCTTTACCTGACTATTATAAGCCATGAGATGATTAGAATTTCGTAAATAAATACGTGAACGTAGAATCTGACACTGACTTGCAAAATGCAAAAAACACTCAATTTTAATTTCGCGGGCTACATTTCAGCATCTTCTTAAAGCCATCTGGCTAATCTCCGTATGCTATATTCACACATACTAAAGGTTGACGACTGACACGTAACACTACATACATCCACGTGCATAGTGAAGTGAACAAAACAATGGACATTGATTACTTTGTAGCGTATCAGATGACGTTTACAACACGCGTGGGAAAAGTTGCGTAATAACTAGTGACGTGCGATGTCAGGGATCACTTCGGATAAATATCCGCGTATTCCATTATCTGCTCATCTTTGTCGAACAAGTTGTTAAATAAAAATGTTTGGTATCTCTGAAGCGTTTTGTTATTTAAATAATGTTAGATTGTTCAGGAGTAAGTTTATTGTCGTTTTGCTTGCTTTAGAAAGGCACTAAAGCACTACAGTCACGATGACAATTCAGTATTTGCAAATCTGTCTACTTAAAAGTTGTAAACAACTGCGTTACAATAGTCATGGTTATTTCAATCTTAGGTTATTCTTATCTTAATCTGTTAGGATAATTTAGAACCATGTCTGTATTTTTTTTATTGGGCTTTGATAGCTGCGCCACAGTATTTTATTTTTGTCGCTATCTTCGTTTTTCTTATGTAATCTAATCTGTAAACTTAAGTTGTTCCAAATAAACAAATGAACTAATATTTATTATTATTATAATTTATTTTTGTTATTCATTTGGACTCAATTGAAACGTCTGTAGGTTCATAAATTAGCACTAATTATGTAATAAACACTGCATAATCATCTTATACATGCATAACAGTGCAAATGTTACGGAAATGCATAATTACTCGTCTGTATACTAAGTTAGTTATTAGTTGCATCGTTGCACGTCTTTACAATGAATCGCTTTACGTCCACGTTCGCAAATCAACTCAATCAAGTTATATTATTTATCTAGACCAGTATTATCTGTTATCGATAGCGGAATTAAATGCAAAAGATAAGAGTCGGTGCAGCTGCTCTGAAAATTGTTTTGTCACTTTGTTATTTATATTTATCGGTCAATAAATCGACATTGCTTAGACAGCTATTATTTATATTACTTGTAGTTATATTAAGGAATTTTTGATAAAGAATTTAAAGTACTCATAAGTCGCTGAGTTAAAGAAAAGTGAATTGAGAAGTTTTATTATGTATACACTAGCTTCTGCCAGCAATAAGTTGAAAATTATCCTAACGGAACACATTCCTGGGATAAAAAAGTGTACTATGTGCTATTCCAGGACATTGTCTGCGACCCATCATCGTCATCTTCCTGCCCTTGTCCCGTGTTTTTTTTCTTCCATTCTGTCCTGTCACTCGTCATTGTATCACTAACTTTCTTTTCTTTCATATCACTCTTCACCTAATCCATCCATCTTTTCTTTGGTCTCCTTCTCCCTCTCGTCTGCCTGCGACCCATCTTCCATCCAAATCTCTTCAGTCGCTTGAGCGCTAACGAGTAACAAACATACATGTAAACTTTCGCTTCTATAATATCAATGTGAAAAACAAAGAAAAAATTAGCTCTTTACAATATTAGTTTAGATGTTGAAATAAAAATTGGATAGTCAAGTATGCAAATGAAAGAGACGCACAGCGTGACTAAAATGTAACACGTGAAGATCTAAACCTTATAAAAATACAAAGAGATATTAATGTTACTTTATACTTTACATTATATTGCCATTTTAATTAATTAGCTTTGTACTAACAGGCGTATCTTCTTGTAAACATTAATGATGGTTATCTTTACAAGTATATAATGAACTAAAGATTTGTTTTAAGTAGGTATGGCTTTTGTTGTATGTCTCTTGCAGACGTAATCATGAAGACATTATTTTAATACGATTTTTACGACAGGTGAAATAATGTAGATCGTAGACCAAATGATTTCTTCTCGTTAATGTGCCGAACGAAAAACCGTCTCGCCTTAAGTTTAGATGTACTACACCACCTTTAACTTTGCCTTGTTTACCTAAACAACTTAAATAACTCAAATACTGTCTCAATCTAACCCGTCCAGGCGCCAAGCTTTCAAAACATTGCCAATTATTACACAGACTTAAATGAGAAATAATTACCACCCCCTACCAAAACAAGTACACAAAATTAATGTGAAAACAACATTGCAAATAACTAGGTACTAAACAACAAACGCAATACATGACAAATCGGATATTTATCCGAAATCTTGCCACTGTAAATTCGCTTAACGATCTGGATCCGAACGAAAAGTTGTATTAAGCAAGTCCCAACACTATTCCATGTCTAAGTGTTACAGTTATCAGTACGGTAATAAACTAATTAAGTAAAGCTTGCCTAGTGTCCAAAGCAGTTTAATAACAGCATTTATCTATCTCCTATGAAATATTGAACAGCATTAGCAAGTCGTTAGGGTGACGCAGATTTTGTAAACTGATCGCGGTCCAAAGGAATTCTGCTGGCGGTTTCAGCGTGGTTAAATTAGATTTTGTTGTATCTGGGCTAATAAATAGTAAGGCTTTGGTTTAGAAACTACATGGTATCGTGGGAGCAATAGGTCGTGAGTTCGAGATATTCGTTGCAATGTGGACGTGAATAATTAGCATTGGGCTTAGTAATCGATAGAAAAACACTAGATACCTACAATTGTATTTTTCGTCTAGTTTATGTCTATTACGGTAAATTGCGATTGTCAATGTTTACTTTAAATGACATAGCATAGCATAATCAGCCTTTTAATGTTCCCACTGTTGGAACTCATTCCTCTTCTTTAGAAGCACTCTCCGAGAATGGGCAATGGAATGGGAGAATGGAGTGTGTTCATTATCGTTGTTTTATTTGTCTTATCTATCTCTGAGGTTTATATTATTATTTATTTGTAATATTGTTGGCCACAGGGATTTTTCATTAGAAATCCCGGGAAGATCCATATTAATATCAACATTTCGATGCAAGTACCTACATGTATCATCATCATCATCGTCATTACAGCTGATAGACGTCCACTGCTGGACATAGGCTTCCCCCAATTGTCGCCACAATGAACATGTATAACTCTACTTTCCGACCTCTGATTATGACATATAAATCTGCACAACAGACACTGCCCAAGCGCCAGCAATAAAATTACGTGAGAATTTATCAATTTATTATGTAATTAATTACTATGAGAATTTATTATTTCATTTTATAGTAACTGCCCACGTGTTAATATGACAGAATAGAGCTTAAGAAAGAGACAGACAACGTTCTACAAAGGGCTTACTCTTAAACTTGATTAAGGTCCTGGAAAAACTTCTGAAAAAGAAACCCGTGGTCCAACTGAAAGAACTCAGGTGGAGTTTTATAGTCATTAAAAAAAGTGAGACAAACCCTCTCGCTTCACCCTGACCGAGAGAAGTTACTTGATGATTTCCCACGTTGAAAAGAACACAAGTTAGTCGTGGAAATATCCCTAGAACGTCTAGTCAGGTATGTTGTAAGAAAGTGGAGCAAAGTGTATCATGCTGGTCGGTATCCAACCATCCAGCTAGACAGGTCGACTTGGGAAATAGGTCAACCCATCTTGTTCGAGGTGATGGTATCTGACTCAGAGTGACAAGCTGTGAGTAGTCTGGTTTCGTTGAAAAGGGTTTGTTTAGTAATTTGAATCACGATGCTTTCATGATTTTTGACCTGAATTACACTTTTGCAGAACAATATTTATCTCTCAATATTATGCTCCATTTTTTTTAAATTTATTCTGTGTAAAACGCTTTTGTACTCATTCTTTTCTTTATAAGAATAATATTTATTAATTACACATCAAAGTCATCCAAACGCATTATGATTTTTTTTCGTACACAATTAAGTTTCGTACGCTTTGCAATGTAAAGGGGAATGAACTTTTTCTCATACATTGCTGGCATGTATTTTTTTATTATTTTCGCCAAAAGTGAAACTTAGGCCATATCTTAAAGGATTGTATGATAAATAAATAGCAAAAAGAATTATGTCTACTAGCCAAACGAAGTTAGAGACTATTTAGTGTATTGCTATAGTTTGTTATTAGGCGTTATTTTTTCTCAAATAAAAATACTGTAGGACTGATATTTTAAGTTTACCATTGTTAAATAAAGTTTTAGTTTCGGTTTTTATAGTGAGTACGCATTAATTGGTGTCAATCACTACCACAACACTGACGCGAATCTTTTCGATTCGTTTATCACTTAATTTTTTACTAGTTTTAGTGATGAAAAACTGCGAGTGTGGAAAAAATATAACAGTAATAATCAATTTAATTTATTTTAACAATGGAAACTTCAAAATATTACGCATTATATTTCCATTTCATTATAATTTAACGAAAATAACGTAACGCCTAAAAAAGATTACGCCTGACAAAAATGTACTAGCAATGCTTTTATAAATATCTTCGTTCGGTTACGATTTAAAGACCTGGTTATTTTTGCTATTGATTTCTCGTATTGGCCTCTAACATATAACTTAGGTTTAATTTCTGGCGAAAAGAAAAAGTAAAATATGCCAATTTTTTGCATTTGCCTTTGCGTAGTCCTAATCAGCATATTCAAGAATCAAAATTTCGAAGACGTGACATCTATCAACTCGCATTCAACTGTAGAATGCTACTGTATCACAGAGTGACATAGGTATGTATTTTCACGCGGGCAAAACCGCAGGCGAAACTATTAGGCTATCTATATAACATCACGCTAAGACCAAAGGAAGTGGAGCAGAAGGCGCCCCCCGTTTTCTTCAACAAGTAGTAATAAAAAAAAACCTTTTAATACGATATCCGCACGATGAACCTCAACCTCATACTTACAATGTAAAGTAAATAATCTTGGCCACAGATTAAACAGAGACCTAACGACGCATCCATCACTCACTTTCGTTTTCCATCAGATGTCCGCAGCTGGTGCAATATTCGCGGATCATTTAGTATGTATCAATTTATAAGCTCCTGCTTCAACATAGCTTTCGCTGGGGTCAACGGCCGCGGTGGGCGGGACAGGTTGAATACTCAGCTAGCTGGCGAGGGTGCAGACTTTAACCACGTTTGGAAGTAAGGGTGGCAAGGTATTCTTTGTTCGGTTGATTTTTTTTTCTTGGTCATTTTTTTTTTTCTAAACGATTCGCCACACCAGGAATGAACGATACTCCTATATCGTGAGTCCGTTCACAAATCGACGGGTCCCAAGAACAAAATCGAATAGTTAATCGATTTACGATATGAGATTTTGAAGTTCTGTGTAAATAAGATAGTATTCGATTGGTTATTTCAATAGGTATAGATACCGGCACGGATCTTGAGCGCTGACTTCTACAGTTCTACTTGCGCAGAAGCACGCAGAAGTGAAATATCGGGTCTCTTTAGTGGTATGAAGAGAGATGCGGGTGCGAGGAATGAAATCCTTGTACAGTGATTGGCTCGCCGATATTGTACGATGCGCAAAAAGATCCCCGCACTTTTACCGAGCGCTCAAGATTCGTGCAGCTATCTGTAAAAGGATATTACCTAAACAAAAAAAAAATAGTGCTAAGTATATAATTTTTAGTAAGTAGGCATGTACAAAACGAATAAGTCATAAAATATATTGCGTGTTATTTTTTGTTAAGATTTTGTTCTTGAGACCCGTCGAAATATTTATGTATACCTACATACTAACATTTATTTCGTGCGAGAATCGATACTACAGCCATCGATGGTCGTCCGTTTTAATATTAATAATGTTTTTTTTTTTCGTTTTTTTAAATAATCTAAAAATGAGGAAATTTTATCTAAAATCCTGTTTTTAAACAGCAACTTCATCGTAAATCCATTTCCATTGAAATTAATGATTTGAATACATAATTAATTAGATACCTATTAGATTCTTTTCTGCGTTATTGTTTTTTTTTGCTATTATAAGACAAAACAAGAATAAATACCAACACATTAGAGAAAAATTATTTTTAGAACGCAGGTGTCAGCTTCTAACGTATGTAAATAGATGCTAAGATAAAGAAAAGGTTATCTAACAAATTTAGTTACAACTAGTTCATTTTCGCGGCTTCGGTCGGATAAATCCTTTTCTTCCCTTATCGAAAAATCAGTCTACTTCGTTTACGTCTTGAAAAGAACAGCGTTTGGCCTACTTTCTTTAGATCTTTTATTATCATAGAAATCCTACATCTATATATATAAAAATAAATAGCTGTTCGTTAGTCTCGCTAAAACTCGAGAACGGCTGGACCGATTTGGCTAATTTTGGTCTTGAAATATTCGTGATAGTCCAGGGAAGGTTTAAACGGTCAGAAAATATGGAAAAACTTACGAAAAAAAAAAATCGAATACAACGCCATCTCTAATTAAAATGTCATTATAAAATGGTTATTTATGCTGCCATTAGATGGCGTTATCCTTACTATTGGCGGTACGAAGTTCGCCGGGACAGCTAGTCAACGATAATTATGGCCAAACGAAGATTGACATATCATCAAATGTTAATGTTTAAACGACTGGCCAGTTTTCGTTCGAAATAACGTGAAATGATCAATTCTAAGATCTGGTCACGACATACATATATACTCATATCTAACAAAAAAAAAAACCACAGCATCATCTGGCTGATGAAAATGATACAGATATAATACAGTCGTGTCTATAATGGTGGTAATGAATACTATGTAATTAAAATATTCATGTCGTGCATTTAATAGTTCGTGTGCACATCCTGTTCAAATCTACAATAATACATCATGATTGTTCGCACCATCTAGGAAGAAACATCGCGACCACGGAACCTGAATCATGTGAAGGCAATTTTAGTTGAAATCTATCGCTGGCACATTATCTTGTTAAAATCTATATCGACGGTTGTAAGGCTAATTGATCTAAATGACATTTTTCAATATTGAGTTATATACATATTCGGAATCAGCACATTTTTCTCCGTCGTTTGAGTCAGGTATCAATTTTTTTTGAAAAAATGTCGCTTAGATCAATTCCGAAGATCCTTTCAACCGTCGATATACATGTATATAATTATAAAACAAGAAACTAACTGATTACAGCCGAAACTACTGGGATCAGGGGCCTGAAATTTTGTACTGTTTCCTTTTATTACGTAGACGGGGCATTAATTTATGAAAATCAAAACATGAAAAATACTGAATTATATGAAAATAAAAACATGAAAAAAAGAACACTGAATTATATGAAAATCAAAACATGAAAAACTCTCATCAAAGGTTTTAAGTATTAGCGAAACCACCACGAAGACAAAAATAATACATTCTAAACGAAATAGAATTTTTATTATTAAAATCAGGAAAATAATAAAAATATTTTGATATTACGAAATCACCACGAAGATAACATAAAACATTTTACAAAAAAATAAAAAGTAATTTTATTATTTAAAGTCAGGAAAATAATAAAATATTTCAAAGATATTCAATGGCTGATACTTCACAGTCTGGTACTAAGTAGAAAGAGAGAGATATTATTAGCTGCTTCAGTCGTGCATTCGACGCCCTGCATCGTCGGAATGTCGCAAAAAACGTAAGCTGCCATTCCTATGGAAAAAACTTCGCATATCGCGTTGGCTAGCAGACACTACATTCAATAGGTTAACAGAGTACTGTACTTCTAGCCTGTATAATCAGAGCCGCTAAAACGAGCTCTTGACGCGATCCATTTTACGACCTAAACTGAATTGTTAAAGGGATGGAGCTATATAGAGTGTATAAGTCCATCCCTCTTTTTCGTGATCCCTTTTTTTTCGGTGGGAAAATCATCCAATGAAATCCTTTTAGTGAATAAAAAACAACCCTGTTCCTTCGTTGTCTTTCATACCAGGGCCGAGTCTTCCTTTCAGAATCAGACCCTTGGCCCCATTAGGCTTCGACCCTGCTGGGCCCCTACATCTTCTTGAGGCGCCCGTGGAACAGTACGCGCCGTAAGACCCCAGGACTAGCAACCTATAGCATAGGTGTTACAAATCTTTGAAATTCACGGTTTTTCTCTGTCATATGCATGTATTTTTGGTACATCTAAACCTACCTCATGAATCACTGTCTATTGGTAAAAACCGCATGAAAATACGTACGTTTTTAAGTTTAACACGGTGAGGGACTTTGTATGTTAAGATAATAATATCTAATAAATAATGGTATATTAACTGGTTGTTTGCAACCAAACCCGTCATTGTGATTTTCGAGGATTCAGGATCATTTTGATTAGCTATTTAGAACCTTAAATCAAGAACAAAACGTTGCTAGAGATTAGAAATATAAATTAGCGCTATTGCCAATTAAGTCATCTTAAATGGCATTAAGATGAGAAAACAAGAAATAAGTCTATAGGTTGCGGCCTTCTGCAGGTTGATGGCCTTTAATATATAAAGACATTTAATTTTAAACACTATCCACTTTTTCTACAGCTTCACACAAAAAACCCAGACAGGCCAGACCTACCGAATTATCGAGAATAGAAACAAGAAAAATAATTTTCAATAAAATCATCGACATTCAACTGGTGACATATTAAAATTTTAGATAAATATAACAAAGAATAATAGTTTCTAAAAGAATACAAATAACGATATTTTTCCTACCGGTGACTTTAAGGTCTCACAGACAAGAAAAGGGGACCAAAGTCGTTTGCCATCATAAATCCGTGCCGCAGCCGAACAGTCAGATAATTAATCAAAATCCACAAGCAATTTATTGGTACTAACAAATCAAATGGTAGAGAATGCAGTTTTGACGTGCAATCCTAGGCGATAACTATGAGAAAATGTGTTAGGAAGTTTGTTTCTCAATCATATCATCTAGATGGATGGTTATAGAAATTCTTCACGCTCAGCCGGACGAAGAAATTAATCAGGGATATTTACGTCAAAACTAAAATGAAATTTATTTGTTATGCGCAGATTTCTCGACTTATGGGTACACCTGTGATCAAACTAGAATCTCAGCGTACTATAGATGAGCGAATGTATCGTACGCTCGTTAACGATCTTAGGACCAGTTTGTTTGAGCAAGGCGGTTTCTGGTAGACGGCTGGGAAAAGTTACACCGCAATAATGATTTTCCGACTCTGAGAATTTCTACATTTACAGGTAACAAGGAGAAAGAGTGAGAGCAGTGTTGGTCAAGTGGTTATGGCCGCGGGACACAAAACCAGGAAAGTACTTTACTTGGTGGTAATGATTTTGATTACCACTGATGTCAAAACGGCAAAGGAAAGCATCTTAAGGAATCAGCGATAGCCAAAAATGCTAAGGCCTACGACATCCTTCATCCCGCAATACATGACTTAGTGGATTACGGTCCACACGCAAGTATAGAGGAGATCATAAGTAGTGGTGAATTTAAAGCTACTGAAGGACCAAGCGACAAAAATGGTTGCACCAGATTATAATAACCACAAAAAGGATTCCGAAACGGTATACGAACGGTGCTAAGTCAAATCCCACGTACGCCCACGGACAGTGGGCGAGTCATTACCAACTGTCGCTGCAAATACTGCAATACTACTGTTTATTGGTGTTTACTGCCTATTGTCTTAGCATGGCGAAATCTGCAGCCAGGATAATTGTGACAGCCATTGTGGATGGCTGAGAGGGCCACGGGTCAATTGAGGTTGTTAATTGAATATTTTGTTTATTGAGTCCAGGTTATGGCTGATTAGATATGGATTGGATTTATTGTTTAATAAATCCATGTAATCATAAGTTCATAAGTTGCGCATGCGCTTCGAAGGACCAAAACTTTTACAAATATAAATGCAATATGTAGTTTGACAACATCGCAAAAGCTTGAAAAGTGTAACCATGAAGAGCGAAGCAAATAATTGACTAAAGCCAATGAGCCAATCTACATATTTGCAAAACACACATTGAGGGGACAAATCCTCTCAAAAATTATTTGTAATCTTAGCTTATTAAATCAATATTTATTTATAGCCTTCCTGCTATATTTGAATACTCTTTCAAAATACATTTTTAATATTGATCTGTAGCTCCATCATATTTACAATGTACTTGATATTTCATCAAATCGCGATTGCTTTCGTCAAAAAGTTTTTGTTTCGCAAATATTTTCAAAGGTTAAATTACTTCAAATTCTGCGCACTTGTCAAAACATGAAGCAAAACACACGGTGACATCATATCCTCGAATTCCTCACACATACTCAACCCAATTCTAACTCGGTGCTTTTACGAGTCGCAGGCGCAGAAGCAGCAAGCAGCTGACCTAGTAAACGAAGGAACGAATGAACCGTTGAATGGTTTGTGTAACAAGGCGGGAACGGTGTAATCATAATAAAATGTATATAAACAACCATTTTATTGATTCTAGTGAAAGCTATGCCAGAGGAAATAATTGGCGTACTTATTTTGAATTATGATAGTATTTAGAAAAATTTATGTAAGATAAATATTGGCGAGTTATCTAAGTGTTTTTGACGTTTCTTTTTTTGCATTGCATACCTAATTACGTTAGTGTAATTAGAAGCTTGATTAACAAAACCGGGTTAAAGATCGCTTGTCCAGATAGCAGTAACAAAGTATCATGTTTCTTTGTAGACTGTTGAAGCGAGAAGGTTGCATGCTTATTGATTGACATTTATAATGTATTTTCTGTTACATAATCATTAACCTCCTATTCTTCTTATACATCTCTTTCACTCGTTATCTTATTACAAACCCCTATTTCGCGAAGTCATCTTTTACACAACCCATCCATCACTTTAGCCATTTCTTTATCTGGTTTCTTGTTCCATTCTAAGCTAGTCCCATGTTGTGTCATGTTTCCCCAAGCCATCATTCGCTGGACATTTCCCATTCATGTTTCGATTCTCAATTACATTACTCTCTTAGTCTTAACATTATCGTCTTAAGGTGCATTGCATGTTGTACGATACCCGTTACAGTATCACAGTCAAGTGGAGCAATAGAGACACCACCATCATAAATAGTGACAGCTTTGCTATTAAGCCTACGAGGGGCTTAGCAGCGTCTTTAATTTACTGTAACAGTTTGTGTAGAATTACAGCTAGACTCTATATTGGTGTTCTGGGCACTAAACACAGAGAACACGGTTCGCTGGGCAAATGCATCGACTAAGTTGCGGTTATGCACTGGTACATTCGACTCATAATTTTGAATGGACTTCTTTCTCAAATAATTCTAAGACGAAAAACCATTAAGATAAAAAAGTATAATAATAATATAATTCATAATTTCATAACTTTAATTTATCAAGATAAGAAAGAATTGAGTTCTAGTGTTTTCTTTAAAACGCGTGTCATATGCGTAATTAGCCGTCGATAAGACCATATATCTGCTAATTATTTAATTAGTAAATCATATTAAAAGATATGTGCGCCCAAGTTGCTTGATTAGAGAAATAAGCCCAGTCACTTTATGCTATCACCCACTTCAGACTGAATTACTCCATTTCATCAAACAACATCATTTCTCATCTAAGAAAATATTAATGGTTTCAAGCCATAAGCTAGAAACGGCATCGAACGCGTTCTATTCAAATCCAATCGCATTATTTGTCAAACGTGACCGTCAAACGGTAACACATCACGTCGGTACCGTTGAAGCTATACTCCATATGGATGAATGGAAGCATTATTACGATGAAGAATTTTCAGTATGATTACGTTTAGAGTGAGTCATAATACATTGTAAATAATATGCAGTACAGATATTTGAAAAAAATATAAAAGTATATGAAATGTGATACTTCTTAATACTCGTAGGTCCCGCCCGACAAAGGCAAGGCTTGATTGTATTGCATTCCTGAGTCATAATAGCCTTGTAAATATGAGTAAAATAATGATGAAAAATGCTGACCAGTAAGAAATATTAGACAGCTAAAAGTGTAGTAAAAAACAATCTCTGTGTGGGTGTTTACTATCGACAAAGCAGACGATGTAGGTAATGGACCTAAAGCTTGCGAGGCAGATTTAAAAGCAGAAGGAAGTCGGTACAAATTAAGACATACTACGACTATTATTTCTGATTATGTCAAAATAAAAGCAGCTGTAATGGATGTGTAAAAACAGCTTGCGCGCGAATAGAGAAACCGCGTTTTGTTGATGGCCAAAACATATAAGATGGAGTGCATACTCGTAGTAAAGAAAAAAATATACATACGCATACATCTGTGAATTAGTAACCTGATGTTTATTGTCAGAACTTACTGCTACTTTAAATAGCGTTTGTTATAAATATTTAAGATCCCGGTCGGACGGATACTGAAATCAATATTTATTTGGTAATCAATAATTGCGATACGCTGACGAAATTTTTAATCGTTGTCAAATAAACCTAATGTGTGTGCACAGAGCACAGATCACATAAATTGCGCAATTTTATTGAATGCAGTTTGCGTTCGTTAGATTTATGCTGCGGTATATCATCAGCATATAGCCAGAGTGGACTGCTGTAGGCTGAAAATGATGATGATGGTATTATTGGTGATGGAGCTTAAATTATATTAGTTAAGTTTTTATTTATAAAATACTGGTATTCCGCTGCATCTAGTGTTGCCAGGTCCAGTAAATGACAGATTGTTCAAATCGGGACAGCTGTTATATTTGCCACAAATAAAAAAAAAACAACAGGCTAAGGACGTCGGAGAGCGGAGGCAGCAATGGGACAACTTCCATAAAATTTAAAAAATTTGAAAAGCTGGATGCTGGCTTGGCAGATAATGACGTTGTTTTGAGTGTACTTGACCGTATAACAAGAGTTTAGAAAAACAATAAGAATCTTCCACGTTGTTAGCAGATGTTTTAGACTTTCCAATGGAAACAGACGCGTAATCTACTTGAAACTATTAACCTTGACTTGTCTGCTTATACATAATTGACTTATATATTTATTACGGACAGAGTATGACCTTGAACGGTCAATTAAAGAAAATCGATACAGAGATGTCGTTTTTATTGGAAATGGTAATGAAAAATCATTACTTACTTAAGTATTAGTGTAATTAATTATTAAGTTTAGTGTGTGGGTAGTTCTATTAATAGGCTAATGTCATTAGAGTAAATGCCATTTTTTTAGCCATTCATTAATGGTTCGAAAATGATAAAAAAAAAAAAATTTACACATATCTACCATGTCCGGCTCTGAGAGACGTCACCAAGACTGGCTAAGTAGTTTGAAATTATGTTTTGTATGCTTGTTTGACTGGAATTTACCGATTTATATGCAAATCTTTACAAATCCCAAATTCAAATATGTTCCAGCAGTTCTTCATTAAAAACGTATGATTTTGGTGCAACTACAGCAATGACTGGCCTGTTGGTCTAGTGATTAGTGGCCCTGACTGCTATGCCGAAGGTCGTGGGTTCGATTTCCACCCAGGACAAATGTTTGTGTGATGAGCGCGATCATTTGTTCTGTGTGGGTTTATTTAGAAATGTATTAGTATGTTTATCAGTTGTCTAGTACTCATAACGCAAGCTCTGCTTAGCTTGAGATTAGACGACGTTGTGTGATAGTTGTGGAATATATTATATTATATTAAATTATTAATTTCAAAATTATTAATTTAAAAATGATTAATTTCAATAATTTCAAAATTTCACCCAAAGAGTTTACATCCACTACTTCAGACTGTATTATACCAAAGAGCCTAGTGAGATTTTATTTTGAATTAACGCGATTTACACGTTTATGATGTTCGGCGTTCCGATTGGCCCACTCCAAGCTATTAACCAATCAGAGAGCCAAACGCGGTGTACGTTTTAATCGCATTAACGTAAAAACAACTTGCACTCAGTGCACTGGTCCTAAAACAGTGGCTCGCTAATCTAGCTACCAAGGTTTTCTACCGAGGACTGACCCCGATTCATACTGGTCCATATAACTTATGTATTATGTAGGCGTATTGTGTGAAATCTCTCTCGGTTTATCACTTTGTTAGAACAAATTGCGTGTGGTGATCGTTATTTGTGGGACCTTTGAGAGATTTGTTGTAGGATCACGTGTTAGATTTAGGAGTTGCAAGCATGGCTGCTCATTGTCAAGTTTTGGTTTAAAAATCTCAGGTGAACTAAATGAAAATAAAACTGTGATCAACACTACATATTTCTTATAGGCTTTACTATTTATACAATTACTAGCTGCTCCACCAGGGGTCTCCGTGTAATAGTAACTTCACCTAGGGATATAAAAAATTGTTTATGACCTATTCTCAGACCTACACAAAAAAAATCCAAGACGTTTCGGAAGAGTACCATAACAATAACTGCGGCACGAAATTTTAAAATATTAGAAGATATAAAACACAAAAAATGTTTCTACACATGTCCGTCATGTTCTTTTAACCGACGTGCCCCATTCCGGTTTTATTAGTATGGCAATAATGCGAAGATGGTTTTAAACTGTTAAAACGATGGATTGCAAAAAATGCAAGTTTCCTTTTGTAAATAAAATTTATATATTATTTTTATGCATATTAGCACACGTCAGGTCGTAAGGTTTTGCACGGATGTGACGCATATCTTCCCTATCAATTGATAATGTTTGTTCGCTAGTTTTAAGATTGTGTCATTTCGCGCGAATAAAAAGTTTTTCTTTCTTTATGAAACTCTTCCCACGTCATAAATTCTTCCTCACAAATTACATATTCAGAGTTATCCCAAAAGTTTTCAACGCTCTTGGTGACGGTAGGATTATGTCAAAGTGTGACAAGGAAAAATCCTACTAAATGTTTGTAGGTACAGTACAAAACTGTAGCTGAACACACTACAATTTATTCTCAAATACCTAATGGATGTTTTCGCAGACAGAAACAAAAAAACCTGATCCATTGAGAGTAATAGTATTCTTTCTAGACTTTCACTCTCAATTAAAACTCAAATGAAAAAAAGTTTAGGCATTCGTTACGTTATTATACCTACCTATTATGGCATAATACGTAATTTGTTTGACAGCATAATAGCTTTAATAATAACATGTAACGATTCATATCTGTAATAAAAAGCAGTACAATATTCAGTACAGTATAAAAGCTCCAGGCATTATACATCGACACTATAGACTGTTGAAATGCAGTCAACCGAGATCAGCCCCTTTGGACAAGTTACAACCGTTTCGTTTCGATTCTCTTTTCGTTGATCGCCTCGAGTCGCCATTTTATTAGTAGATTACCAAACTTGTCAAAATCGACAATTATGAAGTCAATAATAGACCATTCTGGCTTGACACGCTTGACTTTTTAACATGTCATGGTAAGACCCCCTGCCCCCCTAGCCAAGTTAAAACCGTTTCGTTTCGATTCTCTTTTTGTTGATCGCCACCGCCCCCTATTACATTGTTGTGAACACGTGACTGAGCGTTGAGATGACGTTAGTATAAAGGAATCGGAGGCGTGGCCTACTCGAGGCGATCAACGAAAAGAGAATCAAAACAAAACGGTTGTAACTTGGCTAGGGGGGCAGGGGATCTCACCATGACATGTTAAAAAAGTAGAATTCGTCATTCCAACACGATTCCATTGTCATTTTGCTAAAAAGTTCGTAGTCTGCTATATTGGTCTCGTAATAGAATTGTGGTAGAATGACAATATCGAGCTGTCTCGTAACAAATTATAAGCAATGCCTGCACAACGACGTTCTAATGGTAGGATACTGATCAAAGGAACTGTCAAAATTTTAGCAGATTACCGCTTATATATGTCAGACATTCATTTGTCATTATACCTACGAGATTACCATTCTACGCCATTTCTTTCAATGGAGTGTCAGTGGTTGACCATTGTAAAGTCATAATGACGCCATTATATTAGTAGATCACCAAACTTGTCAAAATCAAAAATTATGAAGTTAATGATAGACCATTCTGGCACTACTGTAATAGTAGACTTGAGGCCCTGATATGTAGTCTAAAGTCACCGCGGTACTGGAATGCAAAGGGCAACTGAAGGAACACAGGTCGGTCAGTCAGTAAAAGTCTGACACTCCCACACGCTCCACCCAGGGTGGGAAGAGTTATTTGATGATTTCTTACCTGAAATAAAACAAGTCTTTGGTTATGCCGAATTTATTTGGCCGATTGAATCTAGTTGACGACATGTCAAAATAAAAATCCGCTTTTTATCAAGATTTGTTTTAGCGCAATGCGATTACTTTATACTGATTGGCAATCCAAATAGGCTAACAGTTGACAAAAACCCCTACTTTGTGCCAATTTTTATCACCGATTAATCCAGCCATTAAATCGAAAACAAAGAATGCAGATAATCTATATTTGCCATTACTTTTGAATTAGTGCTAGATAATTAAAGTCAAGTAATAAAAAAATTACAAATAAGATAACAGAAACTAGAATTTTGAACTAGATATTTATGTTCACAAATGAACTAACATCAAACAAACTTCATATAGGAAATCTTCACCTTATTTTTTCTTGACTTTGCTATACACACTAGAAATTAACGCTGTATAATAGGTGCATTTACAGACATGCTAACCGGAACAACTATATTTAGGTCATACAAATATTTGCTCCGTGTGGGATTTGAACCCGAGACACGCTGCGCAGTAACCCATCGCTCAACCACTGTGTCAACCATCTTATCCTTACCCCGTACCATCCCAACATGCCTTGTAAGCCTAATAGTTAGTTCTATTCTGTCTATTACCTCGTGTCTTGTACAAAGAAGAACAGTGTATATATAGAAAGGTTGTATGGTCTACGTACCTTATTTTTACGTGACAATGCGAATCAATACGTTCGCTCGTCACAACAAATATTGCTACTAAAACTTATTGTGCAACTTACCAACACGCGGGACATACGTACAAGTGAGAATCATCTTCTCGGTGTTCGGCATTAGTTATAAATAAAGTTTGATTCTTACTATGTGAAGTATTTTACATGTTGGTCACACTTGCTATCAAACATACAAACAATTACAGTGTACAGTTCAGGAACTAGTCTGTCCCGTACAATGGTAGAACATGGCTATCTGCAGGTTTGGCATATCCTCTCTCTCAAAGAGAAACGGCTTGTTTTATATTACAAATTCCAAGAGCCACTACCACCTGGGTATGTTTTATCACAGCGGTCTTATCGTAACAAGTACTGTGTCATAATCAATTCAGCTCGGTTCAACATTACAAGTTGCTGGTACAGATAAGCTTAATGCACTGTTTTAGCAACCAGACCTGCCTAATGGCGTTGAAACGTATGTGATAGGGGCGTAGCTATCCGCCGTACTAGTCGCACGACGTGTGCAAATATCCATAACATGTTATCAAATATTTCTCTTATTAATAACATAATGAATAATGACTATATGATAGAATGTTACAATTTTATAGCACACTCTGCTCATACATTTTCTACATAAGATCACAATAAAAACGTAACCTAGTCCACATGCTCAAATAAACGAATATTATGAGGACAAAACCACTTCTTCCGTTTTTCAAGTTTTTTTATACCCTTTGGGTCTAGCTACGCCACTGATTTTGTTTGAGAGCGTGTTTCGGAAACAACCAAGTTCTGAGAAATATGGTCAAGGATAACATATATTTTTTCAGTAATGTAAAAATAAATAGATTTAGCTAAATGTTTTTTAGAAAGCGGGCATGTTTTAAGTTTTACGACTGACAGCGTCCTAAGTAGACGACTTAACTTAATCTGTTACTCGATGACAGCAATTTTGGCATCTACTCAGTTGAATGAGTATGCAAAGGCGACCGTCTCAAGAGCAAGTGGAAGAGGCACTTAAACTTGAACGATTACATAAGACTGCAGACGTTACAAAAGACACATAAAAACCGCTGAAATAGGCAATATCAATCCAGACCAAGTCATAGAAGTTGGAACAAGTCCAATACTTCTTGACCTTAATATTACTTGTCCAAGAACGAATGGGGTGCTAAATATGATGGATGACACAACGATTAGAAGATGTGACATTACACGAACACTTCAAATTAACTGTGAAAGGAATTAGATGGAAATGTCACCGTTTACGGCAATTGGTTGACGTTTCATTACGTGTTTCTTGCTTAAATACTAAGTAGTTTTAACACGAAATAATTGTCACGATTGCAATAGGGGTTTTACGGTGGAATAAACCTAGATTTTCGATTGTTAAAGCCGAATAAGTTAGATCTATTGCTAGACCAACGGGCTTCAGAATCTTAGAGAATCAAAAACAGCTTATGACAACCGTGAGGCAACTTTATATATATTGGATCTTGTATGTCACAGACGGCAGTAACAAATTACGAAAATCAGTGAAAGTGGTCCTATAACAACAGTTAGAATCAACAAATCTGCTTACCATAATATTTATTCAGGGAAAAATGAACAGCTATTGTATAGTCTGGTGTATTGTAAACTGAAGCCGACAAAGCCTTATGGCGATAAGTCCCCTCTTTGAGGAGTGGCTGGAAAGACCTCATGGCGTCCTCACCTACCGCATGACGCAGGTCCTCACCGGACATTGTAAGTTCGGGTGGTTCCTGCACCGGATTTGTGCAGAAGAGACGCTGCTAGCAAAGGAGGCGGCCGATCGCGTGAGGCAACGGCAACGGTCCTCACGCTCCAACCGCCGCCGGGATTCCGATCCCGATTTCCGACCACCGTAGGCGCGGGCTTGCGGACGGCGAGCAATGGGTGGCTCGCCGTCCGATCGTCCGGTAACCGTCCGGACCGAGCCCAAGTCGTCGACGGCGCGTAGTGTTCCACGCGCGCCTCAAGGAGATGTCAGCAACCGTAGGGGTCCAACAGGGTCGAAGCCTGGGGCCATGGGTGATGCGAAAGAGATCCCCGGGGCCCTGGAAAACAAATGGCAAAGAAGGAACAGGAGTGGGTTTTTAGTCAGTAAAAGTCTGACACTATCTCGCGCTCCGCCCAAGAGCGAGGGATGTCATGAGATGATTTTCCCACCCGAAACAAAAAAAAAAAAAGCCGACAAAGCCTAACACTGAGGACATTACTAAACTAACGAGGTGTTTAATATGCTAAGTGGCTTTGCGTAAACAACTCAAAAACTATTGCATGTATTTGTTTCTTTCGATCCTATAAACAACAATGTCAGACACTGTGTACACAATGAGCACACATGCAATGCAAACAATACCAGTAGAAATCATTGTAAATGCAATGCTGAAGTGCATGTGTTACCAAGAGAAGGTGAGAGACATAAAAAATAATAGTGATGAAATTGTTAGTGTGAAGGTTTGTTTCAACGCATACAAACAGGTTTTTGAATGTTACAATAGCTTTTGTAAATGGGAAAAGCTCAATGGACCATATGGAAGAATAGATATTCACTTCGTAATGTAATAGTTAAGATCTTGACGGTCTAAATATTGCACCCACATGCACGACAAGTTTTGGAACATACCAAAGGTAAATGAGCAACTCAATCAGGCATATATTCATGTTTACCATACAATGCCGATAATCTCGTGCTACATAGATTTCTCTAACAATAATTACGAAGCTATGTCCAACACCCACCATGGCTGCAGCCGACTCCGCGGTGGGCGCAAGCTATGTAAATCGTGCCATGGGGCCGACCGAACAAGTTTTCTATTTCAAGGAGAAAATACAGATTTACAGTGCCCGTGAAACGTCAATTAGGTGGCTTTCGCGCCTTCTACAACTATTTCGAGTATTGTATGATTGTCAATCTATTTAGCCTTATGGGGTGAACAAAACTTCAGGCGGTATCGCTCGGAATTGGTATCTAAACCGTTCCTAGCTTGTCTGAAATGTGATGGGTGAAAATGTAGGTGAGATAATTTACGAGTGAGTTAGATTCAGCAGGTTCACCGGCCCGCTCAAACAAACTTTCTGTGCTCATTAGAGCTACGTCAGTTCTTTCATCTTTCGTGTGGCGTGTGTCTGGCTGTACCAGGTCAAAAGGCTTTTGACCTGTGCTCCCGAAACCTTTGACAAACTAGGTATAAAATTCTTTTGGCCTGTGCCTCGTTTCGTTTAATTTCAAAAGATTACGTCAAATATGTACATCAATACAGCTTTTCCTTAAAAAATAGGACAAGTACAATAATGTATTTTTGTATGGTCCATGTTTTTCCCTTTCCATAACCGACTATATGCCTATCTATCACTCCAAGTCATTACATCAGACTTATTCATTTATTTTCCTGTCAAGTTACTTATCAGAACCATCAGTCCGAACGGGTTCAGGTTGCCATTTACAACGGATTAGAATGCTGATATGACTTGAATCTTGTTTGAAGATTATATATGCAATACTGCAATACTTTATAAATTATAATTAGAGTAATACCACTTTTTCCTTTCTAGCTGGTTTTGGCAGTAGGGCGAATGCTGATAATAAATGCAAATAAAGAGGAACATGCTTAAATACGAGGGTAAACGTTACTGGCGATAAAGAATATAGAGGTAAGTTATTTGATGATTTTAAACTGTAAAAAAAAATATAGTGACCAGGTTAAGTAAGGGACATAAACCAGCCAGCATTAATTTAAATATAGTTTTGACAATCAAGAATGTTCCTAGGTCCTTCACAAAATACTACCATGGTCTTACCATGATATCTTTAAAATCATCATAATTCCGAGAGACAGAGCAATACAGGTTGTATAGCACTATCCCTTTCTCACACCGGATGATTATAAGACATCATGGTAGGGTCCCGGATCTATCATCGCATTGTATGCACTAATTGGTATAATATCTACCGTCAATGTCTATTGTAGGAAGAGAATTAGTGTGGAGCTTGTGAGCAATGCGATGGTCCAAACGCTAACCATTGTAGTCTTTATGTACACATCTACGACGCAATACAACATACGATTTTGAATTTCTTCGGTACAAGAGTATGCTACCCAGCCTTATCCCAAGTATGTTAGGGTCGGCTTCCAGTAAAACCGTATGCAGCTGACTGCCAGTATTATACAAGGAGCTACTGCTTATCTGAGCTCCACAACCTAGTAACTGGATAAAACGTTACCCCTTGGCAAGACTGTTTTCAGATTATTTCAGGCTTCAAGACAATTCGTAACGATTAACAAAGATGAATGCTCGAAGGAATCTTGGTACGTTAAAATCGTCACCCATCCACCTTGAGGACCCGAAGGGCTGGTATTATTTAGCCACCAGCTCTGTATTGATCATGACATATCGGAATTATATTTCCCCGATAACAGAAAAAATAATCATCACTTCATGACGAATTTCTCCGTAATTTTCATGATTGAAATTAGTCGTGACAATAATGAATCATATCTATTGAATAGTATCTTCGTTTTTGAAAGGCTGTGAGAGGAGTGAACTGGACACAAAGATCGCTTGTTATTACGTCAGTTGAAAGATCATAGCTTGCATTACAGTTACATGAAAGGTGACCCAAAAACTGTTAATTACAAAATTAAATCACCAATATTTGATCTCTTCGAAGAAAATAATAGATTTTTTTTATTGCTTATAGTGTAATAGAATGCCGTTGCATAAGCCGGTGTGACTATCAGCTTAAGTGAAGTATGAAATAATAAGCAGAGAATATTTATAAAATAATTTTGAGTCATACGCTGCCGCGCTTTAGAACAGGTGTTATACGAACGCGTGTCGCCATCTCACATCTGTAAAGAGTAATAACTACGTCTTTAGCAAGAGACGAGCAATGGGTAGCTCGCCGTCCGGCCATCTGGTAAGGACCGAGCCCTAGTCGTCGACGGCGCGTAGTGTCCACGTGCGCCTCAAAGAAATGTCATCAAAACCGTAGGGGCCCAAATAGGGCCGGTGACCAGCTAGGGCCATGGGGAATTTCTCATCGCGCTGCGCGCTGGGTTGGGCGAAATGTAGAGTCAGAACATAATTGATAAAATTTGCAATTGAAGGGTGGGTACCCTTCAATTGCATTCCATGACCGCGCACTGGTTCTTTCGAAGGATCCCGCAGCCCGATGTCATCTTAGACCATGTCTAGATAAAGGCTGATCCTAATGGGCCTACCACACACACAAGCTTCAGCACTGTTTTGCATGCGCGTGTGTGGTAAAACTTATACAGTTTTACACGGTGTTCCGTGCACAAACCGGCCTGCGCAGGCCAAGCTGTGTTCAAGCTTTTGCGAGTGGTTGGCCCATTAGACTACTTTTTTGTATAATTTGTGTCAGTAGTTAGGTCGAGATAGTGATTTTATGGCCAAAAAGGACCAAATTTTGTAATGGATTGTTAACTCGTTAAGTTAGACTCGTACAATTGTACTACTTATGTTTGTGACGACGTAATGAGTCATTATTAGCAAATTGGTGAGTAAATTAAAGCTGATTAGGATGAAAATGATTTCGATGGCCGTGGAGTTTAAACTTCAAAACAGACCATGACCTTTTCACATCACTTAACATTTTAATATTTTTTTTGGAACGGTATGTACATGTACGGTGCCACCAGTACATGGTAGACATCCCACCCATACGTAGAAAGCGTTTTGGGAACACATTTATTGTGCGTACAGCTAAGGAGTAGAATTCCCTGCCGGAGTCTGTGTTTCCTGATAGCTACAACTTAGGAGTCTTTAACTCAAGAGTGAATAGATATCGTTGGCCACATCATCGCTTACCATCAGGTGAGATAGTGGTCAAACGCGAGCTTATCTATATATATAAAAAGAGAATCTGACTGACTGACATATCAATTCACAGCCAAAACTACTAGGACTAGGAACGTGAAATTTTGCACAAAGCTACCTATTATAACGTAGGCGAGCACTAAGAGAGGATTTTCCAATATTCACCCCCTAAGGGGATGAAACGGGTGTCCAAAGTTCGTATGGAAAAACCTACTTTCACGCGAGCGAAGCCGCTAGCAGAAGCTAGTACATTATAAAAAAAATATGCTGGCACGATCGAACGTTTCCAAAACATTAAAATTTTCAAATCAATCAAATTTTCATTAAGTTTTAGTGTAAAAGTAAATATAAAAAACCCTAGAGATAGGTATTTCAGTAAGCAGGAAAATCCAGTGATTAATCACAGGTGTCATAATAAGCCATTAATGATTACAATATAGGTGATAAGTATATTATGTGACGGGTTGCGCATAGCTGTTGATAACACACTGCTTATCACCAATCAGCATGCTAAACGTGGGGATTTAGAAATACCTTTCGATAATGTATTAATGAAAATTATGATAACAGTTGGATGGTAGACGCAAACACCGGTCGTTATGGCGACACTTGGGGGAAGCCTATGACCAACAGTTGACGTCTTTCGGCTGAAATTATGATGATGATGATGATGATAAGAGTTTAATAGATTGAATGATTTCTAAAGAACTAACGTGAAAATGATTTGGTGACGGAGGTCAAAGGAAAGATGGATGGATTTTGCGAGGAATGAAATGAAATAAAAAGGAGTCAGACTTGGACTTAGCGTGACGGTTGACAGGACAGAATGGATGAAATAAGTTTGCAATGAAAAACATTTTTCATAACAAGCTTTCATCGTGCGGTATATAGTATTAATTATGAAAGAGCACAAGCACGATGGGGTTATCTTCACGCTCAGTTGTTCTGGCCACTATCCGACCTTACGATCTTATAATTTTTAAAATCCTTATTTTACACATAACTTTCACATACGAAGGGTTCCGTACTGCTATATTAAAAGTATAAGATCAAGTTTGTTGTATTGGGAGCCCCAATTAAATATTTATTTTATTCTGTATTTTGTAGTACATATTTGTTGTTATAGCGGCAACAGAAATATATCATCAGTGAAAATTTCAACTGTGTAACTATCACGGTTCATGAGATACAGTTTGGCCACAGATATATAGACGGATAGTAGAGTTTTAGTAATAGGGTCCCGTGTTTACCCTTTGGGTAAGGAACCTTAAAAATAGGACAGCGGCTAATAGCATCTTACTGGGTTTTTCCCGAATATCTAATTACAATAATTCCGGAGCTTCATTATTTTGAGTTATTATTTCTCTAGCACTAACTCATTTTTAAATCAAATAAAGTCTATGAAAAAAACAGAAGAATTTGAATAAATCAAAATGAATTATATCTCGTATTGAAACAACGTGTTTTATTTGTAGAAAGTAAATTTTTGCACTTCAGAATTACTATCTTCGGATCAATTAAAAAAACAAGATTGTACAAAATATACATAAAGCATTTTTTATTTAAGATGAAATGAAATCATGAAATCTCTTCTCGTTCGGAGGGAAAGAGAGTGTCAGACTATTACTAACTAAAGCCCACCCCCGTATTTCTTTAGTTGCCCTTTAGCGTTCTAGGGCCAAGGTAACTCTTTCGAACAACCCCGTAGCCCTAATGGAGCCCATAACAAATGAATATTGCAGAAAATAAACAGAATTAAGATGAACGCTGCATTTTATATAAAACTAGCTTCTGTCAACCGCTTTGCCCGCGTAACAGTAAAACACATAGCCGATGTCACTCATTGATAACGTAGCGTTTTATTGGTTGAAGAATTTTTTAAATCAGTCCAGTAGTTTTTGAGTTTATTAATTACAAAAATGCAAATTGCAGTTTAGCTTATGCGGAAATATCAATGTCAAACGAAGTAAGGACTAGTTTTTTTTAAATACTTCGTTTAAGCCATTTGAAATCAATATAAATGTTAGCAACAAATAAAAAGTCAATAAAGATGTCAGCATTAAATTGTATGAAAATAAATAAACAAACATTATAAACCATAACAATGTCATTCATTGTTATCCATTAGGAAATCAATTAAAGAAACTGGAGCATAGACGCAATACATCTAATTGGTAAAATACTCATAGACAATTTGCTCACTATCGTTAATTTTGCAGTAGCTCTAGTTATGTTGTTATAATAGACTTATCTGTCACGAGCGTCTCCGATCATATGTTATAAATGTTAAATAAATATGAAACATACGTAAAAAGGTTTGTTCGTGTACAAATAGACAATAAAAAAAACCCTACGTGATCAACAATCAATGTTTTGCAAACACGTAAAGGGGTTTACCCAGTTCACGGGAAAACTCACGTTACAGAAGATATACCACAATCCAATTTTTTGTTTATTCCAAGCACTAACACTCAAAGATACGAATAAAATAGAAAGCTAAAACACGCTTTCGTTCAACGAAAATTAAACTTCGCAAAATTCACGATCGCCGCGGATAATAAGATGTATTTTCCGTCCGAACGTGGTGCACACGTCGTTCATGTGCGCAGTCACGCGCCTTACTGAATTATTACCGAGTACTGCGCCGACTGTTGAGAGCGAAATTGGTTTTCGAACGACTAATCCTATCAATACAAAATGAGCCCTGATTCATTACATTTTAAAGTTCACTATTCTATGGGGGAATCTATTTTTTTTTTCGCAACAACGTGCAAACAGGTTGGACACGAGAAATTTGCAGTCTGCCAGGAAACTGATACATAGGGCTTTGGCTTTTTGACCGATAGTGACTCGTAATCATTTAAGTTTTACGCGCCCATAAACGACAACAAGCAGTTGCAGTATGCCGTAAACTAGATTATAAACGGTTGATTAGAATTTGATAAGCACCCATTAATCTCTGAACTAGCTCTCTCTGTGTGAATAGAAAGCTTGTTTATATCCCCCAATATAAAAATGCGTCTGTATTTAGTGAAGAATTCAAATTCGGCGAAAATTATCAAATGCACATTGCTACGACAAATTGGGTCATCATAATATGTCTGGTTAAAAATGCGAAGTTGTAAATGTAGACTAAGACCTTATAACAACATATCGAAGCTTATTAGAAAGAATTTTGCAACCGACTGTTTGCACTTTTTGCAGGAAGGAAAGAAGAAAGAAAAAAACACACGTGATTTTTTTTCGTCATTTTAAACTAGATGAGGCCGGTGTTTCCCAGCTGACAGAAGAAACACCGAACACAAACTCAGAGGATTGACATATCAACATGAATACTTTTTAGACAAGAAAAAATCCCTGCCTACAAAAATTATGAACTGTGGCTTTCCTCAAAAAGCTCGTATCCAAAGACACGAGACCTTTTAATGAATTTAGAGCTAACGTAACAGACAACATTGCAGATATGCAAGAACTATCTCAAATTCTACAAGTATCAGTAGTTTAATCGAAAATTACTTTCTTCAGCAGTGTAAGCAGAAATGAGACGAGGTAACAAATAATCGGTTCCCGTTAGAAACTACTTACGACAAACGCAACGAGTTTAAAGATGGAGTGGTGGGTAGTTGATAGTTTATTGGGTCTTGTTAGACATGGGAGAAGTAATTCCTTTCCGGTTCAACTCTGTGATCTGTTGCAACTTCCACGATGATGTCACTGGCTTGTAGGCTGATAAACATGACTTATTTAGCCTTCTAGGCTTTGACTACGTTTGCATAATTATCAGTATATGTAATAAAGGCGTCAGTGGACGGCATTGCCGTGACGTACTGAGCTAGGCAGGTCTAGACAGGGAATTTAATTTGAAAAATAAATAAAACTATCTTGCATTCGACACGCTTAGAAGAATTAGTCAGATATTTTGATTGCGTTTGTGTGTGTAGATACCAATACCGATGTGCTACCAATGTAGTATGTCAATGGCCATATTGGCTACAATTATGATAACTAGTTTTTTCTAACAAAAACACTACCTAAGTACATTTTAGTAAAATTTCAATGCTTAAATTAAGATTGGAATAAAGTTTTCTAATTGGGGTATATAAGGGTGTGCAATATTCCAGTTATATGTTGTATATAATTGCGATACAGTCTATATATCTGTATGGTCGTTCTTATCAAACTAATACTACGTTATTGTGATAAATATAGCTCGTTGACATATGTTATGTCATGGCTGCACCGCACGTTGTTTGGGCGCAAAGGCCACGTCCCCATTATGTCACACCAGCTGTTTTACTGTCCCGTCTGAAGTGCCGGAAAGGTCTTTTGTGATCTCGTCGCTATTACAGAACCATTTTGCTTTGGACGAGGCCTGGAATTTTCCTGGTTCAACCAATTGGGTATATTGCCTGAGCAATAAGCACAATATTTTATAATAAACAACACATAATATTAAAAAGAAATGTTTTTCTGAAAACAACATCGAAATTGGTTATTAAATGAGGCAGCAAATAGCATTCGAAATATTGATGACAAAATGTTCAACCAGGCGCACACGTTCTTATTTTTTCCAAACGGAAAAAATAAAATTTTGTATGTAAGCAGATCATTTAGGTTTCCGGATTTGATTTCCTGATCAGGAAACCTAATTAGGAAACCGAACGTTTGCGACCGGCCTTAAGGAAGAGTGGGGGCGTGGTAGGAATATCTCGTTATCTCTTTTGAGCACACGTATCCTAATGGCGGTGACGTCATAAAAAAAAGATAGCCAGAAATGATTTTATTTAACGTAACATCTATGAAACGATGTAGGTTAAAAGCTCGCATGTATCAACTCATGTTTACATACTTTGACATGAAGTTAATGCAAAACTGTTGTTGGAGGGTAGATGTATGCTTGTTGACAGTTTTAACATTTAAATATGGCGGGTGATGAGAAATCAGACTAATAAATAAAAATTATTATAAAGACGAAAGTTGGTATGTCATGTACAGTCACGAACAGTAAGATATATAGGTACATTCGGCCTGCAAACATTTAACATTATTATCTATGGTTCGATATATCATAGTAATAAAAAGCCTTCAGAAAAAAAATGGAGTAATGTGAAATGAATGCATTAAAGCATTCAATTTAGTAGTGCTATTATCACCTCATAAATTAAATGTTTATAGAATTGTGAAGGCTTGCCAATGACTGTTATATCATGGCTTTTCTAATATTATTATATGTTGTAGTATTTTGATAGGAGACATGGATGAAATACTTTCATATGAATTTATCCATATAAGTAGTTATCTTCTAAGTGCTAAACATCGATATATATGTACTACGCACTAGATTACGCGTGCCGAACACTCACTTCAATCGACTCAGGTGTAGTTTAATCCACACACCTTGAACCTGCCACTATGTTGAACGAAACGCGTAAGTGCCACGAAATTCATGGCGCTTAAGACATTTTGGTCACGAAAAAATTATCCTCTGAAAGCTATCTTAGCGCTGTATGTTTTAATAGTTCTGTTAAACGCCGTTATGCCAATGTAGCGCTGCAGCGAATTTTTGTTTTAACTTTTCAGTATTTTGACAAATATTTTCCATGAACGTGCTTGTCTATCTCTAGAATATATATAAGTCGATAGTGCTAAAGCTTACGAGAGTGATAATAAATTCCTCGTGATTTCATGGACAAAACTTTTAGCGAGCTATCTAGCGATTTATATGATGAATAAATAATTTGAAAGATAAATCGCCAGCGACCGAAGATGGTGGCTGGTAACAAAAATCAAATAGGTACATACTTATTGAACTTACTGTTATTATATATATGAAATTGAAAGTTCAGTTCAGCATGAGTAACTATCAAAACCCAGACCGACACAAAAATACAGGTTACATAAGTAAGGCATTACGACGAGCAAGTTAACCTTTTTTTTTTGTCAGAAGACATCATATCAAATCAAAGCATTTATTTAAAAAAAACCATTTACTTTTGAACTGTCAAGAAGTCAGTCACTCAGAAAAATGATGCTAATTGCTCATTCCAAAGCGTAGATCTCTATGAAGAAGAAGTCATTCAAGAGAATTACCGAATGCCAAAAGAGCGTTAAGGTGTTATCTCTTTTTTCGCATTGCCTCTTTATCAAAAATTGTATTGGATTGCGTTGGATGAAACAACAAACTCCAAGAAGATGTTTTTTTTTTAAATGATAGAAACCAGTGTTTGACTGCGATCCCACCTGCTGGTAAACAGTGGTGCAATCGTTGACGGTGAAGCGCACTAGTTTATTATGAGCCTATTCGCTCTAATCTTGAAGACACCTAAATTATAATCGGACGGGAGGACCGCAACAGGCAAATTGTTCCAATGTTGACGAAAGACGGATTGGGAAGGGCTCTCTTAAATTACAAAAGCGCTAGTTTTATTTGTATTTGCTGCGTCTTTGCTATAAGAGAACCCGCATTTTATAATGGTTATACATTTAACACAGGATATAACTAAACGAAATTAATAAGGAAACGCCAGATTGACGGCCGTAAATGCCCATAAGTTTATGGTTATTTCACACGAGTGTTAATTTTAAAGATCATTTTTCCAATTCGTGTACCTTGAGGCAAAAATGATTTATTGGAGTTTGCATAGTCTACAGTTGCATATTTCTTTGTTTATTAGCTTAAGGAAGCTAAACTAACATCAATAGTTATCATCTAAATCATGAAAATAAGAAGTGTAGAGGTAGTTCTCAGGTCTCTGGATGATTTTTGAAAAGAAATAAAATTGGTGTATACGGGGGGTTAAGGAAGAAGATTCTTTTTTTTATATCGTTGATGGTGAATCGCACTAGGAGCCTATTCACTCTAGCCTTGAAGACATCTAAATTATAATCGGACGGGAAAACCGCTGCAGGCATTTTGTTCCAATTCTTCGATGTACGCGGTAATTGAATTCGTTTTTAATTTATTTTTTTACTAGCGAATCGTCCCAGCTTCGGAAGGACGAAAAAATATTTATAATTCTCGACATTTCTCTACAGCAACATGTAGATGACAAACAACTACTTACACCACATTTCTCATTCTATCTATAGGTGAAAACCGCGTGAGAATCCGCTCAGTAGTTTCTGATTTTATCGTGTTTATACAGACAGACGCAGTGGGGGACTTTGTTTTATAAAGATTAATTATTGATAGGCTCGCGTTTGGCCACATCTTACCTGATGGTAAGCGATCATGTGCTCGACATCCGGTTCTTAGGCGGAGCGCGTGGGTGTGTCAGACTTTTACTGACTAAAATCCTGTTCCTTCGTTGCCTTTCATACCAGGGCCGAGTCTTCCTTTCAGAAGCAGACCCTTGGCCCTAGTAGGCTTCAACCCTGCAAGCACTCTAGCCTAGAAGTAACCTATTCACTCTTGAGTTAAAAACCTGGGTAGTAACAATTTACTTTGAGTTTGACATTACCAGAATTATCATTGTCAATTTGCGTCATTTTCCTTATAAAGAACCAGTTCCAGAGACAAACACTCAAATAAATCAGAAAACATCCACATATTTGACGTCATTTCATGTTTGAGCAAGTTTCAAACGACTGGGCGACTGTCGACGACGGCGCTAGACTATTTGCTTGATTAGTGAGTCTATTCATTGAAATAAATACAATTGAAGATGTTATTGTTATGTTAAATGGGGCACACATGTGAAATATAAGTTTTGTATTACATCAGGCATTTGTATTTTTACTCTTCAGGGTTCTTCCCTACGAACTAATGTTGTAAAAACAAATGTTGTGTTTTTAAGATACCGTACCCAAACGTTACCAACGGGACGATATTTGCTAGCATTACTGCTTCGCAGAAGGAGGCGACCGCCTGCCACGCCATGTCGCCGTCGCCATTCCACCATGAGAACCCGCCGGAAGTTTTTCCGCCATGCCGCTACTTGGCGCGGCAGCGGAGTTTCGCCCCGGCGTTGCATCTCCATGCGCAGATCATGCATGCGTGCAAGGTCTTTTGCCTGCAATTCCCACGGTGGTTGGCTAGCAAGGAGGCACGCTGCTTCGCGGGAAATCGTGCGGTATCCCCGCACCATCCGGATGGCCATGACCCTCTGGCTTGCGTTCAGCTTGGCCGCCGGTCGCTTTCGAAGTGACGGCGCCCATACCGGCGCCCCATAAAGGGCCATGGACCGAACGATTCCCGCATAGAGCCTCCGGCAGGAGGCGTCTGGACCCCCTAGGTTGGGCAGGAGCCGCTTGAGGGCAGCCCCAGTACGATCCAGTTTGGGAGCCAGACGTCGGAAATGCTCCTCGAAATTCCATCGGCTGTCGAGGACAAGTCCAAGGTACTTCATCGTCGACTCGACGCCGATGTGAACTCCTCCTACCGTTAGTTGAGAACCCGATGGTGGCGCATTCCGAGGGCCGTGGAAACACATGGCCTCGGACTTATGCAATGCCACCTCTAGTCCCAACTCTTGGATCCTCTCCACGACTGTCGCAACCCCGCGTGTCACTAGTTCGACCGCCGCCTGGTACGACTCTCCCCGCGCCAGGACCAGCGTATCATCTGCGTAGCAGACCACGCTGACCCCGTCAGGGAGATCGCCGCGCAGCACGTAGTCGTACCCGATGTTCCACAAGGGTGGTCCTAGTACCGACCCCTGCGGAACACCGCACGACATCTCTCGCCGTTTCCATTCTCCCAGGTGACCAGGGTAGATAATGTACCTGGCTGATAGGTAGGCCTCGACAATATGACAGAGGTAGTCAGGCACCCGATGATACCGGAGTGCCCTCCTAATGCTACTCCAGGGCAGGGAATTGAACGCGTTGGCGATGTCCAAAGACACCGCCAAGACACACTTGCCCTGGGACACCGCATCCCCCGTCGTGAGGGCTCGCACGCGCATGATGGCGTCTACCGTAGAGCGTGCCCTGCGAAAGCCGAATTGGCCGTCCGAAAGATCCGGCCCCACTCGTGTTAAGTGCGCGACGAGGCGGTCTGCAATAATTCTTTCAAAGAGCTTGCCCACCTCGTCGAGCAGCACGATGGGCCGGTAGGCGGACGGTGAATCCGCAGGGCGCCCCGGCTTCGCAATGAGGACCAGTTTCCCCGTCTTCCAGCGAAGTGGGAACTGGCCCCTCTCCATACATGCGCTAAAGAGCCCTCTTAGTCGAGGCCCGAGTTCCTCCATGGCCAGAACCCAGGCCTTCCCAGGCAAGCCATCGGGTCCTGGGGCGGCATTCTTGGCACTAAGCCTACGCACCGCCACTCGCATCTCTACCTCAGTCACCTCTGGAGCAATGTCGTCGTCACTGTCGTGGTCCACGTCGGACACCGCAACTGGCGGAGCCATAGGCGGGGGAGAGTGTTCCCCTCGCGAGGGGAACAGAGCGCTAACCACACCCTCCACAAGCTGGGGCCGGAGACTCTGCGTCAGTGGGGGAGCCCAGGGGCGAAGCTTTTCTCGCACCACTTTGTAGGGGCGCCCCCACGGATGCCTAAGGCATTAAGTCCGCTTTTGTACCTTTATGTTGCATGAAGTTTTAATAAATAAATAAATACTGACCTGATTACGAATATGATCTGTGTCAGTGATGATCACTGACACAATGCTACCTACGCTATAGGTTTTGTTCTGGAAAATGCATTTTCTGTGGAGAAGGCTACAGAATCGCAACCTCAGGAAAAAGGGTAGATAATGAAAGACCGACCTTTTAATAAATTACAGTTACAGACAGTGTCTCATCTAACCCTTGAAACACATAAGAATGAAACCATGAACCTCTCGAAACTAGATAGAGTAGAGACACCCGTGGGCAGACGGTTGCCAAAAATAATAAAGATCCAATTAACCAACTGAAGACAGCTATCCTTGACATAAGGCAAGGCTGAATTATAGAACTTGAAAGGCTTCAGTAAACACAGATAATATTAAGGCACAGATATTATTACTGACAACACCAAAGCTAAAGCGGGAACTACACTTGACCGACGCACACGTGGAACACGCCACATTTGTACGTAGTGGCGCATCGCGTGGCGTCGATCTAATGTAGCTCTACAAGTCTAGTTGCCATATAAAATGTACGGACACCGACGCGCTCAGATCGGCGTACGTAGCCCACGTGTGCCCAATGTAGTTCAACCTTAAGAGCGTCCTTTTCGAGGTACATTTTCATACCACACCAAGCCTTGCACATTTAATCGATTTTATTTCGAAAACTCGAAATAAAAAGGGTTCAGGGCCAGCTGTGCCAGTGATCGATGATGCCGTTTCATTACGACCTTTGTTTTAAATGTTTCACCTGTTACTACTACATTAGAGATTCAACTATCAACAAGGAACAACAATGAAGCAACGTATTATTATTTAGTACCATTGTTCGTACTACAATTTCAGTACATAGCAACAGTCAATGACGTATATAAACGTCAAGCAGACGACGCCGATGTCGTCCGACCCGGTGATTCTGTAGCGTCAATCGATGGTGGGCGCGGCGCGGTACCTCGTAAATATACGCGAATAGTAAAGGTTATTTTTAAATGAAAACGTCAAGCTTAGAGTACGGTTGAGTGGCTACGTTGAGATATTTTTAGGGCAGTCGGAGATAATATAAAAATCGTATGAGAAATCAGCCGCGGAATGCTAGACTACTCAACAATAAACGATATTTATTTTGCAAATTGGTTAAAAATAACACTTTTATGCGTCGTTTTTTTTATCAAATTAAACAGTGTTAGGTAAGATGATTTAATGGTTTGTTTATACTCTATAGTAGCTGCTACGAGCCAGACAAAATTTTAAACAAAACACATGCTTAAGAGCTGACGATCAAAATATGGCGAAAGTGTCACGTGTATGTTTCTTACTTCTTTAAGCTCAAACCGCTGAACAGGTAGACCATGTCTGGAATAGCACAAAGGATAGTTTTTTTTGTTTTATTCTTGACAGGTTCGCGCTTGACCGCTATCTCACCTGATGGAAAGCGACGATGCGGTCGACGATGGAGCGCGCTTACCTAGAAGTAACCTATTCACTCTTGATTTTTTTCCCGGGGAAATGTTCCTTGGGGACAATTTTCAACTTTCACGCGGGCGAAGGCGTTGGTAGCAGCTAGTTGATTATATTGGTTAGATATTACTTAGTTTTAGTTTTTATCAAAATCAAGCCCAAGACACTACATAGTGTACATCAGTCCGAGTAAACAAAAAGATCAGGTCCAATGAACACTTCGGACAGGACTCCACACTCCGCAGTTTAAGCAGTACCAAAAGCACATAACAATATTGTACAAAAACAATAACTTCATAACAGTTCATACATTTCCCACTGTGACGTCACAGGTCACAGTTCACACTGGCACCAGATCGTGACTCACGCGCCTGATAATCAAGACGTAAAAGGGGAATTAAACTATCAAACAGATGGGAGATGTGTACAGATTTGTTTCTATGGAGTTATGTGGTGTTAAAAGTTTGACTTTCACTCTTCATTATGTCGGGACTGTAGTCAGTATAGTTTCGCAAATAGATGATATATATGGTAAGTCGTAAACAAAGAATGGGAATCGTTTCTAGACGAGTTTGAGAGCACAAAAGCAGATCTATAAACTCACTAAGAGTTTGAATAGGAAATGTAAATGATAATTGCTACGGGGATAGAGGACTTATGTTACGCGTGTGTGGTAAGGTAAAGGTAATTTTAAAGACGAACTCTTACAATTTCAGAACAGATTTGAGTTGAAAAGGGTAAAGTTAATAAGCAGTTTGATGCGCTCGAGTTAATTGAGAAACGTGATGATGCTCCCGTCGAGTCAAAAATTTTAAAGTCTTGAGCACCGACACCGAGTAGATAGCCTGTCGATATACCGGTTGCATTTTGGGGAGTCTGCGTCGGAATTGTAGGTATTTCATAATTCCTCCAAGTCAGTTCCATCAACGCACCGCTAGACGGGGGGATGCGCCATCGGTACATGGTAAACTTACTGTGCATACAGGTAGAGTGGAATTCTCTGCCGGAGTCTTTGTTTTCTGATAGCTACAATCTTTCCTCTCGAAGCGTAGTCCATCGTCGACCACAACATCGCCTACCATCAAGTGAGATAGTGGTCAAGCGCGAGCTCATCAATGAAAAATAAATAAGTCAGCCTCTGCAAAGGTATGAAGTGCAAACTTTCACCTCTTAGTACCCAGTAGTATTTATTAGTAGCCGTGTCAAAGAGCAGACCAGAATTAAAGCCACGGAATTAGATGTAGGGAACTGAGTAATAAATAAGAGGTTTATTGATTCAAGCAGTAAAAGATAATGTTGATCAGGTTAGTGTATAGCAACAAGGGCTAGCAGGATAATCGAGTTTGAATGCGACAGCTTAACAGAATCCAATTTATAGGAAGACATTACGTTCGAACAACACTAACAATATTGAAGCTAGTAAGCTGAACTAAAAAGGGTCAAATCTGTGGAATTTAAACAGGGTTGAGCCGGAACCTTTAGAGACAAGAATATCGCCTCTTTAAGTATCGAAGCTAAGCATGACACTGAAACTTCGATTGGTCCTTTTACGCTTTCAAATGACCAAGCTACAATACCCCACCCACGTTTCAATATATCCAAAGTATATGCTGCAGAAAATAATCCTCTTAAACCGAGCAGAATACGAAATGAAGTCACATTAAAGCAAAAACCAGCGGGCTTCAGGTATTGAGTACTCAAAGTCAAACACGACGAACAAAGACATTCCCACTAAACCCACGTAAAACCAGATGAACTTAATTATGAATCATGTACTGCTTTCTAAGACGTGAATATCTTTATAAGGCGCGTATTTAGAATTAATTATGTGGAGACAATGGTTTACGTAAGTACGCGGTCAAAGCCTGACCCTAGGGCGTAGTACCCGCTGGTCGCGGCAAGTGTTTATTTTTATAGTAGTTTAGTTTTCGTGTACAATAGAACGTGAATTGGCAGAAATTCTTTAGCTGTTTCGAGAACGTTTTTCGAGAATTTACGAGCGTTACGATGTGTTGGTCTGGACAAGTGCGATTCTGTTCGTACCATACCGTTAACTTCTATTTTATTATTTATGTAAATACAGAGGCACAGTAACAAAAAAACTGGGCAAGTGCGAGTCGGACTCGCGCAATGAACAACATAAAGAGTCTCGAAGATTTTTCCGAATCGCAAAAAAGTATTATTTCTTTGTGACGTAACAACAAATTTTGTGTTTTTATTTCTATATCTATACTATAAGAACTTGCTTTATGCCAAATTTCAGGATTCTGGGTCAACGGGCCCTATGAATTTTGATTCCTTTGAGAGTGTCGAAATGTACCTTTTTTGGGACATCTTAGAAGTTTGATTTTTTCACAGCTTCAAGCGACCACAAATCTTTTAATTTCAACTCGATACCTTCACGCGTTTCCGAGATAAAGGGTCTTGACAGATAGACAGACAGACAATACGGTGATCCTATAAGGGTTACCTTTTTTCCTTTTGAGGTATGGGACCCTAAAAAAATATGCGTACAAAGAAACTGCTTGTATTTCAAGAATCAGACCTGCGAAAGAAGTACCTAGTTTGCTTTCATTAAATAAGAAAAAGACAATGAGAATGCGTCTTGACCGACATTCACATAAATACTAATAATCCCAAGCATTTATTTATATGGAACCATAAATTTTATTATCAAGACACAGCTATCATTGATTAAATCATTCAAATGAAAACACCTATGATTTATTACATTATCAATTCCAGAACATTATGGCCTATCAAAAGACTTATTATATGCAAATGCACAATCTCATGAATGCGTAGGCATATCATTGAGACCTGAGCATTTGAAATATGCGAGTCGGATATTCGCGCACATCAAAGCGAAGAAAGTTGGAAAGCCAATGTTTGGAACACTTTGGTGCAAAGTTCCGCGCGCGAAAGTACGTAAAACATTTTGTACAAATGTTTGTAGCTGTTTCGAGTCGAAGGTTTGTAATTGTGTACATGGTCAGGATTGTTCACATTTACATATTGCACTATGAATGTGGTTGTAAAGCAAGTGCAAGCCGCAGTCAATGGATCTTTGTTAGTTAGCAGAACGAAGATTATATAGAGGCATCTGAAGAAGTAAGTCAGTATGATTAATATGGCTCACAAATCATAAAACTCAAGCTAACTAACTCAATTTGTTACCCCTACAAGTAGTAATAGCTTGAAGCTAAGTAAACTAACTTGGTATTCTGATTTAGTACTTCCCTGGCTCATAAAGGGGGAAAATCGAGAGAAATAGACATAATTCACGTAACTAGGTTAGCAATAAATAAATATACTATATCAAACGGTGTAGGAAAACGTGACCTAACCCACGCCTTAATCTGGCTATACACATGTTTATCTGCAGAGCCTACATTCGTTCAGACTCTACGCTTTTGGCCGCGCCTAAGTTTTTGGTCCTAAAGTCGGTTAGGACCACATCGATTGCGGTTAAGCCGTCTTTCAGACTATCAGCGGATTATCTGCTCGACAGACGGAATAAGCTGCAGTGAATAGAAATTTAAACGATTCTGGAAGAAGGTCTCAACAGCAGACAATAGAGCTGCTAGGACTATTGACGTCACTGAGATAAAAGATTGTTGTCAAGAGTTGCCAATCAAAAGGACTTTGTAAAACAGAACTGGGCTTATGAGGTCACCCTTGCTAAAACATTTTTATCTATACATTTACACATAATTATGAATAAAATTGAATTGTCTGTTTGTGATATAAATATAATTTTTACTTACTAAATACATACGAAAGTATATTCAACACCTATTTATAACCAAAATGCATTTTTTTTTTTGTTTGTTCTCTCTTTCACTGATAGACAGCTGATGTTATAAGGAATACCTTAGAAGACTTTTATTTTTATAAAAAGAATAAGGAAAAAGCATTAAAAAAAAACTTTTCTTATGTATGACCAAATGACATTATGCTGTTTTTCCGAGATTGACGCGGACGAAGTCGTGGGCACCAACTAGTTAAAAATATCAAAAGTAGTTTTATACATTTTACTGTAATTGTAAGTTCTCCATTTCTATATCTACAAATTCGAGTAATGCATTTGCTAATTCCCTCATGTTGCAAGCTAGATATCACGTATGAATCTTATCAGGGCCTGCATCTAGTATGTTACTCCCTCGTGTGGGAACCTGGTATTTGGACCTCACATCATGTACCTATGCTTGTGACCTTACATAATTACTTTAAAAGTTATATCAGTGGCGTAGCTAGGCCCTCAGGGGCCCCGTATCAAACATATTTTTTTTTTGTGCTCATATATTGGAGCATGCTGGACTAGGATAGGTTAAGTTTTTATTGTAATCGTATGTAGAAAATGCTAGAACGAGCGGAGCTAGCTATACACTATGAGAACATTATATCTTATTTTAATTATTTATTCACTAGTAGTCTCTTATCAATACAAAAATATTGTTGATAAAAAGTTACGAATTTTTGCGCATGTCGCGTCGGGGCCCCTGTAGCGCGGGGGCCCCGTATCATTGATAGGGCAGATACGGCAGTAGCTACGCCTTTGGTTATAATACAGCTAAAGAGTTTTTCTATTTATTTTTTTGTACGCGTTAATATCTGGAACCATCAATCGGATTTTAATAAAATAGCTCCTGCCAGCGGCCTCGCCTGCGTGAGTATAGATTTCTCCATACAAACTTAGGGGGTGATAAATGGAAAGCTTGTGCAAAATTTCATGCTCCTAGTTCCAGTAGTTTTGATATGTCAGTCAGACAATATTTCCTTTTATATAATATATGTAGAGATAAAGATAATACAGTGTTACATCTGTCAGACTTTTGTTAAGGGTTCTAAATATCTAATAAGTGTTAGAAGAAAAAGGCTATGAAGTATGTCCCTTCAACCATATGACCAATGGAGCGACGCACAGTGTGTAATGTTGCGTTATGGCTTATTGGGGTTAACGCATTTCAAAGCGTTTTCAGAGCACACACATTTTATGTTTTCATAGCTTGAAACTACTTTGTCAATATCTTACACTAGCTGTCCCCGATTTTACCCGCGTCTTTGGTTACTGCTTACTGCTCCGCCCCTATAGCTCGTAGCGTGATGGTATACCTTCCTCGATGTATATAGGCTATCCAACACTAAAATATTTTTTGAATTCAAACCAGTAGTTCCTTAGATTAGCGTGTTCAACAAACTAAAAACATTTAATAACAATATAACAATTATTATTGTATTATAATTATTAGCATAAATGATAGCAATCCTTTAATTTGGGAAAGGGAAAAGCGTCAATTCTTGTACCTTTGACATTATTATTGTATTTGTCTAACATCACAGTTTTTTTTTACTTATTTTGAATTTTGACATTACCTATAATCTAAAAACAACTTTCAATTTAGAAGGTTTTTATATCATAAATTTTGTATGAGCAAGTCAATAAAATTTTTTGTGTGACTGTTATATAATTCTTAGTTTTTGTATTTTTCAATGTTATTTATGACATTTATAAGCTGGCCGTGCTAAACAAGAATTAATTTATTAAATAATTTTACTCAACATGACATTATAGACTTAAAATTTAGGATTTTTATTTCACATGTATTATTATTTTTTAATGATTTAAATTAATGACACGTTAGAATGAATTTTTATTTGTATTATTTTTTAAATATTTGCATACCATTGTCGAAAGCAAACATGACGATCTATTTTGAATTATAACATCTGTTGCATGCTGACAATTTATTTTGTCACTTAAGTACTGTACTCATTTTTTGCAAATAAATGATTATCTTATCTGAATGCTGTTCTGTAAAAGCTTACAGTGAAGACTCGACCTGGGACAACAGAAGGGACACGGGTGGGTTTTAGACAGTAAAAGTCTTATTCTCTCTCGCTCCACTCAGAGCGGGAAATCATCAAATAGCTTCTATTTGATGATTACCACCCTTAAAAAAAGACTAAAGCAAAATGAGCTGTCAATCCCTAGCACCGACTTTATTAAGTTTTGACGAAGATATTTTTGGAGAATAGACCATCAATGATTGCATTACTGCTTACCATCAGGTGGGATCGCAGTCAAGCATTGGTTTATATCAATAAAAAAAAACTGATCAAAAAAGGCACACCAAAAAATACTTCATCCATTTCCTATTAAAAAAAAATATATAGTCTCCATTTTCTCTATACGAAAAACACTTAAAATGCATTAAACTTGCCCGTGCGTATGTCCACATGTACAGTCGTTGACAAAGTCCCATTTACATAAACGAGTCAACGTCCGCGTCCCGTACACAGACCGCGGAATAACTAGGTTAGCGGAGCCGGCCGCTGCACCCGATTGTACCTACCAACTTTGCATATTTCAGGGATTAATGTGTGCCTACCTACGTGAAATGGGAGTTTTATATTGTGGTCGACTGTTCGGGAAGTTGTTTTTAACACACTCGAAAATCCGCTCCGACCCTTACCGCTTTTAGGCACGAAATTAGCTGTTTTTCGCACTAGTGCGAAAAAGTGCGACAACTCGCCTCCGCCACAATTGACTACATTTATCGTATCAGGCTGGTCGCCGCGCAGCTCCCACGAGTTGCTCAACACCCGTTTATTTATTTCTTCGTAAGTGTATTGAAACAACGTCGTTTGATACACGTGGATATTTGTTACTGCAGCACTCGGCTCCATAGCACCCTCGCCTGCGACTCGGGCGAATTCCGCCTCGGTCCCAATGAGAAACTTTCTCTAGTTCTATAAAAAAAGTACTATTTTTTGGTCATACTTTTTGCAACTTCCAAAATTATGACAAAGTGTATTTTACACAAATATAAAATCACATTTTCCCAAAACTAATCCATTTTATAAATGACCGTCTTATTTCTGATATTGTTATATCTCGTAACAACCGGGGTTAACGAGTAATTGTGCACTCTCTAACACGTTATGCTATGCAATAATGCACTTAAACCCAGTTACTAGTACTCTACAGAATCCGTGCGGAACTTTGGACCAAAGTCCAAAAATAATGATGACATATATACCAATATCCGTCATCAGTAACTGCAGTGTGTCGCACTATTTTGACATTTAAAGTTCAAACAGTATTCAGTTCACGGTATAATTAGTAGATAAGTGCGCTAAGCGGATCATTAGGAACGAATAATAACAACATGCCGTAGATAACATTAGGACGATGCGTAAATACTACACCTACTGCATTGTATGTGTCCCCGGAAAATTGTCGACTCCGTATGATTGAAATAAATCTTTATTAGAGACCCCGCAAACTGCAGACTTTCGATCGGCCGATGGTTTGATTGGATGCTCAATCAGTATGAAGCTGTAAGGAAGTGCGCACAAAAAACGATTCCGAATCGGCCGACAAAAAAGTTTAGCTTCACACTGATTAAGCAACCAACCAAACTATCGGCCGATCGAAAGTCAGCAGTTTGCGGGGTCTCTTAGATCATAATTTCTCAATATATAATGAATAAGTTGTTTTGTATAAGACTAGCTTCCACCAGCGGCTTCGCTTACGTAAAAGTAGGTTTCTCCATACAAACTTTGGACCCCCGTTTCCCCTTATAGGTTGAATTTCCAAAAACCCCTTATTAGTGCTCGCCTACGTCATAAAAGGAAACCTTGTGCAAAATTTCACGCTCCTAGTCCCAGTAGTTTCGGCTGTGCGTCGATATATCAGTCAGTCAGTTTCTCCTTTTAGATTTTTATAGATAAATCACATCCCAATTCACTATTTAGAAAAAATTGTTTACAATTTCTTGCGATATTTTACAAGAACAATATCGAGTAGATACGGCATAACAAGGCTACCCTAGAAATAGACAGTTTCCGAGTCGTAGAACAGCCCTATGTCTACGTGACTGGCAGATGGGCCACGACCCTGGCTGGCACGGTGACGGACCCCGGAAACCTGAAGTAGGTATCAGGTATACTTAAGATGTAAAAGCTATCAATAAAGCACATAAGTAGGTACAAAATCGTCTAACAATGCAGAAACCCCGGAAATTGGCAGTTTCCGAGCCGTAGAACAACCCTAGGTGTACGTGACTAGCGGATAGGCCACGGGGCGAAGCACGAGGACAGAAGCACGTGTCACCGATCTGATCCTATTATGATTTACGTTAGTGCAGAACTCGTGGAGATTATGCATGTGCTGATGATTGGAGCGGAGTTTTGCTTTGATTGGATAAGATAACTATGGTGTAAACATAATCATCCTGCCCTTTTTCAAGAGCTCATCATGAGGATTCCAAAATGGTATATCATCATCATCAACATCAAAAGAAAAAAACAAGTTCAGTCCAGTAGCAATACCAATTTAACTAAAACAAATAATAAATTCTAATACGGAACATATTGACTGCAACAGTTGGAACCCATTAGATGGGATGATTTTAGTCTAGATTATTTTAATGGTGGTAAAATTATTTCTACCTTTTTTCATCTGTATTTTTCACAGCCCAACGTTCTGATCGATAGAGTATGACAGGTCTTATCACCATCCAAGCTTGGTGTAAATAAAATACGTGTTGAAAATTTCGCATGAGCTCTCTGGAGAATCGAAGATCAAATGTTTCTGTCGCCCCAATGATTCTAAAATCGCCGTGCCAATATATTGCAGTCCTATTTTTGGTGGTGTCCATAATTTGTCAATGAAACATTCACATAAATCAGTAGGCAGGTCAATGACGCCGTTCAAAATATTATAATTTCCTCATTAATAACACCCTAATAGGACAACGTTTGAAGCATCGCCGTCTGGGGAGCGGAAGGTCGGCAGTTCAAAATCAACAAAAAAAGTGAATGTGTCAACTTTATTCACACCATATTTAAATAAAGTCTGGCCAGGGAATTACTAAAGTAAACAATTAAAAGGATTTCAACCTTATTACTAACAGCATAAGTCAATAACCTACAAACAAATCTAAAAAGACTTCGACGCAATAATTTTTTTTGGGTTCCTTACTCGAAGGGTGCTCGGTTTGCCCGATTTTAATATTGTAGTACGGAAACCTTCTTTTATTTTTATAATTTAGATAAGGGGTCAAAATATCACAACGCATAAGGAACAGTATACTTGGTCGGTCACATGAAGTCATTTCTGCCGAATGTAGCAACAAAATTGGGCGAAGGCAACCACTGACTGGATCCCGAACAGCAGGAGCCGGCAACGCGGTATATCCAGAAAGAGATGGCGTGACGATTTGGACTCAAAACTTAAGGAGTGGCCAGAAGTGGCTAAGGACAGAAAAGAGTAGAATAACGGAAGCGAAGCCTTTGCCCTGCAGTGGGACACAAAGGGCTCATAAAAAAAAATACATATGTCACACGTTACAACTCAACGAACACGCGCCTCCGTAGCGTGTTGTGACGAATGTGTTCTTCATTTTAATCTTAGAACAATGAAACAATTAACTGAAATGAATAACAAGCAGGCTCCACTGATCCAGATCTTTTGCACTACATAACGTTCTTTATTTCGGTTCAACGCACTGCTTATCAAACCCTTTCGGTCGTTAGCATTACAGATGTTTAGACGAAAGTTCAATGTAAAGGAGGCTACACATACAGACACGGTTATTTTATGTTATCCAGTGACATCTACTTCCTGGTGGAAAATGGTTTTCGCTCCCACCTGTAGTAAAGTTGCAGTTTAAAACACGGTGTTTTAACCGTCCTTAAACGTTGCGGGCCCTTATTCGTCAGCGCGCGTCGCGCGTTTAGTCTCCTTCCCGTACCCCGTAAAATTCAAATTGATTTTATTTCACATAGGCCTACATGGACACTTGAAGCTAGTGCACAGCTAAATAATATTTACTTTATCCTAAATAGCTTATGATAATTGAAAAATGCTCCAATTTATTACTTGGTCCATAACATATACATTAAACACAAAAGAGTTTCAATATATGGCGGTTATAGACTTTGAAACTATCTAACCGATGTGCTTCAAGCTGGTAACATTAGGAAGGCAATAATGGGTAGATGGTTATAGACCATTAAAATAATGCATTTAAAAGATTCAAACCTTTCTTTTCAATAAATTAACATTTTTAAATATTTAAATAAAAAAATAAAAAATTCAAATATAAGAAAGAATAATATCCCAACCCGTAATAGGGTAAAAGCTAAAAGCGATTAGGGCTTCAGAGAGGAACCTCCTAACGAAAAGAACTAGCTAACTGACGAGAGCCATGTAAGATGTTGGTTTAAGCTCGTGGCTATTAATTAAGCCATTGACTGACACGACTATCGGTACAATGGTCGTTGAAGCCATAATTATATTTTTTATTGACAGTTTGTCGTTCACGTGACGAGACGGTCTCTTTTACAATAGAATGGAGCACGCGATCGCCATTGATCGACAAAATATGTGTATGATTCATCATTCGCGCCATTAATTTACGTTATGGCATGGCAGCACGTATCTACTTTTGCATTTGTTATTTGTCATATTTACAACTAAACTGTATGATAATTTTTACTGCAATGAAGTATAAAGCGTTACAAGAAAATTACTACAACTATAAGTTAAATATGCACCGAATAATATAAGTTCTAAACTTACACAATTAATCGGTGTAAACATAAATCTTTCATAGCTATAATAATATAATAATAATAATATTCCACAACTATCACACAACGCCGTCTAGTCCCAAGCTAAGCAGAGCATATGTTATGAGTACTAGACAACTGATAAACATGCTATATATATATTTCTAAATACATACATGTTATAGATATACACCCAGACACAGAACAAATGATCGTGCTCATCACACAAACATTTGTCCTGGGTGGGAATCGAACCCACAACCTCCGGCATAGCAGTCAGGGCCACTGACCACTAGACCAGAAGCCAGTCAAAGCTATGATGGGACTGGCTTCCAATCTATGGCCGCCACAACCCAGTAACTGCGTAACACGCTACCTTTTGGTTCTCTGACTATTATGTTTCTGACTAGCTCCGCAACAATTAGTTACTGACAGTCGATATAACTGAATAGAATATCTAAAATATGTAATATTATTTGTTTCATACTTTGCCTAGAAAATTGATACATTGCCGAATGTTTAACCGACAATGTGCTAACGACGGTCGCAAGTAAAGATAAGCCAACAGAGCTCAGCTACGCGTGGCTTCTGTACACGCTGACAACTTTGCACGAACACACAATACCTGAATTCCGTATGTCGGTAACCGATTTATTTTGTGACCTTTTCGTAATAAAAGACTTTCATCGGCAAGTGTATAGTCTCTTCTACCCAGTTTACCTATTTGGCATGCCAACCCACAAAGCGTAGTTGGCACGGGCGCTAGACGCCACTCCGACATGCAGCTAGATACCAGTTAGCGATGTATGTAAACAATGAATGATAGATACGTATTGCGTTTAGAAATGGCGCAGGAGCCAAGATTTTGTTTGTAAAAATAAAATAGCGAAAGGTTTTTTATAATTACTCTTGTTGATACTGAACGTCGATTGGGAGAATGTTATTGCTTATTGTACGCGGCACATAAGTTGTACTAAAATGGCGATCGTTGCTATGGGTACATGCAGGCCCTCGCGGTACCGCACTTCGATTGACATCAAAAAATCTTTAACCGCGCATTAAAGGTTATAGTTCAACTTACGTGCCGCGAATAATACCAGGTTTTAATTTTAGCATAATTATCATAAGGAAATTCTTAATACTAATTAAAACGTCACTTACCATTAATTACTAGTTAAAGAAGGAAATTGATGATTGGAACTTACCTGAAAATTAAAACAGAGAATTATAAAATTTGAATAAAAATATTAAACAAGTCGAATGGCAGGAGAACGAGAGGGAGGCCAAAAAAAGTTTGATAGATTTTATGAGGAGTAGGGGGACAGGATAGAATGTAAGAAAAAACCATGTTGCACCGACCCCAAATAACATAGGACAATGGCAGGAAGATGATAATGATGATCAATTAGGTCGAAGGACCTAAAAAACGCCACTGACGCCGCTATAAACGTGGCACCCTATTGCGCCCAAAAACTTTGAGGGAAAAGAAAACTGTTGATACGAGAAGAAGAAGAAGTTAAGCCGAAACAGTTTGAGTCAAGTACCTAACATTACAGCTCTGAACCCGGTCGTTAATTGAGAATTAGTTACTACTGCGCAGTTATTTGCAGCCTACTTCAGAGCGACAGTTATTTAACGCTAACTGAAGTACGCATTATAATATCATTCCGTTGTCCAACTTTGCGGAAATTACTGTCAAAATTGCGAACTACGAACCAAAACAGTTTGAATTAAATCCGTATCAGATTTCAAGGCACAACTAGATCGATATAACAATAGAAATGTCTGAATAGACTTCAAATCAGATCACAAAGGAAATGCGCAAAGAGCAAAACGGAAACCAATTACAATATGCCCGTAAAGCTATAGTAAACATCAAGCGGATAGTGTTTAATTCAAATGAACACAAATGTGTAAGCAAATAAAACGCACGTAGGAGTCCAATATTTTATGTTGTCTGGCTTGTGGAAGACGTGAATGAATGAGACGTTTTAGGGGTTGTCAGTAATAGTTTTTCTACTTATTTATAAGACGGCAGAAATCTTTCTCTTACGGTCAGTTCACACCGAGACACGACGCGCCGCAACACTGCGCGAAGTGCGACTCAAAATATAACTAACTTTATTTACTACAAGAAATGACACACATTTCATTGTGAGAATTCAGAATACGTTGCATCACGCAGCGCTGCGCCGCGAGGCATCTCGATCTGAAATCTTTTCGTGTAGTAATTGATGTTATATTTTGAGTCGCTCTTCGCGCAGTGTCGCGTCGCGTCGGGTCTCGGTGTGAAATGACCCTTATAGTTTCATGATCAAAAGAAAACCATTTTTACTTTTATTAATATTTTCTACTGTGCTACTTGCTTCCAGGGTTAGTCCTTATTGTGAACTTTGTAACTCTGCAATTTCCAAGACCAGTTGATGTCAGAGACTCATGCCCAGCAGTCGACGACGACGTGAGATGATGTCGATAATATTCCTTCCAGATCGCTCTTTAAACAGGAGTCATTACTGTGTCAAATCTTAGTCTATATAGATAGTTTAAAAATTGGTCTTATTGGCTTTCTATCAACTCAGGTCCTGCATTCCTATCCCTCACAATTCAAGGATATCTACATTCCTCGTACTCCAAGTGAACTGGATACTTAGTATCTGGAGAATTTCAAACCGGACCCAAACCAATCACGTGTCAACGGAGCACGATATTATCAAATGCCGTGCTTGAGGCAGCCCTGACTGAAAGTCCAGTAGGGTTACTATGCGCCCGATAAAAGCCCAGACAAAGTTACGCTTTCTTAGATAGGCGTCCGGCTAAACCAGTTTGATATCCGCTTTTTAATTTTACAGTTTATTTTCAGTCATTTTTACGGTCACGGAGATTAACTTTTTTAGTTAGATAATCTATACATATACTAATATTATAAATATGAAAGTAACTGTCTGTCTGTTACGCCTTCACGGTTAAACTACTGGACCGAATTTAATGAGATTTGATACGTAGCAAACTTGAACTCCAAGGATGGACATAGGCTACTTTTTGTCCGTTGTCGACTTCAACTTCGCGTCCGTAGTAACCAACATTCACGCGAACAAGGGACGGACAAAGCCACTGGCAGAAGCTAGCCATCAAATAATTATTTAACTTCTCTCCCGCCCTGTGTGGAACGAAAAGGCGTGTCAGACTGTTACTGACTAAAACCCACCTGTATCATTCAGTACTCTTTCAAACGTTCCTGACAACCCTAGCTGGTTGTAAGTACAAGTATGTATATCCATAAATATTTGAATTTATACACCAAGAAAGAGTGACTACGCTCAGTTCTGAGGCGTTTGTAAATCCTTTAACTCGTGTGACTCATATCCGTAAGTGATACGTTTATAGCACACATTTGTACGTCAAATGTAAGCTCTTTGTTTAAGGGGATGTTCTTGTTTCGTATCTAGCTAGTTTATTATCTGTTTTCGTAATATCTTTGTGCTGATCCTGGCATCTGCGGTACCTTTGTGCAGGTTGCTTTTATTTTTTATTTTACAGAAGGCTTACAAACTAATAGAAAAAATTATAAAGAGTGTAATATAAGCCTCCACACAGGGGCGCCGACTCCGTAGGTGTTTGGGGGCTCGAGCACCCATAAGAAATAAACAGTGGGTGCCGAGCACCCCTGAGAATAGACATCAAGAAACAGATCAGTAATCGCTTTTTAGGTTACGTATATATTATAATATTTCTTTATAATAAAAACTAGTTTCATTTTTATATAATGGTTTCATTTTATATTTTTATTAATTTATTAGTAATTAAGTACGCAGTATGTAAGTAGAACATTTATTTATTTGTCGGTCGATCAGTGTGCATTTCTCTTCTCACACTTCGCCACTTTTTCGAGCCCATCAAATGAGGTTGAGCACCCATGAGGTTTTCTAAAAGTCGGCGCCCCTGCCACACATACTTACATAGATTAAAAAAAATATCGATAAAAAGAAAGTACACACAAGTCAATTAATTAGTCACGAGAGAAGTCGGCCTTATGAAGAAGTTTCTTTTAGACTTTGTTTTTAAGTGGATCGAAATATATAAAAGGCAAAGTCCTGACTCACTCACTGATTTATCAACGCCCAGCACAAGCCCTTAGACCGAGAACGCTGAAATTTTGCACAGAGGTTCGTTTTATAATTTATATAAAGCAAGAATTATTAATTAGTAAAGAATTTTAATAAGAAAGGATTTTCCAAAATTCACCCCCTAAGGGGATGAAATGGGGGTCAAAAGTTTGTATGGAGAAACCAACTTTCAAACGGGCGAAGTTGCTGACAGAAGCAAGTAACTGATAAAGGGATAAGCAATTTAACCTATTGAGTAGCGTAATTAGAGACACAATAGAAAGACAATGACCGAGCGAACGCCATAAACATATTAGATCAAACTAGAAATATAGAAAGAATGAGAAAATATATATAAGTAATTTTTTTTTATTAAGTATATTAAGTCACCTATAATTATATGTGACTACTTTCAAGGAAGGGCAGGCCCCACAGGGGGCAGCACCATACATATAATCCAGACTACATCCCATCTGTTTATAGTCTACATGACTGATTACATGATAAGAATAATATAAAAAAAAAATTGTTGATAGGCTCGCAATTGACTACTATCTTACCTGCCCGAGTTACCAAGTTACAACCGTTTCGTTTAGATTCTCTTTTCGTTGATCGCCTCGAGTAGGCCACGCCTCCCATTCCTTTCTTCTGACCACGTGACTGAGCTTTGAGATGACGTCAGAACAAAGGAATCGGAAGCGTGGCCGACTCGAAAAGATAATCGAAACAAAACGGTTGTAACTTGGCTAGCAAGGCTGGTGATTTGTTGACAGTCACCAGATTTACACAACAAAAGTAAGATAAAAAATGATAATCATTAAAAAACGCCCAAAAATGGTTTACAAACCCGCGAAAGAAAATATCTTTTGGCTTATCTCTAGCGGCTTAACTTTGCTATAGTAAATCAAGATACTACTCTTTTGCTTTACCTACAAGCAGATAATTTTTCAATTTCCAGATTTGTATCAGAATAATACTAAATATTTTAATCGTATAGATATTTGTTACAGCAAACGTGTCGTGCACGATCGCGATAGGTTCAATTTAGATAGTTTTACATATATTGTAGATAACTGAATAATAATACAGATAAGATTAAAAAAATCGGGAAAGTACTTTTTATTGCCATAACATGGCCTTGGATTTATTTTCTGAATAATCAAGATACAATCTGTGTCGACACACGCTAAAGGAGAAGCTGGCTGAAAGATGCGCGGAGAGTGCAGGTTGTTTGTTAATTGTAGCTCGCTGTCCCACCATCCGGTTAAGATTAAGCTCGAGTCGACGACGCGTAGTGTCTCACGCACACCTCAGAGATGTCAACTATTTTTCGCTTCGTCGTTTATAACGCGTACATCGAAGGACTAGAAAAATTTGGCTGGTGCGGTCTTCCCGTCAATATTTCCAAATTACAGTATTAGTAGATATTATGTAAGAACATTGTACACCAGTCAATATTGTACTCAAAAGTACAATAAAAATAATCATAATAAAAAGTGAGTCGTAATAGGAAGTAATCGTAAGAATTCGCGAAGTCTACAGTGTTCTCACATTCACATTGCTTTACTTTGACGATCGTCCAGTGTCGCTGTTACTACTTAACTGCGACCCTAATTAGCTCCAGTACAGTTGAATGACAGTTGGCGCCACACCTAGGTCATTGCTCTTTTACTTTATAAAATAACATTAAATTACCATTATCTATAGGTGCCCCTATTGACATTGACGTGTTGTCATTAGCTGCATAGAACTGGTTAAGACTTGAGGTACAAACACTTGCCAGTATCTTTCTTGATTCGATTAAATTAAAACTGCTTTACAGAGCACTTAGTCTGTTGATAAATATTGAAAGTTTATATCGAAACGAAAACGTGAAGATATAACTTGAAGATTTTGTTAATTGCTAAACACGCGAACGTGGTCCTTTTGTACGCAAATCATCATTAGAACCTTAATTTTTTATGTCATCGTAAAGATGCCTTAGGTGCTAAAATACAGACAGACATTATATTTTGAAGTTTTGCCAGCGACTTTGCTCGCGTGAAAATATATAGTTACCTATGTCACTCAATAGCATTCTACTGATAACAATTTTTTTAAAACACGGCTCAATAGTTTCCGAGTTTATTCATTACAAACAAAAATGCAAGTCTTTCCTGTATTGCTTTTGCCCGCTACTTTGTTCTCGTGAATGTCGGTTATAACGGACACGAAGTCTAAGTCAAAGTCATATAAAAATTACCCTATCTTCCTTGGGATTCTATCTTAATTCGTACAAAATTTCATCGAAATCGGTTCAGCAGTTTAACAGCGCAAGCGAACAGAGAGACAAAATTAGTATAGATTACTTATGTAAGGAGCAGTGGTGGACTAGTGTTAACGTAACGGTCCTCAATTAAAAGTTGTATGTCGTAGGACCAAATCAAGGCACCTTATCGTTCAGGAAACTAGAATGTCCTAAAACTATAAACTCGAAGACTTGCGTCATCCCGACGAACCCGCACTGGTCCCGAATGGTGAGTTATGTACCTATTTCTTCTCCTAGAGAGGAGGCCTAGATCCAACAGCAGTAGGAACATTTTATGGTCAATTATGATTTGATCATTACATGTTTACATGTGGATAGAGGGAGAGGGAGGCCAAAGAAAAGATGTATGGATTGTGTGAGAAGTGATATGAAAGAAAAGGGGAGTTAGCGATAGGAAGAAAAGAACGTGTTGTGCCGACCCCAAATAAAACGGGACAAGGGCAGAAAGACGATGATTACATGTTTGCTGTATGGACTTTAAAAGAGACTTTGACATCTGAGTTTGTTTCGGTGTTACTTCTCACCGGTCTCATCTAGTTTAAATTGACTTGTAAAAGTGAAAACTATTTGCAAAATAAATATCATTTATCAATATCTCAAGAACTAAATGCCAAACAGCGATATCGACACATATCTCCGTAACAATTTCATGATCTTTTAGCAAAGTAACGGTTCCTAGTATGTGTTAAGTATGAAACAATCCGTTACTTTCAAATAGCGACCCTAACTAATACGCTAAGCTACCGTAGTTTACCCTATTGCTACGACTATTGTTTTGCAAATAGGAAGATTTACAAGTAAATATTTTGAGGGCATGTTGCAACTGAAACCGTCAATAAGATTTACTGGTAAAGTAGTTTTTTATTTCAGTGGTTTTTTTTTACTGGGTGGGAAAATCATCTTATGACAAATCTCGCTCTTGGGCGGACATAGGCCTCCCCGAAGTGTCGCCACAATGAACGGTCCTGTGCGTCCCGCAACCATTACCAAGTCATCGGTCCACCTTGTAGGAGGCCTTCCAACGCTACGTCTTCTGGTAAGTGGTCGCCATTCCAGAACCTTTCGTCTCCATCGATCAACTGTTCTGCGAGCAATGTGCCCTGCCCACTGTCACTTGAGTTTGGCGATTCTTTGGGCTATGTCTGTAACTTTGGTTCTCCTGCGGATATCTTCATTTATGATGTGATCACGCAAGGAAACTCCGAGCATAGCCCTTTCCATTGCTCTTTGAGTGACTTTAAGCCTTCTGATAAGGCCTATTGTAAGCGACCACGTTTCGGAGCCATATGTCATCACTGGCAACACGAATTGGTCATAGACTTTCTTCTTGAGACACTGTGGTATATTGGACGAGAAGATACCGCGCAGCTAGTAGTTAGTTCCTCTGTGGCGTCATAAATGTCACTAAAGACCTAACCCATACATAACTTGCCTCATTTATTTACCTGACAAGCTGTAGCCAATACAAACTGCCGACAATTCAGTTATCACACGCCATTTCACTTTATAAGACCGACATGGCTAATGTCTGCGTCATCCTAGACCCAATACTTCGGACTTTGGCACGCCGGGGTGCGCGTGCGCAGAGAACGATGAAAGCATATTAATTCATGCGTGTACTTCTGGCACAGCCTTGTTTGGCCAAGTGCCTGAATGTTAGGTGCCACTTTAGTGTTGTTGGTTTCGATAGAGTTTAGACATTTTGAAAACTGACTATAAAAATATTTATGTAAGACATCATCTAGTTACTTCTCTCGCTCTATGGTGAAGCGAGAGGGCGTATCAAACTTTTACAAACTTAAACCACATCTATGTTCCTTCAGTTGCCTTTTGTGTTCTAGGAATACTCGTGGTATTCTTTTCATACTTTTGCCCATGGCCCTAGCAGGCATCGGTTCTGCTGGGCCGCTATAGTTTGCTGATATCTCTTTGAGGCGCACGTGGAAACCTACGAGCTGTCGACGACACGGGCTCAGTCCTTACAGGTAAGTATACCCAAGTAACATGGCGCAAGGGCCTTATTTCCTGAATGATGATTAGTTTGGCAATTAGTTTGGAGTAACAAATGGAGAAAATCTATCAGACATTTTGAACGGAGTCATTTTTCACATTGCTATAGTAAGGGAGCAAAGCATCTTCTTTTCGAGTCAATGGTACTTACTTCTATTATTATTTTGGCCCAGTAGGTTGCTACGTTAATTGCAACCTCTCGGTGACGTACATTTAGTCCTCCAAAGTAAAGGTATACGGGTACATGGGGTACTCCAACGTGTGGCTCATGTTCTGATCGAACCAAAGGGTTCATAAAACCTCATTTCCTCGAGTTGTGTTAGTAGCTGCTTGGGTGCGCAACCGATTTAATATTTTCTATAAAGGCTGCAATTTAAAACATGCCTAGATACTGACACAAACCATGTTCCGGTAATACTGTCTATTGGTACTACAGTTCTTAATATTGAAAGGAATTTGAAATTATATAACAAACTCACGGATTGGAATAACTTTCGCGAGTTAATTGACGAGAGACTAGAACTTAAAATAGCCCTAAAAACTAAGGACGACATTGACGCAGCTACTGAAATGATAACCACTACCATCCAAAAATGTTGCTGGCTCTGCACACCAGAAGCTAACGAGTATTCCCAACAACGTAAAGTCTATTCCGAAAGCATACGATTGCATATACAGGAAAAAAGAAGACTTCGACGAATCTGGCACACTAGCAGGCATCCGAGTGACAAAAGAGCGCTCAACAAAGCGACCAGGGAGCTGAAAACGCTAATATCTGAGGCTAATGCTGTCGCCCTAGAGACGTACTTAGAAAGTCTCTCGCCTACTAAAACCACGAACTATTCCCTGTGGAAGGCATGTAAAAATTTTGATCGACCTCTATACCACAAACCTCCACTCAGGACACGAGAAGGAAACTGGGCTAAAACCGCACAGGAAAAGGCTGACGCATTTGCACATCATCTTAGCCAAGTTTTTAGACCAAATGATGCAAACCCAAACATAGACGAATCTGATATAGACTCTATCCTCGACCAGGACCTTCAACTTGATTTACCACTGAAACCAGTGACACCCAAAGAAGTCGCTAGAAATATCAGATCTATGGATAATAACAAAGCCCCAGGGTTTGATCTCATAGACAAAAAGGTTTTGGAAGAGTTACCGCGTAAGGCAATAGTCTATCTTACCACACTATGTAACGCCATTCTCCGTGTGGGATATTTTCCAGATTTGTGGAAAGTCTCCCAGATCATAATGGTGCACAAACCTGGCAAACCAAGCCACGAAGTGACTTCATACCGACCCATTAGCTTGCTACCAGTTATGTCCAAGCTATTTGAGAAAATACTGCTGCATAGACTTACCAATGACCTTAAGGAAAAGTCTATCATTCCCGACCATCAATTCGGCTTTCGGAAGGAACATGCAACTACTGAACAGGTTCATAGAGCGTGCAGAGCCATTAGAAAATCATTTGAAAAAAAAGAATACTGCTCATCAGCCTTCCTTGACATACAGCAGGCTTTTGACAGAGTTTGGCATAAGGGGCTCTTATGTAAAATCAAATCACTTCTGCCACATACATATTTTGGAATTCTAAAATCATATATGTCCAACAGGCTATTTCAAGTCAAAGAAAACAACTGCACATCAGATTTCCATGATATCACCGCAGGAGTGCCACAAGGGTCTGTTCTAGGGCCAGTTTTGTACACCCTGTATACTTCTGACCTACCACAAAGCCCAGATATCACAGTTGCGACCTTTGCAGATGATACGGCCCTACTAGCTTCAAGTCCATGTCCCGTTCGGGCTTCAGAGCTCCTGCAAAGTGGATTACATAAAATAGAAAAATGGTTGAGTAAATGGAGAATCGCAGCCAATGTGTCGAAGTCAGTGCACATTACTTTTACACTTCGCAAAGAGGACTGTGCTTCAGTTACTCTTAATGGTATACAACTTCCGCATCAAAATACAGTAAAATATTTGGGATTACACCTGGACCGCAGACTCACCTGGAAAAAACATATTCAAACAAAAAGAGATGAGGTGAACTTAAAATATAGGGGTCTCTACTGGTTGTTGGGTAGAAACTCAAAACTAGGAATCGATAACAAGATTCTCATTTATAAAACTATGCTGAAGCCAATCTGGACCTATGGCATTGAACTCTGGGGTTCGGCATGCGACTCCAATATTATGATTATACAAAGGGCACAAAACTACATTCTCAAGCAGATATCAAATGCGCCCTGGTTCATCAAAACAGAGGAGATCCATGAAATCTTGAACGTGCCAATGGTTAAAGAAGTGATCAACTGCCATGGTGGCAATTACAAATCACGTCTTCAAAAGCACCCAAACAAGCTAGCGGGACAGCTTACTATTCCTGAAAGTATTCGCCGACTGAAGAAACGGCGTGACATCTTTGATTAGAAAAGTCACCTATAAATGTGACTACTTTCAAGGAAGGGCAGGCCCCACAGGGGGCAGCACCCTACATATAATCCAGACTACATCCCATCTGTTTATAGTCTACATGACTGATTACATGATAAGAATAATACAAAAAAAAAAAAAAAAAAGGCTGCAATTTACTTCCAACTGGCCATTCATTAAGTTTCAAGAAGTCGAATGGTTCGATGGTCCTTCTTCCCACCACTTGAAAGCAATTAGAAAGAGTGAGATAATTGTGCCGATGTCACAAAACGAATACACCTCTTAAATCAATATATCCTTATTGCTGAAAAGTACTTCGGAGATACAATTCGTTATGAGAATGTAAGGATATAATAATAAATTGCTGGGTTAATCGATTGTGCAGTTCCTTATTGCGTAGTAAGTGAAGCTATTAGCTGAAACTGCGCTACCGGTGTGCAATTTCATATGAGTATCTTCATAATATTTTCATACAAAGAAAAGGACAAATGTAATGCATAACTTCATAAAGTGCTTATAAAATTTTACGAGAAAATTGTGAACTATTAGGCTAGCTAGGACATGTCTGCCGCATGCCTGACGAGCTGTGGGCTCTTGTAACACAGAATTGGTCCCGACAGAGTGACACTAGGCTACAGTAGACCACGAAGGAGATGGCAAGACGACCTGGATGTGTTCCTAAAGTATTGGTAAGAAGAAGCGGAAAGCCATGTTTGGTGGTTGGAATGAAGAGAGACCTTTGGCTAGTAGAGGGACAACACGGGCTAGTAATAAAAACTCGGGCTTAGATAAACATTTTGGTTCTACTAATTGTAAATGTTGAGTAAACTTTACAAGTAGGTACATCAAGTAGGTATATCTTTCATCAATGTAATTTAACTCAAGATTACAGATATCAAAACTGGCACGTTTATAAATACTCATTACAATAACTAAATACAATTTAATAGTTCAAATTCGAGGTCATATGGAATTAAATTTACTTGCGTACATAAAAGATAAACTAAACTATGTGATAACCTTTTACGATGAAAGAATATCACACAAATTTTATAATCAAACTAGTTGCCACCCGCGGTTTTGTCTGAGAAATTAGTACTATCCACCTTTATAAATTATTGCCTATGTGTTAATCCAGGATATAAGCATAACCAAATTTCGCCTAAATCCGTTCAGCCGTTTGAACGTGAAAGAAATAACAAACATACATAACTTATGCCTTCTGTGATACGAGTATATTTAATTGCTATTTCATTAAGTATATATATATATATATATATATATATATATATATATATATATTTGCCTCGTTATTCAGTTGCGCTTTAAATTGAACTAGTAAACACTAGAGAATATGCATGAAAAAAAAACTAGGTTATCTAAACAGTTTCACAATAAATATTCAAAAACAGAATACTTATTTGAAAAGAATATCAAATTTGGTAGAAAAGCAAACAAGATATAAAAACGTTTGAACAAATACATGTTCCTCTCGCTATGACGTAGTTTTCTATGGCGGCTTATTAGAAAAGGTCTTGTTATTGTTTATGCAAAGTTTCAATAAATAACATTCATAATTGAAAATTCAAAACACAGCAAAGTTATTAGCGTTTGTTTATATCCCAAAATGTCACTCAAATTATTGAAATACTGTACAGGCTATTAATTGTTACTGTCTGATAAAGAAATAACTAAATAATTAATATTATTAATAACGCCGTTCCAAAACGAGAACCAGACAGTTTCGAAATCTCCAAATCAGTCCCTCGCCTGCTACAAAGAATTTCTTGTTTACATGCTCTGACAGATAGCGCGAGTGGTATCGTGTAAGCTTCTTATTAATTTGGCGAGGAATGTGATTACTTGCGATCGCAATTATCTCACAGATAATTACGATTCATGCCTATTGTTGTCAGAAAGTGATTCGAGACTTTTCTACGGTATCGTATTTTTTTTTACCGGTTTTCCCAGTGTGTACCTACATGATAAATTTAGCACCTGTTCTTGTAACGTAAATGGTATTTTTGGTAAAATATTGGTCCTTGACTTTCGCGAGTTAATTGATTCTGTAATATTATATAATTACAAATTGTATTTTAGTGAAATACGTGCTAAACTCCTTTTACTAAGGCTCCTCGCCCACGGCGACTTTTTGTAGCGGTGCTATAGCGCGTTCGCATCGATGCAGTCGCGATGCTGTAGCACGTTAGTAGCGTGTTGGCATATTTTCTATAGCGTTAGGAAAATGCGACTAACGCACGTTAGTAGCGATGCCGCGATGCTGCAAAACGCGCGACTGAATAATTAAAATCCGACAGTGCGAGTCGGACTCGCGCTCAGTGCGCGATTACGAAATTGAACTGTTTGTACAGTTCAATTTCCGAATTGAGTTACGAAGATTTTTCATAACCGCAAAAAGTTTTTTTTTGTAACGTAACAACAAATTTACAGTTTTCAGATTTTTTCCTACACTTGTGCTCTTGTCGTTTCTTGCGACATAGAAGTTTGATTTTTTCACAGTTTCAAGGGATCGCAGACCTGAGTATATGGTTTTGATTTCAACTCGATACCTCCACGCGTTCCCGAGATATAGGGTCTTGACAGACAGACAGACGGACGGACAACAAAGTGATCCTATAAGGGTACCGTTTTTTCCTTTTGAGATACGGAACCCTAAACGAATAAATAAAACAAAGAGCAAATTAATTTAGACTAACATAAGTATAGTTATAGTACCGGATGACATAGCTAATGAAATTTAAGATGAATCAGATGTCAATCAGCAGAAAGTATTGGATACGGAATATTGTTACGATACATCATGATCATTAATTGGATGCCAAAACGATCAGACGTACATTTGTACTTAGCGCAGTAATTTCAATGGTCTTCATTGCAAATATTATGACAGGTTTAAGTTTAATAGTAATATTAACTGAGTTTCAAGTTAAATTGATAAAACAATCAAAATTATGACACGGAAAAAGTCAACACTGCAAAGGTTCTCATTAGTAGTGAAGAAGATTGTTATCATAAGAAAAACAACACGACACTAAAGTACAACAACAACAGAAAAATAAACAACACAAGAGCCAAACAGAAACACAATGGTAAAAGTTAAGGAAATCATTAAAAGGTTACTGATGAGTATTTTGTCCATAGATTTTGACGTCAATCAAATCCAAGACCTTGGTTTATGGTTTTTCATTGAATTAAAACCTGATGATTGTCTTTCCTTTCAAAAACCATGACTCACTTGCTAATCCTGTAGAGGTCATCAGCAAAAAAAAAAACAGATTCAAGTTCTTCCTTACAATTTCCCTGATTTATATCCAAGGTTTGATTTAGGGCCAATTATATTTAAGTATTTGCATTAGCATAAGCATAGCATAATCAGCCTTTTAATGTTCCCACTGCTGGGACTCAGGCCTCCTCTCTCTAGGAGAGGGAATGGGCCGTAATCACCACGCGGGCCCAGTGCAGATTGGTGAATGTCACGTCTTCGATTTTTTTTTGGTATTTGCATTATTACCTACAAAATATGATAAATAGTGCGCTTGTCTTGAATGTGAATTACTATATATATGTGTTCATATTCATCGTGCGTACAGCTAAGCAGTGGAATTCCCTGCCGGAGTCATTTTCTGAGAGGTAGCGCCTCCGATTTTAAAGTCAAGAGTGTGTAGGTTCCTTCTAGGTAAGCGTGCTCCATCGTCGAGCACATCGTGGCTTTTCATCAGGTGAGACTCAAGCGCGAGTCTATCAAAAGAAAAAAAATTGTTTCTATGTTTCATTATATGTAATTTTTTTGACGACGAGCAAATCGTTATTCGGCTATTCGAAGCTCGCCGCCCGGCCATTCGGCAAGGGCCTAGCCCGAGTCGATGGTATGTAGTTTTCTTAAAGAGTCATGTCAGCAAAGCTGTAGGGACGCAGTAGGGCCGATGCCTGTTAGAGCTACAGGAACGTTTAAAAGAGTTACCGTGAGCTTAGAACGCAAATGGTAAATTAAGGAACAAAGTCTGACACGCCTTCTTGCTCCAGATCAACTGAAAAAGGGCGGGAGGATGATAATAATGCTTTCAGTTAAAAACATCGCGTTATCATTTTTATAATAACAGCCATTGAGACGTTTTTACCAGAATCCAAATGAATTTCTATATCAATACGGCTCGAAGGACCAGATCCATAATTCATCCATCAAACAAATGTCTCTCTTTAAATCAACTAAATATATTTAGAATACACGTACCTAATTTGCGTTCTAAAAATATGTAGATTGGTTCCACCCAGGTCTAAAAACATGTACATAATTTAGGCTAACAAATTGAGGGTAGGAAAATCAATAACAGCCGACGGCTACGACCATAGGGGCTGTTGGAGGCTCGCCAAATTGTCTGTTTGTATTGATCAGCAGTTTTTGTACTAGACTTTATTACACAAGAGAAACTGGAAGCCTGGAATCTTTACCAGTAATAAAATAAAGCAGTAATACCAGCCTTTAACTGTCTTAGAGATGGGGAAAGATCACTCCTCATTCAAAGAAGACTAACCCCCGATTTCTGAATTAAGCATTTGAAGTTGTATTTCTCAAACTCTACTTTAGCCTGAAAACCTGTCAAAATTTGGCGTTAGAGTACGGTTTGAGACATACTCCGCCCTAAAGCATTAATCACTACGCTTTCACAATGCGGGTTACTAAAATATGTATGGATTAGCTTTTCGGTGTTCCTATAAATAGACACTTTGAAGTCAAATAAAATCCGAAGGAGAATAGATTTTTTTAATTTTAGATTTGCTTTGAATTATGATTTGATTGATGTTAAGCGATGATGTCGTCCGCGATGGAACACGCTTTCTTAGAAATAACCTATTCACTCTTGACTTAAGACTCTCGGATTGTAGCTATCAGGAAACACAGACTCCAGTTGGCAATTCAATTCCTTAGAAGCATGCAAGATGAATGTGCTCCTAAAATATTTTGCACGTATCGGGATGTCTACAATGTATCGCTAAAGCATCGCTGTACGTCTTGGGGAAAACCTTCTACATACGTTGTCTCATAAATAGTGATGCAAAGTGTCTTAACGGAAGCGGAAACAGATGTCAAAAGTAAATCTTTACGGATGCGGAAGCGGAAGTGTTAATACTATAAAGAAAAAGTATAATTAATTATTTAAAAAACAACAGAAGGTTCACGTCGTATTCACGTCACGAGGCGCGGTGATGCTCAGAATGAACTAAAAATATGTAATAATAAAGAAACTCGTTACGACACGTATGTGTACCGCCCCCCCCCCCCTCTTCCGATGCGTCCAGTCGTCCACGCGCCCCCTACCCCCGCGCTCCTCATTGTATTCTTCCGTTTAAGAGTCTTGTTATAAATTTTGCGGAAGCAGAAGCGGAAACGAAAGTGAAAAAGCTTGCGGAACTTCTGCAGAAGCGGAAGAGGAAGCAGAGATCTGTTGCAACACTACATAGGGGCCGTTCAAGTATTACGTAAGCACTATTGGGGGGCGGAGGGGTCTTTGTTTTGCTTATTTTGGATGACATGGGGGGTAGGGGAGTCTAGATGATGATTACGTCATCGGTAGTTATTTACTTTTTTACACGAATGGCAACCCTCACATTATCTATGCTTGAAAACGAAACGCATTTTCGAGAATTCCCGCAAGTAATGCATACGTTTAGGCACTCGCTTTAGAACCGATTAGGGGAATTACCGCGCGCTATTCACTTGTCTAAATTTCCTCTGTCAGTGTATTGTTTTGTTTGGATACTATAGCGCGTAGACGTATTGTAAGCATAGCAAGCTATTTGAAACGACATATTTAAATAAGATGTCGTTTCAAATAGACAAATCCAAGTTATACCAAAAATTGTTTGAAAGTTTTAAAAAATCTCATACAAGTACGAAAGTACAAAATGTACAAAAGTTAGTTAACGAAGTGTGGCGAAATTATAAATTACAAGCAAAGTCCGACAAGGAACTAGATATTATTGTATCTAAGAGAATTGAAGAAGAATTGCAAGCGGTGACTAAGAATAAATCCAATCTACTACATTTTTTTTCCAAGGTGAGTGACGAAATCATTTTAGGTACTTATGAGTACTAGAAATATTAGAAATCGCCAAAAAGTTTCTCTTTACATTTTGTAACAATAATTTAAACGTTTTATGATTAGAAAATATTATGGCCTATCTCAAAGTATAGAGGTAATATTCATTATACAGATTTATTTTTTAAGATTGACTCCGTCAATTGGTTACAAAATACAGGGTGTTAGTTTTCTGTATGTGATGGGTTCGATTCCCGGCTTTAAAGATTATTATTAAAGCCATAGGGCTTTAAATAATCTTTAAATGCAGTTTTTTATCACATACTTTGTATTTATGTAGCTTAATAAGAGAATCTTTAACAGAACCCATAGAAAGTTTTTATTTTTAGGCAACGACTACCTGTAAACCTGCAGAAAAAACACAAATTATACAGCCAGCTTCAAATATCAAAAAACAGGAAGAAGATAAAATAAAACCCGGTAATGAATCACAACAGCAATGCGAAAATAATGATAATGCAGATAAACAGAGAGCAAAACCTTCTCAGGAAGCTATGAAAAATAAGATTGCTCTACTCGAAAAAAATCTGAATGCTTTGTATTCTGCCAGAGATACTATGCCAAGCCGTGCTGAAGTTGATAAACAGATCATTAAGTTGCGCGAGGAAATAAAAACATCAAAACAGTCTTTAAACAGGAAGATTCAAAACGCAGTTGCCCAGAAGAAACACAGGGATGGTATGAAAAGAAAGTTAGAAGATATTTGTCATGAAAATCCAGAAATAAAAAAAAGACTATCTCTGAGGGATTCAGTGGGACGCCCTAATCTTGAAAGCAATCAACCATCACTATTGAAAACAATTGCGGATATAGCTTTATTTGGGAGTGCAGCAGATGATAGAAGACGAACGGAATCTATTCGCAGCGTAAAAACTCTTGATGAACTCACAAATGAATTACGTAAAATAGGATTTGATATTAGTCGCAGTGGGACATATCTTCGTTTGATTCCCAGAAAATCTAATTCTGTAGAAGGACGAAGACATGTATCGACAGTCCCTGTTAAGCTCATTCGGGCTCAAACTGATCACCACAAGAGCCACTTAGATAGCAAGTTCGCTGAAACATCAATCCATTATTTAGAGAACATAGCATCCATACTTGGACCAGATCAAGTATTTTTCATATCTCAAGATGATAAAGCTCGAGTCCCTATTGGCGTAACTGCGGCAAATAAGCAAGCACCTCTTTTAATGCACATGGAATATAGAATCAAATTGCCTGACCACGATTGGGTAATCGCTGAACGTCATAAATTAATACCATCTGTTTATGCTGGTATCAAAATCACTTCCAGTATGCTAGGACAACCGCAAGCTGTTGGATATTCTGGACCAACATACATCGCTATTCGAAGTGGAAAGCATAGTTCATCTACTGCTCATACTCATGCTCAGGATTTCGAGACGCTTCTCGAACTTGAAGAGTTTCGACCATTAGCTAAAACTAACCATGGACTAGTAAAACCAGTGGTAATCATGACGGTTGATGGAGGGCCAGATGAAAATCCGCGTTATCAAAAAGTCATAGGGTTTGCTATACAACACTTTAAGCGACATGATCTCGATGCATTTTTTTTAGCTACCAATGCTCCTGGAAGAAGTGCGTATAACAGAGTAGAACGCAGAATGGCTCCTCTTAGTCGGGAACTGGCTGGTTTAATATTGCCTCATGACCATTTTGGGTCTCATTTGGATGAACGTGGCGTTACAATTGATGAACATTTAGAAAGATCTAATTTCGAATTTGCAGGAAATGTATTAGCTGAAGTATGGAGTTTAATGGAAATTGATGGCTATAATGTTACTGCAAAATATGTTGGAGCTGGTGAACAAGATGTTCCTGATTTCCCAGACATTAAATGGTATTCAGAACATGTGCGTGAAAGCCAATACTTGCTTCAAATTGTAAAATGTAGAAATACAGAATGCTGTCGTCCAAGAAGTGGCCTATTCAGATTACTAGACAACAGGTTTCTTCCACCACCTGTAAAAGTAAAACAAACAGTTGATGACTTGGTTTTGGATGAAGGAGGGCAATTTCTTGATCTTCCAGTCAATTTAGCTCTACGCTTAAGTGCTTCACTCAAAGATTTCCTCCAAATGCCCTACGATTATTTTTGTCCGACGGTAAAATTGAGGCTATCAAGTCGAACATGCAAAACGTGTGGTCTTTATCATGCTTCCGTCAAGTCACTAAATCGTCACATCGAGAAGATCCATAAAAAAAAAAACACGCACACTGATAAGAAAATTAGACCTGTAAGAGTCGCTGCTCGTCGTGCTAATGAACTGATGTGCATTATTCAAAATTTAGAGCACCATGATGTTGAATGGCTCGATGAGAACGACGTAGACATTCCAAAATCGGATGAAAGTGAGCAGATTCACAACACTGAGCAGCAATCTAATGTTATCGAAAACTTAGAATCATGGATTCGGGTTTCATGGACTGAAGACTGTTAATTTGAATTTAATATGTGTACCAAAAATTTAAAATAAGTTTGTTATGTTCATAAGATTATAATATTTTTGTCCCTTACTCTATGTTGAATACTGTATCAGTAAAATCTAATCTCTATCCTAAATCTATTCTTATTTTTGAAATTATAAATATAACATTATAATCATAAATAAAAAAAGATACATTTATAATTGAAAAATGTTTACGTAAGCATAGGGGGAAGGGGTAAGAGCTTTGCTTACTTTTGCTGACAAGGGGGATGGGGGGGTAAATAATTGTAATAAATCTGCTTACGTAATATTTGAACGGCCCCATAGGATTATACCATTTTGATTTTAATTTCTAGTTTTTATTACCAGCTTCAGCCGTTTTATTATGACTACTAGTTAATAGTTGATTGAAATGCGAGTAAGTATAATTTGTTTTCTGCCTCCGTTTAAACGTTATGTACGTCAAATCTCATCACACTGCACAGTTTTCTCTTCACGTATTCATATAATTATTATTAGCTGCACTTGTCTTTAATCATCTATTTTATGTTAGTTAAAATGAGACGGGCGCCATTTTGTTCTTGTTTATGATTTCACGTATTAATATTGTATAATGATTGGGCCGAGTTTCCCTCAAGTGGCACTAACTATGAATATTTTAATAAGCTTTAAAACGCGAATCACGTTAATTATACGTGAAACTTAATCAGTCGGAAATGCTAACTGTTCAGCTGATTTCACTGAGGAAAACTTAATCGATAGCCAAGCTTATTAACTAACAAAGAAAACACTAACGTCTGCTTGTTCTTAATTGAGATTGTCGGTCTCGTCTTTGCTTATTTCTAATCTGGATTTATCTTGTTTAGCTATTGACGAGATATAATCGGTACGTTTGTCTAGTCATTTTTTGCCCAGACGCCAGAATACCAGCTCTACGTCATTTATTGTTTTGAATATAGTAGCATTATGCTGATGTAGGTACCTTTTTTGACCTCACACAGATTTTTGATCAATTGTTTTATTATTACTTTTACAATGTGGCACGAGCCTGTCAATAACAAAAATAAAAAGGCGGCAAATACATAGGATTTGTTAGAATGGGAAAGACCAAATTAAATAATCATGAAAACTTCGTAGTCCTTCTAAACGAAGTTTTACCAATCAAAATGTCTTATTTAGAGCACAAAAACAACCTAAATTGGTACCTTAAGAGCTTCCTTTTCGAGGTACATTTTCATACAACCGCTCTTACGTGATTATGTTATTACACATCTTTCTCTAGATATTATATATTTTGGATACACAACTATCTTGTGGATATTATCTAGGCTTCTATAGAAATCAAAACACAAATTTTTAAAACTAATCTAGTAAAGACCTCCAAAAATCTGCTATTTTACGTGAACTTTGGCTCTCCTTAATATGCTCATACATATATTAAAAATATAAAAAAGTACATCAATAGAAGCCTTGCACCTTTAATCGAGATTCTGAATGACGACAATTTTTCTAAAAAACTTTTAAGGGTTTTTAAAAACATGTATTTCCTGGAAAGAGTTTTGTGAAATATTCGAGTAAACCACAGAATTACCGAATGCCAACAGAATTTTCAGGTATTATCTCTCTTTTTTTGCATTGCCTCTTCATCGCGTTGGATGAAGCAACAAGCTTTTAAACCATGCTTGATGTTGACGATAGGCAAGTGGAAAAGGACCCTCTTAAAACATATTGAAACACTTTTTTGCTACAATGCTTTTATTATCATGAAAATCTCTCATCAGACTTTACACAAGTCATATTGAGTAGCGTAAGTTTCCCGCGCCTCGCCACATTGAGCCTCAACAAACCGTATCTCTCAAGTGTGAGAAAGTACTAACACAAATACTTTACTGAACTGCACGCTAGAGTTGCGTGGCAGACGTGTTTGTACGGGCATCTTACGCATGACAATTTACAAGAAGCCACTAATAAAATAAACAAGTGTTGGAAATACTTTCACTAGCAGATCGAATGGATAATGCCTCGTCGTAAATGTGTTGACTGTACAGAAGACTGTTTGTAACCATCGGCGCGTAGCACGATTAAAATGTGTGAATCTCCTCCACCTTATAGTAAGGAACGACAAAGAAGCCGGTCTTCACAGGACATGGGGGTTTCAGGAGGCTTCTGTTTCGGATTCAGTTTAAAGAATCGGCCACCGTAGGTGCGGGTTTGGGAATGACGAGCAATAGGTAGCTCGCCGTCCGGTAAAAGCCCGAGTCGAAGGCTAGCTGTAGTTAGGGTTGCCAACCGTACTCTAAAATAGAGTATTGTACTCAATATCATGTAGGCGTACTCTATAAACTATAACACTAATAGAGGACGCTAAAGTACTCTTTTTTGCACAATGTTTGCTATCCTAGTGCCAATCACGCATAATTATATGCATACTTATTATCATAACCAAAAAGTCGACTTTACCGAGAGAGTCTTTACGATCATGAATGTGAAGTGGCGGGAAGAGACAAACGGGACTTTATTGAAATTTATTAAAAATGAGCTCCTGATCTAAGTAAACTTTAGTTAAAATGTTTAAAAACAATGAAAAATTGTTGTCCTGCAAAAAAAAAACAAAAAATACCTTTTTATTTATTTTTTTATAAATTATACTCTTTTTTATAAGTCCTTACTCTTTATTTACCTCCTTTATAATCAGATATAGTCTATTTCTTTAAATAAAAGTTGGCAACCCTAGTTGTATTCCACGTGCGCTTCACAGACATCTCAGCAAATTGAACAAGGCTAGAGATGTAGAATTGTTCGAAAGAGGTTGCTTCTCTACCAGAGATGTGCTATGCAGCTATGCTGCAACGATGTAATAGCTATGCTGTGAAATTATGTGACCGTTTCCATTGATACTAATCTGTGTAGCGGTGCGCGTAAGATGTCCTATGAAGATGCGCCGCCGCTAAGTAGCTGCGCGAGGAAGATGCGCAGTTGGAACTAAGCAATGTATCTATAGTAGGCAAGCGGTACATAGCTACACGAATCGCGACATAGCACGCGCCCATAGCAGTAGTTATAGCACGCATCCTTCCATATAAAAAACATATCTTAGTTGAATCCGTTTCCACCAGTGCTAACCTATGTGCACCATTTGACTGGCCTGTTGGTCTAGTGGTTATTGACCCTGACTGCTATGCCGGAGGTCGCGGGTTCGATTCCCACCCAGGACAAATGTTTGTGTGATGAGCACGATCATTTGTTCTGTGTCTGGGTGTAATTTATCTATATATGTATGTGTTTAGAAATATATAATTATGTTTATCAGTTGTCTAGTACCCATAACACAAGCTCTGCTTAGTTTGGGACTAGACGGCGATGTGTGATAGTTGTGGAATTATTATTATTATTATTATTAAACCAATCAATCTGAATGGTGGATAGGGATGCGTTTGATCATCCCTAGCAACGTAGCACAGCACATCTGGTGGAAAAACACCCTTACCGTGGCCCTGGAACGCAAAGGGCAACTGAAAGAACACACGTGGATTCAGTAAAGGTCTGACACTCCCCCCGCTCCTAAAACAGCGGGAGAAGATTTTTGATGATTTCCCATCTCAAAAAAAAAGAGCGGAGTTTTAGTCTGTAAAAGCCCGCCATGTCTTTCATCCTAGAAAGATATCTCAACATATTTGAAAGGCATATACGAACCAGGTTATCTCTATAATAAAGGTTTATGATGGCGGTCAACAAAAACAACTGTTGTAGACGTCACAGCTGTGATATTAATTTTGCTACAAGCAATGCCAACGGATCCTTTAGTTCAGAAAGATAATAAATTTACTTAATAATAAACGGATTGTTTAATCAGCATGTAGAAGAAAAAATATTGCCAAGTGCTCGAGTCGGACTCGCGCGCGATGGGTTGCGTACCGTCCGTAGCAAACTAACGGGATAAAAGTCACGTTTATTTTATGGGAGCCCCCAATTACCTATATATTTAATAATATTTTGTTTTTAGAATTTGTTGTTATAGCGGCCACAGCGGAAGTTAATGATAGCATGACGAGTGACAGGGCAGAATGGAAGAAAAAAACATGTTGCGCCGACCCCAAAATAACACGGGACAAGGGCAGGAAGATGATGATGATGATGTTATAGCGGCCACAGAAACAAATCATCTGTGAAAATTTCAACTGTTTAGCTGTTTAGTTATGCAATAAATAATTGAGTATTGAGTATGACAGGCTCAATCTCATGAGATAGAGCCTGGTGACAGCCAGACGAACAGAGGAGTCATAGCAATAGGGTTCCGTTTTTAAGTTTTAGGTACGGAGATCTAAAAAGGTCTTCATAAATCTCGTATCTAAATAAAAAAACACAAAGCATATTTTTCAATTGTGAACAATAAACGCAAAGAACATTCAGAGGACGAGCCAACATATTTTTCACACAGCTTTAATAACATCTGTCCAAACAAAACTAAAGAAAAATGTTTGTGATCATTAGTGGTTGGTAAATAATCGTTCAACATGATGTAACCTATTGATGCTAACACAAAAAGTTACTGTGGACTATGAGAATATCAAACAACCATATTTGCCATAGAATCAATCAAATTCAAGAGGAAAATTGCCACCGTTTAATTTTGTATGAACAAGTTTGATTACTTACGTTCTTGGATAAATTTCCTATAAATTGAACGCATTATATTTTATAGTCTCTACCCTCAAATTTTGTTTCTTTTTCGTTTGTATTTGTAAAGTCATATTCCCGCCACCATTTTGTTTATGGCGCCCCTGCAGTTTGACAGTTCTTGTTCGTGAAAAGGAGAGGATCATTGGCAATAATGCACTCTTCGAACCTTCAAAGTCTTGCGCCGCGTTGCTAGCCTGTCGGTTTTCCACCGGTTACCTTTCGAGGAGTGAGCCCGACCGGTGTCGATGCGCCACCGGTACTTGGTGGACATCCCGTACGCACAAAACGTTTTAGGTACAGCTTCATTGTGTGTACAGCTAAGGAGTGGAATTCTATGCCGGAGTCTGTGTTTCCTGATGGCTACAACCTAGGATCTTTAAGGATAATCTAATCACACTTTACTAATGTAATAAAGGCAAAAGTTTGCGTGCGTCTTTGTATGTTTGTTACTTCTTGACGCTGAACAGCAGAACAGATTTGGATGCAATTAGGAAAAATAATTGAAAACCAGCGCTGGGTGTACACCCAGCAAATGCTGCTCACCCTTTCGATGCGGGCACGCTCGGCGTATTGTTGTGTACTAATAAAAACTTATGTTCTTTTTTACTTTCCGTTTATAACCGTTGTGAGCAGTGGTGGCCGAGTGATAACGGTCCCGACTTACGAGTTGTAGGTCGCGGGTTCAAACCCTGCCAGGCACATTACTTTGTACATAATTCATTTCATCACCAATGCTCACAAAACGGTGAAGGAAAACATCGTTAGGAAACCGGCACTGGGCCCGCGTGGTGGGTTACGGGCCATTCCCTCTCCTAGAGAGGAGGCATAAGTCCATGAAAAAAAATACTGATTATGCTATTATGCATATTATGCATATATGACATAGCACAACGGTTATAAACCGTTGTGCTATGTCCGTCCCGAATATAAGTTCTTTCTATTTGATGACCTGGAAACAGCACATAGGGTACCTTTTATCCTGGGAATATGTTCCCAGGATAAAAGGTACCCTATGTGCTGTCTGTCTGGGACAATTTTCTAAAATCACGCGGGCGAAGCTGCTGGCCGCAAGTCGAGGCCACTGTACTAGACCACTACAATACAACCAAATTATGTAATACTTTTTGCACATAACACGCTTGATAAGCCACGCGACACATTATATACGTTTCACCTATTCAGAACAATGGATACATAATTTTGACCGTAAAATGATTTCACGTAAAACGTAGTTTATACACTTGCTTTTGTCGATCAGCAGGTTTGATAAATTTATTTCTTCGTTGAGCAAATGATTAATAATAATAAAAAGAACCAAGATTTTTCCGAGTTTCATTGCACCATTTAATTTTTTTAGAGAAACAGAATTATGACAAACATTTAGAAAAATAAAACGGTCCAGCGATTCACAAGTGATGACTTCACAACGAACAACATTTTTTACACATATGTATCGAGTGATAGATAAGGATAAGATGAGAAAATGTAAAATAGATATAGATACTCATTGCTGATTTCAGAAGCCTACACAACACATTTATTGCTCGCAGAACAGATGGTTGATGGGGTTTTGTAGTGGCGACCGCGTACCGAAAGACGACAATTTGGCCCGAAAACCTGGTGAGGCTCGCGGGAGTCTGATGGATGCGAGACGCACTTCAGAGAGTCCTATATCCAACATTGGATATCAATTGACTGAAGCGATAATGATGATTCATACGTTGATTCAAACTCCCCAATAAGCGTAATAAAATCGCGCGACAATTGGCTGCTGCCGTGGGAAGACGCGAAATAAACAGTGCGGCGTTCTTTACAATAACAATATAAACACGGGAACATTTTAACGTCAATAAATAACTGTTTTACATCGTACGCCAAGTGAAATTAACGAGGTGATAAAGACAGCGATGGATGGAGGAAGATACAATCGCTTTCTAACTAGATACGAGCAGATTGATAAATGAACGAGCTTGTAGAAGAACTGTTATGTAATGACAAAAACGATGGTGTGAGGAATGGGCGTGGCACTTGCGCTTTCATTAGTTACGAAGATGACGCCCTTGAAGAGAATAATGATAAAAGTATGGAAGTTAAGATGTTTGTTGATATGTCGAAAAATATGTGTGATGGCCCAGTGGGAACGGAACTACATTAGACCGACGACGAACACATGAGCCACGACGTAGCTCTACAAGTCTAGTTCCCATATAAAATGTATGGAGACCGACGCACCCAGATCGGCGTACGTGGCCCACGTGTGCCCAATGTAGTTCCCACGTGTACCTTTAACCACTGGGACATCACACATGGGCTTCCAGACTAACTGGAAACGGCTGAATATCTGTGTTTTACATGGAGCGACTGCCCATTAGGCGTGAGCAACACGATATTCCTTGGATAGACTGATGGTCAGACTTTCTGGCGTCTGGCTACCCGTTACGACCGTCGAAGATCTACGAATGACGACCGGGACCAACGGTTTTTGGTGCTACACGCAACTATGGTGACAAAATATTCGCAGATAATACGCAAGAGCACTACGTAAGAAAAATATTGTGACGTGTAGCTCAACAACGCCCAAACGATGTGACAAGTCGGAATTTCGAGTATGTCGGTCTGTTCTATTTTGGTCCGTGTGCGTATAATTAAGTAGTTTTACGCCCACATTGTCTTGTGAGCCGTGTAAAACTATCGTATGTCAATCACCACGCGCTACACAGGTTATTGACTAGCCTAAAAAAGCAAGACGATGAAACTAGTAACCTATTTAGTTTCCGAGAATTGTACAACTCGAAAGACAAACATGCATGTTTTATGGTTCTTTTAATGGAAAATCATCAAATGACTTCTTTCGCTCTAAAATGGAGCGACAGACGTGTCAGACTTACTGACAATAATCACGAGTGTCCTTTAGTTCAGGGAGCAGTGGTGGCCGAGTGGTAACGGCCCCGACTTACGAGTTGTAGGTCGCGGGTTCAAATCCAACCAGGCGCATTACTTTGTGTAATTTATTTCATTACTACTGCTCTCAAAACGGTGAAGGAAAACATCGTGAGGAAACCGGCATGTCCTAGAACCAAAAATTCGAAGACGTGACATTCACAAACCCGCACCGGGCCCGCGTGGTGGATTATGGCCCATTCCCTCTCCTTGAGAGGAGATCTGAGTCCCATCAGCGGGAACATTAAAAGGCTGATTATGCTTTATGGTATGTCCTTCAGTTTTCCTTTGCTTAGTCACTCTTTCAAACGTTTCCGCAGTGTTTAATGTTAGCTCCAGGATGCTATAAACTAATTCGCGTAAATGGTTCAAGGATCCTAACCGTGTGCCGTATATTCAACAACTAGCTGTCCCCCGTGAGTTCACCCTGGTATCTTTAGGTGGTGCTCCGCTCGTATAGGTCGTTCAATGATGTAATACAGCCTATAACATTCCTCGATAAGTGATTACATATAAGATTAAACGAACTTTTCTATTCGAATGAGTAAGTTCTTGAGATTAGCGGATTTAAACAAACAAACTCTTCAGCTTTATAATACTTGTATTGTATAGGAGATTACATTGAAATAAAGTAATTCTTTTCAAATTTCCTTAGCGTAATCACCGCAAACTATCAATAACGTTATATGATACTAAATAACTCAATTTACTTCAGAGAAAGCAACTCTATATTATGTAAGTAGTAATTAATTTCGAGAACTGGCAGCTAATGAAGCAAGCCAGACTGAATGGTTCGTAGAAATATGAGCTAATAAAGTTGAACACGAAGGGTGCTTCCTACGTGGAGCATCGAGCAGAGCGAAAATAGTAAACATAATAATTTATTTGGTGACCAATATCTCACCAGATGAAACACAGTCGACGATAGAGCACACTTGCCTAGATAAAAATTATTCAGCCTAAAAGATCCTCAGGTTGTAGCTCAGGAACCAGAGACACCGGCAAGGAATTCCATTCCATAGCTGTACGCACAATGAATGTAATCCCAAAACGTTTCGCGCGTATGGGTGGAATGTCCACCGTGGGAATTGTACGATATTGACTAGAGAAGCCTTTTCCCAAGAAGTATGTTAGGGTCGGCTACTAGCTAAGAAAAGGCATAAGAACACAAACAAATCCACAAGATTCCATATATAAATAATAACATAAAAATAGTACTTTTACTATAGGTTTATTTCAGAGATGTTACGAAGTTTTGATTCCGATTCCGAAAGGTCGGAACTTCCGATTGATTTTCCACTTCCGATTTAAATTTCAGTTTCGATAACTTTTAGTCGGAAGATATATCGGAGGTATAAACAAGTTTATAAACAAAGTTTGTCTTGGTATGGTCATGTGACGAGGGGGGATGAAACGCATGTTACTAAAAGAGTTATGAGTTTACATGAAGAGGATGAAAAAAAAAAGGAAGTTAGTGATAGCATGACGAGTGACAGGGCAGAATGGAAGATAAAAACGTGTTGCGCCGACCCCAAATAACACGGGACAAGGGCAGGAAGATGATACTTGTCGAGCGAGACACCTCCCTCCCCGCGAATTCTGTCGATTACTCTTTCACCTTATTATTTGTTTCGTATTTTTTTGGCACGTTCACAGTTCGCGCTGCATTTACACCTACCTACTTAACCATTATGATTAATGTTTCATTTGAAGTTTCTGCCCCATCCCGGTTCCGATTTCAAAAAAGCAAATTTTAAAACACCATTTCCGAATTCGGTTCCGGTTCGGTGGAATGTGCTGCCCCTTGACATCAAACAAGTAGAAAGGAAATTTTCCTTCAAGCGTAAAATTCAGAACTTGAAGTCCTCTCACTTTAGTTTGGTCTGCGGCATAACATATACCACAAATTTTTTAATTAGTACAAATACTTACAGAGCATATTAGAAAAGGTCTTGTTATTATCTAAGTAGTCTCAATAAATAGGTAATATTCTTGTACAGCAAAGATATAAGCGTTTGTTTATATCCCAAATCCCGCACCATATGGAAATATTGTACAGGTTATTAATTATAAATGAACAAATGGCGATCAAAATGGAAATACACTGCGCGTAGTATTTTCTAGCAGCAATTGTTACGAATGATTGATTCAATTGTGAATATACCAGTTCAGACAAATTTTTGTGGGCAATTTTGGGATTTCGTTTTTTTTTACTTTTAACTACACAAATATGATCAGTAACGGGTACGGTAACATAATAAAAATAGTGGTGTATGTGTTAAGTTCTATTATCATTTGATATTTATCCTAATTTTTATTAGTGTTTATAATTTTAGTATATATACGTATTTTATGATTGTATGCAACTCAATATACTTAATGATACTTCATTCTATTTGAAATATCTGTCATTTATTTATTGTGCACACCTACCAGTGTTGTCTTTTTTAACACCAAGGTTGACTGGTAGAGAATGCCTTGTATTAAGTCTGCCTATGTACGACTTCTCTACATGGAGGTTAAACAAATAAATAAATGAATAACCAATTCAGTTACATCTCTAGTTATAGGTATGTTCCAACACTGCACCTCTCACCTCTACTGGGGAGACAGCGGCAAGCGAAAGGGACAAGGAAAACTCAAGACTAATGAAATTGGATATATTTTATTGGACACTATTGATATTTCGACCCTGGCATAAATAATGAATGGACGCAAGCTTTCTAACGGAGGCACCAGCTCAGGAGTTCAGGAGCCACGCTAAGATTAAGTTACTTTAAGCGTGTAGCTTTTAACAAATGTCAAATCTAATTAATTAGTTGTGAGAACTTGGCTTACTTAAAGGGCATGGAGCACAAAGAAAAGAAATCGAAACGAAACGGGGCGGGACTGGACGGTGTATTGAACGAAGCTTAGTTAAAGAACCGTCATCATCATCAAGTCATCATTCTGTCCATATCAGAATTTAAATTATTATTTAAGAATTAATGTACACACACATATATATATAACAAACAGACAATAAGAGGGAAACAGAACAAAAAGGGTCAAAGGTGAAGGTTATTCCAAAATAAATCTGGAAAAAATGATAGAAGACACCGAGCGCAAGAGTGATAAGAAAAACAAATAACAAAAAAAACAATTCACTTGAAATAATATTGCATACAATGTAAAGATAGGTATTCTATCATATATACATAATGGTAAAATTAATATCACAATAATACTACATAATAAAACATACCTACTAACAATATGCAACCATGACAATATGGAAGATTGGTTTTATTCTCATCTTCATTTAAAAACTGCAAAAGTTTGGCAGTTCCTACCCCTCTAGCCAAGTTACAACCGTTTCGTTTTGATTCTCTTTTCGTTGATCGCCTCGAGTAGGCCTTTGTTCTGACGTCATTTCAACGCTCAGTCACGTGGTCAGAACAAATGAATAGGAGGCGTGGCCGACTCGAGGCGATCGACGAAAAGAGAATCGAAATGAAACGGTTGTAACTTGGCTAAGGGGGGCTGATGTCAGGCGGTAGTGAGGTCCACAACCATACTGCGTGCGCAGTCAAGGATATATTTGTGATCAAGCCGTCTAAAGAACATCTCTTTGAAATTTTATTTCAGTATTTACCTCATTAACGCCCTATTTATGCTATTTCATTTTTGCTTCGTTTTTGTTTCGTTTATGCCTAACTAGTAATTGTAGGCCTTATGTTGTGCAAAATAAATCTATTTTCTTCTTATTTAATTCACTCTCTTTTCTAATAATTATTATCTTCTGGAAGATAGTAACCATCAATGATTTGGTATGCTTTAAAGTCTTCAATCATAAGAAGTTCTTAAAACAGATACAATTTTAACAGTTGGTACAGACTGTTGTTTCAACTAGTTTATTTGAACACGTGTGTAATTACAAAGAAATCAAGGCATCACATACAGAATCAACAAAGCATTTTATAAAGTGTAAGGTTTTAAATAAAGAATTATTATAATATTGTCACTATCACTTACAATATACATTATATTGTAAGAATTTTGGAGAAATTATTGAGACAACTTTGCTATCTGTTGAACACATGAGTGAAATAGCAGCTAAGTTTTGTGATATGGATAAATTGCAAACATAATACGTTATTAGAAATAGATATAGATTATAATACGATACTTTTTATTGTTCGTGACCACAAAATACAGTAGGAATTTAAAATAGGTGTAACAATAGGCGGTTTTGTTCGCTAAAAGATTCAAGATTCAAAATCATTAAATGACATTTAATAAGAAAAAAAATGTAGTGTAGAATATAATAGAATTTATAAAATTGGCAATACAGTATAATAGTATCTAGTAGTACAGAGGCTGACTTCATGCACCAGGGCATTTTCTACCAGTCAACCGTTAGGTTTTTTTTTAGGCAATTGATAAATAAAATATTACAAATAAATCTTTTTCGTCAATTTAAACTATTTTTAGCGTTCCGTAACTCAAAATGAAAAAACTGGGCAAGTGCGAGTCGGACTCGCGCACTGAGCGTTCCGTACAAACTTAAAAGCTAAATTGCGGTTTATGATTTATGACATATTAAAAAAAAAACTACTGACTAGATCTCGTTCAAACCAATTTTCGGTGGAAGTTTATAAGGTAATGTACATCATATATTTTTTACATCTTTTATTTTTTTTTAGTTTTATCATTCTCTTATTTTAGAAGTTACGGGGAGGGGAGGGGGGACACATTTTACCACTTTGGAAGTGTCTCTCGCGCAAACTATTCAGTATATAAATATCATTTTTGAAGAACTATCCATAGATACCCCACACGTATGGGATTGATGAAAAAAAAAAAATTCGAGTTTCAGTTCTAAGTAAGGGGAACCCCCAAAATTTATTGTTCTTTTTTCTATTTTTTGTGAAGATCTTAATGCGGTTCACAGAATACATTTACTTACCAAGTTTCAACAGTATAGCTCTTATAGTTTCGTAAAAAAAGTGGCTGTGACATACGGATGGAAAGGCAGACATGACGAATCTATAAGGGTACCATTTTTTGCCATTTGCCTACGGAACCCTAAAAATGGAACACTTATAGGATCACTTTGTTGTCCGTCTGTCTGTCTGTCTGTCAAGACCCTTTATCTAGGGAACGCGCGCCTTGCACATTTATTTAAAAAAATTACGTCAATTTTTTCAAAAACTTTTTAGGGTAAATTAAATCACGTATTTCCTGGAACAAGTTTTGTAAAATATTCGAGTAAATCACGTAACTACCGAATGCTAACATAGTTTTCAGGCGTTATCTCTCTTTTTTCGCGTTGCCTTTTTGTCAAACGTCGCGTTGGATTGCGTTAGATGAAGTAACAAGCTTTTAAACCATACTCGATGTTGACGATAGGCGAGTGGGAAAGGACCCTCTTAAGAGCTCGTGGCAGGCCCTCTTTCTAGAATCGCTCAAATCTTTGTAAATAGATAAGACAGATCTTAACCGCGACTACTTATATTGAAAATTGTTTTGAAAACAAAGACTCTGGTTCCTTTACCTGCGCTTAAGGCTGAACTAGTCGCAGGCTCGAACTCGCTGATGGGTGAGGCCAAAAACTGCGATGTCTCATCTGACATTGTGTCCGACAGCGAAAATATCAATATCTAGTCTATATGCACATCGTATGGGTCGCACGCACACAAACACCGTTCCGAACTGAAATGACATTAGACGGTGCGTAAAATCTGAGAGTAGTGCTTTGGATAATCGAGTTTTATGAAAAAACCACTGCAGTAGATTTATCTATTACAAAAAAATTGTATAGAACTCTTCGATAATAAAGGTTTGGGATTTTATACGATTTTTGTTACTTTTTTACACTTAAAGTTCCGTTAAAATCATCAAAAATCAAAAACTTTGTTGAGTCATAACTTTGTAATGGCAATTATTTTTGTTTATATGTTTCCGTACACACAAAATTAAGAGTAAGATAAACCATATCATGTTTTACTTTGCATGTATAATGTCAAACTATAGAGTAATACCCCCCAAAATTAGAATGGAAAAAATGTCGACTAGACCTTAAGATGACAAAGTTTCAAACATCAAACAAAATGCTAGAAATCCATCAACGTTCAAATTAAAATACACAACAATCTATATTATTGCAACGATCTTGTCTAAAGAAAGAGAAAGTCGACCGGACTCGGGTGCATCCACTTCTTCACGAAGATTGATGATTAGGAAGTAACTGATTGAAGACCACCACTCGATTATTGTATAAAACCAACATAATTACTTGCAAGGGAGAGTTAATAGTTATTATAATTACCGGTCTTAGTCTACGAGAGCCTGATAGAAGTTATTTGTATAAGAGAGAGCTTAGAGATGCTGACAGACCTATGTTTAAGGTGATTTTTACCATTTCGCCGAGTTCTAGTTTCCCTCAGACTTTTACGTCTTCAAGATGATAGGACGCTGACACGTTATAATTTTCTTTCTTAGGAGTTATCAATATGGTAATATTTATTACTGGTAAGCTTAGGTTGCAGGACAGCACCAGTAGCAGTGTTATTACTGTCGAAATCTAGGTGGTCGTATTTAAAACTTAAAATTGCCGTATTTGAGAATAAAAACACAGATCCGCCGTAATTTATATATAAGTCGTGGCCAGATCTTCGAATTGGTCACTTCATGATATAGCTAACGAAAACATTTGATGATATGTCAATCCTCGTTTGGCCATATCATTGATGTAGGATTTCAATGATAATAAAAGCACTAAAGAATGTAGGCCAAACGAAGACTGAAGTATCATCAAACTCGTGAAAAACAAAGTTGTGTTAGTTATACCATTTATAACTCAAGAACAGCTGCACCAATTTTAATGATCTTTGCTTTATTAGATTTGTCTCCGCCTCGAATAGCAGAATAACTTAAAATATTGGAAAAATCCAGTTTTTTTTTTTTTAAATATTCAAGCAAATCGAAAAATTACAGCAACTGTCAAATACATTGGTCTCAATCATTGGGTCAATAAGTTTAGCTTACCTATTGAGTAGCGTAATTAGAGACACGATAGAAAGACAATGACTGAGCGAACGCCGGCGTTCGCTCGGGTTTTAATGAATTAAGGGTAATCACTACATTCACTGACAGGCGGTACAAAGTTCGTCGGGTAAGCTAGTACCTATCCTATTTTAATAATCACCCGTCACATCAAATAGAACACAGAAAATACATTGTTACGTTTCCATTATTTCTTCACCGTAAAAGTTTCGAATATATCCAACTACGTCAATCTCATACTTGTACAATAAATTGTATGTTTCTTTGCTTTTCATCGTGACACCTGAAATTTCGTGCAGTCTTGCTTTATTTTCTTTGATTTCTAAAAGCTTTTTTTAACTAAGAGAGCTCCACTTACTGTTGATGTTTTAAACACATTTTTTTGTTGTTTTAAGCTTAAGGGATGTTGAACTTGGAATACTGTATTAAATGCTTGGCTCAATGCTGGTCCAGCTCCACTAACACCGGGGTGTACAAATTGATTAGTTTTCAAATTATTATTATTATTATTTTTTAATGTTTTTTTGATTTAATTTGTAAAATATTGTAGTTAGTATTGTATAATGTAGAAGCATTTTTTTTCAAAGTTTGTAAATGTGAGTACCATGGAGCTATTGCTAGCTATTGGACTTGTTTGACATAAATGTGTATGGCAGTTGAGAGTTTGTCCTGCTCACTCAAATGTCTCACTGATAGTGGCGCGTGTGTTGGATCATTCAGTTCCCTTCAAAATGGTTGAGCTGAGTGGTGCTAATATTCGCATCATGTTCGTGAACGGGCGCTGTCAGTTGATACTGGTCATCTCTTAGTTGCCAGTTACTATTTTAATCTATATTTAGTTTTTATTTTTACTTTATTGACATTGTTCTTACATGATAGCGATCTACGCTTTGGAATGTGCAATTAGCATAATTTTTTTCTGACTGACTGACTTCTTGGCATTTCAAAAGTGCCTGTAAATGTTTTTTTTTTTAAATAAAATGCTTTGGATCTTTGAAATTATACGGTAGTCGAAATCCCACAATATATTTAAAAAAAAAAACATTAAATTGCCGCATATTTTTTTACACCTGATGGTAAGCGTTGATGCAGTTTTGATAATGAGGCGCACTAATTTATTAGGAGCCTATTCACTCTAGCCTCGAAGACACTTAAATTATAATCAAAATTGTTCGAGCCCTTCGATGTACGCAGCATAAACGACGTGGCGGATCGTAGAGATGTTAACATATTACAGTAACAGCCGAATCAATAAACACTGGACAGCGCTGAACTGAATTCTTTTTAACATTCGATTGATTTTAATTTAATTTCAGTCTTGGACGCGTTATTGGTGCACCTATCACAGTAGAACGCGGTTTCATAAATGCCAATTTAGAAATAGGTCTGTACTTTTATCACAATAAACGAGCTTATAAAGGAAAGTCTATATCCAATTCAATAACAAATTTATTAGATTGGCGGGTACTTAGGTAAAGCTGTCGTGCAAATTGAATCGTCTGTCAGGCGGCTGTTGTTAATCTGCTCAACTACCTACTCAATAGCGCTATAAAATCAGTGTGAAATTGGGTCATTCACAAGTACTTAATTGCGAGATCGTTTCATAGAAAATATCAAATCGAAGGCGAACAAGAATTATAAAGTGTATATATATATATATTCCATGGTCTGAAGTTGTAAAATTCACCCATTAAGATTCTAAAGCGCCGGATTTAGACCCTTTCCCTACTAAATGCGATACAATGTTTATAGCACCATTAACCTGGGAATCGATCAACCTATTGAGGAGCAAAATAAAACGGTTCATTATAATGGTAATACACGAAACAATACAGTACGCCTTTCTATACTTTCTATTTATTAATAATAATCAGAAGACTACACTTCCACGGCTCTTCGCTTCCAAGTGCAAATTGTTGGGAACATGGCTTCCTGTGTGAAAGTGTGCACTTTCTTCTTAAATCACCATATATCTGGTTGTACCATCAAAGTAACATACTATTATGGTAAACGGCCAGAGCTTAGATATTGTTCAGTGTTATACGACTGTCTGGAAGCGTCGTAAATGAGTTTAACTGTATACAGTTTAGCATCCCTTCCCTTCCCATCAATTTTAACGTATTTGTTCTTGCTGAAGTTTAGACTATAAAGAATTATTATAGAACTGATGGACACACAGTCGGTGGTTTATTAGATAATATTGTGGCCTTGGCTTTCAGAGATTCTCCTAGTCTAACTTTAAATTAAAAATTGTCATTAAGTGAAACATAAAGAAACCACATGTTAAGTACATAGCGCCGCGACGGAAACACTCGGTACTTTTGAGTTCATCTATTTTGTTCTTTAAGCGCGTATACAGGTAGTAATGAATGAAACCACCGTGTATACTGATCTATAGCTATTCTTTTGTTTAATAATTGTCACCAGACCTAACCAAATTGCAGTAACAAAACTATAGCGACTTCTAATCAGACGCCAACGCCATCGAACTATGGGTCAACACTTATAAAAACTTTGGTTTCGAATTAGTTTGTACTGATGAGGGTTTTAGACCAGGCTTGGTTACTAACACCATAAAAGGCAACATATCATAAGTATAAGTACACAAATGAAACGAAGAGAGAATTAAAATTTACAAACGAAACTAAATAAAGTGCAGTAAATAATGGTCGCAGAATCATTAAAACGCATCGAGCTTGCGCACGCGCAGGATAGCGGCCATGTCGCCACTTCCTCCCTGTATATGGTATTGCTGATAATAAGCCCGCTTCCTATCAACTGCCCACTGAGATTAACATTAGAAAGGTCCGGACTGATAACATCGGAAATAAATTGATTTTCTATTACGTACGTACTTGATTTTTCTCATAATGAGGTGTTGAAACTTTACTGGTTCTTGAAGAGTGAGCGGGAACAATATTAAAAGACTAGCTAGCGGCTTCGCCCGTGTCAAAGTAGGTTTCTCCATACAAATCTTTGGACTCCCGTTTCATCACCTTAGCGGGTGAATTGTGCAAAATCCTCTCTTAGTGCTCGCCTACGTCATATAAGAAAACCTGATGCAAAATTTCACGTTCCTAGTCCCAGTAGTTTCGGCTGTGCGTTGATATGTCAGTCAGTTTCTCTTTTTATATTGAAAGATTTATCGGCGCAAGATTTTGGATAGTGCATGGATTTTTATTGGTGCTGCCACTGTTAGCTCCGTAGCACAGGTTCCACCTAGTATGGGTTCCTGTCTTCCGTCTGTAAACTTGTTCTTATAAACTGTACAAATGTTACATGTATTTATTTATTTATTTAATTATTACATACTTTTATATAATATTTAAATATTATTATAATCCGCCTCTGTACCTTTATGTACATGACATAAAGGTACAGAGGCGGACTTCTTAATGCCTTAGGCATTAAGTTATTTTTTTTTAAATATGGGAGAAAACTAAATAAATATAAAATAGGTATATAATTAATTTATATTTTGATAAACTGGACTAAAAATTGATTTTAGTGTTCTTTTTTGACAGCATTATGTTTATCCTTACATATTATAGCACAGTGTCAGTCTGTCTATTCGCGATAAACTCAAGAACAGATTTTCACGCGGTTTTCACCAATCGGCAATTTATGACAAACGTTTAAGTGTATAATACATGCATATTTTAGTAGAGAAAAGAAGAGAATTTTGTGTAAGCAGTTCCCAAACCGCTGCATATCATTATCATCTTCCTGCCCTTGTCCCGTGTTATTTGGGGTCGGCGCAACACGTTTTTTTTCTTTCATTCTGCCCTGTCACTCGTCATGCAATCACTAACTTCCTTTTCTTTCATATCACCCAAACTGCTAAATATAAAAAAGTAATTTTATTTCGGCTGAAATTAATAACAGTGCCTGCCTACCTGATGGAGCACCTAACTCATTTATTTTATTTTGACAGAAAAATAATCTAACAATGATAGATCTGTTTTTTTTCCTATCTCGTTACTGTCTAGCTTTATCTCAATAGTATTTTTGTGTCGGCTTTTCTAGTCTTTCACGAAACGTGTGGTCGTCGGATCACCTACGTTGTTTCCTACGGCTTTTTAGGGTTCCCGTACATAAAAAGGAAAAAACGGAATCCTTATAGGATCACTTTAGTGTCCGTCCGTCTGTCTGTCTGTCAAGACCTTTTATCACGGAAACGCGTGGAGATATCGAGTTGAAATTAAAACCTCTGCGGGTCCTTGATGCTGTGTAAAAGTCAAACTTCTAAGTTTACGAAAAAAAAAGATACGGCCGTTTATGTCGCAAAAGACATATATTTCGACACTCTCAAAAGAAAAACAAAATTCATAGGGTACTAATTCCCGTAGATTCAGAATCCTGGAATTTGTCATAAAGCAAGTTCTTATAGCGCAGGTATAGGAATAAATCTAAAAACAATAAATTTGTTGTTAAGTCACAAAAAAATAAAAATATTTTTGTAATTTGGAAAAATCTTTTTCTAACACGGGTATTGAATTATTTACATATGTAAGTTTGTACGGAACCCTCAGTGCGCGAGTCTAACACGCACTTGGCCGGTTTCTTTCAAGTCGGTATCTATCCGATTTCTATTATCTTAAAAACGGTTTTCAAATGTTTACATGAACTCATATTTTACTGACAATGTAGGTAATTTCTGCAAAAGGCAAGAACGGTACATAGTCACTATGAAATGTCCCAACGGTATTCTTATACTATTACAATAAATGTAATAAAATTTTATTCATAAAGACAGTTTAATTTAAACACCTGATAAGAATTCAATTTAATTCAAATTATTTTGTTATATTTTACATAGGCCTACATAGGCACTTAAAAAAGGTCAGAAGCTAGTGAACGGTTCTTATTGGCCGTTATCTATGGAGAACCGGCAAGAACATCTACGGTTACTTTTTTAATAAATAATTGATTTTTAAAATGTTACCAATAAAAACAAAAAATTACATAGCTCGCGCTGAAGTAGAATCAGTAAAGTTCAAAAGAGAGGAAGCAAAAGACTTCATAAGTTAAATTAATAGTTACAATATGAGAAACAGCAAAACAAAAGCAAACAGAACAGTGCGTGCCATACACAAATGAATCTTACAAGACAATCTGCCGCGTGCGCAAGCAAATGTTTGATGTAGTGCAAATTGCGCCAGAGCGCGGAGCGCCAAAGGGACATTCAAAATAATCGTTATAGAACACACGAGCATAACATTGTGCAACGTATCGATAAAAATCAGACAAATAAAGATCTAGAACTTTTTAGTTATAGCCCAAGATATCGTGAAAGTGGGTTACTATAAGTATTAAAAATAATCGTAATAGATCAAACTATTTCAATTTTATACAACGTATGGATCAAAACGAAAAAGCGATCAAAAACATTCAGAATTACATGAATGTTATAGATTTATTCAGACCTAACCCAAGATTAGTAACAGTTGCAAACAAAAGACTTACGGTAATTAGAAAGCGGCATTATAATATAGAAACTGATGAAGAATATTTTCAACGACCAATTAAAAGGCAAAACATTAATGCTTTACTACGGAGCAATTAAGCAGAATTTAATAGTTACAATGGTGATAAAAGCTGAGATCAAGGTGTGGAAGTGTCTCACTAAATGTTGAATAACTGCGGAGATATCTCCAGGGCTTAACGACGCAGCTTACTGTCCTGCACTGGGTAATGAAAGGTAATATAAATCAGAACATTATTACTTCTTGTTGAGACCAAATAATAACAATATAACAAAATTGTCGATACAGTCAAGTACTTAATAACAATAGCTGATACGAGATATAAGAACAAGGTTCTCGTTAAGATAGAGCAAAAATATATGCTACCGGTCTAGTAAACTAAAACTTATCGACCTATGATAACAAAGCAGGAAGCTGACCCTTATATACTGGAGAAAAGGCAGATGATAAAGATGATGTAGCACATCCTATAGGTTGTAATAACGCCAATAGTAATCAGAATCTCGTCACTAACCAATTAGTGTACTATTTCTGTTACACAAATATTTTTACAGACACAAGTTCACAGCTTGTTAGGCATATAGAAAGCACATTCCTTGGGGTGAACACAGTACCGACATATGCAAATCTTAGAACCGGTATTAGCACGTGTATGTCAAAAATAGCATAACTTAAAATTCTGTTTTCGTTAGTGGCTCTTTAATTTAATACTGGTGTATCCGGTTATTCTACGAACTAATACATTGCTAGATTTTGTGAATTATCTATTCCCTATACCTCTCAAGGCCACAACATAGACTATCTGGTTCTTCGAAACTCCTATAACTGCGCCATAACAACCGGTCGTGCCATCAACGTGGCATGGCGTAATAACATCTCACATGTTGTGTTGATCAATGACATTATCATCAACAATTTACAATATTTAGTGAAGTTCTGCTGCTGTCATTGAACGACCTTTACCGTTGGTCAAAACTTATTTATGTTTCGTTAAGCAATGACGATGAGAGTGCATCCTAGCTAGAGCAGTGAGTACGGATATGAGATCGATTATTGTATTTTAGAAGAGGTGTATTTCTTCAGTTTTTTTTTTAATTTTTGGGACGAACAGTTTGATTTTGCTTGTAGCAGTCGATTTATACAATTACGTTATTATAAAAAGACTCACACGGAATAAACAAAAAATTCTGGAAGTAATTGGACAATATTATCGATTTCTAAACGAGGATATTCATTAATTACTTAATCATGCTTGGACGTTAAATCGATTGACCAAGGTCTACTGGTAATACCGTTTCGAAAATTAAAAGTGGTTTCACTAGAGCATAAATATTAAATGAAACGCACTTGGTCTCTAATCTAGCAGTCGACTGTAATAGATGAAATGGCAATTGAGTACTTTAATTTTATATAGAAGAGGCAACGGCAACCTACATATTTTCCGTACAATAACCAACAAAGTAATCAGATCAACTATACAAGTCTTGACTTAGTATCTGTCGGCTAGAAAGACGTATTGGAAAGCTGGGATTCAGTAGCATTTTCAATGTAAAATGACAATCGTAGCTCAGCAAGCATTTCTCATATTTTATGATCACCTACTACAAAATAAATGCCTAATTTGCAACGAGAAAGACAGAACTGAGAAGTGTCATCGTCGTGCAAATATTAAAACCATTCGTTTCTATTATGTACGCTATGTTCACTCTATAAATCATTCACCATCCACGATTAATTTTGTTCTGAGCAATAAATTTTACACTTGATTCAAAAACTCATCGGTATACGTCCGGGATCAAATCCGCGACGTCGTTGTTTGAGAACACGAAGCTTTTAACAAATGGAATACTGACACGCGTTTTTTTTTCTATCCGTCGATCAAAATTACCGAAATTATCAACTGCGTGAAAGCAAAGAATTGTTTGGTTAATAATGGCCATTGTTATGGGGCATTGATCAATGTCGATAGTAGTGTCTCTGCGATAATAAACGCAGTGTTTGGGGAGAAACCACGTGTGCTATTCAATCAATCAGTCATCTTGGTACATTGCAGTTTCTGAAGTTACATCTCTCCGAATTAATACTCGTCCTTTCTACCAGAGCTGTTTCGGTTAAGTTGCCATCATCAATTTGTCGTGTTGTTTACCATTCTCATATCACTTTATTTGTTTCTACTCCATGTTTCTATTCGACCCCACGCTTTGCATTATCATTCCTTAGGTATAAGTAAATGAGTGACGACTTTAAGTTCCCATATTTCGTTCCTGACATTTCAACATTTTACGATTGCCATATGAAACGCGTTAAAATTTATATACGTTACTTTTAGCGGTGTTACTAAGGTGTCAGATTTCTAAAGCGTGATTTGTACTAAACTTTACACGTCTGTAATGAAATTTAACGTCGCGAATAAATTATTTTAGCTTTGTATAAATAACTGTCTCTTGTCAATTGTAGCTATGCTGTATAGGTCACAATAATTATTTATGTGGAGGCCATTTAAGTCAAGTGGTACGAATTTCAAAGACCTCGATCATTATTAAGTAGAATTTTGTTAAGCCTATTTGAGTATAACTGTTCTTTTACTGACAATGTTACTTTGCTTACAGTTTATCAAGGTTAGGTACTTTGATTTCAAACACCACCGCTTCTCCGAAAAATACAAAGTGTCGAATCAATCAAAACTCCTGTCTACAACACCACACGGTACGCACAAAAATCCCTGCGCAGCACTAATAGAAAATAAACAAATCTAAACAGAATCATATCAAGTCCAAGTACAAAACTCTCCCAAATCGTGTGAAAACTGAATCTAACCAAAAATGGGTACAGTCCAAGAACATTTCCAAACGATCTTAAGCCTTACAGATACGCAGCGTTCAAACTGTCTGTAATTACATAGATTATTTATATTTATATGCATTTGTCATTGGATGTGTAGGCGGGGAGAAAGCAACATTTATCCGACGGTTTATGGTACTGGTCCCAGTAATAATGCTTATAATTCACCCAATGCGTAATAGATTTTCGCTCGACTTGTGTGCACAATGCGATCTGTCACTGTTGTTATATGGCAGCACTTACTGCACGGGATCAGAGATTTTGATGTGATAGTCTTATTGGGCCTTAGCTTTGCCAAATAACCTAGCTGTAAAATCAAGGTTTGAATTTCGAGAAGCGGCTCTTTTAGTTATTATCATCATCTTCTTCTTCTTTGTCCTCTCCCGTTCCCATTATTTGGCTTCGGGTCTCCTCACAAATCGGCGCCGGGATATTCTACCCTGAGTTGTCGGTTCTGGCAAACAGAGTCTAACTAAATTGAGGTCTCTCTCTATTCTAGGGCACGAGGTCAATGGTGGGCTAGAGGTCGGCCCTTTCTTTTGTTCTAGCTGGTTTAGTGTAATTTTTAAGACATCAGTTATAATCAACATCATCATTATTAAATACATACACAGCCTGGACATAGGCTTCCTCCAATTTCATCACAATGACCGGTCCTGTGCGTCTCACATCCAACAGATTACCGCAAACCTCACCAATTCGTCGATCCACCTTGTAGTTCTTTTAGTACCTAAATGCTTTTCTTTAAATCGATCAGTCAGTCATTGATCAAGTGATGTAATACTTCGGCGAAGCTTTTCAACTAATGAAACATGTCTATCTTCGAATGGTTGTCATCAATAATTCAGCAGGGTCGAATTGAAGGCACGGCCTTCTGACTTACCACTGCTACACACCCAAGGACTGCTATGCTATCATCATTTTATTTAATTAAATTACCCCTGAAGTGCCCTGGGCGTGTCCACTTTCGTCACTTTATTAAAGAGTGATTAAGATAACAATATAATAAAAACCTTAGTTTTATATGAGTCATGTGAAACAACATTCAATGAAAATTCAGTTTTAATTTTTTTTTTTTTAACACCACTAACTGCAGAATAAGTTCATTCAGGTTCTTTCGTTCGGTTTTGCTGTGACACTAATATTATAAAACCGATTTTTTTTTAATTTGACTGCGATCCCACTTGATAGTACAGTGATGTACGTTTTTTCGCTCGAACATCTGAAATGATTTGGATGAAATTTGGTACACTGCTAGACCATGTCCCGAAATAGCGCATAGGACACTTTTATCTCGGTGGTATGTTCCCTTGGGATAACTTTCACTCGGGTGAAGCCGCTGGCAGTAGTTAGTGAATTGACCGATACAAGCATTTTATTAGATGGAATTGTTTATCTCAAGAGCGCAACAGTTGGAACACAATCCTTACCACGTGACAGTTGTATCGGCAAGCCTGGGCTATTTCAGCATATTTTCCAGTTGGCACCGAACGAACGTGAGAATCAAACTAAACTCGCAATTACCTAGTAAGAACTTAAAGATTTATTACATTAAACACGCTCATTTCACTTTCGGAATCGTGTACGAGAAAACGCGAACAAGTGGTAGACGGCCCTGTCTGTTAGCGATTCAACATTAAACCGATCGGCTTTCCCTACAACAATCGTAAATAACGAATTCATTACGAATAACATAACCGTTTAGTTGTTATATTGTGGTGTACGAGAGATTAGATTTTCATTGCCACTATAAAACTGAAATGCGCCGTAAAGCCCGGATTGTTCTAGTTAGCAGGGATCTATAGACGTCGCTCTTTATGATATTGCATGTAATGGAACGTGTCACTTTGAATTGTTGGACAAATAATAGTTTTGGTCATACAGCTGGATTAGAAATCTCAAGTTATAAGAAATTAGCAGCCCGCCCCTGTTTTGCATAATTGTTTTTTGATTTGGAAAACAAATAATGACAACCTATATTGTTTGATCATCACCACTGCTCTCGTAACGGTGAAAGAAAACATCGTGTAGAAATCGGCATGTCCTAGAACCAAAAATTCGAAGATATGTGACGTCCACCCATCCGCACTGGACCCGCGTGGTGGATTACGGCCCATTGCCTCTCCTAGAGAGGAGGCCTGAGTCCCAGCAGTGGAAACATTATAAGGCTGATTATGCTTATGTTTATATATTATTGACTTAGATTCGTGATGAGTTTCGCGTATATTGGCAGACGGAATAAAATTTTGCATACAAACGAAATTTCCTCTTTTACTCCCTTAAAGGTTAAATTCCCAAAAAACCCCTTCTTAGTGTTCGCCTACGTCACAAAAGGATGCCTTGAGCAAAATTTCACATTCCTAGTCCCAGTTATTTCGGCTGTGCATTGATATGTCAGTCAGTCAGTTTCTCCATTTATAAATAAAGATAATTTGCGATCATATTTGGGCTTGGATATAGAACGAGGGTTCAATCAGATTTCTAAAACTGGCAATTACAGAACTATGTGCAGTAGCGACAGGCGTTGATAAAAAATAAAAAGCCAGTCAATGAAAATCGAGTAACCACGAAACTGCTGCTTGGTGGTATTACCAATCTTCTACAAAACGATAGGTATTAAAAGGAGCAAAAACCGCGGAACACTTATCCAGTTCCCAAAAGAAATTAAACTTCATCAGTAAGTAAATAAGAGTGATTTTAGAGCGTGTGTCGTATACAGAGGTTCGGTTACTAATGATGGCAAAAAGTTGGTGTTTGTATAACATTGAATTTATCACTTTCCCTGTATCGGACACCAGCTGAGCAGGACTAACGGCTGTTAATCGTGCGTCTGACATAACATTACTATGACAACTAGAATGGAACTCGATTGTTAGAATGATTTTGATTAATTCTTCAGTAGATTCTGATTGAACACAATAGAGCCTTGACAATGAAAAATATTCGATTATAAATTAGACCGATAGTGTCGCATAAGTCACAGAATCGATATCTAGATGACGTCGTAGAAGCATTCTATATTATCTCATCTTTCGAGTTTGATTCCCGCACTCAGTTCATGATAGACCAGTGTACGTGGACATTCCATCTAGCCCAGCTCTCTCCTGTAGCAGATAAGGCCTTCCAGTTTATTCAAGGCATCTATGAGAGAATCCGGTGATCTTTAAGTTCACATGCGTAACACTCTATATCTATCAGAAGGTATATCTAAGGCACCCGCCTTTCATGCAAGAGGTTGCGGGTTCGAAACCAGACAAATACCAATGTGATTATTCGATTCAAATGTACTTTTCTAAATTTATCTAGTACATTATTGACAGTCGTTACAGGTAATCAGACGCCAGAAAGTCTGACCATCAGTTCATCCAAGAAGTGTCGTGATGCCCAGTAACGGGAATGTAGAGGTGTGATAGGCAGTCGCTCCATGGAAGACACGGATATTTAGCTGCACATCCGATTAAACTAGAAGCCGACCCTAAGCTAGTTGGTAAAACGCTAGGGACTAAGATATAACTCCCATTTAAGTTCCTCAATATTGCCAAACTTCTTTAGACCAAAAGCTATTGACAAATCACAGTCACAAAATTATTCACTTAGCTTTAATAGGTCTAATAACTTGAATGATACAAGCGAAGGAATTTCGCATAATTTCCAATTATGTGCCTACTATGAAACAAGCCTATGATGTCAATGAAACCGAGTGACATTCAAGAGCCATCCGACCAACATTACGGTTATGCAAATCGTCTGAACAAATAAGGCAAATTTATGGAGGATTAGCTCAAAATAACGGTATCAGTTACTTAGTTGGGAAGTTGTCAAATTTTAGAGATTAATATGCCGTAGGTTAGAGTTTTTTTTTTAGTTAAATTGAGGCATTCAAATCGCGTCAACCGCATGTATGTGACAATGACTGCTCGGCAAGTGTAGCTACTCAGTGGATTCCTGAAAGGGACAAGCGCCGTCGAGGCCGGCCTAGAAAGAGGTTGCGAGATGATCTAGACGCGTACGACGAGGACTGGGGTCTAAAGGAGACTCCAAGCTAGTTGGGAAAAGGCTAGGGAGATGACGACTTTGGATTTTAATGACCTGGTCACTTGGACCTTTAAGTCAAGTCTTCTTTTATTTTTCAAAACACATCACTATGTATCACATTAGAGTGCGGGTGCAACACATTCTAATGTTTTTGTAATATTTGGCAGGAAATGTATCGAGTCAGCCTTCTCGGCAAACTTCGCTGAGGTAGCCAAAACTACAATAAATTCTCAGCTCCATTTTACCGAGATCGCGCCTGTTTCAATGATTCCACATATTGTCAAGTTGCGCAGACACTTGAGATACAAAAAGATACAAAACTACACCAATTTTACATCACAATATCCACTAGGAATCAATTTACGAATAACTAAAACAGCCACTGAACTTCACTCGAAGAAATCCCGCCAAAAACTCCTAACTTCACACAACTACAGACTTTGGAAAAATACTCTTAGCATCGGTTAACAATTGAACAAGAAACAAAAAATAAAGAAATAACATTCAGTCGAGTTGAGACATTCCTTCTTTTTTTAAGTCTGTTAACAGCTTAGAAAGTAAAAGTTCTACCATAGTTACTGATGCTAGTCCCGTTAAGTTTTATTTGTGTTATTTTTCCTGGCCAATAGGCTTTTTATCTTGGTAGATATTTTACTTTTCTGTTATGGTCAGATCCAGTGGTAACACCTACAGTTTCTTCAGCCACTAAGTAGCCTTCAACAGTAATAATCTTAACAGATAACCGCCCCATAATAACAGCCATTAAATTATTAGTACTAGACGTTAATACGTTGGCTTTTTATCACTCTAGAAACGCCATTACTCTCAGTAATCGAGCTGGCAAATTACCATGGTAACCATACTTGCTAAACCATAATTTCGATTTATAGTACGTTATTAGCAGGTTTCAGCGCTATTTAGTTGCAATGGAGTGTTGAATTTAATGAGGAACCCAACTTTATTATCTACAGTTTTCGCTTATAAATTATTTTTTAGAAAAAATTACATTGATTAAAAATATGTCTGAAGTGAAAATAACCTTCAACAGTGGTAACAGCAAGCAGGTAAGGTCATGAATACAATACGATGTCACATTATGCTAAAATGTACTTGTAACAGTCTGAAAAGAATTTGTAATTCAAATCAATTTCTCTATTCACCGTATTAATAAATTAAATTTTAATAGTACCTATTACTGTCAATTCAAATTATATCTGTAGCTAAGTGACCATTTTCTAGCGACAAAACGAAAATCAATGGGCGTAGAACAAAACCATTTTTGGGCGACACTTCAATACCCGGACTCGACGTAAACTCGAAAGCTGCGCACACGCACCAATAGTAGCTTGTCTCACCTCACAGACAGTTGAACGACCGATTGCAACGTCCGAGGCAATACCTTTTACAAACTACGGAAAGCAACAACGAAACGCGGCGTACTTTCAAAACCTCTTTACAAGATACGCGGGAACTTGGCATAACTGAAACATGGTTTAAAGAGACGATCGCCAGGATAAGATCGCGAGATACATATTGATATCGAGAGAAAACTAGATAGAAACTTTGAAAAATATGGCTGTTCAAACTGGAGATATATGGACGAAATGCTGATCGTTATCTTGAACTATATGGCAGAGGTGCAACACCTAGCAAGAGTATTAAATATAATGCGAAGAATGAGACTATTTTCGAAAGATTTTATCGGCTGGATCTTTATTAGTCCTTCATTGATTGAGAATAGATATTTCAAAATACTACCTGATCATTTAAAGGATTATTACTATTAATATATGTAATAGTAACAGCAGGTTGTAAAATTAGAGAGTGCATTAAAATAACTGTGTATTGTTACGTAAAAAGAAAAACATGACTGATATAATATCCAAGTTCTTATTTATCGAAATACGATTTGTAGCCGAAACCGTAAACGAATGTTCGGCATATCCAGTTTCGGCGATAATCGAAACCGAAACAAACGTGGTAACAGAAAAACTGACAAAAAGATAAAAATATTTTGATACAGTTAACCTAACTATATTTCCGTATAGTTTATGCTTAATTACATAGTTAAAAATTACATAAAATACTAAATAATCGAATAAATTACATAAAAATTATAGCTTATAGACGAACAAGTCAGTTTCGGTAGCGACAAATATTTGGCAACTTTTTGGTCGAAACCATGTGGATGAATGAAGAGGTAGAGAGAGGTCAAAGAAAAGATGGATGAATTGTGTAAAGAGTGACATGAAAGAAAAGGAAATTAGAAATGGCATGACGGCTAACAGGACGGAATGGATGAAAAAAACATGTACCTCCGACACAAAATAACACGGGAAAACGGCAGGAAGATGGTGCCGAAACCAGTTTTTCTGACTAAAAATGCCGAAACCGAACTTTCGGTCAGGATAAACTTGTTTTGTAGTCTTTTGAGATCTGTGGTCAAATCTTTATGGAAGCCGAAGCAGAGGCCCTGTAAAGAGGTTTAAGTCTCTCTCGGCCCTTCGCATTGTCTTTGCTTGACTTACCAATATTTACGACGATATTTTCTCCAATAAATATTGCAGAATGAATTTTACGAGTATATGTTTAAGCATAAGCTTTCATATTTATCATCTTAACATATTATTATTTTTATGGCATTTTATGTGCCATAATATTCACTGAAGCGAACAATATTATGTACTTATACCTAGTTTACTATAGTAAATTATGGTAAATTTTAAACGGATAAATGAAAATCTCGTAAATAAAATACTAACATCGAAGTCTTGTCTTTGCGCATGATAGGCTAGCGTTTGACCACTATCTCACCTGATGGTCCTGAGACGTGGGAAATCATCCAATGACTTCTCGCGCTCTAGAGTAGAGCAGGAGGTCATGTTAGACTTTTACTGACTTAAACCACACCTTTTTTTCTCGGTGGGAAAGTCATCCAATGACATCCCCCGCTCTTGGGCGATGCGCGATTCTTTGCCTTCGTCCCTGGGCCGAGTTTTCCTTTCAGAAACAAACCCTTGGCCCCAATAGGCTTCGACCCTGCTGGGCACCTACGGTTTGCGGACATCTCCCTGATAAACCACACCTGTGTCTTTCAATTGTCCTTTTTGTTCCTGGACCACAGGTTTCCTTTTCAGAAATTCCCGAGGAATACCTTCAGTTTAACCGGTGAGGGCCGCGGGATTCCGATGGATGCGAGATGCACAGGACCTGTTATTATAGCAACACTTGGGGGAGGCCTATGTCCAACAGTGGACGTCTTTCGGCTGATGATGATGATGACCAGTATTTTACATGGATCGACTGCCTACCCGACCTCCACGACTCAGTAAATGGGTAACGTGATATCGTTTGGCATCATCCGTGCGTCACTGCGGGGTGCCAGCTGAAAATCAGCGCTGGGTGTCTGACGCCCAGCAATTGCTGAGTTGGCGACCCTTTCTGTTCGGGCACGCTCAACGCAACTTTTATATTTATATATTATTATATATTCCACAACTATCACACAACGTCGTCTAATCCCAAGCTAAGCAGAGCTTGTGTTATGGGTACTAGACAACTGATGAACATACTTATATATTTCTAAATACATACATATATAGATAAATTACACCCAGACACAGAACAAATGATCGTGCTCATCACACAAACATTTGTCCTGGGTGGGAATCGAACCCACGACCTCCGGCATAGCAGTCAAGGTCACTAACCACTAGATCAACAGGTCAGTCAAAAACTATATTGTAAATCTGTATTTTTTTTGTTGTTGTTGTTCTTGCCTATTGTATTGCCAGCATCTAATAAATACTATTCTATTCTATTCTTCTGGCTGTTCTTCTGTACCGTGTTAAAGTCTTTGCTCTCGTATTTTATAAAACAAATGCGTGTACTTAGAATATGCGTCCATTAAACTATTGCCCCACATCTACAATCAGTGAACCACGACCATTTGCATTGCAAATACAAGTGGTTACCAATTAGCGCGTATTTAGATTCGAGTTTAATTATGTCCAGCAATTTTAATTTAAATATAGGACCTTTGACTATCTTTTATTTAGTTGATAAATTTCATTGATAGCATAGCATAGCAAAATCAGCCTTATAGTGTACCTTGGAGTGGTAGTGGTGGCCGAGTGGTAACGGCCCCGACTTACGAGTTGTAGGTCGCGGGTTCAAACCCAGCCAGGCGCATTACTTTGTGTAATTTATTTCATCACCACTGCTCTCAAAACGGTGAAGGAAAACATCGTGAGGAAACCGGCATGTCCTAGAACCAAAAATTCGAAGACATGTGACATCCACCAACCCGCACTGGGCCCGCGTGGTGGATTACGGCCCATTCCCTCTCCTAGAGAGGAGGCCTGAGTCCCAACAGTGGGAACATTAAAAGGCCGACTATACTATACTATAATGTTCCCGCTGCTGGGCTTCAGGTGGATGACACATGTCTTCGGATTTTTGGTTATGGCGGATTCTTTACGATTTTTTTGTTTACCGTTTCTAGACTATACAATTTTTTTTTAATAGCCCCCAACTTTTTCCAGGTATTCTTTTCTTGAACCACCTCGAAATAAATAACACAAAGTAATACGCCTGGCTGGGTTTGAACCCACAACTCGTAAGTCGGGGCCGTTACCATTAGGCCACCACTGCTCTCTTCTTCTTTCATTCGATACAAAGATCTACACTAATATTATAAAGAGGTAAAATTTGTTTTTTGTTTGTAGGAGGTAATCTCTGAAAGTACTAGTCTGACAGCTAATTTTTTTTTCATCAATAGAAAGCTGCTTTACTCCTGAGTGACATAGGCTATATTTTATGTACGCGGGCGAACCCGAAGGCAAAAGCTAGTTTCTAATATTATCCGAGCGGCCTCGTGGAGCGCATTGCCAAAGCCCCTATATCTACTAGGCCGTCATATATTTATGACAGAGCGCATATTTCAGTTACGCTAACTTACACCTGTTTACCTCGCGACATTGAAACTGTATTTTGGTATGACCCTCAGTAATTACTACGTTATAATAAATGAGCATTATCTTCTTGTTGCCTCTGAAACGAAGTGAAGTGAAGTTTACTATACAATATTTCTAATGTGGGAGCGAAAATATTGAATTTTTTTGGTTGACTTACCAATATTTGGTTCCCCGGTGGGAATGGGCTATGAATAGAGAGAGTTAACAAGCTGGTTCTCTGATCAGAGCCTAGCTGTTAAGCTGGCAAACAAGAACTCAAAAAGAATAAATAAAATATGTGTAGTCGTACAATGGTGTAACTGTCCAACAATGAATTGAAGAATATTCGTAATCTGCATTTAAAAAAACTGGGCAAGTGCAAGTCGGACTCGCGCCTTGAGGGTTCCGTACAAACTTACTTATGTAAACAGTTCAATTCCGGAATGGAGCCTTGGAAGATTTTTCAGAATTGCAAAAAATACAATGTGATGTAACAACAAATTTACTATTTTCATATATATTCCCATATTTGAGCTATAAGACCTTGCTTTATGCCAAATTTCAGGATTCTGGTTCAACGGGAACTGCCCTAAGAACTTCGCGGGTATCGAAATGTACGTTTTTTGCCACATAAACCAAAGTATCTTTTTTCTCGTTAACTTACAAGTTTGATTTTTTTTACAGCTTTATGAATTCGCAAACTTTAATTTCAACTCGATACCTCCACGCGTTCCCGAGTTAAAGGGTCTTGACAGACAGACAGATCAGGACGGACAACAAAGTGATCCTATAAGGGTTCCGTTTTTTCCCTTTGAGGTATGGAACCTTAAAAAGGGAAAGTCCTAGTCCCACTCACTGATTCATCAACGTCCAGTCCGAAGCCTCGGACCTAAAACGCTGAAATTTTGCACAGAGGTTCCTTTTATGACGTATCAAAGAAGATAGGATTTTCCAAAATTCACCCCCTAAGGGGATAAAACCGGGGTCTAAGGTTTGTATATTATTATCGGTTTATTAGCTACTTATTTCAAACACCAAGCAATAATAAGGATAAATTGATCAATAGTGCTTAATCAATCTAGAGAAAAAAATAATCATTTAAGAAAAGAGAGAAAGAAAGAAAAAGAGTTTATTTACGCCAAACTTAAAAACAACAACTTATATTATAAGTGGTAGGATATGCCTCACATCCGCGCAAAATTAATGCCCGCAATTTACAAAGACGGATACTTTTGATTAACACTTTCACTAATATGAACTGGGCTCAAGCCATTTATAAAAACACTAAATTTAACATACGACCGGCAATAAACTTTGGCAAATCTAACAATAAAGCCAATTATAAAGTACAAAAACCAATTAAGGAATTACATACCTAATCGAAATAAGTTTCCTGACACTACATTATTTTAGGTACTCGCCATTATGACAGCTGGAACTGTGACATAACGATTATATAACTTTACAGACTACAATAATAATTATTGTACTGTTCGGTAATTCATCGATTAAGTGCCTGAAGCTATTGAGTCGAGGGTACGATTAGGGAGGCCTGTTATTGTTATCTAATCTGTTCAGCCATTGAACTTACATAAGTAGGCAATTCGTTTACATATTTAAATATTATCATATACAATAATAGTTGTATTGAATATGCTACTATTAAGCTAGAACTACACTAGACCGACGCACACGTCGTGTGAGACGCCTGATTTGTACGTAGAACGACATCGCGTGGCGTGGATCAAGTGTAGCTCTCTACAAGTCTATTTTCCATATAAAATGTATGGAGACCGACGCCCCCAGATCGGCGTGTATGGCACACGTGTGCGCAGTGTAGTTCTAGCTTTATTATATCACGCCCATACCTTAATTTATCAGTAAATTCGGAAATAACATAAACATTTGTAACATATTGAAGCGGTTTTTCGAAACTTGGATTAAACTCCACTGACAACATCAACCAGACGAAAATCGGTGGTCTAATCGCAACCAATCCACCACAATTTGTTTACCGACGCTAAACTACCAATTAACAGTTTCTAACAAGCTTCATTCTAATAACAATTAACAGCTCCAAATTGCAAAGCGATCATTTATCACCTCACATTAACACCGAACTAATTTACTTCGACTGTCAGTTTTGGCACTAATAATTTTGAATCGACACTCCAATATTTCAGCTGGTTTCGTTACCCTTAAATGGTACTAGACTAAATTATTTGTAACTGATTATTTAGTAGATAGGTAAGTAATTGAGAAAGCACTTATTTGGGTCTAATTGTAAATTAATTTGAAACTTTCGACATAGTTATTTCCAAATCAGTTCGACATGAATTATTTTCAATAAGGAGATAGATATGTAACATAGTAGTAAAATAAAATCAGCCTTATAATGCTCCAACACTCTAGGAGAAGCAATGGGCCATAATCCACCACACGGGCCCAGTGCAGATTGGTGGATATTACATGTCTTCGAATTTTTGGTTCTAGGACATGCCGGTTTCCTCACGATGTTTTCCTTCACCGATTTGAGAGCTGTGGTAATGAAATGAATTATGTACAAAGTAATGTGCCTGGCAGGGTTTGAACCCGCGGCTTACAACTCGTAAGTCGAGGTCGATACCAATGGGCCACCACTGCTCTCTATATGTAAAATTTGAGAATAATCTCTGTCAATTGAATTCAATTGAAGTATATCAATGTAACAGAAAAAATCAAATGATACATTAAAGACACAAATTGAAAAAGCATCGGCTCATTGATATTGGTTCAAGGCTTTCGATTTGTATAAGCTTGGAAGGATCGGAGTTAGTGAAGATAAAATGTGAAGTAAGAACAGGTTCTTTGAAGAAGGTTACACTAAGACCCAGGAATACCCAGAAAAAGATCAGTTATGTCTGATATCTGATACGATCTCCTTCGACCTTAAATAAATTGAAACACAACGATGGCAACTCATGAAAGTGCGTCAGAACGAGTCAAGTCTTATGAGAGGTAGACTAGAAGAAGATATACGAAACAAATCAATATTACTCCCTTCCTGTACAAAAATATGCGGACCCGTTGGCTCCCTCATTTATTATAACTCATTACAAATATTATTGGCTGGAAATTCTTGTTTAGGTACACATCATATCATGCGTTACTTTTGGCATTCCGCCCTAATGATAATTTTGATATATTGCGTATCATTATTCACTTTGTTGAAGAAAGGTTAGTTTACTCGTGTGAAGAATTAGAATGTTATCGAATGATTGACGAAGACAGGGGCTTTTAGAAAACCTCATGGGTGCTCATACTCATTTGACGACTCGAAAAAGTGGCGAAGTGTGAGAAGAGAAATGCACACTGATCGACCGACAAATAAATAAATGTCCTACTTACATACTGCGTACTTAATTACTAATTATGTTTGATAAAAATATAAAATGAAACCATTATATAAAAATGAAACTACTTTTTATTATCAAGAAATATTATAATTAATACGTAACCTAAAAGGCGATTATGATCTGTTTCTTTCTGATTATTCTCAGGGGGCTCGGCACCCACTGTTTATTTCTCATGGGTGCTCGAGCCCCCGAGCACCCACGTAGTCGGCACCCCTGGACAAAAGAAACTGGTTGAGTCATTGCTACTATGAAGAAGATAGTAAGAAATGATAAGACTACTTTTAATTAACCTAAAGAGAGAAAACCAAGTGAGATACCAGGACAGCAGAGATAGATTAGATACGAAATCGTTTACAATGTCAATTGTTGAGCAATGACAATAAAGCCAGGAATTTGTTTGAGCATAGAGGGTTATCTATACAATAACAAAACACGCACGCACGTGGATCAATATTTGCCAACGTGATTTCGAAATACAAACGCTTCAGATTATATCTAAGTACAAAGTATACTGCACTACAGTCTAGACAAGTTTTTTTTTTTAATTATATGAATAATTTCAAGGAGAGCAATTCAAATGCATACGAATGAACCAGTTTGGTGTCTGCCCGAGCGTACTTCTCAATATTTCATATATATATGACGAGCTGTGGTGGCCGAGTGGTAACGGCCCCGACTGTAGGTCGCGGATTCAAACCCAACCAGGCGCATTACTTTGTGTAATTTATTTCGTCACCACTGCTCTCAAAACGGTGAAGAAAAACATCGTGAGGAAACCGGCATGTCCTTAAACCAAAAATTCCCTCTCCTAGAGAGGAGGCCTGAGTCCCAGCAGTGGGAGCATTAAAAGGGTGATTATGCTATTTCAAATGCATACGAATCAACCACTTTTGTGTAGTGCTCGAGCGTACTTCTCAATATTTCATATATGACAAAGTAAATAATATTGTGCAAATTGAAGGGGACTAAAGACCTGATCATGGTTTGTATTCGCTGTTGCCAAAATTTCCAACAGTACAAATTACCTTTCGGTACAAATCTGCGCCAATGTATTTGGTGTAAAATATTGTAAAGATAAAAATAATTATATGATTTTCCATATTTAAAGGTCAAGATTTTTTTTTTTTTACAGAACAAGATCAGAAGAAGAAGACGAAAGAAAATCTTCAGGGAAAGATCAGGAATCTTCAGGAAGTCTTGGTCTTTTTTATCTATATATATAAAAGGAGAAACTGGAAGAAAAAAACATGTTGCGCCGACCCCAAATAACGTGGGACAAGGGCAGGAAGATGATGATGATGATGATGATAAAAGGAGAAACTGACTGACTGACATATCAACGCACAGCCAAAACAACTGAGACTAGAAACATGAAATTCAGCACAAGGCTTCCTCTTATGACGTAGGCGAGCACTAAGAGAGGATTTTCCAAAATTCACCCCCTAAAGAGATGAAACGGGGGTCCAAAGTTTTCATGGAGAAACCTACTTTCACGCGGACGAAGCCGCTGTCAGAAGCTAGTAGTATTGTGTCCCAAAGCTGGGCAAAGACCTTCCCTTTCTCCGTCCAAACCTCTCTGTCTAGGGCGATCTCTGGACAAGTTTCCCCCGTGAACATGATCAGATAGATCTCTTGGACTTTTACCGACTATAAACCTAACTGTGTTCCTTCAGTTGCGCTTCAGTCTTTCAAACAATTCCGAAGACCTGGAGGCAACGGTAACATTATATTTAATAAGCAGAAGTAAGTTTCTGATAGTGCAAGATTGAAACGCAATAACATCATTTTTTGTGAATGAAAAGAGTAAAAAGCAAAATGCCTAATCATGGAATACGTGCATACTTAAATTTTATCTATTCACGTATGTTATAAACAAATTCCTGCTGAGATTGTGATGATAAATTTATAAGCTACGTTTATCAAGTCATCAATCATTATTTAGTGGCATATCATCGAGATTCGTAACAGAGATTGAAGCTACTATCAGTGAAGATTTGATTTGATTATTCATTAGGTTTGTTTCACTTTGACTCTCTCATTCTCACTCATTTTGAACTGTCAGTTGGGAATCATTTTCCAGCCCTTGTCCCATGTTACGTGAAGTCGATGCAACATCTTTTTCTTCATGTATTGTTCCCTGTCTACCGTTACACTATTTTTTTAATCGACTTGCGCCGGAAGGAGTCCGAGTGTATGCATGTGCATATATTTCTTTTGCACGCCCTAGAACCAAATGGCTTGTTGCATTTTGGCTTGAAAGGTATCGTCAGATTCGTTTTAGCTGCAAGAGTAACATTGGGTAAGTACATACATCAAAAGTGACGTAGGTACCCAGTAAACCCAGTAAAGTGGCGGATTTTTGGCGTCAAATTACATGTTTTCTAAAAACCTTTTTTACTTAACAACCATGTAGGGATTCAAAATAAGGGTTCGTGGAGACGATTTCGAAAGTCACTAAAACTTGGAAATAAAAAAAAATGACAGTATCGAAAAACTCAAAAAGTTCAAAACAAGTCACTTTAAGCAGTCTGATGCATTTGATGGCGTCAAATCTATGATTGAACTGAAATAAGTTCCACCAACTTTCCACAACACTAATTTTTGTTTCATAATTATCAATCTTCAAACAATCATCCCATTAGAAAACCCCACAGATTTTTATAATTCTTATTCCTTCAATTACACTACAGATGCTAAACCTTACGTAGAAATTAGATTACTGAATCAGGTCATAGTAATTAAAAGGTACATTAAACGAACCATAAACATCTATAGCTGATAACTTAATAACTATCAGAAGAAGCGGATCTATAATCGCAGTTCACTATCAAATCGAGAAAATCTTAATTTCCGCTTATTCTCGTATCCAATCAGTGATATTTTCTAACAGGCTATCTGCAGTTATTCTATTTTCAAGGGCTTAATGATCGGATACAATGATCATATTGATATTATATGAAGAGAAAGCAGATATTTCTGATTGCATCTGTATATTAAAAAGCAAAATTCTGACTCACTCATCAACGCCAGTACAAACACTTGGACTTAGAACGCTGAAATTTTGCACAGAGGTTCCTTTTATTTAAACAAAGAACTACTTCTTTTTTCTGCCCTTATCCCATATTACTTGGGGTCGGCGCAACACATTTTTTTCTTCCATTCTGTCTTGTCACCCGTCTTACTATCACTAACTCCCTTTTCTTTCATAACACTCCTCACACAATCCATCCATCTTTTCTTTGACCTCCCTCTCCATCCATATATATGTATACTCAGAACTCTTTTAGTAACAGGCGTTTCATCCCTCCTCTTCACATGACCATATCAAGACAAACGATTTCCTTTCAACTTTTTAGTCACTGGCGCCACTTTCCAACTTCCTCTAATATACTCATTTCTCACTTTATCCATTCTCGTCACACCACACATCCATCTCAACATTCTCATCTCGGCTACATGTAATCTTTTTTCATCCAACTTTTTCACAGCCCAACGTTCTGATCCATAAAGTATGACAGGTAATTAAACAAAGAACAAGAAATTATTTACGAAACTATTATTATGAGTTAGCATATCTCAGAAAACTGGGGTCCTTAAAAAAGTGTATGATGATTCAAGGAGCCGAAGCCAACTCGCAGAGACCTCTTAGACATTTTTAATTCAACGCGCCATGCACCATTATTATTATTATGATAGCGAAGATCATTGCCACACGCGCCTTGTATTTTAGGCACATGTGGCAATGAACTTCGCTATCAGAACCAAGTCTCTCAAAAAAAGAAGGAAATCCGGAAGGTTAATCGTTAACATTCATGCCGTAAAGAATGAAAGCGTGAGTCAAAACAAAACACTACGTTACATTCGAAAGGTCAGTGCCGCTCTACTTGAACCATCATTGTTTTTCGATAGTGCAAGGCACTTGAACGGCTATTTTAGTCAGAACTCTCGATTTCTGACCGTTGAAGAAATCTTGATGGCTGAATAATTAGTCAAAGCGTGCAAGTGATTAGTGCGTTGGGCATGTCGAGAAAGATGGACGAATGACTAAGAGAATGAATTGTGTAGGGATCGAAAGAGAGAGCAAGATAAGATGGATGACAGTGACGAATGGAAACGAAAGATGAAGTGATGACTGATAGTAATCTACATCTACACTAATAATATAAAGAGGTTGTTTGTTTATTTGTTAGTAGGAGGTAATCTCTGAAAATACTGGTCCGATTGCGAAATTTTTTTCACCGATAGTAAGCTGCTTTATTCCTGAGTGACATAGGCTATATTTTATGTACACGGACGAAGCCGCGGGCAAAAGCTAGTGTAAGATAGAAGAAAAGTACTTATAGATAATATTACGCAAACTCTCGTAGGAGCCCAGCAGGTCCGATGCCTGCTAAGGCCATGAGGAAAAATATAAAAGGGATACTCATGGACCTAAAACGCAAAATGCAACTGAAATAATATATTATAGGTGTGATTTTAGTCAGTAAAAATCCGACTCGCCCTGTCGCCCCTACCCAGAGCAAGAGAAGTCATAAGATGATATCCCACCTAAAGATTTAAAATAAAAAAGTTACCATAGACAAAGTTGAAAAAGAACAAGAGACGTTTAAAATTTGTAAATTAATTCAATAAGTGTATAGGTGTTCGTAGTATTTTTATATATATTCTGAAGAGCAGATGATACTTTTAATAAAAAAGTGTGTGGGAAACCAAACACATAATTTCTTGAAATCACGGTATAAAAACTTTATCATGAAAAATAATTGACGAGCGGAAAATTTTCGGAGTTCGCAAAATTATTGTTAATGACGTTACGTAAGTATGTAAAACTCAGTTTTTCTTCTAGTTTATGTCTACGGATTGTTCATACTAATATTTCAGAGATGCCAATGAAATACAAGCAGCTTAATTTATGACATGCATTTTATGTCTTGTAAAATATTTTCAAGAGAAAAGTGCCTCTTAAGTTGAAAGATGGGAATGTATTTCAAAGAAAGGTTAAGAGCCATGACATGCAGCATAAAACTGACTTTAATATTATATATTATTTTGTGACGTTGTAAAACATCTCTTGAAATATTTACGGCTAAGAAAACTCATAAACAAAAACTGAATTATATAAAACTTACCTATTTTCTCTTTCGCAATGAACAGCAATTTCTTTTCTCTCTTCTGTTATCTCTTGAAGATTAATTAAATTTAATCTCCTTTTATTATAAAAATGTAACGTTTGTGAGTTTGTTTGTAGGAAGTAATCTCTGGAGCTACAGAACCAATTTTGAAATTTTTTTCACCAGCAGTAAGTAACATTATTGTTAAATGACTATGTCACTAGCTATTTAAGTTATTTCAATGTGATTAACAGAGGTGGCCGAGTGGTAACGGCCCCTACTTACGAGTACAACTCGTAAGGTCGCAGGTTCAAACCCAGCCAGGCGCATCACTTTGTGTAATTTATTTCATCACCACTGCTCTCAAAACGGTGAAGGAAAACATCGTGAGGAAACCGGCATGTCCTAGAACTAAAAATTCTAAGATATATGACATCCACTAACCCGCACTGGGCCTGCGCAATGGGCATTCCCTCTACTAGAGAGAAGGCCTGAGTCCCAATAGTGTGAACTTTATAAGGCCGACTTTGCTATGCTATTCAATGTGATTAATATTATTTTTTAAACTAAAAATGTTTGACGCCTAACGAAGTAGGCACGAATCAGTTAGTTCAAAATAAAATATTTGTCATCATCTATGTATGTGTTGCGAAGGAACTGAAGTATTATTTGTAGTATGAATGTAGATAGAAGTAGAAAAAAAAACGCCAGAAAGTCCATGGTCATCATTGATGTAGGATTTCTATGATAATAAAAGATCTAAAGAAAGTAGGCCAAACGAGGATTGAATCATCAAACTTTAACGTTTAAAATGATCTGGCCAGTTTTAGTTGGCCATATCATGAAGTGATCAATTTCTAAGATCTGGCCACGACATATATACAAATATGGTTATACTCACTTAAAAAACCAACCATATTTTAACAAAAAATAGTAGGTAACCACAAAGTAACAATAGTTGTAACTACAGTTCAACACATCGTTATCACAACAAAGAACAAGGTTACTACATCGTGTTTCGTATTATTATCGGAAACAGAATGAATGGAGTAAATGATCGCTATCACAATAGTTATCTCACATCAGGAGAGGAGCGGCCTTGCTAGATCATCAGGCGATATGCTCTGAAAGATACAGTCAGGAGACTAATAAGAGGTCTTACTAGTTACCAAGGTTTATGCTGAAATACATGTGTGCTCTGAGTCATCATCTTCTTGGCCTTGTTCCGGTTTATTTGGGGTCGGCGCAACACATTTTTTTCTTCCATTCTGTCCTGGTCCGTCACGATATCACTAACTCCCTTTTCTTTCATATCACAGCTCACACAATCCATCCATCTTTTCTTTGGTCTCCCTCTCCCTATTCATCCATCCACGTGTAAACTCATAACTCTTTTAGTAAAATGCGTTTCATCCCTCCTCTTCACATGACCATACCAAGACAAACGATTCCCTTTCAACTTTTCAGTCACTGGCGCCACTTTCAAACTTCCCCTATTATATATACTCATTTCTCACATTATTCGTTCTCGTCACACCACACATCCATCTTAATATTCTCATGAAGTAAAATTGTCAAGTTAACATTGTCGAGAACGAGAAGCTGAGTAAAACTTATTTTTATTTTAGCCCAGTCACGTGCCTTCGTCTTTAGTGACAGCTATTATAAACATCAGTTTTTTGTGACGGAAGTATTTCACCGAAGGGAACTTTGGAGAGGATTAATCAGATCGTTCGACAAATGTTACAAAATTAACATGAAAGGGATGAAACAAAGAGAAGCCAAATCCAACCTCTGGGCCCGACGTCAGCCCCATTATGCGATCGAAACATGTAGGTACCGCATTTGGCTTTCTGATTGGTTAAGACCTTGTAGCGGGTCAATCGGAGCGCCACTTGTCATAACAACAAACCGATTGTCAAACATAGAAATATAACTGATATAAGTTATGTTATAAACGTGTGGATCGCGTTAACCACAAACATCAACATACAACATACTCCAAAACGAAGTCGTTTTCTGCGTCTGTCTGTTTACTCGTTAACTCTTCAACCACGCAACCGATTTTGATGCGGTTTTCAATATTATCAAAAGCGATAACGGACGAAAGTTTGAGTATATTCTTTGCACCCCCATTCTTTGTCATTTCAGCCGAAAAACGTCCAATGCTGGACATCATGGAACACCCTCGAGCGTTTCGCATCCCGCAGATTCCTATGGCCTTAACCAGATCATAGAATAAACTGCTAGTTTAATCTTACAGATTATGTCAGTGCCTATTTCGAATAGATTTTTAATTAACACTCTTTTATTAGCTTCACTTTTAACTATGTATGTAAGAAAATCTTGGAATCTTAATTTGACCCACTTCCCGGTCTTCGATCAGGATGAAATTTTGCACACGCTTTGAGTTCTGATGACATTACATAACTAGCTAAGAAACGTCATTACAAATCCAATATGGCGGCCTCACCAGGATGGCGGACAGTCTATTTGAAATGCACCCCCATGATATGGGTATCAAATGAAAGGGTTTGCTGTCAGGAATACGAAAAAAATAGTCACGTGACTTAAGTCCAACATGGCGGACATCCAAGATGGCGGACTGGCTATTTGATTTTTCTAAGTTTTAGTGTGTGCTAAAAGCGTGTTTTTTAGTTTTTTAAACTATTATTATTGTGTTGTATGTAGCCTCTGGACCCTTGTGTTTTAGGACTAAATTGCTAAAAAAAGATTATGAAACTCTTGACGCTGAGGCTACATTATCGGGATTCGGCGAATATTCGCCTGAGTACCTAGCTAGTTCGTCGAATTGCAAAGAGAGAATCGTTTATTGAGACTAACACAGACGCATAGAAATGCAATAGACCGCTTCTATAGACAAAAACATCGCGTATACCCAAATACGATGTTTTTATCGCGACAACGCGACGAATATTCGCGCGATAATATAGCCACAACATAAAAAATTATAACCATATTTGTGTTTCAATTCAATCAATGAAACCAATTTACATCATACGTTACGTGCGTAGCGTCTTTATAACTTCGATTGGCTTCGTTCTCTCAATTTATTTCAAGAAACCCATCAATGAATTTTAGCTTCTATCTAAAGTAGCTATAAACAGAGTGGAATATGCCTATCAGCCTATCAGTTATCGCGCCATCAGATGCTGTCAGTCACGCTCCGAACATAATAATATGTTAGACAAATATGTCGTACGTGATGGACTGAAAATTGAAGCTAAATTGTACATATTATTTCAGCATGAATTTACAAAATTACTACTGTGGTAGTATATAGACACACAACAGTAATTTTGTAAATTCATGCTCTTTTATATGTAGGTAAGGTTAGTCTAGCAAGCAAAAAATTCTAAGAAGGGCTACGCGACAATTCCTTAACTTTATTGGATCATCATCTTCCTGGCCAACCCGCTACCCATTTTTTTCTTCCATTCTGCCCTGTCACTCGTCATGCTATCACTAATTTCTATTTCTTTCATATCACTCTTCACACAATCCATCCATCTTTTCTTTGGTCATCTCCCTCTCCACCCATCCACATGTAAACTCATTACTATTTTAGTAACATGCGTTTTATTCGCCCTCTTCACATGACCATACCAAGACAAACGATTCCCTTTCAACTTTTCAGTCACTGGCGCCACTTTCAAACTTCCCCTAATATACTCATATACTCATTTCTCACTTTATCCATTCTCGTCGCACCACACATCTCCGCTACGTGCAATCTTTTTTCATCTGTCTTTTTCCTTAACTTTATTGGAACATGACTGAACAAATGAACAATGTCCATACTTAGTCATTATTAGCGAAAAAGCTCTCGTTTGTTTGATACGTCTTCGCGCCTACGCCGCTGAACCGATCTTAATGAAAGATACTTTCTATCAACATAGGTAAGTGGCGAGCAGAAGAACTTTTTTAGTAGGTGTATAATAATAATAACATTATTTCATAGCATTTTATTTAAGTATTTTCTTTCATGTGTGAATATTGCAAGAAAAAACAGCGCTTTCTCGGCTGAACACTGCGTTGACGAACAAAATATAACTTTAAGAATGATTCTTTCACTGTAGTTCGACTTCTCTAAATAGATACGCAGTAGTAAGCTTTTCTAAATTAGGAATTCGATCGTCAAGGAAGTCGAATGAAAAGGGAAGTAATCTGTTAACACCGAAGTTTTATTTTTTTTCAAGTTGATCTTTTACGGCTTTATCTCCAAAGACCGGATACACTTTTTTCAGTGCCCAGTCCAACACCTAAAAAAAGAATATCATAAAACGACGCTTAAGAAGTGACGTGGATACATGTTAGGTCGTTGATTGAGTATTTTACGGCTCGACTGAAACTAATCAGTATTGGTTCCGAATTGTTTTGAGTTAGATATTGATGATTATTACTTTACGGAATTCTCACACACCTCCTGGTGCCTCTAAATGGCCTACGCAGACGGGACGGCATGGCAAAGGATTTAAATTTTCACCAATGGATATTCAAACATATCGAAATAGAAATACGACATAAATTCTTATGCTTTAAAATAATCTCGTGGCTTCGAAAGGGATATTATCATATGACATTGAAAGACGCGTCATTGCCTCCCGCGGCGGCATACTGTAGCGTGCTGCGATTGGCAACAGCATGAACAAGGACCGGGCTCCCGCCATCACCGTCAAAAGCTACTTGATACTGAAATTTGTATCGAGCACCAGAAGCTGCCGTGGCATAATTCGACGTGACATGGCATGCTGTGGCAAGGCGCTGGAATGCCGCGTCGAATTATAATAATATACTGAATATACTGCTAATGTACGCTGACTGTTGGCAAAGTCCTTTACCATACCGTCCCGGTCTACGTAGCCCTTAGCCGTTGATTCTGTACTTGATCTGTCTCGTGCCGTCTTATTTGAGTGAGGGCACAGAGAGTGTTCCTGTGTTTACGTACACACTTGTGCACAGTCATAAATCCCGTGTCGACGGCTAGTATACGCTTTGACAATAACTCTGTCAAGACGACTATTATTTCTATACCATTTACAGATAGCACAGATGTGACCACAAAGATTTGCTTTTTGGTCATATAAATAATTCATAATGCTCGAAGTTCTAAGATAGCCCATGGAGCCGAAAAGTTCTGGAGTATCGACCGGCCACCGAATGCCGCAGCGTCGGAAGACCTCCCACAAAGTAGACCGATGACCTGCTGAGAGTCGTGGTACGCGATCATAGGACCGTTCGTTTTGGCGACACTTGTGGGTAGCTTATGTCCAGTAGTGGACGTCTAACGGTTGAAATGATGATAATGATAAACGCTTCGATCCGCTTTATGACTGAGACACAAAATGCCATGATCTACTGTTAGCACAGAAATAGATTATCCAAATATGTATCCCTAATTATGATAAATAATTAATGAGAAATTATGATGGATAATTATGATTAACCATCATAATTTCGTCTAATGATACACAATTTTTGACAGGCATGTTGGTCTAGTGGTTAGTGGCCCTGACTGCTATGCCGGAGGTCGTGGGTTCGATTCCCACCTAGGACAAATGTTTGTGTGATGAGCACTATCATTTGTTCTGTGTCTGGGTGTAATTTATCTATAATATGTAGGTATGGTATTTAGAAAATATATAAGTATGTTTATCAGTTGTCTAGGACTCATAACACAAGCTCTGCTTAGCTTGAGACTAGACGGCGTTGTATGATAGTTGTGGAATATTATAGTATTATATTATTATAATAATTCTACTATTTTACTACGTGGAAAAGATAAACACGATCGGAATTCGAAGTCAAGGATATGTTTTGATTGGCAGCTGTCCGACAACACAGGAAGTTGGCAGCTCACCTTTACTTCCAAAGAACAGGCAGAAAAAATTGTTGTCTGTCTTTATTTCCCTGATCCAATTTGAACCATTATTTTTTCCAATTTTCACTCTCGGACTGCATACAAAGAAAAGAGATGCGCAAAAAGACAATGCTTGCTAAATATGAAGTATTTTAGTGATTTACAAAACATTAAGTAAACTGATCTATATATATATAAAACAATGAATATAGCCTTTCGTTAGTCTCAATAAAACTAAAAATAAAACAAAAACGGCTGGACCGTTTTAGATAATTTTCGTCTTGAAATGTTCGTGATAGTCCAGGCAAGGTTTAAACAAAGAGAAAAAAAAATTAAAAAAATCACGAAAAAAAAACCGAATACAACGCCATCTCTAATTAAAATGTCATTATAAAACGAAATATGCTGTTCTGGTAAAGCCAGTAGATGGTACGAAGTTCGCCGGGTCAGCTAGTTAGGGTTCCGTAGCCAAATGGCAAAAAACGGAACCCTTATAGATTCGTCATGTGTCTGTCTGTCCGTCCGTATGTCACAGCCACTTTTTTCCGAAACTATAAGAGCTATACTGTTGAAACTTGGTAAGTAGATGTATCCTATGAACCGCATTAAGATTTTCACAAAAAAATAGAAAAAAAAAACAATAAATTTTGGGGGTTCCCCATACTTAGAACTGAAACTCAATTTTTTTTTTTATCAATCTCATACGTGTGGGGTATCTATGGATAGGTCTTCAAAAATGATATTGAGGTTTCTAATATCATTTTTTTATATATATGTGCTGAATAGTTTGCGCGAGAGACACTTCCAAAGTGGTAAAATGCCCCCCCCCCCCCCCCCTGTAACTTCACTTTGTTCTGTTTACTGCAGTGGATTATATAATTTCGCGTATTATAACACTAGCGATTAGCTCCTCTTGTTTTCTTCAGTTCACTCATATTTCAACAAAAAATAATTCGGTTTAACGGTTTACGACACACGTGACATCTCGACCCCGATAAGTGTTTTGCGACAAACTGTCTGAGCAAGGTCAACGCCCAATGATCACAATTTCGTCTAAAATTATGCTGTTCCGGTCCACGCCTTCCGATTCCAACGTCACAGTTTGTGTTATCTAAGTAGGTAATCTCTGGATTTAATGACCCGATTACGAAAACTCCTTCAGAGTGGTAGAAAGCTATACCATAGCTGAGTGCGACAAGGTATTTTATAGAACAGAATAGAATTTATTTCGGACACAAAGATATCCGTAGATTGTTAGTAACAAAATAACTTATTATCTAGTGTTAGTACCATTTACCCAAACGTACAAAGCGTTTTGGGAACACATTCATAATGCGAACAGCTAAGGAGTGTAATTCCCTGCCGGAGTCTGTGTTTCCTGATAGCTACAACCTAGGGGTCTTTAAGTCAAGAGTGAATAGGTTACTTCTAGGTAAGCGTGCTCCATCGTCGGCCACATCATCGCTTACCATCAGGTGAGATAGCGGTCAAACGCGAGCCTATCAATGGTAAAAAAAACCCTTTGCACAAGAAATTTACAAACGGAGAGCTATATAATAAATAGCTCTCTGCTACAGTTCTCAGGATGCTGTTGCGACTATCTCTCACTCTCCTGAATAGAGAAGCACTTTTCTTGCGAACAATCGCGTGAAACCCTTCAGTACGAGTCCGCGCAAACATCTCCGACGAACTGCACTGACTGTCTGCTTTCTTTATAACCCGAAAAATTCTCAATAAATTCACGTGAGATAGATCGCGGTATTGTAACCGAGGGAAAAAGGTATAGGATCATTGAATAGACTTTGTTTTCTGTAGGGCAAAAGGCAGATGTTCAGAAGGGCGACAAAACGCATTGTGTCTTGATTCGCAATTCGGTAACAAGACATAACAAAGCATGTCTGTAATAGGGCTGCGCTGGTTTTCTGTCTGTGAACACGAAGGGCAGATGTCTCGACTCGAGCAGACAATGGACTTGCGTTATTTTCACATAACTGTCTGCGACTGTCTTTATCGAGAAGTAGTCCGGTTGTTATAAGGTTCCGTACCTAAAGACTGGTAAAACGGGGGCTCCTATTACTATAACTCCACTGTTCGTCGGTCTGTCACCAAGCTGTATCTCATGAACCGTGTTAGTTAGACAGTTGAAATTTTCACAGATGATGTATTTCTATTGCAGCTCTAACAACAAATACTTAAAACACAGAATAAAATAGATATTTAAGGGGGTTCCCATTCAACGTGATTTTTAAATTTTTTTTTTTTTTGTTACGGACAGTTCGGAGTCCCAATCGCACTGGGTCGGTTTTTGAGTTGCCAATTTATGATTTTTAAGTCATGAAGTCAGTGGTTCCTGGAGAAAAACCGCTTCGGAAGCGGTTTTGGCAGGTGACAATAACTGTCACACATTTTTTATGCTCTACTTATCGTAACAAGTCGTGGACCTTTCTCTTTTTAGATTTACGCATCTTTGAGAATGCCTCTAGCTTCTGTGCTGGTCTAACTTTTTGAACTTTAGCTGCGACTTTGACCTCTGAAGACACGTCGAACAGAGTTCGCTTAAAAGGTGAACAAGTTGAATTTTCGATCATGTTTAGGGTAACAGTAACCAAAGGGTAAAAACGGGACCCTAAGACTCCACTGTCTGTCTGTCACCAGGCTGTATCTCAGGAACCGTGATAGTTAGACAATTGAAATTTTCACAGATGATATACCTATTTCTGTTGCTGCAATACAACAATAAATACTAAAAAAAATATTTACGTGCCACAACTATTGCCTAAGAAATTTTTTTTTTGCCGTTTTCTTGCTTAATCTTGTCTAATGTTGTTTAGATAACGGTACAGAAACCTTCATGCGCGACTCCGACTCGCACTTGGCCGTTTTTTTTTCCTATTATAGCAAGTAGTACTTTTAAAGACCAAGGTCGTTAAACAAGAAATCGCGTGGTAAGTAGGCGTGTTTGCACTATATTAACAACACGTGGTTGCTGCCACTGATAAGAAATATATTGACAACAAAGATTAGTTTCTCAATAAGTCGAAATGATAACAGCTGATACTGTATCGATGTTATCAGGAAGTGATCACCCACATATGATAATACAGCGAAATAAGGGAGTTTGCAAAAAATTAATTATTAGGGTATTTCCCAATAAACATGATCAATATTGTATATTTTTTTAAGGTGGGTTCCAATGACTTCTTCCGCTTTTGGGCGGAGCGCGAGGGCTTGTCAGACTTTAATTGACTAAAACCCACTCCTATGTTCCTTCTTTGCCTTTGTTCCAGGGCCCCGAGGTTCTCTTTCGCAAAACCCATGGCCCCAGTAGGCTTCGACCCTGCTGGGCACCTACGGTTTTGCTGACATCTCCTTGAGGCTCGCGTGGAATACTACGCGCCGTGGACGACTAGAGCTTGGTCCGGACGGTTACCGGACGGCAATTTACCCATTGCTCGCCGTCCGCAAGCCCAAGCCTACAGTGGCACTATCCCCCTACTCAAAATTTATAAACTATTGACTTGATTGTTACAAATCACTCTAATATTATAAAGAAGAAAATTTGCATGCAAGTGTGTATGTTTGTTGCTCATACACACTCAAACGGCTGAAAGGATTCGGACGAAATTTTGGCACAGGACAAGTCCATGTCCTAGAATAGCTCATAGGATACTTTTTATCTCTTCAAGTATGTTCCCTTGTAATAATTTATGGGTGAATCTGCTGGCAGTAGATAAGATCCAATTTAGAAATTTAGAACAGTTTTAAATTTAATGGACAGATAGACATTACATAAATATTACTGTTGTTATGCATAAAAATTGAATGCTCTATTTCCTTATGGATTGAATAATAGTACTGACTGCATATTAGGAGTTTGTGAAGCATATCAAGTGAATAAAAATTATATTCTAGTATTTTAGTCATAATATATGTCTGTTTTTGGTTGTTATTATTATTATATATACACATCTTAACTTAAAGTAGGATTTTTTTATTTCAAATGAATATTTTGAATGAAAGTTATGTTAGATAACAATAATATTCTAAGTTTTAATCAAATAATGTCTCGATAACTGATTCTTATAAGCAATATCAGAATTGTAAGTTTAAAGATTAAAGATGGAAAGGAAGGTGATGAAACACAACACTTTCTGATCAACTATCATGCTTTCCTTCAACAAATTTAACTTTTTATTTTTGACCTATATTGTTCCTTGTGACTTCCACAAATAAATTTAAAAATAAATCACCTTGGTACCTCTTTGAACAATGGTCATTGAATAAACACTCCATGAAAAAACTTGTTTCCGAATAAATCAACAATAACAAATGTAATGAGTAAAAAAACTGAAGGCCAGTGGAAGCATTGAACAGAACCACTTACTTTCACTATAATGCTGTTGAAATGTAAAGTTTCACTCACCCCTCCGTTGTCACAGAGTTCAGTGACAATGTCTCCGCAAATATCACCTCTTGCTCCTCGTCCGTCTTCTGGTCTTCAGCCAGCTGCGCCTCAGGGGGCTCTGGAGGCCCTGGCACATTCTGCTCACCAACCTCCATTTTCTGACTGACATTATGTAGTCCCGACAAGTCGACATTTGTATCCACGCCGCCCTCGCCTTGGAGAGCTTCCGAAACCACCAAAATGAAGAGAGCACAACTGTGGAACACCATATTCATCAGAATCAGCTGTACGTTTAATATCATGTTAGTGCAACAATAAAAAAGAGTTTTCTGTACCTGGATAACACTGAAATTGTCAGCAAAGACGTGTAGATTACACATAAACCACCCTTCATCGTAATATCAGTGAAATATCCACAGTCCATATCATTTTGTGCGTAAAATTAACACATATTCGCGACGCCTTCAAACTCAACAATGAAAATCGAATATTATTACTGAACACACATAACACAAACACAATTAACACATTTTGAGGGGTCAAATAATATTAAAAAATTAGCTGCCGTCGCTAAACGGATAAAAATGAGGGGACGAACTTTTGCTCAATTTTACTAAAATCGAATCGTGTAATTTGACAGTTGCCAAAATTTTTGTTCTTGTTGTCGCTGCATTCGTTCGTTTATTGGAGAAGTCCTATTGGTAGAAAATTTAAACTAAAATCGATAATAAAGTTCGCTCCAATAAGAGTTAAACATTTAATGCTTCAGCTTCGTTTTTATTGGCGTAACTAATATATTTGCTAGATACGTCTCGTTGCAAGCAGTGCAAATTAGTATTTTGTTTCTATTCACCTATATATTTCGGTTTTTTCAAAAAATATTGACTTGAAATCAATACTACTTTCTCATTATTCTATAACACCTTATAAAATAATATTGGTTGTTATTACCTCATTATTTGATCTTTTAAAACCATTTTTTATATATTTATGGAAGCCAGCAAAACGGAATGTTTGAACATCTGTGCTAGTGTTGTCCAAAAACTAAACATTGATAAATGCAGGATCATCAACTAAACTGGTGCAACAAAATGATATAACGGTTGAAAATTTGTCAATAGTTATTATTGTAAATTGACTGGACTGAGTAAGTTATATTCTGATAAAATAGTAAACATTACACATATTCAAAGAGTCCACAATGATTTTTTAAAATCAAAATTGTTAACAATTTATTAACTATAATTCCAATTTCCTTGGCGATTAGTGACACACATCACTACTACACATCCAAAAAAAAAAATGCTGTCATCGACGTCAACAGGCGTTTAGTAATTAGTCGGTTCTTGCAAGTTTGTAATAAACTCGAAAAATGGAAGCTCTATTTGCATTACCTTTCACAGTTCTTGAAATTCCTAACATTAAGATTAAAAAGCCGACATGGCTCCAAGCTCCGTCTGCCATGACAACATTCTCTTTGGTGCTACTCTCATACTTTTTAGTAACTGGAGGTTAGAATATTGTTTTGTAAGATTACCAGTTAATTTCTTATTGGAGTCTTGTCCAATTTGATCTAATACGTGATTTTGATTGTAGGTATTATATACGACGTGATTGTGGAGCCGCCGAGCGTGGGTTCAACGACCGATGAGCATGGACACAGTCGGCCGGTCGCATTCATGCCAAATCGAGTAAATGGACAGTACATTATGGAAGGATTGGCGTCCAGCTTCCTGTTCTCGCTTGGTGGTCTTGGCTTCATCATCCTCGACCGCACACACAACCCTTCAACCCCTAAATTGAACAGAATCTTGCTAATCTCAGTAGCTTTTCTTTGTATTCTTGTATCTTTCTTCACAACTTGGATATTCATGAGGATGAAGCTGCCTGGTTACCTACAGAACTGATTGTTTACTAAAGTAGAGTAAGCAAAGTCATAAAATTGTTTTTTAATAAGTTTAATAAATATTTTTTATATTCCATTTAAAGATTTTTAATTTCTAAAATGCTTGCAGTTATTAATTTAAGTTTTTACTACTGGTTACTGACATTTTTGCAATAATTTAATTCATTAAACCCCAAGCTCGCTTGCTCACTTTAATAATATTTCCGTTATACCCTATACCTACCTATAATAATACAAGCTCGTTCGTGAAATGTTTCATCTAAATCTGGTTAGTAGTATTTGTGTGAAGTGAAAGAGTTATAAACATCCATACAACCTCACAAACTTGATGTAAGCCATATTATTCCATTTCTCCAGCCATGCTGTCAATATTCATTAAATTCCAACAACACACACTTCTGTTCTTATCAGTTATGCTATGACGTTATGTTTTATAAGTATGTATAGTGTTATCAAGTAAATGGTAATATATTCAGTCAAACTTTTGTAATAATTTGTTTTAATGAAGAATTTGGTTTGTTTTAACGAGCTAATCTCAGGAACTACTGGTTGAATTGAAAAATTCTTTTAGTAGGGATAACCCGTCTATCGAGGATGTTTATGGCTCAGACTCATATATGTATAACATCATGCTAATACCAAGAAGAGTGGAAAAGAAACATAAGGCAATTTGCAAGTGAAACAAAGCAATACCTCATAAGGGGTCACTGTACTCATTAGCTATTCGGTGTTTTGTAGAGTAATTTAAACATAAATGTATGTGAGAGGTGAGCTTTTGCGTGATTTCAGAGTTGCATATGAATGAATTTCAGAGTTGCATATGAATGAATTTCAGAGTTGCATATGAATGAATTTCAGAGTTGCATATGAATGAATTTCAGAGTTGCATATGAATGAATTTCAGAGTTGCATATGAATGAATTTCAGAGTTGCATATGAATGAATTTCAGAGTTGCATATGAATGAATTTCAGAGTTGCATATGAATGAATTTCAGAGTTGCATATGAATGAATTTCAGAGTTGCATATGAATGAATTTCAGTAATGGTGGCCAACTTCAACAGAGATAAGCCAAATTCTTAATTTAAATCTTTAGAACACTGACTTATCCCAGAATACACACTAGACAGGGTTGTATTATAGTCCCACAGTAAAAGCTGTTTATAATGATGAGTATCTTCTACACATATTTTTAGTTAAATATGGTAAATTATGTAAACAGAAATAATTTCTGTTTACATAATTTACCATATATATTTTATTGTTTCACACACTAGGAATTACTCCTGTCTCATGTTCGTGGATACGTTTACTTACAAACATGTTAACTCTCATACACAAGACACCCACACCCGAAACACCTATCTGTAGGGCATACAAATATTTATTTCGTACGGGAATCGAACCCGCGACACGCAGCGTAGCAGTCAATCGCTCAACCACGACGCCAACCAAGTTCATTATTATTCACTTACATAAACAAACGCAAAATAAAAAAAAAAAACAAATTCCGAAAGAAATAAAATTTTAATACTTCAAATATTTGGCATTTCATTACAAAATTGTTCTAATAAAAATTAAGAACAGCACAAAACATCATAATAATTACTTTTATGAAAACATTTCGATTGCAAATGAGAGATTCATAATACAATGAATAAATTCATTACTAAGGAAGACATAATAAATGCTTTAATAATAACATTATAATATTAATTAAATACATAGAAAATGGATTTTTATTTACTTAGATAAATGACTGCGATTACTTCATTCACATTATAGTGAATATAGACAACACAAACAGCTGCGAGAAGCGCGCCCGCACACTAGGCCATTAGTGGACGTCACAAGTTGCGGACAACCTTTTCTATATAGCATCGGTGCAAATCGTGCGATTAAGTGGCCACGTTTGAGCTACAAACTGCAGGAACTACGCCGCCACCCACGGTGTGGCCACGTATTGTTATTCTCGCTTCCCGTGGATACTCGCCCATCCACAGTAGCCGTCCTCGCCCCGCCTGGCGCCCCCGACATAGGCCTACTGTCCACGGACGCGTAGTTTCATAGACGCATATTCGTCATTATACGCTTGCATACAAAACTATGAAACTCTGTCGACGAAGTGGCAACAACACGACGGCACGACGTTGCCACTTTCATAGTTAAATGTAAGCTTCACGCCCAGGCCTTACACACTTCATTCTTGTTGCATATATCGCACCAATGGGCGAATTCGAATGAATGAAAGGAATTCAGCCAAAGGTAGTGGCCGCCACTAGTGGCTCTGATTAGTGGCTGCGTCTAGTGGCATGACTGAGTTTCTAGTAATCGCGTCTAGTGGCCGCCACAAATTGCCCAGTGTGTGGTGGCTCTAATTCTATTAAAGAAAATACACACATCTGACTTAAATCAGTAACAACCTATTAATGAGTCTGTTGTGTCCCACTGCAGGGCAAAATGGAAGAAAGAATGAAGAAAGAAGAATCTTCCTTTTTTCCATTTTTCTCTGTCCTTAGTTAAAACAGGCCAAAAGGATTGGCCGGATGTAGCTAGGCAGAGAGATAAGTGACTAAACATAATAAAGTTCGCGCGTTTGTAGCTATACAGACGCGATACACACGCGAGTCAGTCGCAGCCTGTAGACCTTTAATAGGATAAAAGCGCGCCGTCGACGCACGTTTCTAAAACGCCCGTCAACAGCGCGTTTTAGAAAAGTGGTGTGCACAGACCCTTAATGTACATTATAGTTTCAGAAACAGAATATTAAGATTATTTTGAGACAAACACAAGTATTATTAATTTGAGAATGTACGAGTATGTAGTTTGGCAGAATGTTGAGTATTTTACAGGTTCTTACTTCACAGTCTTATTCTAAATGCGCTGAAAAAAAAAAATACAATAAATTAGTAAAATGGAAACAACAAATAAATAATGTTTTTGTAGCCAATTTGGCACAGCACATGGACTTACAAAAAGGTGAGTAGTAATTAATGGGATTGGTTCAAGATTTCATAATGTACAAATGTATATGGGAACTAGTGGTTCCGACAGACGTAGACGTTGTCCAAAAGCTAGCCAGCTATCACCAGAAAAAAAAAAATTAGAGCCCGATTGCAGCGCACCTACCGGCTTCAATTGTTTTTCAAACCATCCAGGGACTCGCTTAAATATACACATAAAATTTCATCCAAATCGCTCAAGCAGTTTAGAAGGATTTAGGTGAAGATAAAGACCGGTGGGTTAGGTGTGGGGCCGTGCGGCTGTGTGGACTACTGGATGTACTGAAGTCTCTAATACCCATATTATTTTTGTAAACACACAGGTGGACAAGATATTGAAAAAAGAAAAAGTTAAAAAATGATCCTTCAATCATCAACACTAGAGCAGATTTTTTGTATTTAGATTGTTTTTATCACCCAGCAGGGTCGAAGCCTAGGCCCTGGTACGAAAGGCAACGAAGGTACAGGAGTGGGTTTTTAGCCAGTAAAATTCTTTCACTATCTCGCGCTCCGACCAAGAGCGGGGGATGTCATTAGATGTCCCCAGATGGGCATTTTGTTGAAATATTTTTTAATTATAATTTTATTCTGATAACAGTCATACAAACAATGTACCTACAAAAAAATATTGATTAACGCATAGTTTTATATGGATAATATAGCACATAGTTCCTAAATCTTTAGTATGACTAAGATCGATTTACTTAATAATTGATATGTTTGAGGACAGATAAAACAAACATTCTAATTTTTGCATTTAAAAGCAGCTACATTTACACAGATGCAATTATTTATTGCGTCAATCTGACTTTGCTTGTTTCAGCTCCTGAAATATTCAAACAATCAAAAAAATTACTTACTGGCAGAAATCCGAGCTCTTGTCAATGATATGTTCAAACTCTGCAAATGACAGTGCTCCGTCATCATCTAAGTCGGCTTCTTCTAGAACATTCTGGACTAACTGTTGGATCTCTGAGTCACCTAATTTGAGCTCTGGACCACACAGTCTCTCGATGACTTCTCGTAAGTCTGAGACACCAATCATGTCGTCGCCATCGAAATCTGGAAGAATAGAAAGTTGCTGGTTTCATTCTTTGCTGTTTTCTTGCTCGCAGTAATAAAGTTGAGTAAGGCTTACTAACCACGGACGCGTAGCTTCATAGACGCACATAGCTTACATCCAAAACCCTGTCGACGAAGCGGCAACGTCATGCCGTCGTGTCCTTGCAGCTTCGTCGACATAGTTTAGTATGTGCAAGCTTCACGCAGGCGTATACCAAGCGTATAATGACTATTACGCGTCTATGAAGCTACGCGTCCGTAGACAGGCAGTTTCTGCATATAAAATGGTGGCATTCACCTGCATACAAGAAGAAAATGCTAGCACAGTTGGAAAAGTCGAGGAAGGTGGCAGATCATATATAGAAGATAGATTCGTAGAAAGACTGTCAATCTATTTTGGAAATCTTTGTGGGTGTAAACAAAGAACAAAACTATATACTAAGGCGTTATACATAAATTAAGTCAACATTAACGGGAGAGGAAGGGGTCGATGAAGTGTGACATTGTGTGACAAGGGTGACAAGGAGGGAGGAGATAAAAATTGCGTGAAAAATATTTTTTGTAAGGTTTAAATTGATTTGCTGGAGAGTTTGACAACTTATTACGGAATTATTATTTTAATTGGAATAATTCTAGCCATAAAATTGTTAAATATGTAACAACACATTAGGGACGGGAGCCTCACAAACATGGCCAGCTGTGCTAAGCAAGGACGATAGGGGGGCGGGGGGGTTAAATGAATCATGAAATTCATGTGACATCAATAATGGATTGCCCATACAGGGTTGGGATATTGGTTGGCAGACTTCATTTACACCTGATGGTAAGCGATGATGTGGTTAACAATGGAGCACGCTTGCCTAGAAGTAGCCTATTCACTCTTGACTTAAAGACCCCTAAGTTGTAGTTATTTGGAAACACAGACTCCTGCAGGGATGTTGGAGGAATAGCTGTTGTAGGTATAGTATACCAACAGTTGGATAGTTCTGTTAAAAGTCCCACTCTTTTGCTGTTAGAATTTCTTACCAAATATCCTAAAAGCATGTTCAGCCTTCACCGCCTTCGGTGCCATTTCACTAAACACCGACATCATATCAAGGAAGTCTTCAAATGTACAGTCCCCATCGTTACTTGAGCTGAACACTTTGCATATCCGATCTCGGAATGGGTTGACACGTAACTCAGGATACTGTAGTATCTTCAGCATCGGAAGCTTTGCATTCTTATTGTGACCTACTTTTTCTGGGGCCAGGGCTTTAAACTTTTGATGGGCACTGGAAATTTAAGATTGTTATGTTTAATTGCTTTCATTGTTCATTGTACCATCAAACGGGGTGAATAGAAACATAGGGGTGAATAGGAACAAAACTTTAGTAAGGTTTTTCACATTGGTATATATTTATATTTGATTTCTATCAAAACATCCGTTTTTATTACAATTAATGAATAAATAGGACTTAAATATTGGGAAAAATTATTAATTAACGCGAAGATCCCCTTCAAACTTTTGTTCCTATTCACCCCTGCATTCCTATTCACCCCGTTTGACTGTTATAAAAAAAAAAGAATGACACCGGCAGAAAAAAAATTGTAGGATTTGTACTAAAATGGAGTCTACACTGAAAATAATATATTTAGCATATGAATATTTAGTAACACAGGTAAATCAATATTATTATATATAATACAATTATTATTATTTATTTTTATATACATATCATTTACATTTACATTATTATTTCGTTTATTATTATATTAATACATACACAAGATACACATATATAATACTTACTTCCCTATTGTTAGCTATAGGTTTTATTGAATAATTTGAATTAACATATTTCAGCCAAGCATCTGCTCAGATGGTACACAATAATGTGTGATTTTCTATCATCAGAAACACACATTAAAACCTAATGAATATATAGGATAACAGATACATACCTATTTGTTTAGATGAATTTAACATTAGGCTGAATACCACTAGGTTCCTGAATTGTTTACTATGAAAGCTTCACTGAAGTAGGTACCTATGCCTATAAACCAAATAATAATAAGAGATTTCTACTTACTATAGTACTTCCTTCTTCGTAAAATATGTGAGATCCTGTAAATTATGACAAGTTTATTAGTCATCTGTCTGAAACCTCATTTCCTAGAGCAAAAACTAAAGAATTTAACTAATTTTGTTACCTCGTAGTCTTGAAGTTCCTCCTCTGTAAATTGACTTTTTCCTTGACCCATTATGTGAAGACAAACTTATATATTTAGTATAAAAATGGATTTTATTACACTTTATGAGATTTTTGTAAACAAAAACACAAAGATCTCGATTGCGATTCTGGGCGAGGAATATGTGAGGGGTGTGGTGAGGGGGGGTAGAATCTGACAATGACAACCCAGTGTCAGTGTCAATTTGATTTTGAGCGTTTAGTTCCGTTATATCCAGGAAGAAGAAAACAATAAAAATATTAAAATTAATTGTTTTTTATTTTATTTTAAAATATAAAATACTAAAATATTTATAAGACAGTTTATCTGTGCTATTTCTCATCATCACTTTTATTTTCAGTCATAGTCTCTGAAAAAAATTAAACAATCGAGATCAAAAACGGTCGTTGTTGATTGCGAAAGTTATTGATTGAACAGTAATATTTATTTTTCAGTCTTGTTTGTTTTTAGTCTCAGTCTTTACTTAGTTCTAGAACACATATCTCTTTAAATAGGTACTAACCGTTAGCTTTTTTCCTAGAGGCAAACAAAGAACCCCTTTTGTAAGGACCTCCAGGGACCAGCTCACAGAGCATAGGATAGTTCTTCTTACATGGCATCGATATCCATGTCCTAGTTCTGGTAAGAAGAACGCAATCAAAATTCTTGCGGGCCCTTCTCGGATTGCCAGGAGCCCAAGCACGATAAGTGGTGCAGTCTAGGGCATCACCTGCATCATCATGAAAGCAATTAAGTAGGTAACGGTAAAAAAGTTGACACTTGTTACATCTGTGTTAAGCCTAACTACTACAATCATTGATTCCTTAAAACGACACCTCGTAAATCAAAACTGTCCGCTGTGCAGAGCATGCGTGGAGTCAAAGGAAACTGTCGCGCACGTGCTCCTCTCCCCCTGTTTTTTTTGGCGAAATAAGAACAAACCATGGGAACACCGAACTCTCTCATAGACGCCCTGAGCAAACTGAAAAGTCTCATCTGCTTCTGGAGAGAGGTGGGCTGGTTGGAGTGAAGGCCGCCATGGCCCACTCACAATGGTCCACCAAGGACTAAGTGCGGAAACTAGACCACAATAGATAGAGATCAAACTGATTGTCTTCAGAATAGAATGTCCATTTTTTTAGATCTTACATGTGTCCAGAAGCCTCGCCAGCCAAAATCAAGTAGTTAAAGTAGAGGAGTTACAAACTTCGTGCTTTCTTTTATCGTAATTTCAGTCTGGAATCACCGACACCAACTACGCCTACGCCTACTAATGTCTACTTTTTTCTTTGAGTTCTTGTCCATACTCATTCAATGATGAAGTAATTTGGTGGCCCTGATCTTTAATGGCCTTTCATTATGGATGTACTCACCAGTAATGCTTATAAAAGCACTTCCGTTCTTGCTTCTCAACCCCACAAACGCCATCTCAATACTATTGCCGAGGAGCAACTGCGCTAACGCATCGGTTCGCTGCTCGCTCGTGACGTCAGCAGGCAAACTGCTCAAGTTCTTGCACTCACGGAGCCCCAGCGTGTAGTTCTGCTGTTTTGTGATGATGAAAAACATTCCTAGTGCTGGGACGCAGGAGGAGTTTACGTGGGCTGGAATTATTTCAAAAAGAGGTAAATCAGTCATTTATGATTCATGATCTAAGTCACTTGTGAGTACAGGTCACTTAGGGAGAGAGAGGCCAAAGAAAAGATGGATGGATTGTGTAAGAAGTGATATGAAGGAAAAGAAAGTTAGTGATAGCGTGACGGGTGATAGGACAGGATGGAAAACTAGGAAGATGTTCCAGGTCACTTGTACAGCACTTTCTGCTTTGCTCCGACCTCGCTTTAAGCTGGAAACTATTCTACGGGACACTTGTTCCGTGACCAAGTATCCTTTGTCACGATTTGGGTCTTGATCTACTAGTGTGACAAGAATTACCTAAATTCTCATCACAGTTTTCATGGACAACTTTATAATGATGGGAAAGAATAAGATTAGTAGGATAGGAAATGAGGGATGTAGGAATTTTTACTAGCAAACTCTCATTGAAGTGATTGACATGAGGAGAAACTGACCGACTGACATATCAACGCACAGCCGAAACTACGTGGACTAGGATTGTGCACTTTTGCACAAGGTTTCCTTTTATGACGTAGGCGAGCACTAAGAGAGGATTTCCCAAAATTCACCCCTAAGGGTTTGAAACGGGGGTTCAAAGTTTGTATGGAGAAATATACTTTCACGCGGGCAAAGCCGCTGGTAGAAGCTAGTAAGTAAATAAATAAAAAAAGTAGTAAAGTAAAACTCACGTATCGGTTTTGCATAAATACTATAATAATCATATCTGGAGTCATTCACCATGGATAGACCCCCATCAGACTCAGCGCACTTCAGGACCTCACATGTATAGTCAACAGTGTCATTGCTTTCACCCCAGGCTTCTGGAGGACTGTAGTTTATAGCCAGGCCTTTCTTCTCAATGCCAAGCCGCTGACAGCTGGTTAAAGATGTGAAGTTTGCCTTGGAAACCATACCAAGTTTGGAACGGTAGCATTTCTCTATTAGGTGATATTTTGGAGAGCGTGCTGGAGCATCGACGAAGCATTTTGATCCTGCCATAACTGTTGTATGTGTTGTTGAAAGTACTGCTAGTAGGTAAAACCACATTATTATTTACTGAATATTCACTCCTAAAAAGTTAATTACTCAAGAAGACACAAGCACTGTTAAATACTAGTTCAAGTTCACAAACGCCTGTAAAATCTATCATAGCGCTACACGCACTGAAGTTTATTGCATTATTCTAAGTGACTGCAACGTCGTCAAAAATTGACGAAGTTCAATCTTGATTCTTAGAGAAGAATATACGAATTTTTAACAGCATCACGTGCATTAGAACTTGCTAAAGAGAATGAACTGAGCTGAACTGAAAAGAATCCATGTAAAAATAGCCAGATAGGTACGTAATTAACCTAATCAATGTCAATGCTAGACCTTCATAAAGGCTGACAGGATGATGAGGTAATAAGATAGGATGGTATTGAAATTATAATTGTTATATGTCCTTGTGTGTGCTGTTCCGTGTTTAGACCGTAAGTTGGGCCTAATCGTGCCATCTGTAATGTCAGAGATAATACTGAAGTGTTTCATGAGCCTGCCTGCCGCCATTACTTACAAGTCATACCTACAACAGTACCCATATCCTAGACAGGAACTCAGTCGCCAAGCAGCGACATAGGTACAGCAGAACAGTGAATCAGACGGCTGTATAAATTCAAATCAATCAAATCTGCGGCTCTGACCTCAAGAAGCGACCTGCTTTTGTTAACAAATTACTTAAATATGGTTTTGACTTAATAAGACAAGTAGACTTTTATCGAGTGTGTCACCAACACACTAGAAATATAAATTCGTACATGTATGCAACCTCTGTAGTAGATCTCAGCCAACAGGTTTTATTTAAAAATACTGTCTGAAAATTAAAGCTATTTCGAAAACCGTCAAAAATCTAGTTGTCCCATTCAAACAACTGTCATTGATTTGGAAATGTCATTTTACTCCAGTTTTATCAAGAATTATAATTTAATTAATTAATTTTACAAAGAAATAAGCTCGGAGGTAGTGCGCGTGAATACAACATGGGATGTTTTTACTCTAAGAATACGGAAGAGGTGAGTGCCATCGACATCGCGTGTCTGCCTTGGTGGAGTGACGTAGGTAAACAGTTTGACTGTGGAGGCCCTCAGCTTACAATATAATTGGAGAGGGCAATCAAAGGTCCGTCGAAGATGCATTACGATTCATTTTATCAATAGGATCAGTATGAACACTGAAAAAACTGTTTAGGGAATGCACTCAAATAAAATTAATTGGTTCAAGAGCATAAAAAGGGTTGAACTAGGCAACTGTAAATCTAAGACGACCATTTGGTAAAACAAGACATCAACAATCGATCACAATTATACTTTCGTGTTTACAATACTAAGGAAATTTTATTTATGTACCTAGGTATAATAAACTAGCACTTTACATATTATTAAAAAAACACTTTGCTATCAATATATGTATATGTTACCGGCAATCTGTACAATTCACGTATTCTATACAATACCTAGGCAATGTATAGAATACCTGGGGCTTCCAAGCAATCAATGAAATATTATGAATATTATTGTCCATTACATACTTTACCTAGGTATTGTAAGGAGGAAGGAATTGTATATTCCTAAGGATTGTATAAAGTACTTGCTGGTTCAACGGCAATGTGTAAAATAAATTGATTTTGGTCTATAAGGATCAATATTAACCATCCTACCTATAAAACGACGGGCAAATGAAACATGTTCTATACTTAAAAGCAATTAATGCTAGCATAGGAGCTCATGCACGCGCGAGGCAATGGCCCCCGCGCCCCAGCCGCCGGGATTCCGATCCCGATTTCTGGCTACCGTAAGCGCGGGCTTGAGGATGGCGAGCAATGGGTAGCTCGCCGTTCGATCGTCCGGTAACCGTCCGGACCGAGCCCAAGTCGTCGACGGCGCGCAGTGGTCCACGCGCGCCACAAAGGGATGTCAGCACCCGTAGGGGCGAGGCTTACTGGGGCCTAGGGTCTGATTCTGAAAGGAAGACTCGGCCCTGGTATGAAAGGCAACGAAAGAACAGGAGTGGGTTGTTAGTCAGTAAAAGTCTGACACTATCTCCCGCTCCGCCCAGAGCGGGGAATGTCATTGGATGATATACCCAACTAAAAAAACAAAACTTAAAAACAATGTAAAAGACAGTGAAGGAATATTTGGCATCCCGACATGGACAGGCTAGGTTAGAAGGCCTTAGACTTTGTAGTTTTTTTTTTAAGCACCCGAAAATAGAAATCCTAAATAGACCTCGCGGACAGAAATAGAACTTGAGTACTTATACATAATAAAATTAACGTGAAATTATATATTCTTCTGGCTCTATGTAACATAATTTGCTTACAAATATTTAGCCTTCTAACCCAACTTGTCCGCATCGGTGTGCCCTAAAATTACGTCACCTTTCTGCTCTCGTCTTTTACACACATTACCGGCTGCGTATTAGGTATTGTATAGAATATCTAGGCAAAGTATAAAATAAACAATATTTCATACATTACCTACACGTTTTAGGTATTCTATACATTGCCTAGGCATTGTATAGAATACCGGATTATACAGATTGCCGGTAACATACACTACATAAAAATAAAACCTCTATAGAAAAGCAATCTAAAGTACGGCGTCGAAAAACTCCTCCGCATCACTGTCGACTGGTAATGTACCTCGCTGTATGGCAATGCTTATCCTTTGTCAGATGCAAAAGCCAGCCATCGGGTCACGCGTAGTGTCAACAAGGCGTTTCGAAAGTTCTTTAATAATATGTGAGCACTCGGTCCCCACGATCCGAGACCCCAAACGGTTTGAAAATAACTTACTTCTAGAACCAACGCTTCGACTCAAATTAACTGCTTTCTCATTCCATTAACCAGGACGTCGTCTACGACATGACCCCTATCCGGCATTTGCCCGTGATCTTCGTGAACGGAGTCCCGGGGGCCGGCAACCAAACTGTGGCGCAGACCATCTCAGCTATAACAGGCTATACGATGATCAGACCGGGAGATCTGGTGAGAGCTGAAGCGGGGAAAGACACGGCTAGAGGACGTTTGATTGCAGACAAGATACAGGCACAGGAGGATGTACCAGAGGTTGGTCTCATTCTCTTAAAACTTGAATCCTTCTTTGAAGGAACCATGGTCTCGGCAAATACAACAATCTTCTAACAAATCACCGATGAAACGATTAAGGGTCTCACTTGTATACGTCTTTACGTCAGTTTAACCTGGACAGGATTCTGTCAAAATCGACAGTATACAGCAAACCTGATAACAGTATAGTTGGAAAGTTTTGTCTAATCTTTCGCCATTACACAGTTAAGATAGATCATGGAATTCATAGTGAGTTCTAGACAGATGGTGGCGGAGATGGGAATTAGCGCGTCGTTATTCCTGCGACTTCTGCATCCCAACAAGCTAATAACTATAAGCTATTAGTACTATTGAATTTTTGGACTAAGGGCCCTCGCACACGGCGACTTTTTGTGGCGACGCTACTAACGCGCGTTAGTCGCATTTGCAAGTGGTATAGAAAAGATGGCAACGCGCTATTAACGCGCTATAGTATCGCGATTGTGTCGATGCGAACGCGCGATAGCATCGTTCCAAAAAGTCGCCGTGGGCGAGGGCCCTTAGGAACGGAACTTGTCTCACAACAACCCTACTTTTTTATGAGTTGGAAATCTCAAGTTTATTCTCCTGTTTTCTGGGTGGAGCGATTCGAGAGGGTGTGCCAGACTTTTACTGAACCCACCTGTATTTCTTCAGTTGCCCTTTGCGTTCCGGGGCCACGGTCACTCTTTCGAACATTCCCGCAGCCCAACCTTACTTTAATACCAAAGTCTAATACGTTTTTAAACGGAACCCTGCTAGGATCACTTTGTTGTCCGTCTGTCAGTCTGTCAGTCTGTCTGTCTGTCAAGACCCTTTATCTCGAGAATGCGTATCGAGTTGAAATTAAAACCATATACTCAAGCCTGCGGTCCCTTAAAGCTGTGAAAAAATCAAACTTCTGAGATAATGAAAAAAAGATACGTTTGTTTATGTTGCAAAAAACGTGTATTTCAATACTCTAAAAAAAACCTTTTTGGGATTCGAAAAAATCTTCGTAATTCAATTCGGGAATTGAACTGTTTTCTTAAGTAAATTTGTACGGAACTCTCAGTGCGCGAGTCCGACTGGTATTTTTTTTTTTGTAAAGTTTCGGACAAATACTTATTCAACATCAAAATCGTAATTAAGAAATCGAGGGTAAGACTTTAGATCCCTTCTCTTTCTTTCAGCAACTGACAGTAGACTTGATAAAGGAGTCGATGCTGATGCAGCATGAGGCCAAGGGCTTCATTCTAGTCGGCTTCCCCAAGAACCCACGTATGTCTAGCATCTTCAACAGGCAAGTGAAGTGGCCTGAAAAGATCGTGGCGCTCGAAGTTGACAATGAGGTTAGTACCTACTTATCATGAATACGGTGAGAAGATTCTTGTGAAGACCTTGTGAAGCCCATTGTCATGATTGCTTGATGACAGCCTTGATCTACTCACTCCTGAGTACGTACTGGCCTCCCTATTCTGTAATGCTGTGTGAGCCTCAAACTCATAACAAAGTTGTTGGAAATTTTGTTTGTTTTTTGACCAATAGATGGCGCTGTTAGATGAGCGCCGATTTCTAGATCGCGATTTTAAGATTTTTCGCGCTGTGACTAGGTTCTCAATGAGTATTATTTGAAAATAGTTCCGGAGTTTTGAATATACAACATGTGAAGTGGTTCAACTTGTGTTATCTTCATCCTTGCTACGGTCGCGAGTGCTGCAGAAACAGTGCAGGAAAATGAACGGAGTGTTCAACTGTTCATATTTTCACAAGTCTTATCAGAGAACTTCGAGATCCAGTATTTTCATGATCTGCTTCTTTATTTCTCAGGTAGCAGCAACAAGGCTTCAGACAAAACTATCAGAGTTGGGTAGACCAGAGTCGGAGATCAACGCGGCAAGACGGATCGTTAAAGAAGCTGCACACAAAGTCAAAAACGTTCACAAACGATTTGGAGGACATGTTGTAACAGTAAGCCTTCTAGCTTTGGGAATGACGTTTATGTAAACATAAGCGTTAGCCAGCAAACCGAAATATAAATCCTGAATGTTATTCAAAATTGAGAAAGTGATACCAACTAAGGCATCCAATTTCGTTAAAGTTACTGTGCCTTACCACGTACCTATTAGTTTTGAACGTGGCTAAGATCTATTTAAACCAATCTTTAGCACAGCCCGAGAATCTGATGGCGATTTCACACTGGTTTCCTATGATCTCCACAGCTGGACAGCAGCGGCAATCCAAAAGCCTTAGCGACCACACTCAAGGAGATTCTATCAGACACGATCGAGAAGTGTCAGATGAGGGCGGAGTCTCCGGAGCCTCGGCCCCCGACCGCAGTATCAGCCCCAGCAGTCGCACAAATCTCAATGGCGCCGGCACTTACTTCAGAAAATGTCCCCATAGAGGCTGCTGACGGCGCAAATTGATAGGGTTACTCGTTTAATTATATTGTGACTTGTTTTAAATTTTGCTATATTACATGTAACTTTTGTTATTTGAGTGTTTTATTAGGATACTAGCTTTTACTCGCGACTACACCCGTGTGTATGAAGCCAGATAAAACGTAGCCTATGTCCTTCCTTGGGGTTCAAGGCTAACTTCGTACTAATTGATCGAAATCCGTTCAACCGTTCGAGCCTGATGAAGTAATAAACACACACACATACTTTCGCCTTTATAATATTAATGTGATATTAAAAAAAACATAGTCTCAACGTTCATATTTTATTAGCCATGGCAGCAAACAAGACAGAAGTAGGTACTGAAAAAAAATACCAACAAAAAAAAGGTCGAATTAACAATTGTCTCCTTTTTTAACGGAAAACTGTAGCGAGCTTTGAGCTTCGTTATAGTTTGTCGAATGGCTAGTACACTCCGAGTACATGTTATATACTAGGGATATACCTAACGGAAATGGTTAATCGGAACCGAATTCGGTACCAGAGTTTTTTAATTTGGTTTGTCGTAATTGGTATTGGGACCGAAATCGAGAGGCGGAGGTTTCTAGGCTCAAATGAAACAGTACTCAAAAATTCTTTACCTTTAAATAAACAGCGAATTCACAACATTTCAAAAACGAAACGAAATAACTAGTGAAAGAGTAATCGACAGAAGGGACAGGAGAGGAGCCCCGCACGACAAGGATGAATTTGTTTGTACTCAATATAAGTTCCGATTAAAATCGGAAACCGAAATCGGAATCGAAAGTGCAAAATCAAACGGATATTCTGAATTTTCGCAATCGGTATCGATTCTTCGTAAGATTTCTGGTTTATACCTACCTAGTGGGCAAGTTATTCAGTGCGGGAAAGCGCGGGGAACGGCACAAATAGAACAGGGTCCGAGTGACTGCTCGGCTTTATAACTCGACTCTTGGCGATGTGTTTTACACGTACTTACCGAGCACATGGCCGAAAGCACATGTTTGGTGGTGAGTGCCGAGGGATGTATTAAGTCTATTCTGCAAGTTCATGGAGAAATAAGTCAAATCCAAAACGGAGAACCTAGCTATTTAAGGGTAAGGACGTGGTTTGCGACTTAACGAAAGTAAAAGGCTAAAATGGTGGGTAAGCCACAATAACGGTGGCAAGTCCCCTCTCTGAGGAGTGGCTGGACGTGAGGCCATGGCGTCCTCAGTTGCCGCATGTTACAGGTCTTCACCGGACATGGTAAGTTCGGGAGATTCCTGTTCCGTATTCAGGCGGAAGAAACGTCCGGGTGTTACCATTATGCGGACCGTTCAGAGGACGCGGTGGAGATATGGTGGAGTGGAGGTGTGCCCCGCATGGGCGTAGCACCGCCGTATCCTCGTGGAGGCTATCGGCGGCGGCGACTTCCTGCGCCGGGCCCTGGCCCTGAGGCCATGATCGGGGGCGAGAGGGAAAGGGATGCGGTTGACTTCTTCTGCGAAGCAGTATAGCTAGCGGCCGCACGCGTGAGGAAATGTACATTCTCACCCCCAACCACCACCACCAAAGATGCTCCAGGCGTCGGGAGTTGGCGTGGGGATGACGAGTTATGGGTAGCGCGCCGTCCAGCCGTCTGGTAAGGACTGAGCCCCAGTCATCGATGGCGCGTAGATTTCTACGTGCGTCTCAAAGAGATGTCATCTAGATGATTTACTAACTCCCAAAAATGCGATTCGGAATTCCCTATCAGATTCTGTGTTTCCTGATAGTTACAACCTAAAGGGGGGTCTTATATAGATGGAGAGCTCAACAAGTCAAGAATGAATTGATTACTTCTAGGTAAGCGATCTCCATTGTCGACCACATCATAGTGTACCATGGGGTACATAAATTGGGCCTAGATTCTGGGCATCGAGAGATGGCCGCGAATTAATTGTTAAACTTTGCATATTGTGTTCTTGACGTTTCTTGCTAACTCATTTAAGGGTCTCCGTACACGAGCCACCGGCCATAACCACAAAACGCCGCCATCGACATATTTTCTGTAGGTTTCATATGAAAATTTTTCATCATTCATTATATGGATTCGCCACACACGGTTGATGCCGGTGGCCGCCACACACGGTTGATGCCGGTGGCCGCCACACGCTTCAAATCACCACTGTTCTTGTGGCTCGCACTAGCCACTAAACGCCGCAACAAAACGCCATCACACGCCACTCGCGCATTTATACCTTCTTCGTCGAGAGTCCATTATAATACTGCGCGTATGGTTTAAAAAAATAGCAGCAGCCACCGGCCACTGCCACACACTTGTGGCCGCTTCTAGGTTCTCGTGGCGGCGTTTGTGGTTGTGGCGTGAGGCCCATGTGCGGTGACACTTATGTTTACGTGCATCATATTTAGGTACTAATTAACCGACTTCAAAAAGGAGGAGGTTCTATGTTCGGCTGAATATATTTTTTTATGTATGTTCACCGATTTCTCGGTCAATTGTAGACCGATATTATTTTATTTTTTTTATTAAAAGGTCAAATCATAACAATTGTTATGATCTGATCATGAATTCGGGAAGTCGGTGTTAAATAACTAAAAGAGACAAAACTATTACAGAAACACCGACTTCCGAAATTAAAGTTATTTTGCACTTTTCAGTGTTTATTTTACATTGAAGTCGGTTGCTTTTTTTGTATAAAGTTTTTTATTTTTCACTTATAGTTATGGTACCACCACTAAAAAGTACCCCTCAGCCAAACTTAAGTACCCTATAGCCAGAGTGCATCTAATGACAATTCTAATAATCCCAAACACGGTTATATTACATTCATTTATTGCAGAGTTCCGGTGCATAACTTCAGGCTTCATCATCAGATCAGTTCGATATATTCCCCCTCTTCTTTCAGTCAGTCATCGACTAAACGTATAAACAAAGCAATTTTACTTGTTACGACGGTTCTACTGTGATCCTATGAGGAGTTTTGTTCCATATCTTCGAAGTTCATGATCAGATCATAACAATATTTTTATAGGACCAATTCGGAAGCATAACCTTTCAATAAAAAAAAATAATTCAATATCGGTCTACAATTGACCGAGAAATCGGTGAACACACAAAAAAAAATAAAAAACATTCAGCCAAACATAGAACCTTCTCATTTTTTTTTTGCTTAAAATAATGGCAAAAACAATCACTAGTTCGATGAAGAGGCGTCTATTTAATATGATTGACAAATTTAAAGACGTGAAAAGTGAATTAAATTAAAAATACTTATGCACAGAAAATGCGACGGTTGGATTCAATCAAGATTCAATCATTTCATTTCCAGGTTAGTTCTTTAATATGTTTTATAAAATTTTGATACTTTTTGATTATTAGTAACAAATTGCAATATTACTCACGGTAAATTTTATACTTTTTAGGAGGAATCGACAATGAGCAGATGAAGCTATAATACCTCAATGTTATGTATACCATCTCCACCTCGCAAATGCTCGGCAACATAATTATGATCTAGCGAACTTTAACTGGTATGTTCCCAAACTGAATAGAATGACGTCTTCTTCTGTCAATTGTACAATGGTATTAACGTAGCTTCACTCAACGATAATTTCGTTTTTTAAACCGTCTTCAAACCAGTTGCAACTTCTAACGTTTTCGGTAAACTGCAACAACCTCGCTCCATGATAGTTTGGCGTTCGTCTTTTAAACTATTCTTAAACCAGTAGCGACGGCGAACGTTTTCTGCAAACTGCAACTCCTTTACTCAACGATAGTTTCGTCTTCAAACCAGTTGCGATGAAGAGTTGCGTTTCCTGTAACCTTTTACGTGATCGGAAGAAGAGTTGTCGCTGCCGAGTTTTTGACAGACGAAACGCCGGTTTCATTTCGACCCACTACTAATATACTAATAGTTATTAAAAACAAATTAATGATCGAGGCAGCGTGGCGTCGGTGACTACACGCTGTTTCAATCGCACTTTTGTGTACGTCGGCTCTGCTGTAATACTCACTCACCGAATGTGGCTCTACGGTTGCATACTGAATGCCAAGCGTAGCGCAAAATAGTTCCGATACTTCGAACTCAATTTTATCCGTTAGGTACTCCTAACGGATAAAATTGTAAAAACATATGACGCGTGATAAATAAATATGACGCGTCTAATTGTAAATAAACATGTATCTTAGATGCATCGCATATATTTTCATGAATAATCAAAAGTATCAACTCCGTTTAAGCAGCGTACAGCCAGAGTGAACAGCTTAATATATTTTTTTTATTTGGCCTCCTATTTGTTGAGACAGCTTTCGTTTGCACTTTCTTGCAACATTAAAAAAAAATGAGCCCCAGAATGCATTAACTAAAGGAAAAGCCACATAATAGTACTGTAAAAATATCGTTATAGTGGCAGTGTTGGTTAGGAGGCCGGAGATAGTACCTAGTTGGCACACGTTGATTCATACTTGTAGGAGAAGTCATTGTCATCTTCCTGCCCTTGTGCCGTGTTATTTTGTCTTCCATTCTGTCCTGTCACCTCCCATCATCTCCCTTTACTTTCATATTACTCTTCACACAATTCATCTAAGTATCTTTTCTTTGGCGTCCCTTTCCCCCTCCATTTATCTACATACTCATAACTCTATTAGTAACATGCGTTTCATTCATCACTCTTCTCTACATAACCATACCAAGGCTATGATTAAGTGTCAGGAAATGCCATTTATGGTGATTTTTGATGTTTTTTTGTATCCATAAAAAAAGTCAAGTTTTGATCGTCCATCACTTAGCATTACTGATGGGCGACTAGAGCAAAGGTTCGACGCCATAGAAAAATGGTGATAGTATATTATGATAAGTGTGTAATGTTAGTGATTACCGTCGAGGCGGTATTTAGACCCGAGCCGTGGCGAGAGTCTTATGAGAACCAAGAACACTTGTGAAGAAATAACGCGCGCATAATTTTTTTTTATTTATTCCTAGAGGAAGGCTAAGGCATTTTGATCATACTGCCTAGTCTTACGTTTATGTTTTCTTGCGTGAAATTTTTTTACAATAATGTGTTTCATAGTGACAATAGAATTCGGATGTAACATTTTCTTATGATATTGTAGTATTTAATTTAATTTAATTAATACAGCCACTACTAATACAACAACTTCACTGGAATAAAAAGAATCACGCCAAAAATCGCGCGCATCTTTATTAAAATGGCAGCCATAGACCGCCAATAAAAAAACAAATTTTATTTGAATGTACCTACGATTTACTTACTAAATGTTTTTTTATTAAATAAATCGTTTGTACAAGTAAAGTTTGTAAGAACGCAATAACTTAATGGGAATTTTATTCGAATTCAAAATTTGTTTTGCGAACAAAAAGGTTTTAATAACTACATTATAGCACTAGTGCGTAATGGTAATCAAAATGTCACAGTTTGGTAACGAGTGCCATTATATACTTAAGTACAGTGCAATAAGAGTCACTTTCTGAGCAAGTGTGTTGAAAAAACTATTACCGCACTTTTTCGGGATAGGTACTTCTATTTATTCAGTCTTTTTTTATTTTGTATTAGCTGGTGCTCCCAACAGTCCCAAAGTAACTACGTCCGCGTTAAACTCGTAAAACAGCACGACGCCATTTGGTCACCTTTTCAAAAAGTTTTTTTTTGGACGGAACCCTAATTATTTTTTCTAAAATAAAAGTAGCCTTAATAGGTAAGTCCTTATAATACCAGCTCCAGGCGAAAAAAATCGGTGGCGTTTCGAAGATTAGCTTGAACAAACAGGCAGTCCCACAGACAGATAAAAAAAATGCATTTTTGTTATATGTATCGCATAGACTTTCATATGCATTCAGTAGAAAAATGTCACTACAACTTTATTTTTAAGTGTGTAGATGACCTATAAATCTAAGGTCAACTCGGCGAAGACCGTATGGCGGGTAGGACCGTATAGTAAGCATAACTACGAATTCTGAATAGCTACAACAATGACAACCCGAGATATTAAAACTTTAAACTGTTTTGATTTCTATAAAATGACATAGATGGCGCTATTTACAATACAAAGAGAAAAAATGACGTCCAAAATTTAGTCGGGTTATCAACTTGCAAATTGACCTACACCACGCCGGCAAAAAAAATGTTTTAAGTGCTTTTTCTTTGTATAAACTAGGATTTGTGTAGTTAAGTTCAATAATTATCAATATCTTTACCTAATTATTATATTAGAATACAGTTAAACATGTTTTTTACGAAATTATATATGATGACAAAAAATTTACCTCAAAGTGCAATAGTGGAGAAGACCGTCTAGTACTTGGAGAGCAAGATCGGCATATGCCAATCTTCGCCGATTCCAGATGCCATAAACCTTTTACACTTAAACAAATTTTATAAAGTAATTGATAACTGATTCGTAAGTTTGAATTTCCAGCGTATTGAGTAACCATGAGGTATACTCTTAAAATCGATAAATCGATATTCTTGTCATCTGTCGTGTCGTATACTACCTACTCTTAATTACACAGTAGTAAAGACGATTGAATGAAAGATAGGTACTAAAATTCCTTCCCACCTACTTTCGACTAAAACGTAATATCGCAGAAACGTGCGATGCTAATTCGCAGTTTTGTGTGGAAGCAAACGTCTAACGAATATTCCAATTTGTCGACAACTCTAACTTGTCAACTTTTGTTAGTACCTACATTATATACGTAATATATTTTTTTAAGACTGTATTTGTATAGTTCTTAATGTTTTTTCAGGTGATTTAAAAAAAATGGGTAAATATATGAGGAAAAATTAAGAGTAGCCGTACAAGAGACAATGACTGGTTACAGTGCTTCAAAAACTGTCCAAATACGACAAAAAATAAACAGAATCTACAACACTTGGGCGAAACACGGCTCTGTCACCTGAAATCGAATTCAAGTTAAAATTACCATAATAATAAAAATAAATACAGAAAGACATAATATTTTAGAACCTTCTATTCAAATTCGTCAAAATTCGTTAAAATAAAAGCTAATATCTAAACAAAAAAAAAGTTTTTTTTTAGTTATGGAACTGTTTTGAACCTCTGACTGGCGATTTATACCGGTCTTACCCAACAAACGCTTCTTATTGCAATTTATACCGATTGAAGCCTTTAATACGAAAAACGACAGCACACATTAAAATGCTGTTTAAACACATACGCGTACACATTGTCTCTATTTGAGTAAACCAGCTATTTATAGGTTTTTCTTTCATTAGACGGTCTTATTCGACGTGGTAGGAAATTCCGTCTACTCAGCCATTTTTTCAAAATTTGTATTTATGTAATAAATTGACAACCTTAAAGCAATTCTAATAGTTTTTTTTTAAAGTCGACTAACTATTTAATCACCTAATTTAATAAAACTTGCCTAATATATTATAGAAATAGCAAAAAAAAACCAATGAAATAAATTTTTAATAAAGTATGCCGGTCTTCGACGAGTTGACCTTATAGGTATTTTAAACATTTTGTCATCCAAAAAGTTTAGCTTATAAATGTATGATTTCCAATACGAGTACACCGCGAGGACTGGCCACTAATAAATTCTTTTTTGCAAAATTTTCAAATGACAAGCGACAGTGCACGTCGTTGTCAATTGTCACAAAAGCGCATCGATTTTTAAAACAAAACATGAATAAAACGAATTCATTCCCTACAGAGCGGTCTTTGGCTAATCATCTTTTAACCAATTTGTTTATTACAGAATCAATTTTTCACAAGTTACTTTTGTGATGTCAATTGTAAATATCATAATTCATTGGCAGCTCATGTCAAAAGCCTGAAGTTTGGTGGCGGGAATTAAACTTTGTTGATTATTTGGTAAAGTCGCCACGCTGCCTAGGTCCGTGATCAAAGTTATGAAGATCAAACTGCGTAAGTATTGAAAACTCAATGTTTTACATACTATGTTGGAGCCCCGTCTGTTACGAAATTGTGGGTATTAGTATTTACCTAAAGTTTCAGTAAGTTCGGTAGTTCTGTAACTTACTTTTGTTCAAGAAAGAAAGATATTTTGCTTACTCTATTTATTTTATCATCCAAACTATTAAAACGATTTGAAGCGCATTTGGAATTAGTTCACAACGTTTTATGTTTAGAAAATATATACATCAATAAAAATAGTAAATTATTTAGAGGTAATATTATAGTTTTTTTTTTGTTTGCTCTGATAGTATTATTTTGAATTGTGGTTTAAAAAAAAAACAAGTTCTACAAAAATATTTCGCATCAAATTATCCGTAGATATTTGTTTTTACCTGCTTTGTATTACACTTCCAGCCATAATTATTTGTGTTGTATTGTACTAACCACACTGTTGTCACTTTTTCTAATCTTTTTGTTTAATGAAATTGAATGAAAAGAAAATGCTTTGTGAAATTAGTTGGAAAACGCATGGACTAGTTGAACAATATTTATATATAATTTATTGTAGGTACACCTCATAATGTGGACAGGATAAACATTAAAAAAAACTAAATAACAACACCACTAACAAACAATAACAGTAAAAATAACACAAAAAAATAACAATGAAAATAAATCTTTTTCCTGAAAATCACATCAAAATTGGTTATAATATGAAGCAGAAATTAGCATAATTATCTAATATTAATTGTTTGAAGAAGAGTGGGTGCGTGGTGGGAACGGATGTTCCCCTCTATCTCTTTTACGTGCGCAACCTAATGGCGATGACGTCACATTTTAGTTTGTGCATCCTGTTTCTGTTAGGTTAGGTTAGGGTAGATACTTCACAATTCCCTCCTTCAACAGATTTAAAATGTTTCTTAAGGGGTGAGCAGACGGTTGCCAACTAGTTTTCCAAACAAGGTGACCTTGGTTTATTTGTTTGGTTTGTGTTTTGGCTACATAGATGTAAATCACGCTTCAACGCGTTCGGTGGTTGGGAAAACGCGCCACCCAACCAAGGGCGTTGAAAGTCACGGATTACAACTGTCTCTACACGGATTTAAACCAACAAGGTCACCTTGGCTGGGACGTTGGTTTGCAACCATCTGGTCACCCCTTTACTTAGCTACCTACTTTTTACTTTGAATTGATAATGTTACATTTACAAACAAATAATAAAAAAAGAAAATTGTCAACTTCCCAATTTTTTCTTCGAGCAGTAATTCTTTCAAACAACTTAAATACAACCCGTCAGTTTCAAATTTGTTATAAAATAATTATTGTATGATGTTCAGCGCGAGACCGTTTCCCGTCGACTTCATCGACGGAGGATAACGAGAGCGGCACGGACTGGGATGCTGAGGGTCGCCATCCCGCCATGACGCACCCCCGCCACACCCTCCCACCTCAGGTAACGCACATCATCATCATTATTACCCACAGCTCAGCTTCATCAACGTCATCAACGTAGTCGCTACCCTCAACGCAGTCATAATTTTTATCACACCTTTAAGGCCCATTTAGACGTAAAGAGTTTCTCGTTTCGAACATATGAGTATCAATAAATGTAAAAAAGTTTCTTCGTCTGAATATTTACACCTCTCGCTCTTCCACTTTGGCTATAAATCTGCCCCTAAGACGACCACTGACCCAATTGCCTTGCAATGGAATATTGATTGTGTATGTGTAAACAGAATTTCAGAAATCAGAAACATTTGTTTATAATAGACCAAATATAGGCATTCTTGAATAGTTAAAATGTCGGTCAGTCTAAAAAAAAAAAGTGAAGCTAAATTGCACGTTCCAAAGCGTAGATCTCTATGACGTGCAAGAAACTCCATGGACACTCTTTTAGATCATATTATTTCAAAGTAATAGTACCTAGTATTTCGAGGTTTTGTGCCAGTTGATTCTACCATGAGAGCAGTGTGTGAGGGTGTTGTAAACTATACTGGTTTTTCTTAGGGTGTAACCACGCCTATCATTTGATCATCGTCGGATGCATCAATCGATTGCAGAATGGATTAGTCATCTTGTCTTCGATCGACGGTTCCTACTACTCATACCAAGATCTTGCGCCTATCCATTGATCCATCGTACAAAAATAAGCAACTTGTCTTTTTTTTTTTAAATTCTAACTTGTAAGTAAATTATGTTATTCTACAGAGAATGGACAGTACGGACTGGAATACGGACACCCGTCATCTCGCTATGGCGCACCAGCGACACCCCCCACCGCCCCCACAGGTAATAGTCGCTTATCCTAATTTGCAGATACAATGGTGGACTCATAAACAGACTATGGCGTCCTACGTGTGCGATATGAAATATGAAAATAAAATATGGTCACATGCTGCTGCACTAGATTAATAATTTTGCAACATATTCCATTCGCCAAAATATTCCATTCTTCTTTTTTCACTCATCACCTAGGCGGTGATAGTTGGTTCGGTGCGCAAGCGTCGCGGAAACTTACCCAAGCATTCGGTGAAAATCTTGAAGAGATGGCTGTACGACCATCGGTACAACGCCTACCCCAGCGATGCTGAGAAATTGGCGCTGAGTCAGGAGGCTAACTTAACTGTATTACAGGTGAGAGGGATAGTATTGATTTCTTTTTACTTTTATTAGCATATTTCTGTAAATAAAGAAGACGAAAAACGAAAATTGTACTTAAGTAGGTAATTGCATTAGATTCGGAAGATTTGGGTACGCCATAATTATGGCGGTAAGTCCCCTCTTTGATCAGTGGCTGGAAAGACAACACGGCGAACTCACCTTCCGCATGACGCAGGCTCTCACCGTACATGGTAAGTTCGGGAGGTTCCTGCACCGGAATCGTGCGGAAGAAACGCCAGGGTGTCACCATTGTGTGGACCGCTCGGAGGACACGGTGGAGCATACATACGGTAGAGGTGTGCTCCACTTGGGCAGAGCACCGCCGTGTCCTTGAGAGGGCGATCGGCGGACGATCTCTCGCGCCGGGCCTTTGTCCGGAGCGAGGAGGAGTGGCAGTTGTCGACGGCGCGTAGTGTTCTCCGCGCGCCTCATGGAGATGTCAGCAAAACCGTAGGGGCCCAGCAGGGTCGAAACCTACAGGGGCCATGGGTTGTGCGAGAGAGAGTCCTAAAACAAAGGCAAAGAAGGAACAGAACAGGAGTGGGTTTTAGTCAGTAAAAGGATTGGAGATGTCATTAGACGTTTTCCCACCTAAAAAAAAAAACCGAAGATGTTTTTATATTATCTTATTTGTGATAGAGTCAAGTATGGCGATTATCCTCACTTGATTGTAAGTGTAATGTTGGTAACTATGAAGATCGTCTGCCCAAAAGTAACCTTCGCCCTTGCAAAGGTCAGCGCCCACAGAGGCGGGAGCTGCGCGAAAGTGATGTCCTATTTGTGATCTTACTCGCTTTCTGTGTAACAGACTGATACAAGCTTTAACATTACAAAATGTTCCATTTCGAATCGCGACCGCTTCTCGCCTTTGTGGGCGCTTTGCTTTATAGCTATCATAACGAAAGTGCTCTCAAAACGTTTTGTGTGTTTGGAAGGAATATTTACCGTTTACTTTCTGCGATTTTCGTATGAAGCTTAGTTCAGTAGTTAACGTTTTATTAAATTACCGAACTAGATTCATAGAAATCCCGCTCCGTAGCTTCATAGACGCGTATTCATCAGTATACGCTTGGAGTACACCTGACGAAGCGGCTATGTCGTGGCGTATAATGACGAATACGCGTCATGAAGCTACGCGTCCGTGGATAGTAGGTCTAAAAAAAAACTACATAGTTATTGTATTTAGAGAAATGCATTCTGTCAGGTTTGCAACTGGTTCATAAACGCCCGCCGCCGCATCTTACCCGAGATGATCAGGCGTGAGGGTCACGACCCGCTGCACTACACCATCTCACGACGAGGCCGTAAGCAGCCAGGGGCCCTGTCAGGAGTGGGGCCAATGGTCGGCCTTGGCGGGGCCTCCACCTCAGGTCTGGGCGTGGCTGCAGGAGACGGCGTCAATGTAGCGGCCTGGGACGGTATTGTTGTAGAGGTTTGTAAAAGACAGTCTTTAAAACAGTTTCCTAAACAGCCTAGGGTTCGGAGCAGGCTTGTCACCTGTACTATTTTTATAGTACCGTACTATATTTTAGTAAAATGTACAAAATCAAAATCCCCACTGCACGTAATTAAAATTTATTTGCTTTTTTTCCACAATAACGAAAAATTTTACATGAATGTTTACAATTTTTTTCCTCAATTTTCTAAATTTACTATATTTTTTGAGACGATTTATGAAAAACTTAGTACCTATATGTCTACCAAAAAAAGGTAAAAATCTTGGTTAGGAGCATTAACTCTACGTGCAAGTAGCGAGCCAGGTTTACTTACTTCTACAACCAAATCTTCTAAAATTATATTGCAGGTGAGTATTTTAGGAAGTGGTGACGTTGGGGTGTTTTGAAAGACTACCTTCAACAATACCTATTCTTGAGAACCCCTGACCATGTAATAAAAAATTCTGAATTAATCAACTCCGCCTACAGTAGTCATTTTACATGCCTGCTTGGTTCTCTGTCATCCGCAAACAGTGGCCTTTCTACGGTCATCTATCTATCCAGCTCGAGGACGGCCCATACACTAAATTAAAAGAAGATAGTCTTGTCATTTATTTTAATTAGAACAATAAAAATTAAGGCACTTTTGAACGTTGAGATTTACAGTACAAAAATTTGTGATTTGACATCAGCTATCCATTCGCAAAGGGAGATTCTAAAACGAATTAGTAACTTTTCAAACGAAAGTGCCCTTAGGTAATTAAAGTAGTACCCACAGAATGGTCCGGACGGCCGTGCCCACGACTATGGCGATGGGCTCTTGGTCTACCGGAGCGACGGTGACGAACTCGGAGACGGCGAAGAGGGCTACTCCAGCACCATCAGCGAGGAGGAGGTCAAGTACGACCCCTCCGTGTGGCAGTCAGTCATCCGGTACGGACCGGAGGACCATGATCTGCATCCAGCTGCAAGGGAGTAAGTCCTTTTGACTCATATTGATTATACAACACTGGAAGACTCACTGTAGTGCTGTTCTCTTAATAAGAGTCTCAACTACCACTTAATCTAAGCTTGCTTGATTTTGTCTGAATCTAGAGCAGTTTTTTTGTCTTCCTCATGTTTTCTTTAGGCCTCTACCTTACAGCACAAAATTTACAATTTAGCTATACATCCCGGGTTCATTAACATAGGATCTAATATTGCGCAAATTATTTTGCAACCTTAATCGACCACTAACGTCGAAAGTCACTGCGACGATTCCTTTTCCTTCCCACAGCAGAGCATCAGCGACCAAAGACATGGTAGAACAAGTCAACGAGCCGCAGGACACTAGTTCAGAGCAGTTCTGCTCCAGAGCCGCGCGGGCAATAGTCGAACGCTGGTACAACACCATATGTCAATTTTGTAAACATTTTCCAACGCCCCTCCTTCCGTATCTGCTTCCCTTGTGCAGTAAATATTCCGAAATTGGGGTAATAAGTCTGATTGATCAAAGTCGAGCATCCAGGCTTCCTCAATTATTTGTTTCGTCGCTTCATCAGCACGGGCTCGGTGGTGACAGTGACGACGACGGAGGGCATGGCGGGCCAGGGCCCCGAGCCGGTGTCGAGCAGCGAGGACGGCTGGCAGGCGCTGGCGCATCCGCAGCTAGCGCACCTGCCGCAGCTGCCGCACCCGCTGCGCGCGCGTCGCATGCAGGTGAGCCCGCCCCCGCAGCCGCCGCCGCCGCCGCCCGTCGCCGTTGAGCTCGAAGTAGCCACCACCGATATGTGGTGCCACACTTAGACACCACGCGTGCCTTAAGGGACGATAGATTGAGATATCATTGATACCTACAGTTCCGTTTACGCACTCTGGTAATTTTAGCCGAAGAAAAAGAAGTTTCATTTATCAAAAATTTCATTTCGAATTCATTTGTTTAAAAATAAAATATGTTTCGAGTTTTTTAACATATAATTTCGGTGACAAGGATGTTGTAGCCCAAGTTTACCATATTTTTGTACATACTTATTCAACTGTAGGCGACGTCGGTGTTAAAACACTATAGGTACCTACTTAGTTTCCTTTACAATCAAGTTTTCATTTTATAAGAGAACTACTTAAGTGATGTTAGTGTTTTTGTTTTGTTTTTAGCCTAGAGACGAATTTATGTTTGTTGTGTAAATAAACTTTTATAATAAACTTTTTGGTTTTCATTGCAAGTAGTTTTTATTACTTGGGGCGCGGGGTGTTTTAATACCGGCATCACCTGACAGTTTTTGATTTCGAGAAGTCTCTTTTTGTGTTTTTGTTAAACTTTGAATTCTAAAAAAATAAGACAAGCTATTACTAGCATAATTTTATTTTATTAACCAAAATTGGGAGCTCGAATAGAGGTTAAAATTTTGTTTAACTAGAATTATTTATATCCAAAATTGATATGGGGTGGCAACTGCAGGTGGTGCCGCGCACGCGCAGGTCGGAGGTTGAGCAGGACAAGTTCAAGTGCCTGTATCTCCTGGTTGAGACTGCTGTAGCGGTTCGCCAGAGGGAGAAGGAGCAAGAAGAAGCCATGCTACCCGTTTAGTTCTTCGTGGATTATGCTAACGAACTTTTTTGTTATCTAACTTTAAGATTAAGTAAATCGTCTTTCATTTATCGATCAGAAACTGGCAGTAGACTACAAAGTGCTAACTTAATATAGATTTTGATTATTTTGTTCAGAAAATAAGTTTGAGATATTTTGTGTAGATTCTACTAGCCAAACCTGTTTTTAAGAGATGATCTAGATTCACCTAGGTAAAACCAGTTCTCTCTAGTGCGGGCTCCTATTTCTGGATGTTATCTATTAAAAAAAAAAATAACCAGAAGTCTAAGGCGGCAGCTCTGCTCCGCTCCGCTCCCACTTTAACCCTCTAACATAAGTTGTCCATGTAGTGGTACCCTAAAATTCCGAGATCGCTTCACTCGCTCTTGGACTGGTATCGCGGGTTAGGCCTAAGCGACACTAGTTCATCTTAAAACCGGGTTTGGCCGGTTACATAATGCAAAATCATATCATAAAAATATCCTCCATTTCGAAAAGTTTGGGTCGATCTTCTGTTAGATCATAATATCTGTATGATTTCCAGTTTTCTTCGTCATAAGAGATGTTTTTGTTTAAGCCTACGTAGAAGTTAAGCATATTACTAGTAATTTGTTGATGGGATATTAAAGTGAGCCCTGTCGAGGACTGGGTAACTAAGACTTGAGCTAAGGCCGCGTTCTTTGTAGAATTGACCAACCTCTTACGTTTAGATATATCAATAAATCGTTGGTCGCTTTTACCAAGGTTGTAGTCACTTAGTACGTGAGCATTACGCCACAGTCTGCACTATTCGCCGATTTTGTTGAAATTACCTTCTTACCGCGTCGATGGCAAAACTAGTTTTGTTTTGTTTCAAGTTAAATTCTTTGCCTGGCCCAGTCTTCGGCCTCAGATGACGCCGCTATTAGATTCCTACGTGAACGCTTCAATTTTAGGTTTAACTATATCCCTACTTTACCTGTTCACGCAAGGATATACATACGAAAGTTTTTTTTTTTTTACTGGAGACACTAAATAGAACAATATCAGGGTTATATCCTCCCACATTTACCTATATTTTCCCACAAAATCGGTGACTAGTACAGGCTGTGGCGTGTGACGCGTGCGTGTGAGGACTACACAATTCCGACTAGAGTAAGATCGCATGTTTTGTTAAAAGTTAATAAATTAACTGATTCATATTTACGTAGCTTTACTCTGTTGAAGGTATTTACCGAAAGCATCTAATGTTGTGGCCGAGTCGCGATTTTGGTGGACCGAGTCGATCCACCAAAACGGCGTCGGTTTATAACGGTATTCGAAACATGATTCTGACTTTATTAATGAAATGTATTAAGAAATTAATGAATTGAAACGGAAGTGAAAAAACTTGCGGAACTTCTGCAGAAGCGGAAGCGGAGTTCTGTTGCAACACTAATTAGGTGTCACTTCATTTCTTTAGTAAACAGATATCGGATACGAGCGAGTCAACCTAACTAGACATCGTTTCTTCTTGACTCGTATACCGGAATCGATTCGAGTTGGTAAGTCCAAAGCAAGAATCGAGTCTAACATGAGTCAAGCCGTACTCGCGGCACATTGCTAGCAGCACCTTGCTGGGCACTCCCTATACAACAAAAGAGGTATAGACGGGCTGTGACATTATACAAAAGAGTTTTAGTAGAGCGAGCAGTAAAGGAGCATTTTCAAAAAAACATTAAAATTCGGAGGAAATGAACCATTTACTTCAATAAAATGCAGAGAGGCTTTTTCTTAAGTGAACCGCTGGTGCTCATTTGACAGTCGAAAAGCCTTTCGAGTTTTGGTCGTGGAACGCAAAGGGAAATTGAGGGAATACAGGTGAGTTATAGACAGTAAAAGTCGAATACTTTCTTTAGCTCCAACCGGAGCAGGTGGAGTTATTTCATGCTTTCCCACCTCGTAGAAAAGGGTAAATAAACACAAAACTTTTATTAGGCTCTTGATTATTATTGATTTCTAACAAAGCATTGATTTTTATTACAAACTGCGAACAATATTGTAAGAAAACGTTTTTTTTTTACGAGTTTAATTTATCTCGCCCTAGGGTGGAACGGGAAGGCGTGTCAGGTTCTTACTGACTAAAAGAGACTCAGTTGCCCTTTGCGTTCGAGGACCACGGGTAATCATTACGGATTATGAAACCCGTGTTGTTAGCGTGAAAATTTATAAAGAAGAAGGCTAGGCACATGACGTAGGGTCATTGCAACAATCCTAAAATTTACAAAGCATATTGACTCTGAAAAGTAATGCACACATTTCTATTTAAAAAAAACTATTTACATTCGGTCATTTGTCTGATCGACACCTGGATTCAATTTGCGTTGATTTGGTAACTCTATCGCAAAACGGGCGATAATTTTCAGTTGAGCTCCAGACCGCCATGGACACACACCAGAAACGAGTTGATGCGGTAGACTTCACAGAAGAATTAAAAAAGAAGGCCTAAAGAGTTCTGGGTGCATCCACTAACTGTCGGATTTCTATAGATTTTCTACTTTCGCCGGCCACTGCGGGTGCCAACCGTTGGCAGCGCTGGCTGCGGACGGCCGCGACCCGTGCGATGCTGCTAGTTGCCCGCCAGTGCAGCGGGAGAAGATATGGGCCCGCGCGGTGGACGTGGGTGAAAATCGCTTCGTGAGTTCTTAGCCTTACACGCGGCTCCATCCAGAGCGGGAGGGAAGTTATTTGGCGATAAAAAAGGAGGGAGTCTGATGACCAGGCACGGAATTTACTGGTAACGGTCGGCCATTGTTTGATCAAAAATGAATATGGAATATCCAATACGTCTTGAGGAGAATATGTTTCAGTCTAGTTGAATGGTAGACCCAAATAATAGATGACTAACATTGACTAACGATTCTTGAACGATACGATGATACGATCATCGAATAACGTTTGCAATCAGGTTACATCTTTAGCCTGTAGACTGGTAGAAATAGTCTAAAATAAGAAAAAATATACTTGAAGAAAAACACTTTATTTGGATTTAGGACTTCCTGGCTTTGTTGGACTTCCTGACTTTGACGGACTTCCTGGTTTTGAAGGAGTTCCTGGCTTTGAAGGAGTTCCTGGCTTTGAAGGAGTTCCTGTTTTTGTGGTACTTCCAGTCTTTTTGGCACTTCCTGGCTGTGAAATTTTTCTGTCTTTTGAAGGTTCTACTCTAGCTGGTTTAACATATGCATCTCTTTTAGCTTGTTCAAGTTTTTTAGCTTTTTCAGCTTTTTGTGCTTCTAATGCTTTTTTGGCTTTAAGAGCATCGGTCTCTTTCATAAACCCATCCATTACTCCCCTTATTTGTCCGGCTACTTGTTCCGATGTACCATTCGCGTTGATCTGAATTAGAATGTTGGGTAATTTATAGTAATCACCCTAAGGTTGACTGGTAGAAAATGCCTAAGGCATTAAGTCCGCCGCTGTACGTTTGTGCATAAAGTATTTAATAAATAAATAAGTATAATAGATATAGTCTTAGTACAACAAATGTTTGAGTACTGGTTTAAACTAAGACTTAAGCTAGGTTTAAAATGTGTTCAGCCCCCTAGCCAAGTTACGATCGTTTCGTTTGCGTCGAACACCTCGAGTGGGCCACGCCTCTTTGTTTTAAGCGTTGACATGACGTCAGAACAAAGGAATCGGAGGCGTGGCCTACTCGAGGCGTTCGACGCAAACGAAACGATCGTAACTTGGCTAGGGGGGCTGGTTACAAAACTAAGAGTAAGAAGGGACAAAACACATAACTGCGGTGCTATGTCGCATCGTAAAAATCTGCCAGCTAGCACGATGCATCGTGAATTGATTCTCATCGCACATTGTATGATCGCCTGAACCGATGCTTTGCCAAAAATTGCATCGCAGGTTTTTGCGATGCGGTGTGACGGTATCGCATTGGATCGCAGTTTAGCGTGGTAGCCCTAATAGAGAGTACAGAAGCGGCAGGGACTAGAAATGCCTTTACTTTATTGGAGACAGCACAATGTACGCCGAGCACAAATGGCCGTGAATTGTTTATCAAGAATCAGAATTGTATTTAGTCGATGCCAAAGGTTTTTCAGTATATGTACCAAGTCAAATAAACTAGGTGCATAGACTAAAGGCCTATTACATTTTGTCTGTGATTTTAGCTAAATGGCCAATGGCCAAAGTTGGCCATATTTAAAGATAATGAAAAGCTTCGACAACTTTCTTTGTTTTGTGTATTAAAGCATGTTACCATGGACGTATGGATAGGTAAGTGGAGGTGAGTAGTTATACGAATAATTAATATGAGTGAATACATTTATAGAGTAAACCTACGACTTTATCTGTCGTAAATAGTGAGTTATTGAATCGTTAATATTTTCTTCTTTCACGCAGGCGAAACTGTACCTAACTAAAAATATCCTTATGTAGGTACATATTATAAAACAAAGCCCTAAACCGCATCTGTTTGTCTGTATGTATGAACGCGAAAAACTTAAAAACTACTGAACGAATATTCAAGCGGTTTTTACCAATAGACAGAGAGATTCATGAGGAAGCTTTAGGTGTAATACATGCCTATTTTAGTATAGAAAAGTCTTGAATTTCGAAGATTTCTAACATCTAGCATCGGGGGCGGGATGCTAATCACTACATAGTATAAAACAAAGTCGCTGCTGTCTGTCTGTCCCTATTTTTAAAATTACGCAACCGATTTTAATGTGGTTTAGATAGAGTGATTCAAGAAGAAGGTTTATATGTATAATATAGAAGACACTGGTAATTGTATTTCTATTTTATCGGTTTCTAATGATGTCGTAATTTAAACACATTTTTTTGCATAGCAAACGCTGGCTTAACCCTACGAGATAGATCAAAATAATGTACTACAGTATTGTACACCTTAAAAAGGTCTACAAAAAAGTGGTATATGTCTATCTCTTAGGGATAACTAGTTTACTTTTTACGAGAAATAATGGCTTATTTACGGAGCGAACAATAAATCATTAATCCTTATTCAACTAAGTACTTGAAAACATTGTGCATTTAATATAGATCAATATGGCCCTGTATAGCATGTAATTTAAATGAATATTTTCGAAGATATTACAGATTTCAAATGCAGGGACATAGCGGTTGCGGTGGTATCAGCATTGCACCTGTGCGATGCCGGGGCGGGTCGCTAGTTATAATAATAAATATAAAAATTAGCTTTATACCTTTACCATCCTGTATTTGTAGAGTTCGTAAATGCTGTCATGGTGCTGCATGAAGGTTTCCAAGCGAAGTTTCATTGCATCTGGGGTCTCATCGATACGATCTGGTGTCTTGGTTCGATCTCTAATTCTATTGAACATCGTCTCTGCCGACGCCTCCAGATATAATACGAGCTGTTAAAATGGTGTAATAACATTGAAATCCTACATACAAGACATATTTACAAACCGTTACTGAAATAAGTGATAATGATGATGATTATTTGTGAATAATGTGTGTAATAAAACACTATGACAGGAACACTCAAATACTCCGAAATATTTTATTCCGAATTTTGATGTTCCGATTTTCAAAAGTCCGAATTTCATAATACCTAAGAATTATAGTGCCTATTATTAAAAATTACGCAATTTATTTTACCGAAAGTCGTAAATGCGATTTTTTAGTTTTCCGATTTTCATACGTTTGAAGAATCAAATGCTCGAAGGGTTTTCGGTCCAAAAAACGATATACCAATTTTCAATACTTCGAATAAACTAAATGTTAACATGTTGTGCTACAAAATTTTGTGACAGAAACGAATCGCTGCAAAACCGTATTTACGCAGTCTTGTCTGCCCTACACCTAGAGTGTAATTTAAACCCGCGTAGGCGCGGAGGGGTGAGGTGGCCCGCGAGCTGAGGAGCAGGTAGTTTGAAAGCCCGCCGTTAAAACCATCTGCGACGATAGGCTCGCGTGGGGCCGCCCAAACCCCGCAGCGTCAGAGCCGTGACAGAAACAATGCTTGCTGCATGTTGCATGCCTGCTTTCATGCTGCATGCCTACTTGCATGTTACATGCTTGCTTGCATGTTGCATGCCTGCTTGCATGTCGCATGCTTGTTTGCATGCTGCATGTCTGCTTGCAAGCTGCATGCCTGCTTGCATGCTGCAATAAATCCCCTGCATGCTGGAAAACGCATCTGTCATTAGTTTTATAATTCTACCCCCTCATACTAACATAATATTATACTTCTCTCTGACGAGCAATTTTGTGTTTATTTGTCTTGCTATAAAGTTTTAAAAGGCGTTTTTTATTTTGGAATTGTATTAATCGGTATTTTAATAACAGGAATTCGTATTTTTGATGTTTCGAATGATCATTAAGTCGGCCTTTTTGTTATTCGATCTATTGAAACTAGGTATTTTGAGAATAGTAATTATAAACGTTAGGAATATTGAAATTTAGGAATTATAAAAATAGGAGTAATGATAAGTCGGAGTTGTTATATTCGGAATTTTGGCCCGTTCGGAATTATGAAAATCGGTATTTTGAAATTTGTATTTGTGACTGTCGGAATAAAGTTTTTCGTACTTATCTATTGTACTTCACTATGAATACTATGACTAAGATAATCCGTTGAACAAGATTTTAGATCTGTACAATACCTACAAAGTCACACTTGTTTCTGTTACAGTTATTATAATTCAATTAAATTATAATTGAAGTGAAAGTGACAATGCTCCGAAGCAATTCGGTGTTCATTTATTTATGACAGATCCCTTTGCAATATCTTTAGGGATGTGCTAACACAGAGGTATTTCGGGGTAGCCTTATAAGGTAAAAGCTACTGGACCAGCCCTCCTAGCCAAGTTACAATCGTATCGTTCGCGCTGAATGCCTCGAGTAGGCCACGCCTCCGATTTCTTTGTTCTGACGTCATCTCAACGCTCAGTCACGTGGTCAGAACAAAGGAATTGGAGGCGTGGCCTACTCGAGGCGTTCGGCGCGCACGAAACGATTGTAACTTGGCTAGGGGGGCAGGCGTTATCTTGAGATTTCCCTCCGAAAACAAAAATAAGGTGGATCTATAAATCTGACTGTTATTTCAACCGTCAAGGTGCTTACACTAGCTTTTGCTATAAATCGCTCGAACGATATACCCTGCGACTTTTCGCGAGGGAAGCCGTCGATGATGAAGCCACGAGCCCCATTCGCAGCACCTTGTAGAATTGCATCCTTTAGAAATGCCAGCACCAAGTCGTTAGGGGCTAGTCCACCTGTAAAACAAATTAATATGTAGCAAGTAACTTTTTAACTGCATGCTTATGCTGGTGGCAAAGTTGTAATAATCCCAAACGAACATACTTTCGGGAAAAAAATTACATAAAGGTAGGTAGTCCTTATATTCCAAGACTTGGTTTATTTATGAGTCAAGTTTCAGCCATTAAATAATAAATGAAATTTATTTTGCAATTAGTTTTTTTTTAAAAACACTTTTACACGTCATTTTTTTTGTCAATTTAAACTAGATGAAGCCGGTGTTTCCTAGCTGACTACCCTGAGAAGAAACACCGAAACAAATTCAGGGGTCAAAGAAGTTCATACAGCAAACATGTAATGGTCAAATCATATGAGAACTATGCAGATAGTAGTTTGAGTTGGTCTTTTGAAGAAAGAACCACACAGTTCTGATCGGACCTGTCCAGTCAGTGCAAGCATTTGTCAGTCATAGTCATAGTAATTTATTGGTAAGGGATTCTTACAAGTCATTTATAGAATGTTACATAAAATAAGTCAACTAATGATAAGGTACATAACAATGTCAAATAATAAAAAATGTCAAATAAATAAAAGAAATTACGAGGAAAAAAATAATAATAATAATCGAAGTCAAATTACAAATTAAAATAAAAGTCAAAATAATTTTCATTCCAAATTAGCATCAAAGTTAAATTAAGTTAAATCATAAACTCGTCAAAAGAATAAAAAGCTTGCTCGATAAGCCATTCAGTATTCGTGTAGCTCAGAACTACTAAGGAGCTCAACGACTTGACGAACAATACCAAAGAAAGGACATTTGGGTAGGCCGCAAAAAGTACTCAAAACTGCCAGACATTATGTTCTAATTAAAGAAAAAAAAAAGAGCAATCCACACACACATTAACCCCTGATTTCTGATTGTTCTAAGTATTTAAAAATAACCCTACTTTGGCCTGAAAACCTGTCAAAATTGGGGTTTGAATTGGGTTTGAAACGTTCTTAACTCGGAATACTCAATTTTGAAACCCACCTTAAGACCTAATGAGGTATCAAACAAACGTACAGATAGAATCACTTTCACATTAACAAAAGTAGATACTTATTATAGAGATTCCTGAAGTCACCCGAGTTTAGTACGAGTACATGTATATGTAGTTTTCTAACTTCCTTGTGATCGGCTTCCAGTCTCTAAGGGCCTGTGCACACTACGTTTTTGAACGCGCCGTTGACGCGCGTTTTAGAAACGTGCGTCGAAGGCGCGTTTTTTCTTATACAAAGGTTGCGTCTGACTCGCGTCTGTATCGCTACTAACGCACGTCAACGCCGCGTTTAAAAAACGTGGTGAGCACAGGCCCTAACCGATTGCCTATTCTGATTTTGTTTCGGGATGCAAGGCAGTTTAAAAGCTTCTCCCGGACTCGTCAAGCTTCTTTGACTCAACGTTTGTATGTAAACTCCATTCGAAAAAAAACCTGTTTTGACTGTCCGTTAAACCGATTTTAAGTTTATTGCGTTGATGGCAGGATAAATGGCGTCTGCAGTAAATTGTTGGTATTGTAACTAGGCTTGTTGAAAAAATATCGATACATCAATATATCGATATTTGTTACTTCGATATATCGATATTTTCAGCCGATATATTTTGATCTAATACATCGATATATCGATACAAAATATGCAATATCGAAAATCGTATCAAAAAAGATATTTTTTTTCAAAATTAATCAATAATCTGAATATTTAACGGAATACAAAGCTATAAAAATTAGGATCGAACGGAAAAAATAACTATTGTCTATGACGAATATGTTTTTACTTTCGTTACCAAACAAATGCTGGTTTGCCTGAAACAAGAAATTGGTCTTCAAAATATTAGAATATTGTTATTTACTAGGATTAAGATTCTCATATATTCAAATAATGTACGTTTTGTATAAAAATTACTATTACCTATTATTGAACTAGACTGAACTAAATAATTAATGATTATTTCAAAATCGATTTCCGATCTCGGAAACTTTGACTGATACATTGATATGTTTTCCTAGATATATCGAGGCCGATATTGATATTTTTATAAAAATGGATACATCGATATTTTTCATCACTGTCGACATCCCTAATTGTAACCACTTTCTTTTTTTGCTTCTAATACAATCCTTATGCCTACGGAATAGAAGTTAAAACCGGTTGAACGGACAGTAAAAAAGGTTTGTTTATTGTCTGATCTTATTTCGAATGGAGTATAAGAAGTTGCAGTTCTTGAGTATACTTTGGCTTCAATAAAATAAAACCAAATGCCAGTATCTTCTGTATATGGAGCGACTGCTTTAAATCAGACATTGTCACACAGTTAAGGTCATCATCATCATTTCAGCCGATAGCCGTCCACTGCTGGACATAGGCCTCCCCCAAATGTCGCCACAATGAACGGTCCTGTGCGTCTCGCATCCATCGGATTTCCGCAACCTTCACCAGGTCATCGGTCCACCTTGTAGGGGGCCTTCCAGCACTGAAAAAGGTGGCCTAATGTATAAGAACAGTACCTCGTCCCATGACAGAATTGAAGCACCTGGCTCTGTCGGAGCCCTTAGCCACCTCAGCTCGTAACATCGCTCCGATGGACAAGTGGTTGAGTCCGTACATGTTGGACATCCGCCTGCTCTGGTCCGACTTGCCACTGCCTGGTCCACCAATTACCCATACAATGGGCATTGTTTCGAAGTCGTATACAGGCTGGAGAAAGAAAAAAATGATGATTACCAAAACGTTTACCTTTTTTTTCAACTCTTAGGTCGTACCTTCGTAGAGTGTTTTTCAATAAAGAGATTCAATGATCTGGATGAAGAGGGAAGCCAAAGAAAAGGTGAATGGATTGTGCGAGGAGGAAAGAAAAGGGAGTTAGTGGTAGCGTAAAGGTGTAAAGGAGGAAACCTTGAATGGAAGAAAGACGTGTTGCGCCGACCCTAAATATGAGGGCAGGAAGACACGCCATAATTATAGCGGTAAGTCCCCTCTGAGGAGTGGCTGGAAAGACCTCACGGCGTCCTTACCTTCCGCATGACGCAGGTTCTCACCGGACATGATAAATCCGGGAGGTTACTGTACCGGTTTCGTGAGGAAGAAATGACCGAGTGTCAACATTGTGTGGACCACCCGGAGGACACGGTGGAGCATAAGGTGGAGGTGTACCCCGCCTAGGCAGAGCACCGCCGTGTCCTGGTGGGGTGATCAGCGGCGGTGATCTCTCACGCCGGGCCTTGGTACAGACCGAGCGGACCGAGCCCAAGTCGTCGACGGCGCGTGGTGTTCCACACGCGCCTCAAGGAGTTGTCATCAACCGTAGGGGCCCAGCAGGGTCGAAGCCTACTGGGGTCAAGGGTCTGATTCTGAAAGGAAGATTCAGCCCTGGTATGAAAGGCAACGAAGGAACAGGAGTGAGGGGGTTTTTAGTGAGTAAAAGTCTGACATTCCCTCGCGCTCCACCCAAGAGCGAGGGATGTCATTAGATGATTTTCCCACACAAAAAAAGGCAGGAAGATGATAAGTGATCTGGAACTTATTTAATCCAATTTAAAATTGTATTACAATAAAAACATAGGATGAAGGAATTTTGTGGCTCAAAAGGAGGTTGAAATAGAACTGCTTGTTGTACTTATGGGCCTAAGGGTCGGGCGGGATTGTCCAAAGCTACACTGCGGGATTGTTCGCAAGTGTTACTGCGACCCTGAAACGCAAATGTAGCCTGGCAACTGAAGGAATAGGTTCGTTTTGATCAATGAAAGTCTGGCAGTCCCTCTCACTCCACTCAGGGCAGAAGGAGATTTTTTATTGACTTCCCACCTATAAAAGAAAGAAAGGGGAAAGAAAGGACTTCTTTGTAACACTTAAGAGCATTTTTTTTTAATTGAGTAATCTAGTACCTACTTACCTTCGATCCAACCTGGTGCGATGGTAAGCAGTGATACTTCGTTATATAATTCGTTGATGGTGAAGTGCAGTAGTTTATTATGAGTCTTTGTCATATACTATAGCATAGCATAGTCGGCCTTATATCGTTCCCACTGTTGGGACTCAGGCCTCCTCTCCAGGAGAGGGAATGGGCCGTAAACCACCACGCGGGCCCAGTGCGGGTTGGTGGATGTCACATGTCTTCGAATTTTTGGTTCTAGGACATGCATGCATGAGGAAACCTCCTCACGATGTTTTCCTTCACCGTTTTGAGAGCAGTGGTGATGAAATAAATTACACAAAGTAATGCGCCTGGCTGGGTTTGAACCCGCGACCTACAACTCCGTAAGTCGGGGCCGTTACCACTCGGCCACCACTGCTCAAGTCATATACTATGCGTAACATTAACTACGTACGCGTACAAAAACTAAATAACATGAGAAGTACTTCTAAATTTTAGAAGTACTTCTCATGTTATTTAGTTTTTGTGTTTATTCAGGCAATAAGAGATAGTTCACAAACCTTTTTTTGGAACGCCTTGCATTGTATAGTTTTGCATTGTAAAGGACATGGTGGAACCTTATCTATTACGGGCTCTTCGCACCCCGGACAGAGTTTCTGTTCCATTCTTATACTCTCTTTCGTTCTTTGGCCTGGATTTAATATCAGGTGAATTATCTACTGTGGTTTTTGTTGGGGTTTTTATCTTCCTAAAGATAGCTCGTAGAAAATTAAAGGATCCAGGAGAAGACATTTGCTTGATAGTTGCTGGTTGGGATCGAAGCTTAGACTGTACAGTTAAAGGTTTCCGGTTTGTTAGTTTATATACTGCATTTGTATTGTGGGATGCATTTTTGTGATATTGTTCACGGCATCACCTTCAACTCTTCATATTATGGCTTATGTTAAATCTTGTTACAGTAAAACTATATCAAAATTTGACCTGACATCTGATAATTTCTTGTCAAATGTAAATTTTACTTTATAATAGTTATTCGGCATCAAACTTACAACAAGGTCTTCTTGGTCGACAAGGAGATCTGAAAACCTATACCAAATTCTGTGGTTACATTATCGGGATTCGATGAATATTTCCGTTATCGTGACAATTGTGGTAGAGTAGTTCGTTGAAACGCGAAGTATTCGACCGAACACGAATGCTTGTCGCGGGCATAAAAATGCGATTGACTGCTAATGTAGACAAGAACATCGCTTTTCTATCATGTTTTTATCGTAAATGTGACACGGATATTCGCGCAATAATGTAGCCATAGCATGACGAGAGAAGAATTTCCTTGAGATTAAAATTTATAGGCACAATCTTGGAAACTAGCCTTAGATAAGCTAGTTACAGTTATCCTTATAGATCTTCTTGCACGTTCTTTTCCATGGAGATCTACGCTTTAAAATTAGATTCACCTTTCTGATCGTCGACTTTTTGATAGTTCTAAAGTGGTTGTCAATGGTTTAATTTTATATAATTGATAGATAGGCCCGCACTTGACCACTATATTGACCACTATCTCACTATAGAAAGCGACGATGTGATTAACGATAGAGCGCGCTTGCCTAAAAGCAACCTATTCTTTCCTGACTTAAAGACCCCCAGTTAGTAGCTATCAGGAAACAGACTCCTGCAAGGAATTCCACTCCTTAGCTGTACGCACAATGAATGTGTTCCCAAAACGTTTTGTGCGTAGGTATAGTTCGGTAAATTGGAAGGGTTTGTTTTGATTTAACGTAAAGGCACCATGGTGATGAATTAAGAGGATCCTTTTCCACTCGCCTATCGTCAACATCGAGCATGGTTTAAAAGTTTGTTGCTTTATCTAATGCAATCCAACGCGATGTTTGATGAAGACGCAATGTAAAAATAGAGAGAACGCCTGAAAACTCTGTTAGCATTGGGTAATTCCGTGATTTACTACACGTGTTTTTTTTAAACCCTTAAAAGTTTTTCAGAAAAATTATCGACATTCAGAATCACGATTAAATGTCGAGGCTTCTATTGATGTTTTTTTTTATATTTTTAATATATGAGTGCATTATGGAGGGCCAAAGTTCATGTAATTTTACGTGAACTTTAACTAGATTAGTTTTACACAAATATATGTTTTGATTTCTATAGAAGCCTAGATAATATCCACAAGATAGCTGTATAACCAAAATATCTAGAGAAAGATGTGTATTAACATCATAATCACGTAAGAGCGGTTGTATGAAAATGTACCTCGAAAAGGACGCTCTTAATCTATCTATCGGATCTATTTATGTATACATACCTATATTATCTTCTGCTAGCTTTTGTCAGCGGCTTCGCCCGCGTGAAAGTCGACGGTTATCCCAAAAGACATAATCCCAAGATAAAAAGCATTCTATGTCCTATTTCTCAAATGTAGTTTTTGTATATTTTTATGGAGTGTCTCTATTCGCGTCTCGGTGACCTACGTAGGCGACCTTTTACCCGAACACATCGGATTGGTTCGATGAATGTTTACGTCCTATTCGCCAGGGTCGTATGTTTGCGAATGGGTACTCCATCTCGTTTAACTCTTCAATCCCCATAGGTTTTTTTTTATTTTTTATTCGTGTGCGAAAATCATCTAATGACATCCCTCTTGGACGGAGCGGGAGATAGTGTCAGACTTTTACTGACTAAAAACCCACACCTGTCTTGTCTTTTTCTCCAGGGCCCCGGGGATCTCTTTCGCATCACCCATGGCCCCAGTAGGCTTCGAACCTGCTGGGCCCCTACGGTTGCTGACATCTCTTTGAGGCGCGCGTGGAACAGTACGCGCCGTCGACGACTTGGGCCCGGTCCGGACGGTTACCGGACGATCGGACGGAGAGTCACCCATTGATCGCCGTCCGCATCAATTCCCATAGGTGACAGAAGAGCTAACGAGATGCTGTATTTGGTCATGTTTGTCCCATCCTGCACCATCCAACGTAGGCGGTTAAACGGTTAAACGCGAACGCTATCCCAAAGCGTAGCGGCGTGAATCTAACAAACAATTACTCTATTGTGGTGGCCAACTTGCGGTGCAGCGACGAGTGAAGCGAAGCGGACCCGATCAGTTGGTTTAATATTTTCGCGCAATCTCTTGCAGTGCGGTAGCTTGTTTTAAATAAATTGAAGGCGAAGTGGTAACTTCGCACGCACGTAGGACGAAGCCGCGGCATTGTGTTGAATTCTAAAAAGCGTGAGAGGACATCCTCCCACCCCGCCAAAAGAGTCGCCCTGGGCCACGGGAGTCGCGAGGAGATTTCCAGCTAACGTCAGCGCAGGCTTGTGGACAGCGACGGATGACGGCGCGTTGTTCGACGCGTGCCTCAAAAAGTTATCAGCAACATTGACGGGGCTCGCTAGGGCTGGTACCTAATGGCCCTAGAACGCAAAGGGCAACTGTAGGAACACAGATGAGTTTTAATCAAAAAGTAAAAGTCTAACTAGACTCAACCGCTATGTCCCTGCATTTTAAATCTGTAATATCTTCGAAAATATTAAATTACACGATGTAAACGGCCATATTGATCTATATTAAATGCACAATGTATTTAACGTACTTAATTGGATAAAGATTAATGTTATATTGTTTAAAATCGTTTCGTAAATAAGCAATTATTTCTCGTAAAAATTAAAGGATAATTTTTTTTTTTAATTCTTGATAGGTTCGCGCTTGGCCGCTATCTCATCTGATGGAAAGCGACGATGCAGTCGACGATGGAACGCGCTTACTTAGTTATTGTGGGTTATACATAAAAGATACTCACTCCACCCATTGCATCCAATTGGAATTTCTCAATAACAACCCGGACTCAGGGCTTGTAAACTGTTAATGGCAATATTGCACTCTGCAGGGCATTGAGCCAGATTTTTATTTAATGATGGCATGGAAGGCATTTTTTGCCATTCGGAAAAATATTCGAGACTCCATTCGGGAATCGAACTATTTACATAGGTATGTTTATGCGGAACCCTCAGTGCGCGAGTCCGACTCGCACCCGCCCATTTTTTTATACATCTTATAACTTATCACAAGAAAAACAAAAAAAAAAACAAAATATAAAACAATATATTCAATGATCTTTAATATTAACGTAGAATAGCGGCGTAGGTGTCGAATTGTGCTTTTATTTGGCGGGCGGGGCAGCGGCAGAGGCTACTATCGGGTCCATCATCTTCACCACCTCGGCAAAGATGGCGTCCTCAGTACCTTCCGCGTCTACCTACAAATACAAAAAAAAAATGAATATTATATTTGTACATTATATTAACACGTCGTATACCGCCAAAGAGATTCTTGAGATACAATAGAGCGGCTATCAGAACAAATGTCTTAGAAAAACTGTCATCTTATGCCTCAGTGACGCCATCTAGCTTTGAATAGCAAACACGCGAATTAAATTTGTCAAAATTTATAATTATTTGACTATCGCTCGGTAGGTGGACAGGGGGCTTACCATGATAATGTTAAAATGTCAGTCGTACGAGCGAAAAAGAGTGATGGAGCTATACACCCTATACTAGCTATATATATACCCTATAATATATATACCCTATAATATATATGCCCTATAATAGCTCCATCCCTTTAACAGTTCGTTTTAGGTCGTAAAATGGATCACATTATGAGCTCGTGGTAGAGCCTCAGTGTATGATAAAGGTAAGGTTAAGCTTTTTAGCAATAGATGGCGTTTTCGCAAAATCAGCAAATGTTCTTGAATTATTTATAAAAATTATTGAATTTTAATTAATTACTCGTAAACTCTTAGTCTAAGCTCGTAAATAAATACCAAAAATATTTATAAGATTTTTTAAAAGTAGTAGTAGTTTCTCTAGTAATAACTAAAGCTACATACATAATATATGTGACGACTAGTTTTATCTGTAAATCAAATATATCAATGGTAAATTCTAGTTTTAACAAAGGCATTAAGTAAAAACTAGTTTTAAGGGAAAACGATTTCTAACGAAAAACGAGTATAAAATAAAGTGTGTTATAATATAATTATAATGTTACCAAAATTTGTCTCTGTATCACCCAAAGCCCTAAGGTTGACTGGTAGAATAAGTGCACCTCTCTGTTTTCGTGTGTATCATCATCTTCCTGCCCTTGTCCCGTGTTATTTGGGGTCCGCGCAACACGTTTTTTTTCTTCCACTCTGCCCTGTCACTCGTCATACTATCACTAACACTCTTAACACAATCCATCCATCTTTTCTTTGGTCTTCCTCTCCCTCTCCATCCATCCACATGTAAACTCATAACTCTGTTTTCGTGTGTATAAAGAAAGAAAGAAATAAATCAACATATTACCAAGAAATCCACCAACCTTGGTAATCTTGTGGGCGTACTGTTCCATCACGTACTGATTGTTTTCATGGAAGGTTTTCATACGCAGTTGGATGGTAGTCTCTTTGTCATCAAAACGACCCGCGGTCTTAGCACGTATATGCATCCTGTCCAGCAGTGTCTTGTCTGATACCTCAAAAAAGAGAATCGCCTAGAATGTAAGAAAATATGAGTTTAGTTTGATTTTCGTGAAAGGTATTTTGTTTATTAAAAAATTATGTATAGTATTATTTTTTATTATATATTTGCTACCGGCAATCTGTATAATCCGGTATTCTATACAATACCGCAATACAAAATAGGCAATGTATACAATACCTGAAACGTGTAAGAGATATTATTTATTTTATACTTTGCTTAGGTATTCTATACAATACCGAATACGCAGCCGGTAATGTGTGTAAAAGACGAGAGCAGGAAAGGAGGTAACGCTACATACGTATATGTGACAAAAAAAGAAACGGAGAATATTTTGTAATATAATTTTTGATAAGACTGATTTTATTTTTTATAAACGAATCTGAACATATCATGTTTATTAATAAAAGAACATTTAACACAAAAAATAATGCTGCATTTAAAAAAAGCTTTCAAAATAAAAATAATTTTGTAGGTATCAATACGTTTCTCAATTATTTTATAGTCCGGTCAATCTAGACCAAAAAATGAGAGTGAAGGTACATAAAATCCCAACAAGCTGAAAATCAGTAAAATTGTTCGAAACATAATTATAAATAATATTTAAAAGTTCCCCATCATTCCCGTGTATGGAAAAAAAAATATTATTAATATACTTCTTTCCGATTAAAAAAATTATAAAAGTTGTTATCGTCATACTATGCACACGTTTCCACGCCAACTATGAGGTAGTGTACTTAGCGCGTTTTTTCAACAAGAAGTTATCACCAACGGCATCCGCTTTCTTCTTTCTATGTACGGAGCTCCTAAAAAAACTACCTGTTTAGATAATCATCGATATGCATGTTTCGTTAAAAATACTATATTTATCGGGTATATTACCAAGTTCAAGTGTGGCTTGGTTATCAGCTAGACCCTACAGACTGAGGTTGGAAGTTGGTCAACAATATAGTAGAGCCAGTTCAAACTTTACTCCCACCTGCGCCGGAAAAACTGCTGAACACAATTTTTTGCAACTGCAAAAAGTGATACAGTGCTAAATGTGGTTGCAAAAAAGTCGGACTGTTTTATTCTCTGGCATGCACAAATTGTCAAGGCCGGTCGTAGTCTAATGTTGAATCACAAACAATTTAGGATTCGTTTGATTCCAACGAAGTGTCATGCGATACATCGCTATTGCCGCAATTTACTTGCATCCAAAATGAAAATGAAGAAGAAGCAGGAGAAGAAGAAGAAGAACAAGAAGAAGAACAAGAAGAAGGTCAAGAAGAAGAACAAGAAGAATTTGAAACTTACGAATCAGGCGAATGAACTTCACCACTTTTTTTTTCATTTACATCGCTTTTATCTTTTCCAATCTTTGAAAATTTCCGTTATTTTGCAATAGTTTCACATTAAACAGGATCACAACTGACCCGTGGAGTAGGCCTACTGGGGAAACTACTAACTAACGCGCTAAGTACACCTCATAGGTGGCGTGGAAACATGTGCATATTATGACGATAACAACTTTTATAACTTTTTGAATCGTTACATCTCAGAAACGGTGGCTCGTAGGAAAAAAGTATTGATACTTTTTTTTATAGATAATTTTATGATCCACAAATTTTTTCTGAGGTACTTTTATAATAAAACTTACCGTTTTGCTGAAAATCGCGAAAAACTCATTTTTTTACCTTTTGACCTTGAATATTTTTTTTCCATACACGGGAATGATGGGGAACTTTTAAATATTATTTATTTAATTTTTTAGTTATTTATTTAGTTATTTGGTGTTTTGAACAATTTTACTGATCAGCTGAGCTGTTGGGATTTTATGCACCTTCGAATGTCTAAATTGACCGGATAATTAATAAAATCTTTCGTGAGTGTTACCCAAAGAAAACTAGTAAAATAAAACTAATGAACAATAATCGAATAAAGTGGATTTCTAGGGGAATTAAGGTGTCAACCAAAATGAAAAGAGTATTATGTACGGGTACCACTAATAATATTAATGTTTATAAGTACAAAATGAATTACATAAGGATCTATAGAAGAGTTTTAAAGCGCACGAAAGTTAGCCATATCAAATCATCTCAACAAAGCCAAAAACGTATCAAAAGAGACATGGAAAATTGTAAATGAGCAGACAAAAAGAAAGCAAAACAAAGTTAGAAGAAAACTTGTTCTAAACATTGACAACAGGGTGGTTACAGATCCATAAGAAATAGCAGACACTTTTGCTGTTATGTTTCAAAAATCATCATTTTTAAAAACATAAGAAAGAGCGATGTCCTTTCCAAGATATTCGACACCGAGAGTAGAAAGTGAGATGACGTTTAATATGATAACGCCACAGGAATATCTATAACTCAAAAAACCTCAGGGACGATATTGATTTAAAGCAGCTAAAAGCAGTATATTATGCATTGATAGAATCCAGATTACGATACAGCATTATGTTTTGGGGGAGCAGTTACGGGTATAATTGCCGAAGAGCATTCATATTCCAGAAACATGCATTAAAAACGATTGTTAGAATGCCACAACAAGAGTCTTGTAAAGATTATTTTAAAAAGTTGTGCATATTAACGGTACCAAGTTTATATGTTTTAGTACTTCTCAGTCACTCTGCTTAATACATACACGAGCACGAATCACAAGAAGAACGTGAACTTAGAGAGAACACTAGAAGAAATGTTATAAAAAACAAAATTGTACCTAAATTCAATAATGCTAAACTTTGCTCTAAATACCAAGGAGTTAGAATTATTTAACAGGTTGCCTACTGACTTGAGGTCATTGATTTATAAAGGTACTCTATTCAAAGCTAAACTTAAATCATCAAAAAAAAAAAAAAAAAATATTTCATTTTTATTTGACATTTATTATCATTGTGAATTTTATTGTATTTCGTTTATTCATCATTATAACATATCAATTTAATTTTTAGATATTACAATAAAAAAAATTGAATTTATTATTTATTGTATCGTTTATTCATTTGTTTATGTACATATAAATTATATTTTTAAATATTTCAATTTAAAATAAAAAAAAAACATTTAAAAATATTTATTGTATTATTATTATAATTTGTAATATATTTTGTGTAAAATTTATTAAACTTTTATGGTATAAATGAAGTGAATTAATAATACTTAATATGAATTTAATGGAATAATAATGTAAATTTTAAAATTAATTATGTAATTATGTAGTAGAATAAATGGCTTTTTTATATAATTTATTTATTTAATGTACGACAAAATTCAAACACAATGAAAACCCGCTCAGCTCCCATCTTTGTCTTCTAACCTAACCTGTCCGTGTCAGGGTGCCCTAAAATTACGTCACCTCCTTTCCTGCTCTCGTCTTTTACACATATTGATTTTAAGGAATAGAACATCTTAGATTTACCCGTTATTTTAAAGGTAGGTCGTTAGCATTGATAATAATAGACCAAAATCTATTTCTTTTACATATTGCCGGTGCATCAGCAGCTACTCTATACAATCCCTATTACCTAGGTAAAGTATTTCAAACATTGCCTGGACGCCCCAGGTATTATATTGCCTAGATATAGTATAGAATTCCTGAATTATAAAGATTGCCAGTAACATATATGTATATATGCTTTCATTTATATTTAATTTAATTGTATTAATGTATTTTTTTATGTAATTTTAATATTTATTTTTTAAATGTTATATTTCCTTATGCACACAAAACTTCGTGCAAACTTACCTATGAAAACAGGTCAATTCCCGAATTGAATTACTACCCTATGAATATTGATTCCCTCAAGAGTGTCGAAATACACGTTTTTGTGTCATAAACGGCCGTATCTTTTTTTATCAACTCAGAAGTTTGATTATTTCACAGCTTCAAGGGATCGCAGACTTGAGTAACTATATATATATCCCAAAATAAAGAGTCTTGACAGACAGACAGACCGACAGAAGGACAATAAAGTGATCCTATAAGGGTTTCGTTTTTTCCTTTTGAGGTACGGAATCCTAATAACTAAATAGAATCAAAATAACCAAGTAATTTTACTCACAGTTGCAGGTGCAATGGCCTTTTCGAAGGCCTGGCCCTGGGACTTCTCGCGAGGATAGCCGTCTACGAGGAACCCTTTGGTGCCAGCTGTCTTGGCTTTCATTTCATCTTTTAGCAGGGACAGTACGTGTTCAGTGGAAACCAGTTCGCCTGGAAATTATAAATAATTATTTCAGCACAGAGTTGGTGCTCTGTGACAGAGAGAAAAGATTGCGGCAGACCACGAAGGAGATTTTACAGCTCCAAGGTACCGATTGCTTACGATACAACTTTAAAAAAAAATGAAATATCACAATTAGTGGTTACAAAGAGTGTCCAAGGAGTTTCTTGCACGTTCTTCTACATAGAGATCTGTGTATTTTTACGCAGATTTTACGATGCGCATCGCAGTTTTGTGTTTGAGTCCTTACCGCGGCCCTAGAACGCAAAAAGACAAACTTATAGAATCATCATCATCTTCCTGCCCTTGTACCGTGTCGGTCTTAGGGTCGGCGCAACACGTTTTTTTCTTCCATTCTGCCCTGTCACTCGTCATGCTATCACTAACTTCCTTTTCTTTCATATCACATCTCTTCACACAATCCTTCTCAATCTATCTCAAAGTCAAAGTCAAAAAGTTAAAATTTTTTATTTCACATAGGCCTACATGGGCACTTATAAAACGTCAGAAGCTAGTGCACGGTTTCAAATTGGTCGTTTCCTATGGAGAAGAACCGGCAAGAAACTTCATGGTTACTCTTTTAAAAAAATGATTGTTTACAATATTTTCATATTACAGTATTAATAAACATTGTGTAAGAACAGTGTAGACCAGTCGATATTGTACCCAAAAGCACAATAAAAATAATCATATCTTTTCTTTGGTCTCCCTCTCCATCCATCCACATGTAAACTCTTAAAGAATACAGGTGGGTTATTACACAATATCCCACTTAATAAATAAAAAAACCAGCCAAGTGCGAGTCGGATTCGCGCACGAAGGGTTCCGTACCGTCCGCAGCGAAAACCGGCAAAAAAATCACGTTTGTTGTATGGGAGCCCCTCTTACATATTTATTTTATTCTGTTTTTAGTATTTGTTGTTATAGCGGCAACAGAAATACATCATCTGTGAAAATTTCAGTTGTCTTGTTGTCACGGTTGATGATAGACTGACAGCAGAGTCATAACATTTGGGTCCCGTTTTTACACTTGGTTTACGGAACCCTAAAAAGAGTCGTGTCAGCTCACCTCTTTCCATTATAGCAGCTATTGTTGTCGCCATCTCACCCCCTCTGGCCACCTCGGCTCGCAGCAGGTCTCCGGTTGACAGATGGGTGTATCCATACTTGGCGGCGATCTTAGCACACTGAGTTCCCTTGCCACACCCTGGACCACCCAGCACCCATACAATGGGTGTTATTTTAGGGTTTAAATTGATCTTAGAGACCTGTGACAGTAGGAATCGAGTTAGGTAGAGAAATAAGCATAAGCGTAGAATATGGAGCAAGAGAATTATGGTGAATAGCAAATGGGGATTTGGAGTATTTTTATTTTTTATTGTTATGGACAGACTTGCGTTTGACTTCTATCTCACCTGATGGTAAGCGATGATATTTTTTCCCGACGTTTCCGGTGGGATTTTTTTGGATTAAAATTCAGTGGCTATTTTAATTATTCACAAATTAATTCCCAGTGATGTAAAATTAATGTAGTATTATATCTCAAATGGACAATATTTGGAATCATTGACACAGGCGCGATCTCGTTAAAATGGAGCAGTGAATTTTATTGTTATATTGACTACCCCAGCGCAGCTTGCCGATAAGGCTGACTTGATACGTTTCCGGTCAAATACTGTAAAAGCATTAGAACTTGTTACTTCCGCATTCTATTGAAAAATAAAATGAATGTTTAAAAAAAAAACTAATTATATTCTACACTAGATAGTGTTTGAATTTGTAAATAAAAAAATATTTTTTTTTTATTAAGAGCGACTTTCTTTTGTTTCACCATATATACAGAAAAGTTACATCAGCTATCCGTCAGGGAAAGTCCTGTCGAAATCAATCCAGCCCTTTCGGAGAAGCCTGCACGGGAACAATTTTTTTTTGTATTTATGTAGATTTTTGACCCAAGAACCGAGCGTCTTCAGAACACCCTACTAAAGTTTCATGACAATCTGATCAACGGTTTAAATTTAATTAGGCACGCATAGATGATGATGATGATGAGAGTGCAAACACACAAACTTGATTTTTATTTATATAGATTTGAAAAACAGTCATCATTTATTTATTCCACAGGTCTCTCTTGAAACTTACATGACATTTAATAAATGTAAGTTTTTTATTTATTCAAAGTTAGGGCCAGCTCCGGTCTGCAGGATTATACAAAAAAGTTATCGCTGGAATACAAACAACTGTACGTGTGTGTGTGTGTGTGACTGTGTGTATATTTTAGGTTTGCTGTAAGAAAACCCAATTGTGGGTTAAGCTCGCCTTTGTACATCAGTTGTCCAATTTTGTAAATAATGTGTTAAGTATTTTATGTACAATAAAGAATATAAGAATAAGAATAAGAACTGTATAGCGGGTAATTTCGGTATTAGCACACTGTGTGTATATTTTAGGTTTGCTGTAAGAAAACCCAATTGTGGGTAAGCTCGCCTTTGTACATCAGCTGTCCAATTTTGTAAATGTGTTAAGTATTTTATGTACAATAAAGAATAAAAGAATAAGAATAAGAACTGTATAGCGGGTAATTTCGGTATTAGCACAGAATAAGTAATAGGTATTAGTCAGTAAAAGTCTGAAACTTTCTTATTTTAAGTTATTTGATGAGCTGAGGTTGGAATTAGGTAGATTTATATTCCGTGATGACCAGGGGTCCGAATTAGGTAGAGTTATTTGCGTACTTGCATCGAAATGTTGATATTAATATGGATCTTCCCGGGATTTCTAATAAATAATCCTGTGTTGCCAACAATATTACTAATAGATAATAATAAAAACCAAACGTTAACTGAGGTGAGGTTAACAAATTTATACACTTCCCCCTCCTTGTCATTAATACAGGAAGAAATTATTTCAGCTATATTTCTGATAGTGTCATAAAAAAAATCTGATCTATAAAATTAATCTCGAGATTTGAGGCATATCCACTTTATTCTTTCGCTGTATGAAATCAGTGTAAATACATAAATAACTTTACTTAATTCCGACCTCTTTTGATGACAGGTACCACACAAAAAGGCAAGTTTTGGCATCTACCCCCAGGCGCCTTATAATTTGAAAGAGTTAAGTGGACACATCACAACGAGTCAGGTTACTTGTAGGCAAGCGTGCTCCATCGTTAACCACATTATCGTTTACCATAAGGTGAGATAGTGGTCCTGAGTATCGCCAAACTTAAGTGGCAGTGGGCAGGGCACATTTCTCGTAGAACGGATGGTCGATGGGGCCGAAAGGTTCTAGGCAACCGCGCACCGGAAGACGCAGCGTTAGAAGGCCTCCGACAAGGTGGACCGATGACCTGGTGAGAGTCGCGGGAATGCGGTGGAGACGCACAGGACTGTTCGTCATGGCGACACTTGGGGGAGGCCTATGTCCAACAGTGTATGTCCTTCGGTTGAAATGATGACGAGATAGTGTTCAAACGCGTACCTAACCATAATCTATACATATAAAAGGAGAAACTGACTGACTGACATATCAACGCACAGTCGAAACTTCTGGGACTAGGAGCGTGAAATTTTGCACAAGGTTTCCTTTTACAACGTAGACGAGCACTAAGAGAGGATTTTTCAAAATTCACCCCCTAAGGTGATGGAACGGGGGTCCAAAGTTTGTATGGAGAAACCTACTTTCACTCGAGCGAAGCCGCTGGCAGAAACCAGTCAATAATAAAAAAACTGCGCAAGTGCAAGTCGGACTCGCGCACTGCGGGTTCCGTACAAACTCGCATATGAAAACAGTTCAATTTCCGAATTGAGTCTCAAGGAATTTTACGAATTGCAAATAGTTTCGTTTTTTGTGACGTAACTAAAAATTTACAGTTTTCAGATTTTTGCTATATTTATGCTATGAGACCTTGCTTCGTGCCATATTTCAGGATTCTAGGACAACGGGAAGTAATTTTGATTCTCTTGAGAGTGTAGAAATATACGTTTCCTGCAACGTAAACGGCCGTATCTTTTTCTTTTCGTTAACTTACAAGTTTAATTTTTTCACAGCTTTAAGGGACCGCAAACCTGAGTATATGATTTTAATTTCAACTCGATACCTCCACGCGTTTCCGAGGTAAAGGGTCTTGACAGACAGACAAACAGACAGACGGACAGCAAAGTGATCCCATTAGGGTTCCGTTTCCTTTTGAGGTACGGTTTGATCTTCGCCCGGGTTTATTTGCACACCTTATACCGCTAGCGGTAAAGACTGCTCTGATAATGCGTATGTTTCCTTACCAATACGGATATGTAACGTCTTCTGCCTGTCGGTTGGTTAGCGAGCTTCTAACTAAGGCAGGGCTCATAATATGTTTGGCTCATACCTATGTTCGCTATTCAGGATCTATATCATCATCATAATCATTTCAGCCGAAAGATGTGCACTGTTGGACAAAGGCCTTCCCGAAATGTCTCCATAATGAGCGGTCCTGTGCGTCCATCGGATCCCTGCGACCCTTGACAGGTCATCGGTCTGCTTTGTGGGAGGCCTTCTAACGTCAGGTTCTATATATTCTGCCTCAAGCGGCCCTTGCCCAATCTGGGGGCTGCAGACGACTCCTGCCGGAGGTTCTACGCGAAGAGCCGGCTCGTGCGGCCATTAACGGGACTGCGGTGTGGGCACAGTCGCTGCGGAAGTGACCAACTCACTGGCTGAACATCTCCCAAAGGGTCACGGTTATTCGGATGGTGCGGGTATGGCACAGGGTTCCCTGCGAGGCGGCGAGCTTCCTTCCAGGCCTGCCCCCATAGAATCTGGAGATAACAGTCCTTGCACACACGCATGAGTGGTGGAAAGAGGAGGAGTAATGCAAGGCAGTAACATTCCTCACGCCTGGCTCCCGCAGGAGACGCCTTGGGCAATATGATGATATCCCACGTGAATGAAAAGTTCTATATATTTACTCAACCGCTTGCAATCACACATGACGAAGGATTTGCAAAAAACTTAATTAATGTATTAGAAATGGGGGATATCTATCGTGTTCGGCTAAAGCAGGTCACAGGCAAACGACCGAATGACTCATATTGTAAAGGTGTGACTAACCTTCTTCTCTGGAACATGATAATGGCATGTGGGCAACGGGCGAGACAGTGGGCAGTCACAGCCGCCTTCCATAGAAGGCTCATTTGAGTTCATTTCGGGACTCGCTTTGAAGAACTGTTTGGGAGCTCTCTCACATTTAGGTTTATACCTTTTGTTTTGTTAAAAGATTAGGCCGCCATTTAAATACTTAATTCGGCGGACAACAAGTTTTTTTCGTTATTTTCACAGATTTTCTTGTAAAACTGACGTTGCTTGCTGTCTAATCAAGTGCACAGAGTAGCAAGAGCAGAGTATATAAGACCCTAATCTATATTTCTAAAAAAGGTAAGTACCTACTCTATGGTTCAGATTCTTTTATAATGTTATTCTTTATTTTAGTCGGAAACGGACAGCTGACAGGAAAAGTAGATGCCAAAAGATCTAGAGGCAGGAGTCCGATACGTTGGTCAGACCAAATCTGTGATACATTGGAGGCCACAGTCTGTGACGCCATCCACATCGCCGCAGATAGGACGACATGGCGAAATATAGTTCACAAAAAAGTTATTTGTCGAGGTCACGACCCTCAGCATGGAGGATAAACGAAGTTAAGAGGAGGAGGATATCGGTAGGCCAGGAATTGTTGGTACCAATAAATAAAGTAAAACATAAACAAATAATTTAAAATTAAAATCCTTTACAGCTCCTAACTTCCTATTGAGCCTACGCGCAAGTTCCCACCACTGCCAAGACGCCGCGTACCAGGCGCATTGGGAGTCGTGGAAAGGCGGACAATGGATTAGAGGACCCTTCCGCTAATCTGGACCCAAGATGGTGGTGCATAGTGTTCCTCGTGCGCCTCTCTTATATATGTATATATCTTATCTTGTGTGGGGCTGGCCTTAAAACCAGAGCACTTCGACCCTTTTGGATCTTTTGTGCTAATATGTATATATAATGTTCGGCCAGACTGGAGGCGCGGATGCGGGCGCGGTGCGGCAATCTCAAACACAAGAACTTCATTAAGTGTCCATAGGGGGCACGCGCGCGGGCAACTTACGCGATAGCTCGTTCATACAAGTGGCAACCCACGTGGGAGCGGGGATCACAAATTAATTCGAGCCGTGCTATGGCAACCGCCGCTCCCCACACTTCGCTGCCAGTCGGCCAAACTGGCAGCCAAGTACGGGGAGCGGTTGCCATAGCATGGTCAATCCCCAGTACGAGATAAGGCCCACGGCAGCGGGGCAACATCAATACTAGACCGGGACTTTGGAAGTCACACTGCACCCGCAGCCCCGATGTAAGTGTGCGAGGGAACACCAGGGTGGTTTTAGTCAGTAGGTAGCTTACTAGTAAAGCTATTTCGTAATATCGTAATATATTTTATAGGCGAAAGTTTTTGAGGGTGTGTGTGGTGGAACGATAGGTACCTGCGCTGCGTGTCACGGATTCAACTCCCGCACATCATCATCATCTTCCTGCCCTTGTCCCGTGTTATTTAGGGTCGGCGCAACACGTTTTTTTCTTCTATTCTGCCCTGTCACTCGTCATGCTATCATTAACTTCCTTTTCTTTCATATCACTCTTCACACAATCCATCCATCTTTTCTTTGGTCTCCCTCTCCCTCTCCATCCATCCACATGTAAACTCATAACTCTTTTAGTAACATGCGCTTCATCCCTCCTCTTCACATGACCATACCAAGACAAACGATTCTCTTTCAATTTTTCAGTCACTGGCGCCACTTTCAAACTTCCCCTAATATACTCATTTCTCACTTTATCCATTCTCGTCACACCACACATCCATCTTAACATTCAACTCCCGCACATAACGAATAATAAACAATTTTTATGGCTTATAAATAGCCGTTTCCAGTCTGGGTGTCTTTGTCTTATGTGTATGAGTTTACATGTTTGTGAACGCATCCACGGTACGGGAATAATCTCTAGTTTGGGGCAACTATTTTTATTTTTTTAATCTTACAATACAAACTGTGAACTTTAATATTTTCTTTAGTCTACTATAGACCATTGATATACTAAAGGATTTTTATTAAATCTATATATATAAAAGAAAGTCGTGTTAGTTACACTGTTTATAACTCAAGAACGGCTGAACCGATTTGGCTGAAAATTGGTGGGGAGGTAGCTTAGAACCAGGAGACGGACATAGGGTACTTTTTAACGAGTAGGGTAGAGTAGGGTAGAGTAGGGTAGAGTAGGGTAGAGTAGGGTAGAGTAGGGTAGAGTAGGGTAGAGTAGGGTAATTTTTTTTTTTTTACTAAATCCCCCTTTTGGGCAGAACAACGTCTGCCGGGACCGCTAGTTACTATTATATATGTTTTACTTCATCCACTTATCCAGTTTGTCTAGGTTTTGGTACCAAAAATTCCTGGCCTACCAAAATCCTCCTCCTCCTTGCTTCGTCGTGATCTCAACAAATAACTTTTTGTGAACTATATTTCTACTACTAACTATAATTAGAAGTGGATGGCGTCGCAGACTGTGGTCTCCAATGTAGCACAGATTTGGTCTGACCAACGTATCGGACTCCTGCCTCTGGGTCTTTTGCCATCTACTTTTCCTGTCAGCTGTCCTTTTCCGACTAAAATAAATAATAACATTGAACCACTAGCCGGAGTTAACTGTTATACTCGCATTGCCGCCTGCGCCCGTAGAGCCGCCCATAGAACCTTGCTGACCTTTTAAAAACTATTTTCTTTGCGAAATATTTGATTGATTTACATATCTACATTCTGAAGAACATATTTTAACCAGTTTTTTTTTAATTTAAACATATTTCTAATGATCAAAGCCATTTCAGAGGAGTAGGGAAAATAAACGAAAAAAAATATCATATTGTTAAATATTTTTTTGGCAGAAGTATTATTCGTACGAAAAAATCATATGTTGGAACCAACTGTTCCAACATATGATTTTTTCGTACGAATACTGATATATATGAATCTATAATAAACTTTTATTTTCAAACCTAATGACCTAGCCGTTACCGAGGAGTAGGCTTCAGAAAATCATTGTACTTATACCATCGTTTATACCTCGAATTACTGTTACTGTGGATACAAAAACAAATTTGACATGTTTAGTTAATAATATGTATATAAAAGTTTCACCTTTAATTCATTAGACCCCAAGCGAACACCGCTCGCTCTCTCATTGTTTTTCTATTGTGTCTCTAAATACGGTATTCGAAAGGTTAAACAAACAATCTGATCGTGATCGTGATTTAGAAAAAAAAAACCGGTCAAGTGCGAGTCAGACTCCCGCACTGAGGGTTCCGTACGAACTTACCTATGAAAACAGTTCAATTCCCAAATTGAGTTACGAAGATTTTTCCGAATCGCAAAAAAATGTTTTTGTTTTTTGTGACGTACCTACAAATTTACAATTTTCAGATTTTTTCCAATACTTGTGCTATGAGACCTTACTTCATTCCAAATTTCAGGATTCTAGGTCAACGGGAAGTACCCTATGAAATTTAATTTCCTTAAGAAAGTCAAAATATACGTTTTTTGCAACGTAAACGGCCGTATCTTTTTTTTTCGAGTAAGATTTTTTCACAGCTGCAAGGGGCCGCAGATCCGAGTATACGGTCTTAATTTCAATTCGATACCTCCACGCGTTCCCAAGATAAAGGGTCATGACAGACAGACAGACGGACGGATAACAAAGAGATCCTATAAGGGTTCCTTTTTTTTTCGTTTTGAGGTAGGGTACCCTAAAAAGATAATTACAATAGTTCAACTAGTAGCAACTAGTATCTCAGGAACAACTGGTTCGAATTTGAAAAATATTTTATCTATGTTAAATAACATTTTTGTAGTTGATTTATTTAGTTATGGAGTTTCTAAGGTCGCTTTCCGGATCTGCTATCAGATCCAAAAACTCCATCTTGGATCTTAGTACTCGTTTGGGGCCATTCATTTATTAAGTAAGTCAATTTAGGGTCGACCATTTCTTATTTTTTCTTACATGATGGTGGGAGGCAGTTTTGATAGTCTTTACGTAAAATCACAAAAAACGCAAAGTTCAGATTTAAAAAAGCGCAGGCAATCGCGCTAGTGCCGATGTGCGCTCGGATGCATATAGGTAAACTATTGACATGGCAAAGTCACGGTGCTCCTCGCTTGTGAACTATACACACGAAAACGACAGACTTGTAAACTACCCAAAAATTGTTAAGTACTTTTAAAAATAAACATCGGAACTAACCAACATACATTCATATTTCCTTTAGATTCTTACGTAACAAATATTGAACAGGTGTGGAGGGGTCGGCCTATTCTTATTTTTTCTTATTTAGGGAGGGTGTCAAAAACTAGTAAAAATCGTCTTACGTAATAAATGAATGACCCCTTCAGACAAAACCAATAAGCTATAATAAAATGAGTTTATTTTGTTTAGTTAAGTTTCTAATCGTCAACTTCCAACCCCATCATCAGGCCCATTCTATCTTTTGGTATAGTTACTTGTCAAGACAACATCATTATCATCATCATCATCATTTCAGCCGAAAGACATCCACTGTTGGACATACGCATCAAAAAGACAAGGCAAAATCAATGCAGTCATATCGTGTAACACGGCGTATTACAAGTAGGCGGGCTGGATTGAAAAACGTCGCTCTACTGTAATGCGACTAGCGAGCGAGAGGAGAGGGTCAGACGTTTACTGAACCTAATAATAAAATAAAACCTAACCTAAAACCTACCTACGTTCCTTCATTTGCCCTTTGCATTTAAGGGCCCCAGCAACTCATTCGAACAATCCCAAACACCCCCAGAACGATCTTCTATTTCTTTATCAGTCTGTCAATTAACTAGTGAATTTCTTAGATTCATCTATAGCTAGGGGCCCAAATAATATGCCAGCCACACATAAAAAGGTGCTCCACCAATTGTTGAAAAATCCCGGAATGTGCCATCGTGCTGGTTGGCGATCAGACCAGATACCAGCAGTCATTCTTAAAACTTCTGCGCCTGAATTGTCTCCGATTTTGACTCGACTATTTCGTCTCTTATATGAGACTGGAAAAGTGCCAATTGCTTGAAAGCTAGCTAACGTTCAGCCTGTACTCAAGAAAAGCAGTCGAGATGACCAGGAAAACTACCTACCCAACTATGTTACGTCCATCCTCTGTAATCGTATGGAACGTGAGCTTAACAGGAAGCTACTGGCATACCTAGAAGCTAACGACATCCTCAGTGACCGGCAATACGGTTTTCGCCGAAATCGGTCTACTGGGGAACTTCTAGCGTATGCCATTCACATCTGGACCGAGGCCATCGAGAAGCATGGGGGAAGCGCTTGCTTCTCCCTTGATATATTGCCACTGGTCTGTGTGATTGGATCGCAGACTTCTTGAGAGCTCGATCCATCCGGTTATTGATGACTGCTCGTCGGGTCAAATGGATGTTAATGTTGGGGTCCCTCAGGGGTCAGTACTCTCGGCAATACTAAGAACAGTACATAAATTACCTACTTAAACCCGATGCCTCTGGGTATACAGACGACAGCATAGTTGCTGAGAGTTACATGTCCAGCGCGAGAGCAAGTGGGTTACAGATCCAGTCTATTTGAGAGGCTATGTTTGAACGCTTGAACTTGTCCTTGGAGGCAGTCTCAGAACGGGGCAATGCCAATCTGGTCAAGTTCAATGCTACTAAAACCGAGGCGTGTCTTTTTTACCCTAAACAGCGCCTATTCCACCAGGGTCCACCTTTAAGGTGTGTGACTGTGCCGATAGCCGACCAACTTAAGCTTTTTGGGGTAACGCTATCGTCTACCCTCAATTTCGGCTCTTACATCGAGGCAAAAGCTCAACTGGCTGCCAAAAAATTGGGTTTTAGTGGTTTAGATTAGACGGTATTTCACGCCGGAACTGCTGCTTAACCTCTATTCTGTTCGATCTTGCATGGAGCTCTGCTCTTATCTTTGGAATGGATCTGCCAAGTAGCAGCTTAATGCACTAGAGTCGATTGGGAAGCGATCCAAGAAAATCATCGGCAATGATGCACTTGTCAAGTCAAAATTCATTTTTTTTTCTTCGTTTTTCTATCGTTTGCATTTCGGGGAGTGTGAACTGGATTTGCACAGTTTCATTCCGCCAAGTCCGTTTCATCATTGGACCACAACACGTACGGCGTTGCGCCACCAGTACACGGTGGACATCCCACCCATACGTACAAAGCGTTTTGGGAACACATTCATTATGCGTACAGCTAAGGATTGGAATTCCCTGCCGGAGTCTGTGTTTCCTGATAACTACATCCTAGGGGTCTTTAAGTCAAAAGCGAATAGATTACTTCTAGGCAAGCGTGCTTCATCGTTAGCCACATCACCGTATACCATCATGTGAGATAGTGGTCAAATGGGAGTCCATAATAATAAAAGAACCTCGTGAAAGCCGAGAAAGACAAACAAATCAAATATATTGATTTGGCTTGCGAGGTTGTCGACATGTGGGATGGAGACTCGGCGATCATTGTATAATAAAGAAAAAAAAAGTACTGGTTCGAATTGAAAAAATATTTTGTGTTGTATAGCCTATTTATCGAAGCTATACATGTATGATTACGCTGCGAGCGGAGCAGTAACCGTCAGGGACAGTATTAGTAACTAATATGTTTCTTACCTTCGCCTGAATCACTATACAGGTTGTGTTTGTTCCTTTAACAGTTAAAAAGACTAGAAGAAAGAACAGCAATAAAACGCACTTACTGATTCAGAGATGGTGACTTCTATTGTGTTCAGCTAAAACAGATAAAAAGAAAAGGTGGTATGTTAAACAGAGGTGGACATATGAACCGATAACTCATTGTGTAGAAATTCTGGTTAACCTTGTCTAGATCTTCATGATATGGGCACGTGGGCAACGGGCAGAATTTCGGACAGGGACAGGTGGTTGGCTCACTTGGGGCCATTTTGAAAGGCTTTTGAAGGAATTAGGGCGCTCTTTTGGAGGATTTTTGGAGGACCCTTCGGCGCTCTTACTTTTGCATTTTTTTAATTTATTTAAAATAAACAGGCCGACGTTCTAGTACATAATTCGGTGGACCACCTGTTTTTGGTTTTCTCCGCTGATTTTCTTGTGGACATTAACGTCAAGGGCTGTCTATTCCAAACTTTTTTATGTTTTGGCCTGGATACTAAGTCCTTTAAGTCAAGTCAAGGTTTTTGCATAGGTACCCTACGGACTAACATGCCAAAGATTAAGCACTTCTAATCCATGGTCTGATAAAAGGTTTATATTTACCCCAGGAAGCGTAAGGTTAAGAATTCACGAAGCGGTTTTCACCCACGCCCGCTACGGTGGAGGAAGCAGCTGTTTTATTTCGAAACTCACGAGACCGCATTTTCGTGCGGCTACACAGCCGTCGCGATTGCGATTTTCGTCTGCAAACCTGGCGGGTGATTACCGCAAGACATGCGGTTAAAAGACGGGCGGTAAAATGATCAGTCCAGACCACCATTTACATACCAGAAATGAGCTGATGCGTTGTACTTACTTTACAGAAGAATTTAAAAAAGAAAGCCCTTGGTTGACTGGCAGAAAATGCCTAAGGCATTAAATCTTTTGTATCTTTGTATTGCATGAAGTCTTATTAAAATAAAGACCAAACAGTTGTTACTAAGTAATAAAAAAATCACGTCGGCTCTTTCAAAACCTGGCTCTTTACCCCTCTGCTAGCTACTGTGCTCACCCGCCAACCAACCGCGTCGCATGCGGACTCCACCCGCCGAAGCTGGAGCAAGCGGGAGCCGTGAACAACAGCGCAAACGTGCTTTAATTTTTCATATATATATCTGCATTGTACAGAAGCTGCGTGCCCACAACCGCGCTGACCGAAGTTCATCGCACAATAAGAATGGGTATAATATCTAGGTACTTTACTAGACTCACATAGGATGTCAACCTGCCTAATCTTTTTCCAACAATATTCCAGTATTTAACATGGAGCGACGCTTATATGACCTCCTCAATCCAATAGCTTGGGTAACACGACACTAGACTGTTGGCAGATATGGCTTCTAATAGGAAGAATCTTATCACCATATTTATCACCATCATCAGGGGCGCCGGCTTTTAGAAAATCTCATGGGTGCTCATGCTCATTTGATGAACTCGAAAAAGTGGGGAACTGTGAGAAGAGAAATGCACACTGACCGACTGACAAATGTTTGATAAAAATATAAAATGAAACCATTATATAAAAATGAAACTAGTTTTTGGTATCAAGAAATAATAAAATTTATACGTAACCTAAAAGCCGATTACTGATCTGTTTCTTTATGTCTATCCTCAGGGGCACCCATTTCTCATGGTTGCTCGAGCCCCCGAGCACCCGCAGAGTCGGCGCCCCTGATCATCATCATCATCATAACCAGCCATAAAATGATCCCACTGCTGGGACTCAGGCCTCTTCTCTAGGAGAGGGAATGGGCCGTAATCTACCACGCGGATCCAGTGCGGGTTGGTGAATGTCACATGTTCCCGAAGTTTAGTTCTAGGACGTGCTGGTTGCCTCACGATGTTTTCTTTCACCGTTTTGAGAGCAGTGGTGATGAAATAAATTACACAAAGTAATTCCCCTGGCTGTGTTTGAGCCCGCGAGATACAACTCGTAAGTCGGGGGCGGTGACCACTGAGTCACTACCGCTCTCGCAGTAGCTTATCAACTAATAAAAAATCAATTCGACGAAATACAAAGCACAAATTTAAAAAATAAAAATCGTACCAAAATAAAACAAAAAACATTTTTCATCAACGATCTTCATAATTAATGTAAAATAGACATAATATTTAGCCTAAGAACTCACGAAGCGGTTTCTCCCCGTGTCCGCTGCGGTTGCGGGTCCGCGGTTTATTGTGAAATTAAACCACATTCCACGATGCGGTTTACGCCCGCGGTATGCGCGGTTGTAAACGGCTCCCGTTGCACCGACGCCGGCGGCGCCGCGGGCGTGCGGGCAACGAGTAGAATCGCGCGGGCCGCAGTTACCCGCAACCTTGACGGTTTTCGACCCCACGCTCTGCGTTCGGTTGGCGCCTGCAGAGGTCGATGCGCGTCGGATTTCTGTACTCTTAACAGAAATCCGACGCGACATCTTATAATCAGTGGATGCACTCAGAACTTTTTAAGCCTTTTTTTTAATTCTTCTGTATAACGTAACAGCTTGTTTCTGGTGATCTGGAGCTTATGTGATTATTAATCGCAAAAAGCTTGCGAGCGATAATCATAACCGCGGCGGCTATGTAACCGCACAAAACTGCAGTCTCGTGAGTTTTGAAATTAAAAAGCTGTTTCCTCTACGGCGCGTCGATGGGCGCGGGTGAAAACCGCTTCGTGAGTTCTTAGCCTAAACAGAGCGTACAAAATGTTGAGTTGTGCATTTAGGGGGGTACTATCGGTTCTATCACCTTCTCCACCTCGGCAAATACAGTGTCCTCATTGAATTCCGCATTTATCTGCAATTCAAAATAACAAATAAATCGTAAGTATTATTGTTGTAGGTACCTACTAGGCATTGAAAAGTCTCCCACCAGGTGGAGTGACGACCTTGTTAGAGTCACGGGAATCCGATGGGTGCAAGACGCACAGGACCAGTCATTGTGGCGACACTTGGGGGAGGCCTATGTCCAGTAGCAGAGGTTTTTCAACTGAAATGATGACCTTTACAATACAAAGATTTTGCAACCAGATATACTATTACTTGATCCTGTTTTTCGCAGCTGTTAGCATAGGTTTACGTCCCCTGGAGTTTTTTATAAACGTTGCTAATTAAAGAGAAAAAATATGCTAGTAAATTGGCAAGCTTGTCACTTTAGACTCGTCTTGGAATATGATAATAAGATAACAGCTTGGAAAACTAGAGTGGAATCCGGTGATTAAGTTGTTAGGGATATCACCAATTTGCGGCAGGAAGGCGGCGACCTCTTGTGCCCGGCTCTGGTTCAGGTCATAGCGGTAGAAGAGAAGCAGCAATTCAAGTGAAAAATTTGCATACGATGAGCTATGGGTCGATCGCCATCCGTCCGCTCGATGAGGATCAAGCCTGAGCCGAACGGCGCATAGTGTTCTACGCACGCCTCAATGAAATGTCAGCAAAACTTAAGGAGCCTAGTAGAGCTGATACCTAGCTATGGCTGTGGGAACGTTTTAAAGAGTGACAGTGGCCCTTGAACACAAAAGGCAACTGAAGTACAAGAGGTGTTTAATCATTAAAAATCTGGCACGCCCTCTCATTTCACCTTAGTGGAAGAAGACATTTGACGATTTCCCTCTAAAAAAAAGGGTAGCACCAAGAGGGTTGTCTTGTGGTCAATAATATCTTTAATGGAGAAAGTGAATTTCTTGCCGCCTGTATCAAAGTACAGCCAAAATTTCTACGTACCGTGCTTATCTTGCTAGGGTACGTGTCCAGTAGAGATTGCTTGGTCTCAGCGTGGGTCTTCAGACGTAGCTTTATTGTAGTTTCGTTGTCATCAAACCGGCACGAGCCCGAGGCCGCACGTCCCATCAACCTTTGGTACAGCGTCGATTCTGATGCCTCGAAGAAAAGAATCGCCTAGAAAGTGAGAAAAGTTACGAGATCAGAGGGCTTAGCGGAGTTGATAATCTACAATCGTTAACGCTATTTATTTATTTATTAAATAAATAATAATAATTTATTTATTAAAACTTCATGCCACACAAAGGTACGAGGCATGGCTTTAAAGGTTTGTCGTTTGAAGAAAAAAACACAACTAGAACCTTATAGTACTTTTTATTGTTTTTCAAAGTATTCACCACGTACCTAGCTTAATACACTTTTCCATTCGCTCAAACCAGTTATTATAACATTTATTCCACTCTAAAGTGGGGGTGCTCAAAACGGCTGACTTGAAAGCGTCGACTGTTTCTTCACCGGACTAGAAACTTTCACCACGAAGACTTTTCTTAATTTTAGAAAATGTAAAGAAATTGTTAGGGCTTAGGTCAGGACTGTATGGAGGATGGTCAAGAATTTCTTTTTCCTGCTTCAAATACTCAATCGTTTGACGAGCGCTGTGTGAGCTTGCGTTGTCGTGGTGCAGGATGATGCGTCGCTTTGAGTTAGATTTTCGAAGTTTCAGCTATGACTTGTGGTAAATAAACTGTGGTATACCACTCTGTAAAAAATCATTATTATACAAACATAGAATACTTATGATTTCTCGCGACTTTATGGGAATTTAAACTCTGTTGTCAACTCGAGGTGCATTTTCATACAACCGCTCTTACGTGATTATGATGTGTTAACTTTAGAGAAAGATTGGATAAGAAACTTATTTAGTGTACCTAGATATAGTGTAGCAGGAAGGTTTTAAATAAAACGACCAAAACTGGTAACACACCCTCTATACAATGCCTTGACAGCACATAATTAATAAAAATATCATAAATCAATACCATTTAAAATAATAATAATTATATAGTAGCACTTACTCTGAGATGTTGCTTACCCCGAAAACTGGAATGGAATGTGTCAGGACAGCGCAGCGCATTATTTTATAAACTCTTGTAACTGTCATAGCGCTGAGCTGTCAAGTCACAGATCGTTCCAGTTGTCAGGGCAAAATAAATACATTTTAATGTTGCTAATACAGAAAATAATCATAATGTATGTAACTAATCATAAAAATCGCTAACAGTCGGCCATCCATATAACAAATACGACCTCGTATGTGAGAAAAAAAAATAAAGAAGAAAAAAAAATAGTTTTACACACAAAATACTGAGAGAAGAAAGAATAACAGTAACATTACTTTAAATATTTTTACCTACAGGTAGACAGATATCTATTACAGTAGCAAATAAAACTAGATTATTCATACACTGGTTGCTTTACCTAGGAACGAAACTAAATTTATATCAATTTACCAATTATTATCTATTCACAAATTAAAAAAGCTACATAGTAATGGCACCTGGAAAAGAGATACACCATTATTAAATGACAGTAGCAAATAAAACTTTAGATAAATCGTACACTGAGAACAAAACTTATATTAATTGTACACAAACTATTACACATAGAAACAAAACTGAACAATTAATGAATCAACTAATTAAATCTAAAGTGCAGATGTATCAATGATAGCTAATTCTTACAAATCATTATCTTATTAATTATACAGTCATTCAAAAACAGGTATCTAAAATGTCCTGCCTCTAATGAAAAACAAACAGGCCCCTTAAATGTCCTGTCTCTAAAGAAAAACATACATTAGTCAAAGTCATAAGTTCAAAGTCAAAAGTTTTTATTTCACATAGACCTACATGGGCACTTATAAAACGTCAGAAGCTAGTGCACATGCCCCTTAAATGTCCTACCTCTACTAATTCAAAGATTCAAAGCATTTTATTTCAAATAAACCATTTACAGGCACTTTTGAAGCGTCAAGAAGTCAGTCAGTCAGAAAAAATGATGCTAATTGCACATTCCAAAACGTAGATCTCTATGGAGAAGAATGTGCAAGAAACTCTATGGACACTCTTTTCAATCATGTTTTGTTATTACAAATTTGTTACTTATTTCTTGTCGCTATCATGTAATGACAAACATACAGGCCCCACAAATGTCCTGCCTCTGATGAAAAAAAAACAGGCCCCTCAAATGTCCTGCCTTTAATGAAAAACAAACAAGCCTCTAATATAAACAGACAGGTCTCTCAAATGTCCTGCCTCTAATGAAAAACAAACATTAGTAAATAAACAATTGCCTGATATAGCCAATTGGTTTATCCTGAACAGGCCCCTCAATGGTCCTGAACAGGCCCCTCAATGGTCCTGAACAGGCCCCTCAATGGTCCTGAACAGACCCCTCAATGGTTATGAACAGACCCCGCAATGGTTCTGAGCAGACCCCTCAATGGTTCTGAACAGACTTCTCAATGGTTCTGAACAGACTTCTCAATGGTTCTGAACAGACCCTCAATGGTTCTGAACAGGCCCCTCAATGGTCCTGAACAGGCCCCTCAATGGTCCTGAACAGGCCTCTCAATGGTCCTGAACAGCTCCCTTAATGGTCCTGAACAGGTTTCTGTCAATACCCATTTGATTATGATATGGCCACTCAGGCCAGGTACATGATAAGTTTCAAGTGCATGTCAAAATAACATCAATGATTTACCTCAACCACAAAATTTCACCCGTTAATTGTGATATCTAAATTGAAATCGGGTCAATGATTGACCAACAATGACTGTTTGTTTACATTTGATATCAGTTGTAATCACTGCCCGACTAAAACGTGAGGGTATATATTTAACTAGCTTCTGCCCGCGGCTTCACACGCGTGAAAATAGGTTTCTCCATAAAAACTTGCAACCCCTCTTTCCTCCACTTAGGGTTTGAATTTTGGAAAATCCTCTCTTAGTGCTCGCCTACGTTATGAAAGGAAACCTTATGCAAAATTTCACGCTCCTAGTCCCAGTAGTTTAGGCTGTGCGTTGATATGTCAGTCAGTCAGTTACTCCTTTTATATACATAGATTTACTTTTGGCTTTAATTAGTTTTTATTGAAACTCCAAACGGTACAATAACTAATCAAAATGCGAGGATCATGAACTACGAAATAGTTTCGTCTATTTTGTTTCATTCATTAAAATTACCAACTATTAATTACCAGTACATACACTGTAAATACCAACACTTTTAAGATACTCAAGGCAAATACAGTCTAGACTACTTTCTCTTAATGTAAGAATAATAGGTTTTACGTTAATCACTTATTTCGTTAACATACTTTCAGATTAGGAAAGTTAGGTACACTTCTGTAAAACCAACTTCTGGTAATCAAAATATTCATAGACATTCTATCTTTATATATATAAAAATAAATAGCTGTTCGTTAGTCTCGCTAAAACTCAAAGACGGCTGGACCGATTTGGCTAATTTTGGTCTTGAAATATTTGAAATAGTCCAGGAAAGGTTTAAACAGTGAAAAAAAAAACAGGAAAATCACGAAAAAAAACCAACGCCTCGCGATCTTTAATTAAAATGTCATTATAAAATAAATTATGCTGTTCTGGTAATGCCAGTAGATGGCGTTATCCTTACTATTAGGCGGTACGAAGTTCGTTGGGTCAGCTAGTACTAAATAAATACTGTAATGACCTTATTATTCATGAGATAGTTTAATATGAACAAATGCTAAATACAGTGAGACATCTTTTGCGAAGATGTTACCATTTTGTTTCAAATAAATAAATCATTGTATTCACCATGTCCATAATGAACAAATTGGGAGTTATTGTGTTATATTTATCCACAATAACTCTTTACCAAACCTAAAATAATCAACATTTACAGATATTTATGTACATCCTCCTGATAAGACCAATCTCTAAAAACAAATATAAAAATGCCTACAAAAAGCTTACCGACTTTAGCAACTACTTTATGCCGCACCATCTGATTTCCTATAAAAATTACTTCGTATAATTCAATCAATTCTGTCCCCTAAGTTGGTACACTAAAATTAGTAATTCAGGGATATAATTTGGAAGTGCTCTGAAAGTCAGTAATAGAATTCACATTACATTGCAAATTCTGCAGGACTAAAGCCCAAATCAAACATTCGAGTTATTTACGAAGCTTAGCGATCATGTCCTCAGATGTCTCTGCACGAATTACAATCTCGTACAAAAAATTATTACGCAGAAGGAATTGAAAACATACTTTAAAAAAAAACAATTTCGATAGTTATGTTCAAATCCAATCTTATTTATTTGGTCTCATAAAGGTAGAAGATAAAACCGTTATGAAGTTTCAAACTAATCCCAAAAGGCAAGTATCCAAGTTCAGTAAAATTCATAAAACGTTTGTTTGATGGCAGTGTTATGTCAGTGATATGACACTGCTGTCATTTCACCACTTGTATAATATTGTAGGTATATTAGGCGTGAAAAAAAAGTGTGTCATCTCTGCGATCGGAACATTTGCATCCGAATCACTGAAATGTTCCGAATCAGTGATATGTAGCACTTGGAACATTGGCTCAAAAGATACAAACGATTCATTTGAAACATCGGCTCACAAAATATAAACGGACCATTTGGAACAATGGCTCAAAATATAAAGACACTGAATCGTGATCCGTTACGTTGCGTCATATACACTAAAAGTTTTATTTAATTGAATTTTGATTTGAGAATAATTTAAAGCAGATGTTTTTAGTTCTGGTCATTAATTATATGTATGCCATTTTCGTTATAATTTGAACTTCAAAAAGACTGTCGGCTACTCAAAAGTAAAGAGTGTTTCAGTGCTCCAATTGTTCCAAATTATGCATCCAAAACATTACTGATGTTCCGATCTTTTGGAACACCAAAATACTTCGGAACAGTGAGTCGGCTCAGCAAAGAGTCACACACGCTTTGTCAACATTAATTAGTCCACTGCCAATTAATTTGTCCACTGCCAATTAATTTGTAAATGCCATTTTATGAACAATGACTTCCGAGCATGAAAATAATGTTAAATTCTACAATGTTTCGTTCAGAAACGTGGTTTATTGAACAATATGAGCTACAGTGTATAGCAAAAATCCACGTGATTAACCAGTTCTATAGTATTAATTCAAAATTAGTGATTACGATAATATTACTATGAATGCTCCGTAATTCAACTTATATTTATATTTCCCTAGCTCGCATAATCAAAAGAAAGTATGTATCTGGAAAGTATAATATTGTGTCACCTTGGAAACTTCACAAACCACCAAAGTCCGCATATTAATACTCAGTATTTTCCTGTTAAATTGTATATAAAATCAGAACTTTACTTTATACTTAAAAAAATAAATTGTGTGTGAATATTCCCTTGAAAGTACACAGTACATACTCAGTATGTACTCCTTCAAAACCAAGAACAAACACAATTTTTTTATTAGTTGCCCAGTTAAACAAAAATAATGTAGTTCAGCTAACTCTTGATACCCTACATAGCACAATTGATAGATATTAATAATTGAACAAGAGCATCTGTTCTGCTGTCTATGCTTTGTTTAAACCTAGCAGTTGTCAATAATGAAGCTATTCCAACAGCATAACATAGCACTGTGCGCTCTCGTGTCTCATTTGGTGTTGTATTTTTATTGTACAAGTCTATGTCTTACTGTGATTACTTGTGTCACTTCTCTATTTCCATTGATACCCTCAACAACAAAGATACATTAGGGTAATATTTGGACACAACACTATCGACAGCTACCAACCATATTTTATTAAATACAATATTTTTATTATGCCTTGCTTATTTAACTATGAGTATTATTATTTATTGTCACCGTTTCAATTGAGCCAACACAGCGCTGATGCATATATGTATCACACGCCTGGTACCTACAATATAATGTTTTACTGTACTATTCCGATTTGTACCAACTACAAGCTCATGTTTTACAAAATATCTATACATATAAAACTGTAGAAGTTTAGTTGTGCGCGCATCACGTAAAATATAAGAAGTCGATTGTGCAACTCGATATATTACGCTTTGTTTTATTCCAATCGGTTGACTATATCGGAAGATATTCAACATTCATTGATTGTTAGGCGGTATGAAGTTCGCCGGGTCAGCTAGCTCAAATACTCAGTACCTACCTACTTCTTCCAATGTAATTAAAAGGTGTTTCACGGAAACACAATATTTTACTATTAATATTTACACATCTAGAGTTTTGCCAGTAAAGCGATTTATACTCTGGTGATGTAATAAAATGTTATTATTAGCCTTTCCTTCTGCCGCTTCTAAGAGCAAAGAATCTACTTCAGCATCATTAGGCATACTAGATAATACTCTTCGTCACTTGGTTTCAGTTAAATGGGCAATATTAGTAGGTATGTAAAATCATTTTAAACTTTAGTAAATAGTAAAGCATATACAACGCGAGTTCCAGCATTTGCGAAGTCCGATACATACTATGTACTAAATTTCATAACTGTATCATGTCATCATCATCTTCCTGCCCTTGTCCCGTGTTATTTGGGGTCGGCGCAACACGTTTTTTCCTTCCATTCTGCCCTGTCACTCGTCATGCTGTCACTAACACCATCAACATCATGTAAAATCACAAAATTATAAGCTTGTTATGTTAACTGGTTGTCCGACCTATACGACGATAGTTATTGGGGTTGAGGGGCCATTTGTTTGGTGCGGCATTACGGGCGGCGATGAGTTGTATGTGTGTTGAAGGTTGGGAGATTCCTGATTTTTGATGCGTATGTGGGTCGTTGTCGCTTGGGTATCGCTTCGGGCTGGTGGCCTCTAAACCCTGAAATTCTGACGGGATTTATTTTGATGATCGCTGAAAGGTGCTCTGGAGTGACGCCATTTGCACGTGGAGTTGCCCAGAAGCAAACAATGTATAATTACCAAACAAGGGCACGGACGTCATGTCCGTGGTTTAAATGTAAGGTAGGAGTGCGGTTTTAGTCAGTAGGAGTCTGACACTGCCCAGACTGGCTCGTCTGTGGGGCAGCTTGGGCGTCCATGAGGATTTCCCAATCCTACCGAAAAAAAAAAATAACTTGTTGTCCGAAAAGTATATGGTCACCGGGCCATCCAGGTGACTGAGGGGTTGATTTGCTCCCGCACCCCCAGCAGTGCGCTGGTGCCTGATGCCCGCTATGACCTGTGTTGTACTTAGTGTCGGTGGTGTCCAACTTTATAACATTGTACATTGTAGTTTGGTCACTACAATTACTGTGACTACTGAAATATAAAATTGTAATAGTTACCTCAATAACATATTTAAAAATCAGACATGCAGAAATTTTTTTTTTTGAGCTTTTATGTGTTTGACAGAAGTTTTGGTCAGTGGAAAGTATCTGACACTTATGATACTACTTTAGAATAATATTTTACAAAACATGTATAAAAATCAGCCATAAAAATTTAAGTTAACTTACTCTTATTTTTAGTTCCCTTTCTCACCTGGTACCTGCCCAGGGGCCCCAAGGGGGAGCTCCACAAGCACACAGGTATTCAAAGCACATGAGACGTTACTGAGAACCTAAGGTTTCATCCATGTGAAAATAAGTTATGTCAGACAGCTCTGGGATTTTGGTCTAATAGAGTGTTCTATGGTTCTGGGAATATCATTTATATAACACAAAATAACAATAATTAACCCAGTACACTTCCCTGTGGTATGCTGTAATATATAAATATTGCGTAGAAAAATAAGCTTTTACGGATTTTGTTTTAGGACAATTTTTCATTGATCCGTCCCTTTCAACGGGGTTTTGTGGGACTTGACACTCTCCGGCATATCTCTAAGTATCTATAGCACGCATTCAGAGTACACATCCATCCATATAAACAAATCATAGCTAAGTTAAACCCGTTTCCACCAATGCTAAGCTGTATGGACCAATGAATACGATTGGTGGAAATCAAACGCAATCATAGCAATGTAGCATAGTAGGTGCCATAGGCTTTTCTCTGATGGAAAAGTGCCATCAGAGAAAAGTAAGGTGTATAATAAGAATTATAGGGCCTATTACACCACTAGATATTCAGACAGTCTTAGTCTATGTAGCGTCACACAACGTACGCCAATGTCGTTTAAAGGAATTAAACAGAACGATTTGATACAGAAATACATAGACTAAGACGGTCTGAATATCGAGTAAAAGGAAGACTGGTAGTGTAACTGGTGACAAAATAGTTGTATGGAAAACTATTGTCAAGCTCAGACAATCTGGGCTTGTGATGCAGAAGACTAAGAAATGTGTGTTGAGGACAGTTTTGAGCTTAAAGAAATGTCAGCAAGAGGGCCGTTGTCTGCCCTGGAACGCAGAGGGCTGCTGAAGTAACACTGATTGGTTCTAGTCAGTAAAAGTTTGACACGCCCTCTCACTCCACCCAGAGCAGTATCCCATTTGATGATTTCCTACTATGAAAAAGTATATTCTTATTATCTCACTGTCCCCGTAGTACGTTCCCTTGTCATACTTTTCAAGTTTTAAGCGAGTGAAGCCCCTGAAGCAAGAAAATTATTGCTAGCTCATAGCACACTGAAATAACTCCAGTTTTACGAGATATGCGGAAGAGAGTGTGACATCCCATAAACCTCCGTTGAAAAGGGAGGATCCTCCGACCAGAGAAGTGTTATATCTGATTCTAGGCAACTGCCCGATAGATGATTGAGTTGTGTACGCGTAATTAGAGTTCTCGTAGCGGAGAACTCTGTGGGCGACTCACATATATTTACACAGTTTACACACTACACGTAAACATTAAATATATAATTCACCTACATCCATTTATATATTATATTTACAAATACATATTTATTTATATATATATTTCCAAGATGTCAACACACATATACACTAACACTAAACACTACGTATGGAATGACGTGACTCATTGGAAACACGCATTGTCCATGACGCGTCGGTGACGGTTTTTCTTCTACCGCCACGTTGTTGATATATTTGTTTCTCACTAGTCACGACCTAAGCTGCTAGAAAGACATAGTATTACGTGCACTCGCGCCGATAAAAAGTTGTCGACACATACCCGCGCTAAATCATTGCTGACTTGCAAAGACTGTGTTCTAACCGTTGTATTATCCTGCTTGTGCTTAGCTTGCTTGCGCCTTCTAATCTACAGTGTTGTAGTGTTGTGTGTGAGGAATATACCTGGAGATTCAGCAAGGACTTTTATTTGTTCATCCACCTACCCAGTGAGTACCTACACCACACGCACACCATCCATACAACTAAAACTCTAATTGCACAATGCAGAAATTTGTATTTTTTTTGTACTTATGTGGCGCCATAGATCACTCCGTGGCATCACAAGTTGTCATCAATGATACTCACAGCTGGAGGTGCGATGGTCTGTTCAAAAGCTTCAGCCTGAGACTTCTCGCGAGGATAGCCGTCTACGAGGAATCCTTTAGTATCGGCTGCTTTTGTCTGAATAGCTTCTTTCAGTATTCCCAGAGCGACGTCATTAGGGACCAGACCACCTGGAAATTAAGATAACATCATTAATCATTATTAACCTTTGAAATATTTTTCTTCTTTGTGTCGCTGGTAACACAGTATCAGATTTTTTTGGCCAAAAACATCGCCAATTCCACGTCGGTAAGGTCTCTTTGGCTGCAATGTTTGGGATTCAGAAGGTTTAGGATTAGTTCTTTTTTTTTTAATAATAATGGTTTATTGTTCAGGAAAAAAAAAATACACTTTTACATCGAATACTTCCCTGGTCTCCACACTAGGATTCCCTGTGTCGTCGTATTTAAAATATTTAAAAATATTAAGTGGGTAGATGCTGTCAGACTATGATCATTTAACCAAATAATAAAATGTATAGCGGTTCGGACTACTAACGGTACACCTTTCTTTAAAAATATCACAAACGATTTAGTTTTTTATATGCTTAAACCAAGCCTACTCTCTACTACAACTCGAACGCTTCATCTTGTTCTTGACTTTCTTGACGACATACATTTACATTTTTTGGCCCAAATCTTCGTTACTTTCAGCTTATTTTTGTAGTCAATGTGTAGCATGTTTTGGGGGACATAGAGCAGCCGTTCCTTTCCGTTTAAAGTCAAAGTCAAAAGCATTTATTTCAAATAGATCATTTACATTTACAAGGTGCTTTTAAATAGTCAAATGTAGGTCAGAAGGATTCTAGGTTCCAAGGTTCTTGACGCTTACAATTTTTTTTTCTATATTTAATGCCCTGCAGTAGAAATGACTCCAGTATCGTGGTGCGTTTACAAGATACCTAGACCGGAACTGCAGGTCTTAAAAATATTTGTTTGTTATGTATTCTATCGCTCAACAGCTACGCCAATCGTGCCCGGTATCAAAAACGGGTCTAAATTACAATGTTTTTTTTATTGTTTAAAGTACACTGTCTCATATGATGGAAAGCGAGGATGTGGTTGACAATGGAATACGCTTGCCTTGAAATAACCTATTCACTCTTGACTTAAAGATGTCCAGGTTGTAGCTAAAGGAAACAGATTCTGGCAGCGAATTCCACTCCTTAGCTAGATGCACCATGAATGTGTTCCCGAAACATTTTGTGCATATGAATGGAATATCCACCATGCCGCATCACCGCATGTCTGGTGAGATAGCGGTCAAACTGAGGTCTGTCAATTTATAGTAATAATATTCCACAACTATCACACAACGCCGTCTAGTCCCAAGCTAAGCAGAGCTTGTGTTATGAGTACTAGACAACTGATAAACATACTTATATATTTCTAAATACATACATATTATAGATAAATTACACCCCGGCACAGAACAAATGATCGAGCTCATCACACAAACATTTGTCCTGGGTGGGAATCGAACCCACGACCTCCGGCATAGCAGTCAGGGCCACTAATCACTAGACCAACAGGCCAGTCATTTGGTATCCAATGTCATAAAACATTCCTGAAACTCAACGACGCACATCTTCCAGTTCAGTACCAAACCTGTTAAAATCAAAATACTAGATAGGTATATGTTCACAGCTCACCTTGCTCCATAATGCCAAAAAGATGCTTTGATCTCTCGGTCCCTTCCTCCACCTGGGCCCGGAGTAGGTCTCCGGTGGACAGATGCGTGAACCCATACTTGGCGATGATCTTTTCACACTGGACACCCTTGCCAGACCCTGGACCACCTAACACCCATACAATGGGCTTATTTGAAGTGTCGACACCCCCCTGTGAAAGTAGGGATGCTTTTAAGACTGATCTATATATACTACATACTAATTTTTATAAAAAACATACTAATACATATAATTTTTTCATACTATTTTTTTTTAAATAAAGCAAAAGAGTTTATTCGTTCCAATTGAAATTTTTTTTAAATTTTGGATAGCTATCGTGGAAGGCTTTAGGCTATCTAACATCACGCTGCGACCAATAGCAACGGAGTAGTAACCGTCAGGGACAGCTAGTAATTATTATGTTTCCTACCTTCACCTATGTTCACTATGCGGGTTTTATTTGTTTGTGCTCAGCTAGATGACTGCGGCGTGGATGCGGGAACGCGTGCGTTGTACCTGTCCGCAGTCGAGCCAACATAATATTGCACGCGGTTAGCTCGAACTAGTTTGAGATGCCCCGCATCTGCGCAGTTTCCGCTCGCCGCCCGCGCGCTCACTCCGGCTACTTGTATGAAGTGAGTTGACCGCGCGCGTCCTGCGTCGAGCACCCTGTGGATTTTCTCACGTTCATGTGCCCGCCCACTATGGACACTCCAAAGATGTTCTTATGTTTAAGTTTCAGCGCCGCGCCCGGCCCGCGCCCACGTTTGCAGTCTGGCCGAACACTTAACAGTTAAAAAGACTAGAAAAAAGAACAGCAATAATATGGACTTACTGCGTTAGAGTTGGTGGTTTCTGTTGTGTCCAGCTAAAACAGATAAAAAGAAAAGGTGATGTCAAATAAAGGTTAATGGACACATGAACAAATAACTAATTGTTTAGAAGTTCTGGTTAACCTGTTCTTTATCTTGGTGTGTGGGTATCAGGTACCATTTCGGGCAAGGACAGCAGTTACATGGAAGCTCCATTTTGATAGGCTCTTGGAGGAAAAGGGGCCCCTCTTTGGGAATATTTTTGTGGTACGTTTTGGGCGCTCTTACGTTTTCATTTTTTTGTTTAATTTAAAATAAACAGGCAGACATTTTAGTACATAATTCGGTTGACCACCTGTTTTTTAATATTCTTCACATTCTTCACTGATTTTCGTATTGACACTGACGTTGAGAGCTGTCTAGGTCAAGTGAGTACAAAAAGATTAAGTGCTTAGAATCTTTAGTCTTGAAAAAAAGAGTTTTTACCCAGGAAAATTAACTGTGAAACTAGTTCATCTCATAATAGAGTAACAATGACCATCATTATCTTCATCATCTTCCTGCCCTTGTTCCACTCTGTCATTCGTCCTGCTATCACTAACTCCTTGTTATTTCATATCACTCTTTACACAATCCATCCATTTTTTCTTTTGCCTTACTCTCCCTCTCCATTCATCCAAATGTATACTCGTAACTCTTTTAGTAACATGCGTTTCAACCCTACTCTTTACATGACCATACCAAGACGAACGGTTCCCCTTCAACTTTCAAATTACTGGCGCCACTTTCAAACTTCTAATATACTTACTCACTTTATCTATTCTCATCACATCACACATCCGTCTCAACATTCTCATCTCCGCTACATGCAATCTTTTTTCGTGCGTTTTTTACAGCCTAACATTTCTGATCCATACAGTCTGACAGGTTTTATCACAGACTTGTAGATATTACCCTTCAACTTGATGGGCAACCATGGCTCACAAGTTGTTCCAGTGACCTGTCGCCATTTCATACATCCTGAATTGATTTGATGTGTAACTAACATGTGTAAACTCCTTGGACAAGCGACCCGAGCTACCGAAAGTCGGAACAGATCGGTATGGGCGTTCCAGCGAGAGCACAGGACTGGAGGGACCGCCGATATCGAAGAACAAGTACTCGGTTTTGTTTCTGCTCAATTTTAGGTCAAAACTCTCCTGTATGTGCCACGAAACCTCGAATCTGCTTTGGACCTCTAGGCCACTGTTCCGTAAGAGAAGGTATCAGTGCATTTGCGGCGGAGAGTACATCAGCTTTTAGCATTTCCGCCATGTTGAGGTTGTCTCCTCTCCTGGAGCTTTGCCATTCTTGAGTTAGTAGATGTCTTTCACTACTTCCTCTTAACTGGGGGTTGACACGTCAATGTCCAGGCTTTGTCCGGGCAGATTGGCAGTAGGTGTGGTCGTGATAACGGGGATGATGAAATATATTACACAAAGTAATTCACCTGGCTGGGTGGGACTCAGGAAGTCAGGGGGCCATTACCACTGGACCACCACTGCACTCGCAGCAGCCTATCAACTAATAAAAAATCAATTCGACAAAATGTTACCTCATAACCTCAAGTATAGGTAAATTGTAAGTTACATGTTAAAATAAAAATCATACCAACATTAAAAAATGATTTAATCAACGGTCTTTAAAATTAATGTAGAATAAGCATAATATTTACAGAGCGTATAAAATGTTCTGTTGTGCTACTATTGGGTCCAACACCTTCTCCACCTCAGCAAAGATGACGTCCACAGAAGATTCGGCGTCTATCTGCAATTGAAAATAACAAATATGTTATTTTCAATAAAATCAAAAATATTATTGTAGTACCTATGGCATTGAAAGGATTCCCATGAGGTGGACTGACGACCCAGCATGGGTCGTGGGTATCCGATAGATGCAGAACGCACAGATTAATCGTTGTGGCGACACTTGGGGAAGCCTATGTCCAGCAGTGGACGTCTTTCAACTGTAATGATGACCTATACAACAAGATTGTCTGAACCATGAGGGAACGCATATCCTCACACTCCAGCCACCGCCGAAGGTGTCGGCCACTGTAGGTGCGGACTTGCAGACGATGAACAATGGGTAGCTTGCTGTCCGACCGTCTGATGAGGATCAATACCGAGTGGCGGTGCACTTCAATGAAATGTCAGCCAAACTTAAGGGGCCCAGTAGGGCCGAGGCCTAGCAGCTCTGGGCACGTTTGAAATAGTGACTGTTGGTTTTATTCAGTACACGCCCTCTCGTTCTCTAGAGCAGGGGAAGTCATTTGATGATTATCGATTAAAAATGGATGTCACCAAGAGGGTTGCCATGTGAACCGTCTTTGTTTGAGAAAGTAACTTCTTGCTCCTTGAATTAATATATTGCCAAAAATTCTACGAACCCTGCTTATCATGTTGGGGTACTGGTCCAGCAGGTCCTGGTTGTTCTCATAGAAGGTCTTCAGACGTAGCTTGATCGTAGTTTCGTTGTCATCAGCTCGGTCCGAGCTCGCCGCGCGATCTAGCATCCTTTGGGTCAGTGTCGCGTCTGATGCCTCGAAGTAAAGAATCACCTAGAATGTGAGAAAAGTTAGAGATCAGATATCTTTTAAGAGAGGTTATTTCTAGGTAAGGGTGCTTTTCTACCGGAGTATTGATACGCTGCGAGAATGTGAAAGCTATTTAAGTAATGCTTTCCACTGAAGCTCCATGAAGATGCACAGCCTTGAGATAGCTGTGCGAGGAAGATGCGCAGCTCGACCTAGTGATGTATCGAAAGTATGGCGTGTCTACTGTAGGTACTCTGCGATGCACATAGCTACACCATTCATCCATAGCACAGTTTCAGAACACGCATCTATGGCGACATCTATGTCGCCACATAAGAACTAACAATCAAAATCCGTTATCGCGGAAAATACACAACAGCGGGTGGTTGCACTGACCAGATATAATATCCGTCTGGTCGGAGGGTCCTGTCCTTCCAACGAAGGTATGTGAGACTTTACACCCTGTTCCACATACCTCCAAGCATCCATAGCACGCATTCAGACCACACATAATAATAAATTTAATAATAATAATAATAAATTTATTTGGAGCAACATAAGTTTACAGATTGCAGAAAAACGAAGATAGCGACAAAAGTAAAATACTGTAGCGCAGACACCCATCCATACAAAAAACAGCTTAGTGGAACCAGCTTCCACCAGTGCTAAGCTATATGAACCAACTAGCTTCTGCCCGCGGCTTCGCCCGCATGAAAGTAGGTTTACAAAATATAAAAATGTTTATTTCGTTATTACACGTTATACAAAGTTATACAGTTGGTGACGTCCCCTTTTAAGCATATAGATGCCTGTACCAGGAGGCGCCGCTCTTTTATATCATACAAGTGTAATAAGTTACATACAAGAGTGAAAAGGAATAATTAATAGTTTAATTCTAGTTTTATCATAGTCTGTTGGTGTGTGTGTGTGAGTGTGTGTGAGAGTGTGAGAGTGTTCGTGCGTGTGTGCTTGTGTGCGGATCTGTGTGTGTGTTTGTGAGTGAAAGGGTGTGTGTGGGTGCAAGGTTGTTTTACATGGAAAGAGGTTTGTGTAAATAGGAACAGTTTAATTAAGATTTAATGTTTATTTAGATTTAACAGCAGATTCTCTGTTTCATCATAACATAACTTGTTTATCCAGTTAACCAGCAACGATTTGCATTCTTTAAACGGTTTAGTATAGATATCTATTTCTTTATTTATTTTATTATATAAGTAAGACGAGCGTCTGTCGTACTGAAATTTAGCAAATTCTGTTTTTACCCGAGTGGTGCAAGCAACATTGTGTTTTCTTCTTCTAGCTAGGATTTTGGAATCGAATGGTATGGTTTTATGTTTTTTTAGTACTACGTGTATAATATATAATTTTCGGACTGATAATAACTTACTAATTTGATACAGCTCAAAAGTAGGAAAATTCCTTTTTTTGAAGTACATTACCTTTATTAGTGTCCGTTGTGCTCTTTCAATTTCAAGAAAACGTGTTTTACGTGCGCCTTCCCAAATAGAAATACAATATATTATTACTGATTGGACTAGCGAGATATACACTTCATTTAGAAGGTTTTTTGATTCGCCACTTCTAGGGACTACGTGTCGCAGTGTTTTGAAAATCCAAATAAACTTACGTATTCTCGCAGTAATTTTTTCGATTTGAGGATACCAGGACAAACTTTGGTCCAACATTACACCTAAGTACTTGACATGATTGACTTCACTTAAGATTGGACAATTACAATTGTGATTTGCTACACTCCTACATTCATGTATTTTAATATTGAAATCATGTTCTGGTTGGACATTTTTATATATTGAGAAGCAGATGTAATTAGTTTTGCTTGTGTTTAACGTTAGAAGATTATTTTAGGTTTGTCCATACAAACTTGGAACCCCCGTTTCATCCCCTGGGGGGTGAATTTTGTAAAATCCTCTCTTAGTGCTCGCCTACGTCATAAAAGGAAGCCTTGTGCAAAATTTCACGCTTCTATGCCTTAGAGTTTCGGCTGTGCGTTGATATGTCAGTCAGTCAGAATAATAATGATTCGTGGATATCAAATGATCGATGCGTTAGCTACGCAGCATAGTAGATCTCTGGTGGTAAAGCAGCCTTATGTGTATAATAAAAAAAATTGCAAGTAAGAGGAAGTCTAGAAGTTTTACCGATGTTTTTTTTTTATATATATGTTTTCTTTGTACCGCAGACATGGTAGTCCGCGCTGTTGTTTGAATGTTTTTCATTATTTGAGTACAGTATTTTTAATTGTTGTTGTGGTGCTCCATGCTCCTGTGTCGGACACACATTTTCCTTACTTCTAATTTTTACTTATTCTTTCATTATTTTGTAATTGCTTATTCTACTCCTTTAAACACTTCTATATAAAATACAAAAATATTTCATATTATAAGTGCAGACTGTACAACTTGTTGTTTTTTTTTTTGTATTATTATTTTTCAAATTATTCAAACTATGTGTAATAAAAGTAATCTTAAGCTTATGTTTAAGTGAGTCCATCTATATATATATATATATATATTTATTTTTTATTGGTTTGTATTTTTTTTCTTCTTCAATTTTTTTTTTCCACACAGGCCTTACAATTTTATCTATCTATTATATATTCTAAAACTTATTGTACAAAATCGTTTTGGCATGTGGCTTCTTATTCTATTTAAGTTATATAAGTTATAGCTAGAACCTCATGGCAGCGCGAGCCGACCAGTTCCGATCGATGGCATCCGTTCACGGACATGACCGATGTTTAAATCACGCAAAGCACTCTAATTGTGCCATGGCGCATTATATGTCACTACATCGTCTCAGTAGCATCACAAATTGACATTAATGATACTCACAGATGGATGTGCTATGGTCTCTTCGAAGGCGATAGCCTCACACTTCTCGCGAGGATAGCCGTCTATGAGGAATCCATTTGTGTCAGCAGCCATAGCCCAAATAGCTTCTTCCAGTAGTTCCAGAACGACTTCGTTGGGGACCAGACCACCTAGAAATTAACATAAAATCATTAAAACCTTTGAAACCTTTTTCTTCTATGTTAGCGAGTTTTGTATCTCGATTGAAAACTCTCCTGCCATTTCTTTCTGTTTTAAAGTTTTTGACTGGCCTGTTGGTCTAGTGGTTAGTGGCCCTGACCGCTATGCCGGAGGTCGTGGGTTCGATTCCCACCCAGGACAAATGTTTGTGTGATGAGCACGATCATTTGTTCTGTGTCTGGGTGTAATTTATCTATATATGTATGTATTTAGAAATTTTATTTAAGTATGTTTATCAATTGTCTAGTACCCATAACACAAGCTCTGCTTAGCTTGGGACTAGACGGCGTTGTGTGATAGTTGTGGAATATTATTATTATTATTCGTTTATTCATTATAGTAACTTATAAATTATATTTTTTAAAAACTAATAAAAAAATTAAATAAAAAACTATTTAAAAATTTAAAAAAAAAATTGGAATTATTATTATTATGTATTATTAAAAGTACCAAATCCGTTTAAACAAAATGTTTTGGTACATAATTATGTAGCTCACCTTGATGCATAATGTCAGTAAGAAACTTCGACCTCTCAGACCTTGCCTCTACCTCTGCCCGGAGCAGGTCTCCTGTTGACAGATGCGTGAACCCATACTTGGCGTTGATCTTCTCACACTGAGTTCCCTTACCAGACCCTGGACCACCCAGCACCCATATAATGAGCTTATTTAAAGTGTCGACAGGGGCCTGTGAAAGTAGGGATTGCGTTGGATGACGTTCAGGGGCGTAGCTAGGTGAACAACGGCCCTGGGGTAGTCAGAATTTTAATGACTCAAACGAATTGCCATGATTAAGATAGTGTCGCAACTTATTTTATTTATTTATTAAAATTTCGAAGGTGTGACAATTTTTCGCTAGTTCAACAAGGATTGTTGATTAGCTTTTGCTTATACTTCACTGCGACCGTTAGTGTCCAGCACTACAGATTTGCGCCAGTTCTTGTTAGCCAAGGAAAGCGGGGTGCATCTCTTGTCTACTGTCACTACATTACGATGCATATCCACATTGGCAGCTAGGAAATATTCCCTGAGACCACATACCTTGCGATTGTGCAGGGTCCTAGCATTTAAAAAGCCCCCACACTTCCGCGGTATATACAGTATCATCATTGACGATCGTGGGTGATGCATTTGGTACGCAATCACCAGTGTACGAACCCGCCTATCCAGGGCGTTAAGTTCTGTTTGAGTCTATTTGAGTACGCCGAAAGAGTACATCAATACCGGCATGACCCAACCGTTGATGGCGCGAACATTGTTTCTGCCTGAAAGAAGGCTATTGAATACTTTCTTCCATTCCAGGTGTCCAAAAAAGAGCTCCTAACGAGAAAAAAGAGCTACTGACATACCCAAATACTATTATTATTATATAACATCACGCTGCAACCGATAGGACCTAGTAAGTAATATGTGTCCTACCTTCGCCTATGTCCCCTATGCAGGTTTTATTTGTTTCTCTAACAGCTAAAAAGACTAGAAGAAAGAACAGCAATAACACTTACTGAGTTACAAGCGGTGTCTTCTATTGTGTTCAGCTAAAACAGATAAAAAGAAAAGGTAATGTCAAATAAAGGTTAATGGCCACATGAACATATAACTCATTGTGTGAAAGTTCTGGTTAACCTTGTCTATATCATCATGATATGAACACGTGGGCAATGTCGGGCAGGGACAGCTGTATAAGGGAGGCTCACTTGGGGCCATTTTGAAAGGCTCTTGAGTACAAAGACAATGACCGAGCGAACGCCGGCGTTCGTTTGGGGTTTAATGAATTAGGAACCAGGGTGCAATTTGGGAAGATTATTTGGGAGACTTTTTGGCGGTCTTAGCTTTTGCTTTTGCATTTTTTTTTACTTTATATATAATAAACAGGCCGACGATTTAATACATAACTCAGTGGACCACCTGTTTTTGGTATTCTTCACTGATTTTCGTATTGACACTGACGTTGAGAGCTGTCTAGGTCTTGGAACAAAACCATTAGGTAATCTGTGGTCTTGAAAAAAAATTTCAGGAAGATTTGAAATAATTTCATCACCTAATATGAATCAGAATCACAATTTTTATTTTTATTTACATATGTCTTAGCTTAATTATATGGGCGCTATGTGACAGAAAATGCAGAACCGCTTTAATGAAAAGGAGTTTTTCTGGCGTGGCACCGAAAATTTTTAGAGTCTGTGCTGGTCTATGCGGGAAGAAAATAGTTCTAAGGTTTGAGGGCGCGGCTGTATATAAATATCGTTTTTGTTATGTTGAGAACACTTTTACGTCATCATAGTGCGACTGTGACATCTTGATATTTTGAAACTATGTTGGGCTAGTTTGTGCCAGCGGCTTTGCTCTCTAATAAAAAGTAGCTCAACATGAATTGTTGATATTACTCACGTGACGAAACTTTGCAAAATAAGCATAAAAGCAATGTTATCATTAAGTTCATCCGTCAAGTAGTTTTTGAGTGAATGAGTAACAAACATCCATACATACAATGACATATCCATCGTTCCTCACGAACTTTTGCAGTTACAATTATTATCATTTCAGCCGAAAGACTTCCACTGTTGGACATAGACCTCCCCCAAGTGTTACCATAACGACCGCTCCTGTGCGGCTCGCATCCATCGGATTCCCGTGACCCTCACCAGGTCATCGGTCCACCTTGTGGGATGCCTTTCAACGCTGCGTCTTCCGATACGTGGTAGCCAAACCAGAGTTTTTTGTCCTCATTGACCATCTGTTCGGCGTGCAATGTGCCCTGGCCGCTGCCACTTAAGTTTAAGGATTCTTCGAGCTATGTCGGTAACCTTGGTTCTCCTCTTAAATGGGGGGTGACAAGTCAATGTCCACGCTTTGTACGTGCAGGTTGGCAGTATGTGTGGTCGTGGTAACGGGGATGATGAAATTATTACACAAAGTAATTCGCCCGGCTGGGTGGGACTCGAAAGTCAAGGGGCCATTACCACTGGACCACCACTACTCTCGCAGCAGCCTATCAACTAATAAAAAACTGGGCAAGTGCGAGTCGGACTCGCGCACTGAGGATTCTGTACAAACTTATTTATGAAAACAGTTCAATTCCCGAATTGAGTTACGAAGATTTTTCCGAATCGAAAAAAAAAAATTGTTACGTGAGTACAAATTTACGGTTTTCAGGTTTCACTTGTGCTATGAGACTTGGCTCATGCCAAATTTCAGGATTCGAGGTCAACGTGAAATATACGAATTTTGATTCCCTTGAGAGTGTCAAAATACACGTTTTTTGCAACATAAATGGCCATATCTTTTTTTCCGTTAACTCGGAAATTTGATTTTTTCACAGCTTCAAAGGACCGCAGACCTTAGTATACAGTTTCAATTTCAACTTAATACCTCCACGCGTTCCCGAGATAAAGGGTCTTGACAGACAGACAGACGGAAGGACAAAAAAGTGATCCTAAAAGGGTTCCGTTTTTTCCTTTTGAGGTACGGTAGCCTAAAAATCAATTCGACAAAATGTTAGCTCGTAACCCCAAGTGTAGGTAAATTATAAAATAAAAATCATACCAAAATAAAAACATTTTTTAATCAACGATCTTTAAAATTAGATATTGTAAAATAGGCGTAATATTTACAGAGCGTATAAATTGTTGAGTTGTGCATTTAGGCGGCTACTATTGGGTCCAACACCTTCTCCACCTCGGCAAAAATGGCGTCCACAGAAGATTCGGCGTCTATCTGCAATTCAAAATAACAAATAAGATAAAAATATTATTGTTATACCTATGGCATTGAAAGGCTTCCCACGAGGTGGACTGACGGCCCAATGCAGATCGTGGGAATCCAATGGATGCGGGACGCACAGGACCGGACGTTGTGGCGACACTTGGGGAGGACTGTGTCTAGCACTGGACGTCTTTCAAGCAAACTGATGACCTATTATAATTTTACAATACAACGAGTCGACGGCACATAGTGTTCCATGCGCGCCTTGTTGAGATGTCAGCAATATTGAAGGGGTCCAGCAGGGCTAATGCCTGACTAAGTCTTCTGGAACGTTTGAAAGACCGATCTTGGCCCTAGAACGCCAAGGGCAACTGAAGCGGGTTGTAGTCAGTAAAAATCTGATACGCCCTCTTGTCCCACCACACGAGAGAAGTCATTAGATGATTTCCCACTCAAAAAAAGGGTATTGCCAAAAAGGTGGTCATGATCGACAGTCTCTTTGTTGGAGAAAGTGAATTTCTTGCCCCCTGCCTGCATCAAAATTCTACCTACCCTGCTGATCTTGCTGGGGTACTGGTCCAGCACGTGCTGGTTGTTCTCAAAGAAGGTCTTTAGACGTAGTTTAATCGTAGTTTCGTTGTCATCAGCACGGCCCGAGCTTGCCGCGCGACCTAGCAACCTTTGGGTCAGCGTCGTGTCTGATGCCTCGAAGTAAAGAATCGCCTAGAAAGTGAGAAAGTTTAGAGATCAGATATCTTTTTAAAGAGGGTAAAATGATTGAAAAGTTACGTTACGTTTGCTTTAGGATGCTTTTCCACTGGAGATGTGCTATGCAGCTATGTTGCGAGAATGTGACAGCTAAGCTACGAAACTCGCTTTCCATTGATGCTAAGTATGTGTAGCGAGCAGTGGTGGCCGAGTGGGAACGGCCCTGACTTACGAGTTGTAGGTAGCGGGTTCAAATCTAGCCAGGCGCATTACTTTGTGTAATTTATTTCATCACCACTGCTCTCAAAACGATGAAGGAAAACATCGTGAGGAAACCGGCATGTCCTAGAGCCAAATATTCAAAAGACATGTGACATTCACCAATCCGCTGTTGTACATATTCAAATCGCGCGAAGAACTTTAATTGCGCGATGCAGGATTACGTATTTTTTAGTTCTTATGAGGTGCCATAGATGTCGCTACATCGTTTAAGCAGAATCACAAGTTATCATCAATGATACTCACAGATGGAGGTGCGATAGCCTTTTCGAAGGCGATACCCTGAGACTTCTCGCGAGGGTAGCCGTCCACGAGGAATCCTTTGGATTCAGCAGCCTTGGCTTGAATAGCTTCTTTTAGCAGGTCCAGAACGACTTCGTTGGGGACCAGACCGCCTGGAAATTAATAAGACAACATTAAAACATTTTTTTTTCAAGTAGGTAGGGAATACCACTTCTTAGCTGTACGCACAATGAATGTGTTCCCAAAACGTTTTGTGTATATGGGTGGAATGTCCACCCTGTACCGGTGGCGCATTGATTTTAACGGTAAATTGTATTGTAAATTGGTATGTAACGTCAATTAATAACGTTCATGTGTCTGTATCACACATCCTCCAGTTGAAAACTCTGCAGAGGTAACTGCAGCCGTCGACGGCGGCCGTCGACATTCCAACTTTGAAGATCAGAGGCAGCCGTCGTGTGTGTCAAGTGTCACTATAAGTCGACGGCTGCCGTCGACCCGTGTCAACGGCTGCAGTTACCTCTGCCGTATGAGCTCTAATAGGTACATATATGTAGCTCACCTTGCTCCATAATGGCAGTAAGAGACTTCGCCCTCTCAGACCCTCCCTTCACCTCAGCCCTAAGTAGGTCTCCGGTGGACAGATGCGTGAACCCATACTTGGCGATGATCTTCTCACACTGAGTTCCCTTACCAGACCCTGGACCACCCAGCACCCATACAATGGGTTTACTTGAAGTGTCGACAGGGGCCTGTGAAAGTAGGGATTGCGTAAGGCAGAGAATTCAGTGGATGGCGTCAGATTTATATCAAGAGCCCTCTAGCGTCACTTATACGGAGGATACTGTGACAGCTAGAAAAAAAGTTGTTAGGGCCCAAACACAAAACTGCGTCGTGACGTCGGATCGTAAAAATGCGCAAGTGCGCACTACGCATCGCAAAATTCTTACGAATTGATTCTCATCGCACATTATATGGCCATCTGAACCTGATGGTTGGCCGCACGAAATCGCATCGCAGTTTTGTGTGGGAGCTCTTAACTAAGCTAATAATTGACCATCCTATAAAACCAACTTATTAAACCACAAAGTAAAACAGTTCTCTTCCCTAAAAATCGATAACAGGGTGATTGTTTCAAACCGAGAGAACGTCTCATTCGTCTGGCCTAGTTTTCGAACCTATCTATTTTCTGCCGTAAGCCACTGGGCACAAATGAGTGCCTACATTTAGTGATCGGGGAAAACTAATATGCAAATAAAAATATTAAATTGTAAAGAAAAAACTAGGCCAGACGAATGAGACATTCTCTTTGTTTAACTAAGTGTTTTCTGAATTAAGTGTTACATCTCTCATCCAACACCCCAGTCGTAGGTATGCTGGAGGAAATTTCATTTGAAATAAGCAGTACCTTTGTGCTCTTTTATCTGCTTTTTTTCTTTTAATTATTAAGTGTTTGTGTATACATAAATTAATAAATAAGTTAAGAACGTCTCGAACTTTAATCCCAAATTACAGACAGGTTTTCTTTCAGGCTAAATTAGAATTTGAGAAATACCCATTATTGGGTTATGTAGATCAAATTAGCAGTCACTCCAACTCCATGTAAAATGCTGGTATTCAACTGCAGTTGGGAAGGGCCAGTGAGGACGCGGTTTCAAACCCAGCCAGGCGCATTACTCTGTGTAATTTTTTTTATCACCACTGGTTTCAAAACGGTGAAGAAAAACATCGTGAGGTGACCGGCATGTCCTAGAACCAAAAATTCGAAGACATGTGACATCCACCATTCGCACTGGGCCCACGTGGTGGATTAAGGCTTATTCCCCTCCTAGAGAGGAGACCTGAGTCTCAGCAGTGAAAACATAAAAAAGGCTGATTATGCGTAGGATTATACTGAGTACCAAACTAACAATGAGTGCCAAACAAACCAACAATTACATATGCCATAAGCTGATGTTAACTATTAATGGTAAGTCCTTCAGAAAGGTCGTACGTATACCTTAGTATCCGGTACCTCTTCAAAGCCATTGCACGTAAGTGTTCAGATCTAGTTATGACTGTACTCCACTCTTACTCGTCTCTTCCGACATACGATACAACCAGTGCGTTTTGCCAGTGAAGACATATGGCTCTGAGACGTGATGGCTCACAATGGGACTCATTAGAAGGCTTAAAATCACCCAAAGAACAATGAAAAGCGTGATCAAATCAAATAAAGAATTGCCAAACTTAAAAAATAGTGGTGGTAGATGGGGTCGAAAGGTTCTGGAATGGCGACTGCGTACCAGAAGTCGTAGTGTTGGAAGGCCTCCCAGAAGTTGGATGGACGGTCTGGTGAACCCGGGTCGCGGTATTTCGATGAATACAAAACGCATACACCAGGAGTTGTAACGACATTTGGGAAAAGCCTATGTTCAGCAGTGGACGTCTTTTGGCTGTGATTAATTACTCTCAGTACCATAACGCAGTTCGTTAGTTATTGTTTGAGGTAATGTAAGGTTGTTATGTAAGGACAAACTAAATTTAGACTGCTGTGTAGTGTGCCTTACACGAGAGCACCAGGATGTTGGCTAGCTAAAACAAGTTGCAAATGATTGAGAGTCGAAAGGTGACTGGAAACAATTGGCTTTTCAGAAGTCTACAGGATTACGAGGACCCTTCTTTTTAAGAGTACTCAGTAGTTTCACTACGAAAAAGTTCTTTGCTTTGAGAATAAACGTAATTATGTGTAAATTTCCTTACCATTAATCTTACGCTTATTACGCTTCTAATTCAAAATCCACTAATCCTCAAAGAACCTCATTTGTGGTAATTGTGATAGGATCTTTAGGGAACTTTGGAGACGCTCTTTGGCAGGATTTTTTTACCACTCTCTTACATTTACAACTTATATTTGCGTTTATTTGTTAGTTTATAAAAAAATCAGGCCGCCATTTTAGTACCTAATTCTGCGGCCAACTAGTTTTGTGTTTCGTTCACTGATTTTCTTGTAGACATTGACGCAGCTAGCTTTAAGCCTAGTCCAGAGTGAATCTGGTCATGACCTCACCGCTATCAGAACCAGACTGTAAGGTGGGTGCGGGCGCAGTGGCGGGCGTGATTGGGTCTCCACAGTACATTGGGAGTTGTTATAGCAAGCAATAGAAGCAATTAACGCTAACCCTTAGCGCAGTGATTGAGCAATTGACCGCTGCGTTGCGTGTTAGGCGTTCGATTCCCGCACGAGACAAACATTTGTATGGCCTACAGATAAGTGTTCCGGGAGTTTACAAGTTTGTGAACGCACCCATTATATGGGAGTTATTCCAGTTAGTGTGAGACAAGATGGCATGTTATTTTTTCTGCGATCACTTTAACGAACACATCAATATTTCACTAATATTTTAAAGGTGGAAGTTTGTGAGTGTGTTTGCATGTTTGTTAATTCTTCGCGCTCAAACGGACTCGCCAATCCGTTTGCAGCGAAGTCATATACAACATTATTTTTAGTATATGTGAAACCTGAATATAGTTTGTTCAGAATCGATTTTAGTAATTTTTACACCATGTTAGATTTTTTCCCAAAAATATTTAAAAATGGTCTCAAGTTGGACACCACCGTTCGTTTGCCTGTTGTCGTTTGACTGGCCTGTTGGCCTAATGGTTAGTGGCCCTGACTGCTATGCCGGAGGTCGTGGGTTCGATTCCCACTCAGGACAAATGTTTGTGTGATGAGCAAGATCATTTGTTTGTGTCTGGGTGTAATTTATCTATATTATGTATGTATTTAGAAATATTTAAGTAAGTTTATCAGTTGTCTAGTACTCATAACACAAGCTCTGCTTAGCTTGGGACTAGACGGCGTTGTGTGATAGTTGTGTGAATATTATTGTTTGTTCGCAAGTTCGGGTTTAGGGTTTGGGCCACATGTACTGCCGCTGAGTGTACATACCTATTACTAATACTGATAGTAATTTATTTAACCCAGAAAGCCTTTATAATGGTTTGATTCAAAGCGTGTGCAGTATTGATTTTTCTAATCCAATAACAACGGCTTACAGTAGGTACCTAAGCAAAATTATTGAATCGATAAGTAATTGATAGTCGACCATTGTTTATTGTTAAAAAAAAGTATTTTATGGCTTCGTAGAATTTGACCCTGGGTTGCAGAAACTTTGGAAGGTGTCCCTATTAGGAACCGAAACCAACTGGCAGAGGCCCTAGCTTGGAGATGCAACACTGGGGCAAAATTTCACTGCTATGACAAGTCGAGGTAAGGCGGCGGCAACTGCCAGGAAGCCTGAATTTGGGGAACTGGTTTAGGGAATTTTAAACCCGGTTCTGCAAATAATCACAATTTTAACAACCCTCAAAATTGTCGTTACAATAAAGTTATAAATAACTAACAACATCTAAGGTTTCGCAAACAATATTCATTTTAACAATCTTTAAAGTTCTTGTTCGTTACGATAAGGTTACTAACAAACACATCTAAAGGAGAAACCCTGAACCACGAGCTGTTCACGTGGTTACAATAACTTCTGGTTTACAAACTTCGTGTTATCTGCAGTTTCGTTCCGTCAACATGAAATGAAATGAAAATGCAAGATAAAAGATGTTTTTTGGTCTGAGTCGTCTCGCTACCAGCCAGGTCCAAAGAGGAAACGAGTAATGGTACCACGCGCCTCTTTATAGGAGAATATGCATAACATTTTCTATTCCGTCTGTACAACCCTCATTTCTCCCCAAATGTGGATATTCAAGAACATGTTCTTACAAAACAAAAACAGAATCTAAATCGAAAAGTATCAATTCTTAATTCTTTATTGTACAACACGAAAAGTTAGAACATAGGTATGTGGATAACAGGGTTCATGTACAGTCAGGGGTAAAAAGTGCAGTTGCACTTTACCAATGATAAAGTGCCTAAAATTTATATGTAGTAGAAGTTTCATAGTCCACAACTAGTTTAATCTATATAATATAGATCTAATCTATATATATAAAATACTATAGATTCTATGCTACAAATCAAATCAGGCATGTACCATTGACCCTCTTCTACAAAGACATTTTAAACCCTTTAACATTGATGGAGTGCAACTGCACTTTTGACCCCTGATTGTACCTAGGCGAGCTTAACTAGGACAGATGAGTGAATATTCATTATGCGTACAGCTAGGGAGTTCAATTCTCTGCTGGTGTCTGTGCTTCCTGATGGCTACAACCTGGGGGCTCTTTTAGTCAAGAGTGGATAGATTACTTCTAGACCAACGTACTCCATTGTCGACCACATCAGCAGGCTTAGAGAAATTACTTATCTATTAGTGTTACCGCCAAACGCTAAGTATTCTACAAAATATACGGTAATGATATTACCCGTCACGTCACTTGTCTCGAGACTTCTCCGCAGGTAATGTTACTTTCCGCCCGGAGGACACGGTGGAGCACACGGTAGAGGTGTGCCCCGCTTGGGCAGAGCAACGCCGTGTCCTCGTGGGGGCGATTGGCGGCGGCGATCTCTCGCGCCGGGCCTTGGTACAGGCCATGGTCCGGAGTGAGGAGGAGTGGCAGGCGGTCGCCTCCTTCTGCGAAGCAGTAATGCTAGCAAAGGAGGCGGCCGATCGCGTGAGGCAACGGTCCTCACGCCCCAATCGCCACCGGGATTCCGATCCCGATTTCCGGCCATCGTAGGCGCAGGCTTGCGGACGGCGAGCAATGGGTGGCTCGCCGTCCGACCGTCCGGTAACCGTCCAGACCGAGCCCAAGTCGTCGACGGCGCGTGCTGTTCCACGCGTGCCTCAAGGGGATGTCAGCAACTGTAGGGGCCTAGCAGGGTCGAAGCCTACTGGGGCCAAGGGTCTGATTCTGAAAGGAAGACTCGGCCCTGGTACGAAAGGCAACGAAGGAACAGGAGTGGGTTTTTAGTCAGTAAAAGTCTGACACTATTTTTTTTTCAATTTTATTCAATATATTTCAATTTAATTCCATGTCATTCAATTCAATTTTAATTTAATAATTTTATTTATAATTATGTGCATTATACTAACATTAGATAATAAGAGAATTGTGATTACTAATACCATGAACTTTCGTCTGAAATAAAATTTAAATTATTATTATTGCTACCTACATATAGAGCAGTGGTGACCGAGTGGTAACGGCCCCGACTTACGTGTTGTAGGTCCCCGGTTCAAACCCAGCCAAGCGCATTACTTTGTGTAATATATTTCATCACCACTGCTCTCAAAACGTTGAAGAAAAACATCGTGAGAAACCGGCATGTCCTAGAACCAAAAAATTCGAAGACGTGTGACATTCACCAATCCGCACTGGGCCCGCGTGGTGGATTACGGCCCATTCCCACTCCTAGAGAGGAGTCCTGAGTCCCAGCAGTGGGAACATCAAAAGACTGATTATGCTTATGCTACCTACATATTCCTTATCCTAATGTTAAGCTTCCTTATCATTTTAACCGGTACTGCATTGCAATTCTGATATCATTAGAGTGAGTGTAAACTAAACAAACAATTCATAAATTACTCTCTCACATTATTGAGATTATTGTTGCGTACATATTCGCATTGTAGAAGTAGATATTAGCATGACAGATAGCTAAGTTGATTAGCCAACGCTATGCTGTTGGGTTTAATTGATTGATACGCTGATCCATAGATACGTTGCAATGTTTAAACATAAACATACTCCATCTAATTGCAAAAACGTAGTAAAAATACGAAAGGAGACGAAGATTTCTGGGCCTGAATGTAATAAGAAGAGTATGGTTTAAAAATAGTACATTTTGATACAAGTAGGGAAAACTGGACACTGCGACCGAGGCGGTATTCGCCCGAGCCATACGCGAGGGTGATAGGGAACCCAGTGTTGCAGTGACAAAATTACCACATGTAGCAAATGACGTTTTTCAATACACTTAGAAATAATTAAATAAACCGGGGTTAACGTGCGACTCGTGGGGGTCGTTTAGCACCCACCCTGATACGATAAATATATAATAAATTGTGGCAGGGCCGAGCGCCAGCACTTTTTCACACTAGTGCGAAAAACAGTAACTTGCGTGCCTCACTGTGGTAGGTGTGCACAATAAAGAAATAATAGATATTTCAAATCGAACGAAATATCATTTTACTTAGGTGCATATAGGTAATATGAAAAAAATACATAAATATGCTAAAATAAGAAAGTAATAAATACTATGATAAATTATATCAAATCGTTATAATTGAGAACTCAAAATATTATAATAATGTAGTCCAAACTAAGGTTGCTAACTAAGTTAGGTTAAGTTACCTTAAAAAAATAAAGGGTAATAAAGTATATACACATATAAAGAGAGATACGAGACAGATTTTACCTTATAAGAGTGAGATAACTTTTTTAATAGGTTTTTCAGGTATAATTTAAGCAAAAATATTTTTTAAATAATAATTTTGAATATTAGTTTTATGTGACTCGATTCACAATTCTAGCGAATTCACAAAGTTATAAAAAGATTTATATGGCATGTGGCACATCACTAGCAAGAGGATAAACTAGAGAACTTTTGAGGAAGTTGGTAATCTTTTGGGTTTTGGTTTTTTTTTTATAGCCATGTAAATAGATGTAACATGAACAGCTTTAATTTAAGTCCAACACTGCAAGTAAATTAAAAAAAAAGACTAGATAGCTAATGTCACTAATTTAAAATTTAAAAGTACTCTAATACAATACACATCTAAATAAAATTAAAATTCAGACTCTACGACTTATATATTTTTTTAAAATTTGTATTTGAATGTAAAATTTGGGTCTTATTTTCATAAAACAATAAAAAGTCGATTAACAAAAATCCACAGGGCATTAGATGTTTTAGGAGTCTGAAATGATAGCTGATGACCCCTCCCGTCGATCATTTCAATTGGCACACGATGCACCAAACACCCTGTATATCTCCCTACCCTATAAATTAAGAAATAATTTCCGAATTTTAGGCTTGAATGAAAATTTACTTTTAATTCGATATCTAACGCGAGAGTCATTTTATATTTATATGAGACTCTCGGTGAGGTCGTCTGTGACGTCAACCTATTTTAATCCATCCCATCCAGTGCCAAGTCCTTGGTACTGAAGCGGAACCCATTATCTCAAGTGAGAACGGTACTCAAATATACGCTGATAATCTACTTCCTGCTTTATTTTGATGAGAACTTTTAATGTAAGATTTTTTTTTATTTTTTATTCTTGATAGGTTCGCGCTTGACCACTATTTCACCTAATGAAAAGCGACGATGCGGTCGACGATAGAGCGCGCTTACCTAGAAGTAACCTATTCACTCTTGACTTAAAGATTCATTTCGTTCATTTATATTTTAATTATTTTTTTAATAAACAAAATATTTTTTTTCTTTTTTTAGGGTTCCGTACCTCAAAAGGAAAAAACGGAACCCTTATAGGATCACTTTGTTATCCGTCTGTCGGTTGTATTTTTTTGGCCCATGTGCGGTGACACTTATGTTTACGTGCATCATATTTTACTAATTAACCGACTTAAAAAAGGAGGAGGTTTTATGTTTGGCTGAATGTATTTTTTTTATGTATGTTCACCGATTTCTCGGTCAATTGTAGACCGATATTATTTTTTTTATTTTATTGAAAGATCAAATTCGGAAGTTATGCTTCCGAATTGGTCCCATAGAAATATTGGTATGATCTGATCATGAATTCGGGAAGTCGGTGTTAAATAACGAAGAGACAAAACTATTATAGAAACACCGACTTCCGAAATTAAAGTTATTTTGCACTTTTCAGAGTTTTTTTTTTACAATGAAGTTATGGTACCACCACTAAAAAGTACCCCTCAGCCAAACTTAAATACCTTATAGCCAGAGTGCATCTCATGACAATTCTAATAATCCCAAACACGGTTAGATTACATTAATTTATTACAGAATTTTGGTGCCTAACTTCAGGCTTCATCATCAGATCAGTTCGATATATTCCCCCTCTTCTTTCAGTTCAGGACCAGATCATAACAATAATTCTATGAGACTAACGTAAAAGCATAACATTTCTTAAAAAAAAAAAAACAAAATCGGTCCACAATTGACCGAGAAATCGGTGAACATACATAAAAAAAATACATTCAGCCGAACCTCTTCCTTTTTGAAGTCGGTTAATAAAATAATTATAAAGAGGTCAATAGAGTTAGATTGGTCAAATGGCCAACAAGGCAGGTGCCTAGTTTGGCCATTTCCCAACTATATAATTCTTTATTATCAACCTTATATTGTTCCCAAGGCTGTGACTCAGGCCTCCTTTCTATGAGAGCGAATGGGCCGTAATCCATGGGCCCAGTGCTGATTGGTGGATTTCACATGTCAACGAATTTTGGCTACTAGGACATGGCGTTTACCTCACGATGTTTTCCTTCACTAATTTGAGAGCCGTGCTGATGAAATAAATTACACAAAGTAATACACCTGACTGGGTTTGAACACGTGACCACTCGTAAGTCGGGGCCGGTAGCACTGGGCCACCACTGTCCTTTCCCTACACAACCTAGTATTGGGTATTTTTTAAATTCTAATATAAAAACTTGTCTGTAATTTGGCATTAAAATTCGAGACGTTCTTAACTTATTTATTTATTTATGTATACACAAACACTTAAAAATGAAAAGAACAAAAGCAGACAGAAGAGCACAAAGGTAATGCTTATTTCAAATGAAATTTCTTCCAGCAGACCTACGACAGGAGAGTTGGATGAGAGATGTAGACACTGTAGTGTTCAGAAACGTCAATTCAGAATCCCACCGTAAGATTTATTATTCCTGTATTGAAGACACATACAAGACGCTCAAACCCTAAACAAATATCTGCAGGCCATACAAATAATTGTTCCGTACAGGAATCGAACTCGCGACACACTGTGCAGCAGACAATCACAGAGTAACCATTGCACTTCCGCTAGCGGCTTCACCCGCATAAATGAAGATTTCTACAAACTTTAGACCCGGCTTTCATTTCCTAAAGTAGAGATTTTTGAAAATCCTCCCTTAGCGCATTACGTTGTAATAACTATATGTGTGCCACAGTGCAAACCGTTCAGTAGTTTGAGCTGTGTGTTGATAAATCAGTCATCAGTAATCAGACACTAACGGTCCGCCTCATCATCATAGTGTCAGCGGGAAGACGTTTACTGTTGGATATAAGCCTTCCCTAAGTATCACCACAATGACAAGTCTTGTGACATCGGATTCCTGTGACCTTCACCAGGTCATCGGTCCACCTTGTCTTGGCCTCCCAAAACTGCATCTTCCGGTACGGGGTCGCCACTCCAGAACCTTTCGGCCTCATCGACTATCCGTTCTGCGAGCATGGAGCTCTCCATGTCTGTGAGCATTGTGCCGTCTGGCGATTCTTGACTTATATTTGAGGCAAACTTGTTTAACTTTTTTAAGGGGGTGATGTTCATCAATAGAAAGTTCCAGCTGAGAGTCATTGGCTACTTTTTATCCTGGATCAGTTTCTGCTGCAGGATAGGCCAAGGTGGGAACCCGCGGATTACAACAGAGATCATTATTTTATTGTCCTACAAAAACCATGAGAGAGAGGTTCTACAGCCTGTAATACAGGTTTATTCTAGAACAGGCTTATAACATATTATATAACCATACCTTTGTAATTATTCCTAAGGTTTTATTTAACTACTAGATTATGTCAGCGGTTTCGCCCGCGTAAAAGTAGCTTTCTCCATATAAACTTTGGACATCCGTTTCATTTCTTTAGGGGGTGAATTATGGAAAATCCTGTCTTAGTGCTCGCCTACGTCATAAAAGGAAACCTAGTGCAAAATTTCACGTTCCTAGTCCCAGTAGTTTAGGCTGTGCGTTGATATGTCAGTCAGTCAGTTCCTCCTTTTATATATATATAGATTTAGTAAGTTTAAACTCCGATAAATATATTACCCACAATAAATTGTCCTACTAAAGAGCGAAAGTATTCCTAGTCTTGCGGAAAACGAACAGAAAAGTTGATACACTTGCTCAATGCGTGATGACTTCTGCTTTCCAATTTCTTTTTAGCTGCATTTTACCTAACAACTGCTTATAGTAAACGATGTACTATTAAAAAAAAATATAGGGTGTATACTAGCAGCTCTTTTTCGCTCGCACGACTGACATTTTATCAGGTCATGGTAAAGCCCCTGGGCCTCAAATCTGCTATTACAATAGTGTTAGAATGGTCTATCATTGATTTCATAATTGTTGATTTTGACAAGTTTGGTAATCTAGTAATATACTGGCGTCATTATGACTTTCCAATGGTCAACCACTGGCACTCCATTGAAAGAAATAGCATAGAATGGTAATCTCGTACATAATGACAAATGAATGTCTGACGTATGCGGAAATCTGCTAAAATTTTTACAGTTCCTAAAATCAGTTGTTACGAGACAGCTCGATATTGTCATTCTACGACTCTATTACGAGACCATTGACTGATCAGTGATCGATCATTATGAATTAGCAGATTACGAACTTTTATCAAAATGACAATGGGATCGTGTTGAAATTACGAATTTATAAAAATAGCAGACTTGGGCCCCTGTTCGCTGCAAAAATATTCTCTATTAAATATTCTGGTACCTGACGTTTAAAGGTAAGTGACTGATGGCTGAGGGGCACTCTCAATGTAGACACTCTAAATATTGATCCCGAACGGAACTCACGCGAAGGGGAACCAAGTGATGGGTCATTTTAAATGGTAAAACTTTCAGAGATAATAATTTTCAACTTAATAATATCCCTATTAAATGTAAAGTCAAAAAAGGAGCTAAGTAAGCACCCTGCTTACTTATATCCTTTTTTAATTTCCTAAGATATAATTAGTTTTCATGGAAACTGATGGATAAATATGTGAGTGAAAGGTAAAACAAAAAAAAAATTCATAGTAAACTACTGCCCCCGCCCCGGTGTCACAGGGATTATTTTTTATTCCTTTTCTTATCTTCTTCTTTCTTCTTTTATTGTTGGGGCTTGATAATTGTCAGTTAAGAGGTTGGAGGCGCTTCATAGTCGATATAAATAAACAATGATGAAGCAAGCGATCTTTTCGACGAAAGTTACTTTTATTATAGTAAGTTTTCTAAATATTGCTTATCTATTTAAATAAAAGGAGAAACTGACTGACTGACATATCAACGCACAGCTGAAACTACTAGGACTAGGAGCGTAAAAATTTGCACAATGCTTCCTTTTATGACGTAAGCGAGCACTAAGAGAGGATTTTCCATAATTCACCCCCTAAGGTGATGAAACGGGGGTCCAAAATTTGTATGGAGAAACTTACTTTCATGCGGGCGAAGCCGCTGGCAAAAGCTAGTCAATCATATAATCATAACACTCATTTCTTAAAGCAGTGACCAATATCACACTAACAGAAATACATCAGCTTCCTTATCAACAAGCAGCATCACAGTCCGTTGACAAGACAGATCTATTTTCATCTTCAGCATTGACAGTGACCGTTCCGTAGTTGCGCCGGGACAGGCATGCAGACAATGTCACGCGTAACAAGCGGAACTGAAGCCAGTGTCATTATCGATGACAGCTTCGTTACGCTAAAATTATTTATGTCTATATTATTATTAAAAGTTTGTTTTCCACTTCAATAAAGAGTTAAAATTTCTGGCATTGGTTTCAACTCATTCGACCTTAGTACGTCAATTGACGTACAGAATAAACGTTAAAAAAACGATTTTAAATTTATGAATCTAAACATAGAACAAAAAATAACAAAGAATCAGAATATATCGAGATACTCGAAGTGTACAGCTTAGTATGATGCGATGAATATATAATATTTATTTATTTAACAATTTATGTACACACAATAACAAATAGAAGAAAAAAAAGAAGGAAACAGAAGAATAGTACAAAGGATTTTAAATGCAGATGAAAGGAGAATTAATTACAGATGCAAGAAAAATATACTCCGATGGCAGATAGGGAAGAATGGCAGACAACTAAATTTTGCGACGACCCCAAATAACTAACTTGTGACAGACAAGAGCAGGAAAACGAAGATGATGACAATTGCACTAATATAGACAAACTACGGTGAATAGAGATATGTACTATAGAATAAGCTATACCTGCTAAGAAAAACTTACAGTGACAAGACCGTTAATAGAAATAGCAATTGTGCTTTAAAAGAACTGTGTTACAAGAAAGTTGAACGATTGGCTGTAGCATTGTGTATTGCGGATTAGATTCCTGCACGGAACAAATATTTGTAAGGACTGGATGGATTTTCATGTCTTTGAGGAGGCATTCCTAGAGTGGAATAACGTAAAAAAAATGTTTTCAATTATGTATATTCTATATAATCTAATAAATAAAGCTTTTCTTACGTAATATAAAAAAATCGTAATCAAATGAAATGTAGAAGTAGACAGCCTAGATAGTTTTCTTTGGCATTAATACGGTCCGGTCCGGATTACGAGAAGACCTTTCCCCTGCAAGAATTCATACATATTTTATTTTGATTTGGAATATTGGATACACAAACGGACAGCTATATTACTTGGTGAAGTTGTAAGTTCGAGTTTCGAAAGGTCTGTGAATAAGTAAAATTCAATCAAAAGTAACAGGTATTACAATGTAAACTAAAGTAAAACCAATACCTGAATTCCGATATTCAAGTCTCTCTCCTTAAAATCAAATCTCTTCACATCCATCCAAAGTGCGATCACCACTAAAAATACGAATCGTAACTTCGAATCGAAATTCTCGTTCAAATGGACTTTCATTCCAAAGCTTCAGTACTGTTTCAACTATTTCAATTTTCTCGATTTCAACGTCCACAATTTGAAGTCCAACTTTTTCACTACTATTTTACGTTTCCACTTCAACGATTTTGTTTATCAAATTTCTAAAACAATAATTCTTTTCTTTCTACTATCGTCCCCGTATTAAAATCTCTCGGCCTTCAAATATTCTGTCGTTAGACACTATTTCGTTTTCCTTAAAATAAACAAAGTTCGTGGACGTTCTGCCAAATTCCCGCCAACCGTCAGCGACTACGGGTGTTCTCTCACTGGGCTGGATTATTTTGGAGAAATGCGTCTTAAAGTCTTATAGCAGTAGTGTAATGTTTGAGATGTGTTTCTACACCCACGTTTGGCTACTGAACTGATAGACACACGTGCTGTGTGCATATTGATGTTGGTTTATATATTAGTGATATTAAAAGCTATGGATCGAATTTCTCTAAATACTTTGTAGCCAACAAACAAATTTATCGTATTATTATTTATTATTATACACATGCTCTCGCTTGCCCACTATCTCACCCGATGAATATGGATGGGTAAGCGATTGACGATGGAGCACGCTTGCCTAGAACTAACCTATTTACTTTTGACTTAAAGGGTGTAGTTGTAGCTATCAGGAAACACTCCGGCAGCGAATTTCATTATTCGCACAATTAAAATATGCTTAAAATACATTGTGTATATGGATGAGGTATCCACCGGTGGCGCATCGCCGGAGCTCTAGTGGTCCGATGATGAATTCAACTATTCAATTCCGACGCTCACTCCCCAAAATGCAACCGATAGAAAACCGACAGGCTAGCAACTCGGCGTCGATGCTCAAGACCTTTGAGCTTCGAGTCAACGAGTTCATCGTATCCGATGTTCCTCTTGGACTTTTTTTCAATTGACCACTTTAATTTATTACTGTATACAGTAAAAATTAGGTATCATGAAATAGATTAAAGCGGGAACTATAATAGACCGATACACACGTTGCCCACGCCTGATTTGTACGTAGAGTCGCGTCGCGTAGCATCGCGTGACATGGATCTAATGTAGCTCTACTAGTCTAGGTGCCGTATAAAATGTATGGAGACCGACGCACCCAGATGGGCGTACCGTACACGTGGGCCACGTACGCCACGTACGTGGCCCACGTGTGCCCAATGTAGTTCTATCTTAAAGCCCAGAAAAAAATTGAGTCAAAATTGCCTGTTATCTGAATTTCTTACTAAATTGTTTGGCTTTCAATGATATAAGATCTAAATACAAAAGAACTCCGTTGGAGAAGGTAAAACAATGATAAAAAATCTTAAACAAAAAGGATCTGATTGAAGACAATTGAATTTGTTTATGGAATATCTCAGAAGAAAAATTCATTTCTTCTGAGATATTCCTTAAACAAACTAAGGAAAGCATTAAAATAAATATTTTTACACGCAACTCTCATCTGCTTTGTTTATTTACAACGAACGGTCTGTATTTCTACGATATTTACTTATTTCAACGTTTTGACAGACTAACGATTTATATTAGTTATTTATTTGTGTTTCCACACGCGCAGGTGAGATTTGTAACCTTGGTTTTCTAAATAACTCTATATGCAATAAGTCTTGTTCTAATAATATCTGCTCAAGTAACTTCTCCGGCTGCGTGGAGCCGGAGGGAGTGTCAGACTTTTACTAACCAAACCCACCTGTGTTCCTTTAGTTGCCCTTTACGTTCCAGTGTCGCGGTAACTCTTCTGAACAATCCCGCAGTTCTGGAACTTTGTAGATCTTAAATGATGGTGATGTGTATAGACAGAATTTTCGATAGTGCGTGCAAGAAATCTTCCAGAAGAAACTGTTCGATGGATTTATAAAATTATATCATCTTCATTTAGTACATGAGCTATGGGTATATTCACATTATATATATTTTACTCTTCTTTTAATTCTGCTAGGCTAAGCAGGTTGATTGATAGAAAATGTCTAAGGCATCAAGTCCGCCTCTGAACCTTAATGTGCATGAAGTCTACATTAATATTATAAAGAAGTAAAGTTTGTTTTTTGTTTGTAGGAGATAATCTCTGGAATTACTGGTCCGATTGCTAAAATTTTTTCACCAATAATAAGCTGCTTTATTCTTGAGTGACATAGGCTATATTTTATGGAAGCGGGTGAAGCCGCGGGCAAAAGTTAGTATTAAATAAATAAATAAAGGCTCCCTCGCCTTTGCCCAGGTGTGGGACAATAGACAATATAGTTTTATCTTCAATCTTCCAAATATATAAAAATCACGTGTCATAGTGTTGACCGATTTTTATAAAAGTATTTGTGTATGTAGGTCTGAGGCAAGCAATTTTTATCGAAAAAAATGTTTGCCGAGTCAGCTAATAAAGAGATAAAAAATATTTTTTTTGTTTTACGTTTAAAAGTTAACAAATCTCTGAAAATACTAATTCGATCCCATAAATTATGTAACTGGGAGGGTGCTACAGTACCTATTCAAAAACTAGACTTAAATAAAATCAAACGAATGTCCTCTTCCATTGATCAAAGTCATTGAAACATTGACCTTGACAGCATCTGAGTGTTTGCCAAATTTCATACATTTGGCGAGTTGTTGCTCTCTTAAGTTGATCAACGCTCGTCACTCATTAAGACTATTAAGAGTGTAGATCGTAATGACCCGTGACGAGTTTGATTGTTTGTAATTGTTATTGTTTATTGTTGTGGTGTTATTGTCATCATGGTTACTGGCTGCGGGTATATTATTATGTTTACAGCTATGAGTACATACAGGCTTCCTATGTTAGGAATATTTTATTAGATACGCGACTATTTATCTAACTGCTGGGAAGGAGAAGTTTGATTTATAGTCAATGTGTTGACGGGAGCAAGAAAAAAAAATTATCTGCAATTTTGCAATTTTGTGATAGTTGCAGTAACTTACTAAAAAATCATATTCTAGGGCATGGCAAATCATCTTTCAAGTGTCAAAAATCAAGAAATAATAGTTCTATTTTTCAATTATGATTTTGAAAAAAAAAATATACTAAATAACTGTAAAATTATTTAAAATTATTCATTAATTATTACTAACTATCAAAATAATCGCAAAATTGCAGATATTTTTTTTTTACTTTGCACCCGTTGTGGCCAGATCTTAGAATTGATCACTTTATGATATGGCCAACTAAAACTGGCCAGATCTTTTAAACGTTAACATTTATTGATATGTCAATCAATCGTTTGGCCATATCATTGATGTGGGATTTCTAGGATAATAAAAGGTCTCAAGAAAGTAGACCAAACGAGGATGGAGGAAGGGGGGGGGGGGATGTGGGTATCTCACATTAGAAGCGATTACGTGGTCGACGATGGAGTACGCTCCCCTAGTCAAGTTACAACCGTTTCTTTTTGGTTCTTTTTTCTTTGATCGCCTCGAGTTGGCCACGCCCCCTATTCCTTTGTTCTGACCACGTGACTGAGCGTTGAGATGACGTCAGAATAAAGGAGAGACAATCGACGAGAAGAGTATCGAAACGAAACGGTTGTAACTTGGCTAGGGGGGCTGAGCCCCAGCAGCGGGAATATTATAAGGCTGTTTATAGAAGGGTCGCGTTTAACCACTATCTCTCCTAATGGGAAGCGATTACGTGGTCAACGATGGAGTACGCTTGCCTAGTGGAAATAATCTATGCGTTTTAGAGGTACCTATGCAAAATGTCCTGCAAACCTCCGTTGAAAAGGGAGGATTCTCTGACTAGATGGGTGTTGTAGCTGCTCCCCTAGCCAAGTTACAACCGTTACGTTTCGGTTCTCTTTTCTTTGATCGCCTCGAGTCGGTCACGCCCCCTATTCCTTTGTTCTGACCACGTGACTGACCGTTAAGATGATGTCAGAATAAAGGAATCGGAGGCGTGCCCTACTCGAGGCGATCGACGAAAAGAGAATCGAAACGAAACGGTTGTAACTTGGCTAGGAGAGCTGGGCCGGTTAATTGCACGATAGTTGATTTTGGACTGTTACCGAACACATACTGTTGAACACTAATACCGCGATGCAGGAAAGTTCCTATTTGGCGATATAGATGTCGCTACATGTCTTGAGTTATGAATGCAATAAGCATGTTGTATTACACCATGGTATGCCCCACACTACATTATTCTACATTTCTTGTTGCCTGAGTCTATCTTGTTCTGCTCTAGTTGTAATTGCATCGATCTTATCGCCATACATATGCATGCATGCTACGTGTATGAATAGAAATTGATTTTTGTAACAATACAACCATGACGGATGTATACTGCTACCTTTCAGTTTAAATACTAGGTGGAACACTTTTTATTTTAGAAATGAGTATCCACCCTTCATCATCATCATCATTTCAGCCGAAAGACGTCCACTGTTGGACATAGGCCTCCCCCAAGCGTCAAAACAACGGCCGATCCTGTGCGTCTCGCATCCACCGCATTCCCGCGACTCTCACCAGGTCGTTGGTCCACCTTGTGGAAAGCTTTTCAACGCTGCGTTTTCCGGTGCGCGGTCACCACTCTAGAACCTTTCGGCCCAATCGACCATCCGTTCTATGAGCAATGTGCCCTGCCCACTGCCACTTGAGTTTGGCGATTCTTCGGGCTACGTCGGCGACCTTGATCCTCCTGCGGATATCTTCATTCCTGATGCGATCTCGCAAGGAAACTCCACCCTTATGTTGTTGAAACTTCAACGGTCCGGACTAAGCGTTTCGCTTCGTAAATCGAAGGACTGGAACAATTTGCCTGCTGCGGTCTTCCCGTCCAACTATAATTTAGATGTCTTCATGGCTGGAGTGAATAGGCTCTTAATAAACTAGTGCGCCTCACCATCAATGATTGCATCACTGCTTATCATCAGGTGGGATCGCAGTTAAGAACTGGTTTATATCAATTAAAAAAAGCCATATTTACGTTGAGGTATATTAATAAAAGGTCGATCAATTTACAATTTGTCAGTTTTAAATTCTTCAACGGTATAGTAGCCTTTTTTTATTAATAGAGATTTCAACTGTTTCGAGAACGTCAAGTCATTTGGTATGAATTTCTAAGTTTCGGATAGTTTATTAAATATATTAGCTAGTCTTGAGTATGGACTTTTCCCGACCACTTTTAAGTTTGTGAAGGGTAGTATCAGTCTAGTCTTGTTCCGTCGGTTATAGTTTGCATTGAGTTCAATATTAGATTTAAAGAGGTGCCTATTTTTCCTAACGAATAGACAACTTTACAGTATATAAATTGACGGTAGTGTAAGAATTTGTTGCTTAATAAAGTGTGGCCTACAACTTTTTTGTTTCTCTATGTTCATAAGTATTCTGATACATTTCTTTTGCTGAATGAAGAGGTCCATGAAGTCGGTATCTACTTTCTCCCCACAGAATGATACCATAATTTAACCAGGAGTAGGCAGATAAAGCGGTTTTGTAGTCTGTATTGCGTTTCAATAAGGTTAGTGCGTAGATAAATTGTGTCAATTTTGCTTTTGTATTTTTATGTTTTTTCCAATTTAGATTGGAGTCTAATGTTAAGCCTAAAAGTGTAAATTCGGTAACTTCTTCTAATTTTATTTGTTGCGTTAATATATTTATATTTATTGGCGTTCTTTGGTAAGTTCTAAATTGGCATACTTTAGTTTTAGATAAGTTTATTTCTATGTTATGTTCATTTAACCATTGTTCGTTTTCTGTGAATGTTTTTAAAATGGTCAAATGGTCAACATTCGCTGGCGTTTTAAATAATAAGAAAACATCATCAGCGAACAAAATACATGACGAACTTATCTTTTTTGGCAAATCATTAATGTAAATTATAAATAGGGGACATCCTAAGACACTTCCTTGGGGTATTGAATTATTGATGGTAGCCATGTCAGATCGTATGCTGTACATTTCTTGAGTAATATTTGCGAAATATTCCATTTCCACGAAGTGTACTTCCAGATATTACAACCTTATTATTACAAACTTTACCTCTTTATAATATTAGTGAAGATTATCGTTAAAGGAACAACAATGCTTTGTAGAGGTAATATTAATTCCTTTATCAGACAAATAGTCTGTTAAATGACTTGTTGAGGACTTTTTTGTTTACGTAAACGGTTTTTAATGATTGTTGCATTATATCACTATAGTGACCATAATTATCTATAGTTTCTCAGAAACGAACCATTTACATGAATTCTAGCTCTCGTAAATTGCTGTGAGAAATAAACACACACATACACAAAACTACCAACATAAAAAAAAAACGCGAAACAATTTCTTTCGCATAATTTTATTCAGTTTTAAACGTCGCATGACATCGTTTATTTATGTAACACATTTCAATGCAGTAGCACAATGCTGTATATCATTAAACCAGGGACATTTAGTGGTTGTATGTACGCTCAATATCAGATTCCTGAGGCCCTACTACGAATTCTAAACGCGATCCATATTACGACCTAAACTGAACTGTTAAAGGGATGGAGGTATACAGGGTGTATAGTTCCATCCCTCTTTTTTTTATTATTATTGTTAGGCTCGCGTTTGACCACTATCTCACCTGATGGTAAGCGATGATGTGGCCGAAGATGGAGCACGCTTGCCTAGAGGTAACCTCAGGTAAATTCAGGCGAAGGTAAGAAACATATTACTTACTAATACTGTCCCTGACGGTTACTGCTCCGCTCGCAGCGTAATCATATATGTATAGCTTCGATAAATAGGCTATACAACACGAAATATTTTTTCAATTCGAACCAGTACTTTTTTTCTGTATTAAACGAGGCTCTTGGCTATTAAGCCATTGGCTGACACGACTATCGGTACAATGATCGCCGAGTCTCCATCCCACATGTCGACAACCTCGCAAACCAAATCAATATACTTAATTTGTTTGTCTTTCTCGGCTTTCACGAGGTTCTTTTATTATTATGGACTCCCATTTGACCACTATCTCACATGATGGTATACGATGATGTGGCTAACGATGAAGCACGCTTGCCTAGAAGTAACCTATTCACTCTTGACTTAAAGACCCCTAGGTAGTAGCTATCAGGGAACACAGACTCCGGCAGGGAATTCCACTCCTTAGCTGTACGCATTATGAATGTGTATCATTTTTCACTCGCATGTCTTACTTTTTAAACACGTCATGGTAAGGTGCCTGTACCTAGGGTTCATCATTATCATCATCATCTTCCTGCCCTTGTTCCGTTTTATTTAGGGTCGGCACAACACGTTTTTTTTCTTTCATTCTGTCCTGTCATTCGTCACGCTATCACTAACTTTCTTTTCTTTTATATCACTTCTCACACAATCCATCCATCTTTTCTTTGGTTTCTCTCCATCTATCCACATGTAAACTTATAACTCTTTTAGTAACATCTGTTTCATCCCTCCTAGGGTTACCAGATAAAAAAATCAAATGTCCGGAGAAAATGCCTGTTTTCCATTGAAAAACCCTAAGATATTTTAGTTAAAGTATCTTCTCTCAAACATACTTAATAATTTAAAAAAGTCGTAACATTATCGATTTTATTCACTGCGATCGCACTCAAACAGAGGGGCGGGGCTGCGGCACCCCCTTTAATAAAGGAAGATTATTTTTAGTTTAACTTTTTATCAAGTTTTTTTTATTAATTAGTTCGTTTAACTTTAAATTGTAAGCTGTATTTTATTGAAAAGTTGGAATTTGAGATTTGCAAAATCCAGCCACAATCCTGAGAAGAGTCCAAAAATCCTGTAATCTCAGGACAAATCCTGAGATATGGTAACCCTACCTGTACCCATTTTCTTTGCTCTAGTAGAGAGTTTAATGACCTGTACTGCAGTGGGACGACCTAGTTTTATATCTAGTGTATATAAACTAGTGTGAAATAGTTTATCTAATAACTAGTTGGTAATCAAATTTATTGTATCTATGTTTAAAGACAGATAATATAATATTATTAAGGCGAAAGTTTATGAGTGTGTATGTTAATAAGAAAGAAAGAAAGAAATAAAGAAAAACGTTTATTCGTACCTCACACATACAGTAAAAAAAATAAAAATATAATAAAAATAATAACTGTATGATCTGTGCAAGGTCAAAAAGGCGCCTAACTCAGCATATGCTGCGATATTTAAAACGATAAATAACGCAGCGCTGGTATATAACTTGTAATTATTAAATTTGGCACACTGGTACTCCATATCCTGGGATAGCACATAAGTTAGTTTTAATCCCGGGTGTATGTTCCCTTGGGATAATAATATATATTCCACAACTATCACACAACGCCGTCTAGTCTTAAGCTAAGCAGAGCTTGTGTTATGTGTACTAGACAACTGATAAACATACTTATATATTTCTAAGTACATATTATAGATAAATTACACCCAGACACATAACAAATGATCGTGCTCATCACACAAACATTTGTTCTGGATAGGAATGATCTCCGGCATAGCAGTCAGGACCACTAACCACTAGACCAACAGGCCAGTCAGTATAAGTTTCTATTTTTTTGCGGGCGAAGCCGCTGGCAGGAGCTAGTGAATTAAAATGAGTCGTAAATATTTTGTTGAAATATTTACTGTTACTTTTCTTCAATTATTCATGGTAAAGTAATGAAAAACTTGTTCTCAACAAAGTTTGTTCAACATTAAAAAAGTTAATACAACTAGTTAATATGACCAGCCTAGATCGACCACATATTCAGGTACTGTTTTAAATAACTTGCTACTCATCGTTACGAACTATTTCTGCAGACAAACATCTCATGATAACCCCTTTCTATTCTTATGTCGATAGTGACGTAACACTCACTGAAAACAGCTGAAATCTTTGAAAACCGACCTCGTATTTCACAAAAGTAATTCACAAAGTACCAAGTCAAAGATAAACACAAACACCCGTAATTATGCCGCATCAATTATTTTAATTACGACATGTGATAAAACTCACCATTATAATTTAAAAGCGGCGCGTAATCCTCAGGGTATGTGAATAGGAGCGCTGGCACGTCCGTACGCCGCGTGCAATGCGGACCAACTGCGGTCTCGTGGTCGGTCAAGGGCACGGGAACTGTGCCAAATGCTAATAATCGACCTCTGACAGCGCGGGAAACTTCAGCAATGGCGGGAAACGCTTTCAGTGTGGCGAGTCGGTGGGCCACCCTAACCTAGGAATGGCGGCCTTCTGAACTTTGATATTAATTATTTAGGCATTTTTTCATTATTATTGATCGGATCGGTGGTACCAAGTTGTGTCGGTACTGTACTGTAGTTACTTTACAAATCAATACCTTCTGACTGTTTTCGTAAAGAGTAAGTCTTGAAAATAAGAAACTGGGCAAGTGCGAGTCGGACTCGCGCCGTTTCTGAGGGATCCGTACAAACTTACATAAGTAAAAACAGTTCGATTCCCGAATGGAGTCTTGAAGATTTTTCCGAGTCGCAAAATTATTTTTGTTGTGACGTAACAACAAATTTACAGTTTTCAGATTTATTCCCATATCTGTGCTATAAGACCTTGCTCTATGCCTAATTTCAGAATTCTGGGTCAACGGGAAGTACCCTATGAATTTTGATTCCCTCGAGAGTGTTGAAATATACGTTTTTTGCGATATAAACGGCCGTTTTTTGTTTCAGTTAACTTAGAAATCTGATTTTTTTATAGCTTCAAGAGTCCGCAGACTTGAGTACCTATATGGTTTTAATTTCTACTTGATACCTCCACGCGTTTCCGAGATAAAGGGTCTTGATAGACAGACAGACAGACGGATGGACAACAAAGTGATCCTCTAAGGATTCCATTTTTTCCTTTTGAGGTGCGGAACCCTAAAAAAATGCCTAGTTGAAAAACAGTGATTAGATAAATTAATATCTATATTCGACTCGCCTGTTGGTCTAGTGGTTAGTGGCCCTGACTGCTATGCCGGAGGTCTTGGGTTCGATTCCCACCCAGGACAAATGTTTGTGTGATGATCACGATCATTTGTTCTGTGTCTGGGTGTAATTTATTTATAATATGTATGTATTCAGAAATGTCATGTAAAAATGAAAAAGTATAATAATAATAATAATAATAATAATAATAATAACCATCAATGAAAACGTCATGCGCGCATACTATGGGGCTACAGAGGGAGGAAACAATCTGACCGCGTACCGTGTTCGGATGCTCTCTTTGTTTCAGGTGCTTGAGCCAGCCGTCAACGTTTCGGCCCAACGACTGTCGGATCAGGTGCGGGTTATCCAGCGTAATCATATGTTGGACGATACTGTACTTGATCGCCTCCGAACGGAAATGAGTAACCATGCCATTGTTCCTTCGTCGCAGTCTGTGGTACCAGTCATGGTACCACAGACTGCGGTACCACCGTCCTACCATCTTTCCGGGCATGCTGACGAAGAGATTACTGACATGGTTACACATGTAAGTACCCAGTGCAACAATGAATTGAGGAGTGCTTTGGAGTGTGCTATTCGGGAGTATCGCAACATGCCACTCGAACTTAGGCCGCGCTTACCTCGTTTGCCCATGCATAACAAGAATAAGGCGCTGGTGGCTGCTCTGGATTTGCAGTTGTCAAACTATTTTGACGACTGCGAAGATCTCACTGATACACACTCGATAATGTACTGCGCAGCTGTTGCGGCATGTCGTGTAGCTCACGTCAAGTTTCCAAACTGTGACGTAGCTACACGACCGAAACCAACCGTGCCGGCTTGGCAGTGCAGAATCGAGCGTCGTATTGGTGGGGCCAGAGCACTCATCGGCAAACTAATCTGCTTCAGGGAGGGCAACACTCGCCCAAGAGTGATGCGCTTTGTGAGACGGGCGTTTTCAGGGACTGACATCAGCCCCCGAGACTATATGTCCCGTGTCACAGAGCGCATCGACTTCCTGAAGCAGAAGATGTATGCATGGGCAAACCGCATCCGCAGGTATAAGCGGCGGGTGGAGCGATACACCCAGAATCGCACATTCCGGAGTAATGAAAGGTGGGTCTATAGGTCTTGGGAGAGACCGGACCAAGGTGTGACTGATGCGCGCCTCCCGGATGATGACGCCATGAGTTCATTCTGGCGAAGCATCTGGTCGGTGCCTGTCAGTCACACCGAGGGTGACTGGACTCGAGAGGTCGAGCGTGCGTGCGATCCTATACCACAAATGGGGGCAATTGACATCAGCCCCCAAGATGTAGCTCGTGCAGTCCGTCCGTTGCCAAACTGGAAATCTCCAGGGCCGGATGGACTGCACAATTTCTGGATTAAGTGGTTTACAAGATCGCACGCTCGCTTGGCATATCAGTTTCAGTCTGCCTTAGAGTCCGGGTCGCTACCGGAATTCCTAACAACAGGAATAACCCATCTGCTCCATAAGTCAGGTAGTACTGCGGAGCCTAAAAATTATAGACCGATCACGTGTTTGCCGACGGTCTATAAAGTTCTTACATCCATACTGCGAAGCAAAATTAACAGTCATATTGACAAAAATTTCATCATGTCACCTTCTCAGAATGGATGTAGGAACGGGTCCCGCGGTACTAAGGAGCTGCTCCTCATTGATATGACCATTAGCCAACAGGTTCGACGTTCCCGAAAGGATCTGTCGACATGTTGGATAGATTATAAGAAGGCCTATGACTCTGTTCCTCATACATGGCTCATGAGGGTGCTAGAATTGTATAAAATTGATACAACACTACGCACCTTCCTGATGTCGTGTATGAGGCAATGGAGGACGGTCCTTCACTATCCAGGATGTCGACATATCCAGAGGAATAACGAACCTGTAAGGATCGAGCGAGGTATATTCCAGGGTGATAGTTTGAGTCCACTTTGGTTTTGCCTAGCCTTGAATCCTCTCAGCACACTGCTGGAGAATTCAGGTCTAGGCTATCGGTTGAAGAGAGGTGGTCAGGTAATATCTCACCTACTTTACATGGATGACCTGAAACTTTTTGCCCCCAACAATCTGCAACTGATGGAGCTACTGAAGGTAACTGAAACCTTCAGTAGTGCCATCAGGATGGAGTTTGGTGAGGACAAATGTGCGGTCATGCATGTAAAACGAGGGGAGGTTGTGGAATCTGTGGGAACTCAACTCACGGATTCCATAAACCTGAGATCCCTCTCTCCAACCGAAACCTATAAGTATTTGGGTATGTCGGAAGCTCTAGGCATCAATATCTCTGACATGAAGCAATCGTTGAGGGAACGTTTCTTTGGACGCCTGAAGAAGGTATTCAATAGCCTTCTTTCAGGCGGAAACAAGGTGCGCGCCTTCAACGGTTGGGTCATGCCGGTATTGATGTACTCTTTCGGCGTACTCAAATGGACTCAAACGGAACTTGACGCCCTGGATAGGAGGGTCCGCACACTGCTGACTGCATATCGAATGCATCACCCACGATCGTCGGTGATGAGACTGTAGATCCCGCGGAAGTGTGGAGGTCGAGGTTTTTTAAATGCTAAGACCCTACACAACCGCGAGGTATGCAGTCTCAGGGAATATTTCCTAGCTACCGACGTGGGTATGCATCATGATGTAGTATCAGTGGACAAGGGACTCACCCCGCTCTCAATGGCTAACGAGAACTGGCGCAAACCGGTAGTGCTTGACACTAACGATCGCAGGGAAGTATGGCAGAGCAAGGAACTTCACGGACGCTTTTTCCGGGCCCTTCACGGGCCCGATGTAGACCAATTGGCGTCCGTAGCCTGGCTGCGTTTCGGTGACCTCTTCGGGGAAACCGAAGGTTTTGTCTGTGCAATTATGGACGAAGTTATCATGACGAATAACTACCGGAGATTTATTGTGAAGGACGGCACGGTTGACATCTGTCGGGCATGTCACCGTCCGGGAGAATCAATTCGTCACATTATCTCTGGTTGTTCTCGTCTAGCTAACGGAGAGTACTTGCATAGACACAACCTTGTAGCCAGGATTATCCATCAGCAACTTGCCTTGAAATACTCTCTTGTGGAATCGGAAGTGCCGTACTACAGGTATGAGCCCGACCCAGTTCTTGATAATGGTCATATCACTTTGTACTGGGATCGGTCCATCATCACTGATAGGACTATTGTAGCCAATAAGCCTGATATAGTGGTGGTGGACCGAAGCGAGAGGCGTGCAATGATTGTTGACATATCCGTTCCGCATGACGAGAACCTCGTGAAAGCCGAGAAAGATAAACAAATCAAGTATATTGACTTGGCTCGCGAGGTTGTCGACATGTGGGATGTGGACTCGGCGATCATTGTACCGATAGTCGTGTCAGCCAATGGCTTAATAGCCAAGAGCCTCGACCAACACCTTAGGAGGCTCGCGTTAGGCGGCTGGATCAAGGGCTTGATTCAGAAAGTGGTACTCCTGGACACGGCTCGTATTGTTAGGAGGTTCCTTTCTATGGAGCCCTGACCGCCGGTAGCTTGGACCCTGTTCCCGATACCGGTGGGACACTATTTTTTATATTTTTAAATGTTTTTTTTATTTTTTATTGAAATATTTAAAAATATAATTTATATGTACATAAACAAATGAATAAACGATAATAATAATAATAATAATATGACATCTGTCAACGACGATGTGACACCATCAAACAATTTATGCAATAGAAGAAAATGGAATGAAATAATGAATTGACGAAAATGTTGACAAGAACAGCTGCCCGACGCGCACGCCATCCACCCCCGGGCTCGCCGCTCAGCTCCGCCTCGCCGCCGCCGGTCCTCGGATCACCAATGTCACCGGCGGCTGCAGTTGCGTCGAGCTCGAGCGACGAGTATTTCTCCCCGCCGACGTCGCCAACACCTGTACGTCGGCCGGGGAGAGGCCGGCCACCGAAGAGCTTAGGACCTAGGGGCCAACCGGCCCCGAGCCGGGTCCCCGCTGCCGGTGGTTGTGTGCAGCGCATGAGATGGACTCAGTCTATGAACGAGAACGTCATGCGCGCATATTACGGGTCTACAGAGGGGGGAACTAACCTCACTGCGTACCGTGTTAGGATGCTGTCTCTTTTTCAGGAACTGGAACCAACCGTCAACGTCACGGCCCAAAGATTATCGGATCAGGTGCGGGTTATCCAACGAAACCACAGATTGGACGATGCCGCACTTGATAGGCTGCGCTCAGAGGTACTGAGCAACCGTATTATCTCGACTACAATACAGACACAGACTGCGGTACCACGAGCTACAGATATAATTCTACCGCAGTCTAGTCATGCTGATGATGAAGTAGATGATAGGGTTGTCACAGTAAGTAGCCAGTGCAACGATCGATTGAGGAGCGCACTGGAGGATGCACTCCGCGAGTACAGATCGACTCCGATCGCTCTTAGACCTCGTCTTCCCCGGTTACCTATGCACAAAAAAAATAGGGCGCTAGTGTGTGCTCTGGACTCGCTGCTTGAGAATGTGTTCGAGAGCAGCGTAAACCTCGCTGATACGCACTCGATCCTCTATTGCGGGGCTATTGCGGCATGTCGTTTAGCCAACGTAAAACTATCAAGTTGTGACGGAGCTACTCGACCAAAGCCTGCCGCACCTGCCTGGCAATGTAGGATTGAGAGGCGTATCGATGGGGCCAGAGCGCTCATTGGTAAACTATACTGCTTCAGGGAGGGCAATACACGACCACGTGTGATGCGCTACGTGAGGCGAGCATTTTCGGGGACTGGAATCAGCCCTCGAGAATACTTATCTCGCGTCACAGAGCGCATCGACTTCCTGAAGCAGAAAGTTTGTGCATGGGCCAACCGTATTCGACGGTATAAGCGGCGAGTCGACCGGTACTCGCAGAATCGCATGTTCCAGAGCGATGAGAGATGGGTATACAGAGCTTGGGAGCGACCTGAGCAAAATGTGACTGACGTGACCCGCCCAGATGCTGACGCCACGAATACTTTCTGGCGCAATATTTGGTCGGTGCCCGTCTGTCACACTGAGGATGGCTGGATGCGTGAAGTCGAGCACGTGTGCGAAGCTATACCAGAAATGGAAAAGGTAGACATTAGCCCTATAGATGTAGCCAGAGCAGTCCGTCCGTTACCGAATTGGAAGTCTCCAGGACCGGACGGACTACAAAATTTCTGGCTAAAATGGTATAGCAGCTCACACGCGCTCCTGGCATCTCAATTCCAGTCATCTTTAGAGTCTGGGTCGCTACCTCAGTTTCTAACAACTGGAGTTACCCATCTGCTCCATAAGACAGGTAGTACTGCGGAACCCAAGAATTATAGACCGATAACATGCTTGTCAACGGTCTATAAACTTCTTACGTCCATTGTGAGAACGAAAATTAACAAGCATATTGATACCAACTTAATAATGTCTGCCTCTCAGAATGGATGTAGGAACGGGTCTCGGGGTACTAAGGAGCTACTCCTCATAGACATGACCATAAGCCAACAGGTTCGTCGATCTCGCAAGGATCTGTCGACATGTTGGATAGATTATAAGAAGGCATATGACTCTGTGCCACATACATGGCTCATGAGGGTGCTGGAGCTGTATAAAATAGATGCAACTCTACGCACCTTCCTTGAGTCATGTATGGGGCAATGGAACACTGTTCTTCGCTATCCAGGATGTCGATCGATTCGGAGGGACGATGAGCCTATATGGATTAAACGGGGAATATTTCAGGGCGACAGTCTGAGTCCACTTTGGTTCTGCTTAGCCCTGAATCCTCTAAGCACATTGCTAGAGGAATCAGGCTTGGGCTATCGGTTGAGAAGAGGTGGTCAGGTACTATCTCACCTTCTTTACATGGATGATTTGAAACTCATTGCCCCCAACAAGTTACAACTGATGGAACTACTAAAAGTAACTGAAACTTTTAGTAGTGCCATCAGGATGGAATTTGGTGTGGTTAAATGTGCAGTCATGCATGTAAAGCGAGGGGAGATTATGGAATCTGAGGGAATTCAACTTTCGGATTCCATATACCTTAGATCCCTCTCTTCAACCGAAACCTATAAGTATTTGGGTATGTCGGAAGCGTTAGGCATTAATGTTGCTGACATGAAGCAATCGTTGAGGGAGCGCTTCTTTGACCGCCTGAAGAAGGTATTAAACAGCCTTCTGTCAGGTGGAAATAAGGTGCGAGCCTTCAATGGTTGGGTCATGCCGGTCTTAATGTACTCTTTCGGCATACTCAAATGGACTCAGACCGAGCTAGACGCTCTGGATAGGCGGGTCCGTACACTGTTGACCGCAAACCGGATGCATCACCCACGGTCGTCTGTGATGAGACTGTACATCCCGCGGAAGTGTGGAGGTCGAGGTTTTTTAAACGCGAAGACCCTGCACAACCGCGAGGTGTGCAGCCTCAGAGAATATTTTCATAAAACCGATGTGGGTATGCACCGCGATGTGGTTGCAGTGGACAAGGGACTCACCCCGTTATCCATGGCTAAAGAGAACTGGCGCAAACCTGTGGTACTTACAACTGATGATCGCAGGGAAGTATGGAAAAGTAAGGAGCTCCACGGGCGCTTTTATCGGGCTCTACATGAGTCTGATGTAGATTTTGCAGCGTCCGTGGCCTGGCTACGTTTCAGCAACCTCTTCGGGGAAACTGAAGGTTTTATCTGTGCAATTATGGACGAAGTCATCTTGACGAATAACTACCGGAGATATATAATGAAGGACGGGACGGTTGACGTGTGTCGGGCATGCCATCGTCCGGGTGAGTCTATCAGACATATTATCTCTGGTTGTTCTCGTCTGGCTAACGGAGAGTACTTGCACAGGCATAACCAAGTAGCCAGGATTATCCACCAGCAACTTGCTTTGAAATACAACCTAGTGTATTCAGAGGTACCGTATTACAGCTATGTGCCCGACCCAATTCTCGAAAATGACCATGTCACGTTGTACTGGGATCGGTCTATCATTACTGACCGGACTATTGTAGCCAATAAGCCGGATATAGTGGTGATAGACCGATTAGCGCGCCGCGCAATGATAGTCGATGTCACCATCCCGCATGATGAGAATCTCGTGAAAGCTGAGAAAGAGAAACAAATTAAATATCTCGACTTAGCACACGAGGTTGTCGACATGTGGAATGTGGACTCGGCAATCATTGTGCCGATTGTTGTTACCGCCAATGGCCTGATGGCCAAAAGTCTAGACGACCACCTGTCGAAACTGACGTTGCGCGGTTGGATCAAGGGCCTGATACAGAAGGCAGTACTCCTCGATACGGCTCGCATTGTGAGGAGGTTCCTGTCTCTGGAGCCCTAACCACCGGTAGCTTGGACCCTGTCCCGACACCGGCGGACTGCTATTTTTTATATTTTTAAATGTTTTTTTTTATATGTGTTTTGAAAAATATTTAAAAATGTACAAAATATGTATAAAAAATAAATAAAGAAATAATAATAATAAATATTTAATATTTAATATTTTCGTAGTGGCATGTTTATCAGTTGTCTAGTACTCATAACACTAGCTCTGCTTAGTTTGGTGCTCGACGGCGTTGTGTGATAGTTGTGGAATATTATTATTATTATTAGTAGTGGTATGGGCAAGAGCTTCGCAAGACACTGAAACCGACCCGATACTTGCCATTCGTCGACCAATCGATCAGTTTACAAAAATACGCCACATTTTCGCTTGGGTACAGTTTGTGAAAAGAGAATTAGGTAAGTATTTGAACTTTAGACAAATTATTTAAAAAAAAAATCTTATTTAATTTAAGCTTCTACTGTAGCATAATCAGCCTTTAAACGTTCCCACAGCTGGGACTCAAGCCTCCTCTCTATGAGAGGGAATGGGCCGTAATACACCACGCGAGCCCAGTGCGGGTTGGTGAATGTCACATGTTATTGAATTTTTGGTTCTAGGACATGCCGGTTTTCTCACGATGTTTTCCTTCAACGTTTTGAAAGCAGTGGCGATGAAATAAATTACTCCTACACAAAGTAATGCGCCTGACTGGGTTTGAACCTGCGACCTACCACTCCTAAGTCGGGTTACCACTCGGCTACCATTGTTTCTACTGTATTTTATGTTATACAATAATAAGTACCTATATACATCTATCAACTGGATATAATACTAATAACATAATTAACTTTTGAAGTTTTTTTTTAGGACTTGACATATCGACGGTTGTCTGTTGGCTAATTGATCTAAGCGACATTTTTTTTCAATATTGAGTAATATACATATTCAGAATCAGCAAATTTTTCTCCGTCGTTTGAGTCAGGTTTCAATTATATTTTTTTAAATGTCGCTTAGATCATTTAGCCTTTCAACCGTCGATATAGAAGTTGTACCTTTACTTATGTACCGTCAAACGGGGTAAATAGAAACGCAGGGGTGAATAGGAACAAAACTCTAGTTAGGTTTTTAACATTGGTATATATTTATATAATTGATTTCTATCAAAGCATCCGTTTTTATTACAATTAGTGAATAAATAGGAGGACTTAAATGCTGGGAAAAATTGATAATTAACGCGAAGATCCCCTTCAAAGTTTTGTTCCTATCCCATTTGACTGTATATATTTTTTTTCACGAAATAAAACAGAATTTTATAAAATTGTGCTCATTTATTAGTTGATGGTAAATAATACCTCTACTAACACATATGTTTTCGGTTAATTAAAATAAATAAATTAACATTATGTTAAAATAATAAATTAGTTTTTTTATATTAATTAATTGATACAATATATAGGTAATTACAATTATAGTAGATGGCGCGGACTGTACGGTGTTTAATAAAACCACTTATTATGAAATGAATATATAAAAATACTATTTTACAGAATGTTCTTTCAAAATTTTTATTTTAATATTAAATAAAAAGGAGAAACTGATTGACTGACATATCAATGCACAGCTAAAACGACTGGGTTTAAGAACTTGAAAGGAGATTGGGCACTTATAGAATCACTTTTTAACGCGTATGACCGTTTGAATTATTGTATAATTCATAACTATTATTTTTATTGATTTTTTACTTAAATTCATTGAAATCATTTGTAGGGTTTCTATTTTCACTTTAATTAGTATTTAATACAATAAATACGTCATTTGCTTCATTATAGTGAAGCGACTCCTTTCTCAGTTATAATCGATCGATGAAATATTAACATAAATCGTGCGTAAACAAAAATATCTACATTCGCAACAAAAAAATATTAAGAGTTGTAATTATTATTTTTCTTTAATTATGTTAATATTTCTTTCGTTAAAAACAATGCCTGGGCAAAAATCGATAATGTCGAAAAACGAAAAACGCCGTAGTCTTGATGTGTCACAACACTATTCGATTAAATGTCAAACAAAACATCGTTTACCGAGTTACTGCCGGCAAGCCGAGAATATTGTTTTTAGCTTTTCTCTGCTAACAAATGTAAATTCGTGTAGAGTTGAGTTTTAAGATTCTTTCACGTTCATTTACTACATCGAGCGATTTGACTCTCTTTGTGTTTCGCTGTGAAGTGAATTGTTAGAACGTTTTTACGTCTATGGCCCGGAGGCAGGGTATCAAAACGAATTGTTTTAAGATGTAACATAACCTCAATACTCAACTTATTTTTTTTTCAAAAACCCCAAAATATATCATTTTGAATTTAACCTTGTTTTAAAGCATGACACTATCCCTTTTTTGTGTCTGATTTTAAATACTATACTGTGTCAAAAGTTGCACAACCAAGTGCCATAGGAACTTGCCCAATCTCCTTTTGCACGAGGCCTTTCATAAGGCAGGCGAGCAGTGAGAAGGGGTTTTTGAAGATTCAAACTTTGATGGTGTGAAAAGGAGAAATTTGTTTATCTGCAAAATTTTATTCCTTGGTCCCATAAACTTAGCATGATTAATAACCAAAGTAAATAAAGTTTTCATTATTCGTTTTTCAAAACTGCCACTATAACACGTTTTAGGGGGTGTTGGCGTTTAGGAGGGTGGGAGGGTGGTATGGGAGAATCTTATTCGTTGGATTAATAAACTTGAAACTTGGTAGTCATTTTTATCAAAATTAATATTAAAGACTGTTATTGTTAGTTTTTCATAATTACCCTCAAAATGCGGTTTAAGGGGTGTTAAAGTTATTAAAAAACTTTTTAACGGACGACCTCACTCGTAAAATGCTAGTCTATATGTACCTATTACACGTGTTTAAATAAAGATAATTTAGAGTTGAAAAGGTCATATACTAATGACTAATCTATCTTATATGATAGATTAGTATGTTTAAATTTAATAAGAGTAATTAAGAAAATTATAGTGACTAATAATTGGTCTGTTTTTTGAATTATTTAATATCGTACTATCAGCGCCATCTAGTATTTATTTCGAGCTTGGCATTATAAATCACATCGATACATATGGGCCTATTATACAATCCAATAAAGGACTCTAAGAAATATATTTCATACTAGCTTGAGTCCGCCACTTCGTCACAATACCACAAGTTTTATTTATGCGCGAGACCCTAATTATTTTTCTAAAATAAGCGTAGGTAGTCTAAGTCACTCCTTATAAAATCAGCTATCTACCAGTTAAAGTCCTGTTAAAATTGGTCGAGCCGTTTCGGAGATTAGACCGGAACAAGCAGACAGACAAGAATTGTATTTTTGTTGTAGTTATTGAATATACTTTTATAGGCATTTAGTAAAAAAAATATTGTTTTGATGTTACAAACAGACACTTCAATTTAATTTTCATTACTCATAATCGGAAAGTAGGTCTGAAGATACCTAAGGAGCGGGTTGAAAGTAATATTTTTCAGCCCTAGGGAGAATCTCTTTCAACTGACAGCTATCAATTTTTTTTTTAACTAGTTCTAATTTCACATTTCTGTTGAACTATGTTCCAACCTTCTATACAGCCACTGAATTACAGCGCGATGTACAATTGAAATACCATTAAGTAAAGTATTAATTGAATAATATATTACTTTTAAATAAATTTATTATAATTTACTTTTAACTATTTCTTTAAAATAACATAGATTTGAGAAAAATATTTACAAAGATGAAAATGAAAAATAATGACTGAGTCTGGCCAGCCATAGAAAATAAAACAAACTAGGCGGGACAGCGGCAATCCGATCGTTATTTGTTTTTTTCTAATTGTAGAGTTTTGTTTATACTTTACTAAATCTCTGCTACTTAAATGAGATTTGTATTAATAGGATAAGTTTATCATATTCAGATATGGATTTAACGCCTGATTCATAAGAGAAGAGGCTAAAGCAGTACCTAGTGGAAAACCTTTTAGCGTCTAAATCAAATATAGGTTTATAACTAAAATCATACGGCGATTCAGATTTTTATTTTTACTTTTCTTGTATTCGTAATGAAAAGCACAGTGTTTACCTCGAGTTAAACTTCAGATCTACTTTCCGATTATGAGCAATGAAAATGTCTTTTCATCATTTATCATAATCTGTGACTCATGAATGTCAGAAAATTTAAAATAATGATAGTGTAATAGCCCCATATTGTACCAAGGCTGAAAAATATTACTGGTACTTAAACAAATATTTTATTTTAATATAGAATGTAGGAACTTTAAAGTTCTGAGTAAAAGCACAAAGTCAGCTGCAAGAATACATTTTGGACGAAAGAGACAGAACAGAAGGAACACAGGTGGGTGTTAGTCAGTAATAGTCTGCCAGACTCTCTCAATCAATCCAGAGGATTATTTGTTGATGGCCCAGCATATTTTGCTGCAAGAATACACGTACCATAGTCAGAAAGTGAACTTTTATTTTGCCAATATAGATTACACTTAAACCATACATTTTTCGTTCGCGTTATACTCCATAAATAGACACTTTTTACTAAAAACGAATCACATTATCACTTTTCTACAATGAAATAGTTCCGCATGTGACTTTTTGGTATACAGGTATATTATATAATTCATTTGTGAATTTTTAAAACAAAACACTTTTGTGTACTCTTTTTAAATTGTCTACATGATATATTTTTGCAGCTGACTGTACTTTTTAAATATGTCGGGAAAAAAAATGGTTCTATCTGTGTTACAAGGGGCAAATGACTAAAAGTAAAGTTTTTTTTTAATATATTATAATACGTCCACGTAAAGTATAATTTTGACACAGCCATACTCAGCTTAAATATTAGGTTTTTTGAAATTAACTTATTAAGAACGGAATTAATTTTTAAAAGTACCGTAGAGTGGGGTTATTTTGGCCATGAGGACTTTGACGACTGTCTTTGACTTGAACTTATAAACCAATAGAAAAACAATAAACACAGTTTCTCATGTTCCTATTGGTTAATAAGCTTGTGCCAAAGCTATACCCCAGGGCCAAAGTTACCCCACTTTACTCGGATTACGATTTACGTCATATAAAAGTGCAGGATAAGATTTATGAGTGGAAATATTAACTATCTACAATAAATATTTCTATACTAAATATTTCTCTAGTTGACTATTCTAAATTGGCCCCTTTAGTGATACAGCTACGTGACTTAGTCTAACTAAATTTAAGACTAACTAAAACTAATTTTGTACGTGTGTGTGTGTGATGCACGCTAAAGTAAAAATAAGCAAACTCAGTTCCGATCTCTTCAAGACTAAATCAAATCGAGTTTGATATAAAGTGTCCATTTAGATACGTCAAATTCGCTTCGATTAGTAACTCGAAAAAATACGGAAATAAGCTTCCTGATTTTAAGTTCAAAAAGTCTTAAAAATATAGTAAAAGATTAAACTAACATTTAAAATAAACTAAAAGTGACATAATTATATCAAATTATTTCTATGTCGTGTTTAATTTGACTTTGACAATTGGTAAAACTAAAAAAAAAATACTTAAAAACTAAGTAAGTATTCCAATTAGTTATCATTTATCAATTATGTTATTACTACAGTATGTTTTTTTTTTTAAATAGCTCTAAAAATAGCTACACGTCTTAAACTAAGGCACTTCTTACAATATTTGTGTGTGCGTCGTTTTTACAAAATATTTAATATAAAATATATTATAGTAAACGTGTTTATACCTTATATTTGTGCCGACTACGACTACTTTTGATTTATTCAACATAATTTTTTACCAAACTCATTTTACAAAAATGATATGATACTTACTAGATAAAAATTAGTCAACCGACTAGATAATTGTTTTATTAGTCTGTGACATTAACATGGACTACTAATATCTAGTAATGTTATATTTAGGCAGTTAGTTGTTTATTATTTTTTAATGTGGACAATTAATTTATTTATGTAATTAGGGTTCCGTACCTTAAAATGAAAAAGCGGAACCCTTATAGGATCACTTTGTTGTCAGTCTGTCTGTCAAGACCCTCTATCTCGGAAATGCGTGGAGGTATCGAGTTGAAATTAAAACCATATTGCTCAGGTTTGCGGTTCCTTGAAGTTGTAATAGAATCAAACTTTTAACGAAAAAAAAAATATATACGGCCGTTTATGTCGCAAAAAAGTGTATTTCGACTGTGTCAAGGGAATGAAAATTCATAGGGTACTTCCCGTTGACATAGAATCCTAAAATTTGGCATGAAGCAAGGTCTCATAGCACAGATATAGGAATAAATCTGAAAACTGTAAATTTGTCGTTATGTCCTATTGAACTGTTTTCATGGGTAAGTTTGTACGGAACCCTCAGAACTCGGTTTTTTTTCAGATTGTAACGTTGTCCGAGTGTAAAAAAAATTTTTTTCCACTAAAAACTGTATTATTTTATGAAATAAGTCCGTTGACCAATATCTCCTCCGTTCTAATACAAATACTATTTGATTTTACAAAATTAGTCTGTCGACTAAATCAAAAATAGTCGCATCACCTTAGTATGTATTTAATTCGATTTTAATTTTGCTTACAACATAACATTTCTTAATTCTAGAAGGTAATATATAATTATATCCCAGTTTTTTGTATGATATTTAATTTTATATCTAAATCTATCTTATTCGGCACTTTCACTGCTCTTAGAGAGTCCATCATATATATTGATATTATATACCAATAGTTAGCACTGTTTGCAGTAACTAGGGTTGGATTTTACTACTTGGTCGGCGGTACTGTTCGTAGTTTCCACATAACTTAAAATAAATTTTTAGGTAGCCTTACTTAAGCTAAAACTGTTTTTTGTTTTGGTATAAATGAATATTATACTTATTTAAAGATTGTAAACTTTTTATACATACTTGTGCTTCCACTGTACATATTATAATAGCTTTATACAAATATTATAAATTATAAACCCATGAGAGTCGTTCTAGAAAAAGATTTCAAAATTAAATAAAAAAAATAATCATATTTTCATATCTGAAATGATTACATCTATTTGCATCAGACGATATTTTCTGAAACTGTACAAACGAAGAGTTTTTTTAATAAAAATAGCATTATTTTTAAAGTTTATTGCTTTCATCAAGTTGCCGAGAACAAAGATGTTTTTTATTCTTGCGCATTAAAAGTCACAGTAATTCACAATTTTCCTCAGAACTCATAAAGTTAGAAGTTAAATATATGATAATCTAATCAATATTTTTTTTTAGTAAAGGTTGTAATTATATTGTATAACTTTTAACCCACAAGAATTTTTTTTGTTTTTTATTTCTAAGGATTTGTATTATTTTTTGGTATAATATGTTGCTGTGGCCTAACAGGGTCTACAAATGAATATAAAAAAGGTGAATGAACTAGAATATGCTCAAGTAATCAATGGACGACATGAAGCTGCTCAAGTAACCAATCTTTTTCAAAAACAACTCTCATTAGGAGTTCCATGATCTCTAATATGAAATCATTAGACGAAAAGAACAATTTCTTGTTGATGACATAATGTCTTAAGGAACGTAGTATAGTTTATGCTAGTCAAAGCCGGATTTATAGAACATACGATGTCACCTCAAGCTATACATTTCCAGTTAAAAACTTATCCCATCATATTTAAACACACAGGTCATCGTCACACCATCGTTTACCATCAGCTAAGATAGTGGCCAAATGCAAGCCTATCAATAATAATAAAAACCATGTAATTTGTAACCTATCGAAGCCATTTGATTGCGTGAAACACGAAACACTGGTATTAGAATTTACGCATTATGGACTGGGGAAGCTAGCGCTAAGGTTACTAAAACTAGAATCTAATTTGAGATTGCAGAAAGTTCTAATAAACGGTGCAAATTAATTGTATTTAAAAGTAAAAATAGGGGTTCCACAGGGTTGACTATTGGGTTCGTTCTTCTTTTTAGAATATATACGTGATTTTTCTCAAAAACCAATCACAAATTATATTTTATACATATGAGGAATCAAAGGAAAAAGGGTGTAAAAAAACATAAACCTTCTTGGAGTCGGGTAAAAAGTTTCTCATTCTCCATAGGAACGGACTGACCTTGACTGGTGTTGTGCTATAATTGTTTGTTTATTATTTTTGTGACGATAGTTCTAATTATTTAATTTCGTATATAGCGGTATTCATGGTGCCACAATGACGTTTGTTAATACTACATCAAAGATAAAAAAAAAAACAGCCCGGTTTAAACTAGAAATGTTTCACTTGATATATCCTTGTTCGTACGGGCGACACTAACCCGTCGCATCGCATGTTTGCTATAAGTGACATAGTAAGTCTCCCGGCTTGGTCTAACATAAACGTTGACCCGAGCCTAGATGTGCGTGTTCATAGTGATCTCCCCCGAACTCTGCTCGTAGAGCGCGCGCACGTCGTCGTGTGTCATCTGAGACACCGTCGGGATCTTTGTCACGTTGTTCAGTATTGGTTTAACCTGGGAAAAGAATATTTGGATTATAATCTAGAATAGAATAGAAAAACTTTTAATAAAAACTTTTCTATCTGGAGGTGTTTAAGTTCTTACAACAACTTAATTTGTAGGACGTTAAGTTGGAGACTATGGGTCAAACGAGGATTAAAACACAATAGATAATGTCAATTGCCATTGGTCGCATGATTTTAACTGCACATCAGGGAGTAACGATTGTATTACGAAAATTGCCCCTGAATTAAACCTAATTGTTACCATTAGTGTGTGATTAACTTTACTACAGATCTAATTAAAGATAATAATTTTCAAGCATGCTTCAAATGAAAACTGTATCATTCGGAGAAAAAGTTCTGTCTACTTGATAATTTCCTTCAATTCAATGTATCTTTCTTCGTGTCGTTTACTGAATTTTCTTATTTTATATCCAAATATTCTGAAAAAAATTTGCGAGTCCTTACTCCCCTATTCTGAGGCACTATGCGAAGAGAACGGTCAGGTAGTTTACTCCTCTTTGTACCGTTCTCTGCACATCTTCCCTCGGACACCCCTTTCAATGTATTTTTTTTTTTGTATCACTCTTCACTAACACTAGGTAATTAAGTAGGTAATTTAATAAAAAAATGGATTATATTGTTATCTTTTAAAATAAAATAATTATTGTGGCTGGGTGTAATTTATCTATAATATGTATGTATTTAGAAATATATAAGCATTATATGTTTATCAGTCGTCTAGTACTCATGGCACAAGCTCTGCTTAGTTTGAGACTAGATGGTGTTGTGTGATAGTTGTGGAATATTATTATTATTCTTATATTCTCATTATCCTTACCTTGTTGTTAGCCATGCCAATGAACCCGTTACCGACGCCTCCATTGTGCACGTTACCGTTAGGCACTGAGCCGTTGGCGTGTCCGTTGGCGAGCCCGCCTCCCATGCGCGTCACAGCTGTCACGAACTGCTGCATGCTGGTGTTGTCTGGAAGTTTACCTAGACTGATACTTAATAGTAAATGAAGCTACAAGTTTAATCAAGAAACATGAATCAAGAATCAAGAATCAAGAATCAAGAATCAAGAATCAAGAATCAAGAATCAAGAATCAAGAATCAAGAATCAAGAATCAAGAATCAAGAATCAAGAATCAAGAATCAAGAATCAAGAATCAAGAATCAAGAATCAAGAATCAAGAATCAAGAATCAAGAATCAAGAATCAAGAATCAAGAATCAAGAATCAAGAATCAAGAATCAAGAATCAAGAATCAAGAATCAAGAATCAAGAATCAAGAATCAAGAATCAAGAATCAAGAATCAAGAATCAAGAATCAAGAATCAAGAATCAAGAATCAAGAATCAAGAATCAAGAATCAAGAATCAAGAATCAAGAATCAAGAATCAAGAATCAAGAATCAAGAATCAAGAATCAAGAATCAAGAATCAAGAAACAAGAATCATGAAACAAGAATCAAGAATCAAGAATCAAGTATCAAAAACCAAGAATCAAGAATCAAGAATCAAGAATCAAGAATCAAGAATCAAGAATCAATAATCAAGAATCAAGTATCAAGAACCAAGAATCAAGAATCAAGAATCAAGAATCAAGAATCAAGAATCAAGAATCAAGAATCAAGAATCAATAATCAATAATCAAGAATCAAGAATCAAGAAATAAACTATTTACAGGCAATTTTTAACTGTCAAGAAATCACACAGTCAAAAAAAAATGCTAATTGAAAAAATAATGATCTGCTTTAAGTTACATTCATTGTGCGTACAGCTAAGGAGTAGAATTCCCCTCTTTAACCGCTCATTTCTGATTAAGCTTGAGTTTAAGAAATACATAAACTCAAATTTTACTTTAGCCTGTAAACCCGTCAAAATTTGGCACTAGAGTACGTTTAAGACATGTTCTTATCTCAAAATATTCAATTCAGAAATTGATCCTAAGTCAAGAGTAAATAGGTTACTTCTAGGTATACGTGCTCCATTATCGAACACATCGTCGCTTTCCAGCAGGTGTACCATAGTGGTCAAGTGGACTCAGTCTCTATCAATAGTAATAAAGAAAAGTTGATGTTCAGGGTGCTTGTGCTTCTTCAAATGGTACATTTTTTCACAACAATTTTATTACATGGTGGGTAGCTTACTATAAAACTCCGATATTTACTGCCTGTTATAGGCAGAGCTGGAGAAGAATTTACAACTTGCACAAGAATCAATCAATGAATCAAATCTATTAAAAAAAATAGTTATTGTTTGTCACTGGTGGTTTAGTTCTTATAATAGACCTGGTGAATGAAGCGGCTCGCGAGCGGCGCATTTGCCAGGTCTGAACACACCTCGAGTCGCTGCAACATACCCATAAGGTGTTCAATAATTTAGTAATTTATAATTTAAAATCGATTATATTTATCAGCGTTGATATTCGATCTATGTCGATTACAAAAGGCTCGATTGGGTAACTATGAGTCATCTGGACTCGCGTGGCGTCATACCTTAGACTATTATTATGTGACCTTAGCAAAAATAATGCCTTTTTCTATCTGGAATCTGCAAGGCAAGCGTAATGCAGCGTTGTGGCTCTCTCTCTCTACTTGAGAGGAGTATGTGCAACGCTGTGAATATAATTATTATGTAATCTGGAACATCTAGACTGTACCTTTGCGCACTGGTTGTTGTTGTGGGATAGCGGCCAGAGCTTCTGCCTTCTCCAACTCTTCAAGCAGGACGCGAGTGAACTCCATCTGCACTTCAGTAGTGTCCGTGTCACCGTCCACCTGGTAAAGATAAGGCAGTAATATATTCATCACTAGCTTCTGCCAGCAGCTTCGCCCGCGTGAAGATAGGTTTTTCCATACAATTTCTGGACCCCCGTTTCATCCCCTTAGGGTAGAAGTTTCGTAAAACCTTAGCGGATATCTAAACTCTATAAGGAATCTACCTGCCAAATTTTAAGTTTGTAGGTGTTATAGTTACTGAGCTTTTGTGATTAATCAGTGAGTGATATTTCGCTTTTATCTATATAGATGAATTTTCTGATGTTTGGCAAGAGAATATTGTAAAAGAGTTGGGTTACAATTTCAGGAGGAAAACCATACACAAAATAAATTAAAGGAAGGTCTTTAGATCTTCATATGAGTTCTTCATGCTGCGAAATGTTATTAAGGTAACTAAAATGACAATTTCTTATGGTTCTACGTGAGAACACTGACCTTCTTCCATAAAGAAGTCTGATCGTTTGATCAACAGTGCCAAAATCTTCATCATCATCATTTCAGCCGAAAGACGTCCACTGTTTCGTATAGGCCTCCCCCCGTGCTGCGCGGCGACCTCCCTGACGGGATCAGCGTGGTCTGCTACGCAGATGACACGCTGGTCCTGGCGCGGGGAGAGTCGTACCAGGCGGCGGTCGAACTAGCGACACGCGGGGTTGCGACAGTCGTGGGCAGGATCCAGGAGTTGGGACTCGAGGTGGCATTGCACAAGTCCGAGGCCATGTGCTTTCACGGACCTCGGAACGCGCCACCACCGGGTTCCCAACTCACGGTAGGAGGAGTCCACATCGGCGTCGGGTCGACGATGAAGTACCTGGGACTCGTTCTCGACAGCCGATGGGATTTCGAGGAGCACTTCCGACGTCTGGCTCCCAAACTAAACCGGGCTGGGGCTGCCCTCGGGCGGCTCCTGCCCAACCTGGGGGGTCCAGACGCCTCCTGCCGAAGGCTCTACGCGGGAATCGTTCGGTCCATGGCCCTTTATGGCGCACCGGTATGGGCGCCGGCGCTGCGGAAGCAGCCGGCGGCCCGGCTGAACGCATGCCAGAGGGTCATGGCCATACGGATGGTGCGAGGATACCGGACGATTTCCCGCGAAGCGGCGAGCCTCCTTGCTTGCCAGCCACCATGGGATCTGGTGGCAACAGACCTTGCTCACATGCACGATCTGCGCATGGAGATGCAACGCCGGGGCGAAACTCCGCTGCCGCGACAAATCGCAGCATGGAGGACAGAGCTCCGGCGGGTTCTCATGGCTAAATGGCGGCAGCGACTGTCGCGACCCAGTGCTGGGCACGCCACAATTATGGCGGTAAGTCCCCTCTTTGAGGCGTGGTTGGAAAGACCTCACGGCGTCCTCACCTACCGTATGACGCAGGTTCTCACCGAACACGGTAAGTTCGGGAAGTTCCTGCACCGGATTCGTGCGGAAGCGACGCCCGGGTGTCGCCACTGTGTGGACCGCCCGGAGGCCACGGTGGAGCATACGGTGGAGGTGTGCCCCGCTTGGGCAGAGCAACGCCGTGTCCTCGTGGGGGCGATCGGCGGCGGCGATCTCTCGCGTCGGGCCTTGGTACAGGCCATGGTCCGTAGCGAGGAGGAGTGGCAGGCGGTCGCTTCCTTCTGTGAAGCAGTAATGCTAGCAAAGGAGGCGGCTGATCGCGTGAGGCAACGGTCCTCACGCCCAAATCGCCGCCGGGATTCCGATCCCGATTTCCGGCCAACGTAGGCGCGGGCTTGCGGACGGCGAGCAATGGGTAGCCCGCCGTCCGACCGTCCGGTAACCGTCCGGACCGAGCCCAAGTCGTCGACGGCGCGTATTGTTCCACGCGCGCCTCAGGGAGATGTCAGCAAATCGTAGGGGCCCAGCAGGGTCGAAGCCTACTGGGGCCATGGGTAGTGTGAAAACGAAACCCGGGGTCCTGGGACGAACTGGGACGAAGGCAACGAAGGAACAGGAGTGGGTTTTTAGTCAGTAAAAGTCTGACACTATCTCCCGCCCCACCCAAGGGCGGGAGATGTCATAAGATGATATTCCCACCGAAAAAAAAAAAAAAAAAAAAAAAAAAAGGCCTCCCCCAAGTATCATCATAACGACCAGTTTTGTGCGTCTCGCATCCACCTGATTCTCTAGTGAGAACTCCTGGCCTTTATGTGGCCTTTCAACGCAGCGTCTTCCGGTACGTGGTCGCCACTCCATAATCTTTCGTCGCTATCGACCATCTATTCTGCGAGCTATGTGCCCTGCCCGCTGCCACTTAAGTTTGGAGATTCTTCGGGCTATGTTCTCCTGCGGATATCTTCATTTTTGATGTGATCATGCAAGGAAACTCCGAGCAGAGCCCTTTCTATTGCCCTTTGGGTGACTTGAAGACTTCTGATGAGCATTGTGAGCGACCACGTGTCGGAGCCATATGTCAACACTGGTAAGACGCACTGTCGTCTTCAGACACTGTGGTATGTTGGACAGTACCAAAGTATTACCATAAAAGACGAGTTACCTAAAGACTCGGATTATTGTCAACAATCCTTAAAATCTAGAAAATGAATCAACTTACAATAACCAGCCGATGGTCCTGGTCCAAAACCTTGAGCATGGGCAGGCTGAGCTCACGGAAGACTTCGAGTCTTCGGCGAAAGGCAGCAACGGAGTCATCACGCCGCCCGCGTCCCAGCTGCAGCTTCGAGCAGTCCAGGAGCAACATACGAGGAGATACGCCGAACTGGAATGACAAATTGAAATACTGAGTATGGCTTTTGTAGTGATAGTATGCCATTAGGGTTCCGTACCTCAAAAGGAAACAACGGAACCCTTATAGGATCACTTTGTTGTCCGTCTGTCTGTCTGTTTGTCTGTCAAGACCCTTTATCTCGAGAACGCATGGAGGTATCGAATTGAAATTAAATTAAACCATGTACTCAGGTCTGCGGTCCGGTTGAAACTGTGAAAAAATCAAACTCCTGAATTAACGAGAAAAAAAGATACAGCCGTTTATGTCGCAAAAAAAGTGTATTTCGACCCTCTCAAGTGAATCATAATTCATAGGGTCCTTCCCGTTGACCTAGAATCCTAAAATTTTGTTATGAAGCCAGGTCTCATAGCACAAGCATAGGAAAAAATCTGAAAACTGAAAATTTATAGTTACGTCACAAAAAAAACTTTTTTTGCGATGCGGAAATATCTTCGTAACTCAGTTCCGGAATTGAACTGTTTATATAGGTAAGTTTCTACGGAACCCTCAGTGCATCAGACCACCTCGCACTTGACCGGTTATTTATTTTTTATTATCGGGTTAACAAAACATTACAGTCTATCCAACGAGTATCATGTTGCCCAGTAACTGGGTAGGGGAGATCTGATAGGCAGTCGCTCCATGTAAAACACCTGTTTCAGCCTCATCCGTTTGGACTGGAAGCCCATCCGAACCTTTAACTGTTGTCAAACCTTAGTTGTTTTAATTGAAACCCAACAATAATATCTGAAGACTTTCAATTAGGTAATCTAAAAGGAAATTTAATGATTTATTAATTTGATTTGTATATTGCAATTTATTTCAAATTCATGTTTTAACATTTTTCGTTTATTTATAACTTTATTTATATACAATTATTGTGCCCATGTGGACTTGAAAGTTTAATTTGCAATAAAATTAAATAGTAAAGATTTGCAATAAAATGAATTCAATTGAATTGGATACGCCAAACACAAGTTCAGTGTCACACAATGCCAAGTTGCGGGACTGTTGAAAACAAAAACATATTTGACCATGTATTCTTAACTCCTTACCTCGGTCTGGAACTGCTCCATCTGTTCCATATCCCTGGGATACCCATCTAGCACGAGTCCCCCGCCCATCCTGCCTGCCTCCAGCACGGCTCCCCGAACCAGTTTGGTGACGAGTTCCTTGGGAGCCAGTTCTCCCCCACTGATGGCGGTGCGGGCGAGGGCACCGTCTGATGCTGGACGGCCTCCCGCATCTGCGAGGCTGCGGAGACGCTGGCCCAGGCTGGAAAATGGAAGAGAGGGAATTGTAGTAAATACTTGTTTGCTTAAGCCGTAAGAAAAGCTAAGTAAGGCTCATCAGACTGTCTTACTTAAAGAAATCTAATGTGTGATATATCTAGTTTTCGTCGAGAAAAAATTTTGGCCATTTTTACATTTTGTTATATGTTAATACTAAAATTAACAGGGTCCTAAAATTCGGGCTAAGCAATCATTTCAACAAACTGCCCGGCTGTTCTGTATATGCTTTCTACTAAGGAGGTAGACCCGGTTTCTACTATTTCAATTTTTTTTATTTTCTAAAGTAACTTAATCATCATCACCATCATTAAGTCTTCCTTTATACTTTTATGTTGCATGAAGATTGAATAAATAAAATAACTCATTTAAGCTGGAAGATGTCCATTGCAGGGCATAAGCTTCCCCAAATTGCGTAACCATCGGAATCCCGCGACACCCACCAGTTTATTAATTTAATTTATTTATTTATTACATTATAACACATTTACAGACTAGTCCAAAGCGATGTTATAACTATATATACATAGTTATGATATTCTTAAATTAATTAGGATGTGATGTCCAGACCTTTCTCAATAATTATTTATTTAATAAACTTTATGAACAGTAGTGGTACATAGGCGGACTTAATGCAACAAGGCATTCTCTACCAGTCAACCTATTAACCTGTTAACCTATTTGAGCTGCTTCTAAAAATTCCGGCAGGTTTTGGCCAAATATATCCTCCGATAGTGCTATATTATAAATAATACGTATAGCTCGTGACAATGGGGAAAACTTTAGGAAGTTAGTCCTAGCAGATGACACCTCTAAGAGAAAGGAGCGGCGGCGCGCGCCCACACACCCGTCCGGCGCGCGCAGCCGCAGTGCGTGCCAGCACATCTGGGTGGTGCAACAACCCTATCAGTACATTGATGTACTTGACCAGTGCGACATCCCTTCTTACCTCCAGTCTAGTATACCCGACCATGCCTAGGACGAAAAGACTCGGATACATGAACGGATAAAAGGGGTAAACCCCGTTTTGTTTCAAGTAGGTACAGAAATCTCGTAAATTACTACATATCACCTACCTACCAGCTACCTAGCAGTTGATTAGTCCACGTGTGGGAGGGTCTTCTAGTTACATAATAGCTCATAATTTGCTCGTCCATTATTTATTCAGACACTGTCTCCTAAGATACAGGATCTTCATAGTTTAGTAATCAGGATAATATTTTGTATTGACTATTGTGTGACAGTTTTTTGGTAATTACATGTGTCTTTATATTTAACTAAAAAAATATTAGAACAGAATTAGGATTTCACAGAAACTTAAATCTATGGGTACAATGGCGGTCTTATCGCTGACAGCGATATCTACCAGACAGCCTTAGGATGGACTATAAGAACTTAAACTAAAAATTATTTTATTAGTCTGATAAAGTCTGATAGAAATTTATCTTTTAATTAGTTTTATTTTTTATTACATTGTGCTCACATAATAGAAGCAATAAGAAATATGTAACCAAGATTATATGTAACTCACAATATAATTTAAAAGAGTGTCCATGGAGTTTCTTGCACGTTCTTCTCCATAGAGATCTACGCTTTGGAACGTGAAGCTTCACTTTTTTTTTGGACTGACCTACATTTGACTATTCAAAAGTGCCTGTAAATGGTCTATTTGAAATCATAAACGTTTATTTCAAATAAACCAATTACAGGCACTTTTGAATTGTCAAAATGTCGGTCAGTCAAAAAAAAGTACAAGTGAAGCTAAATTGCACGTTCCAAAGCGTAGATCTCTATGGAGAAGAACGTGCAAGAAACTCCAAGGACACTCTTTTAAATCATATTATGAGTTACATAAATCTTGGTTATATATTTCTTGTTGCTTCTAATATGTGAGCACAATGTAGATTAGTAATAATAATTACAATAAAAAATAAAAAAACTAATTTAAAAAAAAAATTAAATTGAATTAAGTCACTGGCAGCTAAGAGATGACCAGTCTCAACTGACGGCACCCGTTCACGAGCAAATAAATGCATGATGAAATAAATGCTTTGACTTGACTTAAGAAACCAAAGGTACTTTTACCTGTAATGCGTCCAGCCCTGCCTTTGAGCCACAGCTCGTTGACAGAGAGTAGCTTTATTGCTGCCTGGGCCGCCCACTACCCACAGCAGCGCCGGTGTCGTCGTCTCACCGCGAACCCTGATCAATTCAGCCTGAAAGAACAAAACAATTAATCTATATATATATATATATAAAAGGAGAAACTGACTGACTGACATATCAATGCACAGCCGAAACTACTAGATATAGGAGCGTGAAATTTTGCATAAGGTTTCCTTTTATGACGTAGACGAGCACTAAGAGAGGATTTTCCAAAATTCACCCGCTAAGGGGATGAAAAGGGGGTCCAAATTATTAAATTATTTATTTGTATAACGCTTATAAATATCTGCTGGGAATCCCACATTTTTATTCAATATCGTCATAAAAAGTGCAATGTAATTTATATTTCGGCAGTCGGAATTAAATAAAAAAAAACTGGGCTAGTGTGAGTTGGGCTCGCACCCTGAGGGTTCCGTACAAACTTACTTGTAGGTAAATAGTTCATTCCGGAATATAGTCTGGCAAGATTTTTCCGAACCGCAAAAAAAAATATTGTGACAACAACAAATTTACAATTTTCTAATTTATTCCTATACTTGTGCTATAAAACCTTGATTCATGCCAATTTTCAGAATTCTAGGTCAACGGGAAGTTCCCTATGAATTTTGATTTCCTCGGAGAGTGTCAAAATGTATGTTTTTTTGCCACATATACCGAAGTATCTTTTTTTATAACGATAAAAAAAGATACTTCGGTGAAGAACTTACAAGTTTGCTTTTTTTCAGGTTTAAGAATCCGCAGACCTGATATATATAGTATATGGTTTTAATTTCAACTCGATACCTCCACGCGTGCTTGAGATAAAGGTTCCGTTTTTTCCTTTTGAGGTACAGAACAATAAAAATATATTATATTTTTATTTTATTAAATTTTATTTTTATTTTTTATGGTATTTTCTATTTAATTCCATTTTTCATTCTATGGAGTTCCAACTCCACAGCTAAATAAAGGTTATCTTTAGAAAATAATCATTAAATACATGTTAAAACCACTTAAGATGACTATTAAAAATCATTTAATGACTTCTCCACGCTTTAGGGTGAAGCGAGAGAGCGGGCGTGCCTACCTCCCGGCTTCATCATCAGATCATTTCGATGTTACCTCCAAACCAGAGTGTATCTCATCTTAATTACTCATGGATCAAAACTATTTTTTTATAAAAGTGGGACAAATCTGAAAATATATTTTTTGAACTAAAATAAACAATTTTCCAAATCAGTTCATAAATGAGCAAGTTTTGGGGTAACAAACATATAAAAACGAAATACAACCGATTTGAAAAACTTGCACTGCTTAGCATAGACCTCCCCCAAGTTTTGACACATCGACTGATCCTATGCTTTTCACGTCTAGCAGGTTCTCGTGAGCTTCACCAGGTTAAGGGCCAGTGGGAGCATAAGTGGATTTAAGTAGATTTTAGAGAAGGCATTATCAACTCAATGGTCCTTCCACTAATTTTAGGTAAAAATACTCTAATATTAGATTCTAATCTAAATATAGGTACGAAAACAAAGCCAGATGAATGAGACATTCTCTCGGTTTCAAAGAATCACCGAAATATAATAATACAATATAATATTCCACAACTATCACACAACGCCGTCTAGTCTCAAGCTAAGCAGAGCTTGTGTTATGAGTACTAGACAACTGATAAACATACATATATATTTCTAAATACATACATATTATAGATAAATTACACCCAGACACAGAACAAATGATCGTGCTCATCACACAAACATTTGTCCTGGGTGGGAATCGAACCTACGACCTCCGGCATAGTAGTCAGAGTCACTAACCACTAGACCAACAGGCCAGTCAAAAATAAACCCACGATTCAAATCCTGCAAGGGCTGCGACCTTGTTCGAAAAACTTACCGTGGCCCTGTAACGCAAAGGGAACATACTTGTAGTTGGATTTTAGTCAGTAAAAATCTGACACTCCCTCTCATTCCGCCTAGAGCAGGAGGATTTTGAAGATGTTCAAAGATTCAAAGATTCAAAAGCATTTATTTTAAATAAACCATTTACAGGCACTTTTGAAATGTCAAGAAGTCAGTCAGTCAGAAAAAAAAATGATTTAATTGCACATTCCAAAGCGTAGATCTCTATGGAGAAGAATGTGCAAGAAACTCCATGGACACTCTTTTCAATTATGTTTTGTAATTACAAATATCTCTGTTACATGTTTCTTGTGGCTATCACGTGAGAACAATGTAAATAAAGTAAAAATTAAAACTAAATATAGACATTAAAATAGCAACTTGCAGCTAAGAGATGACCAGTCTCAACTGACAGCGCCCGTTCACGAACATGACGCTAATATTAACACCACTCAGCTCAACCATTTTGAAGGGAACCGAATGATCCAACACATGCGCCACCATCAGTGAGACATTTGAGTGAGAATGACCAACTCTCAACTGCCGTGCTCATTTATGTCAAACAAATCCAATAGTAACATATATTCGTTCGAAAAGTATTCTATTCGATTAGAGGATACTTGTCTCAAACCTCAATTTTACGTAGGTATTATGTCTAGTCTGCGTGTCTGTAAATATTATTTATGTAATAATTGTATTGATCTAGTTTAAAAAGTCCATTCGGAATTCAAGCCTTAGGTGGGAAATGTCACCTGCCGTTCCAAATCCTATAAAAGAAAGTGACTAAAGAAAAATCTACGAAATTCGTCATTAGGTCAAGGTAGAGCCGTTCGTTTTGACCTCTTCTTTTCAATAAAATTGTTGATAGTAGTCACAAAACAATATTTTTCGTCTAGTCACTATCCTTCAGTAAGTGTCTATAGCATGGCGCCATTTTATTTTTTGTAGACGTTGAATCGGTTTATAACAATTAAAAAAACGTAATTTTCTTTCACATTTAGACCACTATCTCATCTGATGGTAAGTGATGTTGTGGTCGACGTTTGAGCATGCTTGCCCAGAAGTAACCTATGCATTCTTGACTTAAGAAGGCCTATCGTCAACGTCGAGCATGGTTTAAAAGCTGGTTGCTGCATATAGAGCAATCCAACGCGATGTTTGATGTAGAGGCAACGTGAAAAAAGAGAGATAACGCCTGAAAACTATGTTATCATTCGGTAATACCGTGATTTACTCGAAAATTCACAAAACATGTTCCAGGAAATACATGTATTTTTTCTAATTTTTAATTTTTTGAGAAAAGTTGTCGTGGATGGATGGAGAGGGCGAGGGAGTCCAAATAAAAGATGGATGGATTATGTGAAGAGTGATATGAAAGAAAAGGAGGTTAGTGATAGTATGACGAGTGACAGGGCAGAATGGAAGAAAAAAACGTGTTGCGCCGACCCCAAATAACACGGGACAAGGAAAGGAAGATGATGATGATGCATGGCGATTGATCCGAGTGAAGTGGAGGACATATCCTTTAAAAGGATTTGGACGAAACAATGTGTAAAGTCCCGCAAATCTCCTTGAAAACGGAGGATCCTCCGACCAGACGGGTGTTTTGTCTGGCTATGGTAACTGACCATTAGTTGATTTCGGGCTGTTGAATAAATATGTTCTAATCGCGCGGAGAACTCCGATGCAGAATTTTTGAATTATCTGGTTGTATATATTATGTCATTAAATTACATACGGGTGCTCGTACCTATCTTTAAAATTTTGAGATTCAATATGAAAACCGGCTATAAAGTAAAATAAAACTAACCTGCGGTGAAGCAACCCTCTCCGTCCCCGTCTCCTTATTTGCCGGTGGCAACGGCATAGCCACGGGCAACGGCATAGCCAATGGCACCGGCATTGCCGGCAAGACTGGCGGTACGGTTCTCTCTTCTCTTCTCTCCCTCATATCCTGAACTGGCGCCGGTTCCACTCCTACGATCTCTCCTGGTATGCCACCAGCACCGACCCCAACACCACTAACGCCGTTCATAGTGGATTGGTCTTCTGTGGTGCCGAGGATCTGGAGGACGGCGGCCCTGAAGTCTTTGTAGACCTCGTCGGGATTGCGTTCACCGTTAACCTGTGGTAGAAACATTTTTATTAGGTTTAGCTTTAGAAATGGGACTCATATTAAAACAAATCGTTAGTTACCACAGGGAAATTTTAAGAGGGCCCTTTCCGACTCGTCTATCGTCAAACTAAGCATAGTAATATAATAATAATAATATTCCACAACTATCACACAACGCCATCTAGTCCCAAACTAAGCAGAGTTTGTGTTATGAGTACTAGACAGCTGATAAACATACTTATATATTTCTAAATACATACATATTATAGATAAATTACACCCAGACACAGAACAAATGATCGTGCTCATCATGCAAACATTTGTCCTGAGTGGGAATCGAACCCACGACCTTCGGCTTAGCAGTCAGGTCCACTAACCACTAGACCAACAGGCCAGTCAATAGTATAAAGGCTTGTCGGTTCATCAAACGCAATCCAATGCTATTTTTGATAAAGGGCAACGCGAAAGAAGAGAGATAACACCTGAAAGCTCTGTTGGTATTCGGTAGGTATTTCATAAAATTTATTTCAGGAAATACGTGTATTTTTTTTTAAACTTTAAAAGTTATTGGAAATAAAAATCGTCATAGGGTAAAATAGATACCTATATATTTTTGACTTTTTTTATTTTGTGTACATTAAGAAGGGCCAATTTTATGTAATCAAAATAGGCAATTCTAAATTAGTATAGCTGCATGATAATTCATAATCATCATCATCATCATTTTAGCCGAAAGACTTCCACTGCTGGACATAGGCCTCCCCCAAGCGTCGCCACAATGAACGGTCCTGTGCGTCTCGCATCCATCGGTCCACCTTGTAGGAGGCCTTCCAACGCTACGTCTTCCGGTACGTGGTCGCCATTCCAGAACCTTTCGGCCCCAACGGCCATCCGTTCTGGGATAATTATATTAGAAATGTATTAAATTATTGCATGAATGAATTTATGAAACAATTTTAAAATTATAAATGAACTGTACTTATTTATATTATCAGTAATAAAGGCTATTTGAATTTGAAGAAGGGCCAAAGTTCACGCAAAATAGCAGATTTTCCGTGGTCTTTACTGGATTAGTTTTAGACAAAATGATTTCATTTCAATAGAAACCTAAATAATATCCACAAGATATCTGTATTTCCAAAATATCTAGAGAAAGATGTGTAATAGCGTCATAATCACGTATGAGAGGTTGTATGAAAATGTATCTCAGATTGGACAATCTTAAAAATTACAAAAAATCTTTGACAGTATTGTATCTCCGATATAGCCAAGGTCCGATTAAAATTTATTGGAACCTAAAGGTGCAAAATCAATCGGAAGTTTCGAATTTTTAGAATCGGAATCGAACTTCCGTAATCACTCTAATTTCATTATAGTGAAAAACTTGAAATAAATGGTAACTATATATCAGTATAGCTCAGAACCCTGAGATCCCGGACCTTTGAAAGGCGTATAAGGGGTCGAAAGTCACTTTTAATGGAATGTGATACCAACCGACGATTATCTCTGTCGCGCTATGCTAGTGCACCCAAGGATAACCCCCGATTGGTGAAAAACTATTGCGATTTAAGAAAAACAAAGACTATAAGGCTATGGTTTTTGGAATATTAAGTGGACTGGTTACCAGGAACTATGTAAAGACTATGGCCCCTGCCTGAACAATGTTATTAATAACCATCGATAAAAAGCTATATTATTATTATTATTATTATTATTGTATCTATATTATTATTATTATGCGAATGATTACTTAATTTTTTTAGGTATATTTCGTGTTTCATCTGCGTCAAAGCCTAAAATAACCACATGAGAAACCTACATTTTATTAGACTACAAACCATAACTACAGAACGAAACTACCGTTATTAACCGATAAATACTTGATTAGTCAAAAGGCCCGTAGTATTAGTTACCAGTAATTAAAGACGTATTTGTGTTGCACGCCCATTGACACAGATATTCGGGCTGAGGAGTCGTGCATCATAAATGAGACCCAGTTATTGAAATATCATAGCTAACATCATTCCTGACTGGTGAAGCAGAACGAATTGGAACTTCCGTACATTCTTTCTTTTTTTTGGTGATTATTAAAAAAAATTGGACAGCTGATGTACAAAGGCGAGCTTAACCCACAATTGGATTTTCTTACAGCAAACCTAAAATATATTTCTAAGAAATTTTATTTATGAGGATAACAGAAACAAATGCAAATCTAACAAAAGCAAATCAAACAATAATCTAAGTTCAATTAAAAAACAGATCAGATCTATAATAAACTACACAAATATGTATACAGCACACAATACGTATACAATACTATTTACAATAAATAAAACCTATAAATATATATGGGTCATATGGTCTTGAAAGGTTCCCTTATTATTCCCCCATTTTATTTATTTTGTATTTTTTTTTAATATCAAAACGGTGAAGGAAAACATAATGAGGAAACCGGTGTTAGCATTTACAATAATCGACTATTTAAATTATTTATTTGTGGTTTGTAACCTTGCAACCAACCAAAAAACCAAGATCATTTTTAAGCAAAAAACGCCGCGATTTGTTTAGATTTCTTCTATTCCATACTCAGCTACAGACTATAAAGGAGAACTCGGGTCACATTCTATGTTGTTATATAAAATATTTGGATTAATACAATCTTATGTTTTAGTTTCCTGAATAAAGGACATTTTGAGGTCAGAAATCAATGAATTACTTCTTTTTGTAATTTTGTGACAAAATTGTTGCTTTTACAAACTTTTATAGTATTTGTTTGTAACGGCAAACCAGATTCAAACGTTTAAAATGCTAACACCGGCCATGTCCTAGAACCGAAAATCCGAAGACGTGTGACATCCACCAATCCTCTCTGGACCCGCATGGTGGATTAGGGCCCATTCCCTCTGCTAGAGAGGAGGCTTAAGTCCCAGCAGTGGGAGCATTACAAGGCCGATTATGCTTTATGCTATGCTATTAATATAGTAAATTAATTTTCATTTTTTCATACACAGGTGGTCTGAAAAGTTTTAGCTCGGAAACTTTTCAGACCACCTGTGTATGAAAAAATGAAAATTAAAAATACAAGACATTTTTATTACAATTTATTTTTCTTATTTTACATTGTCTCCTTGTAACCTTACACACTTCTCCATGCAATGTCTCCGTCTCTCTAACTCGTTCAAATAGTAGTTGGTGTTTTTCTCTGCAAAATAATTATTCACGGAGTATGCCTCTGCATTTGACGAAAATCTCTATCCTCCGAGCGCAATTGTTAGATGAGGGAACAAAAACAAAGTTGTTTGGGGCTTGTTACCTGATGAGTAAGGCGTATGATCAAGCAGTTCAAACCGTAATTCATAGATTATCGCCGTGGCAAAAGCTGAGGTATGAGAGGCCGCGTTGTCTTGTAGAAAAAGGATTTTCTTTTTCTGCACCTCATATCGACTCAAATTACTGTCAAATAACAACTTCGAGTTCAAAAAGGGTGAATTCCAGAAGGATACATCTAATAACACGCTGCCCAACTCAGGAATCAAAATCATTAAATTTTTTTGAGAATCAGAAACCATCAACTAACTTATCCCGTCCTGGCGGCAGGGAAGTAACACAGATGGGTTTTAGTCAATAATTGAATTATTGCATTGAATTAATTAAGATACTACATGTACCATATTACTTTCCAAAAGAGATACTTTAAGATGGAGAGAAAATCTAAAGAAAAGATGGATGAATTGTGTGAGTAATTAGAGTCAAAATTGAATTGGAAGGAATTGAAATCGGCATGAAAGAAAAGCTAGTGAATTATGAATTAATACATTACTTCTTGGCAAGTGAGCTCCATTGTCTTATCTCATAGTGGCCTACCAATAACAAAAAAAAAAAAAAACAAGATCATACATAAAAGATTGCCACACAACTTTTCGGTTACCGATCATTTTCACCCTTCGTGAAATAATATTAAAAGAAATATGAATGAAAAATAAATGCACCAATGGAAAACACTCGATACATTTCCCTAATAACAGCAAGTCAAGGCATAACTACCGTATACCACAAAAAATTGATGAGACCTTCAAGGAAACAACGTTGTTAGTCGACACCTTTTTATTTATTAAAAACTTGATTATTACCTTCAAACGATATGAAGAAACAGACATACTACAGTTTACAAGGCTGCTGTAAAATGCAGTACAGCCCACAGTTTTATAAGTGTCGGAAAATGGTGTTAGATTATTGTTTGATTAGTGGCAATGTATTTTTCTTGGTAAAGGCTTTCCTAGTTTTTATTTTACATGTGGCTCACGCCGTAATGCCTTGAATACACCTACCGAGTAGAGTGGCGAGACAGTGCTCTCGGCCGAGCGCTCGGTATTTGTAAACGCATAGCCGAATACTGCCTCGCCTCGCTTCACTGTCTCGGCCGAGAAGGATTTTACTGTCTCGCCACTCTACTCGGTAGGTGTAATCAAGGCTTAAGTGGCCATGGGATATTTAGAATATGTCAAGGAGATACTTGCCCACTCTCCACAGCGTCTTTTTTAGGGTTCCATAAGATAGATATTACTAGGGCAATTACTCCTCCTAATTTATTTGGAATTGAACGTAAAATTGCATAAGCGAATAAAAAATATCCTAAAAAAGGAAAAAACGGAATTATTGTAGCGTCTGTCTGTCAAGACCCTTTATCTCGAAACGCGTGAAGATATTGAGTTGAAATTAAATCCATATAGTCTGGTCTGCAGTTCTTGCCTTGAAGCTGTGAAAAATCAAACTTCTGAATTAACGAAAAAAAAGATACGGCCAATTATATCGCAAAAAAAAACGTGTATTTTGACACTCTCAAGGGAATCAAAATTCATAGGATACTATCCGTTAACCTAGAATCCTGAAATTTAGCATGAAACAAGGTCTCATAGCAAAAGCATAGGAAAAAATCTGAAAACTGTAAATTTGTAGTTACGTTACAAAAAAAAAAGTTTTTTGCGATTCGCAAAAATCTCCGTAACTAAATTTGGAAATTGAATTGTTACGGAATCGCAATTGCCCGTTTTTTTCTCTTAATATCATACAACTGCTACCATTTATAGTTGGACTATTAATATTGTCATGCCATGTCTTTGTTAACCGATTTTTTACTTTCTTAGGACCTTTTCAGTACAAAAGGAACCCATGACGATAAATGCCCGGGTTTGTCTGGGGTCTGTTCTCTCTGCAACTCTCTTCCTGCTGAATATCAACGATCGGCTGATGCCTGGTATCTGGGTATAGGTACAGATGACAGCACAATTGTAGATAATAGAGCCCGGGTGCTTGGGCTAGTAAGGAGCTAATCCAGTCCGAAACAGAGGCTATGGTAGAGCGTACGTTTCACTTCAGGCAGTTTCTAAATGGGGCAAAACCAATCTGGTGGGATTCAACGCTGCCAAAACACAAGCGTATCTGTTCACCGCAAAAAAGCCCGTTCACCTAGGCTTTTCGGAATTTATCCTTGGAGTACACCGACCGCCTTCCGCTCTTGGGAGTTGAAATTTCCTCAGACCTCAATTTTGGGCGGTTCATTGAGTCCAAAGCCTAGGTGGCTGCTGAACTCGAAAACGACGTAAGGGTACGTTTTTGAAACCTCTGCGGTCCAGACTAAGCGTTTCGCCTCGTCGTTTATACCGCGTACATTGAAAGACTGGAACAATTTGCCTGCTGGGGTCTTCCCATCCGATCATAATTTGAGTGTCTTCAATAGGCTCCTCATAAACTAGTGCGCCTCAGTTTCAACGATAGCACTTACCATCAGGTGGGTTCGGAGTCAAGCACTACTATATTTTTTTTAATTTGTGGTGTATATAAATGACATAATTGTATAAAAATAATAAATAACTAAAAACGTTTATTAGTGTTCTAAACAATGTACAAATATGGCACGACGCCAAATATTGTATTTAAAATTATCCTTTAAAAGGAAAACCTTTATCTTTTACTTTTATTATACTAATTTATCTTTTATTATTATTATTGTATTTGTGACAATTATGACAATGTGATGGTTTTGTTTGTTTTAGAATTTATATTAATCTAGTTTTAAGGACATATTTATAATTATCAATCTGTTCGAGACAATTATGTTGTTATGAATAAAGATTCTACTACTACTATTGAAAACCCAATACAGCACAAAAAACCCGCTCTTCCATTTCCAAGCAATTGAAAACATCCCTAATGCTTCGCAAATAAACGGTCATTTTCCAATATTAGCTCATGCATTCTACCTCCATTCCACCCCTGCATCAAATTGCCACAGTCTATGTGGAAAAGTATAAAACTCACGGTGTCCTATCACACACACTCGGTCGCTCCCACGATAGACCATAAACTACTAACACTAAATTACTTATGCATAAGAATACACATCAACTTGTAATTTGTAGACGATGTAAAATATAGCGTACATTGAAGTAAAATGCGTAGTTAAATATTAATTACAATATTCTGTTATAGGTTTAATAAGTCTTTTAATAATTGCAGCACTTAATTATAAATGTTGCCCTTCTAGGTCTGTGACATGACTGGTAATACTGTATGGATCAGAATTTTGGGTTGTGAAAACAATGGATGAAAAAAACTGCATGATGAGAATGTTGAGATGGATGTGTGGAGCGACGAGAACGAGCACTTAGAGGAAGTTTGAAAGTAGTACCAGTGACTAAAAACTGGGCAAGTGCGAGTCGGACTCGCGCACTGAAGGTTCCTTACAAACACCTACATAATTATGTGAGTTTTTCAATTCCCGAATGGAGTCTCGAAGATTTTTCAAATCACAAAGAAAGTTTTTTTTTTGTTGACGTAACAACAAATTTTCCGTTTTTCAGATTTATTCCTATATCTATACTATATGACCTTGCTTTATGCCAAATTTTAAGATTTTAGATCAATGGGAAGTACCCTATGAATTTTGATTCCTTTGAGAGTGTCGAAATGCAGGTTTTTTGCGACATAAACGGCCGTATCTTTTTTTTTCGTTAACTTAGAAGTTCGAGTCTTTCACAGCTTCAAGAGACCACAGATTTTAGTATATAGTTTTTATTTCAACTAGATACCTCCACGCGTTTCCGAGATAAAGGGTCTTGACAGACAGACGGACAACAAAGTGATCCTATAAGGGTTCCGTTTTTCCTTTTGAGGTACGGAACCCTACAAATTTATAAGGGAACCGTTTATCTTAATATACTCATGTGGAGCGGAGAGGAAACGCGTGATACTAAAAGAAATAGAGAAGAGAGACCATAGGAAAGATGGATAGTTTGTGTGATGAGTGATTTAAAAGAAATGGTAGTTAGTGATAGCGTGGCGGGTGACAGGACAGAATTGAAGGAAAAATCGTGTTGCGCCGATCCCAAATGATGAAAAGGAAGATCTGGATTCATTCGTAAAAAAGCAAATGGTAACTAAGTAATTTAACAGCGAGCCTTTATTTTCGAATCCTTAAACGTTTGTTCTGATGGCAGGTGATCTTTGTTAAATCATTACTACAGACGTGTTTTTTGTTTGAAGTGGGATATCATCTAATGATTTCTCCTGCTCTAGAATGGAGCAAGAGGGTGTTTGAGACTTTTACAGACCAAAATCGACCTATTTTCTTACTAGCCGACTTCTTAACTAATCCAAATTGCCTGCGAAATAGTTTCTCACAGTAATATTATATAGACAAAAGTTTGTGAGTGTAATGTGTGTGTATGTTTGTTACTTCTTCACCCCCTAACGGATTTGGATGAAAGGCATATGCAAACTATTGATTACACATTATTGACTTTTTTCTTTTCGCCAGAAATAAAACCTAACCTAGGTTATATGTTAGAGGCCAATACCAGGAATCAATAGCAAAAAGAACCGGGTCTATAAACCGTAACCGAACAAAGATACGTATAGAAGAATTGCTAGTATATTTTTGTTACGCGTTACCTATTTTCGTTATATTATAACTAATTTATATTATATATATCAACATCACCGTGTCCGGGAATAGCACATAGGTTACTTTATATCCCGGGTGCACGTTGCCTTGGGAAAATGTTCTACGTTCACGCGGACGAAGCCGCGGGCAGTAGCTAGTTTGAAATGCCCTGATTTGCTTTGATGAACAGATTTTTACTCTTCCCTTTATCTTCTCTTCTACCGAATTATCAGACTGTCTGAATCATTCAACGGTCTAAATTTTACACGTCATCGAACAAGCACACGGAATATTAAACGCCCACGCGCCTTCTATATAGTACTTAGATTTTAAGTCAATATTTGTCACTCTAAGGGCTAAAACACACGTGTGTGTCGATGCGAGTCGATGTCAAATATACGTCAAACATAGTAAAAATTTACGACTTGATGTCCTATAGTGACATATATTAGATAGCGCAATGTTGTGTTGTGAAAACTGACGATGGCTTCTACTCCGTTGCCGCAGCGACGATGCAACTCATACATACATTTTCACTGTTTTTCATACAAGCTCTTACGCGATTATGACGTTATTACACATTTTTCATTAGATATTTTGGAAACTCAGTATCTTGTGGATATTATATAGGCTTCTATTGTGTAAAACTAATCCAGTAAAGTCCTCTGAAAATCAGCTATTTTGTATGAACTTTGACACTTCATAATTTATAAAGTCAAAAATTATAGCAATAGAAGCCTTGCAAATTTAATCAAGATTCTAAATGAAAACAATTTTTTTCAAAAACTTTTCAGGGTTTAAAAAAAAAACACATATTTCTTGGAACAAATTTTGTAAAATATTTGAGTAAATCACGAATTACCGAATGCTAACAGAATTTTCAAGCGTTATCTCTCTTTTTTCGCGTTGCCTTTTCGTCAAACATCTCGTTGGATTGCGTTATATGAAGTAACAAGCTTTTAAACCATGCTCGATGTTGACGATAGGCAGTGAAAAAGACCCTTAGGTTGTAGCTATCAGAAAACTCAGACTCCGGCAGGGAATTCCACTCCTAAGCTGTACGTACAATGTATGGCGATGTTGATGTTCAATTGTCAAAGATGAAGTACGACAATCAATTCATAATCATTAGGTGTATTTTAGAAATCGTCTAGTATTGCGTGAAAAAATTGAAGAAGATTACATGGAGAAACCTGTTTTGGCGCAGCCGTGAGGCACACAATTGTATATATATATATTTTTCTTTGGTTCTCTTTTGGTTGGTTTCGTGTTTACATAATAATATATTGTTTGTGTGCCTTGCGTTGTGACAAAATAAATTCATCTTCTTTCTTTCTTTCTTCTTTTGAAACAGGAGCAGGGCAGTCATTACTGAATTTATGTGCAATTATATTATATTTACTTTATTGTACACCTCATAATAAACACAAAACGAACAGTAATGCTAGGGCTACATTATAGGGAGTCGGCGAATGTTCGCGTTATCCCGAGAAGTGGGGCCAAGTAGTTCGTCAAGTCGCGAAGTATTCGGACTAACACGAATGCTGAACAATTCGTTTATGTAGTTACAATTCGCCCCTTCTGTAACATCTGCTCATTCTTCTCTTTTGCACATTTTGCAAATAACACTCATGCAAGTGTAACAGATAATTACATACCGATATATTTTAAAGAGCCACACCACTACCGTCTTTTTATTCCGCTCGAATCATTGCCAGCAGCCGCATAGAAATGCGATTGACTGCTAATGTAGACAACAACAACGCGTATACCTAAAATACGACGTATTTATCGCGATAACGCGACACGAATATTTGTGTGATAATATAGCCCTACATAATAAAAACAAGTGTTCTATGGGTGTTCTTACCGCACATGGTAATCTCTAACAGACAACCTATAGAAGGACTTCATGAACCAAAGTTCCGGACTCGGCGAATGCATCATTGCCAATGATCCTCATGGCTGAGTTTCGTCTCACCGTGCATAAGCTCAACACGACTCGGTAGGTACCGAAGTATCAGTACGACGGCGACGGACGCGATAACGTGCAGCAATGTGGCCAAACCCTTAGACTTGTAACTACAAAATCAATGGAAACAATTAAAAGTTGGTGATTCATAATTTAATTGTTCAAAGTATAGTGACGGACGCACCTGGACGTTCCCAGGGTAGCTATCATCACTGTTTGAAGTTTCTAGAGAAGGTACTTCTTTTTATATGTAGGCTATTTCGTACATATTTTATGAAACGTGTCTTAATAAATAACTAATATCGGCTGCGACAAAAATGCCAGGTGGCTTAGGTAAGTCTTTGATTATTAGGCATTGTTTTTATGTCTTTTTAGTTGTTGCTCGCGGGTTTTAGTTTAGTCTCGAGTCACACTTGGTATTACTTACTACTTTTTTTTTGGTGTAAAAATCCCCTAATGACATTACTCGCCTTGGGCGGAGCGAGAGGGCGTGTCAAATTTTTACTGACTAAAAACCCTGGAAAAATGGCAAAGAAGGTACAGGAGTCCTGTGCCTATTTTGCCATTGTTCCAGGGCCCCGGGGATCTCTTTCGCATCACCCATGGCGTCAGTAGGCTTCGACCCTGCTGGGCCCCTACGGTTGCCGACATCTCTTGGAGGCGCGCGCGCGCGTGGAACACTACGACACTTGAAATTACTCGTAACTTGGTTAGGGGGGTCTGGTAGACAGTCACTCCATGTAAAACACGGGTATTCAGCCGGATTCAGTTAGACTAGAAGACTACCCCAACACAGTTGAGAAAAGTCTACGGAGGTAATGACTTGACACGTTGACAGCGGTACTCATTTTTGTATTATTTCCATTCCTGCGCCATGGGGCGTTTAAGACCTCGTTTGAAGAAACTATCATTATGAAGGCAAGGGGCTTATTAGACCCCGTAACGTTAAAGAAGTTTTATGCTAAGTTCGGTACGAGGTCAAAGTGACCCCGTAGACATGTACGAGGCGTATTAGACCTCGTTCCGCATTGAACGTGTCAATTGTCAAACATCTTTACATGTTGTACATACGATGAAAAGTCTGATGAGACATAAGTTTAATAACCTAAAACTTGACATTTAAGAGTTTTAAAGAGTTATAGAAACCGATTTATTAAAATTACCCTTCAAGATAATGCTTAAGGGCGTTCGGTTATTATTAGGACTACCCATTACCTATCGCGATTGTTTTAGTGATAATGTTGGGCGTGTTCTTTGTGTTATTGCACTATGCTCGTCACCCTGAGACAAATAAATCAAAGAAGTTATCATGTGGCTGTGATTTCAAGGACACCTGCCCCCCTAGCCAAGTTACAACCATTTCGTTTCGATTTTCTTTTCGTTGATTGCCTCGAGTCGGCCACACCTCCTATTCCTTTATTCTGACCACGTGACTGAGTGTTGAGATGACGTTAGAATAAAGGAATCGGATCGTTGCCTACTCGAGGCGATCGCCGAAAAGAGAATCGAAATGAAATGGTTGTAACTTAGCTAGGGGGCCATGTATTTATTTATTTATTTAGTCTTCATGCAACATGAATTACAAAGGCGGACTTAATGCCTGAGGCATTCTCTACCAGTCAACCTAGGGTGGTGAAGAGACAATATGGTAGGTGCATAAAAAGAAAATGTTATACGAAGAACAAGAGTAAAAAGAAAAAAAAAAGTATACATATAATTAAAATAAACATACATATATATTACACATATATTAATATAAAGTAACGAAAGAAGTTGTAGGCCTATGTGAAATAGAAATATTTGAATTTTGAATTTTTTTGACCTGTGTTTAGGTGGGAAATAATAATCATTTCAGCTGAAAGACGTCCACTGTTGAAAATAGGCCTCCCTCAAATGTCACCATAACGACCAGTCCTGTGCGTCTCGCATCCATTGGATTCCCGCGATTCTCACCAAGTCATCGGTCCACCTTGTGGGAGGCCTTCCAACGCTGCGTCTTCCGGAATTTGGTCGCCAACCCATCGACCATCTGTTCTGCGAGCAATGTGCCCTGCCCACTGTCACTTAAGTTTGATTATTTGGTCTATGTGGGAAATAATAATAATCCACAATTATCAGTTAGCTATTGTTTTGTATGCAAGCTTCACGCAGGCATACACCAAGCGTATAATGACGAATACGCGTCTATGAAGCTACGCGTCCGTTGACAGTTAGCCATTGTTTTGTATGCAAGCTTGACGCAGGCGTACACTAAGCGTATAATGATGAATACGCGTCTATGAAGCTACGCGTCCGTTGATAGTTAGCCATTGTTTTGTATGCAAGCTTCACGCAGGCGTACACTAAGCGTATAATGATGAATACGCGTCTATGAAGCTACGCGTCCGTTGACAGTTAGCCATTGTTTTGTATGCAAGCTTCACGCAGGCGTACACCAAGCGTATAATGATGAATACGCGTCTATGAAGCTACGCGTCCCTTGACAGTTAGCCATTGTTTTGTATGCAAGCTTCACGCAGGCGTACACTAAGCGTATAATGATGAATACGCCTCTATGAAACTACGCGTCCGTTGACAGTAGGCCTAAAATAAAATTTGATGCTCCGAAAAATAAACAATAACACAATAATAACATTTCCCATCCAATCTTTAATAGAAAAACATTAGAGAGCTGTCATCAATCATTGAATTTTATCAATAATCTCGCTTAACGGGTGTTAGCGTGGTCAAGCGTTTCCTACAGTTGAAAAACGTCGATAATACTATTTAAATAACTTTATACCTACACTTATGCCAAGGATTATGTTAGAAATAATTTTATAAATATGGCTATATTTACTTGGGCTGTTCGATTACTTTTTTTGAGGTGGAAAATCATCAAGTAACTTCACCCGCTCTGGGTGGAGCGAGAGCATAAGCATAGCATAGCATAATCAGCCTTTTTAATGTTCCCACTGCTGGTACTCAGGCCAGGCAGGCGGCGGCGGCCGGGCAGGAGAGGGAATGGGCCGTAATCCACCACCCGGGCCCTGGGCACGCCACAATTATGGCGGTAAGTCCCCTCTTTGAGGCGTGGTTGGAAAGACCTCACGGCGTCCTCACCTTCCGCATGACGCAGGTTCTCACCGAACATGGTAAGTTCGGAAAGTTCCTGCACCGGATTCATGCGGAAGACACGCCCGGGCGTCGCCACTGTGTGGAACGCCCGGAGGACACGGTGGAGGTGTGCCCCGCTTGCGCAGAGCAACGCCGTGGCCTCGTGGGGGCGATCGGCGGCGGCGATCTCTCGCGCCGGGCCTTGGTACAGGCCATGGTTTCCGGTTTCCGGCCACCGTAGGTGCGGGCTTGCGGTCGGCGGGCAATGGGTGGCCCGCCGTTCGACCGTTCGGTAACCGTCCGGAACGAGCCCAAGTCTTCGACGGCGCGTATTGTTCCACGCGCGCCTCAGGGAAATGTCAGCAAATCGTAGGTGCCCAACAGGGTCGAAGCCTACTGGGGCCATGGGTAGTGTGAAAACGAAACCCGGGCCCTGGGACGAAGGCAACGAAGGAACAGGAGTGTTAGCTAACCTAACCTAACATTGAAATTTTATATCAAGCTCTCCTCGAGCAGTGCTTATCACAACTTATAATTGTTTTACCCGATATTATAACTTAGGGATATTATCCAAAGTCAGATCTCAAAATGTGGAACTCCAAGATAGATGGATGCCCATAGAAATGGTTGAATAGATGGAATGTGTGAGATAGAGAATGCCTAAGGCATTAAGCGGTCCTTTGTGTTGCATGAAGCTTTAATCCTTTATTACAGAACAAAGTCCCAAGTCCTTCTGTATGAACGCAAGAAACATAGAAAAACGTGACTGAACGTTGAGATGACGTCAGGACAAAGGAATCGGAGGCGTGGCCTACTCGAGGCGTTCGGCGCGAACGATACGATTGTAACTTGGCTACCCCAGCTGAACTAATCTTTATGCGCTTCCACCTATAGGCAGAGTGATTCATGAGAAAGGTTTAAATGTAGGTATAATAACTGCAAATTATAGTAGAGGAAAAACGAGAATTTCAAAGATTTCTAACACTCGTGTGTAGCTGGAGCGAATCGCTAGGCATCATAATCATTTCAGCCGAAATATATCCATTATTAAGCATATAATAGGCCTCTCCCAAGTGTCGCCATTTCAACCAATCCTGTGCGTCTCTCATCCATCGGTTTCCCGCGACCCTCACCAGGTCATCGGTCCACCTTTTGGCAGGCCTTCCAACACTGCGTAACGTTTTTCGGTACGCAGTCGCAGCGAATAAAATAAGACGTACCTATTGCGTAGATACCAAGTTCCTATCATGGGGTCCTATCGAGGGTAGGAAGATGATGAAGTAACGACATAATGTCATGATGTCATGAAAGATTCTATTATATTTTTTCACAGACAGAAGTTAAGAAGATTGTTTTAGAGTACACTCTGTAATGAAAGTACAATATATTGTAAATTGTGCTTTATTTCAGATTGATGCTGAATTTATTATAATCAACTTATATACCAACATTGCCTAAATCCTAAAATTTTAAATAATTGTCTTATAGAAATTTTATTTAATTGAATTGTATGGGTTTCTATAAAAACATGTTCAACTTATCCTACCATCGCTAAAATACATAAATGTTGTAATTAAAGACTAGATAAAGTCTAACATAGAAAAGAAATTATAAACAAAATAGGCGCCAAATCGTCCCCTTACCACCCATATTAATCAATGATATTTTTGGCTAGGCAATGTTGAAATTTACAACTTAACTTTGCCTACTCTTTTAAATGCACTTTAAGGTGACTAATAGGATTTTTTTGGCTAATAAGAACTTTATCCTGATAGCTTAAAGTACAATATTGAATTGTACTTGAAAACACTTATGACTTTCTCTAAAAGAAGATTTATCAAATAAAAACGTCAAAATAAAGGCAATGTTGTAGCATTTTAGGGTACTATAAAATATTAGTTATTTCTATTTGTAGGAATGTTAAATAATTATCTTGTTGCCTTGTATTATGTACAATTCATATGTTTTGTAAGGAGAAAACTTGTTGATTATTACGCCATTAAAAAAAAAAGTATAATTGTTTGAAATAAAAATAAGTTTATTTAAAAAAAAAAACTATTTCGTTTAACTATCTAAGTGTTTAGTACTTACCTTACAATAATCTTTATCTTAGTAGGTAATGTTAAAGTTTTATATTGAAACCATTATTATTATTAAAATTGTTTGAATTTATCTCGGAAAATAAATGTGGTGCACACCTGCTTCTATTACCCTTTTGTCTAATGCAGAAGTGAATGGAGTATAGGTACCTACTTACCCACATAAAAAAAAAACAAACATTTCAGTCCTATCGATAATGTCGTCATACTTAGTCCTAGAATCATTTAAATATGCATGAAGGTAGTCTGTAATTGGACAAAAGAGTTGACTTAGCCAACATTCGACCTTAAACTCTTAGATTTAAGAGTCAATATTGAACGTTTAACGGCATGGTGATACGTCCTTTTGTAAACAGATGGTCTAATAGGTAAATTCATTTGGTAGTTTTTGTATCGGTATGGAAGAGCATAATTTGTTTGATACTTTTTTGTCTTTTGTCATTGAAAACTGTTTTGTCGTCGAAAATCTTACAATAAGTGCGTTTTCCGTAGGCGTGGGCTTGCGGACGGCAAGCAATGGGTAGCTCGCCGTCCACCGAGCACCAGTTGTTGACGGTGTTAGACGCGCGCCTCAAGAGATGTCAGCAAACCGTAGGGGCCCAGCAGGGCCGAAGCCTAATACGGCTATAGGTTGTGCGAAAGAGAACTCCGGGGCCCTGGAACGAAGGCAAAGAAGAAACAAAGGAATGGCTTAAAGTCAGTAAAAGTCTGACACGCCCTCTCGCTCCACCCTAGTAAGAGAATTCATTGGATGATTTTTCCACCTAAAAAAATCAACAATAAATGAGTTTTGTAAAGTATGTCTAGCATTAATTTGGGCTGCGGTAATATTCGTAAAAGTTACCACGCTAAGAGCAACTGAAGGAAAACAGGCGGGTTTAAGTCAGTAAAAATCTGACTCTCTCGCTCTACCCATAATATTGACATTAATTAAGTACTATGCGATTTCCATGGCTGTTGAAATATTTTCTTGCAATGGTCTTTCTCTAAACAGTATTGCAATATTCAGTACAAAATATCTGAAACTGCGGAAACGTCACATGTAGGTACGTTGACCCCTGAATGTGCCTACGCTGCTATTGTCACCATCGGCAAACCAGGTGCGTCGCAACCAAAGCGACAAATGAAAATAAGGGAAAAGCTGAAAACGTGTACTCAACCTACCCTTTCTGCATTCCAGAGCACCTTGCCAAAAACAGGCCACGTGGATGAAGAGGGTTACACAAGAGTAGAAAAGAAGAAGCCCTGTTCCCGTAACCAGTGCGGTACCGCACCGAGTGGTCCGAACATGCTGCTGCGTCCTGCTGTGCCTACGACGCAGCTATACATTTCGCGCCTGCATCACTACACGAAGGTTGAGGAAGTCGTGGAGTATTTGAAAGTGAAGACCAACTGGACTCTGAGTGTCGTAAGGTTGGAAGCGCGCCACGACGTCTCAACTTCAAGTCGTTCATGGTACCAGTTCCAACCCAACAGCTACAGACCTTCTTAAAAGAGGACTTCTGGCCGAAAGGTGTGGTAAATCGACATTTCCGAGGACGGTTATGCGATACCACGCAGCGCAACACGACGCCGACTACATTACGTGTATAATCTATATATATAAAAGAAAGTCGTGTTAGTTACACTGTTTATAACTCAAGAACGGCTGAACCGATTTGGCTGAAAATTGGTGGGGAGGTAGCTTAGAACCAGGAGACGGACATAGGGTACTTTTTAACGAGTAGGGTAGAGTAGGGTAGAGTTGGGTAGAGTAGGGTAGAGTAGGGTAGAGTAGGGTAGAGTAGGGTAGAGTAGGGTAGAGTAGGGTAGAGTAGGGTAATTTTTTTTTTTTACTAAATCCCGCTTTTGGGCAGAACAACGTCTGCCGGGACCGCTAGTTATATTTAAATGAGTTTTGTTTTCATAATATGTATTAGTTTATTATTGTTTAAGATTATTTTATGTATTTTTTTCTATGGGCCTCTGATACCAGAAAATAAAATGTTTCTTATATTATATATTATGAACAAAATGTTGCGATCAACTCAGCATTTTCCTTCCTTAGAAAAGGCTTCTAAAAAGGGCAACCAAATCCTGCTATGGTGAAAATACACACGTTCTAATTAGTTTCAAAATCAGTTTCAGCTCTTTTATAACTTCAAAAGTCTTAAGTATCAAAGACAATCCTCAAAAACACAAGACTCACCACGTACTAGTGTAATAATTTTTTATTTATTTATTTTAATAACACTCAAGTGAATAGGTTGCGTCTAAGCAAGCGTGCTCCATCGTCGGCCACATTATCGCTTACCATCAGGTGACATAGTGGTCAATCGCGACCCTATCCATAGTAAAAAAAAAAAATACAATTGTTTTGACAGGTATAGACCTAAGGTAACAGATGTAATGCAAAATAGCCGCACTCAGAGACGTCACTCGGACTGATCACAAACCTAATTAGGGCTATATTTCACCGGAACACCATGGCGGCGCTACGAATTGCGCCGCCATGGTGTCCGTAAGCCACCAAACTAAACACTATACAGACACCAGAGTCGCTACACCACACTGAGACAGTATTAAAATGGACCTTTAAATGCACGCGTCCGAGTTGGTTGCGCAACCAAACGAACACCAGGTGAGTAATTGTCTATAGAGCTGTATACATTATGTTGGTAGCGGCGACTGGTCGCGCCGCCATGGTATCTCGGTGAAATATAGCCCTTAGTGTAGGAAACATCCACACTTACACACACATATTCATTTTCATACATTTTCCGATCAACAAACTCCTCAAGTTTTATAACTGTTCCCCGAAAATTTTTGAACGAGTTACCGCGTCCGGAAATGCAAAGGGCAACTAAAGGACACAGGTGATTCTATAGGTACTCCGAAAAGGAACTCCAGAGTTCTGGAACGCAAGGCAAAGAAGGAACATAGGTATGGTTTTAGTTAGTAAAAGTCTGATGCGCCTTCTCGCTCCACCCTAAAACGTGAGAAGTCATTTAATAATTTCCCAACACAAAAAAGACACTATAACTTTCACCTAATATTATCATACAAAAAACGACACCAGACAAAACAGTTTGTATCATTCTATTGTCCCTGCACTATCAACAATGACTGAAGCTACAGGTAGCTATCGTGCGGAGTTGAAAGATCATTCCATGAATAAGTTAACGGAATAGGCGACGGTAGAATGTCACTGGCAGGGCTTTCTGAAGGTGAAGAAACTTGCTGAGGGTTGAAAAGAGTGAGCAGAAGTTTGGAGGAAAATCAAGAGCCTTAAAAGTTAAAGAAAGTAGAAAGAATCTGATGAAAAAAAAAAACAAAAAAGAACTACAAAGATCACACTACACATAAGTTAGCAGAACTTGTGATAAATGCCGAGTGATGGTGGAATGTCATTGGCATCGCTTTAAAAACGTTGAGATAAATGAGCCGAAGTTTGGAGGAAAATGAGAAGCCTTAACGGTTAAAGGTTGATGGATAAATACCACAGATTGAGATGCCTAATGTTAATCCAGGCAGTAACTGGATTTAAAAAGTTTCAATAGATTAGTGATCTTCTTCTTTTTCTTTTCGTGTCGATGTACTCCAACTCAATTTTATCTGACCAGTATTTGGCAACCTCTACGGCTCTGTTATTGGCCTCGTATAGATCCTGAAAACTGCAGGTAGTTGTGCAGTATGGACAGCATAGCAAATGACGCATGTCCTGTGCAGCGGCTCCACACTGGCACTATGTTAGAGATGGGTCGAGGAAGCCCCATTTGGCCAAATTATTTTTACAGCGGCCAACCTCAGTGCGTAGTCGGTTAAGAGATTTCCGATTGATTAGTGATATCAAGATATGATGAACAAGATTTCAAAATTCGATTTCAATGTTTGGCCTGTTGGTTTAGTGGTTAGTGGCCCTGACTGCTATGCCGGAGGTCGTGGGTTCCATTCCCACCCAGGACAAATGTTTAAGTTTTTGAAAAAAAATTCGTGATTCAGAATCTTGATTAAATTTACGAGGCTTCTATTATTATGATTTCTTGTCTTTTTGAATTTTTGAGCAAATTATGAAGTGTCAAAGTTCATGCAAAATAGCAGATTTTCGGAGGTCTTTACTGGATTAGTTTTACACAAATTTATAAATTGATTTCAATAGAAGCCTAGATAATATCCACAAGATAATGTGTTTCCAAAATATCTAATGAAAGATTTGTAATTTATTTATTTATTTATTTAGTACAGCAAAATAGCCATCAACACTAAAATACGTTAATCCTTTCATTCTGTTTTCTCACAGAACTGCAAACTTTTTAATAATATTGTCTTCCATTCATCAGCAAACAAATCCTATCCAGGGTTGTTTTTCATAACGTCATAATCGCGTAAGAGCGGTTGTTTGAAAAACAGTGAAAATGTATGTCAAGTTGCATCCCTTTAAGATCGAAATATACGACGTCGAGTTGCTAGCCTGTTGGTTTTCTATCGTTTACATTTCGGGGAGTGTGCACTGGAATTGCACAATTTAATTCCGCCAAGCTCGTTCGATTATCGGACCACTAGACGTACGGCGTTTCGCCACCCGTACATGGTGGACATCCCGCCCATACGTACAAATCGTTTTAGGGACACATTTATTGTACGTACAGCTAAGGAGTAGAATTCCCTGCTGGAAGCTGTGTTTCCTCATAGTTACAACCTCCCCTAGGTTCTTTAAGTCAAGAGTGTATAGGTTACTTCTTAGCAAGCGTGCTCCATCGTAGACCACATCATCGCTTACCGTCAGGTGAGATAGTGGTCCAACGTGTGCCTATCTACATTAATGAAAAAAAAAAACTTCCAGTTCTGCTGCCACCAATTCTATAAGAATCGTGAACATGAAATCATGTCCAGCTACTGACATTGTACATTGACCGTCACGAGCCGATCGATAGGCGGCAAGCGACACAACCGTGGTGTGTTTTATTCAATACCATCGATTGTCAATGTCTTGGTAATGAGTCTAATGATGGCACTTTATCTGTATTCTTTAGACAATGGAAATATCTCGGAGAGGTTAAAGAAAAGTGTAAAGAAAGAAAGTTTACGACTGTGCGAATACGCACGTTCACTAAAAATACTTGTATTGACTGTCTAAACCTGACCGCTCGAATACTTACATACTAAGGATGTGACGGAAGTGGTTATATTGGAACCGAAGTTTTTAAAGGTTTATCGTAATCGGAACTGGAATCAGAACCGGAATCGGAACTGGAATCAGAACCGGAATCGGAACTGAAACGGGAATCGGAACCGAAATCAGAGGCCGAGGCAGAGGCAGAGGCAGAAACATCAAATGAAATACGAGTAAAACTAATCAAAAACTCGGTTATGTATAAACTAGCTTCTGCCAGCGGCTTCGCCCGCGTGTAAGCAGATTTCTCCGTACAAAATTTTGACCCCGTTTCATTATTTTAGAATGTAAATTTTGGAAAATCCTCTCTTAGTGCTCGCTTACGCCATAAAAGGAAACTTTGTGAAAAATTTCACGCTCTTAGTCCCAGTCGTTTCGGCTGTGCGTTGACATGTCATTCAGTCAGTTTCTCCTATTATATATAGATAATAAAAAGCGAATTCACATATGGAACAATACAACAAGTGAAACAGTATTCGGAAGAAAGCACGGGTGGAGAGATGTTCCTCGCGCGACTAGTAAAAACTTGTTTGTACCTCCATCCGATATAAGTTCCGATTAAAATTTATCGGTACTGAAATCGGAATTGGAGGTGCAAAAATAATCGGAAGTTCAGAATCGGAACCGAACCTCCGTACCTTTTCTATCACATACATTAGAAACCCATAGACGCATATTAAAGTGAGGCGTGCCCAAACGCTACCGACGACGTTAAAAAAATGGTGAAGGAGAATGCTCCTACATAATAATGATAGGCGGTACCTATCACTTTAATTTTTGTTCTCCTTTCTTAATTATATATTTTTTATATCTATTAGTATATATACTATTTGGTATTGAATTTAACTAGTTAAGTATTATATATTTTTATTGTATTATTTTATAGTCTTTCGTTCATTTCATCCAAAGATTGTCTGTGAGAAATTGCCCTTTGCGACAAGACCACCCAAAATCCAACGTTTTCTTAGTGGTTGAAACTCATCAAATACTGCTAAATGACACTCTGGCTCAAGTGAGAAGGAGTTTCAGACTTTTACTGGAAAGAAACACCTCCTTCAGTTACCCTTTACGTTCCAGGGTCGTAGTTATCTCGCAGCCCAGGGTTATGAGCCCTGGCAGGCATCGTCCCTAGCGGCCACCGTCAGTTAGACTTGGTAACCTCTTCGGTATGGGCACGCAACAGTTTTCTCCCATTTTGTTCTTCAACACTGTGGAGAGTTAATGTTGTAATTTTTCGAATATATATTTTTTTAATGATATAAACTAGTACTTGACTGCGTTCCCACCTGATGATAAGCAGTGATGCAATCGTTGGTGGTCAAGCGCACTAGTTTATTAAGAGCCTATTCGCTCTAGCCTTGAAGACACCTAAATAATAACCGGACGGGAAAAACGCAGCAGGAAAATTGTTCCTAACCCTTCGATGTACGTGGTATAACGACGCGGCGACGAGGCGGTGAATAAGTACTTCACTACTTGCCACACGTTGTCCAATGATAGAAAGTTGATGGCGGAATCAAATCATGTGATTCTCGCGAACACTCTCATAAATGCATCCTGCCAGCCAGCCTTTTGGTATTTCACCAAACGGCTGGCTACACCACGCTTGTGTTCCAGGCTTTGTAGATTTATTTACGCATATCCATTTTATTAAAAAAAAATAAAGTGAAAAAAAAAAAAAATTACGTTGAAATCGAAAAGTCATTATACCTACGTTATCCAGAAACATTGACACACACACACAAATATGCATTCTGACTCAGCTATTTGTAAAACAGAGTTCGTAGTAAAAGTTAATTTCCTAACATCAATGAAAATAATGACTATTTATAGTAGGATTGATACTTAATAATGCAACGGTAGGAAAATACTACTTCGATTGATGAAACTTTTCAAACATTGGCAATTTAATTAATAACGCTATATTATTATGTCACCATTAATACTATTGTTACCTTTGTATAGTGTTTCTGACTAGTGCATAAAGTTTTAATAATGAATTATGTTAAGTCTTCATTTATTTTCTGACGCGTCACTGCAAAAGGACACTAGATACTTTATTTTACACGTTGTAGATACAACGTGTAAAATAAAGTTATATCAATTACAATTGTACAACATAATAATTTATTAAAAAATCAGTACTTATTACACTAAAAAAAAATATGTATTTCGCAGTGGTTAAGCGCGAGTTAAGTTTTTTTTTTAAATTGATAATTTATAAAAAAAACTTGACACTGGCCAAGAGCACAAACCATTCGAAAATTCAAACTGTCAATTTCAAAATGAAAACCAACGCCGCCGCCACCTTCACTACACTACTGCCCCGTCTCAATAACTTTTCGGAATGCAACATGTTTATGTTTTTTTTGTTTTTTTGGTAGGAAAATCATTCAATGACTTCCCGCGCTCTTGGGTGGAGCGAGAGAATGTGTCAGACTTTTACTGACTAAAAGTCGATTCTTCCTTTCAAAAGCAGACCCTTGGCCCCAGTAGGCTTCGACCCTGCTGGGCCCCCTACAGTTTGCTGTCATCTCCTTGAGGCGCGCGTGGAACAGTATGCGCCGTCGACGACTTGGGCACGGCCCGGACGTTTACCTGACGGTCGGACGGCGAGCTATCCATTGCTCGCCGTCCGCAAGTCCGTTCCTACGGTGGCCGGAAATCGGGATCGGGATCCCGGCGGCTGACGCGTGAGGGCCGCTCCCTCGCGTGTGCACGTGCGGCCTCCTCCTTTGCTAACATTACGGCTTCGCAGAAGACGACCGCCTGCGAGTCCTCCTCGCTTCGGACCATGGCCTGTACCAAGGCCCGGCGCGAGTGATCGTTGCCACCGATCTCCCCTACGAGGAAACGTCAGTGTTTTGCCCAAGCAGGGCACACCTCTACCGTGTGCTCCACCGTGTCCTAACATTTTTATGTTAGGGGTGAACTTAATGGTACATGTTGGTAAAAATATTTTATAAGCGCGGAATGACTTGGCACAAAATAACAATTGGTCACAAACTCGTGCATGACGTTTCATGCATAACTTATTCATCAGCCGTTTTAAAGCTTTTACCACGGGTCTAATACTGCAGTATTTTTTTTAATGATAATAATATGAAGTATTAGTGCTTGACTGCAATCTCACCTGATGGTAAGCAGTGATGCAATCGTTGATGGTGAATGGCACTACTTTATTAAGAGCCTATTCAATCTAGCCTTGAAGACACCTAAGTTACAAACGGTCGGGAAGACCGCTGCAGGCAAATTGTTCCAATCATTTGATGTACGCGGTATAAACGACAAGGCGAAACGCTTGGAAATCAGAAACGTTTATTTCAAATAGACCAATTACAGGCACTTTTGAATTGCTAAAACGACGATCAGTCAAAAAAAAAAAAAGTGAAGCTAAATTAAGGCTAAATTGCACGTTCCAAAGCGTAGATCTCTATGAAGAAGAACGTGTAAGAAACTTCATGGACACTCTTTTAAATCATATTATGAGTTACATAAATCTTGGTTACATATTTCTTGTCGCTTCTAAAATGTGAGCACAATGTAGATAAGTCATAATAATATGCAAAAAAAAACTAATTTATAAATAGACATTGAATTAAGCTACTGGCAACTAAGAGATGGCCAGTCTCTTTGTCCGGTCCGTAAAAGTGTTAACAACGTAAAGGTGGACACTCGTTGTACGTCGGGTTGTCCAATGATAGAAAGTTGATGGCGGAATCAAGTCATAGAATTCCTGCGTTCACTCTACAAACTGCAACTTGTAAAATAGGTACCGAAAGGCCAGCTACCCTACGCCTATGCTCCAGGCTATGTAGATTGGTGTTGTGACATTATCTTTTCATCTGAATTATATCAATTACTGGATAAAAATCTCTTCTATAGATTTCCATAACAGCTACCATTGACCAATGACGATTTTCATCAGAGCCTCAGACCAAAGTGAGATTTTCAGCGATAAACCTGTCAAAAAGTCGACTTATTGAATCAAGAACCGATACTTTGCTAGCAAAATGTCACGTGGTCAAGGTTAGACGTTTTTAACCGACTTCAAAAAAGGTGGAGGTACCTAATTCATCGAAATCTTTTACACATTTCTTATCCATTGTTTGTGTAGGTTCCTCGATTTATTAAAAGATGGACCTGGAGCGATTTGGAATATTCTTTTTTTTCTTTTGAATGTATATTAAATTCCAGGTGGTCATCAGGTGAGGATCTGATGATGGATGGGAAATCGAGGGAACTTTTAAAATTTTATAGGCACACTGCTTGTAATAGATAACCGTTAGAAGTGTGCCTATAAAACATTACTTCTTCACTTCGGGAATCGGTATTAAATAACGAAGAAACAAAACCAGTTTTTAGGGGTTTCTGATACTCATTACAAGAGTTACAATTATTTTGTCCACCAGTATATATTTTTTATGAATATTTTATTTTGCAGATTAATCCATTATGAAACAGAATTAATTCCTAGTGTGGAGGAACGTTTTTTTTTAATGACAAGTAGAAAGATTTAACTACTCCATATTTCTTTTAATACCTTTTTACGTACCCAAGTTAAAATTTTCAGTTAGACTTTTCGAGTTCCTTAATAAAATTTGAAAAAGATGTAGAAATTGTGCATCCGCTTTATTTTTGGCCTCCGTAAATACGACCACGTGTCGGAGTTTCGGACCAGATTAAGGTGGCTGCCGATTCAGCGTCCACGAGATACACATATACTATCTCTTCTCTACACTATCCTGCATAATCCTAAAGCTCCTCAATACCTTCGTGAACGCATTATTGACATAATATTAACATATATTAGTATGCATTAGTATTTATATTATAATTATATATTTGATATATGTAAGGTTTATAATGTGCACTGGATCCTACCCTCGTATGTGTTCTCTCTCTCTGTAACTCAAAGATTTGCTGGAAGAATACTCATTGTTGAGTTAAGCTCGCCTTTGTACATAAACTGTATGTGTAAAGAATTAAGAATGATATCAAACTATGCGTGCGATTACGGCCAGTTTTAAATTTTTAATCAATATTGACCTTCTTAAAACACAAACTAGCCACCATTCCTAAATCAATAACTCGTTAGGCACATATTCAAAAGATACTTAAAACACAAGGGATTCCTGAAACCACTAGGGGCAGGTAACCGGCGATTTTCTCATTACAAATGCAAATAGCCGTTGTATAATAACCTACAATTTGGATAATACCCGCCTTGTGAGACCAGCTTCGAGTCCTTCTGAACTAACACTAAAATGCTGTTATGACGAGTGAACAAGCGATTATCTATTTAATAATACAATGTGTCGTTTGAAATATTGATTTGTTTTTTTTTTTTTATTGAAACTTGTTTCTGCCAGTGGCCTCGCCCGCTTGAAAGTAGATTTCTTCATACAAACTTTGGACCCCTGTTTCATCCCCTTAGGGGGTTTTTTTTTCCGGGTGGGGAAATCATCTAATGACAACCCCCGCTCTTGGGCGGAGCGAGAGATAGTGTCAGACTTTTACTGACTAAAAACCCACTCCTGTTCCTTCTTTGCCATTTTTTTTTCCGGGGCCCCTGGGGTCACTTTCGCGTCACCCATGGCCCCAGTAGGCTTCGACCCTGTTGGGCCCCTACGGTTGCTGACATCTCCTTGAGGCGCGCGTGGAACACTACGCGCCGTCGACGACTTGGGCTCGGTCCGGACGAGCCCTCACGAGAACACGGCGGTGCTCTGCCCAAGCGGGGCACACCTCTACCGTGTGCTCCACCGTGTCCTCCGGGCGGATCCCCTTAGGGGGTGAATATAAAAAAAAAAAAAATCTTCTCTATCTTAGTGCTCGCCTACGTCATAAAAGGAAGCTTTGTGCAAAACTTCACGCTCCTAGTCCTAGTAGTTTCAGCTGTGCGTTGATATGTCAGTTAGTCAGTTTCTCCTTTTATATAAATAATATATATTTATGATATGCCTTTTCGCCTTAAAATTTATTCGACGATTTATTTTAAGTGAATTAGGTAGAAACTTACCAACTCTTTTTTTTTACTTTATTTTAAGAGGTTTTTCGCTAGTGCGAATATGTCACTCTGTTGGTATACAAATTATAATAAATAAGGAATAAAATTTAAAAAAAAATACATTTAGGTTTTGGGATGGTTTTTCAGAGAGAACTATTTATTTTGTTTGATATTTGATAAATTAATATTGTTCGCGCCAATTTGTGTTCTGAGCGATTGATTTCCGTCACATCTCATTAAAATTTTTGATTATATAGCTTTTACGCTTTTTCTAAAACGCGTAAAAAAGGAAAAAGAGAATCGTGGCCCATGAGGGGATCGAACCCGCGACCTTCGCGTTATTAGCACGACGCTCTAACCAACTGAGCTAATGGGCCGATGCAAAACCTATCGAAATATCTGTGTACTTGCCAAATTCTACATAATTATACGTGCAGAATGCATAATCTGTGTGATTACGTCATTTGTTTATTATAGAGAAGATGCGATATGTACGGTAGAGACATTGTTGGAAGTAGTCCAACATTCATAATATTCGTTGTTATAGTTGTTTGTAGACTAACTGAACTATTAATATATAGACTATTCTGATTCAGGTAATTATCTTAGTAAATAATTACACTAATATTGTAAAAGTGAAAGTTTGCTAAGAGATACATAGCAAGATATCTTCAAAGTCAAAGTCAAAGCGTTTATTGCGAACTAATGTTTACAATGTTGTTATAATATTATGTCAGTACTTTTGACTTAGCAGCCTTTTACAAGCGTTGCAATTTTAATTTATCCTAATTAACATACAATAGACATTATTATTATTTAATCATTATATTATCAATTTATTTGAGTAATTACAGTTATGTCAAAAAAAAAACATGTTAATAATAATGAATTTTATATAATTTCTTCTTGCTATTTATCTCACAAATCTTTAAAATATAATTTTAAAAAAGTTCTGGTCTGGATACGGCTATAAGTATGTTATTATTTCGGGTTGACGATAAAAAATTAATAAAAATATCTGACATAAACCTATTTCTTATACACAAATATAATAAAATAATATGCAAACATAATTTTATATGAATAATTTAATAATAATGACGACAAAAGATAAACAAACATACCTGACATAATTTACTCATACTTATATACAGACATAATTATTTTAATGAGGTAAAAGCGTAATTAAAGGCATCACATTAGATCTACAATTCTATTGAATTCCGTGAATTACCACTTAGTCCTCTTTCTCTCTCCTAACTTTGCTGTGCCCGACAGGGTCCATATTGATCCACTAGCTTCTGCCCGCGGCTTCGCTCGCGTAAACGTAGGTTTCTCCATACATAATTTGGACCCCCACTTCATCCTCTTAGGGAGTGAATTTTGGAAAATCCTTTCTTCCGAATCCGAAACCTTGTGCAAAAATCCCAGTAGTTTCGGCTGTGCGTTGATATGTCAGTCAGTCAGTTTCCCCTTTTATATGTATATATAGATGACAATTTTCAACACCATCTATGTATACATATGGATTGCAATAAAGTATTGAGTAGTTTCGGTTAAAATTTTAAAATAATAAAAGTTAAATACAGTTAACAAGATTTGACTTTTATTTCTAATCTAGATTATCATTTGTTTGACCGGGCATAACAAACAAAAACCTGTCGTAACCTGTCATTTAGACTCCGCCTTAATCCGAAACTTTTGTATCGGTTTCGGATACGGTTATGAATATTTTTTCAATACACTTACTCGAAAACCCGCTTTTATCCCCCCGCTTTTAGGCACGCAATAGACTGCTTTCCGCACTAGTGCAGAAATAGCGCGTGCTCTCCCCCACCACAATGTTATTACATTTATCGTATCAGACTGGGCGCGCGTCAACCTCCACAAGTCGCCATGCAAACCGTTATTTATTTCTTCGTAAGTGTATCGAAAAAAGTCGTTTGAGACACGTGCAAATTTGTCAGTGTAGCCCTCGGCTCCATAACACACTCGCCTATGGCTCGTGTGAATTCCGCCTCGGTCGCAATGACAAACTTTCTGCACTTGTATCAAAATGTACTATTTTATAACGGATATCCGTTAGTGTCACACCGGAATGGCAGCGACGCGGCGAGCACTTTCAGTGTGAAATTTAAACTTTATCTAAATACTTAAAAGACCAGTATCGCTTGAAAAACATGAAAATATCGCGAAGCGGCCCGCGGTGTCGAGAACGACCGCGTTTTGTCCGTAGTTCTAACCTAGCCAGCCGCTGTCTGCCGCTGCCGTTCCGGGTTCAAACCCAGCCAGGCGAATTACTTTATGTAATTTATTTCATCACCACTGCTCTCAAAACGGTGAAAGAAAACATCGTGCGGAAACCGGCATGTCCTAGAACTAAAAATTTCGAAGACATGTGACATTCACCAATCCGCACTGGGCCCACGTGGATTACGGCCTATTCCCTCTTCTAGAGAGAAGAGGCGTGAGTCCCAGCAGTGGGAACATTAAAAGATTGATTATGCTATGCTAGGTATACTGTATATAAACAAGATATTTTAAGATATGATGTGGAATATCGTGAATACGATTTCGTAGTCTAGTGTTTATCGCGTTACGCTTTGTGATAGCTAAGTATTTACTAACTGCGATTACATTTTGATCGATTAATTTGATAAAACATAATCTGAGAAGGATATTTATTATTTATGCTAATAGAACGTTTGAAAGATTTACCGAGGCCCAAGAACGCAAACGGTAAATGAAGGAATATATGTGGGTTTTAGTCAGTAAAAATCTGACACGCCCGCTCCACTCTAGAGCGCGAGAAGTCTCGGGAAAAGTGTTAGTCATATCTTATATAATACGTTTGTTGTTAACTCATAAAACAATCCTCTGAAGTTCTGGAAAATAAGGTAAAATCGAAATCACTAAAGACAAAATCGATCAAACTCCAAATGAATGGCTACGGATCCATTTTCAATCATCTAAGTAGAACGTATGCGTCATGCATACGTCAACCAAAATGTTATGAATGTTAAAGAGTCCATTGTAATCATCGTAGAGTAGGTAAACAAAAACGATAAACAACATGTATAGTAAACGGATTAATACTTTCAGTGTCATGAACCTAGCGTATAGATCTTAGATACAATAATTGAAAAATCAAAAAAATCTAAGTTTGTTTTTTTTTAATTGATATAAACTAGTGCTTGACTGCGATCCAGTAAGCAGTGATGCAATCGTTGATGGTGAAGCGCACTAGTTTATTATGGCAGCTCCACATTAGTGCCACATTCACGGGACGCTCACAATCGTTCGTAAACCTGCAATAACTTTGTTTGCTGTGGCAACATATGACTATTTAGATGTTCTAAACAAGAAAGTTATTAGGAAGCGGTAAGAAAAAAGATGGTGGATGACTGAAATACATCGTAACCGATCAAAGTATGTTTGCTGGTGTAGTGAATTTTGGAATTGATTTAGTATTTATTATTATTATTTAGTTTCACGGCACCAATGTGGAACCGCTATATTATATACTCGAACGGGAAGATGGGCAGCAAGCAAATTGTTTCATCTCTTAGCTGTTGTTGCTATTTTTATACCTATATTTAGTTTTTATTTTTGCTTTATTTACTTTATTCTCACATAATAGCGACAAGAAACATGTAACAGAGATATTTGTAATTACAAAACATGATTGAAAAGAGTGTCCATTGAGTTTCTTGCACATTCTTCTCCATAGAGATCTACGCTTTGGAATGTGCAATTAGCATCATGACTGACTTCTTGACATTTCAAAAGTCTGCCTGTAAATGGTTTATTTGAAATAAAATGCTTTGAATCTTTGAATATTTGTTCCAGTGTTGAGTTTAGGCATTTTGTTTTATATCTGTGGGGCCATTCCTAAGCAATTTTTATGAAATACGGTTTTTTTTTTATGTGATCTTTATAAATGCCTATGTACCGCGCAGTTAAGAGTTCCTAACAGGTAAAGGTTATTCTTAACAAATTATTATACCTATGTTCTTACCGAAAGTATGAATGATCTAAATAGTAGAAAGTAGACGGTTGAATATTGCCCCACAACGCAAAATAGTTTCCACATAAAGCGCTTAGTGCTAAAAGCTTTCTATGACTGTGCGTAATCTATATATATAAAAGGAGAAACTGACTGACTGACATATCAACGCACAGCCGAAAGTATTGGGTCTAGGAACGTGAAATTTTGCACAAGTTTTCTTTTTATTACGTAGGCAATCACTAAGAGAGAACTTTCTAAAATGTATCCACTAAGGGAATAAAACGGGGGTCTAAAGTTTGTATGGAGATACTTACTTTTACGCGGGCGAAGCCGCTGGCAGAAGCTAGTCTTTATATATAAAATGGGAAACTGACTGACTGACATATCAACGCACAGCCGAAACTACAAGGCCTAGAAGCGTGAAATTTTGCGCGAGGTTTCCTTTTATGACGTAGGCGAGCACTAAGAGAGGGTTTTCCAAAATTCACTCCCTATGTGGTTGAAACGGGTGTACAAAGTTTGTATGGAGAAACCTATTTTCCCGCGAGCGAAGCTGCTGGCAAAAGCTAGTTTTATCATAACTAGGTAGAGTATCAATGAATTTGATGATTAGAATGTTAGTCGCTTTTTAAAAGATCAATATAATAACTGAATGCTACACTTTACATTCAGATGCCAATCGTACATTTTAATATTTGGCATCTGCAAAACATGCGTGGAACGTGAAGTTTTGCACGCTTAAACGCAGCGAGTTGCAAATCCGGAATTCGAATATGTGGTTGCATAATGCCGATAACGGGTAGTTGACAGCATTTTTTAGGGTACCGTACCTCAAAAAGAAAAAACGGAACCCTTATAGGATCACTTTGTTGTCCATCCGTATGTCCGTCTGTAAAGACCCTTTATATTGGGAACGCGTGGAGGTATCGAGTTGAAATTAAAACTATAAACTCAGGTTTGCGGTCCCTTGAAACTGTGAAAAAAATCAAACTTCTGATTTAACGAAAAAAAAATACGGCTGTTTATATCGCCAAAAACGTACATTTCGTCCCTCTCAAGGGAATCATAATTAATAGGGTATTTCCCGTTGACCTTGAATCCTGAAATTTGGCATGCAGCAAAGTCTCATAGCACAAATAAAAAAAAAACTTTTTTTGCGGTTCGGAAAAATCTTCGTAATTCAATTCGGGAATTGAACTCTTTACATGGGTAAGTTTGTACGGAACCCTCAGTGTGCAAGTCCGACTCGCACTTGCCCAGTATTTTTATTATTTTTGTATCAAAAAGTAACTTCATACAAAATTACAAATAGAAATAATTTATCAAATCCGTTCAATATTGAGTAGGTAACTTAGAAACAGAATACGAATGCACATACTGCGATGTTACCAGTTACGTGCGTACAAAAAAAACTTTTACAAAATAAAATACTTCAAAGTAAAAAAAACACTGAAAAATGCAAAATAACCTTAATTTCGGAAGTCGGTGTTTCTATAATAGTTTTGTCTCTTCGTTATTTAACACCGACATCGACGTCTGTGTGTTTGTGCACGCTAATATCAGAAATGGTTAATTCGATTTAGATGCGGTTTTTATTAGTATATTGTAGTAAGTTTCACTTAACATTTAATGTTTATTTAAATTGACATAACAATTTAAAGAATCACGGCGAACATTTGTTAAGGTATTCTATCAATCGGACCATCAGTGTGTTTTATGTACAACGTTGAGTAGCAGAAACGGGGCATTCTGCTGTGGTTAGAAGAAAAACTTAGACCTGATTCTATCGATACTGTTATAAGTGCTGAATTTCCCGATAAGACCCAAGATTCCGTGTTATTCGATATTTTTAAGACTCATATGATTCACGGACCATGCGGCACGTTAAACAGAAATTCTCCCTGTATGCAAGAAGGTCGTTGCTCTAAAAGATACCTTCGGGCCCTTTCAGAACAAACGATATCAGGAAAAAATGGGTATCCATTATACCGTCAAAAGTCACCCCAACAAGGTGGTTTCACAGCTAAAATAAGATTACATGGCCAGGAAATAGATGTTGATAATAGATGGGTTGTACCTTATTCACCGGTACTATCACGAACCTTTCAAGATCATATCAATGTCGAGGCATGTAACAGTGTTGAATCCATCAAATATATTTGTAAATATGTGAATAAGGGCTCTGACTAAGCAACTGTGGGGTTCGCTAATAATGATAACGATGAAGTTACAAGGTTTCAGTCAGGCCGGTATATAAGGTCCTCTGAGGCAGTTTGGCGTATTTTAAGTTTTTCGATCCACGAGAGATATCCGCCCATCATCCACCTTGACTTTCATCTTGAAGGTGGACAAAGAATATATTTCAACCCTGATAATGTAACGGAGCGTTTGGACACCACTCTGCTCGCTTTCTTTAATCTTTGCGGAACAGACGCATTTGCTTAGACACGCTTATACAACGAAGTTCCATCGTATTATACCTATAATAAACAACACGGTATTTTTAACCGGAGAAGACGTGGAACAGCTGTAGTAGGTGAACCAGGTATTTTTAAAGATCATGTCATTGGTAGGTTCATCCAAATAACTCCGAATGCTTTTACCTGCGCCTACTGCTGCACGTTGTCCGAGGGCCTACTTCTTTTGCTGATCTCCGAAGGGTTGACAACATCGTACACCCTATATACCAAGCCGCTTGCCGGGCACGTCACTTGCTGGATGGGGATCAACATTGAGATGATGCTTTGTCAAAAGCAAGTATTAGCGAAAGTCCTCATCGGTTGCGACATTTGTTTGCAGTCATGCTGGTGTTCTGTACACTTTCTGACGCTGCACAGTTGTGGTATAAGTATCAGAACAAATTGGTTGAGGATTTTTTTAGGCACGTACAACTTAATGATAACAACCCAATTGAGGAGAGATTACGTGAAAGTCAATTGAATCGTTGTTTGTTGGCTATTCAAGATATAAGTAGTTACATCTATTGGGGGAAACCAACTATGATCTAATCGACCTGGCCGAAATTTTACAAACTGATGCCTCGAGACTAACTGATGAACAGCGTTTGATATTTGATTGGGTGTGCCGCAGCGTTGATAGTACTACTACTTTGGGAGAAATGCTATTTGTAGATGCACCCGGTGGAACGGGTTTTTTTTTTAAGGTGGAAAAATCATCTAATGACAAATCCCGCCTTGGGCGGAGCGAGAGATAGTGTCAGACTTTTACTGACTAAAAACCCACTCTTGTTCCTTCGTTGTCTTCGTCCCAGGGCCCCGGGTTTCGTTTTCACACCCATGGCCCCAGTAGGCTTCGACCCTGGTGGGCCCCTACGATTTGCTGACGTCACCCTGAGGCGCGCGTGGAACAATACGCGCCGTCGACGACTTGGGCTCGGTCCGGACAGTTACCGGACGGTCGGACGGCTAGCCACCCATTGCTCGCCGTCCGCAAGCCTGCGCCTACGGTGGCCGGAAATCGGGTTCGGAATTCCGGCGGCGGTTGGGGCGTGAGGACCGTTGCCGTTGCCTCACGCGATCGGCCGCCTCCTTTGCTAGCATTACTGCTTCGCAGAAGGAGGCGTCCGCCTGCCACTCCTCCTCGCTCCGGACCATGGCCTGTACCAAGGCCCAGCGCGAGAGATCGCCGCCGCCGATCGCCCCCACGAGGACACGGCGTTGCTCTTCCCAAGCGGGACACACCTCCACCGTGTGCTCCACCGTGTCCTCCGGGCGGTCCACACAGTGGCGACACCCGGGCGTCGCTTCCGCACGAATTCGGTGCAGGAACTTCCCGAACTTCCCGTGTTCGGTGAGAACCTGCGTCATACCGAAGGTGAGGACGCCGTGAGGTCTTTCCAACCACGCCTCAAAGAGGGGACTTATCGTCATAATTGTGGCGTGCCCAGCATAATTGTGGCGTGCCCAACCCGGTGGAACAGGTAAAACATTTCGTACGAAAGTTATTTTGGCGATTGTAGCCTTATTATATGGGATGAGTCCACAATGGCCCATCGAAAAGCAGTAGAAGCAGTAGACAGAACGTTGCGTGATGTTAAGCAAAATGATCAACCCATGGGTGGCATACTATGCTTTTTTATGGCGATTTTCCTCAGACTCTCCCTGTAATACCACGTGGAACAAGGGCTAATGAAGTTAGAGTCTGCCTAAAGAGTTCTCGACTGTGGCATTACATTATCCCTTTGCATTTGACATTAAATATGGGTGCGCAAATTGGAGGCAATGAAAATGCTCAAGAATTTTCAGATTTGCTACTTGAGATTGGTAACGGTGTGTATCCGCAGAAACAAGGAAAAAGTTGTTCTTAATGAAAACCTATGCAACATAGTTTCATCAATGCGAAACCTCATATCATTTGTGTATGGAAACGCAACGCAAATACCAACTTGCGAAAATTCCTGGCTTTGCGAAAGAGCTATTTTGACGCCACGAAACGACCAAGCAGCAACAAAAAACGCTGAAATTTTGAGCTATGGTCCGGGAGATTATGTTGAGTATATCTCCATTAACAGAGTCATGGAAGAAGGAGAATCTACAAGCTACCCAGTAGAATTTTTAGAATCCCTCAATGCTCCTGGACTACCAGCACATAAAATAAAATTAAAAGTAGGCGTACCCATGATGCTTCTTAGAAATTTAAGCTCCCCAAAACTTTGCAATGGCACCAGGTTAAAAGTGACCAATTTACAACGAAATCTGATAGAAGCAGAGATTATAACATGGTGTGGAAAAGGTGAAAGTGTTTTCATTCCTCGGATTCCTCTCATTCCAAACAATTTTCTATTTAGTTTTAAACGAGTCCAGTTTCCAGTCAGCCTATGTTTTGCGATGAGAATTAATAAACTCCAAAGTCAGACGCTGAAAGTTGTGGGAGTAGATCTAAGTATCAGCTGTTTCTCGCACGGTCAGTTGTATGTGGCTCTGTCACGGGTTAGCAATCCTAGGAGCCTGTATGCTTTCATCCCCGATGGCCATACGTCAAATATCATATACAGAGAAGCATTACAGTAAAGTAAATTTTTAGCTACCCAAACGACGTATATGTAATTCAAAATATGCTGCCCGAGAAGTCACTATTCCACGCGGACGAAGTTGCGGGCACAGCTAGTATAAAATATAATACAAAAATAAATAAGCACATTACTACCCAATTTTAAAATATAAGAAGCATGTCTGGATGGAGGATGGTTATGTGTAGGTACCTGTTCACCACCTCTAAACCCTAACCTTCGAAAAGCTTCCAAGCCTTGACCGACAAATGGTCTGATAGATAAGTAAATAAGACAATCGTTTTCGTCAAGGATAAGGAACCTACGGAAGGTTATGGCGCCAAGAGGCCACTGATTACACGGACATTGTAAACCTGAGCAGATATTTAGGGTTCAGTACCTCAAAAGGAAAAAACGGAACCCTTATTGGATCACTTTGTTGTCAGTCTGTCTGTCTGTCTGTCTGTCAAGACCCTTTATCTCGGAAACGCGTGGAGGTATCGATTTGAAATTAAAACCATACACTAAGATCTGCGGTCCCTTGAAGCTGTAAATAAATCGAACTACTAAGTTAACGGAAAAAAAAGTTTATGTTTATGTCGCAAAAAAGACCCTTTATCTCAGAAACGCATGGAGGCATCGAGTTGAAATTAAAACCGTTTATTTTTAGTTAACAGAAAAAAAAGATACGGCCGTTTAAGTCGCAAAAAACGTGCATTTCGACACTCTCAAAGGAATCAAAATTCATAGGGTACTTCCCGTTGACCCATAATCCTAAAATTTGGCATGAAGCAAGGACATATAGTTAAGATATAGGGATAAATCTGGAAAAAGAAAATTTGTTGTTACGTCACAAAAAAAAATGTTTTTTTGCGATTCGAAAAATCTTCGAGACCTCTTTCGGGAATTGAACTATTTACATACCTACTCGTATGTAGGTAAGTTTGTACGGAACCCTCAGTGGGCGAGTCCGACTCGCACTTGCCTAGTTTTTTTTTTTACATATTTTATTTTTTATTACTAGCCTCTACCAGTGGTTTTGCCTGCGTGACAGTCGAAAATCAAAGAGAACATACTTCTGAGATAAAAAATATATTATAGATGTGCTATTCCAGAGTGATGGTTTACCGGTGTGCCAAGTTTTATCCAAGTTCGTCCAGTTCGTGTTAGGACGAAAAGAGGTAACAGAGCGGAGGAGTATATTTTTTACATTCAATGTTTTCTCACCTAAAAAATCATTTCCGATGACTTGCGTAACCCTCAAGCAACAAATAACTGATGACTCACAATATTATTTCTCCTATTAACCTACAACACCCAATAAGAAGCCTTGCAACACCTACTACCATTAAGGACTTTGACCCTTTGATGCCACCTCAGTTTATAGAAAAATCAGAATTAACAGGAACCCCTTCAATGAAAATAACTTAAATCAAAATTCGTACGTAAAATCGTACCTACGGGGGTACGTTTTTACGTACGAATTCTTCGTTAAGTTTGAGTCGACCATTACAAAAACTAAGTTTAAGTTTAGTACTAAGAGTATTTCGTACCCTTATTGCAAAAACCAACTAAATGCACCAAGATTTTTGTATTATTATATTATAGAATTATTATTATATTCGATCAAATCTGTTGGTTATTTACTTTTTGCCGAAGCTATCTTTTTAAATAAGTGTCGTAGCTAATAATCGGTTTTGCCTGTAGATTCGTCTTGATGAGACGAATAGATTTAACTTGCGTAAAAAATTGCAGATAGTTGGTTTTTGCAATAAGGGTACGATTTGATAACTGAGTTTTTTATATTATAAAGTTTGGTTCTACTAGGTATTCCCTAAATGCCGTATTTGAACAATGACAAATTGTTTAACTTGTTTTTATAATGCGACAAGTGCAACCCTATTTTGTGTCCAGGCAATCTCTGTCCATTCCAGATTGCTTGGAAGAGATCGCAGAATGCGATATGGCCGCCAATTGTATTTTTATTAGTGTTGCAACCGAACTCCGCTTGTGCAGAAGTTCCGCAAGCTTTTTCACTTCCGTTTCCGCTTCTGCTTGCGCAACATTTATAACAGGACTCTAAACGGAAGAATACAGCGAAGAGCGCGCGGGGGGGGGTACACAAACGTGTCGCAACGAGTTTCTTTATTATATTTTTTTGGAGAAGAATTCTGCGTGTCACTGCGCATGTCGTTTTTAAAAAATAAAATTGTGCTTCGTGGTATTCATACATCCGCTTCCGCTTCCGTTACCGCTTCCGCATCCGCAAATATAACTTTTGACATCTGTTTCCGTTTCCGCTTCCGTTAAGGCACTTTCGCTGCATCACTCATTTTTATTTACAATAAAGTTTATATATAAATAATTGGAAAAATAAACAGACTTTACTAAATTGCGAAAATGAGCCGAAAATGCCACTTAGCCGAGAATCTCACAAGAAATTTTTGTATTTTTTTAATCAAAAAATCCGAAAACAAAACTCACTTAACAGAACCAACTGCCGCACAAGCTAATCATTTAGATAAAAAATACCTAAATAAAAAAAGGAATTTCCACTCACCGCTATCAGCATATTAGTCTGATCGAAGTAATCAGCCACGGGCATGACGTTCTTGTAGAAGTTGTTGAGCTCCATCCTCGCCAAGCTCAGCACCACATGGCCGAGCCGAGCTCCGTACTCGATCTGTCGCTCTAGCACCCGCTGGCGCCAGCTCACCAGGACCACGCCGTTTATGGTCTGTATCTAGGGTGGGGAAAAAAAAAGTTGTTTTGTTTGTAATATTGAGCTACAAGTTAAGGTAAACGCAGTGTTAAATAATAACACTGTGACATTGCAGTGGATAAAAGGACACAGGCGGCTCACTGGGCAACGACGCAGCTGATGAGCTAGCAAGGCGGGGGTCTGACACGGTGATCTTTGGACCGGAACAAATCGTGCCAATACCCTTTAGTCAGCTGCGTGGTTGGCCACGAGAGCACACAAATGCACAAGCGGAAAGGTGGTGGTCCCTGGTACCGGGCTGCAGGCAGACTAAATTAGCCATGCCAAGTTTAAATAGAACTCTAACCAGCAACCTTCTGCGACTGGACAGAGGCAGCCTGCGTCTGGTGGCAGGATCCATCACCGGGCACTGTTCCCTGAACAAACACTTTTTCACAATGAATAACACAGATAGCCCTCTGCGCAGAGGATTCATGGAGTCAGAAGAAACTGTCGCGCATGTGCTCCTCGAGTGCACAGCCGTCAGCGAGATAAGAAATCGGACCTTGGGAGCATCGAATTCACTGATGGACGCCCTGAGCAAACTGAAGAAACTCATTTGTTTCTGGAATGAGGTGGACTGGTTGGAGTAGAGGCTGCCATGGCCCATGCACAATGGTCCGATAAGGACTAAGTGCGGAAACCAGACCACAAATATAGAATATAAGGTAAACGCTTACAAGGAAAACCCCAAGAGAGATAGGCCGATAAGGTTCTGAGTACCAGCCACCGTAGACGAGCCCAAGTCGTTGACGGCTCGTAATGTTCCACGCGCGCCTCAAGTAGGGATGGTAGCAGGGCCGAAGCCTACTGGGGCCATGTGCCGACTTCTGAGAGGGTAGTCCGTACCGTGGTCTAGAGCCTAAAAGGCAACTGAAGGAACATAGGTGTGGTTTTTGTCAGTAAAAGTTTGACACGCTCTCCCACCCCGCCTCTGAGGCGGAGTGGAAGAGCGTGTCGTGTATAGTGCGAGATAAATCTTTAGATGATTACCAGAGGTCGGAATTAGGTAGAGTTATTGATATACTTGCATCAAAATGTTGATATTAATATGAATCTTCCCGGGATTTTTAATAAAAAATCCAGTGTCCAACATTATTACAAAAAAATATTAATAAAAACCTCAAAGATAGATAAGACAAATAAAACAAAGATAATTAACATACAATTTTTATTAGTATTTTTCATTGAAAAAGATCTCTCTACGTTAACTGAGGCGAGGTTAACTTTATACACTCCTCGCCATTAATGCCGGAAGATTTTTTTTCTACTATATTTTTGATAGTGTCAAAAAAAAATCTACTCTTTAAAATTAATCTCAGGATTTGAAGCATATCCACTGTATTCTTTCGCTGTATAAAATCGGTGTAAGTACTTAAATAACTCTGCCTAATTCCGACCTCTGATGATTACCCCTGTAAAAAAAAGATTCTCCTATCATCGTCATATTCCAGGAAATGGTCTACACAGGGGCGCCGGCTTTTAGAAAACCTCATGGGTGCTCATGCTCATTTGATGGACTCGAAAAAGTGGCGAAGTGTGAGAAGAGAAATGCACACTGATCGACTGACAAATAAATAAATGTCCTACTTACATACTTCGTACTTAATTACTAATTATGTTTGATAAAAATATAAAATGAAACCATTTTATAAAAATGAAACTAGTTTTTATTAACAAAAAATATTATACGTAACCTAAAAGTCGATTACTAATCTATTTCGTGATGTTTATTTCTCATGGGTGCTCGAGCCCCCGAGCACCCACGGAGTCGTCGCTCCTGGGTTTACGCGTCGGTCAAATCTTATCAAAATTCTTTCAACCGTTTGAACGTAAAGGAGAACAAGCAAAACATACAAAATTTCGGCTATACAAAATTAGTTTGATAATTTTTCACTCGGAAATAACTTTCAAAGTAAACATTATGTAATACTCTATTCTATCTAGCCTATTTTGTAAAAAAAAAACTTCTAGAGGTCTCAAGTTCATTGCCATCGCTTTCATGTGAAGTGAAATGATTATTTTCTTTCTTGATTCCAAATACCGCGTAGTTCTTCAATAGCCATGACATCAGAAGACAAATTAGGTGTTCCTAACAAAAGGCATGAAATTTATTTATAGATACAAGTATTATCTGTACTTTCAAAGCTAAACTCAACTTTTTTCACGCTGTCATGTTGCGCGGTATAATTATAAAGTACAGGCTATATGATTCACATTGCTGTCATAGGTTAGCTTTTGCCAGCTGCTTCGCTCGCTTGGAATTACAGCCCCCCTAGCCAAGTTACGATCGTTTCGTTCGCGTCGAACGCCTCGAGAAGGCTACGCCTCCGATTCCTTTGTTCTGACGTCACCTCAACGCTGCAGCGCAGTCACGTGGTCAGAACAAAGGAATTTGAGGCGTGGCCTACTCGAGGCGTTCGACGCAAACGAAACGATCGTAACTTGGCTAAAGGGGCTGTATTTCCCCCCATTACAATTAAAGACTACTAGCATCTGTGCCATCTGACAGCGGGTTCACCGGCGTGAAAGTATAAAACATATGTCTATGTCACTCAGTGTTAATTAGCATTATATAGGTGAAATAATTTTTAAAATAAGTTAATTAAAAAGCTTACATAATAAAAAAACCTTTTCTAATAAGTCTTTTGAGTATTTGAACTGATTAAAAATCTTTTTTTAAATAATATGTGATATAACTTTCATGCATGCAGCTTTTATTCTAGCCTTTTAAATTCTATTTTATAATGGTAATCTGTGAACAGCGCTGTGGGCTACATTACTATTTATGTTATCATGTTTTTAATATCGCACAATGTAGCTGTTTGTTGTTCCGAATCAATAAAATAAAATAAAGTAGTTTTTGAGTTTATTCATTACTAAATTTTCTGAAATTTACCAATAGGACAAAATTTTCTACACGAAGCACATACGTGAGTGTAAGTAAATAAATACGTCGGGACACGTCATTACGGTCACGTATTTATCAGTCGATAACTATTACCTGTGAACCACGACGGTAACACGCGACGATGCGAATGGGGGTGACAAATTAATAAATAATTAGGGGTTGCTTCCACCGCCCATTTACGTGCTGAACGGTTTCAATTTGATAACTGATAAGGATTGGCATGCCTTTATATCTGACAGGGTCCAATAAGTTAATTAAAAGGGAAGCTTTGGATTTCACGTGCTCTACCTATCCCATTTAGGGGTGAGAGATCATCAAATAAGTTCTTACGCTCTGGGCGAATTGAGAGGAAATGTCAGAATTTTACTGAAGATTCTGATTTGTAAAGGAACATGCGTGGGTTTTACCACGCATGTTCCTTTACAAATCAGAATCTTTAAAAATCAATGAAATAGGAACGCACAGGGAAACCCTATGCGTTCCAATTTCAGTGATTTTTCGTAAATTCGCTGTTTACAATTCCAATCCGGCTCGAAGGACCAAAATGTTAGGTAGTTTAAGGGACTCTTCAAGAAAACTCTAAAAATGCTGATTACTAGTCAAATGTGTGTTACATTGATTGAGAACAAAGAAGTAGATACATACCTAAATTTAACCTTACCTACCTTTTTCTTTTATCTCTACTTCAAACAGCTACGACGAACGACTACTTCAAATAATTCTTTAGCGATCTACCTACACCCGGTTGCCAAGTTATTAATTCGAAGTTGAACAATTATCAAACTCAACTTTAGCATGAGATAGTGGACTAACTTATCAAAGTGTAGAAAGAAAGAAAAGAAAAAAAGAAGACCATGAAACCAAGAAGAACCAAGAATTATGTAACTCATATTACGATATTATTTGATTGATACGGAAAAACTCATTGAAGTCGTTAAGTGATGTTACAAGGCTTAATTTTTATTTTATTTTTATCTTAATTATTATTTTTTGTTATCTTCTTCTTTATTTTTTCGGCCTAATTATTAAAAAAAAATGCACTAACATAGAAGACATACCTAATATGGAAATACCTACATATTATGCACCAACAGAATAGGATAATACCTTCTAAAACAGACTGCACTAATAAAACGGTGGACCGCCGACTACCCAAGATACGGGCAGTTCTCAGTTTGGGAGTCGTTGACTTACTTTTGGAACTAATCAGTGTAATGTAATGTTGTCTAGTCATTGTGTTTTGTGTACTTTTTGGAAGAATAAAGAAAAAAAAAAAAAAATGTATAAGAGTGTCCATGGAGTTTCTTCTCCATAGAAACCTACGCTTTGGAACGTGCAATTTAGCTTCAATTTAACTTCACTTTTTTTGACTGACCGATATTTTGACAATTCAAAAGTGCCTGTAATTGGTCTATTTAAAATAAACGTTTCTGATTTCTGTAAGATTATAGTTTAACTATATCTCAAGTTCAAATTATTAGTGTTGAAAACGGTTGAAGTCGGTTGAAGTCAAGACGTATGTTTTAGTAATTCTATTCATGAATATTTTGTTTTGTACTTAGTTTATTTTTTTGCAACATAAAACCTCCTCATGTAAGTGTTTATTTTTAGTATGGATATTTTTCATATCCTGTGTGATAATGATACATAAGAGTTAATTATGTAATATCTTCGTTCACATTTTTCATCATCACAAAGTCGAAAGAGTTAATAATTTTTCATCCAAAAATTCCATAAGCATAAGCATAATCAGCCTTTTTAAATGTTTCCTCTGCTGGGACTCAGGCCTCCTCTCTAGGAGAGGGAATGGGCCGTAATCCACCACACGGGTCCAGTGCGAGTTGGAGAATGTCACATGTCTTCGAATTTTAGGGTCAATGTTTTTCTCCACTGTTTTTAGAGCAGTGGTGATGAAATAAATTACACAAAGTAATGCGCCTGGCTGGGTTTGAACCCACGACCCACATCTCGTAAGTCGGGGCCGTTGCCACTCGGCCACCACTGCTCTCCAACAGTGAAGTCAGTGAAGTCTAAAAAGTTCAAAATATATGTAACACTCGAAAGACTAACGATGTGATGACTTGTATTTAGACGTTGCTGTGTCAAATTCGCAATATTATTTCTCATTATAGGAACCCGTAGCAGTCCTTGACATTAAAAGTTCCGGCTATCACACAAGCAGCGATATTGGCGATAGTTATCAACTAAGTGACATCACAATACTAAACACGGTTGGAAAAATATATACTTATATTTGTAATATTTTTTACTTTTTTTACGTGGGAATTAATTAATTACTTCACCCGCTCTGAGTGGAGCAGGACGGAGTGTCTTTTATTTATTTACTTTATTTTACTGAAAGCTTACAGACAAATAGAAAAAAATATATAAAGACTGTAAAATTATCATATTGCTCATTACAAGCCTCCACGCATATCAGGTCGTCTTGCAATGGATATGCATCAAACATGTCCCTTACAACTTTGTGAAGCATGGAGTAAGATATACGAATGATGGAAGCACTGTTTGAAATCTGCAATGAACAATACGAATAACAAAGGACCCAGAATGAAACCTTGAGGCAGTCCTGAAGGGACAGAACTCCAACCAGAGGTGTAACCTTGAAACACGACAGCCTATGTTCTGTTCTTGGAGGAGAACTATCGGTACAAGTCCCCGTGAATTTCGGCGAGAAACAGCTTTTTCAGCAGTCAGCAAACCGTAGGGGCCTATCAGGGTCGAAGCCTACTGGCGCCACGAAACCCGGGGCCCTGGAACGAAGTCAACGAAGGAACAAGAGGGGGGGTTTTTTAGTTAGTAAAAGTCTGACACTATCTCCTGCTCCGCCCAAGAGCGGGATTTGTCATTAGATGATTTTCCCACCTAAACCAAAAACACAAAACCACCACCACCACCTTTCACCTTTTTTTTTTTTAACATCACCTTTGTACTATTCTTCTGTTTCCTTCTTCTATTTATTATTGTGTATACATAAAAAAACATGCGATGATCTTACTGACTAAAACCAGTGTTCCTTCTATTGGCGTTTTTTGCGAGGCTTTTGGTAACTCATTCGAGGAATCCACAGCCCTGGCAGGCGTCCGCCTTAACTGGCTCTGTCAATTTTGGTGACATCTCCTTGAGGCCTGAGTTGCACACTTCTAAGTGGAACATTTTTAAGCTTTGACATCTCTAGTCAGACTAAGCTTAATCCATTTTCGATTCAGGGCAGCGAGATAGTTCGACAGAGTCACAACGGTCCTTGAACGAAAAGACCAACTGAAGGAGCAAGAGTGGGTTTTGGTCGGTAAAAGTCTGACAGTGTCTGTCGCTCCATCCAGAGCATAAGCATAAGCGTAATCAGCCTTTTTTAATGTTCCCACTGCTGGGAATCAGGCCTTCTCTCCCTAGGAGAAGGAATGGGCCGTACCAAAACAAACCGCACTGGGCCCGCTTCGATCCACCAAGCGGGTGTCCACAGTGCGGTTTGGTGGATGTCACATGTCTTCGAATTTTTGGTTCTATGGCATGCCGGTTTCCATACGATGTTTTCCTTCACCGTTTTGAGAGCAGAGGTGATGAAATGAATTACACAAAGTAATACGCCTGGCTGGGTTTGAACCAGCGACCTACAATTCGTAAGTACCACCGCCGTTCGTGGCCGTTATCACTCGGCCACCACTGCTCCTACCATCCAGAGCCGGAGAAATTATCTAATCTCCTTCTCTTCCTCATTTCCATTTAAAAAAAAAAAAACATTTCCGATGGCTTGCATAACCCACCAGCAACAAAGCCAATGACTCATAATTTTAATTCACCTAATTAACCTGTAACACAATACTCTATGTAAAGCCTTGCAACACCTTCCAGCACTAAGGACTTTGACCTTTCAGTGAGCACCCATATTGTAGTACAATTGTCGTCGTAACTCTGAATGGAACTGTTGTAAGTTAAGCCTTTAGGGGAGCGGCTTCATTAGGTGATAGGATCTAATGTGGCGACATGGTAACTACATAAGTGATAATGAGGGTCGATATTGTATAGAAGTGTTAGTCTTATCACTACTAACACAATTGGCCTCATCAGAAGGCTTACAGTCACCCAAAGGGCAATGGAAGGGGCTATGCTCGGAGTTTCCCTGCGTGATCGCATAAAGAATGAAGATATCCAGAACCAAGGTCGCCGACATATCCCGAAAAATCGTCAAACTAAAGTGGCAGTGGGCAGGGCACATTGCTCGTAGAACGGATGGCCGATGGGGCCGAAAGGTTCTAGAGTGGCGACTGCGCACCGGAAGACGCAGCGTTGGAAGGCCTCCCACAAGGTGGACCGACGACCTGGTGAGGGTCGCGGGAGTGCGTCGGATGCGAGAAGCACAGGATCGGTCGTTGTGGCGACGCTTGGGGGAGGCCTATGTCCAACAGTGGACGTCTTTCGGCTGAAATGATGATGATGATGATGATGTTAGTTTTATCTAAAACGGTAAATTGCCCCGGCATATGCATATGTATGGTGTGTATGGTATATTTTGCACCCATGCAAACATGGGTGCAAAATATATACTTAAAATTGCATTGTTTAACGCTCATTCTATTACTTAAAACTGCATCGAAATCCGTTTCGTACTAGTAAAGCGGAGAAACAGATAGAAAGACTAGATTTTGCCCACGCTTTTTTCCGCGTATATGTCGATTTTAGCGGCCGCAAAATCGAAATCGATTCTCGACAAAAAATCGGTTCTCAGTTCAGTAGTTTAACCGTGAAAGAGTAACAGACAGACAGAGTTACTTTCACATTTATAATATAGTATGGGTAACTGGTTTAGTTTCATTGTGTCCGAAAGTGTCCCCAGTTAAGGAAGATCTGAGGAAGCGGCCCTCACGCCCTAGCCACCGTAGGAGCGGGCCTACGGACGGCGAGCAATGGGTATTTTGCCGTCCAACCGTCCGATAACCGTCCGGACCGAGCCCAAGTCGTCGTCGGCGCGTACTGTTCCACGCGCGCCTCAAGGAGATGTCAGCAAACCGTAAGGGGCCCAACAGGGTCGAAGCCTACTGGGGCCAAGGGTCTGCTTCTGAAAGGAAGACTCAGCCTTGGTATGAAAGGCAATGAAGGAACAGGAGTGGGTTTTTAGTGAGTAAAAGTCTGACACAAAAGAACGGGGGATGTCATTGGATAATTTTCCAACCGAAAAGAAGATCTCCCCTTAAACTACTGACACGGCAGTATTCCCCATAATTCCCCGATGCCTGCTGGGGCTGCGCTCTGCAGGAACGTTTGAAAAGGATATCGTGGCCCTGGAACGCCAATGGTAAGTAAAAGAAACAGGTGGGTTTTACTCAGTAAAAGTCTGACACGCCCTCACCCTCCACCCTTGGAATTAGGATGGTAAAAGACGTTGGATGACTGCACCGGATACTCTCAACGATATTTTCAGCTTTATCTTGTGTTTTGAGATGGAGAACGATGTTCCCACAGGAATCAAACTTGTAAGGTTGTAGAGAGACGATATCCATCATATTATTATTATTCCGTTTATTCATTTAACATAACATATAAATTATATTTTTAAATATTCCAATAAAAAATAGTAGACCAAGGGTATCGAGAATAGAGTCCAAGCTAGGTCAAGGCTCCAGAGAGAGGAACCTCCTAACTATTATTATTATTATTTAGTATTTATTTTATATTCGTAGTCGTTTTCCGAAATCTTTACTGTGATTTCTAATAAACACGAAAATCAAAAGCTATCAGAACGATCGACGAAATAATTATCGACACAAAACATATGTATGGCGGCTGTCGATTTTATAAATTGTTACTTTGGCCGCTGGCTCGCCCTTGACATAAATATACCGATTTTTATCCTAGCTGTCTTCACTCTATCGATCGACGATATAGTTTAAATAAGCCTATTTTATCAAGATGGTGAACTAAATTGTGAGATCTGATAAATTTTTAAGTGATTTCAAAGTTTTTGTTTTCTTATTCTTCGCGATTTTGAATATAAATAATGCTGATGACTTCACTTACCTTATCAGAGTACTCTGCGACATCCCTCATGGAGCGAGGATAACCGGAGACCAGGTAAGTTTTAGCCGTTGGCGCCATCTTCATTTCCAGCATCAGCACCTCTGTCACCGTCGTACTGGACAGCGTGCCGAAGTCTTGCATGTCTGTTGAAGATGAGAAGAGTAAAAAGACAATTCTTGTAGTAAGTAGATGTGAAAAGATAACTTGATAGAATTCTGAAAAAGGAGATAGCCGTGGCTTTGAGATAAATTTCTAAAGGTCCATTGTTCATTAGATCCACACGACACCCGACCGCACCACCCGTCGCTCGGTGTCAATCAGTGAACGTCATCCACAAGTAGACGCTGCGTGATCAACGATCCACTCATAGACCTCGCGATGTTTACTTTAAGTTACGTACTATAGAACTATGTGTAATATTTCTCAGAAAAGAAACGTACATTTCATTATTTACAAATTGTACCTACAATACCAGCTAATCAAGGCTAGAGTGCAAATGCTTTTAATAAACTAGTGCGCGTCACCATCAACGATTGCATCACTGCTTACCATCAGGTGGGATCGCAATCAAGCACTAATTATAATAATATAATATTCCACAACTATCACACAACGCCGTCTAGTCTCAAGCTAAGCAGAGCTTGTGTTATGAGTACTAGACAACTGATAAACATACTTATATATTTTTAAATACATACATATTATAGATAAATTACACCCAGACACAGAACAAATGATCGTGCTCATCACACAAACATTTGTCCTGGGTGGGAATCGAACCCACGACCTCCGGTATAGCAGTCAGGGCCACTAACCACTAGACCAACAGGCCAGCTACTTAAATCAATATAAAAAAAAAACGGGTAAGTGCGAGTCGGACACGCGCACTAAGGGTTCCATACACACTTACCTATGAAAACTGTTCAATTACCGCATTAAGTTTCGAAGAGTTTTTCCGAATCGCAAAAAACTTTTTTTTTGTGACGTAATTACAAATTTACAGTTTTCAGATTTTCCCTATACTTGTACTATGAGACCTGAAAAAGAAGGAGATAGCCGTGGCTTCGAGATACATCTCTAAAGGTCCATGGTTCATTAGATCCACCTGACGCCTGAGCAGCACCACCTCGTCGCTCGGTGACAATCAGTGGTCCACAAGTAGACGCCGCGTGGTCAACGATCTTCTCATAGACCACACGACGTATACTTTAAGTTTCTTTTTATTCACGATACGACCAACCCGTTTAAAAGAAAAGGAAGGAAGGGAAGCAATGTGTATTGTCCTCACGCATGAACTACTGGTTCTGGCGCATACAGTTAGCTCAACTTATGCAGTGTACGATTGAATAAAACCTTTAGGCGTAAAACACAGATGAATGTCATCAGCCTTATAACATTCCTACTGATGGAACTCAGAACTCTAGGAAAGAAAATGGGCCGTAATCCACCACGTGGGGCTAGTAGCCCACAATATGTCTTCGAATTTATTATTCTAGGACATGCTGGTTTCTTCACCGCTTTGAGATATGAGTGGTGATTAAATACATTACGTACCGTGATTTTCTAAGTTTGAAACCATGGCGTACAATTCTTAAATCGGAGCCGTTGCCTGGGCCACCCCTGCTCACAATTACAAAAAGAAAGAAAAAAAAGCTTGTATTTAACGCACAGGAAAAACAGAATACAATAAAAATGTTAACTAGTCACATTAACTAACATAAAAAACAATGGCACCGGTTCTCTTGTACACCATAGTCTTATTTTAAACAATCGCTCACTTTTACTAATCGGTAAAACTAGAAAGAGATAGCAATAATTTGACACCAGCCCCCCTAGCCAAGTTACGATCGTTTCCTTTGCATCGAACGCCTCGAGTAGGCCACGCCTCCGATTCCTTTGTTCTGACGCCATCTCAACGCTCAGTCACGTGGTCAGAACAAAAGGAATAGGAGGCGTGGCCTACTCGAGGCGTTCGATGCAAATGAAACGAACGTAACTTGGCTAGGGGGGCTGTTAAATTAGTTTACGTGATACACTTGTTGGTCACCCAACTTAGTCGTGATTTCAGAATGTGTATTTAATAAAAAGTAAAAAGTGTATGCCAATCAAAATTCTGACTAATTTGACAGAAGTAAAATTCTTGCTATCTTTTTTATACGTTACTATTGTACTTTGCTATATGCCAAATTTCAGGATTCTGGGGCAACGGGAAGTACCCTATGAATTTACGATTTTTGCGACAAAGACTGACATACCTTTATTTCGTTAACTAGGAAGTTTGATTTTTTCACAGGTTCAATAACCGCAGACCTGAGTATATGGTTTTAATTTCAACTCAATACCTCGACGCCTCCGGAGATAAAGGTCTTGACAGACAGACAGAAGTAATCCTTTATGGGTTTCATATTTTTCCTTTTGAGGTACGGAACCCCAAAAAAACAAAAAAGAAGACGAGTGCCAGGCCAAAAAGGCCCAGGCAAGACAACATACACCAACATACCCGCTTTCCAATCCGACCAACAATAGCCATTGAGTTGTCAACAAGTCAGACTTTCATAACATTCGGCATAAATGGTGCAATGAGTATTGTTGATCCGTCAAAATATAGGCTGCTATTATGACCATCATTTCGATTGCTTGCTTTTTGTAGACGAACCTAAACTAACTTTCCAGGATGCACAGCCATATTATGCAGAATTTGTTAAAGTTTATAAAACAAATCATATATAATTCATTGTGCGTAAGTACAGCTAAGGAGTGGAATTCCCTGCCCGAGTCTGTGTTCCCTGATAGCTACAACCTGGGAATCTTTTAAGTCAAGAGTGAATAGGTTACTTCTAAGCAAGTGTACTCCATCGTCGACCACATCGTCGCTTTCCTTCAGGTGGGATAATAGTCAAACCCATCTAAGCGCGAGTTAAAATGTCAATCGAGAAAGGGATGAAGTTATACGCACTTAATAACTCCATTCCATTTGACTGGCCTGTTGGTCTAGTGGTTAGTGGCCCTGACTCCTATGTCGGAGGCCGTGGGTTCGATTCCCACCCAGGACAAATATTTGTGTGATGCACATGATCATCTGTTCTGTGTCTGGGTGTAATTTATTTATAATATGTATGTATTTAGAAATATATAAGTATGTTTAGCAGTTGTCTAGTACTCATAGCACAAGCTCTGCTTAGCTTGGGACTAGACGACGTTGTGTGATAGTTGTGGAATATTATTATTATTCCTTTAAGAATTCATTTTAGGTCGTCAAATGGATCAAGTTAAGAGCCCATGGTAGGATCTCTACAGGCCATAAAAATATTTGATCCGTGCGGGAATCGACCCCGCGATACGTAGCGCAGCAGACAATCGCTTCATCTACATCACAAACTATTTGTAATTAAAACTCTTCAAAATAAAAAATAAAACTGGGCAAGTGCGAGTCGGACTCGCGCCCTGTTGGTTCCGTACAAACTTACCTATGTAAAGAGTTCAATTCCTGATTGGAGTCTCGAAGTATTTTCGAAAACGCAAAAAAAAAATGTTTGTGACGTAAACACAAATTTTATGTTTTCTATTTAATTCTATGCTTGTGTTATAAGACCTTGCTTCATGCAAAATTTCAAGATTCTGGGTCAACGGGAAGTACTAGTAAAATTTTAGTTCACTTTAGTGTCGAAATATACGTTTTTTGCAACATAAACGGCTATATCTTTGTTTCTGTTAACTTAGAATTTTGATTTTATCACAGCTTCAAGGGACCGCAGATTTTAGTATACAGTTTTAACTTCGAGATAAAAGGTCTTGACAGACAGACAAACCGACGGATGGTCAACAAAGTGATCCTGTAAGGGTTCCGTTTTTTTCTTTTGAGGTACAAACCCTAAAAACGGCCAAGTGCGAGCCGGACTCGCTCATGAACAGTTCCGTAGCGTCCGTAGCAAAAAAAAAACACGTTAGTTATATGGGCGGCAACAGAAATACATCACCTATGATGTTTTTAGTTCAATTCATTAAAATTTACACTATTTACGTTTTAATTCCAAAAATTCGAAGACATGTGACATTCACCAACTCGCACTGGGCCCGCTTGGTGGGTTATGGCCCTTTCCCTCTCCTAGAGAGGAGGCCTGAGTCCCAGCAGCGGAAACATTAAAAAGGCTGATAATGTTAATAATGCACGTTTTAATTTGAAATGTAAAAAGACTGCAGGTTACTGAAAGTAAAGAGTGTTTCAGTGTTCCAATTGTTCGAAATGATGCATTTAAAACATTACTGCTGTTCCAATCTATCGGAACAGTAAAATGTTGCGGAACAGTGAATCGGTTCAGTAAAGTTACACACGCCTACGATGAAGTGGCAGCGTCGTGCCGTTCGTGTCTTTGCCGTATAAGTATTAGGGTCCCGTTTTTACCCTTTGGATGCAGGACCCTAAAAACTGCCCAATTATAAAATGACTTGTACAGTTTACCAAAAAAACAATGCAGTCCGAGTTAATAGCTGGTGGGCTATGAATAAATGATCACTAAGTCTTCATTCTCGTACAAACACATGCCATACACAAGGCGTTTGTGCTTGATTACTCTCTGACTCATTTTACAAACAAATACTGACGTACTGTAGAACTGTGTGTAATATTTCTCAGAAAACAAACGTACATTTCATTATTTACAATACCAGCTAATCAAGGCTAGAGTGAAAAGGCTCTTATTTTTTTTTATTAAATTGATACATTCATGCTAACATATTAACATACCAACACAAACCATAAATAGTAATAATAAATTAGTTCGCCTAACCATCAACGATTGCATCACTGCTTACCATGAGGTGGGATCGCAATCAAACACTAATTTAAATCAATTAAAAAATTGGCAATATTTCTGATAGTGTCATAAAAAAATTATGCTCTTTAAAACTAATCTCGGGATTTGAGGCATGTCCACTTTATTCTTTCGCTGTATGAAATCGATGTAAGTACATGTTTAACTCTACTTAATTCCGACCTCTGATTATCATGGGCGTTTGATGCATCGTGTGCCAAATTGAAATGGTCGATGGGAGGAGTCATCTGCTATCCTTTCAGACCCCTAAACACTTCTCACGGCCTGTGGCTTTTTTTCATCGAATTTTTATTGATGTATGAAAATTAGAGCCTTATATATTTTTAAAATTTGTATTTGAATGAAAAATTTGGGTCTTATTTCCATAAAACAATAAAAAGTCGATGAAAAAAAATTCACAGGGCATGAGAAGTGTTGAGGGATCTAAAAGGATAGCAGATGACCCCTCCCGTCGATCATTTCAATTTGGCACACGATGCACCAAACACTCTGTATATATGTATTACGTGTATTATACATTTGAGTACCTGGTTATATGAGGAGCATAGCCCTAGCTAAAGTCAATACACCATTATGTTTCAGACAATATAATCCCTATAATAAATATGGTTAAGTACGCTCTGAAAAACCGACCCAAAACCGAACCGTACTTTTTTTTTATTGTTTAGCTAACACTTATTTTTATTTAATTTTAGTTTTGTATACCTACAAAGTGGCATATTCGTACCAGCGAAAAAAATCTTTAAATACATATTTAAAAAAAATACTTTGTATGTATTGTAATAATACAATACAAATACATACAAAGTATTTATTGTATTAATAGTACTAACCCAAAACAATAGTCATCATCATCATCATTTCAGCCGAAAGACGTCCACTGTTGGACATAGGCCTCCTCCAAGTGTCGCCATAATGACCGATCCTGTGCGTCTCACATCCATTGGATTCCCGCGACCCTCACCAGATCATCGGGCTATCACACTGCGTCTTCCGGTACGTGGTCAACACTCCAGAACCTTTCGTCTCCATCGACCATCTGTCCTGCGAGCAATGTGCCCTGCCCACCGCCATTTAAGTTTGGTGATTCTTCGAGCTATGTCGGTAACCTTGGTCCTCCTGCGGATATCGTCCTTTCTGATGTGATCACGCAAGGAAACTCCGAGTAAATCCCTTTTCAAACAATAATAAACACACGCATTACGATAGCGCACGACGCTCTATGTGAGCAGGGCACATTACTCGTAGAACATATGGTAGATGAGGCTGAAAGGTTCTGGAGTGGCGACCTTCCCACAAGGTGGACCGATGACCTGGTGAGGGACGCGGGAATCCAAATGAATGCGAGATCCACAGGACCCGTCGTTATGGCGACGCTTGGGGGAGGTCAATGTCCAACAGCGGACGTTTTTCGGCTGAAATAATGGTGGAAATGTTCATATAGGTATGTTATAATAATGTATCCTGCTGCGTACACCCTAGCTACGCACCGTAGACCATTGCTACGCGCCGTAGACCATTGCTACGCGTCGTAGACCATTACTACGCGCCGCCGTAGAATCTCGCTACGCGTCGTAGCACGAAGCTTACGCGATGTAGCATTTTTGGAGATTACTTTTACGTAGCATAAAAGATTGTACTACGATTCCGTATTTTATTTATTTGACTATTTTATTTAAAATAACTGGGCAAGTGCGAGTCGGACTCGCACACTGAGGGTTCCGTACAAACCTACTTTTTTGTGACGTAACAACAAATTTACAGTTTTCAGATTTATTCCCCTAGCTGTGCTATAAGACCTTGCTTTATGCCAATTTTCAGGATTCTGGGTCAACGGGAAGTACCCTATGAATTTTGATTCCCTTGAGAGTGTTGAAATATACGTATTTTGCGACATTTGAGTTTTTCTCAGCTTCAAGGGATCGCGGAACAAAATATATGGTTTTAATTTCAACTCGATACCAGTTTATTTAACACACAATTAAAGAACGTCACAATCAGTTGCGTCACTTCATAATAGGTTTTATGTTAAACTGCAATATGCTTTTATTATAAATGTTCACAGTCACGATACCCATGAACTTGCGACTCTTTTACTGCATATGTAAATTTTATTTAATATTGTTAATTAGTGCCGGAAAAGGCGTAATATTATATACCTAAGTTACAATATAGCATAACATAGTCAGCCTTATAAACCACTGCTGAGACGACCGAATGTTACTGCTCTTGGAATTTCACTTGGTCTACCGCTAACATTTTGACGTTACGACGATCATTTTAGCTCATTATCGTCTAGACCCTTAATTCCTGAAGTGATCCAGGTAGACCCCAGGGGTCCACAGGAGACTTCACGGGAGTTTACGTTGACGTGTCAAAAAAATGGGGGTTCACGATTCGTATTATTCCACGATTTATCTTCTTTCGATAGTGAAGAACTAAAAAGTTTTTTTTTTTTTTAACTATCACACAACGCCGTCTATTCCCAAGCTAAGCAGAGCTTGTACATACATATTATAGATAAATTACACTCAGACACAGAACAAATGATCGTGCTCATCACACAAACATTTGTCCTGGGTGGGAATCGAACCCACGACCTCCGGCATAGCAGTCAGGGCAACCAACCACTAGACCAACAGGCCAGTCAGTTTGGCTTGACTTCATCTATCAATGTAGGCAGATAACATTTTAGGGGCGAGGTTATGTAATCCGAGGGGATTCAACTCTCGGATTCCATACATCCTAGACGTGCACTTCAAAGAGATGTCAGTAAAATGGGGGTTTGCAGGGCTGATGCCCGCTCGGACCACGGGGAATTTTCGTAAAGGAAACCCTGGTCCTAGAACGCAAAAGGCAACTGAAGGCCACAGTTGTAATGTACGAAATTGATGTAGATAACTTTTATTCATTAAAATTGTGTGTAACTTGATATATTACTTAGGCTTTGTTAGATCGCAATCGGTTGACTATATCGAAAGATATACTACATTCATTGACTGTTAGGCGGTACGAAGTTCGCCAGGTCAGCTAGTAGTTAATAAATAACTTCCTTTTTTCCATTCAATTTTTTTTTAATATACCTTTTGATCACTATCTTACCTTATGGTAAGCGATGATGCGGCCACGATAGAGCTCGCTTGCCTAGAAGTAACCTATTCACAGACCCTTACGTTGTAGCTATCAGAAAACACAGTCTCCGGCAGGGCATTCCAGTCCTTTGCTTTACTCATAATGAAAGTGAATACTACGTAGACTGCAGTTAACAAAATACTACGAAAATGAGGATACAGGACAGAAATGTAAACATTTATTTAAACATCAATGATTATCTGTTCCTAGGAAGCGCACTCAATTTCGTGACCAAGTTAACTATCAAGGCACGCCATAATAGTTAAATTGTTTAAAAGAAAAGGACGGATAAATAAACTGACAATCATCAATCTAAGAACTCATAAGTACCTTATGTGTACTACACTAGCTTCTACCAGCAGCTTCGCCTATTAAAAAGGTATGTTTCTCCATACGGACTTTGGACTCCCGTACAACATTAGTTTTAGTAAATGCGAAACAAATCACTTGTCTATTATTTTTATGTAAAGAATCTAAATACAAAATTTCATAACTATATCATGAAAAATCATAAAATTATATGCTTGTTATGTTACCTGGTTGGCCGCACAAATACATGGTCACCGAGCCATTCGGACGACTGAGGGGTTGTTTTACTCCCGCATCCAGCTGTGCGCTAGTGTCTAATGTCCGCTATAACCTGCCGTAACCTGTGTTGTACTTAGTGTCGGTGGTGTCCAACTTGTAACCTTTTTCAAATATTTTTGGAAAAAAATATAACATGATGTAAAAATTATTGGAATCGATTCAGTTACTGATTCTGAATAAACTATATTCAAGTTTCGCATATATTTAAAATATTGTTTTATAGAAAGAATTTATGTTTTGTATTGTCTACTTTTACGTTTGGTGAAGGGTGACTCCTAGCTCACCGTCCGATAAGGACCACACATGAGTCGAGGGCGCGTTGTGTTCCACGCGCATGTGTCTGTCGCAGAGCCTCTCCAGGGTTTTCAGTAGGAAGTAGGCAGTTTCAAGTAGGAATATCAGGCTTATGGGCCTGTATGCCTTGGGTTGTGTATGCTTAGCCAATTATGCCTCCTTTTGGAATGAAAATAACTTTCACCTCGCACAATGCAAGTGGTAGATACAGATTTGTATGCTATGCAAGCACGAAATCACCAGCAGCCACGGAACTAAGGAGTTTTCTTAGAAATAGTATGTAGTTGTCCTATGGAGACACCTGACCCGAATTCTCCTGGATGAAGTCGTTCGTCAATAGTTCCAAGAAGTTTTACACAATTTCCTTATTTCCTCCACCAAATCTTACTACTAGCAAAACAACAGGGCAATTTAATCTAACTCTGTAATACTTAATAATTATTTCTGCACATCTGTGCTCTGAAAGCGAGTCGTTTTTACGTTAACGCATCAAAAAATTTACCGCATTTGGCCCTCTGATTGGTTAAGAGCTTGGAGCGGGCCAATCAGAGCGCCGAACGTCAAAACTCGCACTAGACACTTAGAGCTCAACGCTTGTTTTCTGCATGCGATATTCTAAAATCAACTAGTACTACATCTAAAGCCTACTGACCACGGATTCCTAGCTTCGACGACGAAGCGGCAACATCAGCTTCGTCGACAGAGTTTCACCACAAAATAGATAGGTACAGAAGTCAATCTACATACAAAGCGCGCTCGAGTAACGCACTCATACACCGCTCACGGACAAGATAGATATCTTGTCCGTGAGCGGTGTATGAGTGCGGCTCAATTCAGCTCAATGCGAGCTCGAGTGCTATTTACGCGTTTAAGACACGCGTCTGACAACTTTTTTGTGGGAAAAATGGACCAACAAAAAAACCTTATTCTAACTGTTCAGTGGACGGTTGTTTAGATTCAACATTAAACAGTTAATTGACGTTTTTTAGGCTACCAGTTGTTTCAGAGAGGTAAGTAGATATTTGCTTGTATTTCCATGGTTTGTTTTTACGTAACACAGAACAGGCCCCGCGCCGAGAAAGAAAAGATGATTTTGTGGCCATGTAATATTTTTACAATTCAGATTAGGTAGGCATTTATCACCGCGCCCGGTCGCAATCGGACAGTTCGGCGCCACGCGCTGACCCAAGCGCGATCGCCGAGCGTAGGTATGAAAAGTAAAGTACATACATGAGATTAACTTCTGTGCCTATCTATTTTGTGGTTTCACAGTTTTGTATGTACCTAAGCTTCACGCAGGCGTACATCAAGCGTATAGTGACGAATACGCGTCTATGAAGCTAGGTGTCCAAGGACAGTAGGTTTCATCCAACAAATAATACATGTAACTACAGTGTAATCTAAGTCTATACTACTTAAAGTGCAAACCGGGGTCAGTAGTACCGTTGCCGATGGCGTACTGTTGCAGCAGGTCCGTCATGTTGATGTGCACGACGCCGCGACGCTCCTGCATCAGGTTGTCGCAATGCGTCACCTTGCCGCTTCCTGGACCACCTGAGAAGAATGAAAATTGATGAGAACCCTATTGTACCTCTTTTTAACCGACTTCAAAAAGAACGAGGTTCTATGTTCGGCTGAATGTATTTTCTTTTTTTTATGAATGTTTATCGATTTCTCGGTGAATTGTTAGTTGTTAGCTGTCGATTAGTTTTGCTACCATAACTAAAAAGTGTAAAAAAAGAGTGTAAAGGTGGCAAACATGAAATCAGCCTATCTGATAAGAGAGAAGCAGACCGTGATTTGGCCAATCACAGTTCTCGAAATCTTCACTCTGTATCAGTGGAAGCAGATGTAAGTAGAGCGGGTGGAGCTCAGCGGACTCAAAAAAAAAACGGCCGTGTACCAGTAGGACTCGCGCACTATCCGTAGCAAAAAACGGCAAAAAAATAGAATAGAATAAACCTTATTGTACACAAAAATAGTAACAAAACTATACTACATAACAAATAACATAAATAGTAACAAATAACGTTTGTTATATGCTCACTAAAATATTAATTTTATTCTGTTTTTAGTGTTTTCTCGAGCTATCACGGTTTATGAGATACAGCCTAGTGACAGACAAAAGGACAGCGGAGTTTTAGCAATAGGGTCCCGTTTTTACCCTTTAGGTACGGAACCTTAAAAAACAACTAAACACGTGGCCTCGAGCCGGGCCGCTCCGCTTCAATGGTGTTTCCATGAAGGAAACACTTGCCACTTTTCACAGCTCTTTTCCGCACCACTCCGCTATGAGGTAACACAGTTTAAGAGTCTTTTTATATGTCGTGGCCAGATCTTAGAAATTGATCGCTTCATGATAGCAAAGTAAAACTGGCCAGATCGTCTTAAACGTTAAAGTTTGATGGATATGTCTATCCTCGTTGGGCCTACTTTCTTTAGACCTTTTATTATGACAGAAATCCTACCTCAATGATATGTTCAAACGATGATTGACATATCATCAAACGTTAACATTTAAAATGATATGGCCAGTTTTAGTTGGCCATGTCATGAAGAGATCAATTTCTAAGATCTTGCCACGATATATACAAAGACTTAAACTGTGTTACGTCGTAACATTGCGGATAGTGCTGTGCAGTTCTAAGATCTGGCCGCGACATATAGGTTTGAGTAATTTTTGTTTGGCATAATCCGATACTCTTTCTTATATATAATATATATATAATGATATTCCACAACTATCACACAACGCCTGCCTAGAAGAGATCGCGGAATGCGATAAGGCCGCCAATTGTATGTTTTTTGATATAAGGCTCATATGTATCATTTATTATCTTGGTGTACAATAAAGTATATATAAATAAATAAATAAATATACGCCGTCTAGTCTCAAGTTAAGCAGAGCTTGTGTTATGAGTACTAGACAACTGATAAACATACTTTTATATTTCTAAATACATACATATAATAGATAAAATATTATATGGAGTCAACGCACCCAAGTAGGCAGTTGCAAGCATAACCTGGCAAAATGGGGGATTATAGACCCCTCCGACACCCATCAGTGCGGTCCTGATCAGACGATGGTTCACCTATTAGAGTGCCTAAAATGTCCCAACTTCTGCACTTTGGAGGACCTAAAAAACGCCACTAATGCCGCTATAAAGTGGCAACCTGCTGGTCCCAACTTTGGGGGACGAATAATCGATTAGAGAAGGAGAAGAACGATAGAAGAAAGGTACCTTAATTGAAATTATGCTTTATTTTCCCACTATTCATTTCTAACTACCTATTTAGGTACGGTCAACAATATCAATCCTGAAAACCAGAATCAATAATGGCGACCAACCAAAATATTCTTGGTTGCAGCACAGGTCTTTTTTTTTCGGTGGGGAAATTATCCAATGACATCCCCTGCTCTTGGACGGAGCGCAGGGTGTATCAGACTTTTACTGACTAAAAACCCACTCCTGTTCCTTCGTTGCCTTTCATACCAGGGCCGAATCTTCCTTTCAGAAGCAGACTCTGGGCCCCAGTAGGTTTCGACCTTGCTGGGCCCCTACGGTTTACTGACATCTCCTTGAGGCGCGCGTGGAACAGTACTCGCCATCGACGACTTGGGCTCGGTCCGGACGGTTACTGGACGGTCAGATGGCGAGCTACCCATTGCTCGCTCCGGACCATGGCCTGTACCAAGGCCCGGCGAGACAGGACATGGCTACTTCTACGTAAAAAAACTAATCTATATATATAAAAGAAGAAACTAACTGACTGACATATCAACGCACAGCCGAAACTATAAGGCTTAGAAACGTGAAATTTTGCACAAGGTTTCCTTTTATGACGTAGGCGAGCACTAAGAAAGGATTGCCCAAAATTCACGCCCTAAGTGGATGAAATGGGGGTCCAAAGTTTGTATAGAGAAACCAAATTTCAGGCGAGCGAAGCCGCTGGCAGAAGCTAGTATAATATAATCAGTCTTATAACGTTGCAACTGTTAGGACTCAGGCCTTTTTTCTAGAAGAGGGAATGGACTCATAATCTACCACGCGGGCTCAGTGCGAATTGGTGAATGCCAACTGTCTTTGAGTTTTTAGTTCTAGGACATGCCGGTTTTCTCACGATGTTTTCAGACTCTCATATTTATTTATTAGATGAAGAATATTTTCTACTTACCCAGTACGAATATAACAGGCACATTCGGCGGCTCGAACTTGACGTGGCTGGAGTTTTGCATCGGGAAGGCGGCGGCAGGAGGCGTCGCGCGGCCGGCCCATGCGCTCTCGCCCCGGCTTCGTTCCCCACCCGTCGTCTCCAACTCTTCATTCTTTTGCTCTGTATGTTCGAAACAAATTAGAAGTGTTATTTGAAAGACAAGGTTAATACCACAGCACTTAAAATTTCAAAGCTTTTCTTTACCAACAGACGTGTCAGTGGGTGTCGGCGTCAGTTCAGTGCGTTGAGTGTGAGTTGTTTTTACATTAATGCAATCGAAATGTTTACCGCGTTTGGCTCTCTGATTGGTTGAGAGCTAGGCGTGTGTAACTCTTTATTGAGCCGACTCACTGTTCCGAAATATTTTAGTGTTCCGAAAGATTGGAACGTCAGGAATGTTTTAAATGCATCAATTGGAACAGTGTTTCAGCTCTTCACTTTAAGTGAGTCTTTTTAAAATTCAAATTAAAACGTAAATAGTGTAAATATACTCATAATTAATGACTTGAACTAAAAACATCTGCTTAAAATTATTCTTAAATCAAAATTCAATTAAATAAAACTGTTAGTGTATATGACGTCACGAATCATAACAGTCAGTGTCTGTGTTCGTATCTTTTGAGCTGTTGTTTCTAATGTTCCAAATGATACATATATCATCTAACATTTCTCTATCTCAGTATGAATAAGACAATAAATGATATTTATTTTGCAAATGGGTTTTAAAAAAACACTTTTACATGTCAAATTTTTTTCGTCAGTTTAAACTAGATGAGGTTGGTGTTTCCTAGCTGACTACCCTGAGAAGAAACACCAATTCAAACTCAGGGGTCAAAGTCCCCCGAGCGAACGCCGGCGTTAGCTCGGTCATTTTCTTTCTATTGTGTTTCTAATTACGCTACTCAATAGGTTAAAGTCTAAACAGTAAACATGTAATGGTTAAATTATACGAGAAACATGTAGATTAGTGTCTCAGATGGTCTTTTGAAGAAAGAACCACACAGGTTTGAGCGGACCTGTCCAGTCAGTACAAGCATTTGTCAGTATTCGTGTAGCTTAAACTTAGAACTACTATGACTATTAAGTCTGCATTTGTAACTTTGTGTTGCATGAAGTTTTAATAAACATGACTGGCCTGTTGGTCTAGTGGTTAGTTAGTTAGGCCCTAACTGCTATGCCGGAGGTCATGGGTTCGATTCCCACCCTGGACAAATATTTGTTCAATCACAATCGTTTGTTGTGTCTGGGTGTAATTTATCTATAATATCAATGTATTTAGAAAATATTTCATCATCATCTTCCTGCCCTTGTCCCGTGTTATTTGGGGTCGGCGCAACATGTTTTTTTCTTCCATTCTGCCCTGTCATTCGTCATGCTATCACTAACTTCCTTTTCTTTCATATCACTCTTCACACAATCCATCCATCTTTTCTTTGGTCTCCCTCTCCCTCTCCATCCATCCACATGTAAACTCATAACTCTTTTAGTAACATGCGTTTCATCCCTCTTCTTCACATGATCATACCAAGACAAACGATTCCCTTTCAATTTTTCAGCCACTGGTGCCACTTTCAAACTTCCCCTAATATACTCATTTCTCACTTTATCCATTCTCGTCACACCACACATCCATCTTAACATTCTCATCTCCGCTACGTGCAATCTTTTTTCATATTTTTTCGTATTTAGAAAATATTTAAATATTTTTATTAATTGTCTAGTACTCATAACACAAGCTCGGCTTAGCTTGGGACTAGACAGCGTTGTGTGATAGTTGTGTGAATAAAAAAAAAAAAAACTATTTACATAATTTGAACGGATTTGAAAAATTCATTCTGTCTACAATTTCGGATAGTTATTGTTATTACAAAAAGTAAAAAAATATATGAGTCAAGACCCGATTGCGTAGTCATGCATTTGTTATTAGCAATGGTACTTGCTGCCGGCAGGGTGGTCATTTGTGGTAAATATGTAACTTAAAAACCAACTTCCGACTAATTTTAACCACCCCTAATGAATATAGGTAAGTAATATTCTACACATTTATAGAGAAACTATCGCTGGAATTTGCAATCAATTCCAATATAATCCACTGAGACCAAAAAAATGTTTCCGTATCTATAGGTACTTACACCCCTATTTTTTAATTAGTACAATAAGAAATTGGGCTCTATGTGTAGGTTACTGATCATATTTATGTGGTCAAAAGTAAAAGAAACGAAATCCCAAAATTTTCCACGGAAATTTGTCATAATTGGTAAATTCATAATTGAATTATTTATTCATAACATGCTACTAGAAAATACTACGCAGTGTTTTTCCGTTGTTTTTCATTCATAATCAATAGCCTGTACAATATTTCCATAAATTGAGTGACATTTTGGGATTATATTATAAACAAACGCTAATAACTTTGCAGTTTATGAATATTATTTGTTGAGACTTTACTTAAATAATAACAAAACCTTTTCTAATAAGCCGTTTAAGTATTTATACTAATTAAAAACTAGTGGTGTATAGTAATATATATATTTGGGTATTTTAAAACTTATTGTAGTCGAGAAACTGCAACTTTACTATAATTTGCTGTGATTTGCACATTTTCACCAGCACAGCTACAATATAGCAACTTTTTGAAATAGATTCAGCACCACGAAATAAGACTTTTCTATTAGGTAAGTAACTGTAGTCGATCTCGACGTGTTTCCTCAACTGATGTTGATTTATTGAGAAGTTATTCGATTTGGTGAAGTCCCGTGCTGGGCGCCAATAACAATTTCCGTCAACTAAATCACAAAAAAAAAAATGGTTATATTTTGAGAAATTCTCCAGTCGTGATGCGTGAGTACTCAGATTTTGAGGTGCGTGAGGGTTTAGATGATTCAAACATTTCGCAGTAGCGCGTAAATCAGCCCCCTAGCCAAGTTACAACCGTTTCGTTTCGATTCTCTTTTGGTCTATCGCCTCGAGTTAGCCACGCCTCCGATTTCTTTGTTCTGACGTCATGTCAACGCTCAGTCACGTGGTCAGAACAAAGGAATAGGAGGCGTGGCCGCCTCAAGGGGATCAACAAAAAGAGAATCGAAACGAAACGGTTGTAACTTTGCTAGGGGGGCTGATAGGTTCAACTAAGCTGATCAGCCATACTGATTTACTTATTGGCCTAATCTTTTTACCAAATTGTTAGCGTTTTTTTCGTAAAATTCGTACCGAAGAGAGAAAATACGAGAGCACTTTGTAGCGCGAAAAAAAATCTAGTCTAAAAATAACTTTAAGTCAACTTTTAACACTTTTTGTCACTGCATGCATCACTTTGTGATATTCATCGTTTATTAACTCTGGTCGGCGTTATAATTTTCTCAGTTTTACTGAGTGCTTTACGTCGACTTATGTAAATTAGCTCCTAGAGCATTACTTTTCACATTATGCTACTTAAACTACCAGTCGGGTTAAAATGTTTCAGTTTATGACGGGTCAAATAACATTAGTAGGTACAAATACAAATATTTAGTTATTTTTCAAGCTATAAAAAACGTCTAAAGAGAAAAGTAGATACATTCTGATACAAGTGGAAAAAGTTTGTCTTTCGGTTTCGACCGAGGCGGAATTCTGTTTTAGAGCCGAGTGCTACAGTGACCAATTTCCACGTGTATTAAACAACGTTTTTCAATATATGAAGATATAAATAAATAAACGGGAGTTGACGTGCGACTTTTGGAGGTTTTTTTTTTTCGTTGGGAGAATCATCTTATGACATTCCCCGCTCTGGACGGAGCGGGAGATAGTGACAGACTTTTACTGACTAAAAACCCACTCCTGTTCCTTCGTTGCGTTTCGTACCAGGGCCGAGTCTTCCTTTCAGAATCAGACCCTTGGCCCCAGTAGGCTTCGATCCTGATGGGCCCCTACAGTTGCTGACATCTCCTTGAGGTGCGCGTGAAACAGTACGCGCCGTCGTCGACTTGGGCTCGGTCCGGACGGTTACCGGATGGTCGGACGGCGCACTACCCATTGCTCACCGTCCGCAAGCCCACGCCTACGGCCGGAAATCGGGATCAAAATCCCGGCGGCGGTTGGGGCGTGAGGACCGCTGCCTCACGCGTTTGGCCGCCTCCTTTGCTAGCATTACTGCTTCGCAGAAGGAGGCGACCGCCTGCCACTCCTCCTCGCTCCGGACCATGGCCTGTACTAAGGCCCGGCGCGAGAGATCACCGCCGCCGATCGCCCCCACGAGGACACGGCGTTGCCCTTCCCAAGCGGGGCACACCTCCACCGTGTGCTCCACCGTGTCCTCCGGCGACTTTTGGAGGTCACTTAGTGCCAAGCGTAATACGATAAATGTAATGAATTTTGGCGGGAGCGACTTCGTGCACTTTTCCGCACTAGTGTGGAAAATAGCAAATCGAGTGTCTAGAAGCGGTAGGGATAAGAGAGGGTTTTCAAGTAAGTGTATTGAAAACGATATTCTAGCTATAAAAATGAGTACTGTTGAGATAGATATATAAGATATGCTCACACTGGAGGACACACGCGAACGGCCATACCTACCTAATAATCTGTCTTATTATATTCCCACTCTTGGGACTCAGGCCTCCTCTCTAGGACAGGGAATAAATAGGCCACAACCCATCACGCTGTTTGTTGGAGATTATACATTTATCAATCTGCTTATAGTCAACGCTGTTAATACAAGAAAAAAAAATGACGGTAGTTGGAACTGCAGTTCGGTTTCAATGAATAATGAAAGAGACTGCAAATGTTTGGTTGTGTTGCACCAATGCACCTTTTATAGGCAACAAGGATTCGTGAATTCGTCAGTAGTTTAGTTTTTCAATAACTGGGTTTTCGGAGGTAATATACAACTTTCTCAAATAGAAACTATACATATTATGTAGTTATAAGATCTACGCTAACGCACTTTAGTACTGACAACTCATCCATCAATTAAAGGTGACTAAAGTCATGATAATATTTAAAGATTAAGATAAGTAGCAACGCTGTTGATAACAACAAACTTTAGTTAAATTCACGGTTTTAGAAATCACATTATCGTTAATGTCTAATGTCTAGCTGCTAGCTATTAATATTAAATCGAGTTTATATACACTTTATACGAAAGCACAATTAATATGAAACGCGTAACAAAAAACCCACTTTAGACGCATGACCAATGTTTACGATGGCGCCCAACTGGGACCGCGTGTTGATCAACAAATACTAATTTAAAATAATGACGCGCCCTAATATATGTGTGCGTACATACTGATGATTAAAATGGTCCCTCTTCTTCATTTGTCGTGCATTTTGATCTTATCACTATTAGGAAGTTGCTATTGGCGCCCAACGTGCAGAGTGTAGACCGAACCACTTCGTCGGCCATTACTAATTAGTTTTAAAAATAAACTTACTCACCAGTGTCTAAACAGATGCCCATGTTCCATGAAGATGCGAATTAAATTCAAAGTCTTTCCATCAACAAACTTTACGACGCAAGGTCCGCAATAAAAAAATATACTTAACTAATGTTTTTAATTGGCACTTTACAAATAAAATATACATCCAAAACACGCGTGTAGTTCCGTTGTCTATCGGCCACGGGCAATCACACGCGGCAATTAATAGTTTATCGATTGAAGGACGCGACCTTCGTGGACGAACCTCAAAACGAAACTAAATATAAAATTCTTTAACTTGAAAATTATCTCATCTTACAAAACTTTTAACTGAACGACTTGCTTTGAGTTATTCGGAAGTTGTGCCTTCGTGATAGCATTTCTGCGAGCGGTTTGAATCTTAATGGCATCGCGGGCCAACCGCTCCGTCGCAGCTCTCACACACGACTGAAAGAAACTCCTTCCATCGCCGACACGACGTCGAAAACACTGTCTGTCTCGTTCCTTCACGTCATAATACCCGCGTGCGAGGAAGACGGTCATCGTGTGAATTATTAAAACTGCGTCCCCCTTAACGAAACAAAGTAATTACAGTATAAACTGCAAGACTGCTCTTGCAGGTGACTGATGACGATGTTTGCTAAGAAACATGTTCGATTAGGGTCATGATAATTTTTCAGACCGACAGCCCCAAGGCGATGCTATTTTATTCATGACCGTTACATTTACGATAATTGTCACGTTCAAAACTTTTGAATTCTATGAAAAGTATGTTTCCAATTACTGGGTACGATTGGTAAATATTCAATACAGTAGAACTTTCTGCTGCCCTATAATTATCCTATTAATTTTTTATTTGATATGATACATCGACTGGTTTACGGTTTCCAGTTTGTAGGAAAGGTTTTCTTGGAGATTTTTTTTCTTGTATATACGATGAGTCAAGCGCTCTGCCCTTTAGTTTTTTCCATTGCAAACTTTATTTTCTGGAAACATTTTAAGTATTTTTTTTAACTTTGCCCCAACCAACAACACTTGACGGCACGGTTGGTGCAGCGCTTGAGTGATTGGCTCCTGCGCTGCGTGTCCGTACGGAACAAATATTTGTTCCGTATGACCTACAGATAGTTGATCCGGGTCTGGGTGCTTTGTTATCTTGTGTTTGTGAGTTTACATGTTTGCGAACGCACTGGCGATACAGGAGTAATTCCAGTGTGGCCACACAGAACTGTTTTCATAGGTAGGTTTGTACAGAACCTTCAGCGCTCGATTCCGACTCGCACTAGTCGACCTCGGCCGCTGAAGGTTTTCTTTTACCCTCACGAGGATGAAGCCGCTGGTTAAGGTGACTGAAAAAAAAATATTATTTAAAAAAAAAGAACATATTTTATGAAACATTAAGTTTATATTTCGTTTGAAACACCTTTGCACAGTAAACTAGTGAGTGCAGAGATTCGGAACAGTATGAAATTAATAATAACAGATTCAATAATCACATTTCTTTATAAATTATATAAATATCAACCTTAAAATTAGGTACGTAGGATCTAAAGTTGTGTGATTGCTTTTACAAATTAAGTACATCTTTGTACGATGAAGAATCAACATTTTGTGTAGCATTTTGTATATTATATTATTGACATATTACAAATATATTATGTATTTACAGTTTTTGAAGTCACATAGTGCTTGACTGTAGGTTCTGGCATGAGTACATTTTGAAAATATAAAAAAAAACTTTAGTTAATTTTATGCTACTATAATCAAGTAGTTATTAACTCTGTTGTACCGTGGTTTTCATTGATCAGAATTTACCAAAGAGTTTTAAAAAAGTTTGTTATTCTATTTTTAAACTACTCATGTTTTTACCAAATGTATAAACATATGAGGTGAAGCATTCACAGAAAATATGAAATATTATAAAACCCGTAGGTAAATATTATAAAATTATTTACATAGACATTTAAAATAAAAAATATATATTTGAAATCATTCCGGCCTTTTGAAATTGTGTGAATAAAACCTTTAAAAAAAAATATCCATTACAAAATACTTAAATAAAATTAAATGCCGAATTTAACAATAAAAATTATGCGTAAATAATCAAAATGTTTTAAAAAAGATTCGTTATCTTTTAATGATCATTGTCGTTGTCTAAATGAAATCATTACTTGCTACAGGCAAACAATTGTATTAAATATAAAAAAAAAAATTGAGAAACTATGAAACTGAAGTCAGCAAATATTTTTGTTATCAATAGAGTTCATTATACATAAAACATATTACAGACGTTCTTCGCTTTTATCAACAACCAATCAGCCCCCCTAGCCAAGTTACAACCGTTTCGTTTCGATTCTCTTTTCGTTGATCGCCTCGAATCGGCCGTCTCCTATTCCTTTGTTCTGACCACGTGATGACGTCGTTCGAAACGGTTGTAACTTGGCTAGGGGGGCAGTAGACGTACAATAAAGTGTGATTGGAGGGGTATTAATTTAATTATTATTAAATTTAAAGCTTTTCAATAATATGTAGGTATTTTACTAATAACATAAAAAAAATCCAGTATAAATACAATATTTACATTATTTTTTAGATAGACAAGCGATTATCGACAAAATGAAGAACGGCCCATTACATAAATGATATGAGGATTATGTACATAGCAAGATTAGCTAACTAACATAACACGAATGGAAGAACATGTTCACTTACACTAAATAAATGCGCATTTCTATATACAATCATTGTAGATAATATACTACTGTGTGAGTATACAACTTCTTATAATATTGTCTAATGTGACTACGTCTTTAATAAAAAATATATGTTAAATAAGCGATGTTATTAATAATAAAAAATTTATATAAAAATTATAAATTGATAGACAAAAATTATTAAAATCTTTGATTCCAATTAAACGGATTGAATCAAAATTACATTAAAAAAAAGTAAAATATATTATTTTCACTAACCCAACTTTATTCTTTTTTTTTCACTTTCTTCTATGTAATTGCATAACATATAATAATATATTTTACTTTTTTTTAATGTAATTTTGATTCAATCCGAATCAAAATTACATTAAAAAAAAGTAAAATATATTATTTTCACTAACCCAACTTTATTCTTTTTTTTTCACTTTCTTCTATGTAATTGCATAACATATAATAATATGTAAATATATATAGGTAAGCTTATATATTGTCTTTTAAATAGCTACATATTTTTTTTTACGTATATTTTAAATGAACAATTTAATGGTTGACTAATATTGACCGTTTAAAACATGGAAATCAGGACGACTTGCCAAATATTTAAAAAAATGGAACAATTCGATCTGAACGAAACTGAGAAAGCGTAACAATTTGTTAAATATAGATAGACTTATTCTGTGTTAAGTTGTCAAATGCGTTAATTGAACAACTATACAATAAAAAAAAATAAAAAAATATACCGTTTAACCTTTTACCGCCTACGTCGGATATATCCGACAAACACTGTCGCGTTTATTCCGCCAGAGTCGCATATTCACATCCAAATACTCCATCTCGTCAAACCAGCGTCAGGCACTAGTTTTCTGGAATTCATACTGAACTGGACCTATTTTGGTGCAGCCGTGAGGCACACAACTATATTTTTCATATTTTTTGCTTCTTTTTTTAAATTTTGCTTCGTGTTATCTAAATATTAAGTTTGTGCCTTGTGCTGTACCAAATAAATTCTTTTTCTTTCTTTCTCGTCAGCTCTTCTGTCACCTATGGGGATTAAAGAGCTAAACGAGATGAAAGACCCAGTCGCAAATACACGACCCTGGCGAATAGGACACGAAAACACTCGTCGGACTAATCCGACGAAAGCGGCTAAAGGGTTAAACGGGGAAAGCAAAAACTATTTAAATGTAGAATTGTTACATAAATGCTGACGTCTTCAGCTACAGATATTCTATTTCACGAAGGCGTGGGTCTTGGATGTTTTTGTGCGCGGAAGCTATTCTTTATGACATCTAGCAATACGAGTTCAAGCGCAAATAAAAACAAGTGAGACGACCCGGGTGCGAAAGGCGAGCAATAGCTAGCTCACCGAACTTAGAGTCAAAGGCGCTGTATGTTCTACGCGCGCCTCAAAGAAGTGTCAGCATAAATGACGGGGACTGCTAGGGCCGATGCTTGCCAGGGCAGCGGCATTGTTCAAAAGAATTACCTAACCGCAACCCTGGAATACTAAGGGTAACTAAAGAAACGCGTTGGTTAAGTCAATAAAAGTCTGACACTACCTTTCGCTCACGTTTCACGCTTTCGTTTTCGTTTTGAGCAGTGGTGGCCGAGTGGTAACAGCCCCCGACTTACGAATGGTAGGTTACGGGTTCAAACCCAGCCAGGCGTATTACTTTGTGTAATTTATTTCATCACTACTGCTCTCAAAACGGTGAAGGAAAACATCGTGAGGAAACCGGCATGTCCTAGAACCAAAAATTCAAAGACATGTGACATCCACCAACCCGCACTGGGCTCGCGTGGTGGATTACGGCCCATTCCCTCTAGAAAGGAGGCCTAAGTTCCAACAGTGGGAACATTAGAAGGCCGACTATACCTTTCGCTCGCCCAGAGCGGCACAGCAGAAGGAGTAATTCGTTGATTTCCCACCAAAAAAAAAACCAATCTGCCTGAGCCTTGGTGAGATAGAATAACAACACTAGTTACGTCTATTTACCCCAATAACTCAGTGTCACAACATTAGCCCGACGAGGTAACATGTCACCCCCGACCGAGACCTCGCGATTAACGACTTAACCATGGCACGAGTAATCGATTAATAATCGTTCTGGTTATAACTCGTTATTGAATTTTATTCGAAAGTGCAGCTCGATTAAACATTGTTAGGTCGCGACCACATTAGTGCAAGTGAAAACTGTTTTCAATACACTTCCTCAAAAACCCGCTCGTACCCCTATCGCGTTTAGGTACGCAATGTACTGTTTTCCGCACTAGTGCAGCGGACGCTAAGCAATCCCCGTTTAATTATTTCTTCGTAAGTGTATTAAAACGTCGTACCAAAGTACACGTGAAATTTTGACACTGCAGCCCTCGGCTCCATAATAGAATTGTGAAAAAAGAAACTGTGTTTTGATTACTTTATTTTGTAGGTAGTTTGAATAAGACTGAGCCGTCACACTCAGCTATGTAACGCTCGTTCGGGTGCGTTCGGCTCGAATCGGCCGAACCTAACCGAACGATTCCGATTTTGTTTTATTACCCTCACCTTGATAAACTTTCTGTCTATGTGGTCTTAAAACACAGACCATTTTTTTTTTTGTTTTGTTTAATGAAATCTATTCCATTAGTAATAGTTTTCACTTTTATATATCTTAAGGAATTATTGGATATTATACAAGTTAGTTTTAGTTGTTTTTTTTTTTTGTTATAAAAATAGATTTATGAAACGCAAGAGCTGTATTTTAAGCTAATTAATTGTATTGAAAACATAATTTAGATATTTCTAACATCGTTTCAATAAATTATTTATTATTGCAGAGTGTTAATTAACATGCCTACTATAGTTATTTTATCATGACTAACACAACAATTAGTTGATATGGTTAGATAATAAGTATATGTAATAAAAATAGTAGTAGAATTGACCATTTCCTGAATATAGCAGGAAAAGCAAAATTTAATATACGCCACTAGTTTTTAATTAGTACAAATACTTAAATTAATATTAGAAAAGGTCTTCTTATTATTTAAGTAAAGTCTCAATAAATAAAATTCATTCGTTTATATCCCAAAATGTCACTCAATTTATGGACATATTGTAAAGGCTATTGATTATGAATGAAAAACAATGGAAAAACACTGCGCGTACTATTTTCTAGTAGCAATTGTTATGAATAATTCAATCAATTATGAATTTACCAATTATGACAAATTTTCGTGGACAATTTTGGGATTTAATTTTTTTTACTTTTGACTACATAAATATGATCAGTAACGGGTACGGATAAAGCCTAATATTTTGTACTAATTAAAAAAAAGAGGTGTATATGAATAAAAAAATAAAAGTTGCCAGTAGCTATTGCCTAGGTTCTTACATCATAACAGAACGAAAAGAAAGACAGAATTAAAAAAAAAACTGTACAGAAAGTAAACCCTTAAATAGAATGTAAACCTAGACTTTTGTTATTTGTTCTAGAAATGTAAAAACGCGTCTGTGTTCAGGTAAGAAACATTTCTAGCATATTTTATAATTATTCTTGTACACAAGTACTTACACAAGTTGGTCCAAGGATCAGTAACGTCACCTAGCGGACAAAACCTGCAACATTTTGTTCACAAAATAAAATAACAAATAAAACAATTGCGCATATTGAATAACATTAAAAATTATAGCAATAAATTGAGATAACAAGTCGTTGGATGGACTTAAAAATATCACAATGTTTATTAAGTAATTAATAATAAAATATTTTCTGGGCAAACTTGAGTCACAGACTAATTTCATTATAAAAAAGTCAATTAAAAAAAAAATAATTGGACACAGAAGTAAAAACACAAATTCTAATTTTCAGTAAAATCAGAACATAAAAAATATTCAGTTTATGTTTTGTGCAATTAACAAAAGATTTTTTTTACCAAATGTAAAAGAGTACGATTTTTTATTTGAAATTATGTTTTTACTTGTGTGTTTGACTGTACAGTTGATTGCAGTTTAGTGTTACAGGTAACTAAGGTAAAAGTTAAACAAAAATAAACAATATTCAATTTCATCTGTATACAAATAATTGTAATTGTTATAATTAATTAAAACAAAAATACATTTAACGTCAAAATTTACAATCGACAATTTATTTACATAAAATGTTATATGTAGAGGGATTTCACCCACTGTATTAATTTTTCGTTCGAATCGGATTCATTTTTTTTTCAAAATCTTAAGATTCAAATATCATTGCAAAACAATGCAAAAAATCTTAATGAAAAATGTCTTTTAGTAACATAATTTTAATGTGAGCAATGTCATAAACAGTGTCATTGGAAATTAAATCTAAATTCGATAAGTTAAGGAACTAAATCCTATGATTATCTATTAAGTATTAAGGCCTACTTTCTCTACTTACTAAATATTAATTTCGTTATCCAATTTGTTAGAAGGCCTAAGTTTAAGTTGTCTAATAATATAATCTATCTAGAACACAATGTCAATTGCAGCTTTTGAGCGTGGTCAATATGTTGGGCATTTTTACCATATATTTAATTCACTTGTGGCAAGTACAACCATTTGAAAACTTCCATCATAGATTGAGACGAGTATCTTTTAAAATTATAACCATCAATTCTGACTCCGAATATTGTTTTAGTTCATAAAAAGAACATACTTTCCAATATTTTAATTGAACTGTCATAAATTAGGCCACTTAGCACAATTTTGTTCAACATTGTGCTGTCTCAATTAGCTTTATAATTTATAATACCACGCTCAACTACAGCCACAAAATTACTAATTGTCCTATATTCCCTGTTTACACATTAGAACCAATGTCTTTACAAATATACTCTAACTCTGGAATGATCATTATAACATAATCTTGTAAGAAGAGTACAGACACAATACCGTCGGAAACCTTAATTACTAATTAACAAAAAAACAATATTAGTAGACAAAATAAAATATTTAAGTAGATATAATCTTGCCGGCAGATTAGGGAACATAAAAAATTAAGTCTAACCTCAGAGGTCTATAATGTGTCCATACCCTAATATCAACAATATTATAGATTACACTAAAGCTCATTTAGGCCGTATTTTCTCATAGAAATATATTTGTGCGACATTATTAGCTTCTTTTGCTAACAATTTTCTTTTAACAAAATTAAAATGTTCTAGAGCGAATTCGTATAGTTCGTTTTCCATTTTCCAGATGTTGGACTGTTGGATTTTGTCTATGGTAAGTAGGTTAGGTTCTATCTTAGAGCTAGTTTGTCTTAGATGTGACTTGTTGCTGCTTATGTAGTACTCAGTGGCACCCTTGAAGAAGCGAGGTAGTGTAGCCTCTAGTACAGTTATAAAATCGAGCATTTGTTCTGTTACGCCCACTAGAAGGTAGTGGTTGACTAGATTATGTTTCGCTTGGTCTAACGCCCATTGGTTGCCGGGTTTCCTAAAACAATACATTATTTATTTTTTTACGTGTAGTTTTGTCATGCAGCAGTATTAGTGGGAAATCAGTTAATTAGTTAAAGTACCGCCAACGGGGTGAATAGGAACAAAACTTTGGTTAGGTTTTTAACATTGGTATATATTTATATAATTGATTTCTATCAAAGCATCCGTTTTTATTACAATTACTGAATAAATAGGAGTATTTAAATGCTGGGAAAAATTGATAATTAACGGGAAGATCCCCTTCAAAGTTTTGTTCCTATTCACCCCTGCGTTCCTATTCACCCCTGCGTTCCTATTCACCCCGTTTGACTGCACATCTTCATGGACTCAATATAATAATTATGGTGACAGTCAATCAGTCCATCTATACAGTATTAAGCTCTATAGATGGACTGATTTGAATCGGAACCAGATTCGTGGTTCGATCGTACCAAGTACGAGTATGTAAAGTCTTTTATTAGCAGAGAATTATTTGGGTTTACTTTCTTTTTTTACCAATGCGTATACGGATATGATCTCATCTTTGGAATGGTTCTGCTAAAAACCAGATTTTCCGCACAGCTAAGTAGTGGCATTCCCGGCCAGAATCTGTTTCCAGAGTGTGACAAACCGGGGGGTATTTAAAGTCAAGAATGAGTAGGTTACTTCTAGGAAAGCGTGCTCCATCATCCATAAGATCATCGCTTACCATCAGGTGAGATAGTGGTTGCACTCGAGCCTAACAATAATAAAAAAAAATATTGCGTGATTTCACACACGTGAATACAACTCTTTTCTAGTTAGAAAAGAGCAGTTGTCACATTAATTACAACGACTAATTCAAAGACTGTGTAATGAGAAACATCAATAGATTAACTAAATAAAGGAGTGTCTTGACTATTTTAGATAGATAAGATTACAAACAAACATGCTGTTTTAGTACTATCTGTTAAATTCTTGTTTTGGATTCCACTGCTGTATTTAAGGGGTGACCAGACGGTTGCAAACTAGTGTTGTCTAGCTAACGGAGAGTACATGCATAGGCACAATATAGTAGCCAGGATTATCCATCAGGAATTTGCTCTGAAATACTCTCTTGTGGAATCGAAAGTGCAGTACTATAGGTATGAGCCCGACCCAGTTCTTGATAATGGTCATATCACTTTGTACTGGGATCGGCCCATCATCACTGACAGGACTATTGTAGCCAATAAGCCTGATATATTGGTCGTGGACCGAAGCGTAAGGCGTGCAACAATTGTTGACATTTCCGTTCCACATGGCGATAACCTCGTGAAAGCCGAGAAAGATGAACAAAAAAAGTATATTGACTTGGCTCGCGAGGTTGTCGACATGTGGGATGTGGACTCGGCGATCATTATACCGATAGTAGTGCCGGGCAATGGCTTAATAGCCAAGAGCCTCGACCAACACCTTAGGAGGCTCGCGTTAGGAGGCTTGATTCAAAAAGCGGTGCTGCTGGACGCGAAAATTTGTCCACTATCTCATAATACGACGGTGCGAAGTGGTGATGTGGTCACTTTGCACACTCACTTCTTTCCTAGAAGTTACCTATTTACTTTTGTCTTCACAAGGGAACGAGATATTGTATAGTATAGTACTGTATGTGTAAGGCACGAATAAACGTTTTTTCTTTCTTTCTTTTCTTTAATATTATAAAGGCGAAAGTTTATATGTACAAGTATGTTTGTTACTCCTTTATTTCGGACTAGCACCTTGCCAGCGGCTTTGCCCGCGTGAAAGTAGGTTTCTCCAAACAAACTTTGAACCCCCGTTACATCCCCTTAGGGGGTGAATTTTGGGAAATCCTATCTTAGTGCTCACTTACGTCGTAAAAGCAAGCCTTGTGCAAAATTTCACGTTCCTGGACCCAGTAGTATCGGATGTGCGTTGATATGTCAGTCAGTCAGTTTTTCCTTTTATATATATAGATATATGACATTTTAAACTCGGGTATACGATGTTTTTTTTTATCCCAGTAGTAAGTTCCCTCGGGATAATTCTCTACTTATACGCAAGCGAAGCCACTAGTTGAACCTAGCAATCAATATTTTGGTAATTTCAGTACGTACCAGCACTCGGCAGCATGCCCACAGAAGAAGGGCACTTGGAGCCACATGTTGCTTGGGTCGCAGTCAGCCTGCCCCCTCTCCACGCACTCGTCGAATGTCTGCGGATTGATAACACGACATTAATCTACTTCGACTACCTAGGCTTGACGTTGAGGTGCTAGGTCATTGGGGAGATAAGTGATGAGGGATATTTCACGGATATAGATTATACTGTAGGTATATAATATTTATTCATAGGTTTTTATTAAACGAATGGTCCTACCACACGCACAAGCTTCCATTTTAATAATAATAATATTTCACAATTTTTACACAACTCCATCTAGTGCCAAACTAAGCAGAGCTTGTGCTATGAGTACTAGACAACTGATAAAAAATACTTATATATTTCTAAATACATACATATAGATAAATCCACCACATCTTTGCCTGCGCAGGCTGATTTCATCATTTCAGCCGATAGACGTCCACTGCTGGACATAGGCCTCCCCCAAATGTCGCCACAATGAACGGTTCTGTGCGTCTCACATCCATCGGATTCCCGCAAACTTCACTAGGTCATTTGTCCACCTTGTAGGGGGCCTTCCAACACTGCGTCTTCCGGTACGTGGTCGCCACTCCAGAACCTTTCGGCCTCAACGGCCATCTGTTCTGTGAGCAATGTGCCCTGCCCATTGCCACTTAAGTTTGGCGATTCTTCACAGGCTGATTTAGCTGGGGTTTATTCATACAGTTTTCCCAACCACACGTACGGTGTTCCGTTCACAAAACGGCCTGCGCAGGCAAAACCGTGGTGAAGCTTGTGCATGTGATAGGCCCAAAAAATTAAGAAACAAAAACGTTGGCCATCATGAGACGCCCGGCAGATGAGAAACATCTATTTGAGCGGTGGGTAATGGGGGCATCATGCCGTTTGTCGTCACGGCATTCGAGTTGGTTTTACTGCCAAAGCGCGACAATATGTTTCGTATAGTAAAATATTTAGAGCTTACAAATATTTATATACCTATTTATTATTTCTTACAAGACAACGACTAGACGGCGTTGTGTGAAAGACAAGTTGTGGAATATTATTATTCCATTTATTTATTTTATTAAACATATTTTATTACATTTTTAAATATTTCTTTAAAAACACAATATAAACATTTAAAAATATAAAATTTAGTACCCCACCGGCATCGGGAACATGGTCCAAGCTTCCGGTGGTCAGGGCTCCTGAGAGAGGAATCTCCTAACGATGCGCGCTGTGTCCAGGAGTACAGCGTTCTGGATCAAGCCCTTGATCCAACTGCCCAACGAGAGCCTCCTCAGATGTTGGTCGAGGCTCTTTGATATTAAACCATTGGCCGTCTCGACTATCGGCACAATGATTGCTGTATCCACTTGCCACATGTCGACAATTTCGCGAGCCAAGTCAAGATACTTTGTTTGCTTATCTTTCTCAGCTTTCACGAGGTTCTCGACATGAGGGACCGCTATACCAACAATCATTGTGTGACGCTCTAGTCGATCTATCACCACTATATCAGGTTTATTGGCAAGAATAGTATGTCAGTGATGATAAATCGATCCCAATACAATGTGATATTGCCATTGTCGAGAACTGGGTCGGGTACATGCTTATAGTACGGTACTTCTGATTCCATAAGATTGTATTTAAGAGCAAGTTGCTGGTGGATAATCCTGGCTACGAGGTTGTGTCTATGCAAATAGTCTCCGTTAGCTAGATGAGAACACCCAGAAATTATGTGTCGGATTGATTCCCCGGTTCGGTGGCATGTCCGACAGATATTAACCGTACAGTCCTTCACAATGTATTTCTAGTAGTTGTTCGTCATCATAACTTTGTCCATAATCGCACAGACAAAACCTTCGGTTTCCCCGAAGAGGTCACCGAAGCGCAGCCAGGATATGGACGCTAATAGGTCTACATCGGGTTCATGTAAGGCCCGGTAAAAGCGCCATGCGCCTCCTTATTATTATTAGTCCGACCTGCACCCCTAGCCAAGTTGATAATCTGCAATCGTTAACGCTAGTCGAAAACTAATCAAATGTATGGGAATGACATCATCACAACGTTAAGCTACGTGGTCAGAACAAACGAATAGAAAATTCGTAGCCAAGTTCACATCGTTCTAAATGATAGAATTCATGTTATCGTTTCTACAATGTTCAACGTCGACACAGGCGCGTCAACATGGCTACCAACTTATCGTTTTCTACAATTACTGACACCGAGGCGTTACTAATTGGAGAACGGAATTCGACACGAAACGGTTGTAACTTGGCTAGTGGGGGCAGGTCTTGCTCTCAATAACTATGTAATTATACTTCAGTAGCCTAATCAACCTTATAATTTTCCATTGCTGGGACTCAGGCCTTCTCTCTACTCCACCACGCGGGCCCAGTGTGTATTGGTGGATGTCACATGTCTTCGAATTTTTGGTTCTAGGACATGCCGGTTTCCCCATGATTTATATTTATATGATGTTTTCCTTCACCGTTTTTAGAGCAATGGCGATGAAATAAATTATTATTACAAAAAGTAATGCGCCTGGCGGGGTTTGTTTGAACCCACGTCCTACAACTCGTAAGTCGGAGCAGTGACTACTAGAGCACCACTGTTGTGCTTCAGTACTTTAATTATAATCCTAATAAATTTGGTTGGTAATACTACATGACATAGTTCCAAAAGTTTGGAAAATATTCATATTTTCAATTACTTTATCATAACAGTATACTTATATTTTTTCAGTTAAATGAAACTAATTAATAATAAAAACAATATTGAAATAATATGAGATTGTGAAAGTAATACGTAGACCTCTAATTTACTCATTGATAAAGTTTGTAGCAATTTAGATTATTTTTTAATTAGTCATCTCATTATTCTCAAGGCTAAAATTATTGTAAAAAAAAAAACTATGAATGGATTAGAGAATGTACTTACCAATTTAGTGTGTTTATTTTAAATATTGTTTACTATTGTGTGGGGCAATGTGGGGCAAGGAATTACTCCTATATTTTGACTACGTTAACAGACATTTAAGCTACCATACATAAGACAATGTGTAGATCTACAGGCCAACTGTTTTTTTTTTTTAGATGGGAAAATATCTGCCGCTCTTGGGCGGAACGAGCGAGTGTGTCAACCTTTTATTGACTAAAAACCCACTCCTGTTCCTTCGTTGCCTTTCATACCAGGGCCGAGTTTTCCTATCAGGCCACGACTGTTCTTATAATAAAATACTTCACAACTTTCACACAACGCCATCTAGTCCCAAACTAAGCAGAGCTTGTGCTATGAGTACTAGACAACTGTTAAACATACTTATATATTTCTAAATACATAGAAACACATTACAGATGAATTACACCCAGACACCAAACAAATTATTATGCTCATCACACAAACATTTGTCCTGGGGGGGACCTCCGGCATAGCAGTCAGGGCCACTGACAACTAGACCAACAGGCCAGTCAAGCTTTATGAAAGTTACTTACCATTTTATCACCATGTTTTTTCCGCACTAAGTGTGGTCTATAGTTGTCACCATTTCTTAAAAAGTAATAGTATGATACTAGTCTGTCTAGGGGTTTTCTTATTAAGTTAATAAATATAGGCTTTGATGTGGCTCCTAACCTGCAAGAAAAGAAAAATTCAAATTAATATCTGCCTAGCCTTTTTATGCAGCATTGGAAAGTTTTCCACAAGGTGAACCTATGATCTTGTGAGGGTCGCGGGAATCCAATGGATGCGAGACACACAGGTCTGGTTGTTATGGCGAAGCTTGGGGGAGGCCTGGGTCTAACAGTGGACATCTTTCGGCTGAAATGATGATGCTAATGAGCTTTTTTCAATTATGTTCCGGTCGGCTTCAAGCCTGAATACAGCTAGTATGCTTAATTCTTTAATTTATTGTTTCATGCTTGTGGTGTTTACCTGTAAGCGATTGTTGCTCTGAAGTTTAATTTTATAAATGTGTTATGTGACTGTATTTAGTGTGTACAATCATTAGTGAGCCTAATTTAATAAATAAATACAACGACAAACTTAATAGCAGACTTAAATGATCAATTTGCAGTAAACAGAACAACTAGTTAATTCATCTAGTCAATGATTCAACGAGTCCACAGTGCAGTGCTGATATGGACTTAAGTACATCATGGTATGGCCTTAGAACTTACATAGAATTACTAACTTGTATATAGATCTTAAACATGTAATGCTAATATGGAAATAGTAGGCAAGTAGGTGTACTGTACTTGAATACAAATTCATCAACCAACAGTAGACTGGTGGAAAATTCTTACGGCTTTATTTATTTATTTATTTATTGACACACCAACGACTTATTCACTAATTGTTTACAGTAGATGTTATGACATTCTTGTATTGTGCGGTGAATTCGTCACTTATAGGCGTGCACAGCACTTAACGGTAGTCAATATCAAAAGTTAAAAAAAAAAAGATGACAAAATAAAATAGTACTAGGTATTGAATTAGGAACAATAAAAAATTATTTATTACATTAAGTACCTTGTTATGTTTGTGTGTGTAGTGCTTAATAAATAATCCTGCATCTATGAGCAAGCATATGTATGTGTAACGAATCGAAATCGTCTCGTCACATGATTCGCTTTTAGGCGATTTCCGAACAGATAATGTGAAGGCGTTCCTAAAAGGTCGTGTAGCCAAGTAAGGAAATCCTTTTTAAAAAGTGAGCTGTCAGATTTGTATTCGACACTTTCTGACCCGATGATGTTCTAGCGAGAAGCCAATTTTTGTTTCTGCCAAATTATTTTTTTAATCGGCTCCCATAGCCGCTAATTTGTGCCCTATAATGGCCTAAAAGGAGAGGCAGGAGTCCATCCTTTATTTTCCAATAGGATTGCTACATATTTTCCGTTGAAGTGATTTTTCGCCCACATAATTGTTTTGATGTTTTGGGGCGCACTCAACATATTACCTACAAGAAAAAAAGACGCCGCCTGGCGTTTTTATTTTTTATATTTACTTTCCTTTTCCTCGAAATTGGAGTCCCTTTGGACTGGTCTGCATTGCCCCGCCTGGATTAGGTTTAATTTATTATTTCCATAAACTTAAAACCAAGATGCAACAATATTATCTAGTTCTAATATTCTAAACAATGTCTTATTAAGTATCTCATGGTCATGAACTGCTGGCCGGATAAATTAAAGACTAAAGCTTGACTTATATTTTTAGTCTTTTATTTTCCTCACATGGCCTCCCACCAGAAGATTAAAAGCCTAATTCTCTCCGAATGGTAGTGAATCCGAGTTTTGTTTTTATTGAGGATGTACCTGGCGCCCGAATTACCCATCTAGTTATCGGTACATCATCAACCCTCTAGTAACTCACACACATTCCATACCAACTACATGACATATGTTTGTTACTCTTTCAAGCAAAAACTACTGAATGGATTTCAACGAAACTTGGTACACGGAGACCATGTCCTGGAGTAGCACATAGGATACTTTTTATACTTTTTTACTTCCGGGGAGTATGTTCCCTTGGGATAATTTTCTACCATCACACCAGCGAAGCTGCTAGCAGCAGTTACTGTTATGTTATGTTAGTTAATATTTATGGTTTTAAAGACAATAAAAAAAGGCAGGATATGATCTTTAAATATTGTGACCTAATGTAACGAGTAGAATAGTCATAATATTTTAATTTTCTCTTTCATTCTCATTCTATTGTATCTCTAATTACAGTATTTAAAAGAAACAGAAAGTAAGGAACTAAGTAATATAATCCATAGCAATAATACCATCTATGAATTTAGAATCAATATTTTTTTTCTAGAAGTCACCTAACCATTAAGTTTCTTGCCGGTGCTTCTGCATAGCAAACAAACATTTGGAACCACACACTAGCTTCTGACGTGTTATAAGTGCCTATGTAGGCCTATGTGAAATAAATAATTTTGAGTTTAAATGGTAGATGGTACCAAAGAAATTGTTACTCACCGATCAAAGTTAAGGAATGCCATATGACCATGGTACAGTGCGGGCTTCACTTCATCCCACTTGGTGACGTTCTGAGCAAACTTATACTGGTTGTTCAGTGACATGATATGTCTGTTGGCAGTTATGTTGATATGTAACACCTTGAAGTTATTCTTCTTACACAAATCGTACGCTACACCCACGAAACTCGTCGATCCCGTCTTCGGGACCCTATTGTATATCACCACCGTATCATCGTCACTTTTTTCTATGCTCTTTGGGAAAAACTGGCGAGATTCCGAATGACTTTGCACCAACCTAAATTCTGAAAATTTAACACAAATTCATACACTAAATTCAACCAGATTCTCAATAAACACACCACAGATATCCAAGCTCACCTAGTTTTCGATAATTATCCTCTAAACGGGCAATTTCTGATTGAAAATACAGGACAATAACAACAATAGTGCAGAGGCAAGAAAACAGACATAGTTTGTTTATGTTGAACATATCGGTATGCGCCCGGACCGTGCAACTTCACGCCGAAATCAGCACTGACATAATTAACTCGCGTACATTATAAATAAACATTATTTGGGACACATAGAAATGAAAATAATTCCTCTGACGACAAACGCCATGTAACACATTCCATAACTTCATTAGAAATTTTTACATATTGAACGCTCTTTACACTGCTCTCTTTCGTTTTCTAATGTGTTAAACAAGGACAGAACTATATTTTTATGCTTTTGATTAAATATACGAGTGAACGCCACTCAGACGTATTATGTCAACATAGGAATGTCACTTCTACAAATTTTATTTTGCAGTTGTTTAAAAATAATAAGCGGTAAAAATGCCCTATATTTTTTATTCCAAAACGCATAATAAAATTGGTAAAATTAAAAGCCGTTCGACATTGACAGGAGAAACGTTTTATTCCATGTCGTAAAACGTCGAATGAATTATGATTACATTGCTCATTAAAACAAAAATTGACAATGTTGACATTATAATATCGTGAACGTAAAGTAATTAATAAAAAAATGAACTAAGCATTCAAGTTTTTTACTTTTAACGCTTTAGGTTGTTCTTATTATGTTCTAGATTGTTACTCTATCTATAAAAGCACCTGCAGGAATACTGGAATGCTACGTGAATAGGTTTAATCATCATCTTCCTGCCCTTGTCCCGTGTTATTTGGGGCCGGTGCAACATGATTTTTTCTTCCATTCTGCCCTGTCATTCGTCATGCTATCACTAACTTCCTTTTCTTTCATATCACTCTTCACACAATCCATCCATCTTTTCTTTGGTACCCTCTCCCTCTCCATCTATCCACATGTAAACTCATAACTCTTTTAGTAACATGCGCTTCGTGCCTCCTCTTCACATGACCATACCAAGACAAACGATTCCCTTTTAATTTTTCAGTCACTGGCGCCACTTTCAAACTTCCCCTAATATACTCATTTCTCACTTTATCCATTCTCGTCACACCACACACCCATCTTAACATTCTCATCTCCACTACGTGCAATCTTTTTTCATCCGTCTTTTTCACAGCCCAACATTCTGATCCATACAGTATGACAGGTCTTATCACGGACTTGTAGATTTTACCCTTTAACTTGAGGGGCATCCGTGGGTCACAAGTTGTTCCCGTGACCTGTCACCATTTCATCCATCCTGCGTTGATCCGATGTGTTACGTCCCGGTCTACCTCACCATCCCCTTGGACGAGTGACCCGAGGTACCGAAAGTCGGAGCAGATCGGTATGGGCGTTCCAGCGAGAGCTAAAGGCACTGGATTGGAGAGACCACCGAAATCGCAGAACAAGTATTCCGTTTTGGTTCTACTCAATTTCAGGCCAACACTCTCCAGTCTGTGCCACCACACCTGCAATCTGTTCTGGACCTCTAGGCCACTCTCGGCAACCATCACAATGTCATCGGCAAACAGCATACACCAGGGAGACTCTTCCTTAATGTCCGACGTCAGAGCGTCCATTATCATAAGGAAGAGGTAAGGGCTGAGAGACGACCCTTGATGTAAGCCGACAGCCACACTGAAGCTGCCAGTGGTGCCCACTGTAGACCGGACTTGGGTATTGCATCGATTGTACATCGCTCGGATCAACTGCACATACTTCCCAGGCACACCTTTTTCCTTAAGGGCCCACCACAGAACCTCACGAGGTACCCGGTCATATGCCTTTTCGAGGTCAACGAATACCATGTGCAAGTTTTTATGCGCACCTCTGTATTTCTCGCACAGCTGGCGTACAGCAAAAATGGCATCCGCTGTACCCCGACCAGGCATAAAACCGAATTGGTTCTGTGAATTTTCACTCTCTTCTCTTAGCCTCCTTTCAATAACTTTCTCCCAGGCTTTCATAATATTTGACATTAGCTTTATCTAATATATAAAATTCTCGTGTCACAGTTTTCGTTGCCATACTCCTCCGAAACGGCTTGACCGATTTTGATGAAATTTTTTGTGCTTATCCGGTATCTATGAGAATCGGCCAACATCTATTTTTCATCCCCCTAAATGTTAGGGGTAGTCCACCCCTAAAATTTTTTTTTATTTTTTAGACAAAAAATTATTTATATGGCAAAACAACGTTTGCCGGGTCAGCTAGTAATTCCTCTATAATTATTGCATTCAAGCACATCACCCTTGTTTTTAAAGATCAGGAACCAGGGAACTGTTGCACCACTCATCAGGTATGGCAACTTATTGAAGAACAAAGCTAACCACATCCATCTATCCACTCGCAGCAACTTCCACACTTCAACCGGTATTCCGTCTGGACCAATTGCCTTGCCATTCTTCATTCCATTTACAGCTATTCTGACTTCATCCAAACTAATCATTCTCACTAAACCCACATTCACTGGTTTGCTCTCTAAAATCCCATTCCAGTTGTTTTCCTCATTCATCAGTCTTTCAAAATAGTTCTTCCACCTCTCTTTGATTTTATTATCTTCTGATAGAATCATTCCAGTTTCATCCCTTATACATCTTATCTGACAAACATCTCTCGCATTTCTCTCTCTTGCTCTAGCAAGCCGGTATAGATCTTTCTGGCCTGCTGGACTATCTAGAGTGTCGTGTAGTTTGTCCTGTGCTTTTGCTTTCGCTCTTGCCAAGGCTTTCTTGGCTTTTTTCTTTAAAGCATCATATTCACTTTTTTTCGCAGACTTTAAGCTAGTGTTTTCTGGATCTATACGCTGCCATTCCTTAAATTACCTCTTTTTTTTCTTTCAACACATTCTGTATATCTATCGACCAACATCATGTATCCCTATCTATTGTACCCTTTCCTCTCGTCTCTCCCAAAATATCTTTCGCTGCATGTCTAATACACTCAGCAATCTCATTCCAGCTTTCATTTATACTTCTATCATTCATGTCTCCCATTTCTATCATTTTGTCTACTTGCTCTCTCAATTTCTTCGCGCAGTCACTCTTCTCGAGCATATGCCATTTTATTTTAGGAGGAGGACGCTCTTTGCTTTTTTTGTTATGTGTCTTGACTACTGACACCATAACCATAACCGTCCAAATACGTGAATAGGTTTAAGAGACTAAAAAATCCACAATGTTGCAACTTTCTCCTTTTTCATTTTAGATTGGTTTCTAATTTGCATTTTTATTTGATACCTATCTACTTTATGTTTATGAAATTAGATATTTAGTTATTTGCTTTAGTAGTAAACTTATACCTAAACTAAGTGGGTGTTTATACTTACCTACTAAACCAACATTATGTACCTAATCAAAGACTAAACCCTAACTATGTAGGTACATATACCTACCTAATACAAAAACACAAAACACTCAGGCGTCGAAGTTGGTACTCCTCCACATCGCTGTCATCCGGAATGTGCCCAGAAGACTGGCAGCAGTGCCACGTTGAATGGCAAAGCTAATTCTTTAGACGCAGAACGAGCCAACCCTCTGGTCAAAGTGTCGATCAGTCGGTGTGCAATTTCCATAAAAAGATACGCATTTGGGGTCGAAACGCTTGGGTCATGGGGTCAGTTCCCCATGACCCAAGCGTTTTGCCCCAAACGGCTCAAAACTGCAACTGTAATTACCAATAATGTTATAGTATTTTGCAACGTTTAAGGGGCTCAGCAACCACAGCGGTAACGCCAACGCATCCTTTTCGTTTTATTGGGTAGGTAGGTACTTTCTTCTTGTATGGGTGAAGCGAGATCCAACAAGTGTTACCGGTAGATACAATTAGCTGATAATATCAAACTGAACGTGAAAGAACAGGTGACTAAGCAAATCAAAGCGTATCGGGTCAATCCATTGGTATTGGCATAAACCGTAGTTCCGTGCGAGTTTGCAGAACCGAACTAATAATGCAGTTGTTGGCCTACCGCACGACAATCAATGCGACATGGCAGGCGAGGATAATTAAAATTGAGCCAATATTGTACCTTACTACAGTGGCTGTTTTTAAGTAGACAGGTAGGTTAGGTAGCTAGCTTTTTGAGGAAGAGTTCGAAGAGGACTATATAACCTACACAATTTTGCCATGGCAGGAAGATGATCCACCGTAGGCGTGGGCTTGTGGACGGCGAGCATTGGGTATCCCTCCGTCCGGCCGTCCGGTAACCGTCCGAGTCGTCAACGATGCGAAGTGTTCCACGCGCGCCTCAAGGAGATGTCAGCAAAACCGCAGGGGCCCAGCAGGGTCGAAGCCTACTGGGGCCAAGGGTCTGCTTCGTCATTGGATGATTTTCCCACCGAAAGAAAAAGGTTGGGTGGTTGCCATAGCCCGAAGAATCGCCAAACTTTACTTGGAGGGCATTGCTTTGGTTCTGCAGTGGCGACCATGCACCGGAAAACGTAGCATTATAAGGCCTCCTACAAGGTGGACCGATGACCTTGTGAGGGATCAACGGATTCCGAGGACCACTAACGTTTCCATCCTGAAAGATCTTCGCATCATACAAAGACTTTCATCAATTGTGCAAGTACTATTCTTTAAGATTATCTTTGGACATACCACATAGACATAATTATATACGATCGGACGTTTTCTGCGGATATCTTTCCTGCTGCGATCACCCAAGTAATTTCCGAGCATTATTACCCTTTCCATCTATGTCAAACAATGAACGTCTTTCGGTAGAAATGATGATGATGATGATGATGAATCGCCTCTAGTACCACATCTCAAGGGAGTGACACTTTTTGGATCATCCATGATTCAGCATCATAATAAAATAGGAAACATTAAGCATCTCTCGCGAACCTTGGTGTTTTTAGTATACGGTGTACACTTCATGAGCTTCTCCACAGCTGGACGTGTTATGGTACACCAGCTTTAGATTTCTTCTTCGCAACTTCCAGTATTTGTGATTGTGGATCCCAGGTAGATAATAGTAGAAATAACTCTGGAGAACTCCACAATTGGTTATTTCACGTAATTTAGGTTGATTATTAGTTTTACAATTCAGCACCGTCATGTTGGTTCTTATGACGGTTTATGATGAGTCTAAAATCAGAACTGGTTGTTTCTAGAAGCAAAAGAAACCGTTCTATATCTGCTTGTGACGTCGTAAGAGGAGAAGAGTATAGTATCGTCTACATATCTTAGGTTTGAGTTAAACGACCTCCAATAGGTACACTTTGGTCCCAGTTTTCTGAAGCTATCCGCTGTTTGTTATGCATTCGGTATAGATATTAAACAAGAGAGGGGAGAGAATACAACCCTGACGAACACCAGTTTGAATCTTGAAATCCTTGGAATCTATTCAGTCTACGCGAACAGCAGTCGTACCATTTTTGTAAAGACCTCATTAAGAGACTGTACGAAAACGGTAATGATTCTGTACTTCTATAAACTAGACGTCGTGGTACACACATTATACTTAAATTATACTTACTTACTACTTTACAGTGTCAAAAGCTTTGCGAAAATCCAAAGCAAATAAACAGCGCGTTATTGAACTCACTTGCTTTTTCTATGATTTGCCTTAGGTGACTGTTTGTGTGTTCCCTTTCTTTTAACCAAGCCGGCTTGTCCTTGAGCAATCTCCGCCTGTGACCTCTTAGTCAGTAAATATATGTAGAAGTACCTTACTAGCATGGGATATCAGTGATCTTCTTCTTTCTGCCTTTGTCCCATATGATTTGGGGTTGGCGCAAAACGTTTTTTTCTTCCATTTTGTCCTGTCGCCCGTCACACTATCATAAACCCCCTTTTCTTTTATATCACTCCTCACACAATCTATCCATCTTTTCTTTGGCCTCCCTCGGCCTCTCCATCCATCTACATGTATACTTGAACTCTCTAAGTAACATGCATTTCATCCCTTCTCTTCACATGACCATGCCAAGATAAACAATTTGGGATAGGTAATATATCACTGATATTATGCGGAAATTGTTACACTTTTTGAAAGCTAATTGGTTACTGTAGTCTGTATAATGAAAGAATTGCTCACAGTCGTAGCATGAATTGCTATTATTGAAGCGTGGCATCAATTGTCAATTTTATGGCACGGGAAATACGGACAGTGGTCCAAGGTGAATCCTTCATTCTAAACACCTCACTTCAGTCAGTGTCCAATGGCGCTTCGCCCCACGCAGCCGGGTGCGCGCGCAAAATAGCGCTGACATTAGTTTTCCCGCCAAAACTGGGTCGCCGAACGGTCGCGTTCCAATTATTGCGCAAAATAATGATAATGTTCAGAATTTTATTAAACTGTTTGTTTTTCTTATTTTAATGTACGCTGCGGTGTCACATCTTTGGTAATTTACGATTTGTTAATTCTTTTTTTTTTCGACTACATAACATCAAGGCTGCTCAAGGGAATAATAAAATAAAGCCACGATAATCTTCGTTTTTGACAAAAATCACATTCCCACCACCTTTACGAAAATTAATATTTCAATACAAAATAATCTAATATTGGGTCAGTTCCTTCGTAATCAAACATATCTGGATCTCAATTCGCTTATAAGTTTAATTTAATTAGGCCGGAAAGGGGCCAACCAATATCCTCAATGAAAACTGAACCTTGCAGCATTGTAATAAGTCCTATATCTATTCTAATAAGGTTCTAAGTTCCTTAAATAGAATTAAGTGTGTATTTGGTCATACAAATGAACAGTTTATTGGTTCCTTTTCCGGTCATAATAAGTTCTCGATTGAGTTTGCACGTGCTATATCGATTGGTGCTATTAACGATTTGGTGTTACATTTCTATAACAAACGTCATTTGGGTTTACGAATGCCTGAAAAGGGGTTTGCCGTGCGAATTCATTTCGATTTATTGGAGTCGATATTATTATGAAAGTTGCAGTTTTGTTGGCTTTTGGGCAGCCCACCCTGGGCCGCCGGTCATTCGTGGAACCCCCAAATCTTTAGAAGGATTTTTAGTAAGAGTTAAAATATATCCAAAAAATTTTGTAGTCACTTTGCTCATACTTGTACCATTTACTTTCTAAAAACACTTCTGAATAGTCGATAATATGACTAGAAAAAAATTACGATTTCTATAAAAAAAATCACGATTCTAGAAACAAATTACTTCACTATCTAGAGGCATACGATACTATAGTTATACGAATCTAAGTAAGTTTTAGTACGTAAGATAAAAGTCGTCCCAATCCCAACCAATGCAAGTAGTACACACTTAGGTAGGTAATCAAATCTGTATCGACTTACGGGTGTTTTTAATATCGTGCGGTGTTTTCAATATCGTTTTTAATATCACGCATGCAGGATTGGACAGCTTCCCGCTTCATTTTGAATTGGCACCTAAAAAAAGGGGATCGTGGGGATCTTTGGACAGGCACCGCGGTCCCAACTACCATATTATAAAAATAATTTTATAAAATGTAATATTTTGGGACCACAAATAGAAAGAAAGAAAAACAGTTTATTTACGTCAAATATGGCGCACACCTTAAAAATAAAACAAATAACAATAACGACTTACTTATAAGTGGTAGGTTATGCGTCACATCCGCATAAAACGGCCAGCGCTCAGCAAAATGCTGGGGCTCGTGTAAGACAGAGCCTCAGCGCTGATTTTCAGCAGCAGCCGTCGTCGACGGTGAGACGTTGATCAAATGAAATAAATACAGTTTTTTTTGATAACTGTACTTAATTGAATTTAATGTATATTAATAATAATAATAATATAATAATAATTCTTTATTTCAGATAACTAAGATCCAAAGTGTTAGTAATTACAATAATGACTTAAGACTATTGTTAGTAAAGTGACACAATATTGGTGATTTTTATTTATTGATCACTGTCCTTATTATTTTCTTAAAAACTGGAGAGGTAATATCCTCCCCTATTATTTTGAGGATGCTGTTGCTAGTTCCTCGTACTCTGCTTAATAGAGATGCCGTTTTTTTGCGAATCACCTCATGAAAACCATCGGTTCGATTCTGCACAAACATCTCTGAAGCACTACAAAAGCGAGGCCTTCGCAACAGCATCCTAAAAATATTATTATACTGGACGCGCAGCGCGTCCATCGCTCTTTTGGCATACGCAACCCACAGGCTTCCCGTGTAGAAACTTTGGCAGTATGCTTTAAAAAGGGTGATTTTGACATCTACACTACATCGGGAGAACCTGCGTGCCAGCATATTACCTCGGACCGATAACGCCCTGCGCTCCCTTTCAATGTCTACATTATCCTTAAGGTCGGCGGTGAGGAAGTGCCCGAGGTACTTGAAAGAATCTACCTTATTTAGTTTCGAGCCACTGAACATAATGTCAGGTATAATTTCAGGGCATTTACCGCCGGCCTTAAAGACCATGTATTTACATTTCATCACATTATATAACAGTCCGTGTCTAGCCGCATAAACCTCACAGCGCTTCAGTAGCTCTCCTATAGACCGTACAGTAGGGCCCAACAGCACCATATCGTCTGCATAGCTTATGTTATTTACACTAACACCGCCCACCCTGCATCCGACATGCATGCTGCTGAGCTCCACTAGTAAGTCATTTACATAAAGGTTGAAGAGCCGTGGGGACGTCAACCCCCCCTGTCTCACACCGCACTCCAACCTGTATGAGTTTGAGAGTGTATTGGACCATTTGACATGGTTTAATTGGTTAGCATACCAGTACTTCAGGATGTCTACCACTTCCGTCGGTACGTTCCTGTCCCTCAGCTTTCTCCAAAGCATATCATACGACACAAGGTCAAATGCTTTGGAGAGGTCAAGGAAACAGGCGTAAACCGGCGTTTTCCTATCTGTGTAGTATTGAACAGTGTACTTAAGACTGAGGATGGCACTCTCTGTTGACAATCTGCGTTGGAAACCGAATTGTGAATCGCACAGGGTAATACAACTCTCCAAGTAAGTATCGAGTACACTGTCCAACACTTTCGCAGCTGTGGTCGCCAGGGATATAGGTCGGTAGTTTCCCCTGTCCGCGATGTCTCCCGTCCTGTTCTTAATTATAGGTACAACGATTGTTTTCATCATATCAGATGGTAAATATGAATGCCTAATGCACAGTGTATAAAACATGGCCAGTACCCTCGGCAGGTGAAACCCCGCAAACTTAAAATGTTCAATACTGAGACCATCGTGTCCGGGAGATTTGCCTCTGCTCATGTGTATAATAGTCTCTTTTACTTTTATGGCTGACAAACATATTTGTGACTCTTCTCCCCGACACGTGGACTCTTTCTCCGTCAAGGACCTAGAAATGCCAAGCGGCGACTTTATTCTAAAATGTTCCATGAACATATTCGCGATGTCCCCTGGGTTGCTTTTTCCATCCACACTCACAGGGAGGCTAGGCCTCGCTTCCAACTTTCCTGTGGATTTCCAGAATTTAGCAAAGTTTTTTGAAGCTCTTTGTTGCGTTATTTTGTCCATTTTAATCTGCGTTTGATTATCCTGGCACCACTTTAAACGACTCTTAAAAATCTTACGTGCATCTCGCATTCTTTCATAAACGTTACCAGAACTCGGTTTATTATGAAATATCCAATTTAGAAATTGAAGCTTTGCCTCACTGTGAGCGTCTTTAACGTGCCTGTTCCACCCGCACAATCTTTTACGATTCACAACACTATGACTCACTGACTCACACGACTGCGTGGCAGCATCACTCAAACTCTCAATAATTCTACAATATAACTTGTCCAATACATGTCTATGCTCAACCATGCTACAGGAACCAAAGCTGCAATTAGAAAACTCCATTGGAAAATCTATTTCACGTAACTTGTCGTTGCAAATTTCATGATACTTATTTATTTGCGTTTCGTTTCTCACACCCCAGATAACTTGACTCCGCGTTTTGTTTTCCAATTGCAGCTTCTGCTTAACCGCACCCAAGTCACAAGTCATATAAAGTGGCACGTGATCCGAAACAAACACATCTTCATATACTCCTACATTGACAATCGTTTGCCAAGCAGATAGGGAAACCACACAGTGGTCCAACCACCTCCTACACCCATGAGCATCACTTACAAACGTGTGACAATCACAATTTAATCCTATCTTTTCTATATCTGCACAGATCCAATCCTGATCATTGCAAAAATTCATTAACTCATTGTAAAATAGTTCGTGTGGATGTGCGTTAAAGTCACCCAACATAAAAATACTTTCTACATCCATGCTCGCTACAATAGCACTAATTTCTCCTAATACCTCTGCAAAAATGGGTAGGTTTTCTATTGAATCGGTAGGCATGTAAACAGAGAAAATAACAATAGATCGCCTCCCTGTACTGGCTCTTATAGCACATAAGCGACAACTCTCACAATTTATAACAGAAACCGATTCAAAGATGCCCTTCCTCCAAAGGATGGCCACCCCCCCATAAGGTCTCCCAACCATTATGCCCGCTGAAGTATCAACGGCGGACTTACCTGTGTATTCAAACTTACTGTCAATAGATCCAAGGTATGAAATGTCATGGGGAAGCAGCCATGTCTCCTGTAAAGCCACCAAATCCGACGATTCACAGAGAAGTCGAACATCGTCAACTGAACACTTAATCGACCTACAATTAAAAGTAGTAAATTTACTGTAATTATCATTACCCATATTTATGCATTTTTAACGTTCGGACTTGACGGCTTCTGCAGAGGCACAGAACGCATAAAGCGTCTAAAAGTTATTCCATCTGGCCAAAAACTGTCATTCATAAATAGTTCTAATTTCACTTTTGGAACAAATATTTTAAAAGCGTTGTAACTCTTATTTATTTTCATATTTATTCTTTTAAGCGCAACAGTTATCTGCGTTTTACTTTTAATATAGCTTATAATGTCTTCTTCACTCGTATTTATACTGACATTCGAGATATATAGCGGTATATCAATATCTGCCGCCCGGAATTTAACATCAGGTGTAGTAAACGCACAACCTTTCTGACCAAGTAGTTTAAAACGTTGTTTATGTGATTTACCACGCACTAACGTCCACTCAGAATCACCGTTTGGTACCACTGGTTTACATTTTAGGCTCGAAACGATTTCACTCGCACGGCCCGTTTCTAACGACACTTCATTCGAGTTAGACTTAGACACACTCACTGTTACGTCCGCCGATCGTTGCACGTTGGTAGGGGAGTCGACCGGTGCGCGCTCGCAGGTATTCAACTCGCAAACCGGTTCCTTCGAAACCGCGGTGTCACCCGACGCCTCCATACGCAGCACCGGTAGCGCTGTCTCGCTCGCACTTACACTGTCTCTCAAACTGCGTCTCCTTCTACGACTGATGTTCGAAACCGCAGTAGTCGCTTTCGCCTCCACTCGTCTTAGCTTATCTGTCTCATAATTATGTTCGCTAATGAAAGAGTTGACACTACCCTCACTGTTGTTTTTTATTGAGGAATGACGAATCAATGCGGAGCATTCATTTACCTCACAATCAGCTGACCGTTGCACCGATGTTTCTATAGGCACATAATGCAATCCAATAGGTCCACTGTCGAATAAGCTGTTTTGCAACAAACCGGCCCCTCTTTTTCTGTTTACGTTCAAATTTCCATTTAGTGGTTCTACTATTGATGCATATTTCATATTTTCTACATCCATTTTTAGTGCATCAAAATTCTCCTTATTTACTGTTTTTTCTTCTAACACACTAACCTTGTTTTGTAGTCTCATGATATCTTTTAAAAGTCTGGTCACATCCACATGGTCAAAGGATACCGGCGGTAGCTTGTCAAGTTCCTTTGCCACGAAAATTGGGAATAACTCAGCATCGGTACTTTTCATTAAACCTATGATGTCTTCCAGGTCTCGGGATAACTTTTTCTTCCCTTCCTTTCGACGTTTTGGCATCTTCTTTGACCCAGGTAGCGAGTCACATAATAAATTCTTCGCCTTCACTAGATCTTTTTCTGAGAAAGACGAGGAGCATAGATGGTGGATGCTCTCCTCATCCATATAATCCAACACATGGTACACAAAAGCTAACACTTCGTTTATTACTATATTGCAGTTCGTACACTTTACAACTGTCGAGGTCATTGTCCCCGCTCAATTGATATAATGTTTTTCATATTGTATATAATGTTTTTCTTGTGGTCCCAAAATACTACCGTGGACTAATGGGACCGCGGTCCTGGTCCAAAAAAGGTACTAAAATATCCACCTAATTGTATGCTTAACCGTAATTATTACAAACTTATTAAGTTATCTAATCTTTAAAACCAAATACTCGTTAAAATCAATCAAGCAGGGAAGGAAATGAGATATAGCAGGGGGTGGTTGCATAAAAATAACTTTTGGTTAGAAGCATCATCCCTCAGCGAGGAAATTAGACGGGACATGCATCACGCGTGATTGCTACTGCCAGTTATGAAAGGATGCCAAGGGTGTTATTTAATTATTTGGAATAGATAATAATCACGGATAATAATAGATTTAAGTAAACCGACGATGATATTTGAAGTTATTTTATGGTTTTGAACGGTAGAATGAGAACGCTCGCGAAGCTCAGCTTTCTCAGGGAGAATAATTTGAGTGGCCTGTTGGTCTAGTGGTTAGTGGCCCTGACTGCTATGCCGGAGGTCGTGGGTTCGATTCCCACCCAGGACAAATGTTTGTGTGATGACACGATCATTTGTTCTGTGTCTGGGTGTAATTTATCTATAATATGGTTGTATTTAGAAATATATAAGTATCTTTATCAGTTGTCTAGTACTTCTTCTTCTTCTTCTTTTCGTTTCGATGTACTCTAACTAAATTTTATCTGACCAGTATTTGGAATCAAATTTCAGGATTCTAGGTAAACCCTATGAATTTTGATTCCCTTAAGAATGTCGAAAAACACGTTTTTTGCGTTATAAACGGCCGTATCTTTTTTTTTGCAAACTCAGAAGTTTGATTTTTTCGCAGCTTCACAGGACCGCAGACCTGAGTATATTTTTATAATTTCTACTCGATACCTCCATGCGATCCCGAGATAAAGTGTCTTGACAGACAGACAGACAGATAGACAACAAAGTGATCCTCTAGGGGTTCCATGTTTTCCTTTTGAGGTACGGAACCCTAAAAAGGTGCAGATTAGCAATTTAAGAAAACAGCTATATAAGTTAGTATGTAAGCTAAAACCGCAATTCTGCAATATTTCGTACTTGTAACTGCCACTGATTCCCAAAAGCAACCTCTCTCCGTGAGTCTAAAGTTAAGGTGAAAATTTACTGCTAATACTAAAGTTAATTAAATTAAAGACTTAGTTAACTATCTGTTAGGACTTCAGGAGTCAGGATATCAAAGTAAAGCAAGGATTACGCTCATTACTCCATACATATGTTACGTTTGCCCAGTACATGTGCCAGTCGGGTATCGCACGTCTTGCCGGGCGCACGTTTATTTATATCAACGCCCTTCACGTTCGGGACGCTTTCGAAATATAGATCAAGTTTACAATCACTGTTATTTTAATACAAAACTTAGAGAAAATAATCACAGAAAAAAATGGTGGCTTAATTTTTCAAATAAGGAACGTTTTTTACAAGCAAATAGTCGCGTTCAAATATAATCTTAATTTTGAAAATGGAAGTGGACCGTATTCTGTACATTTTCGGCAGCTTTACGCGAAAGAAGCAAGATAAAAGAAAATCATTGGAGCAGCTTTCTCTGAGTGCTGGTAACAGTCCTCTGCATGCCAAGGGCACCCGTCGTCCGGTCAGCCAGAACTTGAACGTAGCCCCAAGAACTTCAGCATACAACGATGGAAGAAGGAGTAAGGTGAAGGAGTGGGACTGTGGGATTTGTAAGAAGGAGCTTGTGGAACCGAGGCTTTTGGGCTGTCTACACAACTTCTGCACTAGATGTCTTCAGGGTTTGCATCAGGAAGGCGAAGCGGAGGTGTGGAGTGAAGTTGACGGTGGTAAGTTTCTTGTCATTGATTCCATTTCAGTAAACTGGGAGAGAATCTTCTTTTTAATCTGTTTTTTTTTTAAACGGTTCCCCATACTTGGAATTACTTCTGTATCGTGGGGGCGTTCACAAACATATTAAGTCACATACTGAAGTACCTATCTGTGGGCCATACAAATATTTATACCGTGTGGGAATCGAACCCGCGTGACGCATCGCAGCAGTTTATCGCTGAACCACTGCGCCAATGCGTTAAGGGCCTATTACACTACTCGATATTCAGACTGTCTTAGTCGATGTCGCGTAGGGTATAAGGGTTAGACCGGTCTTACTCGGAACAAATAATAAGACAGTCTGAATATCGTGTGCTGAATATCGCGTAGTGTAATAGGCCCTTTATGCCTTGTCGTCGTGTTATAGGTATTGCATGCGTATTCTTATGTTCCTTCTTAGTCTATTGTAATCTTGTGCTAAGCGATTATATAGAACATTTTCAGGCAAAAAATAGGTACACTAATCTGCATGGTTCTCGTATGATTGGACAATTATATGTTAGCTGTATGGACTTTAAAAGAGACTGACCCCAGAGTTTGTTTCGGTGTTTCTTCTTAGGGGAGTCATCTAGGTAACACCGGCCTCGTCTAGTTTTATCTGGAAAAAAAATTGTGTGGTTTTTAAAATCTCTTTCAATCAAATCAATCAAATGTTTCTTTTGTAGCTTTTATAATTAGGTTATTGCCTGAGTTTAGATCCTTCGCCATAGCCAAGACCTTTAACTACAGTATAGCTTAGCATAGTCAGCCTTTTAATGTATCCGCTGCTCGGACTCAGGCCTCCTCTCTAGGAGAGGGAATGGGCCGTAATCCACCACGCGGGCCCAGTGCGAGTCGGTGGATGTCTTCGATTTTTTTTGTTTTAAGACTTGTCGGTTCCCTCACGATGTTTTCCTTCACCGTTTTGAGAGTAGTAGTGATGAAATAAATTACACAAAGTAATGGCTGGGTTTGAATCCGCGACCTACAACTCGTATTACCATTCGGTCATCACTGCTTTAACTGCTTAAACTACAGTGTTTTTGCTATAATTTAATTTTGACAATGATCAATAAACAATCAACATTCACCTAGTTATATCATGCCAAAACTGTGTGCAATCTTGTTTGATCTTCAACTAGTTGATGTAGTCAGTATGCGAGAAATGCCTATGCTATGTAGACAGGTTCTTTACCTTTCACCTAATTAACATCACAACAGCATCCAATAAATGTCATACAGAAATAGAATTATACGGTGTTTGATCCATTTATTATGAGTCCAAGTAATTTGCGAACTGCTGTGCTCTATTTAAGAATATTAACCATAATAAAGTCGGTACGTGCCTTAGGAAGTAATTGCCAGGGTCGCATCTAGGGACTAAGGACGGGTGCCAAAAATAATAGATGCGATTACTCATAAGGCCCTTGGTGTCAATCAAAATAATTACCTAACTGGGACCTAAATAAATTTAAAAAAAAATTGTTAGATTTTCTAGCCTAAATTATTATATTCAGGTATTCAAAAGTTCATCATCATCATCATCATTTCAGCCGAAAGACGTCCACTGTTGGACATAGGCCTCCCCCAAGCGTCGCCACAATGACCGATCCTGTGCTTCTCGCATCCACCGCACTCCCGCGACCCTCACCAGGTCGTCGGTCCACCTTGTGGGAGGCCTTCCAACGCTGCGTCTTCCGGTGCGCGGATTCAAAAGTTGCTAGGAAGTTATTGCATTTGCGGTTGCAAATTGAGATGGCTTGAAAACTATATCTTTCGCCCATCACAATGTTTAGAATGGTTTTACAGCTTGACCATAAAAATTCGTTAGTCATTATTTATCATTTCATTTCGAAACGGAGAGATACCTACCTAACCTTGTAAAATAAAGTTTTGTTATTGTGTTTTTTTATAGTTTTACCTTTACATAAACAATGGTGCTTATTTTTTTTTTATCTATTAATTACTAATTTCTTTTAAACAACCACATCATTTATATATCTCATAAAACTGTTGACCATTAAATAACTATTATTCTGAGGACGTCTGTTTGGCTGACCACTCTGAAAAAAACCTTTAACCATAAGGTTTTTCTTAAAAAATCTTCCTTTTTGTTATTTTTGAGAGGCCATATTGTATTGGTCGAAGTATTTACGTTAATCAAACGATCTTTTAACGATTTTGCTCTCAGTTAAGTGCGAGTGGTGCATCAAAAGCAGCTATCAATGCTGTGTTATATAGCCCATTAATGGATCAATACGAGTAGGTCGAACTATTTGCTAATAAGTGCCTATTTGTGTTTTATTTGGCGCATTATTAGCTAGCTAAATAGGTTTATCACGCTTGTTCTGCCAACAAAGAGAATAAAGGTACATTTTATGTAGATTAGGTACTAGACATAAAAACAAAACCCTGCTTTTTTTCGGTGGGAAAATCATCTAATGACAATGCCCGCCTTGGGCGGAGCGGGAGATAGTGTCAGACTTTTACTGACTAAAAACCCACTCATGTTCCTTCGTTGCCTTTTGTACCTGGGCCGAGTCTTCCTTTCAGAATCCAACCCTTAGCCCCAGTAGGTTTCGACCCTGCTGGGCCCCTACAGTTGCTGACATCTCCTTGAGGCGCGCGTGGAACAGTACGCGACTTGGGCTCGGTCCAGACGGTTACCGGACGGTCGGACGGCGAGCTACCCATTGCTCGCCATCCGCAAGCCCGCGCCGGTGGCCGGAAATCCCGGCAGCGGTTGGAGCGTGAGGACTGTTGCCTCACGCTATCGGTGACCTCGTTTGCTGCTTCGCAGAAAGAGGCGACCGCCTGTCACTCCTCCTCGCTCCGGACCATGGCATGTACCAAGGCCCGGCGCGAGAGATCGCCGCCGCCGATCGCCCCCACGAGGGCACGGCGTTGCTCTGCCCAGGCGGGGCACACTTCTACCTTGTGCTCCACCGTGTCCTAAACAAAACCCTGCAGATAAAAAATGGCGATTTCTCCACATTGTGAAAACTTACTGTGAAACACAATAGATGATATCCTATTCGAAGATATCCTATCTATAACTAATATAATAACTAAGTAATTGATTGGTTAATGTTGACTAGAAAACTGGCGTTGTATCAATTTATATTGGGTACAGATAATTGTTCCGGTTCTAGGTGTTCCGTATGTGAATTTTAGATGTTCTGATGACGCACACACGATACTGGAAAATTACTGGTGGGGGGCCACGTGTTTTTTATATAATACCTTTGGATATCTCTCTCTCAACTTTTAAAATGTTATTAAAACACCATGTGTTAAGTTTACAGTAATTTTACTTTAGTTTATTTTCTTTTCCTTCTGCAATACCGTCGCTTAACCTCATCATCATCATCATCTTCCTGCCCTTGTCCCGTGTTATTTGGGGTCGGCGCAACACGTTTTCTTCTTCCATTCTGCCCTGTCATTCGTCATACTATCACTAACTTCCTTTTCTTTCATATCACTCTTCACACAATCCATCCATCTTTTCTTTGGTCTCCCTCTCCTTCTCCATCCATCCACCGTCGCTTACCCTAACCCTTAATTTATTTTTGTTTTCCTCATAGAAGTGAATATGTAATTCTTTTTGAGTGAACAAAGTTTCTTTAACCAGATATATTCTTTGAGAATTGGAAAGAGAAAGTGAGGAATCGTGATTGTCGGAAGAAATGGAGGGAGACCTTTACCCAGCTCTGGGACAATACGGGCTAGCTAGTTTAAGGCAGCACTAGTTTAATTAAATAACAGCTAGATATTCAAACTTACGAAGTTATTCGCACAAAATAAATAGGTACCTAGGTATATTTCTATATTGCAAAACAACCATAAAAACCCATCCACCATGCCAAAATTCCATATTGTTGCTTCATTTTACACACTACATAATATAAAAGCGACAAAGTACCTATTTATACTTATACAATGTATTAAAGACCAGTCATGCCTGAAGTACGTTTGGACGATGGGAAGCCGTACAATGGTCAGACTTCTGACCTAGCTACGTAATCCCATCATTGTGATCGAACGGAAGGCTATGTGTCAAGTAGAATGTGGCAGTTTGTTCTTTTAGGCAGCTAGTAAAATTTACAAAACCTAGCAATTAATACATCCTCGGCAAAACTCTTTAAAGGGACTATTAGACTACGCGATATTCACACTGACACATGATATTCAAACTGTCTTATTTTTTGTTCCGAGTAAGACCAGTCTAACCCTTATCATTACACTACGCGACATCGACTAAGACTGTCTGAATATCGAGTAGTGTATTAGGCCCTTAAATCTGACTACTATAACATACCTACCGAGTCGTCGACGGGGCGTAGTGTTCCACGCGCGTCTTAAAGAGATGTTAGCAAAACCGTAGGGCCAGCAGGGCCAAAGCTTACTAGGGCCATGGGTCGACTTCCGAAAAAGTTACCTGTGGTCCTAGAATGCAAAAGGCAACTGAAGGAATAAACAAAAAAAATAAATATCTGACACGCACTCCTGCTCCGCCTTAGAGTAGGACCTAGACCTTAAAAAAAAAACATAAATATCTCCCCACATGTATCAATGCAGTTTAAGAAACGTTGGCTACTGTGGAAGGAAGAATCTAGATCTAGTAGTACATGTCGAAAAAGTTATCCCTTGTTATATTAAACCGACAACCTGCTTCAGCATTGCATGAATACCAATTATGTACACAAACCTTCCTCATTCATTGTTCTTTTTATTAATGAAAACCGTATTAAAATCCATTGGGTGGGTTTGCAGTAGTAAGCGGAGAAACTGGGAGATGTGGATAGATACTTTGTTTTTTAGAAGTTATAGCAGATATATGGGACTTCAACACTGGCAAACGTTAGAAAGGAGGTTGGAGGGTAAATGTTTCTAAACCAATGGTCTTGCCTGGGCAGTCAGGATTCCCTTTCCAATCAGGCAAAAAACCTGCAGACTATACCGATAGAGGATTCAAGGATTCCAAAATACATACCTATATTTATTTAGGTATTTTTTAAATGCAGGATTCTTCATCTGTCATTGCATAATTATGTTGTTTATTACTTTTGCCAATGGGAACTAAAATAGTTATTAAAAAAGTTACGTTTAAAACCACCGCACAGAATTAGCATTTTTTTGAGGTTGGAAATCTTTAAATGGCTTCTCTCGCTCTAGGGTGGACCGAGCAGGCGTGTCAGACTTTTACTGGCTAAAACCCACCTGTGCTCTCCAGTTACAATTTGCGTTCTAACTAAGGCCACAGTCACTCTTTCAAACGTTCCCGTAAAACCTTATAATTTTTCAATACACTTACTCGAAAACCCGCTCTTATCCCACCGTTTTTAGATAGATAGATAGATATCACGCACGTTTCGGTTTTAGGCACGCAATAGACTGTTTATTTATTTATTTATTTATTTATTTATTTATTTCAGGTACTCTCTGCACTTACAGTCGAAACCAACACGTGCAGAGAGTCATTATTATATTAAAATACAATATATAGAGAGAAAAAAAAAAAAATCACAAAATAACACAATTAATAAAAATCATCATCATTATCATAATCATAATCATTTACATTTACATTTACATTATAATATTTGCAATATACAACTGCTGAAAATCGAATCAACCGCCAAAACATTCTCTGCACCTCTCCAAAAACAATCGCACACTTGAGTAGAACAAGTCCACATCCGGATGCTGAGCAGTCAGTGTGTTGAGTAAAGTCACCGCCTGATTTGTTGCCGCATACTGTGCGGTACGAGTCCGAACCCTTGGAGTCGCTAGCAGTGGGCGCGAGCGCAGTCGCGTGTATTGAGGCGGCGCGGATAGACCACAGCGCGACAGAGTCGTAGGGTTGTCAATTTTACCGTTAAACAACAAAAAATAATGCACAAGGAGCGCACATTTGCGTCTCAGCTCGAGGGTATCAATGCCCACCATTCCTGATACGAACAGAGAGGGATACAAGTAGGGATAATACCCATACATTTTCATGTAAAGGTACCGACAGAACTTACGCTGTACCCGTTCTATGAGAAGAATGTACTTCGTTTCGTGTGGATCCCATACAATCGAATTAAACTCCAGCTTGCTACGAACAAACGCGAAATATATGGCAACAATTGCGTGTTTGCTAGTGAACCGAGCCGACTGCCTCAAGACGAACCCCAGGGATTGGTGTGTTCGCTTACACAGACCGATTATGTGGTCATTGAAAGTCAGCTCGGTGTCCAACGTGACACCAAGATCGCGGATTGTTGTGACGCGCTCCAGCGGAGTGTCCGATACGTTGTACGTATACACGTACGGCGAGCGACACCGAGAGAATGTGATAGTCTTACATTTAGACTTATTAAATTCTAAGCGGTTCCGGTTGCTCCAGGCTACCACATTATCGATATCCCGCTGAAGCGCATCACAGTCAGCCGCTGTCCCTATACTCAAGTAGATCTTCAGATCGTCAGCAAACATCAGACACTTCGCCGTCTCAATGACCTCCGGCAAGTCATTGACCATGACCAGGAATTGGGTTGGGCCAAAAGTGCATCCTTGACTCACACCCGACTGAGTTACGTAGGATTCAGACCGATAACCGTCAAGTTGAACATACTGCCTACGATTATCAAAGTAACTACAAAATAATTTTAATAGTTGTGGCGTAAATCCCAAGGCCGAAAACTTTTGTAACAGCACGTCATTATGAACACGGTCAAAAGCTTTTTTAAAATCAAAATAAGCTGCATCTACCTGCTTATTGTTGTCCATCTCAGCGACTGCATAATCCACAAAATTAATTAGGTTCGTTGCCGTTGACCTACCAGCCCTGAAGCCATGCTGACACTCGCTAAGTTGCGTACTAATTTGCCTAGTTATGTGCCGGTTCAATATCGATTCGAATAACTTGCCGAAAGCCGAAAGGACCGCGATAGGCCTGTAATTAGTGATGTGCACCTTTGAGCCATCCTTGTGTATGGGAGTCACACGAGAAAGTTTCCACAGCGAAGGATAAGTAGCGCTTTTAACGGCGAGATTGAAAATAAACAATAAGGGTAACTTAAAAATCCCAATGCAGTCCTTCACAATAAATGGGGGAATACCGTCTGGCCCAATAGATGACTGGGGCTTCAAGCGCTTGACTGCTAGAAACAAATCATGGCTGTTTATGTTGTCCAAAGCGACACGGTATGATGACACAACGGACCCCTCGCGCTCAGCGATTTCATGCGATAGTACGGGCTTGTCAGTTAGAAATACCGATTTGAAATAACTTGCGAAAGCGTTTACAGCATCTAACCCGGTCACCGTCCTGTCATCATATTCGTACTCCCGGCAGTTTTGTCTGGTTGAACGCTGCTCCCTAACAAAGGACCAGAAAGCCCTCGGATCCCTTCTTATATCCGTCTCTGCCCGCTTGATGTAATTGCCATAGGCAAGCTTAACTAAAGTTTTAACATGTTGCCTATAATATTTAAACATAGATTTACAATACTCATTAGTTACGTTTCCCGCACTGTGTGCAGTGCGGAAAAGTGCGCGTGGTCTCCCCCTTTTTATCGTAATGGGCTGAGCGCGTGTCGACCCCCACGAGTCGCCGGGCGCGCGAGTCAACCCCCGTTTATTCATTTCGTAAGTGTATTGAAAAAAGTCGTTTGATACATGTGCAAATTTGTCACTGCAGCCCTCGGCTCCATAACACACTCGCCTACGGCTCGTGCGAATTCCTCCTCGGTAGCTATGACAAACTCTGAAACTGAAAAATGACTCCTCTCATAGAGAGGGAATGCACCATAATCCACCATGCGGGTCCAGTGCGGGTTGATGAATATCACATGACTTCGATTTTTTTTTTCTAATGTAAACGCACTATATACTACACAATATGTATTCCATGGACATATACATTTGGTGTTTTATAGTAACAAAAGCAAATATGCAAAATGATAAAGTTTCACATTTAAGAAATAAATACGTCTAGCCGAATCAAAAAACATCATAAAAACAAAAGGATTTAATCTACATACATAGGCAAAATAAAACAATCAAACAACGCGGGAACAAGTAACCATAATGTATCTTGGCTATGTCTCATTGATTCAAACAGGAACTAAGCTAATGTGTTTCTAAATATAGGGCTGCCACCCGGCGCGCTATGACAGGACTCACAAACAAACATACAGAAACTCCTACAATAGTTACACTATCTTTACTTTCAGTCGATATTTTACGGATATTTTTCACAATTCATCTGTATTTTTTTTACCTTCGGTATTATTGTTCAGTATAATTAATTAGTGTCCGTCCGAAATATAACAATTTTCGCAAAACTTTTTATTTAATAAATAAAATGTAAGTAGTAGGATTATTGTTGCGATCGGATCGAATTCAGTATCAGGTTCGGCCATAGTTTCAACCACAACTAAGCCAAGACTTGCTAGGTTTTGTATTAACTATGCTGAAACCGTCACCGAAAGTTCAGTCCGTCCGACCTATCAATAGAACATTATCATACAAGTACAGAAAGTTTGTCAATGCGACTGAGGCGGAATTCCAAGCCGAGACCTGCGGTGACAAATATGCACGTATACACACCTACGACTTTTTTCAATACACTTACGAAGAAATGAATAAACAAGGGTTGACCGGCAACTAGTGGGGGTCGACACACGTCCAGTCTGATACGATAAATGTAATAAAATTGTGGCGGGGGAGAGCACGCGCACTTTTCTGCACTAGTGCGGAAAATAGTCTATTGCGAGCCTAAAAGCTGTGGGATAAGAGCGGCTTTTCGAGTATTGAAAAAAAATAAACCTACGGAATAGTCCCTCCATTGGACGCATCGATAGGTGTGAGTGTTTGCATAAGCTTCTACGCGGTGTAGATTCGATTACAGCATCAACGTAGTAGAGATTCGAATGTCATTGAAGCCATTTTTAAAAATTATTAAATTAAACCATTTCCTTTACATACGAATCATATTTATTTATATCGTCGTGATATCATTCGTACTCCTTATAAACCCATCTGCCACAAAACTCTTAACAATCACCTGAATATCCTTTACAATCGCACATTAGAGATTCAAGATCTACTTCAAAAGATGACGAATCGTTATAGCCACACAACTCAAGAGTTCGTCGAATCATTACTTATTAATATTATACAACTGCCACAAATCCTCTTGACTTATCAAACGTTTGAACCACCATGATTCAGGCTGAAGTTTAAACCATAACAATGAGAAACTAAACAGACGCCCCAAAATTAATAAACAGAAAGTTTATTAGTATTATCATTCACCGGAACATCTTTTATTAAGGCAGTGTATAAAATCAAAGTTATGGTTTATGTTTATAATGACCCAGATACGCTGTTTTAAGTTTTGAAAGCTTGATGCTTAACGTTTTTCTTCGACACTTGTTTGGATTCATTTTTGGGAGTCGGTTATGTAATTAAATCAAAAGGTAGGTTGGTACGTATTTGTATAAGTAGGTATTTAAACTATGGTCAGTCCTTAGTTCTGAGAAAGCTTAAAAGTTACAAGTCACAAATAAATGATAGCTATTCATATCCTACTTTTGCTAGTAGGAAATGATATCGATAATCTATGCGGACTGCCATCAAGTCATCAAGTATTTTTTATTAATTTATATATACATCTTAACCATTAAATATTATAACTTAATAAGTTATAAACAAACTGAAAATAATAATACGAGTATGTACAAACGGGAAGAAATAAAAATCATAGGGCATCAAAAAATTCGTCCACATCGATGTCAATGGGAAAAGTGCCCAGAACGCTGGCAGCATTGCCACGCTGGATGGCAATGCTGATTCGTTGACCGAAGAAAAGCCCAGCCCTCTGGTCACGCGAGGAGTCGACCAGCTGTTTGCTGATATCCCGGATAACTCGATGAGCGCTCGGACCACATGGCCCTAGTGTTTGAACCAAACGGCTCAAATATATAACCTCCAATGAGGTTATTATATTTATGCCGTTTGAGGTTTTCTGCACCTGCAGCAGCCGGCCCAGCACAGCCCGCCGTACTCAGAAGATGGGATGGCGCAAGGGTGTCGACACATGTTGCATCCCACGCCAAAGGCCTACCCAATTTCCAAGGCATTATAGTCATCCCGTCTGGTCTCTTCCCATCGTCACGTGCCAAGCCATTGGATTCTAAAACAGCTGGCACCCCGTCGGTTACGAGAGCTCGGCGGATGATGTCATTAATACTGGCATGTCGTGCTATCCGACCAGCGCTTCTACTGCATGATAGGCCATGTTGTCCAAGGCGGTCGACTGCTTCGCCGCAAGTCATCAAGTTACTTAGTATCTTGGCGAGAGGGAGTGTCAGACTTTTACTGACTAAAACCCACAGTGTTCCTTCAGTTGCCTATTGTGAGGGCCACGGTGACTCTTTCGAACAATCCACAGGCCAAGCATGGGCCCCAATTGGCTACGACAATCTTGCTGACATCTCTTTGAGGCGCATGTGGAACACAGCACGCCGTTGAATTGACCTTTGTCTTTACTGGACGGCGAGCTCACCGTTAGCAAGTCTATGCTTACCGTGACCAGGAATCCTTGCGATTGCAACTCTCGATGTCCCTACGCCTGGGGCTACCATCAGGTCCTGAGTAGATCAACGTGATAAAATATCAGATTGTTTTCATCTGGAATTTCTCATTACAATATTTACTCGGGGTTTGAACATAACTCGTAAATGGCTACGCATACGCACTAAGCGTTTTGAGAATACCTTCAGTATACATGTAGCAAAGGAATGGAATTCCCTGGCAAAGTCTGGGTTTTTTGTAACTTAGACCACCATAGCTACGCTACGCTTAACTTCAGTTAAGATAGTAGTCAAAGGCGAGACTATAAAAATAAGTCACACTGTGTCTTACTTTTCGGGGAATATAAACCTGGGTAACCTGTAATAATTCAGGCATAAATATCATAAGATAGTTCATCGCTCACAGAGAACCCATACACAACTAAAAAACGTGAAGAATTAGGGGCCTCGTTTTTCCATGCACCCATTTCACCGACCCAGTCCCTCCCTGCAAAACTAGTTCATCGACACATTTCGCCTTACTAATAACCAGCTAAATTAATAATAGTAAATGAATCATGCTACTCAATGTCAAACGCTTTACACCATCTTCCGGCAAACAGAATAATTTCTCTGCCAAATAACTTTGACTCATCGAGCTCAGAAATTGTAATATTTCAAGTCGACTGTTTGTCTACAGTTTTGTGTTTACGCGCCCGTAAAATGTTATTTCACCTGGGACAGATTGCTTTATTTTTCTTTTTAATTAATTTCATTGTCATGTATTTTTGGCTTTTAGTAGATTAGAGCAGCTATGTTGGCGTAAGTAGTAGTAATCTGGGAGCATGATTATTTTTTCACGATCAAAACTACGCTGTATTTTTTTAATCGCTTTGGTAGCCGAGCCGAGCAACAGTTCGAATTTATAATTTATACATGGTAGCGAATAATTAAAATTCCTTTTTCATCAAATCATCCTATGACTTCTCTCGCTAAAGAGTCGAGTGAGAGGGTCTGTGACGCAAAGGACAAAAGTGTGAACTTTATTGGTCCTTTGCTTTCTAGGACCACGGTTTACCTTTTCAGAAATTCCCCATAGCCCTTAAGTTCGGGAGGTTGCTGCACCGGATTCGTGTGGAAGAATCGCCTGGGTGTCACCACCGTGTGAACCGTCTGGAGGTCACGGTGGAGCACGGTGGAGTGGTGGTAGAGATGTGCCCCGCTTTGGCAGAGCACCGCCGTGTCCTCGTGGGGGCGATCGGCGGCAATGATCTCTCGCGCCGGGCCTTGGTACAGGCTATGATCCGGAGCGAGGAATGGCAGGCGGTCGCCTCCTTCTGCGGAGCAGTAATGCTAGCAAAGGAGACAGCCGCACGCTCGAGTAAACGGCCCTCACGCTCCGGCCGATTTCCGGCCACCGTAGGTGCGAGCATGCGGACAGCGAGCAATAGGTAGCTCTAACCGTCCGGACTGAGCCCAAGTCGACGAGGGCGCGTAGTGTTCCACGCGCGCCTCAAGATGTCAGCAAACCGATCCAGGTCCAAAGGCCGGCCCAAAAGGGGCCCAGCAGGGTCGAAGCCACGCCCTCCCGCCACACCCAAGGGCGGGAGATGTCATTGGATGATTTCCCACCTAAACAAAAAGCGGGCACCAGGCCTGCTGTCAAGTCTGCGGCCATCTCCTTCACTAATAGCATTACTGCGCAGAAGGAAGGGAACATATACCATTCCCTCGCGCTCCGGACCATGGCCTGAACCAAGGCCTAGCGCGAAAAGTCGCCGCCGCCGCCGCCGATCACCTCCATTCTTCGATCCCATTATTTGGTGTTCGAGCTGAAGCTGGAGCTGCTCACTTTACTGCGCCACTTTTCGCTTGATATTCGGTTTCGGATGAGGTGGTAGTGGGGAGTAGGGTAGTCCAGTGGTCATCGGCCCCAACTTACGAGTTTTTCATACCCAGACAGACACTTTAGTTGGTGTAATTTATTTCATCACCACTGCTCTCAAAACAGTCAAGAAAAATATTGTGAAAAAACTGGCAAGTCCTAGAATCAAAACATCCATCAACGTACACTTGGCCCGCCTGTTGGATTACGGCCCATTCCCTTTCCTAGAGAGGAAGCCTGAGTCCCAGCAATGGGAACAATATGGGGCTGAATATGCTTGTGCTAAACTGACGTGGAAAGTAAGATTGGCTGTTTAAGTTGAACATTTTAACACTTTGAACATTCTCATTGTAAATGATAGATGTGTAAGTTAAACTACATTTGCTTGTTCCAGGTTCAATTCAACTAGACCCAGGTGGATCACGGTCAGGCTCTGGCGCTGGGTCAGCAGGTTCAGGCTATGAGAGCGACCTCCGACACTCAGGGTCTGAAGGTAGCTGGGAGCAAAAACAACAACAACAACAACATAAATATGGAATATTGACAAGAAAGGTAAGACTTCATGTTTTTTTAATATCACAGTATATGCTGAGTTAAGAAGCTTTTTAGCCTCGCACAAGACCTCCTTTGTGTTATTTTTTTTATGTTAGTCAAGTTTATGTGACTTAGTTAACATTTATAGTTTATTCTTTTGTTTGTCTTGTGCCAGTCTCAAATACCTAAACGCTTTCTTCTTTAATTAATGTTAAAACCAAGTTTATCTTAGGGCCCACTTCAGCAGCACCTGAACGAAAATTGTTGCTGAAGTTGGGTCAACAATTAACTAGTTTAAAACCTTCATCATATTTCCAGGTATCAGGTAAAAGCGTGCAATTCCTCCTCTGCCCGACCTGCGGGTATGAAACACAGCTGCCCCTCGGAGGCATATCAGCGCTGCCTCTCAACTATGTGCTGCTACGAAAGATGGCCGCCGCGCAGGACAGCGAGGGGGTCAACGTGCTGTGTGATCTTTGCAGCAGTGATAATAAGGTAGAAAAACAGTAGAATTCACTACCCAGTTTGCTTAGCTTGTAAGATGATAATTTGGTGCAGGATTGTTCGAAAGAGTTACTGTGGCCCTGGATCGGAAATGGTAACTAAAGGAACACGGGTGGTTCTTAGCCAGTAAAAGTCTGACACTCCCTCTCGCTCCACGTAGAACGAGTGAAGTTATTTGATTATTGTCCACCTCAAACAAAAAAAATGATCTATGGTTATTATTATCATAAGAACAAATGCTAAATATAGTTCCTAATTCGATCTGACACTATTATAAGGTTTTTAACAACCGATAATCCAGTTAGATGGTCTATAAATGGTCTAATGGTCTATAAACAAATAAATAACAATAAGTTCACCATATTATTAGATATTGTATTAACTAAACTGACGGAAATCCATTGTTATAACTTAGGTGCACCTCTACCTACCCTTACCTTCGGAGAAAACAGGTTTAGCTAATTTTATACTGTAGTGTTTATTGCATTTCTGGTTTTATGTGCCGTCTTATTGCCTGCTTCCCTGAGCTAGACCACTAAGGTTTCTTTGAATTGTTTGTTTACTTCTTGAATGTGAATATTTGTTCTAGCTTAGTATGTGGAAACAATAAGCTTTGAGTTTACGAGCTGCAGTCCTTTGTCCTAAAACTCAATAACAAAATAACTCTCTTCTTTAAAAGTATTTTAAGATATTGAAACACACGTGAAAGATCTCAACCGTGGCCGAACGCTTCAAATGTGAGATTTCAACAAATTACCATTCGTTCCGTTCTGCAACATTTGACTCACAGAATGCTTGTATTTGAAATTAGGTACGCTGGGGTCTTTAAATGGTTTTTCATGTCATTAACTTGATGAAATTTTATGGAATAATAGAAAAGGCTATTTCAGTAGGTCTGTCTAAAATAAGTAAGTAGAATACCTATCTACACTGTGACACGATGGCTTATATATGTGCTTATGTTGACCAAATTACAACAGCCTATAAAATTATTAATGGTTATACTGATGCGTCCGACTTACATGTAGAGTTGTGTCAATTATTTGTTCCGAATAATTACAATCGCTCTAGAAAGCATAAATTATTTAATGTCCCATTTTGTCGCACTGTAGCTTAATCCACCTCCCCTATACCGCGTATGCTAACGATGCTCAACGCGCTCGTGGAGACCAATGGAATACAATATTTTTAGAAAGTTTGCGATTCTGTGAGAAGACAAAGTGAAAGGATTAAATTAGTTTAGTTTAGTATTAATGGTTTTTTTGCTGTACTAAATAAATAAATAAATATAATAATAATAATATCATTTATTTGCTTGAAATATGGTGGTAGGTACCATATTTCAAGCAAAGGGTGGTAGGTCTTAAAACTACAATATTGTTTCTTCATATTCCGCCTTATATTCAGCATGCAAATTTTTTAGGAATGGACATGACTCAATTATTTTATAATATTATGCTATATAATTGAAAAATAAACAATAAATCAAATAAAAATGTCAACAAATTAAATTAAATATCAATAAATTAGATTACAAATGTCAGAACACAAACGAATAAAAAAATAAATTATGAGTATAAAAATAGAATGTAAAACAAAAAAACCAATACAAAATGTCAATAACTAAAAGATACAAAATTTCAAAACTAACAAATATACAAAATGTCAAAAACTAAAAAAATACAAAATGTCAAGAACTAAAAAGAATACAAAATGTTAAATTTATTTTAATTATAAATTATTATTCAATGCGCCTTTTTATTCGTATTATAATTAACAAAATCATTTATCGTGTAGAAACATTTGTCTATGAGCCACGTTTTTAGCTCTTTTTGAAAAAAATTCGTTGGCATTTCTCTAATTTGCTTAGGTATCATATTAAATATTTTAATTGCCATACGACTCGCGTTTTTGTGGCAGAGAGTGAAAACCTCGGGTATACAATTTTAGGTAATTTTTGTTTTATTATATTTCTGAAAAGAAAAACTCATAACGCATAATCTTGTATCGTGCAAAATTTTGATTTGATACTCGTAGCGCCATCTACGATGTTAAATGCATACTTTGATGTATTCAGTCAGTTTGGTGTGATAACTTCGCAATGGCGCCTCAAAACTTGTGGAAAAAAAAGAAAAACAAGAGAAACAAGCGTTTGAAATAAATCAATAGTTTTAAATATTTGAATATAACACGTAGAAGCATAATAACATTATAATAAAGATCTAGTTTGGTTTTTTTTTGTGCTTCCTGAAAAGTTACATATTTCACAGTTACGAGGTATTCATTATGGCTTACTTTGAATACCTCGTACTTTTGCACTGTGTTTCTGCATTCCTTTCATAGTTTTGTTCGAAACATCACAATAATTACCTATACATACTTATTGTAACATTTTTGCAGTGGCCATAATGTTGTCCGCTAAAAAATGTTCCGCTGCTTAAGACGCTCTCAAAATGGTGAAGGAAAACATCGTGAGGAAACCGGCATGTCCTAGAACCAAAAATTCGAAGACATGTGACATTCACCAACCCGCACTGGGCCCGCGTGGTGGATTACGGCCCATTCCCTCCTAGAGAGAGGAGGCCTGAGTCTCAACAGTGGGAACATTAAAAAAGGCTGGCTATGCTATGCTATGCTTAAGAGAGTAAGAGATAATCACACCAGCATAGTTACTGATAACTATAGCGGAGATCCCTACAATTGTAAAATTTCTTAAATGGAAAATATTTGTATTTTTGTTTGTAATGAAGAAGCTCAAAACTTCTGGACCGATTCTAAGAGTTCTTCCATCAGAAGAATGCTACTTTATCACTGACAGTGTATCTATATTATAAAGGAGAAACCGGCTAAGTGACATGACGAAATTACTAGGAGTAGGAGCGTGAAAAGCTCAAAGACTATCTCAAAATACTATACTATCCATATAAGAAGGTATGTATCCTAAGTACTATGCTTATATCAGGATGCTTAAATTCGGGATGTTGACCAAATTACAACAGCATAGAAAATTATTAATGGTTACACCGATGCGTCCGACTTACATGCAGAGTTGTGTCAATTATTTGTACCGAATAATTGAAATCCCTCTAAAAAGCATAAATTATTTAATGTCCCTTTTTGTCGAACTGTAGCTCGATCCACCTCTCCTATACCGCGAATGCTGCTCAACGCGGTCGTGGAGGCCGACCCTGGATTAGATTTGTTTGCTGATTAATGGAAAACAATATTATTAGAAAGTTTGCATGAGAAGACAGAGTGAAAGGATTAACTATTATGCTGTACTAAATAAATAAAATAAAGATTCCTTTTATGACGTAGGCGAGCACTAAGAGAGGATTTTTCAAACTTCACCCCCTAAGAAGATGAAACCCAAAGTCCAAAGTTTGTATGGAGAAACTTACTTTTGCGCAGGTGGAGACGCTAACAGAAGTTAGTAGATTATCCATATGTTTTTTAAAGGCAGAAGCTAGTTGCTGATAAAACATTCTCTTGCAGGCAGAAACCCGCTGCAGTCAGTGCCTCGTCAGCATCTGCACGTCGTGTGGGGAGGCACACGGGCGACAGAAGGCTACCGCCCGCCACTCGCTTCACCCACTGGATCCTGCGCCTGTGAAGTACTGCAGCCAGCATCCTAAGGCTGAACTGAGTGTGTATTGCGCTACTTGTCAGCAGGTAAATAACTAATTTAGGAGGCAGGGTTTCCTATTATCTGTGCAACCTTTTACCAAAATCATAAAAAAACTATGTAAACTGTAGGTATGTGTGTGTAAATGTAGTTTTAGTATATGTATATGTATGCGTACCCCGAAACACGTGCCTAGCATTTTTTTATGTAAAGAATCTAGTATGTACAAAATTTCGTAACAGTATCATGAGAAATCACGAAGTTATAAGCATGTTATGTTATCTGGTTGTCCGCACAAATACATGGTCACCAGGGGGGGGTATTGGCTACTTTGACTTTTTCAAAAACAGTTGACAACTAGCATTCGTTGCACACTAAACTGTTGATGAAACTGACAATTTCATAAAATTGGTATTACGTAGCACACAAGTGACTAACAAACTACGGTGGAAATGTGGTGAATTATAAAAATTTACGGTGCCTATTGTGACCACTCTAAAATTGTATCGACTATTATACAACTTCAAAAGCCTATACAATCCTAATTTTAAAAGTATCGATACAATAACATCTGTCAAAACGTGTTACGGTGGCTATCAAAGACGCCAGTGGCTAATGACGTCACTGCAGTTGGTCACTGAAGATAGGCAATAGGAAACTAGCTGTTTGACAGTTCAATGATGCATATTGTTAACAAGTGATCATCACTTGAACTGTCAACAGAGTTACGCAATAGCCACGCAGGCCATCCAGTCGACTGATGGGTTGTTTTGCTTCCGCACCCAGTTGTGAGTTAGCGCCTAATTCCCGTTATAGCCTGACGTGACCAGTGTAGTACTTAGTATAGCTCTTGTCCAACTTGTGACGATTTTTAAATATTTTTGGTGAAAAACTTAACATGGTGTAAAAATTATTGGAATCGATTCAGTTACTGATTCTGAACAAACTATAAGTACCTAGGTACCTAATCAGGTTTCGCATAAGTAATTATAATATAGTTCAACCAGTTTATCCATTCTTTCCTAGGTGATATGCCGCGATTGCTGTCTTGTCTCCCACAGCGGGCACGCGCTCGCTAACGCGTCGCGTGCGGCCGCTGAGCGCGCCCGGCTGCTGCGTGACGCGGCCGAGCGCGCCAAACTCGTGCCGGAGAACGTGGAGCGAGCGACGAGAAACCTGAGCGCGCATGCCTATGAGATTGATGTGAGTAGACTAGAGACCCTACCTATAGTAGACACTGTTCTTATAGATACATTTGACTACCTAAACTGAACTGTAGAAGAGATGGAGCTATATTAGGTTTATAATATCTCCATCCCTCTCTCTCGATCCTACGCTTGACATTTTGATCACGTCATGGTAATGCCCCTGAGCTTAGGAGTTGGGAGTCAACAACCCTAGTACCTACACCACCAAATACAGTAATATATTGTGTCTACCTAGAATCTTCTGCTGTTTTTAGGACTCTTTCCTCCTGACTTTTTATGTCCAAGCTACTTGTTTTGTTCAGTTTTGAAAAAAGAATAGACAAGGCAGCTACAAAAACATGGAAACACGCTTTTGTAGCTGCCTTGTCTGCCCTTTTTTAGGATTCCGTACCACACAAAGAAAAAACAGAAGCCTTATAGGATCACTTTGTTGTCCGTCTGTCTGTGTTTCTACATATTTGTCAAGACCCTTTATCTCAGGATCGCGAGGAGGTATCGAGTTGAAGTTAAAACAATATACTCAGGTCTGCGGTTCTAAATTCATAGGGTACTTCCCGTTAGCTTAGGATCCTGAAATTTGGCATTAAGCAAGGTCTCATAGCATAGTATAGGAAAAAAACAGAAAAATGTAAATTTTTAGTTACGTCACAAAAAACAGTACATTTTGATACAAGTGCAGAAAGTTTGTCATTGCGACCGAAGCGGAATTCCCACGAGCCGTAGTCGAGTGTGTTATGGAGCTGAGGGCTACAGTGACAAATTTGCACGTGTCTCAAACGACTTTTTTCAATACACTTACGAAGAAATGCATAAACAGGGGTTGACCGGCGACTTGCGGGGGTCGACGCGCGCCCAGTCTGATACGATAAATGTAATAACATTGTGGTGGGGGAGAGCACAAGCTATTTTTGCACTAGTGCGGAAAGCAGTCTATTGCATGCCTAAAAGCGGTGGGATAAGAGTGGGTTTTCGAGTAAGTGTATTGAAAATGTAATAACATTGTGGTGGGGGAGAGCACGCGCTATTTCTGCACTAGTGCGGAAAGCAGTCTATTGCGTGACTAAAAGCGGTGGGATAAGAGCGGGTTTTCGAATAAGTGTATTGAAAAAATTTTTGAAACTATTAAGAAATTGATTGATTCGAAATGATGGTTTCGGAACCCTCAGTGCGCAAGTCCGACTCGCAATTGCCCGGTTTTTTTTTGCGAATAAATATAAATAGCATTCGGTTATTAGAATGAAAATTGTATGTATTACAAGAACATGGTGCTTATGCACCTTATAGTGGATCCATTGAACTCCGAGTGGTTATTTTCATTACCTTTCCTGACTGAGTTTAATTTTATCACGGTAAAGTGGCCACATCGTTGGAAGTTCTCGCACAAGGTGCATAGATGACCTGGCAAGGGTCACAGGAATCTGATGAATGCAAGACGCACAATCTAGACGTGGCGTTGTGGCGAAACTTCGAGGAGGCCTGTGTCCAACAGTGAAGCGACTTTCATTATCATCAGTCTTTCGAAATGATGATAATGAAAGTCGTTAAAAACCTACCGATACCTATTTATACCTAAGGTTATCAAAATCTCTATATTTAGTATTGTACTCGTCTGTTTTCGCTCTTTTTTTATCGACCTTACGTTCTTCTCTCTTGCAGTGCCAAGCAGCGCGCGTAGAAAGCGAAGTCCAAGAATGGGCAGCCCAGTACCGACGCGCGGTCGACACACACACTCGCACTCTCTGCGCAAGCGCAGCACGAGCAAGGGAGAGGCATCAACAGCGGCTGGATCAGAAGAGCAGGGCGCTAGATGATAGGGCCAGACACGCTGTTGATGCTGTCAGATTTGCTGAAGAGGTAAGTGTTAATCTGTAAGATCCATGAAATGGTTGCACTGCGCAATAGACGCCAATACCGACTGGATCAAAAGAGCAGGGTGCTAGATGACAGGACCAGACACATGCTGTAGATCCTGTTAGGTTAGCCGAAGAGGTAAATCAAGTGCTAAGAATCTGAAAGATCCATGAAATGGTTGCATAGTGTGATAGACGCCAATACCGACTGGACCAGAAGAGCAGGGTGCTAGATGACAGGGCCAGACACATGCTGTTGATGCTGTTAGGTTAGCCGAAGAGGTAATTCAAGTGCTTAGAATCTGTAAGATCCATGAAATGGTAGCACAGCGCGGTAAAAGCAATCAGTGGCTGAATCAGAAGAGTAAAGCGCTAGATGACAGCTCCAGCCATGCTGTTGGTGCTGTCAGGTTTGCTGAAGAGGAAAGTTCTAAGAATCTGTAAGATTCATGAATGAATTAATCTTATAGATTCTTCATGGTTGGTGTGAGGGATAGACACTAACAGCGGTTGGATCAGAAGAGTTGTTGTTGTTGGGTGGCTTAATGACTGAGCCAGGCATGCAGTTGATGCTGTTGTGTTTGCTTAGAAGTAAGAGTGACTATAATGATCTCTGACCGAGTTGTTTATTACGGCGAATTCGAAGGTTAGGCGCTAACACCTGAAATATCAGACGAATCGAGTGCTACATAATAGGGCCAGGCAGTCTTGGCCAGGCATGCTGTTACGATTAATGAGGAAGTAAGTGCAAGCTGTAATAAATCATCACACAATTGTGCAAGACAAAATACTGATGTCCTCTTCAATAACTCGACATCACCACCTTCACTGGTCCAATTATGTTCCGCCGTCCAATTTTAATGGTTTTTTAGTGTTTGCACAGTTAACTCTTCGTTTAACTTTATTTCTTCCTTATTTTCCACCACTGTTCAAAAAGTCTAGCAAAATAACAAACAGAAGAGGCGTCACTACATCAATCTGTCGTATATTGTAGCAATAAATTAATGACCCATGCGTCTCATCCCCAGCTTTTAATCGAAGGCAAAGAAGACGAGCTTCTATCCCTCTCTGGGCCAGTCCTCCGTCGCCTGGAGCGCGTCACAGAGCTGCAGCCACTGTCGGAGCCACCTCGCTTGGAACTGCGCTTCGCCCCTCGCGCGCCTGCTACTCACGACCCTACCATATTCGGAAGGTTACTGGCCCATGCGCCCGATCCAGATATGTGTGTGGTTAATACTGAAGGTGAGGCCTCTAAGTTTTTTTGTAAAGTTTTGATCCTTAAGGACATCCTAGATCCGACATAGGGGATTTCTACCGGTTTCATTTCGGGGAGTGTCCGTCGGAATTGCAGAACTTATTCCGCCAAGCCCATTCCATCATTAAATCACCAGACGTAGGGTGATGCGCCACCGGTTCATGGTGGACATCCCACATTTTCAATATCGGTCCACAATTGACCGAGAAAATCGGTGAACATACATAAAAAAAAAACATACATTCAGTGAATATAGATCCTCCTCCTTTTTGAAGTCGTTTAAAAAAAACATCTCGTTTGTGACTAAATGTAGCCAAGTTTGGGGTTGGTCATTCAACTAGTCATGGTCATGGCATAGACTTTATAAAAGCAGGAAGATTCTCTTGCACCTGTCGGAGTGTGTTCGTATTTGGGTCCAAAGACGTCACGCTTTTGCCAACAGTTTTAATGTAGGCTTCTATAATAGCATTCTAGCCTCACCTTTAACAGATGAGGCTAGAAAGCTTTATCGTATTATTATTATGGGTATAAGGTTGCGGGTAGACTAGTAAACATGTATCTAAAATATTTGTATTAAATCATCGGGGTGACATATTCTGTATAGAAAAAACCCCGCAAATATAATGAGATTTAAAAAAAAAAAGATTCTCTTGCAGATTTCTGCGAGCATTCAAGATGTCATACTCTTTGCTTCATTACTGTGAAGGGTAACTTAAGATGAGATTTTAATAACAGATGATTAACAAGATTTTGAAACTTGAAGTTGAAAATCAACATTAATTGGTAGGTAACTTCGGGATTCATGTTTAGGTACCTAACAAATTTTTATATTTGAAGGTCTTCAAGATCTCCGAGTGGACTGTGAGCATGAAGTGACACTGGAACTGCGAGATTGCAACGGTGAACGTATCTGGTGTGGAGGAGAGCAGGTAAATACTTTTATTTTTGGTTGATAACTTTATTATTTTTAGGGTTCCGTACCCAAAGGGTAAAAACGGGACCCTATTACTAATACTCCATTACCCGTCTGTCTGTTACCAGGCTGTATATCATGTACCGTGATAGCTAGACAGTTGAAATTTTCACGGATGATGTATTGTTGTTATGTATGTTGCTTTTATAACAATAAATACTAAAAACAGATTAAAATAAATATTTAAGTGGGGCTTCCATTACAACTAACGTGATTTTTGCAGTTTTTTACTCGATATTAATAATAGTAATTATAATATAGTGTCTAATGTTGTATAGATAATGATACCCTTCGAGCGAGAGTTCGACTGGCTGACTTAGCCGGTTTTTTTAAAAACCTATTTGTTAAATAAATATCATTTATCATCGATTTCAATCCCTAGGTGGCTGGTTACTTCAGACGTCGGGACTCAAGCGCCCGGCCCAGTTTGGCTCGAGTGGAAGACAATACTGATGGCAGTTATACGCTCTCTGTGACGCCTCGGTCCCCCGGGTCGTATCTTCTCGCTGTCACTATCAACAACAAGCCGATCAAGGTAAGATAGCTGGATTGATGAAGATAGCCGACGACGCTCAAACAGCCATTTCTTGATACTAGAAAATATTTAGGTAAATGAGAAGACAATACATTGAACTCCAACCAACTCTATCAGTTCAATCAAATCTATTTCATTTCCAGGGTAGTCCATTTGCTTGCTGCGCACGCGCAGGTGCAGCTCACTGGGGTACGTTTCACTGCTGCGCATTCTGCTCTTCAGGAGGAAGGCGGGACGCCACCTGCGGCTGTGGCGCTCGCATGCCTGGAGGGTATAAAGGTATGTTGTCTTCAGGGCAGTCAGTTCACCTGCTGTGCTCATGCAGGACGCAGGTGCAGCTCTGCAGCTAGCTCACTGGGGCACGTTGCACAGCTGTGGCTTCTTTCGGACGAGAGGGACACGACCTCCTGCTGTGGAACTCACATGCCTAGAGGGTACAAAGATATGATTGATTTACTTATCAGACATTCATTAATCCGGCAACTAACAAATTCTATCTCTTGATCAGTTTCAAAGCATGAAGACGAAGTCTTCTAGTTTGAACTATTCATTCCTCTTCTTGTAGCTTGTCAGTGGCTAGGCTGGAGGCCGTATTATGTGAAGTGGTAAAGCTATTTAGTTCTATTATTTGTTGCGAAGGAGTAGATGGTACAGCACACCTGTTGCAATTCCTGCACTACGAAAATCAGCAATGTTGCTACAATATAAAGGCGACGAATTGTCGCCGAATGCGTGCCTACAGAGGGCGCCTTGAAATTCCGCGTGATGAGTGCGTCGCTTTACGGGTGTCCTACTATATACTATATGCGCGCAAAGTTCTCCCTTCAGCCAACATTTATATAAGACAAGTCACCGCACCGCAAGAGTTAGCGCTATATTTAACCAACTGCTCGCGTCGCTTTCGCATCAGAGATGTCAGCAACCGTTGGGGCTCAGCAGGGTCGAAGCCTACTGGGGCCATGGGTGATGCGAAAGAGATCCCCGGGGCCCTGGAAAAAAAGTATCAAAAAAGGTTAAGGAGTGGGTTTTTAGTCAGTAAAAGTCTGACACTATCTCCCGCTCCGCCCAAGGGCGGGGGATGTCATTAGATGATTTTCCAACCCGGAAAAAAAACCCATCCACATGCGGTTGGTCACGTAGGCCACCACAATAGAATCATAGAAATATATAGTATAAAAAAAATGTTTTTCTCTAGTTTAGTTCAATATATTATTATTATTGTTTGTTCATTCGCGCGTGCCGCATCGCTTCGCGTTCGCATTTGCATTGAGTTTTACGTAGGACACCGCGGTAGCTTTACCAAACCAGTGCCATTCGTGCTTTTTTACTTTCTGTCCCTGGCTGCTTGTCTTGTCTCAATCAGTACAGGAGCATTTTGTTTAACATTGTATCTTGTTTCTTCCAAGATTTGTTCCTATTTGAACGCACGTGTTTCCCAGGTTGCGGGCACGGGCACGCGGGCTGGCCGGGCACGCGCCACTGGTCGTGCTGCGGGGCCGCGCGCCGCGACTCCGCCTGCACCAAGCCGCGCAGACCTCACACGCAACTGTACCAGTTCTCTTTGTAATGTTGAGATTATATTGTATGTTGATGTGTATGCTGTAGTTTAATTTGCATTCCTGTTTTTTTTTCTCTTGTACAGCTGTACAGTCGGTATTTCCAGATAAATATCTTACAAAGTGAATTCACACAAAACTATATAGAATTCTATAACCTATAATATGCTGGGTTTTTGACGTAATAAGAGTACCAATTATTTGTTCAGTCCGCGCCGCTCTGCTTTGCGTTCGCATTCAAATCGACTACATAGGACACACCATGTTACTTCGCAATCGCTACGTAAGAGTCTGACACTCCGTGTTGCTCTACTAGAATAGGAGAACTTATTTGATGACTTCCTACCCTGAAAAAAAGGTTATGATGTCATTAAATGAAACAAAAAATCCAATTACTTAAATTACATTTTATTTAAAATTACAAACAAGAAAATTATTGCTTATCTCATTACACTTTTACAACAACTATATCGATAAAACTCCATCAAAAAGGGACCTCCATGACAAAACATATAAAAATATTAACATTTGGTGGCCTGTTTCACACCATTCGGATATGTTCCTGATAGATTATCTCACAGATAAATTCATCTCCTCTCCTCCGTTGCTTTTTATGTATCTGGTAGATAGAGCCTATCTTGGGCTTGTGAAACAGGCTCTTAGTGGTGCGTTCAGATCTGGCGAATGCGCCGCTCGCGAGCCGTTCGCGAACCACTTGCGAACGGCGCGCGTACATTTCATGTTCGTACAAAGCGCGCGGCGCAGGGGGCGAGTACGGACGAGCCGCGCGCGGCGCATTCGCCAGGTCTGGACACACCATTGTCGTCTATGAGTTGAATCATTATTTGATTTAATTATGATAAATATTGATCCCATATCTTTTGAGACCCTTGGTAGTATGTAGTTTAGGTCACAAAGGAAGTATTTTGTATTGTCTTATAAATTCATTTACTTCAATACTGTAGAGAAAAATAGAAGAATTTTGTTTAAGAAAAAGTATCTTATGCTTATTCAATTGAAAATCAACCTTAACATCAACATTTTAAGGACAATATTTATGTAACTATACTCCATTCGCAATAAGATTACACATCTAAACGAACCCTTTTTTATTGTTCGTTCAACCAATTTTAACTTCTATTGTAGTGGTGGGCGTTGAATGAACGAACTGCTTTTTTAGACTGTTTTCTTGACGTCAACTGTTCGACTGATTTACAGTTCACGGATAAACTAGTTTACTCATGAACGACATGTCAGACTTGATTTCGCGTAGACGACGCACGACGGAACGGAACGAGTGATTACGAAGACTGCCGAACCTTTAATCAGTTTACTCATGAAGTCATGAACGACATGCAGATTTCATTTCGCCTAGTTGACGCATGATGGAACGGAACAAGTGATTACGAAGACTTATTCCGTAGGTATGGGGATGGCATTAAGCAAAAAAGTGGTTATAATACCAACTATTTACTGCAGCCGCCTTTTATCATGCCATCAACGCAATAAAAGTCAAAATCGGTTGAACGGACTGTAAAAAAAATTCTAATCTTATTGTGAATGGACTGTAAGTAAACGAATTTTGTGTTTTAATCATATTGGGTTATAGGACGGTAAATAAATATTTTTGTCAACAATATTTTGAAAAATCTAAGTAAATTAGCAGTATTTACTACTGTTATTTACTCAGTGTTAGTACATACATGTAACTGTATTGTTTCAAATTATCACAGATAAATATCACATCTGCAAAGTATAATAATATTTGTTTTTTTTTTTTAATTAGAAGATCCCTCGATTACATTTAAGTTAAATTATTCTTAATACTATTTCACAAAGAGTAAATATTTAATAGAAACAGAACAACAGTAAAAAAATACGTTCATACAATATTAAACCTTACTTCAACTACATAAAGTTTATAACGCAATAATTTTGAAAAATAATAATTCATCAACGTCATGTGATTAAAAACTATACGCTAAAGATATAAGGTATAATTTTGTATGAACAGCCAAAGTCATATTTGGATTTCGTTTTTTAAAAGACAGTAATCATTTGATAACTTAAAAAATATAGTAAAATTGCTTCAGAGCTGCTTTTTATTGGTAAGTTAGGCCTACTGTACACGGACGCGAAGCTTTATTGACGTGTATTCCTCGTTATACGCTTAGTGTACGCCTGCGTGAAGCTTACACACGACACGACGGCTCGACGTTGCCGATCCGTCGACACAGTTTCACAGTTTTGTATATAAGCTTCACGCAGGCGTACACCAAGCGTATAATGACGAATACGCGTCTATGAACCTACACGTCCGTGCACAGTAAGCTTTACTTTTTATTTGAATTGGTAATTGGACATCATTACGCAGCTGTTAAACATCCATTTTTATTTCTCAGATATATGACATTTAACGATTGAAATATTGGTCTTTATTTAATTCCAGCCCCTTTCAAAAGTACTATTGCCTGTTTTTTTTTTTCAGTCAAAAGTAGTTTTGACCGGTTTTGAATTTCGATTGTGACATATAGGTACATATACTCCATTCGAAATTTGACTTAAAATTCCGTAGACATAAGAATAGAATTAAAAGCAATGAAGTGGTTACTATATGAATTACTAGCTTCTGCCAGCGGCTTCGCTCGCGTGAAAATCTGTTTCTCCATACAAACTTTAGACCCCATGGCATCCCCTTAGGGGATGAATTCCGTAAAATTCTTAGCGGATGTCTACACCATACGGTGTAGAAAGAACCTACCTGCCAAATTTCAAGTGTGTAGGTGTTATAGTTTCTGAGATTTCGTGATTAATCAGTGAGTGGTATTTCGCTTTAATACATATAGAAGATTTACTGCAGCCGTCATTTATCATGACACAAAAGCAAAAAAAGCCAAAATTGGTTGAACTGTCAGTAAAAAAGCCTTATGTCTAATCTTAGTTCGAATGGAGTAAACCTAGTTTACAAACTGAGTGTAAGTTTATTGAAAATATCATTTGAAGTAGGGTTCACTCAATTTCTCTATCATTTTTGAAGACCAAATCTGGAATAAAGTTCAATATTTTTCGACTGGATTAAAAAAGAAAAAAATATATATTCAGATAGGAACTTTTGAGACAATAAATCCAATTTACGTTTCCTAGTTACTTTTAGGATATCAGATATATCCGTAGAATAATTTTGTATTTCTGACGACTTAGGCCTACTGTTCACGGACGCATAGCTTCATAGACGCGTATTCGTCATTATACGCTTAGTGTACGCCTGCGTGAAGCTTACATACTAAAGTATGAAACTCTGTCGACGAAGCGGCAACGTGGTGCCATCGTATCATAGCACCGACTCGTAGATCAATGACATTACATTATACTACTCACCTATTTAATTTAGTGTAATTTATTGCCATTTAATGTAATTTAGTGTATTTTAATGTATTCTCATGTAATTTAATTTAATCTGACATATTTTATTGAATGGATTCTAATGTATAAATTACAATTTTAATAATTAAAATTACAATTAATTATTATGTGATTTAATCTGACATATTTTTTTTTATTGATTGATCTATAATAATTCCTTATTCCGTATTTTATTGATTCTATTTTCTTTGTTTATAATAGATAAAAAATATGAATAATATTAGTCTACTAAATTCTGTAAGTGCTGTGCACACCTTCAAGTGTAGAATTTCGCTGTGATCATTGTTTATTGATAAGGTTATTCTTTTGTAAACGTTTTTGCGAACTAATCGTTGGAGTGTCGTAATAAATAAATGAATAAATAAAAATAGCAGTTTCGTCGACAGAGTTACGCGTTCGAAGACAATAGGCCTTATCCATACAGAAACTGTCAAAAAAACAATTTTATTCCACAGATAAGATACCTACGTTGGTTAAATCAACCATTAGTTGGTAATAACATTAAATAGATATGTGTTACTTGTAGCTTGCACAGTTCACAAGCCGAGTGCGGGCACCGGCGTGTAGGACACGGGAGTGGGCGCGCACGCCTGCCGCACGCTCATCTCCCACGCGTCCAGCAGCTGCCCGACTGAACAGCTTTTTGGTAACCTGCAATGATAAAAAACATGTCATTACGTAAGTTTTTTTTTTTAAGCTGGGAAATCATGTAAATGACTTCTCGCGCTCTGAGTGGAGCGAGAGGGCGTGTTAGACTTTTACTGACTAAACCACACCTGTATCCTTCAATTACCCTTTGCGTTCTAGGACTACGGGTTCCCCTTTCAGAAATTCTCCGCGGTCCTAGCTACCGGGCATCGGACCCGCTGGGCCCCTACGGTTTGCTGACATCTCTTTGAGGAGCTTGAGGATCACTACGTGCTGTTGACGACTGGGCTCGGTCCGGTTAATTGCCGAACAGCCGAACGGCGAGCTACCCAGTGCTCGACGTCCCCAAGCCCGCGTCTACCGAGGCTGTTAGTTGGGCTCGGAATTACGGCGGCTGGGGCGTGAGGACCTTCGTTCCCTCACGCATGCAGCCTCCTCCTTCGCTAGCATTACTGCTTCGCAGAAGGAGGCGACCGCCTGCCATTCCTCCTCGCTCCGACCATAGCCTGAACCAGGGCCCGACGCGAAAGGTCGCTGCCGCCAATTGCCTTCACGAGGGCACGGCAGTGCTCCGCCCAAGCGGAGCACACCTCCACCGTATGCTCCACCGTGTCTTCTGGGTGGTCCACACAATGATGACACCCGGGCGTTGCTTCCGCCTGATTCCGATGCAGGAACCTCCCGAAATTGCCATGTCCGGTGAGGATTACGTACAACGTGATAAACGGCTCTGCGGTGCGCTGGTAATAGCTTTGGATCTTACTACATGTTAACATAAAATATTTAAAATATTTTTCTTTATTTTATATACAAATGTGTGTGCGTGTACATAAATATACAATTTAGGCTGATTAGCAGTCTGTTGGAGTAGTCTCTGAGATACTACGTTACAAATTACCTTATCTGGCACACCTAGCATCCATAGCTCTCTCAAGCCTCGCCAGGAAGGAGTCCGGCGCGTGCTGCTTGGCCGAGCGCGGCTTGAGCCGCACGGGCGGCCTGTTGGGGTAGTCCCTGGGCACAGCCACGTGCACGCCGGCCACGCAGGGCAGTCTCACCTGTTGGGGTAGTCTCACCTGGCACACCTAGCATCCATAGCTCTCTCCAGCCTCGCCAGGAAGGAGTCCGGCGCGTGCTGCTTGGCCGAGCGCGGCTTGAGCCGCACGGGCGGCCTGTTGGGGTAGTCCCTGGGCACAGCCACGTGCACGCCGGCCACGCAGGGCAGTCTCACCTGTTGGGGTAGTCTCACCTGGCACACCTAGCATCCATAGCTCTCTCCAGCCTCGCCAGGAAGGAGTCCGGCGCGTGCTGCTTGGCCGAGCGCGGCTTGAGCCGCACGGGCGGCCTGTTGGGGTAGTCTCACCTGGCACACCTAGCATCCATAGCTCTCTCCAGCCTCGCCAGGAAGGAGTCCGGCGCGTGCTGCTTGGCCGAGCGCGGCTTGAGCCGCACGGGCGGCCTGTTGGGGTAGTCTCACCTGGCACACCTAGCATCCATAGCTCTCTCCAGCCTCGCCAGGAAGGAGTCCGGCGCGTGCTGCTTGGCCGAGCGCGGCTTGAGCCGCACGGGCGGCCTGTTGGGGTAGTCCCTGGGCACAGCCACGTGCACGCCGGCCACGCAGGGCAGTCTCACCTGTTGGGGTAGTCTCACCTGGCACACCTATCATCCATACCTCTCTCCAGCCTCGCCAGGAAGGAGTCCGGCGCGTGCTGCTTGGCCGAGCGCGGCTTGAGCCGCACGGGCGGCCTGTTGGGGTAGTCCCTGGGCACAGCCACGTGCACGCCGGCCACGCAGGGCAGTCTCACCTGTTGGGGTAGTCTCACCTGGCACACCTAGCATCCATAGCTCTCTCCAGCCTCGCCAGGAAGGAGTCCGGCGCGTGCTGCTTGGCCGAGCGCGGCTTGAGCCGCACGGGCGGCCTGTTGGGGTAGTCCCTGGGCACAGCCACGTGCACGCCGGCCACGCAGGGCAGTCTCACCTGTTGGGGTAGTCTCACCTGGCACACCTAGCATCCATAGCTCTCTCCAGCCTCGCCAGGAAGGAGTCCGGCGCGTGCTGCTTGGCCGAGCGCGGCTTGAGCCGCACGGGCGGCCTGTTGGGGTAGTCCCTGGGCACAGCCACGTGCACGCCGGCCACGCAGGGCAGTCTCACCTGTTGGGGTAGTCTCACCTGGCACACCTAGCATCCATAGCTCTCTCCAGCCTCGCCAGGAAGGAGTCCGGCGCGTGCTGCTTGGCCGAGCGCGGCTTGAGCCGCACGGGCGGCCTGTTGGGGTAGTCCCTGGGCACAGCCACGTGCACGCCGGCCACGCAGGACAGTCTCACCTGTTGGGGTAGTCTCACCTGGCACACCTAGCATCCATAGCTCTCTCCAGCCTCGCCAGGAAGGAGTCCGGCGCGTGCTGCTTGGCCGAGCGCGGCTTGAGCCGCACGGGCGGCCTGTTGGGGTAGTCCCTGGGCACAGCCACGTGCACGCCGGCCACGCAGGGCAGTCTCACCTGTTGGGGTAGTCTCACCTGGCACACCTAGCATCCATAGCTCTCTCCAGCCTCGCCAGGAAGGAGTCCGGCGCGTGCTGCTTGGCCGAGCGCGGCTTGAGCCGCACGGGCGGCCTGTTGGGGTAGTCCCTGGGCACAGCCACGTGCACGCCGGCCACGCAGGGCAGTCTCACCTGTTGGGGTAGTCTCACCTGGCACACCTAGCATCCATAGCTCTCTCCAGCCTCGCCAGGAAGGAGTCCGGCGCGTGCTGCTTGGCCGAGCGCGGCTTGAGCCGCACGGGCGGCCTGTTGGGGTAGTCCCTGGGCACAGCCACGTGCACGCCGGCCACGCAGGGCAGTCTCACCTGTTGGGGTAGTCTCACCTGGCACACCTAGCATCCATAGCTCTCTCCAGCCTCGCCAGGAAGGAGTCCGGCGCGTGCTGCTTGGCCGAGCGCGGCTTGAGCCGCACGGGCGGCCTGTTGGGGTAGTCCCTGGGCACAGCCACGTGCACGCCGGCCACGCAGGGCAGTCTCACCTGTTGGGGTAGTCTCACCTGGCACACCTAGCATCCATAGCTCTCTCCAGCCTCGCCAGGAAGGAGTCCGGCGCGTGCTGCTTGGCCGAGCGCGGCTTGAGCCGCACGGGCGGCCTGTTGGGGTAGTCCCTGGGCACAGCCACGTGCACGCCGGCCACGCAGGGCAGTCTCACCTGTTGGGGTAGTCTCACCTGGCACACCTAGCATCCATAGCTCTCTCCAGCCTCGCCAGGAAGGAGTCCGGCGCGTGCTGCTTGGCCGAGCGCGGCTTGAGCCGCACGGGCGGCCTGTTGGGGTAGTCCCTGGGCACAGCCACGTGCACGCCGGCCACGCAGGGCAGTCTCACCTGTTGGGGTAGTCTCACCTGGCACACCTAGCATCCATAGCTCTCTCCAGCCTCGCCAGGAAGGAGTCCGGCGCGTGCTGCTTGGCCGAGCGCGGCTTGAGCCGCACGGGCGGCCTGTTGGGGTAGTCCCTGGGCACAGCCACGTGCACGCCGGCCACGCAGGGCAGTCTCACCTGTTGGGGTAGTCTCACCTGGCACACCTAGCATCCATAGCTCTCTCCAGCCTCGCCAGGAAGGAGTCCGGCGCGTGCTGCTTGGCCGAGCGCGGCTTGAGCCGCACGGGCGGCCTGTTGGGGTAGTCCCTGGGCACAGCCACGTGCACGCCGGCCACGCAGGGCAGTCTCACCTGTTGGGGTAGTCTCACCTGGCACACCTAGCATCCATAGCTCTCTCCAGCCTCGCCAGGAAGGAGTCCGGCGCGTGCTGCTTGGCCGAGCGCGGCTTGAGCCGCACGGGCGGCCTGTTGGGGTAGTCCCTGGGCACAGCCACGTGCACGCCGGCCACGCAGGGCAGTCTCACCTGTTGGGGTAGTCTCACCTGGCACACCTAGCATCCATAGCTCTCTCCAGCCTCGCCAGGAAGGAGTCCGGCGCGTGCTGCTTGGCCGAGCGCGGCTTGAGCCGCACGGGCGGCCTGTTGGGGTAGTCCCTGGGCACAGCCACGTGCACGCCGGCCACGCAGGGCAGTCTCACCTGTTGGGGTAGTCTCACCTGGCACACCTAGCATCCATAGCTCTCTCCAGCCTCGCCAGGAAGGAGTCCGGCGCGTGCTGCTTGGCCGAGCGCGGCTTGAGCCGCACGGGCGGCCTGTTGGGGTAGTCCCTGGGCACAGCCACGTGCACGCCGGCCACGCAGGGCAGTCTCACCTGTTGGGGTAGTCTCACCTGGCACACCTAGCATCCATAGCTCTCTCCAGCCTCGCCAGGAAGGAGTCCGGCGCGTGCTGCTTGGCCGAGCGCGGCTTGAGCCGCACGGGCGGCCTGTTGGGGTAGTCCCTGGGCACAGCCACGTGCACGCCGGCCACGCAGGGCAGTCTCACCTGTTGGGGTAGTCTCACCTGGCACACCTAGCATCCATAGCTCTCTCCAGCCTCGCCAGGAAGGAGTCCGGCGCGTGCTGCTTGGCCGAGCGCGGCTTGAGCCGCACGGGCGGCCTGTTGGGGTAGTCCCTGGGCACAGCCACGTGCACGCCGGCCACGCAGGGCAGTCTCACCTGTTGGGGTAGTCTCACCTGGCACACCTAGCATCCATAGCTCTCTCCAGCCTCGCCAGGAAGGAGTCCGGCGCGTGCTGCTTGGCCGAGCGCGGCTTGAGCCGCACGGGCGGCCTGTTGGGGTAGTCCCTGGGCACAGCCACGTGCACGCCGGCCACGCAGGGCAGTCTCACCTGTTGGGGTAGTCTCACCTGGCACACCTAGCATCCATAGCTCTCTCCAGCCTCGCCAGGAAGGAGTCCGGCGCGTGCTGCTTGGCCGAGCGCGGCTTGAGCCGCACGGGCGGCCTGTTGGGGTAGTCCCTGGGCACAGCCACGTGCACGCCGGCCACGCAGGGCAGTCTCACCTGTTGGGGTAGTCTCACCTGGCACACCTAGCATCCATAGCTCTCTCCAGCCTCGCCAGGAAGGAGTCCGGCGCGTGCTGCTTGGCCGAGCGCGGCTTGAGCCGCACGGGCGGCCTGTTGGGGTAGTCCCTGGGCACAGCCACGTGCACGCCGGCCACGCAGGGCAGTCTCACCTGTTGGGGTAGTCTCACCTGGCACACCTAGCATCCATAGCTCTCTCCAGCCTCGCCAGGAAGGAGTCCGGCGCGTGCTGCTTGGCCGAGCGCGGCTTGAGCCGCACGGGCGGCCTGTTGGGGTAGTCCCTGGGCACAGCCACGTGCACGCCGGCCACGCAGGGCAGTCTCACCTGTTGGGGTAGTCTCACCTGGCACACCTAGCATCCATAGCTCTCTCCAGCCTCGCCAGGAAGGAGTCCGGCGCGTGCTGCTTGGCCGAGCGCGGCTTGAGCCGCACGGGCGGCCTGTTGGGGTAGTCCCTGGGCACAGCCACGTGCACGCCGGCCACGCAGGGCAGTCTCACCTGTTGGGGTAGTCTCACCTGGCACACCTAGCATCCATAGCTCTCTCCAGCCTCGCCAGGAAGGAGTCCGGCGCGTGCTGCTTGGCCGAGCGCGGCTTGAGCCGCACGGGCGGCCTGTTGGGGTAGTCCCTGGGCACAGCCACGTGCACGCCGGCCACGCAGGGCAGTCTCACCTGTTGGGGTAGTCTCACCTGGCACACCTAGCATCCATAGCTCTCTCCAGCCTCGCCAGGAAGGAGTCCGGCGCGTGCTGCTTGGCCGAGCGCGGCTTGAGCCGCACGGGCGGCCTGTTGGGGTAGTCCCTGGGCACAGCCACGTGCACGCCGGCCACGCAGGGCAGTCTCACCTGTTGGGGTAGTCTCACCTGGCACACCTAGCATCCATAGCTCTCTCCAGCCTCGCCAGGAAGGAGTCCGGCGCGTGCTGCTTGGCCGAGCGCGGCTTGAGCCGCACGGGCGGCCTGTTGGGGTAGTCCCTGGGCACAGCCACGTGCACGCCGGCCACGCAGGGCAGTCTCACCTGTTGGGGTAGTCTCACCTGGCACACCTAGCATCCATAGCTCTCTCCAGCCTCGCCAGGAAGGAGTCCGGCGCGTGCTGCTTGGCCGAGCGCGGCTTGAGCCGCACGGGCGGCCTGTTGGGGTAGTCCCTGGGCACAGCCACGTGCACGCCGGCCACGCAGGGCAGTCTCACCTGTTGGGGTAGTCTCACCTGGCACACCTAGCATCCATAGCTCTCTCCAGCCTCGCCAGGAAGGAGTCCGGCGCGTGCTGCTTGGCCGAGCGCGGCTTGAGCCGCACGGGCGGCCTGTTGGGGTAGTCCCTGGGCACAGCCACGTGCACGCCGGCCACGCAGGGCAGTCTCACCTGTTGGGGTAGTCTCACCTGGCACACCTAGCATCCATAGCTCTCTCCAGCCTCGCCAGGAAGGAGTCCGGCGCGTGCTGCTTGGCCGAGCGCGGCTTGAGCCGCACGGGCGGCCTGTTGGGGTAGTCCCTGGGCACAGCCACGTGCACGCCGGCCACGCAGGGCAGTCTCACCTGTTGGGGTAGTCTCACCTGGCACACCTAGCATCCATAGCTCTCTCCAGCCTCGCCAGGAAGGAGTCCGGCGCGTGCTGCTTGGCCGAGCGCGGCTTGAGCCGCACGGGCGGCCTGTTGGGGTAGTCCCTGGGCACAGCCACGTGCACGCCGGCCACGCAGGGCAGTCTCACCTGTTGGGGTAGTCTCACCTGGCACACCTAGCATCCATAGCTCTCTCCAGCCTCGCCAGGAAGGAGTCCGGCGCGTGCTGCTTGGCCGAGCGCGGCTTGAGCCGCACGGGCGGCCTGTTGGGGTAGTCCCTGGGCACAGCCACGTGCACGCCGGCCACGCAGGGCAGTCTCACCTGTTGGGGTAGTCTCACCTGGCACACCTAGCATCCATAGCTCTCTCCAGCCTCGCCAGGAAGGAGTCCGGCGCGTGCTGCTTGGCCGAGCGCGGCTTGAGCCGCACGGGCGGCCTGTTGGGGTAGTCCCTGGGCACAGCCACGTGCACGCCGGCCACGCAGGGCAGTCTCACCTGTTGGGGTAGTCTCACCTGGCACACCTAGCATCCATAGCTCTCTCCAGCCTCGCCAGGAAGGAGTCCGGCGCGTGCTGCTTGGCCGAGCGCGGCTTGAGCCGCACGGGCGGCCTGTTGGGGTAGTCCCTGGGCACAGCCACGTGCACGCCGGCCACGCAGGGCAGTCTCACCTGTTGGGGTAGTCTCACCTGGCACACCTAGCATCCATAGCTCTCTCCAGCCTCGCCAGGAAGGAGTCCGGCGCGTGCTGCTTGGCCGAGCGCGGCTTGAGCCGCACGGGCGGCCTGTTGGGGTAGTCCCTGGGCACAGCCACGTGCACGCCGGCCACGCAGGGCAGTCTCACCTGTTGGGGTAGTCTCACCTGGCACACCTAGCATCCATAGCTCTCTCCAGCCTCGCCAGGAAGGAGTCCGGCGCGTGCTGCTTGGCCGAGCGCGGCTTGAGCCGCACGGGCGGCCTGTTGGGGTAGTCCCTGGGCACAGCCACGTGCACGCCGGCCACGCAGGGCAGTCTCACCTGTTGGGGTAGTCTCACCTGGCACACCTAGCATCCATAGCTCTCTCCAGCCTCGCCAGGAAGGAGTCCGGCGCGTGCTGCTTGGCCGAGCGCGGCTTGAGCCGCACGGGCGGCCTGTTGGGGTAGTCCCTGGGCACAGCCACGTGCACGCCGGCCACGCAGGGCAGTCTCACCTGTTGGGGTAGTCTCACCTGGCACACCTAGCATCCATAGCTCTCTCCAGCCTCGCCAGGAAGGAGTCCGGCGCGTGCTGCTTGGCCGAGCGCGGCTTGAGCCGCACGGGCGGCCTGTTGGGGTAGTCCCTGGGCACAGCCACGTGCACGCCGGCCACGCAGGGCAGTCTCACCTGTTGGGGTAGTCTCACCTGGCACACCTAGCATCCATAGCTCTCTCCAGCCTCGCCAGGAAGGAGTCCGGCGCGTGCTGCTTGGCCGAGCGCGGCTTGAGCCGCACGGGCGGCCTGTTGGGGTAGTCCCTGGGCACAGCCACGTGCACGCCGGCCACGCAGGGCAGTCTCACCTGTTGGGGTAGTCTCACCTGGCACACCTAGCATCCATAGCTCTCTCCAGCCTCGCCAGGAAGGAGTCCGGCGCGTGCTGCTTGGCCGAGCGCGGCTTGAGCCGCACGGGCGGCCTGTTGGGGTAGTCCCTGGGCACAGCCACGTGCACGCCGGCCACGCAGGGCAGTCTCACCTGTTGGGGTAGTCTCACCTGGCACACCTAGCATCCATAGCTCTCTCCAGCCTCGCCAGGAAGGAGTCCGGCGCGTGCTGCTTGGCCGAGCGCGGCTTGAGCCGCACGGGCGGCCTGTTGGGGTAGTCCCTGGGCACAGCCACGTGCACGCCGGCCACGCAGGGCAGTCTCACCTGTTGGGGTAGTCTCACCTGGCACACCTAGCATCCATAGCTCTCTCCAGCCTCGCCAGGAAGGAGTCCGGCGCGTGCTGCTTGGCCGAGCGCGGCTTGAGCCGCACGGGCGGCCTGTTGGGGTAGTCCCTGGGCACAGCCACGTGCACGCCGGCCACGCAGGGCAGTCTCACCTGTTGGGGTAGTCTCACCTGGCACACCTAGCATCCATAGCTCTCTCCAGCCTCGCCAGGAAGGAGTCCGGCGCGTGCTGCTTGGCCGAGCGCGGCTTGAGCCGCACGGGCGGCCTGTTGGGGTAGTCCCTGGGCACAGCCACGTGCACGCCGGCCACGCAGGGCAGTCTCACCTGTTGGGGTAGTCTCACCTGGCACACCTAGCATCCATAGCTCTCTCCAGCCTCGCCAGGAAGGAGTCCGGCGCGTGCTGCTTGGCCGAGCGCGGCTTGAGCCGCACGGGCGGCCTGTTGGGGTAGTCCCTGGGCACAGCCACGTGCACGCCGGCCACGCAGGGCAGTCTCACCTGTTGGGGTAGTCTCACCTGGCACACCTAGCATCCATAGCTCTCTCCAGCCTCGCCAGGAAGGAGTCCGGCGCGTGCTGCTTGGCCGAGCGCGGCTTGAGCCGCACGGGCGGCCTGTTGGGGTAGTCCCTGGGCACAGCCACGTGCACGCCGGCCACGCAGGGCAGTCTCACCTGTTGGGGTAGTCTCACCTGGCACACCTAGCATCCATAGCTCTCTCCAGCCTCGCCAGGAAGGAGTCCGGCGCGTGCTGCTTGGCCGAGCGCGGCTTGAGCCGCACGGGCGGCCTGTTGGGGTAGTCCCTGGGCACAGCCACGTGCACGCCGGCCACGCAGGGCAGTCTCACCTGTTGGGGTAGTCTCACCTGGCACACCTAGCATCCATAGCTCTCTCCAGCCTCGCCAGGAAGGAGTCCGGCGCGTGCTGCTTGGCCGAGCGCGGCTTGAGCCGCACGGGCGGCCTGTTGGGGTAGTCCCTGGGCACAGCCACGTGCACGCCGGCCACGCAGGGCAGTCTCACCTGTTGGGGTAGTCTCACCTGGCACACCTAGCATCCATAGCTCTCTCCAGCCTCGCCAGGAAGGAGTCCGGCGCGTGCTGCTTGGCCGAGCGCGGCTTGAGCCGCACGGGCGGCCTGTTGGGGTAGTCCCTGGGCACAGCCACGTGCACGCCGGCCACGCAGGGCAGTCTCACCTGTTGGGGTAGTCTCACCTGGCACACCTAGCATCCATAGCTCTCTCCAGCCTCGCCAGGAAGGAGTCCGGCGCGTGCTGCTTGGCCGAGCGCGGCTTGAGCCGCACGGGCGGCCTGTTGGGGTAGTCCCTGGGCACAGCCACGTGCACGCCGGCCACGCAGGGCAGTCTCACCTGTTGGGGTAGTCTCACCTGGCACACCTAGCATCCATAGCTCTCTCCAGCCTCGCCAGGAAGGAGTCCGGCGCGTGCTGCTTGGCCGAGCGCGGCTTGAGCCGCACGGGCGGCCTGTTGGGGTAGTCCCTGGGCACAGCCACGTGCACGCCGGCCACGCAGGGCAGTCTCACCTGTTGGGGTAGTCTCACCTGGCACACCTAGCATCCATAGCTCTCTCCAGCCTCGCCAGGAAGGAGTCCGGCGCGTGCTGCTTGGCCGAGCGCGGCTTGAGCCGCACGGGCGGCCTGTTGGGGTAGTCCCTGGGCACAGCCACGTGCACGCCGGCCACGCAGGGCAGTCTCACCTGTTGGGGTAGTCTCACCTGGCACACCTAGCATCCATAGCTCTCTCCAGCCTCGCCAGGAAGGAGTCCGGCGCGTGCTGCTTGGCCGAGCGCGGCTTGAGCCGCACGGGCGGCCTGTTGGGGTAGTCCCTGGGCACAGCCACGTGCACGCCGGCCACGCAGGGCAGTCTCACCTGTTGGGGTAGTCTCACCTGGCACACCTAGCATCCATAGCTCTCTCCAGCCTCGCCAGGAAGGAGTCCGGCGCGTGCTGCTTGGCCGAGCGCGGCTTGAGCCGCACGGGCGGCCTGTTGGGGTAGTCCCTGGGCACAGCCACGTGCACGCCGGCCACGCAGGGCAGTCTCACCTGTTGGGGTAGTCTCACCTGGCACACCTAGCATCCATAGCTCTCTCCAGCCTCGCCAGGAAGGAGTCCGGCGCGTGCTGCTTGGCCGAGCGCGGCTTGAGCCGCACGGGCGGCCTGTTGGGGTAGTCCCTGGGCACAGCCACGTGCACGCCGGCCACGCAGGGCAGTCTCACCTGTTGGGGTAGTCTCACCTGGCACACCTAGCATCCATAGCTCTCTCCAGCCTCGCCAGGAAGGAGTCCGGCGCGTGCTGCTTGGCCGAGCGCGGCTTGAGCCGCACGGGCGGCCTGTTGGGGTAGTCCCTGGGCACAGCCACGTGCACGCCGGCCACGCAGGGCAGTCTCACCTGTTGGGGTAGTCTCACCTGGCACACCTAGCATCCATAGCTCTCTCCAGCCTCGCCAGGAAGGAGTCCGGCGCGTGCTGCTTGGCCGAGCGCGGCTTGAGCCGCACGGGCGGCCTGTTGGGGTAGTCCCTGGGCACAGCCACGTGCACGCCGGCCACGCAGGGCAGTCTCACCTGTTGGGGTAGTCTCACCTGGCACACCTAGCATCCATAGCTCTCTCCAGCCTCGCCAGGAAGGAGTCCGGCGCGTGCTGCTTGGCCGAGCGCGGCTTGAGCCGCACGGGCGGCCTGTTGGGGTAGTCCCTGGGCACAGCCACGTGCACGCCGGCCACGCAGGGCAGTCTCACCTGTTGGGGTAGTCTCACCTGGCACACCTAGCATCCATAGCTCTCTCCAGCCTCGCCAGGAAGGAGTCCGGCGCGTGCTGCTTGGCCGAGCGCGGCTTGAGCCGCACGGGCGGCCTGTTGGGGTAGTCCCTGGGCACAGCCACGTGCACGCCGGCCACGCAGGGCAGTCTCACCTGTTGGGGTAGTCTCACCTGGCACACCTAGCATCCATAGCTCTCTCCAGCCTCGCCAGGAAGGAGTCCGGCGCGTGCTGCTTGGCCGAGCGCGGCTTGAGCCGCACGGGCGGCCTGTTGGGGTAGTCCCTGGGCACAGCCACGTGCACGCCGGCCACGCAGGGCAGTCTCACCTGTTGGGGTAGTCTCACCTGGCACACCTAGCATCCATAGCTCTCTCCAGCCTCGCCAGGAAGGAGTCCGGCGCGTGCTGCTTGGCCGAGCGCGGCTTGAGCCGCACGGGCGGCCTGTTGGGGTAGTCCCTGGGCACAGCCACGTGCACGCCGGCCACGCAGGGCAGTCTCACCTGTTGGGGTAGTCTCACCTGGCACACCTAGCATCCATAGCTCTCTCCAGCCTCGCCAGGAAGGAGTCCGGCGCGTGCTGCTTGGCCGAGCGCGGCTTGAGCCGCACGGGCGGCCTGTTGGGGTAGTCCCTGGGCACAGCCACGTGCACGCCGGCCACGCAGGGCAGTCTCACCTGTTGGGGTAGTCTCACCTGGCACACCTAGCATCCATAGCTCTCTCCAGCCTCGCCAGGAAGGAGTCCGGCGCGTGCTGCTTGGCCGAGCGCGGCTTGAGCCGCACGGGCGGCCTGTTGGGGTAGTCCCTGGGCACAGCCACGTGCACGCCGGCCACGCAGGGCAGTCTCACCTGTTGGGGTAGTCTCACCTGGCACACCTAGCATCCATAGCTCTCTCCAGCCTCGCCAGGAAGGAGTCCGGCGCGTGCTGCTTGGCCGAGCGCGGCTTGAGCCGCACGGGCGGCCTGTTGGGGTAGTCCCTGGGCACAGCCACGTGCACGCCGGCCACGCAGGGCAGTCTCACCTGTTGGGGTAGTCTCACCTGGCACACCTAGCATCCATAGCTCTCTCCAGCCTCGCCAGGAAGGAGTCCGGCGCGTGCTGCTTGGCCGAGCGCGGCTTGAGCCGCACGGGCGGCCTGTTGGGGTAGTCCCTGGGCACAGCCACGTGCACGCCGGCCACGCAGGGCAGTCTCACCTGTTGGGGTAGTCTCACCTGGCACACCTAGCATCCATAGCTCTCTCCAGCCTCGCCAGGAAGGAGTCCGGCGCGTGCTGCTTGGCCGAGCGCGGCTTGAGCCGCACGGGCGGCCTGTTGGGGTAGTCCCTGGGCACAGCCACGTGCACGCCGGCCACGCAGGGCAGTCTCACCTGTTGGGGTAGTCTCACCTGGCACACCTAGCATCCATAGCTCTCTCCAGCCTCGCCAGGAAGGAGTCCGGCGCGTGCTGCTTGGCCGAGCGCGGCTTGAGCCGCACGGGCGGCCTGTTGGGGTAGTCCCTGGGCACAGCCACGTGCACGCCGGCCACGCAGGGCAGTCTCACCTGTTGGGGTAGTCTCACCTGGCACACCTAGCATCCATAGCTCTCTCCAGCCTCGCCAGGAAGGAGTCCGGCGCGTGCTGCTTGGCCGAGCGCGGCTTGAGCCGCACGGGCGGCCTGTTGGGGTAGTCCCTGGGCACAGCCACGTGCACGCCGGCCACGCAGGGCAGTCTCACCTGTTGGGGTAGTCTCACCTGGCACACCTAGCATCCATAGCTCTCTCCAGCCTCGCCAGGAAGGAGTCCGGCGCGTGCTGCTTGGCCGAGCGCGGCTTGAGCCGCACGGGCGGCCTGTTGGGGTAGTCCCTGGGCACAGCCACGTGCACGCCGGCCACGCAGGGCAGTCTCACCTGTTGGGGTAGTCTCACCTGGCACACCTAGCATCCATAGCTCTCTCCAGCCTCGCCAGGAAGGAGTCCGGCGCGTGCTGCTTGGCCGAGCGCGGCTTGAGCCGCACGGGCGGCCTGTTGGGGTAGTCCCTGGGCACAGCCACGTGCACGCCGGCCACGCAGGGCAGTCTCACCTGTTGGGGTAGTCTCACCTGGCACACCTAGCATCCATAGCTCTCTCCAGCCTCGCCAGGAAGGAGTCCGGCGCGTGCTGCTTGGCCGAGCGCGGCTTGAGCCGCACGGGCGGCCTGTTGGGGTAGTCCCTGGGCACAGCCACGTGCACGCCGGCCACGCAGGGCAGTCTCACCTGTTGGGGTAGTCTCACCTGGCACACCTAGCATCCATAGCTCTCTCCAGCCTCGCCAGGAAGGAGTCCGGCGCGTGCTGCTTGGCCGAGCGCGGCTTGAGCCGCACGGGCGGCCTGTTGGGGTAGTCCCTGGGCACAGCCACGTGCACGCCGGCCACGCAGGGCAGTCTCACCTGTTGGGGTAGTCTCACCTGGCACACCTAGCATCCATAGCTCTCTCCAGCCTCGCCAGGAAGGAGTCCGGCGCGTGCTGCTTGGCCGAGCGCGGCTTGAGCCGCACGGGCGGCCTGTTGGGGTAGTCCCTGGGCACAGCCACGTGCACGCCGGCCACGCAGGGCAGTCTCACCTGTTGGGGTAGTCTCACCTGGCACACCTAGCATCCATAGCTCTCTCCAGCCTCGCCAGGAAGGAGTCCGGCGCGTGCTGCTTGGCCGAGCGCGGCTTGAGCCGCACGGGCGGCCTGTTGGGGTAGTCCCTGGGCACAGCCACGTGCACGCCGGCCACGCAGGGCAGTCTCACCTGTTGGGGTAGTCTCACCTGGCACACCTAGCATCCATAGCTCTCTCCAGCCTCGCCAGGAAGGAGTCCGGCGCGTGCTGCTTGGCCGAGCGCGGCTTGAGCCGCACGGGCGGCCTGTTGGGGTAGTCCCTGGGCACAGCCACGTGCACGCCGGCCACGCAGGGCAGTCTCACCTGTTGGGGTAGTCTCACCTGGCACACCTAGCATCCATAGCTCTCTCCAGCCTCGCCAGGAAGGAGTCCGGCGCGTGCTGCTTGGCCGAGCGCGGCTTGAGCCGCACGGGCGGCCTGTTGGGGTAGTCCCTGGGCACAGCCACGTGCACGCCGGCCACGCAGGGCAGTCTCACCTGTTGGGGTAGTCTCACCTGGCACACCTAGCATCCATAGCTCTCTCCAGCCTCGCCAGGAAGGAGTCCGGCGCGTGCTGCTTGGCCGAGCGCGGCTTGAGCCGCACGGGCGGCCTGTTGGGGTAGTCCCTGGGCACAGCCACGTGCACGCCGGCCACGCAGGGCAGTCTCACCTGTTGGGGTAGTCTCACCTGGCACACCTAGCATCCATAGCTCTCTCCAGCCTCGCCAGGAAGGAGTCCGGCGCGTGCTGCTTGGCCGAGCGCGGCTTGAGCCGCACGGGCGGCCTGTTGGGGTAGTCCCTGGGCACAGCCACGTGCACGCCGGCCACGCAGGGCAGTCTCACCTGTTGGGGTAGTCTCACCTGGCACACCTAGCATCCATAGCTCTCTCCAGCCTCGCCAGGAAGGAGTCCGGCGCGTGCTGCTTGGCCGAGCGCGGCTTGAGCCGCACGGGCGGCCTGTTGGGGTAGTCCCTGGGCACAGCCACGTGCACGCCGGCCACGCAGGGCAGTCTCACCTGTTGGGGTAGTCTCACCTGGCACACCTAGCATCCATAGCTCTCTCCAGCCTCGCCAGGAAGGAGTCCGGCGCGTGCTGCTTGGCCGAGCGCGGCTTGAGCCGCACGGGCGGCCTGTTGGGGTAGTCCCTGGGCACAGCCACGTGCACGCCGGCCACGCAGGGCAGTCTCACCTGTTGGGGTAGTCTCACCTGGCACACCTAGCATCCATAGCTCTCTCCAGCCTCGCCAGGAAGGAGTCCGGCGCGTGCTGCTTGGCCGAGCGCGGCTTGAGCCGCACGGGCGGCCTGTTGGGGTAGTCCCTGGGCACAGCCACGTGCACGCCGGCCACGCAGGGCAGTCTCACCTGTTGGGGTAGTCTCACCTGGCACACCTAGCATCCATAGCTCTCTCCAGCCTCGCCAGGAAGGAGTCCGGCGCGTGCTGCTTGGCCGAGCGCGGCTTGAGCCGCACGGGCGGCCTGTTGGGGTAGTCCCTGGGCACAGCCACGTGCACGCCGGCCACGCAGGGCAGTCTCACCTGTTGGGGTAGTCTCACCTGGCACACCTAGCATCCATAGCTCTCTCCAGCCTCGCCAGGAAGGAGTCCGGCGCGTGCTGCTTGGCCGAGCGCGGCTTGAGCCGCACGGGCGGCCTGTTGGGGTAGTCCCTGGGCACAGCCACGTGCACGCCGGCCACGCAGGGCAGTCTCACCTGTTGGGGTAGTCTCACCTGGCACACCTAGCATCCATAGCTCTCTCCAGCCTCGCCAGGAAGGAGTCCGGCGCGTGCTGCTTGGCCGAGCGCGGCTTGAGCCGCACGGGCGGCCTGTTGGGGTAGTCCCTGGGCACAGCCACGTGCACGCCGGCCACGCAGGGCAGTCTCACCTGTTGGGGTAGTCTCACCTGGCACACCTAGCATCCATAGCTCTCTCCAGCCTCGCCAGGAAGGAGTCCGGCGCGTGCTGCTTGGCCGAGCGCGGCTTGAGCCGCACGGGCGGCCTGTTGGGGTAGTCCCTGGGCACAGCCACGTGCACGCCGGCCACGCAGGGCAGTCTCACCTGTTGGGGTAGTCTCACCTGGCACACCTAGCATCCATAGCTCTCTCCAGCCTCGCCAGGAAGGAGTCCGGCGCGTGCTGCTTGGCCGAGCGCGGCTTGAGCCGCACGGGCGGCCTGTTGGGGTAGTCCCTGGGCACAGCCACGTGCACGCCGGCCACGCAGGGCAGGCGCGGCTCGTCCAGCGCGGCCACCAGCGTGATGGCGCCGCCGCCGCCGCCGCACCACGACATGGGCTCCAGAGACACCTGAGTAACATTGTAAAAGATTCTTAGTTTAAAGTCTGAGATACATTACACTACAATTGCTATAGGATGGTGCGGGTGGCAGCTGCCGTATTCATGCTATGTACCCCAACGTAACGCATAACGCTGTCAAATTGTATACAAAGGGTGACTGGTAATTAGTGACCGATACTTAAACTCGTGATTGTACTCATTATTATAAACAACTTTCCCAAAGAAACTGTCTTTCTAAACTCATTAGTTTAATCACAGTCACAAAACAGCTGTTTGAAACTTTAAACTTCGAGCACGCGCCTTCACCCGATCAGCTGTAAGCGGCGCGGTGGCCGCGCACACGCCCGCATTAACGATGTCGTGAGCTATGTACCTACATATTTCGGTAAAATAATATCAAAAGACTAGTTACAACTAACTAGGAATCGTGAGCTTTTAAATGACTAATCTAAGCCACAAAACTTTAAGATACAACTTATGACATACATCCTAACATAAAAAGTAGGCACGATCTATCAGCTGATAGTCTAACCTCCGGTAAGGGCAAATGTACTTGTAGTAGAGCGCCTCACGTCCGGGGGGGGCGTCCCCACCCGCACCGCACGCCCTACTGGGTAAAAATAACAGTCACCCCGGAAAGCGCGTCGCATGCACATTGTTTTATTTTTTTTAGACGCCCGCGCTCACGATGCCGTACACAATTACACAAACCTGACGTTAGTTTGTTCAGAAAGATAATGGATTTATTTATTGTAGCGCACGCACGTATTGTACAAGTATCGGCACGGATCTTAAGCGCTCGGCGAAATAGCCCCTTCTCTTCACTCTTTCGTACGCTATCGCTTTGCGTACGCGTTTTTGTTTTTTAAATATAATATAATATAATATTCCACAACTATCACACAATGCCGTCTAGTCCCAAGCTAAGCAGAGCTTGTGTTATGGGTACTAGACAACTGATAAACATACTTATATATTTCTAAATACATACATATATAGATAAATTACACCCAGACACAAAACAAATGATCGTGCTTATCACATAAACATTTGTCCTGGGTGGGAATCGAACCCACGACCTCCGGCATAGCAGTCAGGACCACTAACCACTAGACCAACAGGCCAGTCAAATATGTTCACCTATTTTATTTTTTCTTATATCTACTAGGTACTAGGTAAAAGAAAAAATAAAATAGGTGTACGCAAAGCGATCCTCACTCTTTCGCCCAGCGTTAAAGATCCGTGCCGATACCTGTACCAAAGTACTAGAAAATTTATTATTTATTTTAATCTCCTCACCGTGTCATTAACAAAAAACTTTATGTAGCTATAACACTGTGTACCTAAATGGCCACGCGGAGGCCGGGGCGTCACATTTACAGCGTAGGCCTATGTACATCACCATATTGATGTGCTATTTTCGGAAGGGGGTAATGGTGAAGCAGCAAGGCGATTTTAAAACTTAGTTGATTAGAATCATATCTGATTTAGCAATAGTAATAATTTATCAATGTAAATAGCCAAGTTGATTCCAATTTTTTAAACACAGTAACACACGTCAGTCTAATATGAAGTTATGGCAACGAGACTAATAATAAAATACCTACGTTTTGCTTGCTTTTGATTCAGACTTGAAATATCGTTAACGTAATGCTAGTCCAAAGCCTAGATAAGTGTGATGGTAAAATTGGAATAACTTGAATCATACCCACTGTAGTGTCGAGTAGGTATCGAGTCAGTTGATACGGTAGTGGTGTCGTATAGCCGCTTCTAAACATCGTATAGAGTAACAAAACAAACGCAATTCCTGATGTTAGTTTGTTTAGAAAGATTATGGATTTATTTACTATAGCGCGCTCGCGTTAAGTACCAGAATACCTACTAGTCTTTGGATATTATTTAACAGAAACATGTAGGTACATTGCTTACGTCATCGATAACGCGGGAACGGACGCCGCGCCGCTAACGGTTGATCGGGTGAAGGCGCGCGCGCGAAGTTTAAAGTTTCAAACAGCTGTTCTGTTATTGTGATTAAACTAATTAGTATCATCTCAGCTCATTTTCAGTTTTGTTTTATGAAGATAACAGCTGTTTGAAATTCGAGCGCGCTCGGGAAAGGGCAATGTACTAGAAGAGCGCCTCACGAGTCCCGTTCCCCCCTCCCCCGTCCGCACCGTTCCCTTTGCCGTGCAGTAGTAACGTAGGTAATAATAATAGTCACCCCATAAAGATTATTGAACTAACTCTTGTACTCAAGAAGGATGGGAAACTTGAAATAACTTGAACAATGCCTAGTGTCAAGTAGGTGTCGAGTCAGTTAATAATTTAGTAGTAGTGTCTTATTAGTCGCTTCTAAACATTGCAGATAAGTAACAAAACAAACGCAATTCCTGACGTTAGTTTGTTTAGAAAGATTATGGATTTATTTATTGTAGCGCGCGCACGTAACGTACCAATGTACTAGATGATTTATTATTTATTTTAATCTTCTCACCGTGTCTTAAACAAAGAAACTTTATGTAGATATAACACTGTGTATCTAAATGGCCACGCGGCGGCCGGGGCGTCACATTTGCAGCGTAGGCCTATGTATGTTCCGTGGCACAGAATTAGGCATTTAAAGACTCACGGTTCCTAGTTAACTGTCTTTGAATATTATTTAACCGAAACATGTAGGTACCTATACGTATACCGATGGGTATGCAAACCGCGCGGGTGCTCTATCACTATTGTAGGTAAGGTACAAAAAGTACATGAGACCGTCGTTTCATGTACTTTTAGTTTAGGCCGTTGCCTTACGCGGCTAACAGCTGAGCGGTCGCAAGCGCGCGCACGCGAATTTCAAACAGCTTTTTTGTTATTGTCATAAAACTAATGAGTCTAAAAAAAGTGTCTTTGGGAAAGCTGTTTGTGATCATGAGTACAATCACGTGTTTAAGTATCGGCCACTAATTACCAGTCACCCTATAAAAGGCGTAGTAGAATGTTGGGGGGTAAGTTGCAGGACACTAGGCATTGCAGCGTCACGTAGATTGAGCGTTGTGCGACATATTGGGGGACATTTTGTTCCCTTATGTATCTGAGGCTTTAAAAATAAGATATACCAACAGTCAAGAATAAAGTTTTATTAACAATAGGTATCTTACCTTGAACCTTGAATCCAATCTGGCTATTTCGCCTTGCAGAACATCTGGAATTTCCAATGGAGACTCTTCCAATTTCGGTATCTTTTGGGGTGTTGGCAGATTTCTACAAAAATATAACACATCAGTTAAATGTGATGATACAAGAGTTCAACCTTACTAATATTATAAAGGCGAAAGTTTATAAGTGTGTGTGTGTGTTTGTTACTTCTTGACGCTCAAACCGCTGAACGGAATTCGATGAAATTTGGTACACGGGTAGATCATGTCCTGGAATAGCACATAGGATATTTTTTTAGAGAGTTTGCCTTAAAATGGTATACGATAAGAAAATCGGGAGTTTTCTTTTATTTTTAATCATATATCGAAAGACGAACCATTTGCCTGCAGCGGTCTTCCTGTCCGGTTATAATTTAGGTGTCTTCAAAGCTAGAATTAATAGGCTCCTAATAAACTAGTGCGCTTCATCATCGACGAATATATCACCGCTTACCATTAGGTGAGATCGCAGTCAAGCACTAATTTATATTGTTAAAAAAAAAAAGTTAATTATTTTGACAAAACTCTCTCTCACCTCATTTCTGGTCCATTAAGTTGATCGAGTGCAGATCCGAATGTGCGCTTGAGTGTGTGATTAGCCAGCGGGGATTGTAAACAGTTGTTTACCACCTCCAAGAGAGGGTTGAAGATTTGTTCCTGTGAGTACAAACATACATTTTAATTCTTTTTTTTTTTTTTTGTTAGATTGACAAATGAAAAAAACGAGTCTGAAACCAATACTGAATATAGGATGATTACTGAAACTATACCATATAATGAATTTGTTAAGGTTCCAAATTGCGTGACTGGATTTTTGTAAATAAAATTCGTGTGCTTGACCACAGGTTCAATGCGACTCCATATGGTCCTTCGAGCCGGATTTATAGATAGTTTGGCCATAAATAATGTTACAATAAAATAAAAAAGCATACTGAATTTTAGAATTTATCATTCTTATAATGATTAAGATCCATTGTGTTTTTCTTATTATCGCGCCAATCGATGTTAAATATTTTTGATAAATTGAAATACAATTTTCGAAACTAGGTATCAAGTCGAATGTTGGTGTTACGGTGTTTCTTTTTTTGGAAGATTTTAAATTAATTATGTTGGGTTCCTATCTAAAAAAATAAAACTAATATATTACAAGCAGATAACACAGGTGTGCACGTCTATCTAGCACGGGATTAAGGGCCTCACTGCTCGCTGTTTGTGCAAATAAATTATACAATATTATTTTTAGAATCAGTAACTGAATCGATTCCAATATTTTTTACACCATGTTATATTTTTTTCCAAAAATATTTAAAAAAGGACACAAGTTGTATACCACCGAAACTAAGTACAACACAGGTCACGGCAGGTCATAGCGGGCATTAGAGGTCAACGCACAGCTGGGTGCGGGAGCAAAACAACCCCTTAGTTACCCGGATGGCCCGGTGATTATGTATTTGTGCGGACAATTAGGTAACATAACAAGCTTATAACTTAGTGATTTTTCACGATACAGATACGAAATTTAACTTAGAGATTTTTCAAGATACAGATATGAAATTTTGTACATAGATTTTTTACATAAAAATACTAGACATGTGTTTCGGGTTTCGCATATACTTAAACTAATGTTGTATTATCTATCTTATCTTATTCCTTCTTACCTTCCCAGCGCTCGGCACGACGACGCCCTCACTTCTCTTAAAGTCCAACTTCTCCAGCACCACCTCGCATTTGATGAGTGTCTCCAATGGCATGCGTTTGTTCGGGTTTGATAGAATGTCCAGCAGGTTCTTCATCTTTGTTAGCTTTTCGACGTCTGTGAATAGAAGGAGAAGGCGGAGGTATTAGGCTCAAATCATGCTAGCACGTCGAAGCGTCGTGTCGTTTTCCAAGTACAACGCCTGGCGACGCGTTTAGTCGCGACGTCGCTCGGGATTACAGTGCTGACTAGTTCAGTCTTCCAACTTGAATTTCATTGACATTGATACATTTGCATGTTCCAAATTTAAATTTAAAGTAAATACCATAAAGAAAATTCTGAATCAATTATATTATTTATTTATTTTTTGGTTTAAGTTATCTATAAAAAATAGTTTAACCAATTGTTTTGTTAGATAATAGTGTGTTGTTTAATATTATTATTTTGAGCTAGCTATAAAGTGCCTAACACATTTATTTATTGTAAAATAATATCCATCAACCAACCAATTTTTTACAACGATGTTTTTTTTTATCTGTGGTTAATGCAGTTGGCTGCAACATTACCACCATTCTGTTATTTTTGTGCATGAGCTTTATGTTTTAGCTGTTTGATATTACTCAATAAATAAAATAAAAAACTTTTGAACATAAATGAATGGCGCTCGTAAACACGAGAACGCACGAAACCGCCCGACTCTAAACAGGCGTTGACGCGCGATTTAATATTGGCATAACACAAATTTGTACCTTAATAGTGGGGAAATAGAGACGAATATGCTATAGGCCAAAAAGATGACGCGTCGCGATTCTGCTTCAGTATGAGTTGAGCCATAGAAACTAAGAAGATTCACAGATTGGGTATTGTTAAGAAAGGGCGAATTTCGCTTGTTTATTGAATGAACAATGTGTTCTCAATAATTAGAATCGTGAGTATTTAAGTAAGGCCAAACGTCCACGGACGCATAGCTTCATATACGCGACATGACGGCAAGACGCTACCCGCTTCACCGACAGAGTCTCATAGTTTAGTATGTAAGCTTCACGCAGGCGTACACCAAGCGTATAATGACGAATACGCGTCTATTAAGCTACGCGTCTATTAAGCTACGCGTCCTTGGAAAATATATAAGGTAACCGGAAATTAGTGTAGGATACTTAAACACGTGATTGTGCTCATGATAACAATTTTTATTATGGGAGCAAAGCCGAAATCGCGAAAAAAATATCAGCTGTTCAGTACATTAGGCAAACATAAATGTACTGAACAGCAGATTTTTTTCGAGATTTCAGGTTTGATCCCATAATAAAAGTTTCAGTTATCATGAGCACAATCACGTGCTTAAGTATCGTACACTAATTACCAGTCACCTTACATACAATATTTATTCTATCCGCACTGATACTCGCTAGGTGATTCGTGAAGGCGTCAACGCGGCGTGGCCAGTTTCGTACACTTTAGAACGTTCATTCCACGTTCACAGGCGGGTTGCTAGACAAGCCGCCTGGCAGTACACCTCCGACTTTATAGCTAATTAAAAGGTGAACTATAATATATAACACATTGCGAATAAGAACGTGTGTAAGTCACGTGAATTCGTCAGTCTAGTTTTTATTTATTTGACTTCTGACAAGACGCTGACTTCAGCCCGAAAATAGCGATAACTGACCGAGTAACCGTATAATCAACACAGGTCATTGGGGCCAAATATAATGGTGATACTGTGTATTTAAGTTCAAAATTAAATTCGAGAATAAAACATATAACTGGAACTTAAATGCTCTTAGGTAATTTTTTTTTCGATAAAATCGAATTATATCGAGTTACGCAATTAATAAGTATCAAGAATTGATCAAAACAGGTAATGTTTTTATCCTAAAATAAACTATTTTAAAAATATCTGAAATCAGTTCAGTAATTGCTTCTGAATATACTACTTTTAGGCCCCTTGTACATGTTAAGAAAAGGGGACCGGGACTATGCAAGAATTCGTGTTATTTCTACACACGAATTGTGTACACTGCTTGGTGAAACGAAGAAAAAAATCTTGTCTGCGCTAGACACGACGCGTGAAGTTGCTATGGTGCGGTAGAAGGGGAGGTAGGTGCGATAGGGGGCGGGGTTGGTGCGGTAGGGGGGCGGGGTAGGTGAACGATAAATTTTCGTGCCTAGATCCGACCAAAATCTTGTCATGTACAAGCACCCTTAGGATGTGCGTTTATGTTACATGTGGTATACGAAAGATGTAAAACTCTAATTAAAAAGAATATACTCACTCTCTCCTTCACTGACCATCCGATGCACCATTCTCCTCAGCGGCTCGATGTACTTTGAGAGCTGCCTGACCTTCTCCCTGTAGGCCGCTTCCTCACCCCCCGGGGAGGCCACGCTGGCCCCGACTGGCGTGTTCAGCGACGATGACGGTGACGCCACCATGCCCATACCGACGCCCCTAGGCGACCAGTATTCAGACAATAAGGCGGAATTGTTATAAAGAATTAAAATAGGAACTCCTTTTTAAAATCTGTAAATTACTCATGTGATGTCAAAGTCGCGAGAAGTGACCATCAGAATGGACGACCGCTACCCATATTTTACATCGAAATAGTTGTAGAAGTTGCTACTAATCGTTAGAGTGATTGGTCACCTATCCAATAAGAACAAACTGCGCTAATGAATCGAGTTAATTATTAATTGCTTCTAGACAAATGCTGCTACCTTCATATACATCATTTTGGATCTCACTGCTTTTAAGGATAAAAATTATTATTAATTTACTATTTCCACGCCTAAATGCCTGTAGCCTACGCTTGTACTTTGAAAAGAAACGCATATAACTAAGAGCCGAAACTGCGTGAAGGGGGCGCCCGTGTTTTATTACGTAGCAAAACGTGCGCGTAGCCCGGCTCGCCGCGACTACGAGTGTCCGCAACGGAGCCCTTTTGTATGGGTCCGCGCGGGCGACCGTTTAACGCACTTTCGGCCCTAAAGATGCTTCTTCCATCACCTACTGCTGCCAGGTAAATAGAAGCACCGACTAGCAGTCACTCATATCAAGATCAGAGACTACACTCGAAGTTGTAGACGATTACATTTACGTGGGATTAGATAGGTCTAACTTCGAGGTCAACTTTCGAATTCGACTCGGTCGCGTTTGGGAAGCTATAACCTGTGTGTATTGCTATATGTCTCTGCAACGTGGTCGCTCACAATGACCGATCGTTGTGACGACACTTGAGAGAGGCCTATGTCCAGCAGTGGACGTTCTTAGGCTGATATAATGATGACGTGATGCTAGATTGAAAGTATGATGGAGGGGGAGGGGGGGCTTGTGATCAAACGGAATGTGGCTGTGCTCCAGTTGATAGGTTATATTGTTTTTAAATTCGGAATATATTTATTTCCTTATTATTGGTAAGCTCACGGTTGACCACTATCTCACCTGATGGCTAGCGATGATGTGGATGACGTGGAAACACGCTTGCCTAGATTTGTCGTATAGTGCGTCTTTATTTCAAAATTTGGTTCTTTGAACCGGATTTGAATAACGAACCATTTTTCTGGTCCTTCGAGCCGGATTCGAATTAAGAACGATAACTTTCTGGTCTTATTGTAATACCATTTTCTCCAGCCAGTTCTCACTTCATATCATACATACCTCTGTGGTTGTTGGACGTGGTGCTGCAAATGCTGCGGGTTGGATGGCGAAGGACTGCCGACGCTGCCGCAGGCGCCCAGGCCTCCCAAGGACGACATCGGTGACGTCATAGTAGCGCCCATTACACCTGGCATGAGCAATAGTTGTAGATAACATGGTAGACATGTGCTTTTGGATTTATTGGTATAGAGTATAGATAGATTATGAGTTTGAGATTTGTGTCATGTATTTAAAACAGTCGAAACTCTTTTGAAATAAATAACACATTAAAATTGGATATATCCTCTTTTTGGTGTTCCAGCTATTGCCAGACGAAGACCTCTCTTAAAATGGAAAGATGTCTACCACAAGATGCACATGCTAATTTGTAATTTTAACATATGACATCAAGGGCTATTTTTAGGTGGGAAATCGTCCAATGACATCTCCCGCCCTTTTGTGTCAGACTTTTACTGACTAACACCCACTCCTGTTCCTTCTTTGCGTTCGTTCCATAGCCCCGGGGTTCTCTTTCGCACAACTCATGGCCCCAGTAGGCTTCGACCCTGCTGGGCCCCTACAGTTTTGCTGCCATCTCCTTGAAGCACGCGTGGAAGACTACGCGATGGCATCAAGGGCTGCGGGAACATTTGAAAAGAGTGAACTAAAAGACACAGGCGGGTTTTAGTCAGTAAAAGTTTGAAACGCCCTCTCGTTTCACAAAAATACATGACATCAAGAATAACTGCATGAACTGAACATTGCTTAGTACATGCGTTGGATTAAACCACAAGAATTGCAGAAAAGAGTTAAAGGGTCACCAGACGGTTGCAAACTAGCGTACCAACCAAGGTGACCTTAGTTTATGTGTTTGGTTTGTGTTGCGGCTACATGGATGTAAACCACGCGCCAATACGTTCATTGGTTGGGAAAACGCACTTCCCAACTAAGGGCGTTGAAGGTCATAGATTACAACTGCTGTCTACACGGATTGAAACTAGCAAGGTCACCTTGGTTGGGATGTTGGTTTGCAACCATCTGGTCACCCCTTAAGGGATACTGCTCAACCAACAGACCATGTACTGCACTGGCCTAACGCTATGTTTATATATCTAATACTTAATAATAGTATGCGCTGTGAGTAGAGAGTGAGTTTGTGCAAAATAAAACTAGTAACATATCTGTAGAAAATCACAAAAAAACTATTTACTGAAAGTATAAAAAAGTCTAATAAAAACGTCGTCAGTTGAATATGTGTTAACATTTCATTTAGCACAAATTGTTTTTGGCTGTAAAAAGTAGAAAGAGGAAAATAAAAATTAATACAAAAATAAAAATAAACTTTAATATAAATTATTTACAATAAAAAAAAGCTATAATTAAAATAATAAAAAATATAGCGCCTACCTTAATAAAATACACTGATTACAACTTAGTATATGAGATTATATCTAATAATTATACAAAAACAAGAAAATAAAAGTCATTATACAAATAAAAAACCTTATAACTTGGCATTAAATGTGACTATCGGAAGTGCTTTATCACAAATTCTGACTGAGATCTTTTTAAGTCTAACTTTAAAAATATATTTAAAACCATTACATAGTTGCGTAAAAAATCTTAGCATTGTCGCTATGGTATAAACACAAAAAAAAATGTATAAGAAAATAATTATACAATAAGCAAAGAATATGTATGAAAACAATACTTGTAATCCTTAGATTAACTGGTTTATCAATTATACAAGAAAACTCACCAAATCAAAGTTGATTGAAAAACTAACGAGAATTTAAATCAACACCTATGCCTACAATTGTTCTAGCCAGTGCCTACTAGATTTTGACGTTAGTCTATGACCGTCTTCTCGCTGATGAAGCAATTATTTTTTTTTATCACAAAACCTTCGCTTTTAGCTAAGTAGGTACTTATTTTATTTTACAAAAAAATAAAAATATGTGCACTATCCTATTAAGATTCTTTATCCTGTTTCATATGTATCCTGGAGGCTTAGACAATTAATGTATAAATTAGCGTTCCCGCCAAACGCTGAGTACAAAATGTATGACGAAGACATTACCTGCGGAGAAATTACGTGACAAGTGTCGTGATTAGAGTTGCCAACCACGCTTTATAATAACTTTATTTGTGGTAAATATACTTTATACTTGTGCATAAAAGTAAAGTATACGAAAATACTCAGTTTTCAATCTTTACTGTGATGAGTTTATTGAAATACTTATAAGAATAATTACTGAAATATTTTGTATGCTTCTTCGTTAGAACACGTTTCCAAAAATGTTAAGAAAATACTGTTCAACACACACGAACAGTATTTTCTGAAGCACATAAAAAATAGCCTAAACGGGAAGAAACAAATAATAAATTCAATTAAATAAAAAAATCCTATTTTTCTTGCTAAAAAATTGTGACGCGTTATTTTTGTTCAAAAACAGTTGGCAACCCTAATCGTGACAGGTAATGTCATTGTCATTTTGTACTAAGCGTTTGGCGCGAACGCTAACAGAAAATTAATTTTATCTAAGCCTGCCGTAGTTTTATCTTTTTTTAGTCTATACAACTCTTTCAGACCTAATTACATGATGTTTTAAAACCCTAGTTTCACAAACTATGGGTTTAATTTGACAGGGGTGTACAGTTTGACCATGAACTCAACCTGCTTCCACATAGCCGAGAGCTTTTCGTCGGGGACACCGCTGACTAGCTTCCTAAATCTATACGTCATTGCATTGCGGTGGCGATCCGATAGGTCTGAAACATTTAATAGGAAATAAATGATATCGCAGCTTTGAACGAATGACTGTCGTTTGAAATAAGAAAATGATTTAAAAAATAATGAAAGTATGAATGAATCGCTTTTTTCGTATCTGTTGAAGATAGTGATGAATTGTTACAAGTGTCCCATAAAGCTATAACTAACGTTAATTAGTCGATAAATTAGTATTAGAGAAATCCCCGTAAGTGGGATAACGATTTATGAAAACCATTTAAGTGGTCACGCGGTCGGCACAGTACGTAGATTCCCGGATGTGGGCGTAGCGATTAATAAAGTTTATCGCAATGTTTTTGGTGTAAACCGTGCGGGGAATCACCTAACCCTACACTATCACAGAAAATAAATCTATAACAGCCCAAATGAGCGACTAATGAAAATGATTCCCCGCATGCGAGCCCCATGGCTTTATTGATATCTCCCGCAACCCGCATGCGAGTCAAACCGATCACTAAAAATGAACTTCTAAAATATAATAATTTAAATTTTGAAAAATTAAAAACAATAACCCTTAGTTTTCAATTATCAATCTATAAAGGAGAAACTGACTGACTGACATATCAACGCACAGCCGAAACTATTGGGACTAGGAGCGTGAAATTTTGCAAAAGTCATTTTATGAAGGGGTTTTATGAAGTAGGTGAGTGCTAAGAAGGGATTTTTGGATATTCAACTTTTAATGGGGTGATACAGGGGTCCAAAGTTTGTATGGAGAAATCTACTTTCACGCGGGCAAAGCAGCTGGCAGAAACTAGTATTTGTATATAGCTGGAAACTCGCTTTTACCAACTTGCTTCATTATTGTTAGTCGGTATGACGTATCTTATAGACAGATCTACACCGTAATGCAACGAAGTAAAAATACGAAAAAAAAAATACTACCCACAACCACTACAATTATAATTATTATTAACACAACTCACTCTCACTTCAATGTCTTATCACATTATTATATCAGACCATGAAATCATGGCATTTAGCATCGAAAAACATAAGTCTTTACCTTTTTGAGGATCAACCTGCTACAGAGCAGCAACAAAATATATTTCATGAAAAATACATATCAAGCCTTTTCAGGAAGAACATTGTAACCGACAATAGGGACTGTGAAAATAATATTTTTACCAGTTTATCAATAAATATACAAAAATAGAATTCTAGCTGAGGAAATAATATCAACATTGGTAGAAAAGCAAACAATACATAACAAAACAAAATATGTCTCGTAAAAACACCGTTTTCTATGGCGACCGTGATGAATTTTAACGCCAAATTCCACATCGAACTTCTCTTTCTTATTATTATTATAAAGCTTTAAAAAAAAAAATTAGTTAAAAACCCATATTAGAATTAATCATCCATATAAAATAATTAGCTTAAAATACACAATTCAATAAATTAAAACATTACATTTCATAAATAAAATAAAAAAATTTAAGCATTATAGTCGGCCTTTTAATGTTCCCACTGTTGGGACTCAGGCCTCCTCTCTAGGAGATGGAATGGGCCGTAATCCACCACGCGGGCCCAGTGCGGGTTGGTGGATGTCACATGTCTTCGAAATTTTGGTTCTAGACATGCCGGTTTCCTCACGATGTTTTCCTTCACCGTTTTGAGAGCAGTGGTGATGAAATAAATTACACAAAGTAATGCGCCTGGCTGGGTTTGAACCCGCGACCTACAACTCGTAAGTCGGGGCCGGTACCACTCGGCCACCACTGCTCTAATTTTAAGCATTGAAAAATTTAAAATCCCAATATTCAATAAATAATAATTAAAAAAATACACTAAAAATCCATAAATAATTTTATAATGTCATTGTTAATGAAGATATTTTAAAAATTAATTTAAATTAGAAAATAAAAATACAGTATATATATTTCCTATTTGAGTTTCTTGCCGGATAATAGCAACTATTCTATTAAATCAGTGGCTATATGAATATATTTTTTTTTATCAAAGTCAAATCTTGTTGACAATGACTAAAAAAAAATTTTATTATCATAAATACTTTTAATTATGAAAAGATTACAGCAAGAAATGGCCACTTACAATGTTCTTCCTAAAAAGGGTCGAAATGTAAAACTATTTAATTCCCGTGGTTTTCCTCTTGTCGCCTATCGAACAGGAACCATGCATTTTTCTGGGATAAAAGTAGCCTATGGAAAAAAACTGCAATAACAGAAAGCTCTGCATAGTAAACAAAACATTCCCTCAATGTAATCTTAGTTCCGCCAGTGAAAGCATTTCTTCATCTTCCCCATCACGTTGCAACTCACCCATAGGACTCGGGCCGCCCATGTTAGGCGACGGCGCGGACGGCGAGGGACTCTGCCTGAGGAACTGCGCGGGTGGCGGAGCCCTAGGTGACGGGTAGGCACCCCCCAGCATGCCGCCAACTTCTTGCTTGTTACCCACACGACCCATGTGCAGCATGTTTAAGCCCACGATCTGGCTGTTGCCCATGCCTCCTACTGAAAAAAGTTGAGTTAACTTTATAAGGACAAACAGGGGAAAACATTGTAAACAAACACTTTTTTAAAAAAGTAACCATGGAGTTTCTTGCCGGTTCTTATCCATAGGAGTGCACGGTTCCAACCAATTTGGAACCGTGCACTAGCTTCTGACGATTTATAAGTGCCCATGTAGGCCTATGTGAAATAAAAACTTTTGATTTTGACTTTGTTTTTTTTTTAGCACAATGTAAGTTTCATTTCTTACATATTACAAAACAAAGTCTCTCCTACTGTGTCTGTCTGTTGTTTCCGATTATCTCAAAAAATACTAAACGGATTTTCATGCGGTTTTCACCAATAACCAGAGTGATTCCTGAGGAAGGTGGGGATTTTAATTTTAATTCATCATCATCATCATCATTTCAGCCGAAAGACGTCCACTGCTAGACATTTAATTAATTTAATTTGATTTTTATTTATTTTGATTTTTAATTATTTGATTTTTATTGGTTGACTTTGTTTTAATTGTTTTGATGTATAATTGAGTGATGTCATTTTAATTTCAATCTTAATTTGCAGGTAATTTATATCTGTATGTATTTTCTAATTTTATATGGGAATAATTTCCTGAACACTATACACTTTCTGTTTACACTTGGGGGAGGCCTATGTCCAAAAGTAGACGTCTTTCGACTGAAATGATGATAAGAAAGTTTTTGAGTGTGTACATGTTTGTTACTTCTATACACTCAAACGGCTGAACGAAATTCAATGAGACTTGGTACACTGGTAAACCATGTCCTGGAATAGCACATAGAATACTTTTTATCTCGATAGTATGTTCCCTTAGGTTAATTTTCCACTATCGCGCAGGTGAATCAGGGATCTAGTATTCATATCACAAGCTCTTAAGCAGAGCTTGTGGCTTTGGGACTAGATGACATTTTGATAGTTGTGGAATATTACATGCTGAGCTGCAATATTACTGGCCTGTTGGTTTAGTGGTTAGTAGCCCTGACTGCTATGCTGGAGGTCGTGGGTTCGATTCCCACCCAGGACAACTGTTTGTAGGATGAGCATGATCATTTATTCTGTGTGTGGGTGTAATTTATCTATAATATGTATGTATTTAGAAATATATAATTATGTTAAGCTCTGCTAAGCTTGGGACTAGATGGAGTTGTGTAATAGTTGTGGAATATTATAATTGTTATTTATACGAACAGTATTCTTATTTCTTAATTACTTGGTTTATGTATAAGTCAAGAATAAACAGTTTCACTTTCTTGTTTCTGTTTAGATGAGTAACTCCTTTGATTGGCTTTTGATATTCTTAAGGAGCAGTTATAGCTACATACACATTTATCACATGCTGAATCAAAAAAAGACATAACTCGAAAAAAAAGATACTTGAAAATTTAACATTATTTTTGAAACATATTTTATGTTTTTTAGATACAAATTAGTTCTTTATTATTTTCTTAATCATCTCATGACAAATCTCGGTCTTGGGCGGAGCGGGAGATAGTGTCAGACTTTTACTGACTAAAAACCCACCCCTGTTCCTTCGTTGCCTTCGTCCCAGGGCCCCGGGTTTCGTTTTCACACTGCCCTTGGCCCCAGTAGGCTTCGACCCTGCTGGGCCCCTACAGTTGCTTACATCTCCTTGAGGCGCGCGTGGAACACTACGCCCCGTCGACTTGGGCTCGGTCCGGACGGTCACCGGACGGTCGGACGGCGAGCCACCCATTGCTCACCGTCCGCAAGCCTGCGCCTACGGTGGCCGGAAATCGGGATCGGAATCCCGGCGGTAGTTTAGCTTAGCTATATTTATATAGTAGATCATTTCAGATAATTTAATAACTTGTTAAGTTCAGTTATTATTAATGAAACATTGTTTAGCAATGAGTCATACACTCAGTCTGGGTTGAACTTGCCATAATAACAGGAAAAATGAGTATAAAAATAAACCCTGTATATATATCATGTTTTGACAATTACTGGTCCATTCTAGGTTGTCTGGAAGAGATTGCAAAACACGCCCATTGAATGTGTTTAAGTTTTTTTTAAGTTTTTGTATCTAAAATAAAGAATATTATATCATCATTATTTCAGCCCAAAGCTGCTGTTGGACATAGGCCTCCACCAAATGTCGCCACAACGCCACGCTGTTTTCCGGTACATGGTCGACACTCTAGAACCTAACCCATTTGAGCTCCATCGACCATCAGTTCTGCAAGCAAGGCGACCAACCCACTGTCACTAAACTTTGGTGATTCTTTGTGCTATGTTGGTAACCTTGGTTCTCCTATATTTTATTTTCATTCCTGATTCAATCAAATGAAGGAACTCCGAGCTTAGCCCTAGAAAGTATTGTATAACAAATAAATAAGCAACTAGTTTTAACTCACCCATTTGTCCAGGCATTTGCCCTTGCATGTTGTTCGGCGCCATCTGGCCCCCCATACCAACTTGGTTGCACGGCATCTGTCCCATAGTATTAGACCCAGACATGGGGACCTGCATAGAGTTAGGCATGGACATATTTGGCATCATCTGACCCTGCATACCACCAGCCAGCTGGCTCTGCAGCTGACTTCCCATAGGGTTGCCCATCCCACCCATTCCACCAACCATGTTGTTCCCCATTTGACCTTGGTTACCAACCATTCCCATTGGTCCACCAAGTTTGTTTTGTAACTGCATATTCATCTGTGGTCTCTGATTTAGTGTTTGAAGCAGATTTGTGGCTGTCTGAGCCTGTGGTCCTTGTGAGACAATTGGTCCTTGCTGACCCATCTGACTTTGCATGCCTCCCATACCAGGATTTGGCCCCATTTGCTGCTGCATTTGGCCTTGGGGTCCCATGTTCATCATTTGATTTCTTGAACCTTGTGATGCTAAGTTCTGGAGTGCATTGATTGGGTCTGGTGTTAGGCCCCCCTGGTTGTTGGGTCCCTGTTGCTGTTGGCCTTGCGGGGCCTGGACCTGAGGACTGGGGCCAGGCTGGCCTTGATTGGGGCCCTGCATTTGCTGTTGACCTTGATTTTGTTTGGATTGTGCTGAAATGTAAAATGGCATATTATTTTATCATCATTGCATAATTAAGTGCTGAGCTAAGTCTGCTTTTAGGATTTCTTCATTAGAGGGTTTAATGTTTGATCTATAAAAATTTTAGTCAACTTATAAAAAAATCACAAGTCAGCATAATGTTACTTACACATTTCTCTGACATGCAGTATCAGTTTGGCAACCATGTTCATGTACTCCTCCCGAGTCTTGGCCTTCATGAAGACATGGTTCTCCATCTCACTGCTGTTCCTAGCCACTTGGACACCAGAGCGCTGGATCACCTCCTCACTAGATAGGTGGAATAATGCTTTATTGTACAGAACCTCTACCTTTCCCTTTAGGGAAATACAGGCTGATGTATACTGAGAATAATTCATGAATTAGTGAAGTTACAATAAAGTAATTTCATTCATTGAGAATAACCTCAGATCCAAGACCCATAATGATACTAGCAAGGCTCAATAAATATAAAGAAAATAAGAGAATACTGCAAGTTTTAAGATCATCATGGTCCAAGGAGAGGTTGGGAGGTCCTCGACTATGCATATCTCATATTTACCTTTTATTATCTCTTGTAATAATGAAATAATAAAATCAAATTTTAAATAATAAATATATGTATGTTACAAGGAACATACTATTCATTTACTTTACCTTCTTCCTTTTTCTAAATTTTAGATACTCCTTCTTAAATTTTCTTTACATAGGTGGCCAAAGTGCGGAAACTCATTTAGATAGGTTAAGAAACTAATTTATCTTACACAATCCAAGTGTAATCATTATGAGGATCTCTATAATAGGTCCAAAAACATACCGCCAGATAGTTACATGGGACCAAAATCATAAAAAACTATTTGAAATACCTACCTATAAGTTAACAAACACTAATCATGAGTGTGGTAAAGCAGTTTAAAATAAAAACAAACTAAGTGGACTTAACTGTAACCATGGTATAAGAGAGACAATTAGAAGATTCAGTAATAGAGATGCTCCACATTCTCATAAGCATCCATTCATTAATTTAATTTGTGGTTGGTACACATTATAGAATGACTGGAACAATTTACCTGCAGCAATCTTCCTGTCCCATTATGATTTAGGTGTATTCAGGGCTAGTGTAAATAGGTTCCTAATAAACTAGTGCAATCACAACCAAGCACTAACATAAATATATCATTACAAAAAAAAACTATTATGCCTGCAAATGATAGGTATGTAATCAATATACAACTTGACTCAGATTGAAAATGCAAACAAAACTTGAAATTACACTTTCACCTTAATTCAATAAACCCCGAGCGAACTCCGGCGTTCTCTCGGTCATTTTCTTTCTATTGTGTCTCTTATTATGCTACTCAATAGGTAAAAAGATTAAATTCATCAACAAGAATGCTTTTTGTTCCAGGACGAAACTCAATTTCACCAGATACTTGTAAAACTTAAACAACTTCTAAATAGGGGTCATGGACCAGAAAGCAACAGGGGTAAGTATTTCATGGGAATTTGATATGCAAAAGTATGACTCATACTTTGAATTCAGTTAGATTTTCCTTGTTCGAAGTTTACACATGATGATATTGTAGATGCTGATAATCAATCCCATGAGTATTTTGTGAAGGAATTCAATCCTTTTAATGTCTTATTTTAAGAAGCATCTTAAGAAATACTAACACTGAGTTGTTATTCCAACTTCATATAGGCCCATTTAACCCAGATTTCAAGACATAAAACACTGATGGCAAAACAATGATGAATACGATAGATACCTCTCTAAATTTTAAAACTTACATTTTCGACACGACACTCTGTCGGAAGGTCTGAGTTCTCCAATTATCTTCTGAAGTCATTGTGCTGAATTGTTTCAAATTATCCATGCGTTGTTATAACCACTTAGGTGAATTATGTTGTTTCTATTGACACATTTGTAACACAATTGAAAACACAAAGCACTCGGTAGAGAAGCGGACGCTTTTTTTTTATCCAAAATTCAACTCAACTCAAATTCAACTTCACTATTTCACAGACTAGACATACAAAGCAAATTAGCAAAGAGTATGTAAAGTAATACAAAGCGTTAATCTATAGAACGCGTTCCAAATAATTATGAATAAAAAATAGAATCGATTTTTACGCCATGTTGTGACATCATAGCTGTCAAATCTAAAAATTGGGTAGGGTGAGCAAAACAATAAATGTTTTAGATATTACACCTCTCATCAGAAAAATCGAAACACTTCCGATTTTATGGTTTCTGTCCTAATTTAATACAAAAGAGTTATCTTAGACATGGTAGGTTTATCCTATACATGAAATGATTCACTGTTTTAAGAGAAATATGCGTTTAGAGTTGGAGTACATTTCTAAAAACTTTTTGTTTTTTATTTGTTTACTGTGACTTTGGGACGTCTGAAAAAGATTTTTCTCTAAAACATATTGATATTTTTCCCGCAGAAGCCACCAACGTGGTGGTATTGTTTTATTCTGGACTTATTCAGCGTATTGTGTTTAGCCACAAAGATTACATCTAACCCTGTCGTCACGCGCCGTACAGAATCTGGCAGGAATCGGGTCACTTCTGAGCGAGATGACCATTTTATTGTAACAACTTCTTTACGAAATTGACGCCTTAATGCTTTTCAACTGCAACGGTAGCTTCATGTTGTACGTAGGGTAGCTGAAAGTGACGCTACAATTAGAAGAAGGTGGACTGATACTGCACAAGCCAGCAAATGGGCCGAAATTAACTACAGATTATCGAAGAGCGTGCCTTAACTTTTGCACGTGAGCACCTAAATTGGTCATACCTCCAGTGGAACAAAGTCCTCTTTTCTCAAGAATGCCTTGTTATATTAAGTCCGCCTATGTACCACTACTGTAAATGAAGTTTATATAAATAAATAAATAAAATTATGCTGTATGGTGACGATGGAAGAAACAAGGTCTACAGAAGAGATGGAGAACGCTTTGCACAATGCTGCATTGAAGAAAAGGTCAGCTATATTGGCGATTCGTGGACGATTTGGGGAGGAATCAGCGCCGACGGTAAGACAGAGCTTGTCTTTGTGTCTGGGCCACGTCTGTCTCCACTTAACAGTCATCGGTACATCGAACAATGTCTTGAGCTTCACGTGATGCCCTATGCACATTGTATTTGTAACGGTTTCATATTCATGCACGACAATGTTAGGGCTCACACCACGAGCGTCGTACGAGATTATGTTACCCAAGTCGGTATGTCCTTTATGGAATGGCCAGCAAGAAGCCTGGACACGAATCCAATTGAACATCTCTGGGATGAATATTTGTGCAAGAGACACTTAGCCAGCTGCAAAATGCAATCCAAGAGGAATGGAATGCCACAACATTTGATCGTGACTCTCATCCGATTGATGAAGAACCTAATAAGAGCTCGGGGAGGGAACACAAGTTATTAAATAAACATTTTTTAGCTTTTTTTCATTTACGTGTGTTATTTTATCAATTTCCTTCATACTCCGTACAGGGTAAAAATGACTTCTTATACAAAATATGAAACCTACGAAAATTTTATTTGAATTCAGAATATTAAAATTAGTATTTGAAAATCTCTTAATATTCACAATTAAACGATATTTGACATACATTCCTAAATATACACATTTTTCTGATAATCCTTACAAAACATAAACTTGCAAATTAATCAACCTCATCATCATGATGAATATTTATGTACGAATCATGAACGAAAAAAGTTTAATCAGAATCCAGTTCTTCAATTTTGCTAATCTCTGCGTCACTATGTGAAGTGTCTGAATAGCGGTAAATGAAAGAAGAAGACGAATTGTTCCTAACAATGAAAATAAGAAAGAAAACATTTCTTTTTTAAAACTAATTATAACTTACATAATATACTTAGTTAAATTAGATTAAAAAATGTTGTTTTAGTTCAACGAGATTAAACTAAGACAGTAATACAAAGCGAAAAAAAAAACATTAATAATAAGCTTTCTTTGCAAACTGTACTGTTCAATCACAATTTGACAGATCGAGGTTGTTGGCTTTTCTATTCTTACCCAGCGTTTCGAATTCGGACTATAGTGATTGTAACGTGTATCCGACCAATTAGTAGTATATAGCCCTTTTGCCAATAGCCCTTTTGATTTCTGAAAACGGCTATTGAGTAATAATTGTGACGTTGCGCGTTTATCGGTTTCGTGTTATTATCGCTTTTGGCTTCTCGGAACGCAGGGTTATTTGGAACGCATAATGGACTAGTCAAGAATCTTTAGGGTATTTAAAATCCTTGGGACTAGACTACCTAGGAGATCAAAAAAGAGATTTAATTTACAACTTCAACGCAATTTCTTTATTAATATAGTAAATTTTTGGTGGTGCAAGTATAAGTGATTTAGGGTGCAATTAGTGTAATATGATAGGTCAACTCGATTGTGGATTCCTATATATTTACTACTCTTTGGTGGATTCTCCTTATGTCGATTCGAGTATATTTTGATAGCGATATTTTAAACTAATAACAACATATTAATAAAGAGACAATAAAATGAACACACCCATTCTTTCTTCATTCGTAGTTGTCTGGCAACATTGATTGATAGCGTTTCAGTTTTAAGTACTTTTTTTTTCGTCTGACTAATTTTAAGCATGATAAACAGGTGAAATGACATAACCACAATTAGTGATGTGCCGAGTCGCTGTATTTGTGGATCGAGTCAACTCGAGTCAGGTTATACGGTATTCGAATCATGACTCGATTCTACCATTCGATCCCAGTACTCGAGTTCTATGTGTGGAATTCGAATGTTGACTCGAGTCCCAGACTCGAGACCAGGAGTCCTGGGATCGAGTCTAGCGTCAGGACTCGAGTCTTGCGTACTCGAATCAAAATAAATTTATACTCGAGTCAGCGAGTCCACAGTAAGAATTGAGTCTGACTCGAGTCAAGCCGTACTCGGCATATCACTAAACCACATGCTTTAGTTAGAGTAGTTCTGAAACTATATTAGTTTTCATGACAAAGTAGACGAACACTAGTTTTAATGCTATTAATACTGAAAATGAATCAGATAAATAATAAATGTCAGATGTCATTATGTCAGATGTCAGTCAGTGATCAGTGTCAGTAAGTGTCAGTCATCAATCCGTGTTAATTATTTGTAATTCGGAACGGAAGGCCGCATTTCAGCAGTAAACAGAAAATAAATACTACAGAATGACTTCATCAACTGTGCTAAGGGTAAAACGGAGACTTGAGGAGAACCCACAAGATACACTGGTACTCATGTGTAAACGAATTAAAACTGATAAAGAAGAAATATCACCATCACTGTTCGTTTTTCGGGGAACCGTCGATGATCAGGTAAATCTATAATGTTTTGAATTATCAGACACTTAACTTTCCGAATACAAGAACAATAGATTGAGAAGTTACCTTACTAACAGATACTTAAAAATGTCCTGCAACGCAATTAGTAATCTAAAGCTTTTTAGTTTATTAACTTTTCCCGCCGCTTTACTCTCGTGGCCTGACCTGCAGAACCATGCTTTTTCCCAGGATTAATAGCAGCCCTATTGCATTTTGCGATAGTCTAGCATTCTATCACTAAAAGAATTTCGTTATTGGATCAAAACTTCTAAGAGGTTATCTCATACAAGGCTACAAATAAACATAATGGCTATAACTATAGAAAGTAATAATATATGAATATAAAATCAACATTATTTTCCAATGTTTTAATACAGTGGAAACTCAATTAACCGGACTAATTGTTGTTGTTAGGGATTCGGATAATCGAAAGTCCGGATAATCGAATGTATGAAGAAAAGCGGGTTTTGTGAAATAAAATAAGTTTAATAATAGTAATATTTATTAATAAATAAATTGAATCGGCATTCTTCTTAATATCACTTATTGTGGATGTACCTACACCATACTCATCAGCTAACTTACGACCGGTTTCTCCTTTTTTTAATGAATCAATAATATTTATTTTGTCTTTAAGCGATAACACCACTCTCGCTTTGACATTTTCAAATATTTAGACGCGACACACACATCAGAGCGGAGTAACAATTGCTAACTAACTAAAACAATAACGAAACGCGTGGGGCAGCGATCCCGTGGGGTGCGGGAGGGGTAATGCCAGTTCCGACTGGTTCGTGCTTGCATAAATTCGACTATTAGTACATATGTTAAACATCTTGTAACTTGGCTCAATATTACTTAATTTTTTAATTGGACGCAGTTTATAGTCCAGATAATCGCGAATCCGTATAACTGAGGGCCAGATAATCGAGTTTCTACTGTATTTGTGTATTTCTGTATCGCAGCTCCTTAGCAGTCCTTTCCGATTTTCCTTTTAGTTATTGTTATAAAGATCTGCATTTTCCTAACTTTTTGATTGGCTAATGCTTTTGGTTTGTCTTGTCTGACTAGATTTGTTTTTGAACATGATCCCTTTCAACAATCCATTATTTTCTTAAGAGCTGGTAGTAATCACAGAGTATTTTGTAGAACTCTATCCGGTTCTATGTCGACTTTACGGCCCTGTGATTTTATATTTATAAAAAAATAACATAGTAACAATTAAATACTTTTGTTTTTGCCAGACCCTTTTAAAAAACAAGAAAAAAAACCTATAATTATTTTATGTAACTTTCAAATATTGCCATGACATAATCTTGTAGTATACATGTTTGAAACCGTAAGTTAGGGTCAGATTCGCTTTTGTTTTATCGAGCCAACTAATTTATATCATGTTTATACACGTTTGAAATCGTAAGTTATGGTCAGAATTGCGATTTTTTTTATGGATCCAACAAATTTATATCACGTTTCAATTTTTACCTGGCAGTTGGTCATATGGGCAACTTTAACCTTTTGAGTACCATAATTAGAGACAATAGAAAGACAATAAGCAAGCGATATATATGTATAAATAATTTTTCACAGTGTTTTCTTTTACTTTTGGGGATTTTCAGAGGATCAAAAATGTTCAAAATAAGTAAAATCTCTCTTTAATGTTACATGCTTTGGACACATTTCATGGACATGAAATAAAAGGCCAACATTTATTTGTATCATATACTTACTCCAAGCCTTAAATGTTTACAGGAAACCACGCACGTGAAAAACTTACTACCTAAGACAGACCTTAAACAGCAGTCGCTGCCAAATGTTGACACAATTATAGAAAAATTAAGGAAAGAACGGAAAGATGTTGCTTCAAAAAGTCGTTATGAAATAGTCAACTGTAGCCGAGGACTGAAAGATGAGGAGAATGATGAGGGTAACGAAGATGTAGTGAATTTAATAGATTTGCAGAAGACTGATGACAAAGATGGTGGTGTCCAATATGCCTATGATCTGTATACAAGCTTGAAGCAAGAATTTGATATAAGTATGATTGATAACTTTGTGGGGTAAGCATATTATATTATATTTTATCTTTTACCATTTTCAAAGTATTGGTGATGACAAAGTTAAGCGCTTGGTTGAGTTTGAACCTACACCTTGGACTTGTAAGTTAGAGCCATTTCCAATGGGCTACACTTGTTCCACGCCACGCGACGTCTTTCTACGTACAAATCAGGCGTGTTACGTGTGTGCGTCGGTCTAATGTAGTTCTAGCTTTATACTTAACCTTTGAATACCTAACTACCTAAGTCTACCTAACCTACTACCTATAGAAGTTATACCTTCAGCTAAATGATTTGGGCTATCCCTTTTTTATTTGTTTTGAATTGGATTTCAAACCTTATTGTTATTCTTAATGTTCAATTCCTGTTTCAGTGTAGAAACAGGCTTAATCCTGGATTCCTACGACCCAACCCAAGATTCAGAAAATGAAGCTGAAGATGATGATGATTCTAATGATGAGAATAACTGGAGGAATGAGTACCCGGACTCGGAGCCTAGCAGTATAGAGTTCGAGGATATGGTTAGAGCCATGGAGAGGGTTGATATTGGTAAGAGAAATCAATTAACAATTTAATTTAGTAAATATTTTATACTAAAAAACAAACAGGTAGCGCTAAAAGCAGTCTTTTCTGAGAGCAGCATCAAACTTGGTTATTAAATTAAGCAGCAATTAGTATTTCAAATATTGGTATCAGAAAGAGTGAGGGCGTCATGATTAAATATCTTAATCATCAATCTTTTCATTAAAAAACATATCATCATCATCTTCCTGCCCTTGTCCCGTTTTATTTGGGGTCGGCGCAACGTTTTTTTCTTCCATTCTGTCCTGTCACTCGTCACGCTATCCCTAACTCCCTTTTCTTTCATATCATTTCTCACACAATCCATCCGTCTTTTCTTTGGCTTCATGCGTTTTATCACTCCTTTTCACATGACCATACCAAGACAAACGATTCCCTTACAACTTTTCAGTCACTGGCGCCACTTACAAATTTCCCCTAATATACTCATTTCTCACTTTATCCATTCTCGTCACATCTTAATATTCAAAAAACACAATGTAATCTAAAAGGAGCTATCTGCTCAGCTGAGCTCAGATACTCTGTTGAAAAAACGAAATAGTTACTTTTAAATTTAAAATGCCATTGGGGTTGATTAGAATAACGATTTTTATGCGGTTCACTTCACGCTATTTCAACGCGACTTGCTGTGTCCTACGTCCACGGGAAGTCATCACTTTATCCGCCATTTGTATAAAACAAGTCAATGCACCGAAAGAGTCCGCGCGAAAATATCTTCACAACAAATCCCGCACTCACGTGCTTTTGGTCATGTATTCCACCGAAAAAGAGTATCAATGTTTGTACCATTTGCGCCGTTTCGCTTCGCGATCGCGCTCTTTTTGAGCCTCTTACGCTGAGCACCGCGTAAGGCATTCACTGCGGCCGGCCGGCCTACTGTCCTCGGACGCATAACTTCCTAGACACGAAGCAGCAGCATTGCCGCTTCGTCGACAGAGTTTCATAGTTTTGTATGTAAGCTTCACGCAGGCGTATAATGACGAATACGCGTCTATGAAGCTACGCGTCCGTGGACAGTAGGCCTAACAGTCAATCGAGGGTGGTGGAGAGTGATGGCATTATTTAACTTGGAATTATTTAAAACAAATTGTTGGCGTGAAAGCGTAACAGACAGAGAGAGTTACTTTCACATTTATAATATTAAATATAAATAAAATTTTCAGAAGACGACCTATCCAGCGATACAGGTGAGGACAAAATATATGATGACCCACCAGACTTATTTAAAGAAGATGTGCAGAGGTATGGTGAAGCATATGCCAAATATAAAGCGAAGATCCTTCAAGAAAACCCAGATTTATCTGACAGTAGGAACCTGGTACATTGCACGAAGATGGACGACGATCCAGGGTATAAAAATGATAGTGACGATGATGGATTTTACTATGGAGAAGATGAGGATACGGAACAGTTCAAGGAACAATATAGAGAAGAAGAATCATCAGATGAGAATAGTCTAGATTGAACTGGTTTATTCCGCTTTGCTGGTCAAAGCTGAAATCTTGAATGGAATAAGTTTTATATTGTGATGTGATGTCTGTTTCACTAATATCTAAACGTGGCCATTAATTAAGATACATATAGTGTGTTTGTGTTAAGAAATTGTAAAGCATGGGCCGCAGTACTGCACGGATGGAATTCAGCGTCCCGGCTGAGGTGACCTTGCTTGTTGCAAACCATCTAGCCAGCAGATGTAATCCAATGATCCGACAATCGACATTACATAATTACTTAATATATATTATTTATATTATACTATAAAGTATACTGTGTTGTGATAAGTTTGGTATCAATGGTTTATAATTTTTAACCCAATAAGAATATTTTATTATTATTGATAGGCTCGCGTTTGTCCACTATCTCACCTGATGGTAAGCGATGATGTGGTCTACGATGGAACATGCTTGCCTAGAAGTAACTTCTACACTGTTGACTTAAAGACCGCTAGGTTGTAGCCATTAGGATACACAGACTCTGCAGGGAATTTTATTTTGAACCTTTCAGTAGTACTGATGAGTCACTATTTTCTTAACGCTAATAGATTTTACTCTCCGTTCAACCGATTTTGACTTTTATTGCGTTGGTAGTGTGATAAATGGTGGCTGCAATAAATAGTTGGTATTGTAGCCTACGGAATAGAAGACAAATTCGGTTGAACGGACTTATATGAAAGGTTTTTTTAAATGTCTTAACTTTATTTCGTATGGAGTATAGTGTTACTGAAAACAGGCATAATTGTCACTAAAGAGTAATTTAAGAATACCTAAAGGGGTTAAATAAAAATATTTTTTACATTTTATGTCGTTTTTTATTGTTGTAAAGCAATTGCATAATTGGTTATACAAATTGGATGATATCAGAAATTTTGAATTTCGATTTTCATTTTAAATGTCTATTCTACGTAAATGATAATGTTACAGAAAACTGCATTAATTAGGTTTTTCAAAATCAAATACTCTTAGAAAACATACGTCATATTTTTCTCCAATGAGTAGGCAGGGGTGTAAGAGATTTTGCCAATGATATTTATTTGGTCCGACGAGTTTTTTCGTGTCCTATTCGCCAGGGTCATGTATTTGCGACTGGGTACTCCATCTCGTTTAGATCTTAGAAAAACTATTGAATAACTAAATTAATGCAGGTTTCGTAAGTATGAATGAGTGACAAAATGATTGTGATGATTTTTTCCTTTCTTCTGTTAGTACAGGAGCAGGTTTTCAAATTCACTCAAGTTCTCCTGGTGGTTTGGAATGATCAAGTCCAGCCCTGGAGTCTTGCTGTTTTCGGCTGTAATCATAAAAAATAAATTTATTTTAATGCTTTATGTGAAATCGACGGACCCAAGCAACTGTTCATGTAGTATCTTTAGGGTCAGGGTTTTTTTTTTCGGTGGGAAAATCATGCTATGACGTTCCGCGCCCTTGGGCGGAGCAGACCCTTAGCCCCAGTAGGCTTTGACTCTGCTGCCCTAAGGTTTGCTGACATCTTGAGGCGCGTGGAACAGTACGCGCTGTCGACGACTTGGGCTCGGTCCGGACGGTTACGGGACAGACAGACAGCGAGCTACCCATTGCTCGCCGTCCGCAAGCCCAGGGCCAGGTGTATCCAACGATAAAGTCATTTGAGAAAAAGCCATTCAATAGGGTAAGACGAATTGAAAGGGTTGTATTGATTATTTTAATGATTATAATTCCGTTAATATAAATAGGTACGTATTACGGCAGCCAGGGGCGCCGGCTTATAGAAAACCTAATGGGTGCTCATGCTAATTTGATGTATTCGAAAAAGTGGCGAAGTGTGAGAAGAGAAATGCACACTGATCGACCGATGGAGCGGGGGATGTTATAAGATGTTTTTCCCACCAAAAAAAAAACACTGATCGACCGACAAATAAATAAATGTCCTACTTACATACTGCGTACTTAATTACTAATTATGTTTGATAAAAATATAAAATGAAACCATTATATAAAAATGAAACTAGTTTTTATTATCAAGAAATTTATAATTTATACGTAACCTAAAAAGTGATTACTGATCTATTTCTTGATGTCTTTTCTCAGGGGTGCTCGGCACCCACTGTTTATTTCTCATGGGTGCTCGAGCCCCCCAAACACCCACGGAGTCGGCGCCCCTGACGGCCGCCAATCATAAAACAACTTGATGCAGCTTGCAGGTTATGCAAAATGCAAAAACTTAAGAAAATTTGAATTTTACGGGCTACTTTGCAGCATGATGATGATGATGAGCTAGGTATACCTAGTTCATCATCATCATCATTTCAGCTGAAAGACGTCCACTGCTGGACATAGGCCTCCCCCAAGTGTCGCCACAATGAACGGTCCTGTGCGTCTCGCATCCATCGGACTCCCATACCTAGTTAGATTTTCGTAGGTAATTCAAGTGTTACTTCTGATTTACTTTTAAACGTATACTAGGTACACAGTTGTTGATTGACCAATTGCCACCCTTATTACCTTCGCAATAAGGTTGAAAATTGTGTTCAACCACTAACATAATACGGTAAATAATCATCGCCATCTTACCCATCTCCTTGATGTTCTCGATGATGCAAATGATGAGGATCATGTACATCGGCTTGCTATTGACCTTGTTGAAGACACCGTTCTCCAGCTCCAGACCGGTGCACTGCAGCTGTATGCCTGTCTCCTCAATCACGTTATTGCTGTGGAGGAAAATGGGATATTGTGAGTATTTTTGAAGCAGTGTCTAGGTGGAGGATGTTCTGTGCTTCAGTTGCTTGTGTTGCTGGAGGAGGCCCTAACGTTCTTGTTTCTTGAAAATTGGTATTGTTACCTTCGTCATAAGAAGGTAACAATACCAAATTCCTTTTTATTATTAATGAAATAAAAAGGACACGTAAGTTTAAAAGGATAGGTACCTATACTGCGGTACGGGCGCAACAACGCATAGTAACGAAAAAAGTATCGATAGATACTGAATGTAACGTTAATTGTTAACATTATTTTAATAGATACGGTACCAAACTACCGTTATCCGTGTTACCACTAAAATGTTAACTTTATGAGAAAATATCGCCTTTATATGAGACGCCGGAATTTTTTTTTTTGGACTGGAAAATTATCAACAAATTTCTCCTGCTCTGGGTGGAGGGCACTTTCGAACAATCACCATATGCACGCCATGCACACGGTATGCGCCATGTTTGACGTAAATAAACTCTTTTTCTTTTTTTTCTTTACTTCAATCCTACAGGCCGCTGGACACTTAGGGCCAACGCTGCGTTAAGCGGGCGCCGTGTGCGGCGGTCTCCGTAGCGGAAACCGGATTATTACCTGCGCAGTGTCGCTAGTTCAACTTTAATGGTGTGCATGTAGTCGTGTCGATCGAGAATTTTAATGTATTATTACGTAGCAAAAAGGGCGCGGGGCGCCTGCGACAAGTGCCGCGCGGCGAGCCGCGACGGAAAATTTTTGTATGGGACCGCGCGGGCGTCCGCTTAACTCAGCGTCGGCCCTTAATCTAATGACAAAATATTAATAAAAGTTTTTTTTAAACTATTTCTGATAAGCTCGCGCTTGACCACTATTTCATCTGATGGTAAGTGACAGTGTGGTCGACGGTGGAGCACGTTTGCCGAGAAGTAACCTAATTCACTCTTGACTTAAAGACCCCCAGTTTGTACCTATATCTTCGTTGCTATCAGGAAATAGACTCCGACAGGGAATTCCATTCTTTAATGTATCTTTTCGTGTAGTAAATTAAGTTATATATAAAGTCGTTCTTTTAAAATGTACGTGAAGCGTCACATCGCGACGCGTCTCGGTGTGAACTGATCCTAATGATCATTAAAAGCATAGCATTTATTCTACTATAGTTGGTTTTTATTTAGCCCTCTAAAAGCACACGGTGAGACGTAGTCGCAAAACGCTCTTTCGCAAAATGTCTACTGGTCATAAAATGTTTATTTCTTAAAATTTCGCTTTCGCAGAAGATCTGTTTCACAAAATGTCGCGTTAGTTTAGTACTTACCTAACTTAGAATAAAATTGAGCCAGGTTTGAAAAAATAGATTTTGATACAAGTGCAGAAAGTTTGTCATTGCGACCGAGGCGGAATTCACACGAGCCGTAGGCGAGTGTGTTATGGAGTCGAGGGCTACAGTGACAAATTTGCACGTGTCTCAAATGACTTTTTTTCAGTACACTTACGAAGAAATGAATAAACGGGGGTTGACCGGCGACTTGCAGGGGTCGACGCGCGCCCAGCCTGATACGATAAATGTAATAACATTGTGGTGGGGGAGAGCAAGCGCTATTTCTGCACTAGTGCGGAAAGCAGTCTATTGCGTGCCTAAAAGCGGTGGGATAAGAACGGGTTTTCGAGTAAGTGTATTGAAAAATGATTGTTGTACCTAGATCTTTCAATGAACACGGAATGTGATTTTGCATATATCTAAACGAAATTCTCTGATTTTACACATACAAATAACAATTTTACGATATGATCGGCCATGTTAGACCATATCATGAAATAATCATGCGTTTACCTTAACATACCGTTAAACGCAGAGTGCTCATTGATATGGCTTGTCCATATCCTATCATGATATGGCCAGCGGACGAGGTTCTATATCATAAAATGGTGGCATATCATATGGTCAACCATATCATGGAGTGATCAATTTTAAGATCTGGCCACGACATGGGCATATAAAACCCTCTAGAGACGTTTAAAGGGCCTATTACACTATGCGACATTCAGCACACGATATTCAGACTGTCTTATTTTTTGTTCCGAGTAAGACCGGTCTAACCCTTATTACACTACGTGACATCGACTAAGACTGTCTGAATATCGAGTAGTGTAATAGGCCCTTTACAACTAAGCGCCTCAGTCAACTATAGTAGGATAAACTGTGTTTTTATTTTTATTTTAAATTGACAGATAGGTGACGATTGTCACTCACTGACTCAGGCGTCCGTCTGAGGAAGGCCGATGCCATCGAGGTAGTCCGTGGCGAAGGTGGTGTAACGATCTGATAATGTTCGCGGGGCTAACTTGCCCAGAGATCGCCCTAGACATAGAGGTTTGGAAGGAGGAAAGGGAGACCTTTGGCCAGCAGTAGGAGACACAATAGGCGTCTTGCGGCGATAAGGGTAGACGACATTGCAGACTGGTTGAGATTGGTACAAGAGTTTGGGAAAAAGAGACCCATGGAGCAGTGGGCGAAGTTGAGCTATGGATGATGATGATGCGAAATCCTACACTCCCTGGTTGTTGCTCTGATGGTTTGCACCGAAAATAAAAGAAGTACCTAGGAACGTAAAATTGGGTGTTATTCACGTGGTATCTAATGATGATATAGCTACAGATAGTGCCAAATGTAGCAAGAGTGGCATAAGTATTAAGTATGCTACGGGCCTCATGCATTGTGTAGGGCCCATCTTGGACGTTCAAAAACAAATCAAGATACCTGTGCCCTAAGAAATCTAACCAATTCCGGATTTCCATAAAGACAATGCACAATGCATTCCAAATAAGAATAGGAACGATCCTATTCTTATTTGGAACGCATTGTAAGCAACTGCTTATGGACCCATCTCTGCCCAAGGGACCGCGGGCTTATTTGAAAAATAGGTTCAAGAGCATCATTTACAAAGATTTCGACCCTTAGTATGTAGAATATGTTTCCGGCCCCAAACTCGCTTAAACCAATACTGCAATTGGGCTGAATACTGGAGTTTGTCAGCAGGAATGACCTATATTTCATTAATGTAAAAATATTTTGTGGGTCTCCAAGAAAATAAAACTTATAGTCTTGATATAAAGATAGGTACCTACCTACATTGTCAGGATCTCAACGTGTAATTATCACCAACGACTGGGCATAGAATTTTGATTGAATTTATATTGATGATTTGTTTATTTATTATTTTTGTATTAAGTATTAAAGTAATTCTTGTGTTGTATTAATTAACACAATTATTTGAGGCAATTTTATTTATTTATTATTATTCACTAGTCTTATTAGGTAATAAGTTAATGTAAATTGTGTTATGTAGGTATAGTGTTGTGTTATTTAATGATATGGGTGTAACTTAACTGAATAAAGATGATTATTATTATTATAGAACCTTCTGGCATTTCTGCCTGTTTTCGCGGGTTAGCGCATTCTTGATTTTCCCGCGACTTCGGTCATAGTCGTACCAAAGCACTTTTCGTTGTCTTTATAATATAATATGGCTAAGTACCAACATATACCTACTTAATTATTACCTATATAAAAATGGTTAGTGGAATATTACTTACAGTTTGACCACCATGGTCTGCCTGAAGGCAGGAGTTTTCCAGTTATTATGTTCATAATACGGTGACGACGGATTCGTCGACTTTACCTTTTCAATCGCCATTGTTTGATATCACAAACACTGACACGCGCACAAAACGTAGATAAATTGACGAGATTAAAAGAGAACACAGAAATATTCAAGAACTATTCTTGTTTTGATAAATTTTCCTCCGAGTCACGTGACTTAGACTAGAAGCTATGAAGGACCATTAATCAATGAATGTCTCCGCGCAGGCGCGATGCCCGGGTGCGGCGCGTGCCGGCCAGTGCACGCCATTCAGAAGTGCAGTGCAACGCAGTTTGACGCAGTTTTTTGAGCGATAAATAGTTAACAATTAAAAATCTACAACGTTACAATAAAGTCGAAAAACGATAAACATAGTTGTAGGACTTTAATCTGCCGTTTTATAAGTTTTTGAGGAGTTTTGGCTTCATTTTAACTTGTTGAATATTTCTTTTAAAGTGTGAAACTTCAGCACTGCACTTCATATTGAGCTCTCTCCCTCCCCACTGCCCCGCCGCGCCCGTTGCCGCGCCATGAAAAACAAAAGATTCGCGCAATTTTGTTAATTTATTTTTTATGCAATTTGTGCGTTATTAACGGTTTATTTAGGTACTTATTAAGACATATTTAAATGTTGTCTACCAGGTATTTTACCTGAAGAAAATACGGTAGGTACTCGGGTCTTTTTTTCTTTCTATATTTCATTATGCCGTGCAGGTAATCAGATATAGAAAGAAAAGAAAGAAAGAAAAACAATTTATTTACGTGGGTGGTGGTGGTTTCGTCGTCGTAGTTTAGGATATGCGTCTCATCTGCGTAAAACGGCCAGCGCTCAGCAAAATACTGGGGCTCGTATAAGATAGAGTCTCAGCACTGATATAGGCCTCCTCTTTATAGAGGGAGTGGGCCATAATCCAATTCACCACGCGCGGGCCCAGTGCAGTTTGATAGTATGTAGAATATCGTGTCAGTGGTTGACCATTGGAGTCAGAATCAAAGCTCTTATCTGGACGGACGCGTATTCGATTTTATTACCTCTAAATCAAATCATCGTTTATGCAATCGGAACTCTGTTTTTGCGCTATACGGCTTTAAATGCACTGAATCAATATTCATTGCACAAGTGAAAAGTCTAATTGTTTGTCTCTGTCACTTCATACATCGTAAACTTTCGTGTCAATTCATGTAGTGAATGTGGACGTTCGTAATACGTGGGAACGGGACATCCATCTTCTCGTCCTGCTCACCGCTTGACGACACCGCAATCATTTATTCACTGATACCACCAACTGTTCTCAAGATCTACCTACTTCTTGGATATTGTCTGCAGCAGCATAATGAATGTCCAGAGATCTCCTCCCATGGTAAGCTCGGGATCACAGCCAGACCTTTCTAAACTGCGTGATGAATCCGTTGCCGCAACATGTAGAAGGAGAAAGCCGGCAGAATGTAAATGCGATCACTCGAAAGTTTTACTTGAATTTCAAAATAAAATTATGACGACGATTACATCCACCCTTGAAACTCAAAATCAAAACATGATGGCCACTTTAGAAGCACTGCGTCAGGTTATAAATGAGTTTAGACACGATTTAGAGATGGTGAATGGCAAAATTGATAAGTTTTCTAAAGACCAATCATGCATAAAAAAGGAATTAGACGATTTGAAACTTACAAATAATACTAACAATAGTAAAATACAGACTGTATCACAGGATCTTGTTGTACTTCAGGCGACCGTTGCAAACTTATCTGATCAACTACGTATCAAAGAACAGCAGGGAAGAATCAATAACCTTGAATTAGCTGGAATTCCTGTCACGAAAGGTGAAAACTTAATCAATATCGTACACAACATCGCTAAAAAGATAAATTTCCCCATTACATCAACGGACATCGATTATATCCACCGAGTTCGACGATTTAACTCGAACAATTCCAGTATAGACATCGGTGAGTCAGCTGCCAATGTTACATCTATCCCGAATATCATCGTCAAGTTCACCCAAAAGAAACGCAAGAATGATATGTTGGCTGCAGTTCGCGCGCGACGAGGTCTGACATCAGCTGATGCTGGATTGGACGGGCCGGCGAAACCCATTTTTATAAATGATCATTTAACTCCACTGAATAAACAATTATATAAGCAAGCCCGTCTTCTTGCAAAAGAAAATAACTATAAGTATATATGGTTGTCAGAGTGTAAAATCTTAATACGTAAAAATGATACGTCCAAAATTATATGTGTGTCTAGTGATAGTGATTTGGCTAAAATAAAATGACTATTTACTCAAACTCATTATAACTGCATGCTTTATTTAATAGCTACTTGGATATTACTTATATTACTTTACTGTAAAATATCTGGTTTTTCTGTTATTAGGAAGGAAGGTACATTCATTTATAAAACTCACCACCGTTCAACATTATCACTTAAAACTCGTAAATGTAATGTTAGTGGAACTTGTTTACTTCTTGCGACCATAATTATCAAAATTCGATAACAATAACTTGTCTATTTATTATCAGAACGTGAGGGGATTACGCACTAAATCACACTTATTTCTTTCCGAAGTTTTGCAGAATAATTTTGACGTCATATGTATCACAGAGACCTGGCTTAATGGTAACTTCCACAGTAGCGAATATGTCGATAACCGTTATGAACTATACCGCTGTGATCGTAATTACCAAGCGACGGGCAACGATCGCGGTGGAGGTGTTATGATTGCCGTGCGTCGCGAGCTTTGTCCGTGGCAGCGCAGCGACATGCATTCATCACCGCTGTCGGACGAGGTATGGGTCTCCCTGCCTTTGCGCACGAATTCGAAGGCGGGCCAAAACAATGTCGATTCTAACTATTTACACATTATAGTTACGTATATACCTCATGGCACTAGTCATGAATCATTGCTAGTATCCTTTTACGACAGAGTGAGTGAATTTACTTTAAGTAACCATAACGATAAATTCCTTATACTTGGGGACTTTAATGTATCCCATGCTATTTGGTCTTTCAATTATGACTCAAATTCAATGGATTTATACACTAACAATGACAAATTAGCTAGCCTCACCGCCGATTTCATGAATTTCTCATCTTTTTTACAATATAACAATCAATTTAACCATAACAATAGAATATTAGATTTAATTTTTAGTAATAATTTTGTGCCTTATCTCAATGTGCAAATATCCATTGGTACCACAAGATTTGCATCATAACCCATTAGAAATTGACTTAAAATTAAACTTCTGTCCCGCACTCAAGCTCCCATCTACAATAAAAAGACAATATTATAAAGCAAACTATGACTCAATTAAGACTGCCCTTGCGTCCGTCGATTGGGAGAATGTTTTTTCAAGTATGACCCACGTAGATTCCATGGTGAATTACTTCTATAGTGTTCTCGAAAATATTGTGAACGAATTTGTGCCAACCTGCAATTTAAGTACCAGGCAAAAATATCCACCTTGGTATACAAAACCACTTATTAAGTTATCCAACGAAAAATGCAAGTTTCATCGTAAATGGAAAACATATGGTAACCTTCACGATTACCATACGTTTTCGTTATTGCGGAGTAGATTTAAAAAATTGTCTAAAGATTGTTATCAAAATTTTATTAGGTATTCCGAAGATAATATAAAAAAAGATCCCAATTCATTTTGGTCATTTGTCAAATCAAAAAAAATGTCTAATACTATCCCTGAAAAGATGATGTATAACGGTAAAATAATATCTACTGGTGAGGAGATTTGTGAGGCCTTTAATCACTATTTTAACTCCGTTTTTATTCCGACGTCATCTCATATCCACCCTTGTACCTACAATTCATCTTCTACTGCTGATATATGCACAATCAATCTTACTTTTGTACAAGTATTAAATGAATTAAAAAAGGTTAATATTAAAAAAGGAGCTGGATCTGATGACCTCCATCCAATTTTCATATCTAGGTGCGCTGAGGTTCTTGCGAAACCAATAACCTTGATATTTCGCACGTCTATTGACACTGGAGTGTTTCCTAGTAAATGGAAAAAATCAATAATAACCCCTATACCCAAAAACAATAAAAAGGATGTTGTAACCGAATACAGACCGATCTCTAAATTATGTGTTCTTGGTAAAATTTTAGAAAAGATAGTAACCTCTCAAATCTCACTCGCTGTTCGTAATCACATTTCGCAGCATCAGCACGGCTTTTTAAAACATCGCAGCGTAGATAGTAATATGTTAAATTTTTCGGAATTTCTTGTGCAAGCCATGGATAAGAATCTACAGGTAGATGTCGTGTACACCGACTTTTCGAAGGCGTTTGATAAAATTAACCATGATATGCTAATTGAAAAACTTGCGAAGGCTGGAATTCACGGCAACTTATTGCGATGGATCCAATCTTATATAAAAAATCGAAGTCAGGCAGTCTGTATCAAAGATTACTTATCCCAATTCCTCCCGGTTCCCTCCGGAGTTCCCCAAGGTTCCCATATTGGACCCTTACTCTTCAACATTTACATTAATGACATAGAATCTATATTTGACCACAGTAATCACTTACTTTACGCTGATGACACTAAAATATTCAGAGTGGTTAATTCCGTTGACGATTGTTCTAAATTACAAAGTGATTTATTAAAATTGCACAATTACTGTACAACAAATCAACTCTATCTCAACATAGATAAATGTTTTATAATGTCCTATACGCGGAAAACTTGCCCGTTTAATTTCAATTACACAATTAATGGCTTAATTCTTAAAAGAGTTACCACCATTAGGGACCTGGGTATCATTATGGACTCCAAATTGACATTTACCCATCACATAGACCGTATAGTCAGCTCCGCATTTCGCAGCCTAGGATTTATTTTGCGAATCAGTAAACCTTTCAAAAATGTTATGACTCTAAAAATTCTTTATTTTTCATTTGTTCGTTCTATTCTAGATTTTTGTAGCCCTGTATGGAGCCCATGTTTTGATATACATATAAATAGAATAGAAAGAATACAAAAAAAGTTTCTGAAATCACTTAACTATTGTAATAATACTTACGACACTGCATATGAAGATGCATTGCGTAGGCATAAACTGATAAGTCTTCGAAACAGACGTAATATGTTCGACATTATTCAATTGTTCAAAATTTTAAACTCGTTAACCGATTCTCCTTCATTACTTGGTAAAATATCACTAAAAGCACACACTCGCCTACCCGTACGCCCCTCACGTACAAAACCACTTTTTGTTCCTCCTCGATTAAATAAAACATATACCCGTAACTCATTTTTATACCGTTCCACTAACAATTATAACAAAGAATTTACAGACATAGATATTTTTAACATTTCTCTTAATAGCCTGAAACTAAAGCTAAAAAGTCAATATATCACCTAATTATCCTTACCTTTTTCACTTTACTTAGTTATAAAACTGGTACTAATAAGTGTTTCGGTGAATTTATGTTTATGTACAAAAAAATTAATATGTATAATTCAAACGCGTCCTTCCAATGTGGAGTTTATTGTACTTAATTTTACCTTAATATTACATTGTCGGCACTATAGGTCTATTGTAAAGAAACAATTATTTTAAGAATTATATTTTTTGTATATGACTGTTTGATGCCAGAATAAAAAAAAAAAAAAAAAAAATATACTATCCATTTTTGAGATTTAACCTGGTCATTACACGACATTTCGTCCTTCCTTAGGGTCAGCGCAGACAGAGAGGATTAATTCTCGCGCGGTCTCGGGTATTTTCTGACGGATCGCGTATGCTCGAGCCTGCGCGAGTATGCCGTTCTTTTTTTTTTCTGTGGGAAAATCATCCAATCGACGGTTGAAAGGCTAATTGATCTAAACGGCATTTTTTCTAATAATGACTTATATACATATTCGGAATTTTCCTCTGTCGTTTGAGTCAGGTTTCAATTTTTTTTTTAATGTCGCTTAGATCAATTAGCCTTTCAACCGTCGCAATGAAATCCCTCGCTCTTGGGCGGTGCGCGAGGATGTGTCAGACTTTTACTGACTAAAAACCCACTCCTGATCCGTCGTTACCTTTCATACCAGGGCCTAGTCTTCAGAAGCAGACCCTTGGCCCCAGTAGGCTTCCACCCTGCTGGGCCCCTAAGGTTTCACTGACATCTTTGAGTCGTCCGCAAGCCAGCAAGGAAAGAATGAGAGATCGTTGCCGCCAATCTCCCCCACGAGGACACGGCAGTGCTCTGCTCAGGTGGGGCACACCTCTACCGTGTGCTCCACCGTGTCCTCCGGGCGGTCCACTCAGTGGTGACAGCCGGGCGTTACTTCCGCACGAATCCGGTGCAGGAACTTCCCGAAATGACATGGTCATTTTTTTCGGTGAGAACCTGCGTCATGCGGAAGGTGAGAACGCCGTGAGGTCTCTCCAGCCACTCCTCAAAGAGGGGACTTACCACCATAATTATGGAGTGCCCGCAGCACTGGGTTGCGATAGTCGCTGTCGCCATTCCACCATGAGATCCCGGCGTTGCAACTCCACGTGCAAATCGTGCATGCGTGCAAGGACTGATGCCTCCAGATCACATGGTGGCAAGGAGGCTCGCCGCTTCGTGGGAAACCGTGCGGTATCCCTGCACCATCCGTATGACCATGACCCTCTGGCATGCGTACATCTGGGCCCACACCAGCGCTCCATAAAGGACCATGGACCGAACGATACCTGCGTGGAGCTTCCGGCAGGAAGCGTCTGGACCCCCTAGGTTGGGCAGGAGCCGCTTGAAGTGCTCCTTGAAATTCCACCGGCTGTCGAGGACGAGTCCTAGGTACTGCATCGTCGACCCGACGCCGATGTGAACTCCTACTGCTGTTAATTGAGAACGCTGTGGTGGCGCGCTCCGAGGGCCGTGAAAACATTGCCTCAGACTTGTGCAGCGCCACCTCGAGTCCCAACTGCTGGATCCTATCAACGACTATCGCAACCCCGCGTGTCGCTAGTTCGACCGCTGCCCGGTACGACTCTCCCTGTGCCAGGACCAACGTTTCGTCTGCGTAACAAACCACGCTGATCCAGACAAGGAGGCCGTACCCGATGTTCCACAAGGGCGGTCCTTATAAGTACTGATTCCTGCGCCGTTTCCATTCTCCCTGGTGACCACGGTAGATGATGTGAGTTACCATTCTAATAAAACATGCCAGTTTGTCGTGTCAACAATGGTGGACTGGCATATGATTAGGTATATCAGATTAAATATAAAAAAACACGTTCTCCCTCTTTGAATTCAGTAACAATAATGAGCGCACACCGCGGGCGGACGCCGACTCGACGCCGCGCGCGTGGCTTCTCGCGTATCTTCGAGGACGCGCGAGCGTTTGTTGTCAGGTTCCATAATAATTTTAAAATTGATTTTCGAGTGCCTAAGGGTCAGCGCAGACAGAGAGGAATAATTCTCGCGCGGTCTCGGGCATTTTCTGGCGGTTGGTGTATGCTCGAGCATGCACGAGAACTCGCAAGTCTATGAGAGTAAACCGTTCTGGGTTACCATTCTACCGGAAAATGCTAGTTTGTCGCGATTCGTCAACAATTACATAATTCAGATTAAAAATCTAAAAATAATCACGTTTCCCTTCTTTGAAGTAAGTGACAACACTGCGCGTACGCAGCAGGCGCTGACTCGACGACGCACGCGCAGGGCTTCCCTCGAATTTTGGAGGACGCGCGAGCATTTTTTGTCAGGTTCAAGCATAAATGCCCTTTATTTCAGTAATTTTAAAGTTGATTTTCGAATGAATTAATAAAATCCTCTCCGCAGCGCTCCTCTTTGTCTGCGCTGACTTTTAATAAAATCTTTTCCACTGCGCTCCTCTCAGTCTGCGCTGCCCGTTACTGAATGATTCAACTTAATTTGACTTTCAAAATCCATTATTGATACTTTTAGCAGGTGGTGTCTAGGAAAACAAAAAAGGACCTAGGTATATCTATATGTGCCTACTTCAATATTACTAATACTAGCTGACCCGGCAAACGTTGTTCTGCCATAAAAATCATCAAAAAAAATGGGGGGAGGGGGAAGGACGGAAAAAAATAATCTAAGACCTATTGTCTTAGATCCATCAAATACCATTACATAAATGTATAATTTTGTAGTATTTTTTGTATTCATGAAATAAAGCATGAAACCATAGTACTGTAGTATTAAGTTTTGTCACTAGATGGCGTTGTTAGATGAGCTCACTTTTCTACAATATTACGCTATGGTTTTTCGTTACTGAGCTTTCATAGAGGCTCGATGGAATTATAATTAAACGTCTTCGCCTTATTAGCATTCAAACAGTGGTTTTAATCATTAATAAAAAATGCGGTCAAGCTGTTTCGGAGGAGTTCAATAACAAACACTCGAGATTTTTATAAACATATTATTAGATTAGATATAAAGAGGAAAGATTTGTATTTTGTTTGTATAATGTATAATTTATTATAGTATATTGCTTAGATTAAGTATATTGTATAATGAATAAACTCAAAAACTACTGGTGGTTATAAAAATTCTGTCACCAGTAGTAGAATGCTAACTTTATCACTGATTGGCATAGGTTTTACATTTTTTTTTTACACTACGTCGTACTTGTATTATTTATTATTCTGTAACACGGGTTAAGCCACTGGCAGAAGCTAGCCTGTAGTAATATTACAAAGTGGAAAGATTTGCATTTTTTTATTTTTGCTTGTAATGAATAAACCCAAAAACTACTGGACTGATTTTAAAAAGTCTCGACACGGTGGAGCATACGGTGGAAGTCTGCCTCGACGGACTGAGAAGAAACAGAACTATTAACCAATGTTGCTTGCGAACTTTCCGGCCCATCTAATATTAAAGCAGAGAAGAATAGTTATTGTAGAGTAAGAGCCTGTGGCTGGGCTCTAGGTTATTGAAGACTGGAGGTCTATGGTATTTATTTACCGTAGGTGCGGACTTGCGGACAGCGAGCAATGAGCTCACTGTCCGACCGTCCGGTAATCTTACGGACCGAGCCCAAGTCGTCGACGGCGCGTACTGTTCCACGCGCTCCTCAGGGAGATGTCAGCAAATCGTAGGCGTAGCACGGCCGAAGCGTACTGGGGCCACGGGTAGTGTGAAAGCGAAATCCGGGGCCCTGATAAGAAGGCAAAGAAGGAACAGGAGTGGGTTTTTAGTCAGTAAAAATCTGACACTATCTCTCGCTCCGCCCAAGAACGGGATTTGTCATTAGATAATTTAAAAAAAGGTGTACGGGTATTTATCTTTCTGTGGGAGTTACCGTGGTCCTAGAACATAAACAGCAACTGAAGGATACAGGTAGGTTATAGTCACTAAGTCTTACACGCCCTCCACCCTAGAGCGAGACATTTGATAATTAGCCCCAACAAAAAAGAGTTTTTATTCACATCAATCGATCGATTGCAACACCCTGAAAAGCTCTATTTTACTTTTCCCCTCATTGTCCATCTTTATTGATACTAAGGCTAGCCTGAGGACCCGAGGAGAAGTTCCTCGAGCTTTGCGTACTTTCTACTAGTAATTCTTACATTAGAGTAGAGATGGCGCTAGCAGTTCAATTGTCCCGATGAATAATGGATTTTATTTAAACATGTAGTTTTTGTGAGAGCTATTTAGTGTTTTCCCTTTAATAGTTTCATTTTTATTAATGCCTTAAACTCCCGTATATGTTTTTAGAACTGATTTTGACTACCTATACCCTATTTTACCTTGCCTTGATTTAATTTTATTCGCATTTTTTATTACCTATAAATCATTGTAAGGCCCTGTTCATGCAAACAAGCTAGTTACAGTTTAAATTATTAGGATTAAATTTATTGGATCTTGAATCTGTGTATCAATCAGTGGAAGGTCTGTCATCATCATAATTTCAGCCGAAAGACGTCCACAGTTGGACATAGGCCTCTCCCAAGTGTTGCCATAATGACCGGTCCCGTGCGTCTCGCATCTATCGGATTCCCGTGCCCCTCACCAGGTCATCGGTCCACCTTGTGGGAGGCCTTCGAACGGTACGTCTTCAGGTACCTGGTCGTGGATGGTTTGTATCGGGCGTTTATGAGCCCTCCCATAGCAAACGCCGTAAAGAAAATGGCAGACTATTGTTTTTTTCATTTCTACACTTATTATGCCAGTTTGGTGACTTTCAACAGATGTGTTGCCAGATTGAGAATCATGCAGAGACAGATCCCCATCGATATTGACCAAGAATCATGTATACCCTACGGACTAACTGGATTGATTACGAAGCAACATTGCAAACTCAAGTGTACTTAATTTTCATTGACATTAAGTTCATATTTTTATTGACAAGCAAAAGGGGAAAATGTACCGAGCAAGACAACGAGAAAGAGGTAGTGTGTCCCTTTCTTACCTCTATCTATAACTAGGATAACCATAAATTTATATTTAGCAAATTTATTGTTATTATTTTTGTCATTGCAGCGTTTTATATATTATTTGATGCTGCAGATTTCTATATATATCGACAACGAATTACCAGTAACTCCTGTCTGTGTAACTTGAAAAAATAGTTTAATTTATTGAGAAGTCGAAACATTAACGACAAAAAAAAGACGTCATACATAACAATTTAAATAGTCATCATCTTCAGCTTCTCGTTGTATGGGGATTAACCAAGGATCTTGTATACCCGACAGACTAACAAGGAATACGTCTTGCAAGTAATTCGACCTACCAGGAAAACGTCGTGTTACCAGTAACCCTATACTGTATTAATCTTGAACTTCTTTAGAACAGAATTTTCCCGTAGGACGAACTAATTTATGGTCACACTAGTAGAAAGAGATAACATACCCTTTTGTATTTGTACTCTTCGGTACGTTGTTGAGGTTGACGTAATCAATCCAGATAATGAAAAAATTCTTGATATTGACTCGTGCAAGAATTTCCAAAAAAGAAGTTAGAAGTAGGTACTTACTCACTCCTTTTTATCCATTACTATTTTGTTATTTCGTCATAAGTGCTTTACTTAAATAACTTGTGGGTCGTGGCTGTGGTTTCATGTTTAAGTAATTTCTAAATAACTGAATTTGGTGTTTAAAAACCTTTTCTTTTTTCTGCGTGTAGTTCGGACAAAAACATATACCCGTGGTCACCACACTGAATCACAATTTTGTCATTGTTTTAAGTGATTGTGTGATTTAGTAGGGGCGACCTTATTGTCTAAATATCAGACTTAGGGTCGCAGAGAACACCTCAATAACTCTAAGTTAGGCATCGAATCCAATTGATCGAAAATAGTTCACTCTCTCTTTACGTATGGTTGCTGTGGCATTTAGTACATTGAAATTCACAGTGTGACAAACATATTTTTTTATATATTTACAGCTAATCTTATCAGGTGGTGTTCTGTTGTTTCTTTTCCAATGAGCCTAAGTAGGTACCTACCTATATATTATACATACCTACTTAATATATATAAACTAGGTAATTTCATAAGTAAATTTACGGGGTAAATAAAAAAGAATAAATAATATGTGATAAATAATTTATTGTCTGGCGGTATTTTTACAATATCATTGTATGCCTACATCAGTTTACTTTTCATTAATTGTTATTATCACTTTAATTCAACGTCTTAATATAATAATGTTGCATTTTAAACATTGGTAGGTACAGAATGGACATCTTAAATGATTTCAGAAGTAATTAAATATATATTACATAGATATTGTTTTAGCATGAATAAAAACTCACGAGCATATCGTTAAATGTAGTTTTAATGTGTCCAGATTACCCAAAGCATTTTTTATTACTTGTCAGGGAAACTGTCAAGTAGTAAAAAAACGAGTGTGCTTATGACCACACGACTGAAGTGAAACTTCTTTCGCCTATAAGAGAAAGAGAGAAAGAAAATGTGCGCGCGCACTGCTCTCTCTTGCTCCTACACTGTGATACAGACAATAAGCCTGCAGTGTGCTTAGATATACGGAACGTATTTGGCTATGAGAGGAAGAGAGAAAGAAAATGTGCGCACGCACTGCTGTCTCTTGCTTATATCCCCCACTTAACTTCCGTTTGCCTTGCCCGATCACACTTTTCGTAACGCTTACGTCACGCGTTCGCCAGCTTACTCCCCAAGTCAAGCGTGCGTAAAGAAGTTTCACTTCAAAAAACTGCTTTGGGTAATCTTAAAATTGTTACCAATGTCAACACTTTTATAATTTTAAATACGCTGATGCTTAAGATGTTTCTTTAGCCAAAAAAGGTGAATTTGAAAGTGAGTGAGAGTATTTTCACTTATTTTTGTTTTATTAAGTTCAAGTGCTTTAATTGAAAAAAAAAACGAGTGTGCTTATGACCACACGACTGAAGTGAAACTTCACTTCCGTTCGCCTTGCCCGATCACACTTTTCGTAACGCTTACGTCACGCGTTCGCCAGCTTACTCCCCAAGTCAAGCGTGCGTAAAGAAGTTTCACTTCAAAAATAATTTAAGACGTCCACTATAACATACGAAACAAATAAGGATTTTATTCGAGATGACGCCCCTACATTAAAAACTATGTTTTTACTGAGAACACAGTTATGGCACATAACATCAGATGCTGTGTTTCGTTATTTACTTTTTACATAAAATGTCATGATTTTTACGTTTATTCTACTGATTTTAATGTCGTTTGCAGAAGTGCTTTTGTTAAAGAAATTAAGTATTAAAAGGATGGAAGCATTACTTTAAATTAATGTAGTTTTACTTCCTCAAATACAATTTTTTGATGAGCTCGACAACAAGGTAGCTACCACCACATTTGAGCGAGGTACAGTCAAGTATGTAATGCCATTCCAGCAGTATTACCAAGAACAAATTCTAAATGTTACCAACTTAATATTTATGTGTATTCAAAGTCTCTTCTGCCAACGACTGTCCACTAAATACGTCATAATGGAAGATCGACAACATTTTTGTTTTGTACCTATATTTTTTATAATCGCAACACTGATTCGAGACTCATTCCTTTTACAGACAGACAAAACATAAAAGTTACACAAATTACAATAATTATACATAGGGAACAAGTCTTGTAGTCACTTAATCTACAACTATATTTAATGAGATAACTATAAATGCAAATTACGATTAATCTAGCGATGCTTTGGCATTGACAAAACATGGTATTTTCTTGGGTGCCCAGTATAACTTGACTTCAAAAGATGACGCTGCGTTTAACAGCAAATGTCAATGAGCTGTCAAATACAGTAGGTACATTTTTAGATTGTAGTTCCTTTTTTCGCTACGTACCAAAATATACTGGGCACACAGTATTTTTGTATTAACACTTACGTTTTGATACTTTTAGTTCGGGGAATGATAAATACTGTGGTTATTCAGTTTTACACTGTTTAAGAAAAACAAAAATATCATTCTAAATGTTTGCATTGGTGAAATTATTATAATGGAAACTGTTAATAAATATAAAACTGAAAATAATTCAAATAAAAGACAAGATTGGACAAGATTTTGTAGAAAAAAATTGTCACACTTTTGATGATTCATATCGTTGTGGACAAGAAGTCAATTACATTATCGGCTAGAAAACCTTTTCCGTTACTTAGCAAATCAATTATCCATGAAAAAAAAAACAATTAATTTTCGAGTGACGAGCACGCTAAAGAAAATAAAATTTTGCATAAATTTTAGTATTTTTTTTTTAAATAAATGATTTTTTTGAATAAATGACACTGGTAAATTAAACTGCAAATTATGGAATCAGCACCTGCTTTAAGGAGTAGATAAATTCACCTATTAATTAATTAATATTAAACAAAAATTAACAACAAAAATCGAACAATCACTTAGAACGAATGGTAATAATATTTAGTAATATCTTTACATATATTTACAATTTTGGTAATATTTTTTAACCGTATACTAATACAAAGACGAAGTTTAACTTTTAACTAGGAAATTTACAATAACAGAGTAACAAAAATCTTATAGTACTGAGGGCTTGTATGTACATTAGCCAATATATTAAGATTTTTTAAGTTTTTGTACTCATATGAGTCCGTACTCTTACGGGGCCGTACTCATTTGAGTACAAAGTCTTGAAGGGTTAAGAAAACAGATAATTAGCCATTAATTACGCCATTACTGTATGTTTTTTTTTTAATTTACATGCAACAGGACATTATACCTATCCTTTTACTTTACATGATTTATCGAGACGTAACGCAAGCCAATATTATATTCTTGCTTTTTATAGATTTATAGTATAACATGAATCGAACATTTCAAACATCGATTTGGCATTGATATGCAGTACAAGTTTAATTTAATAATTATTGCACATTTAATTTTAATTTTATTTCAAAACGAGAGGATACATTCTTATTCTAGGATAATTACAAGAAATTCCGGTGAAGCAACTTAAGCATTTGTTTATGCGAGCAATAGTTTCGAAGTACATCCTGTTAACAGCGCAACTTTCAGTTCACAATCACTTGTCAAAGGTCGTGACATGACATTTTATCAAAGACCAACTTTGTCATAATTTTTGCTGTGGTACCTATTTAACTTTAAAAATTAAAAGTACACCATAGAGTAGAAGTTTGTCTTTAGTCCGCTCTCATGTTATCCCCAAAAAACAGATGGCGCTAGGTGTAGTCAATTCTAAAGTTCGTATTACATGTTCGATGACATATCAGCGACTATGGGAGTATAGTTGCTTGCAAGTTACGCTTGTTACAAAATGAGTACGCCAAGTATCTTAGAATTAAATTCATAGCACAGGCGTGTCAGTAACCCTTGCTGGGGTGGGCACGTTGTTATTAGCCGTGGCGTCCTGATTATTGGCGGTACAATAGAACTGCTTGTGTGCCTTGTACGTATTAACATACTTGAACGAGATGTCACAAGACTTGCAGTAGTTGGGGGTCTCTTCGAGTTCCGTTTCTGGTTCCTTTTTGATATCAACTGTGGTTGGAGGAGGAGGAACAGGAGATGTTTGCTCTTCCTCTGGCTCGTCGGTAGCGTGAACGAGGCGTGCGTGGCGAACGACGTTGCCGCGGTATGTGGAGGTGTAGGCACAGCTGCCGCAGCGGTGGACGCGTTCTCCGCCCACAGCTGGGCTTGGGGACGTTGCCTCGCGGCTGTCCTCTTCGAGAACGCAGGCGATATAGCTCTCCTCCTGAAAAATTATGATTCTGTGGTTAATATTGTTTTTTTTTTTATCAAGTGGCGTTTGTTCGGGCAGAAATTCTGCAAATCATATTTTTTTGGACAGTGGGACTTTCCTTTTACAAATGTTAAAAAGTGACTTCTTTCTCGTTAAATAACGATGCAATTAATGATGAAAACTGACCTGTAAATCAGCAGGCTTCTTGTTGTTGAAGTGCATGCGGATATGCGTGCGCATGCCTCGCAGGGTGTTGCCCCGGTACCGGCAGATGGTGCAGCGGAACGCCTTCACGCCGGCGTGCGCGTCCATGTGACGCTGCGCCGCGGCCGCTGTGGGTGACACCACGTCGCAGCACGGGCACTTCCACCCACCCTCAGACCCAGAAGTAGGCCGAGGAGCCTCAGGGACGCTTCTAGGAGACCGAGTCTCCCGCTTGGTGCAGTAGAACGATTGATGAGTCGTCAAGTTATCCAGCGAACTGAAGTGGATCCCACATGCCAGACAGATCAGCTGACGGTACTGTGGTGGTGGACCAGGCTCTGGAGGCGCAGGACTCGCGCGCTCCTCCCCACCACCCGAAGAGCAGTAATGCCGCTTATGAATCCGGTAGTTCTCGTATTTACAAAACACAATGTTACACTCTTTGCACTTCGATACCCCCTGCTTCACAAGCACTTGGGGAGATGCCGCGGTAACTGGCAGTTCTGATGCGAGACGCAATGCTAGAGCGGGAGGCAGAATCGCAGGAGGAACTATTGGCGTGTATTTTTCTTCAGGGGGCGACGGTACACTCGGAGGTTTTGGAGTTGGCCCTCTAGAGTTCAATCTCCGTCGCTTTGGTGAGCTTTCTGCGCTTGGCGATGAAGACCGCCGAGAGGGAGATGGTGTTCCTGGAGATCCTGGGAGCGATGGAGCGCATACGATTTGCTCGGGAGTTGTAGACCGTAGTCTATTCTCTTTTTCATGCTCATCAGTAACCACAGATTCTGGCGAACGCCGTACACTGAGATCCAGAGGTGTCGCACCACTTTCTCTTGATTGCTCTCGAGGCCTATTGGCAGACTTTAAAACCTCATTTTCTTTTCCTTCTGCGTTCATGTTTGATAACGCCCGACTTATTGGCTGGAAAGTTCCATTTGGTAGCAGAAAGCATGGCGTATCAGGGTCCGGCAGCGTCGTACCTGGTAAAGTACTGGCGCCCCGCAATAGCGAGTAGGGCACTATGAGAATGGGATTCGTAGGTAACGCTAGAGCGTACTGGTTCTGGTTCTGTGCTGGAGGCGTGGCTCCAGGTGAAGGTGGCGCGGACCCTGATGTCGCAGAGCCTCCTCGGGCAGCAGCTAAGGCTTGTTTTACAACTTGTCTTGTGCTGCAATAGTGTTGTTTATGTGCTCGGTAAGTTTTGATGGAGCTAAAGCGAATATCACAATCAGCGCAGTAGCGATCCTGTACCGGAGGTCCCTCCGTGACTTCTCCGTTTGAGGTCGGTGTCGGTGCCGGGGTACCGCTGCTCACCGGGGACGAGGAGTGCATCCTCATGTGACGGTTCAAGCTAACTTTCTTATCGGCGCTATACGAACAGTATGTGCAAGCATATTGCTTGCCGGCAGGGCGAGGTGTCTTTGCTTCACTGCTTGACTCATCGACAGCTGGATCGGATGTAGCATTCGGCTCTGCTGGCTTCGGCAGTCTATTTGAACAGTAATGTTCTTGATGTGCTTGCAATGTACTGAGAGACGAGTAGCGAATGCCGCATGGCTTGCATATGTAACTAGGCGGACCAGATGCAGGAAATAGCCCTGGGAAGGCTGCCGCGGTTAGGGCAAGGTAGTCTCGTGCTTGCGGCGCCGCAGCAGGTGGCGGCGGCGGAGATGGTGATGGTGGCTCATGCTTCAGAATAGTCGCCTGCGGGGCCAGCGCAGGGTCTGTAGCCAGGCTGGTGTTGAGGCGCAGGCGTGGCGGCGACGCGGCAGGCGAGCCTCCCGACGCGGGCGACACGCCCCCGCTGGACGCGGCGCGTTCGCCCTCTGAGCTCGGCGTGCGAGGTTCTCCCGGCATCGCCTCGCTCTCGTTTCCCCATTCCTCGTCCTCACCTGAAAACAAAAGGAACAAACGTCAGTATATATTGATTGCGCACCTAAATGCAAAATGAGAGAGCAAAAAGAATGCATGCCATTTCGGCTCCTATTAGTATTGTTAATAGCTGTGCGATGGTGAGCTGGCAGCGACGTCCCGCGATAGCCGTCACTCGTCACGTTTCGTCTCGTATCTGTCGACGTCAGTCAGATGCAGCTTCGCTAGTCGAGGCATACATTAGCGCTCCTAATTGAGACGTGGCCGCGCTATGTAAATGTCGCCGCGTGGGTGGGGCGCGCGCACCGGCCACTCGTCTTAACAAATGCGAGAAATGTGGACGAGATTAAGTTCGCGCACCCAAGACGGTTGATCCGTCATTACGCTCGATGCCCGTCCATCAATATCGTGAGCGGGCCCGCGGCCAAACAGAACAAAAACTTAACGGACTCCGTTGTAATTGGATCTGATTTCCAGAAAACGCTCGCTCACCTTCCTTTTTGAGCGACAACGATCTCTACCAAGCGAGGAATTAACCTATCTTTCGCGCAGCGATCTCGACTCAAAACGCCAATTAATGAGAGGCTCAACTTCATTCTCCTGGCCCTGTGAAGATCATTATATGGGCACGACAGCGAGATGGACGCGACGATTGGTGCGGCCGCCATCTCGTGGTAACGAACACTGCTCGGATCGGATTGCGTTCGGGTCACGCTATCCTAGTGTGCGCGCGTTGCGATTGGTCATTACGATTTCTCGGTGACGCGCGATTGGTGGACTAATGCTGCCTTTATCTGGCAGCTTAATGTTAGCGTCATACCGAACGCGAGCTTATCGAGCTTCGTTAGTCGCGCTCCAGCTTCTGTTTTCGCTAAATAAGTTATAAGCTTGTGATTGTTGGCTTGGCGAAAGGTTGTCCGGACAATCACATAGATGGCGTGACTCGGTGTCGTTTATGCAGCGCTCGCGAACTGAACGTCGATTCGTTAAATGATATACATCTATGCCCTTTGTCTTTATAAACATGTCATTGCGTTCGTACAAGAGAGAAACATGCGACTCATGTATTCGTTGAAAGCTAGCCCGCATAGTTTTGACTAGAACTTTACAATGAGCTGGTGAGATTAGGTGTACCCTTTGACTTTGAAGTTGCCTCACGAATGCAGGAGAACAATGCATGTTGCGTTTTCTTGTATGAAAATTCATGGAATTAAGCAATGGAATTAAATGTTGTAACAAGGCCGACAAGCGTCATACACGTGCCTACACACGTCGGGAAAAAAAACAAAGCGGCCATCTTGTTGAGGTTTTATCATGTTTGAGATCAGGGTCCAATTAAAATAGTCGTGCATCGGTGGCGTCACAATCGCAGTGATATAAATCTGTGATTGTGACGCTTGTGAGCGATCACCTAGGACGCGCTGCTACCACGAACCACGACTCGTATCTCGATTGATAACTCACCGTAATCACTGTGCACTCAAAACTATCTCAGATAATAAAATAAATAAATATGGACGTTCATCAAATATTTGTTTAGGTACTTGAGTAAATATATCGTAAGTGAACGGTAGAATAATTTATGTTTTGACTTTGTTAAGTCCTTCACGTGTCGCGGTTAATCTTTACATTGTAAAGTTCATCAAGTAACTTTGCATAACTTATTAGGTAGGAACAAGTAACTACATTTATTAACTGTCTACTGAATAAATCCGTCATTTTATTTCTAGAATGCTGTAGACAGATCATCTTAGCAAAACTTACCCTTAAACAAGAGGAAATTATAGATACCTACACAGTTGCATACAGTAGGTACCTACTTACATAGATCATGCTGAAACCGATTCTGAAAAACCTACCATAGGTACCTACTTACTTATATAATCTCGAAGTAGGTAGTTTACATTTATTTATTTCTTTATTGATCACCTTAACTTCACCACATACACACCACACCACACATTCACACCACATTTCAAATTTTCAACTATTTTCTTCTGTGGTTCATGCATTGGAAACGAAAATCGATCCAACCTAATAATTATAAAAAATGAAAAACCATACCACCTATCAGGTGGGCGAATTTCATAATATATTTCATCTCCTCCAGTTTTTCTCATTTTCATAGATAGGTGTAGCAAGAATCCAGTATTTAACTCCTTTTTTTTTCGGTGAGAAATCAACAAATGACTCCTCTTGCTCTGGGTGGAGCGAGAAGGAGGGTCAGACTTTTACTAAGGTTATTTTTAATATCGTGCGGTTTTGACCACGCATGCGGGATTGGCCCGCACACGTAACCCCCGCAAATGTCCATTGTCATACAAGTATTTATTTTAATGCGTGGAATACGCACGCGGAACGTGTTTTTTTTGCATTTTGAAATTTTCTGCATGCGGAGCAAACCCGCACCCGTGATGAAATCCGCACGATATTAAATTTATCTCATCTGTGTTCCATCAGTTGCCCTTTGTGATCCCGGGCCACGGTAAGTCTTTCGAAAAATTCCGCAGTGCTTTCGTTCAGAACCTACCTAGCCTTAATACGGCACTCACAAAATAACTTACTTGCCCTAGCGTGCAAAAAGCAGCCACTCCAAGTCCTATTCTATTTCCTAGTGACCTGCATCTTAAGAGGGCCCCTCCCAACTAGTCTATCGTCAACTTGAATATGGTATAAAAGCTTGTAGGTTCATCCAATGCAATCCAACGCTATCTTTCATAGAGCAACGCGAAAAGCGAGAGATCACTAAGTCCTGAATGCACTCTTGGCACACACTATTCAGAACCTTAATTCAATGTGCAAGGTTTCTTTATTTTTTGACTTTTTTAATTTATGATCACACCAGCTTCTGCCAGCGGCTTCGCTCGCGTGAAAGTAGGTTTCTCCATACAAAGTTTAAACCCCCGTTTCATCCCCTTAGGGGGTGAATTTTGAATAATCCTCTCTTAGTGCTTGCCTACGTCATAACTAAACTTTGCGCAAAATTTCACGCTCCTAGGCCTTTTAGTTTTGGCTATGCGTTGATATGTCAGTCAATTTCTCCTTTTATATATACAGATTATGAAGGGCCAAAGTTCGCGAAAAATAGCAGATTTTCCGACGCCTTAAAGGTTTAGTTTTACACTATATGATATTCGATTCTAGTAGAAACCTATTTAAACACTAACCTATATCCATAAGACATCTGTGTATTATCGCCATAATCACGTAAGAGCGGTCGTATGAAAATGTATCTCGGTTTGGTTGCTCTTCATTCATCGTCAAAACTCGCTCACTAACAACTAGTAGTGGTCACCATCCGCCATGCGACCGACATACACCTTGAAATGAGCTGATTGTCAGATAACATGAGATAAAAACTGATTCATTGAATATTAATGTACGTCTCAGTATTATTATTATCTTGTTCGATATCAAGAAACTGTTCTTTTCCTTAGAATGTTTAATGAGACGGTAACTTTGTTATGCGTCGCTAGATGGCGGTAGTAGTTATGTCTGAAAATTTTGCAATGTTAGTGTTTCACAGACTGCAATAAACTTTCCGGAAAAACCAAATAGGTTCACTTCGTATTTTGTTTATTGTAGCTGACAATTATAGCGGGATTAGGTAATAGGAAGCAGCTAGAAAGAAAATAGTTTTCTTTAACCATCTTTAAATATACTCGAAGGAACTGATTTTAATCAGCAACCAGAAAGAACCTAAGCCTACTTAGTTTAAGATTATTTTTAAGCATAACGTATTTAGTGATGTACTTTTACATCCTACGGAACAACGATTTAAAGCTCATGCACTTCAAGTAACAATAAGCTCGAAGTTACTTTACTTATCCGAATAAAACTACATGATTAAAATGTCAATCAACTTAGACAAAAATCTTAATAAAAGCAATCTTTTCATCTAAACCAAAAACATTTATCTATCACATTTTCTTTTTTTAAACATGTCGTCTTAACGTCACTATACAACATTATGAGCGCCATTACCAGTGTTGCCAGATTGAGAATAAAAAAACCTACTAAAAAAGCTACTAACAAAGAGTTGAGTGACAAAGTCGGACGAGATTATCGTTGCACACATCTTGATTTATTTGAGTTTGTTGTGCTAGGGAGTGTGTACATCTATCATGCGTGTGGACTGCGCGATAATATCATAGGTGTTTAATACTAACAGTGGGAATGAATTGAATGGAACTGATGTGCTGTAAGTAACTCGTTTCGCGATACCTATAGATAAGTTCCCAAACTATTGTTGTCAAGTTTTTTGTTCTAAGAATAGAAGCTGATATAAAACAAGGTTTGGTTTGATTGTGGACTACGATCTGAGATTGGTAAAACAAATCTTGTGTGCTTAAAGTTTAATTAAAGGAATTTGTAAATGAATATTCGATACGCTATCTTTATTACTGTATTTGTAAGTGCAATGGTAGTTTTGAAAGAAATGGCGAAGCATGAAACACAAAAAATATTCACTGCCAGCTTTTAAATAGAGCAGGAAGGAATCGTGTCAACTGCTCTCTGTTACTGCTTGGTGACTTAAAGCTTCATAATAACCATCCCAGCATCTAACTTCATTTCAGCTCATTACTTCACAAAACCATAACAAACCCATTGAATACAATTTCAAACGACTCACAGCCATGCTATTTACACATAAAAAATATTCTCAAGTACGTATCAAGTTGGTGATCTTCCGCAAGTGTCCGGCAGGATGAACGTCGTGCGTCACGATTGGACGAACATTAACATATCGCCGGTTCGATTCCGCTATCGTTACGCCCTGTGCAGTGCCGAGTCTGACTGTGGGACAAGTGTCCGTTTCGTCACGAATTACGATACGATATTTTAGTTTGGTTGTTGAATGGGAAAGGTTAGACTTTTTATTAAGTATAATTTGACCAGTTAGTCGAATAGAGCCTCTAGACATAGTGATATTTTATCGGCCTAAAGAATTTATAGCTTATTAGGATTTTTAGAATCCGTTCAGTAGTTTCCCAATACATACAAATTTGCAAATTTCGGCTCTTTACAATATTAATACTATAGATTATTTGGGATTGACTCCGTGAAATTTCAGTAATAAAGAAAAAATAAGTTTTTTTTTACTCTACGGTCATTATATTATCACTGCTCTGATCTGGTATTTGTTTGAAATTACAGTAAATATTGTATTTTTTTCATAAATTTGTGGTGTTTCACTGAGGACTTTATTTCTATTTTTATCTGTCATGAGCAATTTGAGCCCAATGTTTTATATAACCGTAAGGAAATTCAACTACATATGGTTTATTTTAAGTTCTCTCGTCCTTAATAAAAACACCCTCAGTCTGCACGTTTTTTTATGGAGAGCATTATCTTTTTAGCTTTGCTTAAAAATTACTTATTATGGTACATTTACATATGTACCATAATATGGAATTTTAAAGCATAGCAAACAAAAATCTTCAAGATTCATAATCTACGTTAACCTTTTATTATCCTTCAATTAAATCAAACAAGCTTCGAAAAGCTCATCATCACTATCAATAATTACCATCCAAGTATAGAGCTCAACAAAAAATCATCAAACAATGCAATGGAGACGGTGTCGAGCAAAAACGTTGGTAAGTAAGTAAGCGTAGTACGTAGTAGATAAACATTTCCTCGTGGTGTCCACGTCCTGGCTCATGACGAATAAATCTAGATGTCCACGCGGCCAGCGATAACAGTAACGTACAGCCGCGATGTTGGTATGAGACCGCGATAAATGTTGCCACGCTTAGTTCGTTATCTTTGGTGTTGCTTGAGGAAAAAAGATCAAGTTCTACCGTAAAAATTAGTATTGTTTTCTTAGAGAAATTTGTGACTAGAGGCATTTCAGATTAGTTTACAAAAGCTGTTGAGTTCGAAGTTGAATTTAAGTAGGGAATGTTTTCTTTTTCTTTATGAATTTAGAAGTATTCAATAAGCAGTCCATTGGCAGCTTCCAAAGAGGTTACAGTCCTACAAAAATTCCTACTAGCAATATTACGTACAATTCTTCCGTTATAAAAGATTATAAACACTCGGAACTCAAGTACGTAAAGTACACGTTTATACAATATTAATTACACACTTTAATTAACCCAGTTTTACGTGCTAACTAAATATCGTCAAAGCAACCCCTTACCGGCAAACGAGTGGCCGTAATCGTATAGCGAAATCTCAACCTCTGTGTATGATTGATGTAGGATTTAATATTCATGAGGTGTTGCCACATGTGTGAGGAAGTAGGTTTGGTAGATTTGATGTGGTATTTTTGGCAATACTGTTCAATATGCAGAATTTATGCATCTGTAATTCTATACATAAGTCATAGGATGTCTTTTAGAGCACTGTTTTTCAAATACTATATTGATTAGTCAAAAATAAATGATTAGCTTCCTAGTAGATAGTTATGATCGTCTATAATCTTTTAACAGGGCCAACGTTATTTCTCGTAGACCAAAGCGAGCGTTTATCGATGATAGAAGAATAGATAAAAATATTGATTAACAGCTTATCCGGTAGATCAACATTGTTCCGACACGTATACGAATCATTAATGTTTAACATATTAACAATCTTGTGTACTTGTGTTATCGATCGAACGATCGTTTGAACTCGCTTTCACATCTAAAGTTTTTGAGAAGTGTTAAGTTAAAAAGTTACACTCATTACTTGCTGTATCGCATTAACACTAAATCAACATATGGGTCTTTAAGTCAAGAGTGAATAGGTTACTTCTAGGCAAGCATGTTCTATCGTCGACCACATCATCGCTTGCCATCAGGTGATATAGTGGTCAAACGCGAGCCTATCCAAGCAGTTATAATACAGGCAGGCATAACCACACTCAAGAAACGGTGAAGGCACGTAAAATTGAAACCACAATGACTTAGCTAGAACCAAAAAATTTAAGACTGGCACCACGTGGTAGATTACTCCCCACTCGGTCTCATAGAAAGCAGCCATATGTATAGCTGTGGGAATACTAAGGCTGAAGTTGGACGTTACGCAACACATAAAAAAGATTCCGAAACTTTATTATTTAATTAGTAAAAAGTACCACCTTAGGGGCTTTAATATGAGGCCTAAATGCAGTCAATTTAAAAGTCGGTAGCGGTAACTTTACATACAAAATTATAGCTGAGCAACTTTAAGTGCCTCGCATTTAGAGCTCATATTAAGCCCTTAGGGCTTCTTTAAAAGCCGGGGTACACTAGAGCCGATGTCTGCTAGGGCTGCAGGATTGTTCCAAAGAATTACCATAAATGAACGCAAAGGGTAACTGAAGCAACACAAGTAGGTTTTGTTCAATAAAAGTCAGACCCTCTCCCTCGCAATATCCAGAGCCAGCAAAGTCAAGTGCATGGAAACCGTCCAAAGCCAGAGAAGTCAGATGCTGTATTTCTCTGTTCTGTGGTCAGGTGTTTGATAATTTCCCGCCACAAAAAAAGACTGCTCTTTCTCCTGGTACCTTTAAACACTGTCAGAATTGAGTTACGATTGTATCGATGTTCACTGACGTGTAATTTACTTTCCTAATTTGAAATTAAAGAATCTGATTGTCATAAAAGAAACGACGACAAATGTGATACAGTTGTTCCATCGTGAACGGGTTTATTGTGTGTGTAGATTTACGTGCAAATGGATCTTGTGTGCGTTATCTATTTTCTATGACACTTCATTACGCGAGCGAGAGATAGCACGAGTTCACGCACACAGAAAAAAAACTAGGTAAGGTTTTGCCATTCATGACAATCAGACTACGGTGGTCTTTTTGTACCCTTGTAGTCTGAAGATTCCAACATAGTTGATAAAAGGCAGGTTTTTTGAAGATCGAAGTTTGATAGTGTATAGTATTTTAAGTCAGCCTGACTTCATCCACTACTGGACATTGGTCTCTCTTTGCCTATACCAACACCACACACCCCTCTCACACTCCTTGGCTTGTGGCTAACATATCCAGGTTTTATCCGCCATTGGACTTATCTGGGATATTTTCAATTTTCAGGTTGGGACTTTTGACTGTCATTTTTAGATCTTTGACAGTCGTAAAGGTACTCAGAAGCCAGCAAATTTTATACCCCACCTTGCCAAAGGGTATCGTGTTTCCTAGTTTATTGAGACGTAGATGTCTTATTTACTAACGATTACTTGTATTTACTCTATATATATGTTAGTCTGTAAGGTATGTATCTATGGGCCATGATGCCTGAGAATAAATGATTTATTATTATTATCTAGGAAAACGTGCAGTTTTTTTTAGCTCTGGGCTAGATTTTAAGCTACATTAACGGGCCAAGCCAAGTCAATGTAGCGTGTTGTGAGTAAATTTAAGGTGAAGAATGAGTGTCATGTGGAGAAATTTCATTTTCTTCGATCTGCAGCATCATTATTATTATTATTATATAGGTCGCTTAGTCTAAAATCAAGAACGTAAATGACAAAAGTAAAGGCGAATTGCTTAACCTTTGGTGCTGACACCCAGGAGCAAAAGTGTGACAAAATACCACATCCATTCTTTCTTTATTCCCGATCTGTGCGTATTTAAAAACACAAGTAAGTACCGTCGATCGAATGTAGATATGACTTAGGAAATTAAACATTTCACAAGTAATTGCTTCTTTTCCTTTCTTTGTTATTCATCATGACTTCTGTTAACATTCGATTGTAATTAAATGTATAACATTTTTTTTTGTAAGTACCTAGCTTTGCACAAGGACGCTAATGGAACTGTAGAGGTATCTATCGTTTTCTGAGGTTATGGTGCCTAAAGTTGTCAAAAAATAAAAGGCCTGTTTTGACATTTATGTTTTTATTGTCTAGCGGCTTGTCCAGTGTAGTGTAAAATAGCTAAAATAGCTATAACTACACCGGACCCCTAATTATTATTTTATTTTTTCTTCCAGTTTCGTTCCAAGTTACATTCTAGGGTTTTTCTCAAATGTCAAAACGGGCTTTTTATTTTTTAATGAGTTTAATGTCTTTTTTACATAGCACGGGTCGGATGGCAGCAGAACGAAAATATGCATCTTTGAGTTGAGAGAAAAGGATAGGTAGCTACATTGTATGAATCCGACAGCTGTCACTCGCATCATGCTATAGCAATTGTAGTGTAAGTGAAGGCAAATCAGAACTTTCCAGGAGGTAACCTGATTCTGACTCCGAGAGTCTGACAAAGACGGATCCTAGATTATTTCAGCAGGTAGATAGCGATGTACGATGTCGTGCACCCACAGTTTTCGATTACGGTTTTAGATCCCATTACGATAACAAGTGAGCTTATCGCCACAAATCAAACTCATTGGCAGCAGTTTATCCTGGTCCGTAGCCCCTAACAGATCAGACAAAAACAAAATTTTTATAAAGCAATTTTGATAAACTATTAATTTTTAATAATATCAATTTTAATTCTTAGTTTAAATGTATCTTACAATAAATGCAAACGAGTCGCATTAATTGAATAAAATAGTGTAGCAGGTACGACATGAAAATATAAATTGTTTTTTAATTATTGCGCGGGAACGAATGACATTAACAGTCCGAATAACATTTCCTTTTGCCATAAAAAAAAAAAAAAAACATTTCCTTAACGTAATAATGATTGCCAGCACAAAAATAAAGTTGGTAGTTGTACTTATTACAAAATAAAATCATGGTAATACGACTACTTGATTAGAAGGTAAGGGAGTTAACTTATGAAGTAATTAATTAGATTTATGCACTACACCTATTTATGGTTGACATTCAGAAACATACGTACACGTGATTTTGGTTTTAAATCTTTTGATATTAAGTAAAATAGAACTTTTGTGTTGATAGGGCACAATCAATTTAAATACATTGTACCTAATCAACCTTCAATAGCAGGGTCACATAACGTATACATTTGGCTTACAGTTCTAAAGCATAGCATAGCATAGTCGGCCTTTTAATGTTCTCACTGCTGGGACTCAGGCCACTTCTCTAAGAGAAGGAATGGGCCGTAATCCACCACGCGGGCCCAGTGCGGCGGGTTGGTCGTTCAGTTCGTCCAGTTGGAGTTCCAAAGACTAAAAGGAAATACCTTTAACTAAGCAAGAAGGAAATCCCCAAAACGATAACGGAACTTTTTATACCAATTAAGATTTTTGAAAATCTTTCACTAACGTGCATGTTAACAATTTCAATTTCCAAATATAACACTCGTATGTCCTCCCGACATGCAATCTGCAGTCGCAGAAACATTAAAAAACTCTTTAACACACAAAAAAGTCTAATTCTGATAGGCGCGGGTCTATTACCGTGGCACGCCGTAACTCAGAAACAAGTAAACACGGCAGTCTCGACATTTGCATAACTATCGAGTTTTTAAATCTATGCAAAACGCGACGATACGTTGCACGGGCTCACGAGTCGACCCCCCCACCGCGCCTTCTGTAAAAACACATGCGATTTCATAATACGTCCCCCCATAACTCCACGTGTGCCACCTTTTGATTAATAACCCAGGATTACAACCGACCAGATTATAATATAATTTGAATACACAGTTTTTTAATAACAATACTCGTAATACACCGCGAAATTGATGATAAAGTGATAATACACATAAATAAACAGCTTAAAAGTTGCGTCCACGCATCGCTGGAGGCGTCAAAAGTAGGCGGTACTTATGATGAATAACGTGACGGAATCCGACGGCCAATCGGATCGATCTCGATTTTAATTATACGAATCGAGAACATCGAGACGCCTATAGATCGAATATTAATATGTCGATTGCGCACGCGGCGATATCAACAGCCTGGCCTTTGATTCCGCCGTTCGAATTTCGAATGCGTAATTTGATTTGAGTCCGCGACATTCCGCGAAACAGATGCACACGATAACGGTCTTCCGCAAAAGATTCAAGATAGTTATTGCCAACTGAGAAAAATAAAAGCACAATTTATAACTGCTAGCATCGAGTGATCTTGATTTTAGTTTATTTGCATTCCGTGGACGTACTGTCTGCGTTTTATTCATGTGAACATGACAGTGCGACGGGCCTATACGTAATAAAAGAAAACGAATTAAATTTAAACTAACAAAGCATTGTTACAGTGAAACGGTCACGTCAAACCGATCCATTTCCTTTTTGTATTACAGCACAATCTCGATGTCGATAGCATCTCGCAGTCGCAGCACGCCTACGACACGAAAATAATTAACTCGGTCCACCGTCAAACATCATGTTTAACATCGGCTACTCCCATACCAATTACTACCGACAATCGATTCACTCACAAAAACAGGCGCCCAACACTAGCCCCGACTGGTTTGAAAAAAAAAAACCTCGGCCGAGCTCGTCGCGTCGCCGAGAACGTGTTAACGAGCGTTTGATGGATCGCGCTACAATCTAATACCGATGTTCTTAGCACTACTACAATTTTCATGAACCTATACACGGTTTTTATGACAGTTTATTACCTGACACCCTTCATAACGTACGACTGTGTACCCAAGCTCCACTGGACAATAACAGATCCCAGATAAATCGAAAGAAATCAATTGAATTCATGAATAAATCCCATAAACTTGTCCCGCACTGTTATCAATGCGACGCGACATAATATTTTTTACAGCTGTTTCATAAATGCAAGAAAGCGACGCACGAGGACGCGCCGGTATTTATTTTTTTAATAAATTCACATTTAATCGGTATCCGGTATCTTTGAAATTGCTAGCGAGGCCCGAGAGATGGAATCGAACCCGACCCACAATGTAAATTATATAATTAAAGAAAACTCGCGATTGCCATCGAATACTTATACGATGTTAATCGAATAACGTGACTTTTATCGGCGATTGCGTCAAATTACTGCTCAAATTGCCGTTTAAAAAAAATAAAGAGTAGTGTTGTAAGCGCAAAGGGGTAAAGGGATAAAAATCGGTTTGTTTCTTAAAATAAAAAGTGTGCGGTGTCGTTTGGATCGCGGGCGGGCGAACGCGTTGGAGATTTGAAAATTAGCATTTTTGTCGAATAACTCTGTGGCGGTGTCTCGCTGAGCACAGTGAGCACCCGATACCGACGAGCTGGCCGAATCTCAGCTTTTTTAACTTTTTAACAGGATTGGACTTTAAAATATTTCTCTATTCTTTGGCAATCACTTGTTTTACGAGCTAGGAATAGTAAAGTGCACAGTGTGCACAACACAACTGCTTTTGTTGTTTTTTTCTAATGGTGATAGCTATTTTATTGATTCTTTTAAATGGAAAATTAAATAACAACAGCCTTTATTTTACGTGCGAAATCATCAATTAACTTCTCCCTCTCTGGGTGGAGCGAGAGGGAGTGTCAGTCGTTTACTTACTAAAACTCACTCGAGTTCCGGAGTGCTCCGTGACGGTTTCGAATAATGCTACAGCCCAGCAATAACTTCTTTGCCTAAATTAACTGATGGGACTATTGCATGTGAGGTGTAATGTGTAATATATAGCCGATTTCGGCTACGGGTTGCGATCATGTGCTCTGATGTGACTAACAAAGAGTTGTAGGTAATAATACCCTTGTAAAAGGTAAACCGAAGAACTCAACGTGTGAAGTCCTGCTACATCCAGTTCTACACCTAATAGAGAATCACCAATAACAAGTCGACTTTTAAAAATGAAGCAAAAACACAGCTCTAAAAATCGTTGACCCTTTATCTTCTGTAGCAGCTCTCATTGGGCGAGTAGAAATTTATGTCGCCGAGTAATCCGGACCCATTTGTATAGATAATTTTTATTATTGCCATCTCCCCGAGCCGGCCGCGGCCGATAAATGCCGAACGAAAGAGTTCGTAATGACAATTTAAATAAGGAAGACGTATTCGTTTCGAACGATAACCGGGATTTGAATTTAGAAAATTTGTAAATGGTAACTCTGGAATAGGGCTGTGCATAGTTTGGTTTAATTGGTATAAAATATCGATGATTGAACAATTACTTTTAAATATATTTCTAATAAGACCTAATTTCTACGAAAATCTTGTTCAGTGTTATGTTCGGATTATTTATATGTTACATATATTTATGCCTAACCGGCGTTTTTAGCCAGAAGTAACTTTATTACACCAGTAAACCATTAATTCAATACGTAGTTATTTTTACCTGTATATTTTACTTATAAAATTTTATTGTTTCAACAACACGAGAATCCATTACAATACTAAACCAATAACCCTACCAGACAACAAACTAAGCGTGTAAACTATTTTTAACATGGCCACACCGAGTTTATCGGCTCCCGCTCTTATGTCCGCGTTATCTCGGCCAGTGCATTAGTCTTCGATAATACAACGATAAAAACAGATCGGACGGCGCCATGCTCGATACAGATTGTATTTAGTCGATTTAAAAGAAAAAAGAATCGATTCAACTCCGATAAAGATGTTATGGCGTGTTTTTGTAGTGGAGTGACTTAATTGTGGATTCCTTTGCTATGTTTACGTGGTATAATAAATTTTGTGATTAAAAATGTTTTAAGCAGATGCCCTGTTTTATGTTTGGGTTTACTATATTTAGATAAATGCAGATTAAGTGGAGCCGAAGGAATGATCGGTATTCTGTATCTGAGTATTAAAATAGTTTCACGTTTTACAAATTTTTATAAGTATGATACAGGCTAATTATAGGTGTAATTAAAAATGGGAGCAGCTTAAAGAATTAAGCTTTTGGGTTTTAAATAAACAAAACATTTTTATTGACTGGAATAATATTAAGATATTGATGAGAAACAGGAAGATACATAATTTTAATGTAGACTAAAATAAAAAGATCGCGTCGTTTCTTATTATTGAAAGTTTAATCTATAATAAAGGTAGATTACTATTGCTCCTCTGAAAATATCCTTAAGTGAAAAGTAATTTACAATCTAATGATAACCAGAAGTTCTTGAGTGGGAATAATGAATGAGGCATTTTAACTATTTTAGTGCGGAATTCTAAGGACTGTAAAACTGTTAATATCTAGAATAAATTAACTGTGCCTACGACAAGGTGCATGCTCGCTGCTCTTACTGTACCTATTAAAGATAAAACGAATCGGGCGAGACAAAAAATAATTAAGTATAATGGTGTTATCCTTTATAATGGCTTGTTTATAAATCGGTCGACTTATTATCCTATTAGGTCACAACACTACCCTAACAAAATGGCGGTCTAATTTCCCTCCAAAATTAATAACCCGCATCGCTCGTGTCGTTTTTCATCAACCTCATTTTAGTGGGTTTATTATTTATCGTGTTTTCCTCAAAACATCATTTACATCGCTTTCATAACGCCGACGCACGTTGAAAGACTGAAAATTTTGTCTATTCGACAAAATAGTGCGATAACTGTGCTAATGACGCCATCACGGTCGCCATTTTCCCGCGGCCATTTTGAATTTGTAACGTTTTGTTTGTTAAGTTGCGTTGTGTGTACCTAATAGTATGAAAAGGTTTAGGGTCCTAGATAATGGGGTGTGCACAACAGTTTTTGTTGAAAAGCCCAACTATTTTATACCCCTTTTACGAAAACGTATAAAACAATATTAGTTAGCGTTTTTCTTTCTCGTTCAAATAAATCCAAAGCAAACGATCGAAACATCGATACAGTTTATGATTTACAAGACAGAGGACATTAAAAAAACAAAGCTTATTCAACATTCCAAAAAATAAAACAACAATGAGATCGCAGGGGCTGAGTTTGAGCGCCGAAAGTTGAATACAATCCCTTGCACAGTGGGCCGAAAGCGATCCAGATCTGGCTATCGGGATCTCAGTTTGTTCTCACATCATTACCCGCGCCGACGGCTACAAATTTACATCCAACACAATGGCTATCCACCATCGAGACATCATTAAGGTGATGCCGATAGCGCCAGCATAGCCACGGAACAAATGTCTTATACCACCTCAACCTTCTAGTCAAATAAGAACCTTATGAAAAAGGCACATAAAATCCGGTTTAGAGCTGGTCAAATTGGCGGTTACGCGGGAAAAGCCGCTCAGCCGTAATGACGGAACGTCATATAAGTTAGAATAGAGCGAGCGATTATGAGCACAAGTATGAACGCTTGTAGAGTCGAATTTAAATTGTTAGCACGGGATTACAAGGCTGAAGGGACGGTTTAGGAAAGGATCAGTTTGAGCCGAAGCCTGGGGCTATCGCGGCCGCACAATGGAACTTATAATATGGGTGATTGCGGAAAAATTGATAATAAGAATTTTGTACGCAAATCGTGGATTCTGTATAACTTTTTTTTACAGTATTGTTTTTGACGCTCCTGCTGATTTTTTATTATTTTATACTAACAAAGCTATTTGAATCAACAAGTGGTTTTTTTTTAATACAAAAAAAAGAAACCTACTTATTTGAGGAAAAACTCAACCAAAGCGTCAATGCTAAGTAAATAAATGTTACATTATTATCGTATGTAAAAGATTCTATATCTGAGTTAGGACATATCAACGCTGGCGTTTGCATACAATACCCGCTTCGTTACGCGCCACGACACGATTGACGCGCGATCGACGCGCGATTTGTGTCGCCGCTGTGACGCGCGACCGACGCCTTATCGCGTCATCTCCTCCGCCCTAATTTGCTTCGTGCTTTATTCAGCACCTGTTTAGTTATTGTCTGCATTTTAAAATTTACGGTTTTATTATAACTGTGTTTTTGCGTGGTTGGAATATATTTCGTCTGTCTGTTAAGTGTCTGGTATTGAAGGTTATCTGGGTATAATTGAATTGCAATAATCTCTAGTCGACCGACGACGGATGTTTTTATGCACTCAGATTACTTTTATAATTGTCATAATCATAGGCACCTTTATGCAACAATAAATCACAGTGAAAGTTTTAATCATGTCAGTTTAACGCTATTGTAAAAGTAGATGCACCGTCACGCCATATTTATTATGCTAACGATCATTTGTTTATAATCTCATATCGCGATCATACGTATTAAAACAATCCAAATAATTACACAGCCCTCCAAATCCTACATTGATTAATATCAAAGAATCGCGAAACAATAACGAGATCGCGCTGACGAAAAACCGGGGAACAATCGACGAACATCGTATACGAATGTACAGAGATAAGTAAAACATGGCTACCGTACAAAAATAGCTGAGATAACACCGCGATCGCATCTGTAAACAATGGTACTGGTATCCACGCTCTCATTAGCCAGCCTTGTCGACTCGACGCGGGAAATTGTGCAATTCCGCGGGAATCCGCCGTATCGATACTCGATAGGCGATTTGTAATCGATCGAGTCTTGTGCGATCGCCCATCACTAGTGGTTGCTTTTTTAATGGTCTCCTTTAAATCCATGTTGTTTGTCTATTGTTTTTTTAGATATTTTCGTGTTTAAATCGGTAGATATTTACTACCTTCTTCTTCTAATGATTTTTGATGGCCTATACAGATATTGCGACTTCATTTTATTAAACTTAAATTAAGTGGCAATATCTTTAAAGGGTCTCTTAAAATACCGTCTACAGTTAATTATTAAATAAAGCCGCTAATTAATATGAAAAATTTCGACACCTGATTATTAGAAGCAAAAAAATGAATATAAATGTCCGAAGTTACGTCCAAAAATAACGATTTTATTATGATCATGACATTTGATACACGCGTCAATGATTCTGGTCTATCACAGACACGACTTTTTTTTGCAAAGTATTGGACGAGTTGGACCTGTGCTGTTTCACACTTATCACTTTAGATTAATATTTAGATAAGACAATTTATGTTTAATTAAATAATTGTTGTTTATGTCACTATTAATCCTTTACTGTTAGTATTTTAAATATATTAACATAGCCGACTTGAATTGTTTCAACAGGTCGGCACGGCGCTAAAATGACGGATGGCATTGATTTTGAAATAAATTTTAGTTTTGTTTTTTGTATCTTTTGAATATGACATTGGGAATAATTTATTGATTAAGGCTTGACAGAACACTAGCATTTTATTCCTAAAATCAATAGAGTTAAGTATTTCGAACGAAATGTCGCACATGCCGTCCATAGCTAGGGTTGCCAACTTTTAAAAGAAGAAATCGAGTAAAATATCTGATGTTAGAAGGATTACATTAAGTGTACATTGTTAGAAGAAAAGAATAACCAGGTTTTACTTTTTGCAGAACAAACATTTCGTTGTTTTTAAAATCATTGCATGTTTCAACGAAGCCATGGTTTTTTAAAGAATAAAGGAAAGACAAATTATTTTAGTAAATTTACTAAAATGGTAGATTTCATTCTGTTTAATTCAAAATCTGAATCAAAATACGTAGAGTATTTTAGCGTAGGTACTATAGTGCGTTCGTAACTTCGTACTTGCACTCAAAATAGAGTAGATACAATACTCTATAATACAGCTGGCAACCCTAGTAGATGGCATTTGCTTACTTTTATAGTACCTAATGTATCTTGTTTGCTTAGTTAAGTTTATTGATATCTAAACTATTAATTACAAAACATACATTTTTCATTTGACCTTACATTACATTTTTTAACCTTCTCTTGGCTTTTAAAAGTTTATTATTGCATTTGATTAACTTTCATTTTCTGTATCCTTGCATAGTTTTGACTCGCCGATAAATGTTTATTTATCAGAAGATAGCTATCAGGAATTTCAGAATACAAAATGATCTTAATTTTATTTTAATAGTTTTGTTTATGTATCGATAACTTTGCGTAACTGCCTTGACATATCCGAATTATGTTGTTTTTTCCTCTAGGGTGGAGCGAGAGAGGGTGTCAGACTTTTACTGACTAAAAACCACACATGTGTCCTTCATTTGCACTTTGTTTTCTATAACAACGGATTTCTTTTTCAGAAATTTTCCACGGCAGTATCGAGCATCAGCCCTGCTGGGCCCCTACGATTTAGCGAACATCTCTTTGAGGTGCGTGGGACACTACCCCGGCCGTTGACGACTCGGGCTCGGCCTTACTGGACGAGCGGACGGCGATCTACCCATTGCTCGTCGTCCGAAAGCGGCGGACATCTACGGTGAGGGATGACTTTAAGGGCTATATTTCACCGGGACACCATGGCGGCGCGACCAGTCCGACGACGGGTCCCGGTGAAATATAGCCCTTAGACTACCTCGATACAGTATTCATTCAGACTGCCTATCTGATCACCTCAACGCATTAATTGGGCAACAGCAACACCCTTGGAAAGACTGTTTTGCGTAAGCATTCATCAAATAATTCCTTCCGCTCAAGGTGACTACACCCTGCGGGGTGGTTTCTCACTGGAGAGGGAGTGTCAAGCTTTTACATACTGACTAAAATCAAGAAAGATTTTTATATCTTAAGAATTATTGTTTCGGAGTAACTTATCCCAAAACTATAAATGTTTAACTTGTCTATAAAGTTTTTTTTATATATTTATACACTTACTAGCAATTTATAATTTGAACCGTGTTTTCTTTCGTCCTTTCTATCAACAAGCCGAAAAACTCATAGCGTTCACTACCAACATATAAAAGAACCCGCGCTACCAACATACAAACACATTAAAAACCGCAACGTCAAATAAATCCGCAACGAATGCCGTTTAAAAACGCACAAAACTAGCAAATCGACTACAAATCTGTACAATGCCACCTCACTATAAATATCTTACGCCATACAACGGATAAATCTTCAGAAAGACTCTCTGACGCTTGCTTTAAAACCTTACCTCAATCGCATAAGGTTTAAAATTCATTTGGCAGTAGTTGGTGTAGGGATGTCAACAATATTTCGCGAGGGCAATTAGGGGTGTCCATTCTGAGTTGTAGCGAAAAGATTGGTGGCAAATGTATTGGGCTGTGCGCGTGCAAGTTGATGTGTTACAAGACCGGTTAAAAATGTTTGGATGGGACGTTGTTTTTTTATAGTTAGAGAATAATGTTTGTTTAATGTTGAGAGAATTTTGACGTTTTCCGGAATTCGGGAAAATCCATAATATTGATAGTATGTTTTTTTAAGATGGGAAATCATCCAATGATTTCTCGCGCTCTTCGTGTCAGACTTTTACTGACTAAAACCACACCTATCCTACCTCCTTCAATTACCCTTTGCATTCTAGGACTACGGGTTTCCTTTTCAGAAATTCCCCGCGGTTCTAGCTAGTGGGCATCGGACCCCTACGGTTTGCTGACATCATCTCTTTGAGGAGCGCTTGGATCACTACGCGCTGTTGACGACTGGACTCGGTCCGGTTAATTACCGAACGGCCAGATGACGGGCTACCCATTGCTCGACTTCTGCAAGCGCGCGTCTACCGTGGCTGGTAGTCGGGGTCGGCAGCTGGGGCGTGAGGACCTTCGTTCTCTCACGCGTGCATCTTCCTCCTTCGCTAGCATACTTCTTCTCAGAAAGAGGCGTCCGCCTGCCATTCCTCCTCGCTCCGGACCATGATATTGATAGTATGTAGAATAATAATAATGTTTTTAATAATGAAAATACAAATTTGACACATGTGAAGTACACAGAACTGTCACAAAATAGTCAATAACTACAAAATTTGAGCCCTGGGGCCTTACTCAAGACGTGTTAAAATGACAGGCGACGTGTTAAAATGACAGGCGACGTGTTAAAATGACCGGCGACGTGTTAAAATGACAGGCGACGTGTTAAAATGACAGGCGACGTGTTAAAATGACCGGCGACGTGTTAAAATGACCGGCGACGTGTTAAAATGACAGGCGACGTGTTAAAATGACCGGCGACGTGTTAAAATGACAGGCGACGTGTTAAAATGACAGGCGACGTGTTAAAATGACCGGCGACGTGTTAAAATGACAGGCGACGTGTTAAAATGACAGGCGACGTGTTAAAATGACCGGCGACGTGTTAAAATGACAGGCGACGTGTTAAAATGACCGGCGACGTGTTAAAATGACAGGCGACGTGTTAAAATGACAGGCGACGTGTTAAAATGACAGGCGACGTGTTAAAATGAGCGAGAAAGAGGGATGGAGCTATATATTTTATTAATGATAGGCCCGCGTTTGACCACCATCTCACCTGAAGGTAAGCAATGATATTGTGGTCGACGATGGAGCACGCTTGCCTAACAGTAGCCTATTCACTCTTGACTTAAAGACCCCTAAGTTGTAGCTATCAGGAAACAGACTCCTGCAAGAAATTCCACTCTTTGGCTGTAAGCATAATAAATGTGTTCTCAAAACGTTTTGTGCGTATGGTGGGATGTCTAACGTGTACCGGTGGCGCAAGGCCGTACGTCTAGTGGTCCGATGATGGAACGGACTCGCTATACACCTTATGTAGCTCCTTTCCTTTAACAGTTCAGATTAGTTGTCAAATGGATCGTGCTAAGAGCTCGTGGTAGGGCCTCTTTGGCCACCCCCAAGTTTAGATAGGCCTGTTGGTCTAGTGGTTAGTGGCCCTGACTGCTATGCCGGAGGTCGTGGGTTCGATTCCCACCCAGGACAAATGTTTGTGTGATGAGCTCAATCATTTGTTCTGTGTCTGGGTGTAATTTATCTAAAATATGTATGTATTTAGAAATATATAAGTATGTTTATCACTTGTCTAGTACTCTTAGCAGAGCTTGTGTTATATAAGCTCTGCTTAGCTTGGGACTAGACGGCGGCGTTGTTGTGTGATAGTTGTGTTGTGGAATATTATAGTTGTGAATATTAAGTGTCACAACGGAAAGCTATAGATAAAATCTCAATGTATTAGATGAACTTAGAAAAATCCATATGAATTGAAAATTTCACATTGGTACTGGCCCGGTTTCGAGCACGCACACTCATTTATGAGGCCTTCACTACTGGGCCATCACGGGACCATATAAAACAAATAAAAAAAAAACCGGACAATCGCAAGTCGTACTCACGCACTAAGGGTTTCGTACAAACTTATCCTATGAATACAGTTTAATTCCCGAATTGAGTTACGAAGATTTTTCCGAATCGCAAAAAAGTTTTTTTTGTGTGAAGTTACTTCAAATTTACAGTTTTCAGATTTTTTCCTATACGTGTATTATTAGAACTTGCTTCATGTCAAATTTCAGGATCTAGGTCAACGGTAATTACCCTATGAATTTTGATTCCCTTGAGAGTGTCGAAATACAAGTTTTTTTGCAACATAAAGGGCCGTTTTTTTTTTTCGCTAACTCAGGAGTTAGATTTTAATTTCAACTCGATACCTCTATGCGTTTCCGAGATAAAGGGTCTTGACAGACAGACGGACGGACGGACAACAAAGTAATCCTACATGGGTTCCATTTTTTCCTTTTGAGTTACGAGTAACCCTAAAAAAGTCCATATAAAACCAGCACAAACCTTGCCTAACATTATAAGCATTCGTCGTCACTACACAATTTAATTATTATTTTATTTACTTCTATAAATATTAATATATACAGCTTTTTATTATCTAGATTATATCGTACACAGATGACGATTTCATTTAAATCATATGTACATAATTTAAATGTAAAGAATTAAGGTTGAACATGAAACGAGTGGTTTTTGTGGGTTCCGTACCCAAAGAGTAAAACGGAACCCTATTAAAGACTCCGCTGTCCGTCCGTCTGTCTATCTGTCTCTCTGTCTGATCGTCTATCACCAGGCTGTATCTCGATAGTAAAATTGTTTAAAAAACACGCTTTTTCGTATTCTTGACAGCAAACCCTTTCATTTGATACCCATATCATGGGAGTGCATTTCAAATAGCCTGTCCGCCATCTTGGATGTCCGCCATATTGGATTTAAGCCACGTGACTATTTTTTTTTGTTTTCCTGACAGCAAACCCTTTCAGTTGATACCCATATCATGGGGGTGGATTTCAAACAGCCAGTCCGCCATCTTGGGGAGGCCACCATATTGGATTTTCTAATGACGTTTTTTAGCTAGTCATGTATTGTCATCAGAACTCAGAGCGTGTGCAAAATTTCATCCTAATCGAAGACCGGGAAGTGGGTCAAATTAAGATTCCAAGATTTTCTTACATACATAGTTACAAGTGAAGCTAATAAAAGCGTGCTAAAAACCGTGATAGACAGTTGAAATTTTCACTATAGATAATGTATCTCTGTTGCCGCTATAAAAACAAATATTAAAAACAGAATAAAATAAATATTAAAGTGAGGCTCCCATACAACAAACATGATTTAATTTTTTTGCTGTTTTTTTGCTACGGACATTACGGAACCCGTCGTGCGCAAGTCCGACTCGCCTTTGACCGGTTTTTTTTTATGACATTGGTTGAAAAGATGGTTCCTTCGATTGGATTAAATGTAATTGGTGATGAATGCATAATATATTGATTTGTTAGAACGTGGCTATAATCATGTTAACGTGTTCGATTCTAATTGATTGATGGTCAAGATGTTATTATGCCTATATTGTTATAGGCAATCCATTAACGAATTAATAGAATATGCTTGTCTTTAGTTAAAATAGGAGGTAGTAATGGTGGCCAGACGGTTCTTTTGAGAAAGCACAAAAATGACAATTATATTTTTATTTTTTCTAGGTGGAATATCATCCTATGAAAAATTCTTCTGGTCTTAGGCGGAACGCAAGGGCGTGTCAGACTTTTACTGAATAAAACTCACTCCTATGTTCCGTCTGTGCCTTGCGTTCCAGGATCCCGGGGGTTCCGAAACAGGACCCAGGGGTTATCCGAAAGGGATTTCGGACAAACCGTGGTCAATTACATAAGGACGGTTTAGTAAAGAGAAACTTTTTAAAAATGAAGATCTAACAATTAATTTACTTTGTTCTGAAAGGTGAACGCACACTTAACCGAACCGAACGCGTCGAATCGTCCGAATCTGGAAAGACTCAATAATGAAGCTAGAACTACACCGCGCACACGTGTGCCACACACGCTGATCTGGGCGCGTCGGTCTCCATACATTTTATACGGATGCTAGATTTGTAGAGCTACACCTGATCCACGCCACGCGACGTCGTTCTACATACAAATCAGGCGTGTTACACGTGTGCGTCGGTCTAATGTCAGTAGTGCTAGCTTGAAGAATTCTAAAATTCTTTTCTTTTGATTCGTTCGACGCGTTCGGCTCGGATAAGTCTGCGTTCACCTTTAGACGCATTCGTAACTCAAATTCCCACCCTTAGTCATAATTTATTTTAAAAAGAAGTACCTTCTTTTCATAGAAACTACTTAGAAAACGGAGTTTAGTGTTAGTCCACTACAGAACTAGGGTATTACAAATACGACAGCTTATTCCTTATTCCATCTATTACAACAAACCAAGTTTTGACAGATGGTATCATTACACCGCGTCGACCTGTCTTCGCTTACGAATCGAAATTCGCGATCTTTGCGGAGATATCGCGAATGACAATAAACGGACAGCCGCGCGATATTCCGCCGAGATACTCGATGTGTGGTCACCCTTACTTTTTATTCGATTCCAGATTGTATTGTATTATGGATAGGGTTTACGATTTAAAAAAAATAATTTATTGGATTTTGTATATTTTATTTATTTAATATTTTTTTAGATATGAAAAAAACTTTTCATATTTAAAAAATTGGACTGGGAGAAAACTCATTGCTGAGTAAAGCTCGCCTTTCTACATAAACTGTCAGTATCACCGTGTATTAGGTATGTTTTTGTGGACAATAAAAAAATTAAGAATTCGCCAACATGTATATTCATAAGTCTTTTAGTAAAATCACTAAAAGAATAATTAATATACATGTGGATGAACAGAGAGGTAGGGGGAGGCAAAAAAAAACATGGATTGATTGTATGAGGAATGGTATGGAAGAAAAGGGATTCAATGATAGCGTGACTGACAGAATAGAATGGAAGAAACAAGCGTGTTGCACCGACCCCAAGTAATTTGGGACAAGGGCAGGAAGATGATGATGATATGAAAATTAGAATGTAAAAAAAAATACGATGATAACAAAAAACTAAAATTGAATTTTTGTGTCGTTTTGTTTTATCTAGAAGATTATAATTTAATTTAAATAATAATCATTTAATTCAGACTCGTCTTACAACTACGCTCATATAAAATTAATGTAATTAAATAAATTCTACTTCAATTTCAAACATTTCTTTTAAATAAATACCAATAAATAGATAAGCATTTCATATTAAAATCCTAGTCAGTTAAAAAGGATTCTGCAAAATAAAATTTAATTATTCAAATTATTTTTATCAGTGTATTCTTTTTAATTTTCAGTTCTTCTTCTATTTTCAGTTTGTATATATTAATACCGACATATTATAATACCTTTAATTAGTTAAGTATTAAGTAAATTTGTAATTTATGTAACTTAATTCTTTTTATGAATTTTTCTTTCGACGAACATTTCTAGATCTGGTAACCCTAATTATGAATCGATATTTATTTAGGCTTTCCACACTGAGTTTTTATGCGTCGGTTATTCTGTTAAAATTGAATGGAGGCAAAGGATTAATGTTACATTATGCTGTAAGGTTCGTACTATTGGCGGGAGTGAATTTAAAACGCATTTTGTCGTCGTTAGGCAGTCGTCCAGTTCGGCAGCATTATGCAGAGTGGCCGGTTAATATGCACATTACCTTACAAGGCGTTGTTTATCTCGGCCATTTGTTGGTGTACTTACCTGAAAACAAAATGGATGGTCAGTTTGATGGTTGTGAAACATAGATTTAAATAGTTTATAGTGTTTTATTATTGTTACGTACATTACTAAGTTACAGAAAAGCCTTCTGATGAGGAGCATTGTGAAGAAAGCTATCCTCAAGAGAACCAAGGTTTCGGTCATAGCCCGAAGAATCTCCAAACAGTGCACATTACTTGCAGAACAAATGGTTGATGAGGCTGAAAGGTTCTGTAGTGGCGACCATGTACCGGAAGACCTCCCACAAGGTGGACCGATGACCTGGTGAGGGTCGTGAGAATCCGATGGATGTCTTCCGGCTGAAATGATCATGATGAGGTTCTCTAGTATTTAGCCACTAATTATATTAATATACGCATAGCAAGTAACTACAGGCTCTGCAATAATTGCCAAAACTCATGACCCACTTCCAAACTTTAAACTACCCTCGAAAAACAACCGGCACGACACACAAATACGTCAAAGTTTGCACCCTGTCACATAATGTCACCTTTACATTAGCCGTATACTCATAAGGTTGCGTCTTGAGTGACTAAAGCGCTAGCGGGAGTGGGCGTGATTAGCATCTGATCAAAAACCCTTAAATATATGGAATTGACAAGCGCTAGCAACATGACACGTGGTGAACGAAGGCAAAGAAGGAACAGGAGTGGATTTTTAGTCAGTAAAAGTCTGACACTATCTCACGCTCCGCCCAAGAGTGGAGGCTGTCATTGGATGATTTTCCCACTGATAAAAAAGATGACACATGGTCAATCCCGAACATTTTGGACTTTATCTGTACTATAAAGAGAAAATATTTGTATTTCTTTTTGTAATGAATAAACTTAAAAAATTGTACAATAGCTACTTTATCACTGAGTGACATAATTATATTTTATTTATATTTTTTTTATTTTGTTTTTGTTTATAGTGGGTGAGGCCGCTGGCAGAAGCTATGGTCTTTTTTACATAGCATAGGTAGGATGACTGCAGGACGAAAATATGTATCTTTGAAATGAGAGAAAAGGATATTTAGCTATATTGTATAAATCCGACAGCTGTCACCAGCACCATCCTATAGGAATTGTAGTATAGTAGCTACTTTATTACTAAGTAACATAAGCTATATATACTCGTATGTTCTACTTTTAAGTGGAGAGTTTGTCTTTAATAAAATGTCCCTTGATCAAGTTGCAGCTTTAGATAACGTTACCCTTTACAACAGCAATATGCATTATCTATTTATATAAAAGGAGAAACTGACTGACTGACATATTAACGGACAGCCGAAACTACTGAGACTGAGGAGCGTGAAATTTTGCACTAGGATTCCTTTTATGACGTAGGCGAGCACTAAGAAAGGATTTTCCAAAATTCACCCCCTAAGGGGATCAAACGCGGGTGCAAATTTTGAATAAAAAAAATCTGTTTTCACGCGGGCGAAGCCGCGGGCAGAATCTAGTTTATTTATATAAAAGGAGAAACTGACTGACTGACATATCAAAGCACAGCCAAAACTACTGAGACTAGGAACCTGAAATTTTGCACAAGGCTTATGACGTAGGCGAGCACTAAGAAAGGATTTTCCAAAATTCATCTCCTAAAGTGATGAAACGGGGGTCCAAAATTTTTATGGAGAAACCTTTAACGCGGGCGATACCGCTGGCAGAAGCTAGTGTTTAATAAAGCATATTGCTGTGGTAAAGGGTAATAGACGTAGATGTGATTTTACAAAGTAAAACAAAGGACGGTCGCTCTATAGCTAAGCCTATTGTGTGACTAGTTTCCCATTCTGCTAGGATTAAGAACGAGTTACCGTGGCCCCGTAACGCAAAGGGCAACTAAAATATCTCAGTTAAGTTTTAGTCAGTAAAAGTCTGACACTCCCTCTCACTTCACACGGGAGAATTCATTTGACGGCACGGTTAGCGTAGTGAAAGCAAATATTTGTATGGATTACAAATAGGTGTTGTGGATCAGGGTGTCTTGTGAATGAGATTTTACATGTATATAAACGCATCCACGATATGGGAGTCATTCCTAGTGTGGGCCAGTTTTTTTTTTAAAGATGATTACCCACCGAAAAAAGAAAGGCTGATTTCCTACCGTCACATTCTGTGAATAGGTGAACCAATCCAAAAGGGATTATTTAATTGATTTTATCGCGCACTGCATTTTATTTTCATTCTTATTAAAAAAACACACAGTATTCAATGATCACAATATTCATTTTGATAAAGACGTGCCCGCTTTAGCACCCGCGTAAGCTCATCACTGTATCCCCACCCCGAGGTATGAGGAAGTGAAAATAGATCTGTATCAGCACGCACTGCGCCCTCTGTGTGTCAATAAAAGTACCAGCGTTTGTCAACGCACACTATTCGTGACATTTTATTGGTGGTTATGTGAAATATTCAGTGGTATAGACGGGGAGAGTATGAAAATTGGGGTTGTTTGAATGTGAAGTGTTTTGGATGCATTCCGTCGGAGTTGAGGTGATTTGTGAAATGAGTTATGAATGCATTTATATAAAGGTCAAGTTGTAGAGACTTTGTGAGAATTTTAGAAAGTATTATCAGCAGGCCTAGCTAAGTTACGCCAAGTTTCGAATCTCTACAGTCGGTAACGCTTCCGATTCCTTTGTTCTGACCACGTGACTTAACGTTGAGATGATGTCATTCCCATACATTTGAAGTTTTCTACTAGTGTTAACGATTGTAGATTATCAACTGGGCTAAGCTCTTAGGCCTCTTTAACGCCATGCACAATTGTAGGAACTCAGGTGGGTTTTAATCAGTAAAAGTCTGACATTCTCTCGCGTCACCCAGAGCGGGAGATGTTCCATGATTGACCATTTAAAAAAAAGAGATGTCTGTTATTACAGGAAAGGGCTATGTAAAGTAGTGGCGTGTACCGGTTCAATGAAGCTGATGATGTCTAATTAGCTTTTGCTCGCGGCTTCGCCTGCGTACATAAAATATAGCCTCAGAAATAAAGCAGCTTTTTATCGGTGAGAGAATTTTAGCAATCGGACTAGTACTTTCAGAGATTACCTCCTACAAACAAAAAAGCAAACTTTACTTCTTTATAATATTAGTGTAGAAGGTATTTTTGTGGTGATTCTGTCTGCTACAGAATGTTGTGTTATTTTATGGCTATCGATTTTGATATAGCGCTTTCATAATGAAAGGCCTCCAATCCTTCTCACCCTTTTTTTTCTACTTAGAGCATAAAGCTTTGAATAGCCATATTTACCACAGTCCCGAGACGGGCCCGGGATTCCGGCTGAGTGATTTTTGAAAGAGTGACTGCGGCCCTAGAACGCATAGGGCAATTGAAGGAACACAGGTGGGTTTTAGTTAGTAACAGTCTGTCACTCCCTCTCGCCCCACCCAGAGCAGAAAGAGTAATTTGATGACTTTTCACTGAAAAAAAGACCAATGACTTAGTGGTTTTTAATAGGAGAAAAAAGTCGCAGCATTCTTCAGGGGAGTCTAAATACCACCGCCGGGATTCCGATCTCGATTTCCGGCCACCGTAGGCGCTGGCTTGCGGATGTGGCTCGCCGTCCGACCGTCCGGTAACCGTCCGGACCGAGCCCAAGTCGGCGCGTACTGTGTGGGTCGAAGCCTACTGGGGCCAAGGGTCTGATTCTGAAAGGAAGATTCGGCCCCGGTACGAAAGGCAACGAAGGAACAGGAGTGGGTTTTTATTCAGTAAAAAAAAGTCTGACACTATCTACCGTTCCGCCCAAAAGGCCGATTTGTCATTAAAAGATTTTACCATCTAAAAAAAGGCGTTAAGTATCAATGTAAGTAAAGTTTTAAAATCAAGATCTAAATTAATTTACTACACTCTGACCTCCATAAAAATAACTAAAACCTAATATTAAATATTAATAAAACGATAAAATGAATCTTAATAACAAATTAAGCTGTCATCGGATTACACATGGCTGTTGACTTGTTGATTAATATATTACTGCTGTAGCCTTTTCTTAACTAATGTTATAGCGTTATGAAACTAAAAACTATTTGTATTTACATCTGAAACTCGTTTAATAAGATTTGTTTGATGACAGAGAAATATGAGCGGTTTTCCGCGTGGTCCAAGTTATAAGTTACTGAAAAGGCCACCACAGTGTTGTCTTTTTTAATCCAAAGTTGACTGGTAGAGAATGCCTTGTTGCATTAAGTTAGCCTGAGTTCCACTACTGTACATGAAGTTTAAATAAATAAATAATAATAAATAAAAGGGGATATTTATTTTTTATTTATTATGGATGAGCTTGCGTTTGATCACCATCTCACTTGATGGTAAGCGATGATGTGGCCGACGATGGAACATGCTTGCCTAGAAGTAACTTATGAAATTCACTCTTGATTTAAAGACCCCTAAGTTGTAGCTGTCAGGAAACAGACTCCGGCAGGGAATTGTATGGGATATCTGTACATAGCCGTGAGTTCTTTTTGTTTTTAATCTGTGTACCTTCCCAATATGGTTACTTTTTTATGTAGAAAAATCATCAAATTACTTCTCCCGGCTAGGGTGGAGCGGGATAGTGTGTGTCATACTATTACTGACTAAAACCTTGTTTTCCTTCACTTGCCTATTGCGGTCTCTTTGTTCGCAGCTTCCTAATATGGTGGACGTTTTCCTTAGTTAAACGTGAGTAAATAATTAACTAACATTTTTGTTAACTTCACACAACTGACGTTGATTTTCTTTATATGTTACGGATTTTTCTAAAAAAGATAGTGCCCAGAAGAATCTGATTTCAGGGATTAGTGTCAAGCCAATTTTATTGTAGTCAAAATAATTCACATAAGCCTACAAGTTCTAAGTTTCAATTGTTTGTTTCTTATGTAGAACAATCGATGTGTGGTGATAATACCCATTTTAAGAAATTAATCTAAAATATTTTAGCCCCGTATCCAGAAATTCCTTATCTCACTCTCATCATCTCCCACCTTCCACCAATCCACACGGCTATCATTTTTTCAGCAAGGCTATACGCATCGCGTGCCCACTATCAAGCTTATCACGCCATCGCCACGCAACTGACACACGTTGTCATGCGTGACGGCGTGACACGTGACGCCAGTGGCGTGTCAACGCACCTTATTTTCAGGCTTTTTACATACTTGATGCGTATGTGAGACGATCAATCAGATGGGAGTAGAGTTGTCAGGAGTGAGGTGGATTGTTTATTTTGTTGTGTTAGAATTTGAGGGCAGTTTTGTAAAAATTTGGTCTTTTCGTCTTTTCGACCCGTTGGTTGGTAAAAGCACAATTCATCTATCAAGTATAACATAAATCAGCTTTATAATGCTGAGACTCAGGCCTCCTCTCTAGCAGGAGGAATGGGTCGTAATCAACCCAGGGAGATAGTGTCAGACTTTTACTGACTAAAAACTCACTCCTGTTCCTTCTTTGTCTTCGTCCCAGGGCCCCGGGTTTCACTTTCACACTACCCGTGGCCCCAGTCGGTGTGGATTGGTGAATGTCACATGTCTTCGAATTTATACTTCTGGCCCAGATGTTGTCCTTCACCGTTTTTTTTTTGAAATTATATAAACCAGAGCTTGACTGCGCTCCCACCTGATGGTAAGCAGTGATGCAATCATTGATGGTGAGGCGCACTAGTTTATTAAGAGCCTATTCACTCTAGCCTTGAAGACACCTAAATTATAGTTGGACGGGAAGACCGCAGCGGGCAAATTGATCCAGTCCTTCGATGTACGCGGTATAAACGACGAAGCGAACTTCAACAACGTAAGGGTGGATACTCGCCGTACGTCGGGTTGTCCGATGGTAGAAAGGAGATGGCGTAATCAGGTCATGCAATTCCCGCGCACACTCTCCAAAATGCATCCTGTAAAATACCGATAGCCTGGCTACCCTGCGCCTACCTTCGTTTTGAGAGACGTTATTTTTTTTTTCAAATAAATAAATAATAAAATGTATCTTTATACAGCGTAGTAGTATACCCCTGATATCTGGTATTTAATGAAATGTGAGACCTCGCCAAGCGCGGCAACAGTAGCGTTTTGAGGTCATTAGAAGTGCAAATATGTGGACACTCCAGATAATTGCATGGATCACAGAGATCGATCGAGATCTATTTTAATCTATTATGATTTGAAGATCACGATATCTCGGAAATATTTTATTTTTATTTTTCATACAGATATTATTAGTTCAATTTGTAAAATGGTAATCGAAGGTTTGTCCTGAGATGGGACAGGTTAGAATCAATTGAATTTATTTAGTCTTAGTTAACGATTTTTTTGTTACCACCATCTGAATATGCTTTCTAATACGCTTCTTTAGAAGTAACCTACTCTTTTTTAAGGAAACACAAATTCTGGCAGGAAATTCCACTCCTTCACTGTACGAAAAAGAATGTATTCTTAAAACTTCATATTTTATATTAATATATCCACTGATATAGTACATTTTGATCAGTCTGCGTTGCTGAAGACTTCTTATAGTGAAAATATAGGTTCTCGGACGAATTACCGTGGCGCTGGAACGCATCGAAAGAACACAGGTGGTTATTTGTCAATAAAAGTTTGACGCGCCATCTTGTTCCACTCAGATCGGGTGAAGTTATTTATTTCAGTTTCTTGTGTAGACCAAGACTTTGTCTCACCTTTATAACAAAGACCAAACACCGACTGTAACTTGGTATAGCGTATATATTTTACAGTTGGTTAAGCGGTAGGTACTATCGTGTAACCTAACGGAATCCTTTGACATATCCACATATGCATAGCCTTCTCCACAATATTTAGTATCTGCAAGCGTATTAAAGCTCACAGGGGGTTACAAAGCTTAGCGTGGGTGCTAGATACCCATCTAGGCATTGTCCCCGTCTGCGCTTGGGTCTCAGTTAATAGATTTGCGTATCAAGCCGGCCTGGCCAAGCTATATGTAAGGACGGCCTTTGGCCGAATTAAATGTGGTTTGGGATGTGAATATAGTTATATTGAGTTATCTGCCACTAAGATGTGGAGACAAGATAAAGGCGAAAATAAAATAATGAATTTGGTGTAATAACTGTTGAATCTCATTGTGCTGCGTGATTTTTCGAAAGAGCGTTTTGGCCTACAAAAAATAGCTATAGGGTTTGTCAAGTTTCAGGAAACCACTCCACCTATACAAAAGAGGGCTATGTCAACCAGTGGCATCTACCGGCTCAATAAAGCTTCATCAATTAATCAGCTAATTATTTCTGAAGATTATTACTAAAGATATTACTAATGTCTTAGATTTGAGCATCAATAATATACTTTTCAATGAATTTAATTGAAAACACGCTTTTATTCCTATCGCTTTTAGGCATGCAATTTATTGTTTTTCTCACTAGTGCGGGAAAGTGCGTGACTCGCCTCCTCCTCGCCACTCTTATTATATTTAACTTATATTAATATGATTTATGGACTTTTTCAATGTATTTAAGGTTTTTTAAAGAAAAATCCTAAATAGTCTTAGAGTCTTAGTCTTTTTTAAACGCATCACACAATTTAAACGAACACTTTTCACACAATCTACCTCCCCGTTTTAACCCACTAGTGCTCAAATATAATTAGAACGTAAACAAAGTAGGCCCGTATAATTAATTAACATGCATCCATAGCGCGGCACGATATAAACGGGCTGGGCATGGCACACCCAATACTTATCTGTTTTGATAATAAACTATGGTGACTGAATTACCATATTATACTGTCACATTTTCAGCTGAGTAACTCGTTGAAAAATGGGGTTTTTGATAATCTGAACTAATAATAAAGAAAAACTATTAAATACGGCGTTGCCATTCAATGTGGCAATACTGTCAGTCTTCTGGGCACGTTTCCGGATGACAGAAATGTGGAATCTGTGAACTTCTCCTGCTTTTGGTGGAGCGCGAGGGAGTGTCAGACGTTTACTATCTAGAATCCACTTGTGTTCCTTTAGTTGCTTTTTGCGATCCAGGGCCATGGTAACTCTTCCGAACATTCCCGCTGAGGACTACGACGCCTTAGTATTTGTGTATAGGGAGTAGTTTGTATGTAGGGTAGTTAGGATTAGTTTATGTATAAATATATAGATTTATCTCATCTATGAAACAAAAGCGATTTAATGATCGTACAGTTTTTTAGCTGTACGATCGCTGAATGCTATTCAGAAATCAAAAAAGTTTTTTTCAAATAGACTATTAACATGTACTTTTGAATTGACAGAACGCACGGACAATAAAAAAAAAAGTGAAGCTAATTTGTTATTTTTAACCAACTTCCAAAAAAAGGTTTTCAAGTCGTCAGAATTTTTATTTTTTTATTTTTGTTATATTTATAAAGTAACGCGAAAAAGTTAAGTGTTTTGTATTGTTTTTGGTACTATTTTTTCTTGTATTTATTTTAAGAGATGCCGTCTGTCTGGTCTGTATCACCAACATCATTTCAGAAATAGAAACAACCTGTAGATGAGTTTAAAAGTTGTGTTAATTAATGTTTTGTATACTTTATCGTGAATCTAATTTAATTTGTGTATTGCTCATGGTAATTAAGTAAATTTAGAAAGATAAGGTGTGTGAAGGTAAAACTTAATATAGGTACTATCGCATTTTTAAAGTCGGTAACATTTCCTGGAGCAGTTTTTGATAAATTAAACTTGATTAGGAACTTTTTAAGGTTGCACAGTGCGGCTTAGGAGTGACCCTTTTAGTTACCAGGGATGTGCCCCAACAGGCGTTGTACATAGTCATTTTTATTTTATAAGGTTTGCCATTAAAGATGATCGCTGAAAACCCAGAGTCACTAGTGTGGGATAGGTTTATAAAATTGCTTGTCTTATAAACTATTTATTTTTTTGTGTATTATGTTTGACAAATATTAAGATTGTTGTGTTTTTGGAATGATTTATTTTAATTTAATTTATTATTTTGTGAACTAATTGACTAATTTTAAGCATTTGAATATTATACTAACGTAGTTTTAAGTTTCAGTCACTAACATAATATGGACATTGAAGTTAGTCTGAAATGATTGTTTTTTTTTAAATTAAATAGTTCCACTCAACTCCACAAAGCCTTACCGCAGCCACTGAAGTACAACATGGTTCTAGTCAATCAAAGTCCTAAGGCAGAAGAAGGTACGCTACGCTGCTCACACGTGTGTCACACACGCCGACCTGGGCGCGTCAGTCTTCATACATTTTATATGGAAACTAGACTTGTAGAGCTACACTTGATTCAGGCGTGTTACAAGTGTGCGTCGGTCTAATGTAGTTCTAACTTTACTCTCCGTCTCGTTCAACCAAGAGTGGTAGGAGGTACTTGATAATTTTTACCTCAATGATTGATTGGTTGACTGATTTTTGACACAAAAGCAATCTAAATAAAAGAATCTTGTTTTTTAATTACCTATTTACTTTAAAAGTTTGCGGAACATAGTCTAATGTCCTGCAACCCTCCGTTGAAAAGAGACGATCCTCCGACCAGATGGATGTTATGTCTGATCGGGGTAACTGGTCGATAGGTGATTGTAGGTTGTTTTATATGTCCAAATCGTACAAAGAATCTTTTTACGCGACGCAGGATTTCGAATGTTTTAGTTCTTTGAGTGTTTCGCCATAGATATTGAAACAAATAAAAAAAATCGTGTCACTTTTCAATCGAAATCTTCTATTTAAATAAAAGCGAAATACCACTCACTGATTAATCACGAAATCTCAGAAACTATAACACCTACAAACTTGAAATTTGGCAGGTAGGTTCCGGGTGTATACATCCGCTAAGAACGGATTTTACTAAATTCCACCCCTAAGGGGGTAAAATGGGGGTTGGAAGTTTGTATGGAGAAACCTACTTTTACGTGAGCGAAGCCGCTGGTAGAAGCTAATTATCTATAAAGCGTAAAAGTACTCCATCTAATCATTTCAAGAATCCGACCGGAAAATATTCTTGATTCTGCCATTTCCTTACTACTAAGATATCATTGAATATGTATCAAGTATATCTATAAAATATGGACTCTGTAGATACTTGATCGCAATAACTTATCAAGTTTAAATGTAGCAATAGTGCATAATAGGTGAGCGTTATCATTTTAAATAACGCAATCGATTTAAATTATCTTGTACGTTTTAAAAGAGAATTTTTAATTATTTATAGTAAGCTAGGGAGACTGAGGATATGAATAGAATTTTATTGATAGAATGGAAAAAGTTGTTGTTTTAGACGAAAGTACGGTATTTATTTTAAGATAGCTTGGTTTTGGGGTTCCGTGCCTCAAAAGAAAAAAACGGGAACCTTCTGGGATCACTTTGTTGTCTGTCTGTGAAGACCCTTTATCTCGAGAACGCGTTAAGGGATCGAGTTGAAATTAAAACCATATACTCAAATCTGCGGTCCCTTGAAGCTGTGAAAAAATCAAACTTCTGAATCAACGGAAAAAAAAGATACGGCCGTTTATTTTGCAAAAAACGTGTATTTCGACACTCTCAAGGGAATCAAAATTCATAGGGTACTTCCCGTTGACCTAGAATCCTAAAATTTGGAATGAAGTCTCATAACACAAGTATAGGAAAAAAATCTGAAAACTGTAAATTTGTAGTTACGTCAAAAAATTTTTTTTTCCATTTCGGAAAAATCTTTGTAGCTCGTTTCGGGAATTGAACTGTTTTCATAAGTAAGTTTGTACGGAACCCTCAGTGTGCGAGTCCGACTCGCACTTTCCCGTTTTTTTTTTAATCCTAATTTTATTTTTTATTGTTCATTTTGTTGTTTCATTCTTTACAAAAACCTCTTTGCTAAATGTAAAAAAACCTAATTTCTACATAACCACCCGATACAATGGTTATTATAAATTAAAGTTATCTCAACTCAGGTTCCCAAGATACAGGTTCTACCTAGTTTGAGGACCACCATCCAAATATATGTATAATTACTAATTAATTACAGACAATATTAATTTTTATGTAATAGTTTTAAAGCATTCTTTATTTATCGTAACAATTAACAATAAATATTATTTTATTCTATCGTTAGAAACTTGCTTACATCAATATGTGACTTTGTTATTTTTAAGCTCACGCTTGACCACTATCTTACCTAATGGAAAGCGATGATGTGGTTGAGAATGAAGCACGCTTCCCTAGAAGTAACCTATTCACTCTTGACTTAAAGACCCTTAAGTTGTAGCTGTCTGGAAACATATATTTGCGCATTGAATTCCACTCATATTCAGTTGTACGTACAATTAATGTGTTTCTAAAACGTTTTGTACTTATGGATGGGATGTCCACCATGTACCGGGTGGCACATCACCTTACGTCTAGTGATCCGATGATGGAACGTCTTTACCTGATTATTTCGACTTTTTAGAAAACTATTATTTGCAGTTGGGCAGGATACGAAATGTAATAATAATAATAATTTATTTGTCTCATAGATACAAAATAGATCCATATTTTTGTTAGTAGATAGTTGTACTTAAAAATTATGTAAAAATTAAATAAGCACATTACTTCTCGATGTGCATCTGTCCACAATGTCTGCTCGACCAGCCACAACGCTAACAATTTTGTAAATAATGTTTGAGGCACCTTTTGGCGCTAAAACCAATTTTCACTAACTACCAATCTCCACATTCAGCCAATCAGCACGCAAGCTCGCCTCAGCTTGTAAAAAGCTTCATATCATTCGTTTATTTTTAACAAGAACAAGATTGAGTGTGATGGTTGCCGAGTGGCCCGTATCTCGGGCTAAAAGCCCCGTATCTAAGGCATCTGGAATGGGGTACACGTGTTCAGATAACGCTGGTCTAGACTGCTCCGATGTCTAGGTTATGTTTGATTTATTTGGCGAGTAGGATGGGATGAGAAAATCGATTTGGTTGAAGTTGTCGTGGATGTACTGTGGGAAAGCGTTGTGAGTGATATTCTGGGGTATATAGACGTAAGTTTCTGTTAAAAAGTCTCCCACATGAAATGTTAGAAAAATACTTGAAATGTGCTTATTAAAAGTATTCTAACATAATAAACGCTCATTCTGAAAGTAGCAGGTATGTTTAGAATCGGATTCCGAAAAGTTTTTATATTTTTTTTATATCCTGAAATAATCAAGAATGATTTTAACCTTGAGTGTTTGTTTATACATGCAAACTAACACTAATGTGCTACCAGTGAGTACGTCGATGCTCATATTATTCGCCTACAATAAGGATAGCCAATTTCTTAAATATATTGATATTTAATGTTACATTTTTTGCTCCAAGATCATACAATATTAATATTTTATTAGTCATTGTAACTCATATATAAATATTTCTTATAAAAACCATTTACAAATATTAAAAAAAAATATTCCGCCGGCATTGGGAACAAGATCCAAGCGTTCAGGGTTTCCAGAGAAAGGAACCTCTTAACTATACGCGCCGTGTCCAGTACCGTTTCTTGAATCAAGCCGCCTAACGAAAACCTCCTAAGATGTTGGTTGAGTTTTTTTTTAGACTCATCATTATGAAATGTTATCGGCAAGGGACACGTGTAATGCAGTATTTACAATTATTTTTTTCCATTGATTTCAGAATGATGGCTCAAAACATAAAACTCAAATATCAAAGATACTAGAAAATTAAAAATTCAAGGATAAAACAGAACTGGAATCCAGTTTTCCTATTTTTTCCAAAAGCTATGATCCATGCACAAGCAAACCGTAAATTAAGACAGTGCAGATAGACCGCATAAATCTAGTGTATCGACCAATAAGCGATCGCTATCGCCCCCTTACGCCCCTATTCCACCCCCAATGGGGGTGAATTTTCGTTATCCTGCACACGTAGTGCAGCTGAGAATTAATATCTAGATATTTTGGACATTGATAACGTTCTTGTGAACGTAGGAGATAAATGGAACGCTGTTGCAGGTATTGCATGATAAAGTGGAAGCCCTGCGGAAATTGTAAAAGTAAGTTTTGAATTTAGAAAGTATATCAATGAGGGTGTTTTAATTTGACGTTTGCCAGATGGCAACACTGAGCCGTCTATGTCTAGGCACCTGTCAAAACGCTTATGTTATTGACATTAGTTAGACGTAAACGTCATGTATACGTTTTCAAAGGAAAAGATATGACCGCTAAGTGGCGCTTACTGGTGGTGTGAATTTTTCTGAACCTCATTGCGGGACTGCATCTCGAATGACGTAGAATTAGCTTGGTAACGGAAAAAGTTTGATGAATCATGTTCATGTATTATTTGGATTTATAAGCTGATAACTAGTAGTGGTATTATGCTGCTGCTGTATCTGGCATTTATGCTGATTGCTGAACTGGACCAGCCGTCTTTTGGCGAAGCCGTGAGGCGACCTATATTGTTTCGTAAGTATATACCTAACCAATGTTTTTGTGTCTTATGTTGTGCGAGATATATCTAAGTATTTTCTTTCTGTCTTTCTTTCCTTCTTTCTTTTTGTATGTGCAGAACCCCGGACCATGTCCATGTGTAGTGCTTGTTCTAAAATCTGAGTGGACCGCATTATCTCAACAATTATATCTTATAGCCTCCCTTTTATAGGTAAGTCGAAATCAATTTGTAGCTGACTTATGTTACCGCACAGCTAGATAGGTTCACCGCAGTTTATTTCAAGAAACATTGTCTCTATTAATATTATCTCTAAAACAATATTCACAAACAATTCGCTATAACTTGTCCGTATCGAGTATCTAAATCTCTGAATATGACAAAGCAACAAATTTCCACACTTCAATCTGTGTGCGCGTGGGCATAATCGCGAACATCTACGAGCGGACCCGAAGCCGCCCGACGCGACCCGAGCGCGCCCGAACCTATCGCCGCCTATGTCCTGGCTATCTGACGGACGTGGGTGGCCGATCTATCTAAAATGCCAAGTTGAAGGGAATGTGAATTTGACGGTCAAATGGCCGGCTTGATAACTTGCGGCTATTTATTTAAGCCTAACAACCAGCGAGTCACTTAGCTGTTGAACAAATTATGTGATACTTAAACATTGCTTGAGCATTTAGCAATAGGCACAAGTAAAATAAACTTGCTAATATCTCGAAATTAAAAGAATTTTCCAATGCGAATATTCGAAAAAGAAAATATTCCGCGGTGAAAATTTTCACTTGATATTGATAGAACGTAAACTTTTTCAGACCATAGACAAATATTTGACAAAAGCGAGCCAAACAGCAGATTCTCTAAAATTGCAGCTTATTCCCTACAAATGTAAAGAAAACATTCTATAAGATTATGATGCTGCTTATTTTTAATGCTAAGCGGATGACCAGACACACAGATAGGCATCGTTTGTTAGAGTGAGCTAATCGATTCGCGGGCAGGCCCTTATCTCATGGTAAATATAAAACTGAATGCGGTCTTATCGTGAGATTTCGGGATGGAATGTACATTGTGAGATACGATACGACTTTTTATAAGCTTTTATGTAGTTGTTTATGAATTTAAATAACTTTTATGTAAGGCTGTTCTGGGGCCTTACCATGAAGTGTTAAAATGTCAGGCGTGCGAGGGAGAAAGAGGGATGGAGCTATACACCTTATATAGCTCCATCACTTTAATAGTTCAGAGCTTAAATAGAATCAGCTCAAATAAAAACATGTCGCAGGAAAGATAAGTGCTAGTTGCCAAGGTTGACAGCAGGGTTAAAAGGATGCGGCAGACGCACATTAGTTAGGACAAAACTGATTTGAATTCGGAAAAAATCATGGATTGAATGTACGTATGTGAGTGAAAAAGTTTTCAGAAGACTTTAACAGAGAAAGAGATCCTAGAGGGAAGGCGTTGTTGGAGTACTGTTTCTGTAACTTTAGTTTGTTTCATTGGAATTGGATGAAAAAATCTGTAGTAATTATATCGTACCGCATCAAAAAACGGACACAAACAGCACATAGTCAGCCACAAACAAATCAAACGTTGCCTTTTTCTTAATATCTCTCATATCGGCTTGAAGAATTTATTGCCTAATTACCAGCCGTTATTGTTCTGTGTATTATTTGTATATTGGACCGGTTCAGGTTTTTATTGAGCGAGATAAGTTCAGATTTTAATGGTAATGGGAGACACGTAAATGGGATAAGGATTGCCTTAAGAGCGCCGATTTACAAAGATATGGCGAGTTCTCGTGAAAATCTTATTCTTTATTTTTTTTTGGATGTCGTGTCTGGCTTTTGTCATGTAGGTACGAATTACGAATATATTGTTGAAAGCGTAATAAGGCTGTGATTGATTATTTTAGAGCATTGCTAAGGACAAACTATTTTAAGAATAGAAAATAAAATATTGGCATGGGTGACTTTTTACCAGTGCTAACAAAAATATAAAAAAAAGACAGCTTATCTAGATGACATTTTAATTATATTTTTATTGAGCTGCAAAATCGTAAAACAAAATAATAAAAAGCAATACTAAACGTTATCTAATATAAAATATTAGTAAGGGTTCGTTAGATAAGAATAAATTAATAAGCTAATTACGACATACCATAGTCTATGATTCTTTTTCTTTAATGGGAGAGATGTGCACGCAGATTGCGTTGGTTTCTTTTTGTCATAACGATAGATAGCGTTAAACGCCGTCTCTTCTTACTGAGATAAGACTACTTACTGTTTAATTAGGGTCCATATCATGCCATAAGTGGCGTTTTATACAGCAATTTGCTGTCCACTATACATGTCAGAATCCTATTTATAATCTGTGGTCGTATAAAAGGCGGGATTATTGCGGGATGACGTGTCTATGGCTGCATACATAATCTGTGCGATCGCAGTGTTTTGATTTGAATATGGAACTTATGAAGCTTTTTAGATTAAATAACTGGGTCCACTTATATTTGTTATTGATAAGGTCTTGAAGCTAATTATGATCCTGATTGACGTGTAATGATAATAGAATGTCTACCGCTATTTTATCTGTCATTAGGTACCTATGGCAAACAATAACATGTAGATTCTAACGAAGATTTCTGCTTATTATACATCCAAATGATAGAAATACTGACTGCGGTCTTCTTTTCAGCTAACTTGCTTTTAGAAAAATGACAAATGTTTAAACTGCTAACAACGTAATTTTTTTTTTCGGTAAAACACAAGTCTGTCCATGTCCAATACTGATATAAGTTGTATATAACATTGTATTTACTCGGTAAGTATAATGTCACACTTTTGAATTGAGGAAAGAACTTAGCAAATGTAACATTTCTATTTATCCTTATGATATATAACCTGCCTTTATATTAGTTTAAAAGGCAGGCGAAAAAAAATCTGTGTTGAGTAAAATATAAAGATTTTTTGAAATAGACAAAAGATGTATTTATCTGTAAAAAAACTACTGTCCTGAAATTAAGCGCCACCAATTTTCTTTTTAGTATTTACAGGTTCATAAAGTTTTAAAAAAGCTATCTATTTATATGTACGTCAAAACCAAAAACAAGAGCCAATCGCATCCATTTCAAACTTAGACCGGCAGTAAACCGCTACAGGCCATAGATAACCCAAAAATCGCGCCATAAAACATGCGAAACGCGTCACTTTCCGAAAACATGTTACAAAGCGTGTTGACTTGACCTCAAGCATTAAAAGGCTTGGGAGTGTGAAGTTTAAACAGGCTATAGGTAGTCTGAAATAAAACGCGACAAACGCCGGGTGGTGTGCGCTGATAACAGGAGGCGAGCGTCGAGCCGCGTCGCGCCGCCGTGCCGCGTCGCCTAGTGTTGCCACATTCAACGTTTTTATGTTTCTCTATGGATTTTAGTTAGGGTTAGAATGTTGTGTTGTTTGTTTATTGGTGGTTTGTTTATTGAAGTTCGAGGGTTACAAAAATGTTTGGATTTAGAAGAATGTTGTTGAGAATTTTTACTGAAATTCGGCTGTAAATGTTTCCAGTTTAAATTGCGGTCGATGAATTTAATAAGCAAAATATTATACAAAGATATCTTATCTATTGACGCGTGATTTTTTGATGAATCATTTGAAATTGAGTACCTATATCTCAAACTACTTTAGCCTGAGAACTTGTCAAAACTTGGCAATAAAGAGAGGTTTGTTTGATACGATATTTAATCAAAATTCTGAATTCAGAAACCAGCTATTAAGTACCTCATTTGTATGATTTTCCCACCGAAAAAAAAGTCATGGTTGTTATGTAATGTTGGAGTACCTGCTGTTGCTGCTAAGTTTAACAAAATAAAATTAAACTATAACAAACAATTTGAATTCTCTACAACAATTTATTTCTATGTCCCACAAAATGAAATCCTAACAAGAAAGAAAAAAAAATCTCAATAAATAAATATTATTTTCTACACTGGCAACCCGCTCGCCGAGTGATGGATGCACCAAGCTGATAACACCCTTTTGACTTAAACGCGCGGCTAAAGGTAAACACACCTCGAAATAACTTCACATTGTTATAATCTCTGTTTTTTTATAAATAATACTCAAGATTAGAAGTGTTTTAAGTTATCTACACTCACTTTGTTGTATTGGTAATTAAAAATAGAAACTGAAATGCTTTTATACATTTTGTCTATGATTTATGCTACGTGTGTATCAGGCCATAGCGAATAGGAGTCACTAAAACCATTGCGGTGGGGATATTTTTATTATATAATTATGTAATGTGATTTCACTTATTAAAATACTAGTTATTAATTAATATGTCTCCCTCTTCGAAGTAGAAGTAGTTTTATTTTATGTTATGTTAAATTTAGTTTTTCCTTTAAAATTTAGTTTTTATTTTTTTTTAATATTTTTAATGTCTAAGCCTGAACTTAGAGAATTATATTAATAATATCAGCATCTTAATTCAACAAACTAAAACTTTAACACAATTAGCAGTTTTATTACAAATAATTTCTAAAAATAATTACTCAAAAAACACACACTAAAAACCTAACACACACACAGATCAACAAAGAACACACACATAAAATTTTACAACATTTTCATATTTGCACAAGTCCACGTGGTGTGTACTTGTGTAGTAAAATAACGAGTTGGGCGTGCGGGGCTGTGATAAGGGCGGGCGGCGCCGGGGGTAGGTGATGTATAGAGCGATAGAGAGCTGCTGCTGCAAGATAACCTGCCAATGATTGACTGCTGCCTTCAGAAATTATACTAGAATTTATGGCTGATTTGTTGATTGGGTGGTGAAGGATGGGGTGGGGGACAGTAGTAACTGTGTTTTTATGTCAGTTATATCGAGTTTAAAGTGTAATTGTTCGATTCTAAATTTAAAAAAGTTAAAGGAAATATGGCATTTGAAAAAATAATAATTATAAAAATGTTTAACGTTTGAAAAAAGAACGGAGACAAATAAAAAATGTTGAGGTTTTTGGCGGGTTTTTTTTTTTGAATGAAGTTCCGTAGCTGTTTTAATTATTCGCAAATCGATTCATAGTGGACATTGTAAAATTGGTGTAGTTTTATATCTGAAGTGTCTACGCAGCTGGACAAAGTGTGGAATTATTGAAACAGGTCAGAGTTTCAGTAAAATGAAGCTGTGAATTGTTGTAATATTGACACCACAGCGAAGCTTGCCGAGACTGCTGACTTGATACATTTGCTGCCAAATACTGTAAAATCATTAGAATGTTACATCCGCATTTTAATGGAACTTAAAGTAACTTATAGTGACTAAAAACTTAATGCATTCTAAATTTGAAACTGGCTAAACACAAACCGTGCGAAGCCAAAAAAAAAAATGTTTGTTGAAACCAACCTAAAATTTTGTGACGTTGGTTTCAATAAAGATTAAGTGAGTGATGTTGGCATTGTGTGTTACAGTGCAGTTGCAGCAAGATAACCTTGAAGATGATCATTGATGCCTTTATTTGTTTATTATGAGGAAATTGTTTTTCCTAAAAACCGTTTTCTTAGCAACCGAAACTCTCCGTAATTAAACATATTTTAATTGTGAGTGTTTCCGCGGGATTGTTCGAAAAAGTTACCGCAGCCCTGGAACGCAAGGGGCAACTAAAGGAACATTTTTAAAGTTTGTAAAAGTAAAACGCTCCCTCGCTCCACTCGGGAGAAGTTATTTGTTGATTTCCGACAAAAATAAGAGGTCAAGTACAACCTTTGAAGCAACATCTTTGCCATTTCATGTGATTGACTCTCTAACGAGTTTTAAAATTAAATAGCCTTCACTTTTCAATAGATATAATATCTAACTTTTAATTCCAGATCGCTTATATTAACATTAATTTGGTCATCATTCAGATCGTATGATAACCGCGATCGCTTTTTACGACAGGCATTTAAAAATCGAGGCTTTTGTGAATAGTGGTGATTGTTATCGGGCCATTATTAATTCATTTTTTGGGACTAAAATATGCGATACTAGCTTTTGCCCGCAGCTTCCCCCGCGTACATAAAATATAGCCTATGTCACTCGGGAATAAAGCAGCTTTCTATCGGTGAAAAAATTCTAGCAAAGACCTACAAAAAAAAAAACAAACTTTACCTCAATATAATATTAGTGTCGATTATACTCGTAATTATCAACTATCTAGGATTCATCATGAATATCTGAGGGGCCTAATACCGTGTATTGCTCGAAGTACTGGTCCTTCCGGACCGGGCCCAAGTCGTCGACGGCGCGTACTATTCCACGCGCGCCCTAAGAACATCTCAGCAACTGTAGGGACCCAGCAGGGTCGAAGCCTACTGAGGCCATGGGTCTGATTCTGTTAGGAAGGCAACGAAGGAACAGGAGTGGATTTTTAGTCAGTAAAAGTCTGACACTATCTCTCGCTCCGCCCAAGAGCGGCGGATGTCATTAGATGATATTCCCACTGAAAAAAAAAACCCTGGTTCTGGAAAGCATAGGGCAATTGTAGGAACACAGGTGGGTTAGTCCTTCAATCTGACACTCACACTAACACTCGCCCCACCTTAAAGCAAGAGACCCACCTTAAAAAAAGCCCATAATTTGCAGTAAAGTGACATGCAGTACTAGGCCTATTTAAATTTTTAGTTTTACCGTAAATATTATCACTCACAGACTCAATCACCTAATTTAGTGATTATATCCTTCGCAAAAAATGCAATTTTAAAATAATTTTTCTTATTTTTTTTAGGTACAAGATTCATATTTTAATAGTAGTGTATGTGTGTGTGTGTGTGTGTGTGTGTAGTGTGTGTGTGTGTGCTGCAGGATCGTTCGAACGAGTAACCACCAGGGGCTTTTAGAAAACCTCATGGGTGCTCATGCCATTTGATAACTCGAAAAAGTGGCGAAGTGTGAGAAGAGAAATACACACTGATCGACCGACAAATAAATAAGTGTCCTAGCGTAAAAATTAAACTAGTTTTTATTATCAAGAAATATTATAATTTATACATAACCTAAAAGGCTATTACTGATCTTTTTCTTGATGTCTATTCTCAGGGCAGCTCGGCACTCACTGTTTATTTCTCATGGGTGTTTGAGCCCGGAGCATCTACGGAGTCGGCGCTCCTGGTTACGACGGCTCTGAAGAAACTCGGGTACGGTCAGTAATAGTTTGACAGTCGTTCTCGCTCCACAATGAGCGAAGAGCAAAGACAAAAGTTATTTAATGTTATCCCACGTAAAAAAGAAGTACTAGTGTACGGAAATTATGAAAAAAAAATGCACCGCTTGTTTTAAACGTAAAGGTAGAGCTAAATTTCAAAGTAAGAGTACGCTAGAGGAGCCAAGCACGAGCGGAACACGAGCTGAGCTCAAATTCTTGTAGTGTGGACAGACTCTAGAGGAGCCGAGCACGAGCGACAATACACGAATTTGAGCTCGGCTCGTGTTCCATTCGTGCTTGGCTCCTCTAGCGTAAACCTGCCAATGATTACTTTCCTAGGTAAATCTTTTACTGTCCAGGCTGCGCGTCTATGGAATGCATTGCCTGTGGCAATAAAACGTGCGCAAACACTGCTTGTATTTAAAATTCTTGTGAAGGATCATTACTTGTCACTGTGATCATATTTTCTTTTCATCACTTATTCTCTTGCTTATATATTTATATTTTGTATGTATGTATATGTGTATCTATTTTAATATTAAGTATCTATCAAGTTTTTGTTTGCTTTTATATTTGTACCAGGTGCAACTCCATTTCGTGTCCAGGCAATCTCTATCCAGTCTGGGTTGCCTGGAAGAAATCGCCGAGTGCGATAAGGGCGCCAATTGTATGTCTTTTTTATACAAAAAAAGACATACAATTGGCTCCATATAATACTACATACACATACACACATAGGCATATACATACATAGACATATAATACTATTACAATTAGTTCAACCAGGTTTTAGACTGGCTAAAGTGGCCTCTTCTTTCATGGGGTACTGCTTGAAATGTTATAACAAAATACCTCCACAAATATTAGAACTCAATGAAACGAAATTTAAATCTTGTATTAAACGCACACTATGCAGGCAAGCATATTATAAGTTGGAGGATTATATTCAAGATAAAAATGCTTGGCTCAATGCTGGTCCAGCTCCACTACCACCGGGGTGTACAAATTGATTAGTTTTGAAACTATAATTTGTAAAATATTATTGTTGTTAATTATTATTGTATTTAGTATTGTATAATGTAGAGGCATTTTTTTTTCATAGTTTGTAAATGTGAGTACCATGGAGCTATTTTATGGTTTTTAGGTTATTATTGGTCCTGTTTGACATAAATGAGCATGGCAGTTGATGTCATGCTCACTCAAATGTCTCACTGATGGTGGCGCGTGTGTTGGATCATTCGGTTCCCTTTAAAATGGTTGAGCTGAGTGGTGCTAATATTCGCGTCAGGTCCGTGAACGGGCGCTGTCAGTTGAGACTGGTCATCTCTTAGCTGCCAGTTGCTATTTTAATATCTATATTTAGTTTTTATTTTTACTTTATTGACATTGTTCTCACATGATAGAGACAAGAAACATGTAACAGACATATTTGTAATTGCAAAACACGATTGAAAAGAGTGTCCATGGAGTTTCTTGCACATTCTTCTCCATAGAGATCTACGCTTTGGAATGTGCAATTAGCATCATTTTTTCTGACTGACTGACTTCTTGACATTTCAAAAGTGCCTGTAAATGGTTTACTTGAAATAAATGCTTTGAATTTGAATTTGAATTGAATTTATAATTTCAATTTGTAAATTTGTAATCTTGGTATGCAATGAAGAACATATAAGTAAATAAATAAACCCATCTTTACATTGTCAAAATAAAAGCGATTGTGATTACGCTATGCTACGTATTAACTCGTAGGATACCAATTTCAAAGACAGACCCAGTAACACAATGCCCGAATGCCCGACTTACTAAATTTACCTATATGCTTACCAGCTGACTTTGGGATCAAAAAACTCATAATGCTTTTATAAAATTATACAGAATCACACGAAATCTCTTCATCTAATCTAAAAAAAATCTGTGAAGATATCCTCCGGATATAGACCGGCCCCATTAAAATAAATGTTATCGGGTAATCTTTATAAAGTTAATAGATAACATTTAGATTGGCAAACTTTCACTTAACACAAGTTATTGCTTAACTATTTATTTAAATAACTTAATACGGTTATTTTAATGTGAATTCGGGTGTTTAATTTGTTTTCCTAAATTTTACTTTCCAGCGGAAATTATGTAAGCATCAATTTTTGTAGGTTTATTTATTTTAAATTCGAATATTTTACTCGTACAATGTAATATGTTAAAAATTTGAAAATTAGAATTTTGACGTATGAATTGAATTGTTTCCTACTATCAGGGTCATAATAAAAGTACTGTTAGGATTAAAATAAGGACGTGATTTTATTGGAACTTCCCCTGATACTTTCGTCCGTGCTGTAGATAAAAACGCAAAGCTACTCCAAAATAATTATTTGGGTTAGGCCGATCAGACTGTTCCTATACACTGCATTTTCACAAAATGAGGACTCAACAGTGATAACCACTATAAAAGTGCTAAGTCAATGAAGCTCGTCGAGTCCCGGAAAAACGATCCGATAGTGTTTTTTTTTCATGTGGAATATCATCCAGTGATTTCTCGCGATCTAGGGTAGAGTGGGAGAGCGTGTCAGACTGACTAAACCCACACCTGTGTCCTGTTGCCCTTTGTATTTTAGGACCACGGGTGTCCTTTTCAGAAATTCCCCGCGGCCGTAGCGGACATTGGCTCTACTGGGCCCCTACGCTTATCCTATAGTGCTGGATCCCGCAACGAAATTGATAACAAAAGAACAGCGAAGGAGGTTAAAAAAAATGGTCAGAAAATGGTAGGTAGCGAGGCTGTCTGGTCAAGTTTGTAAAGGGCTGCAGTATTGATTGAAAGAGTCTCAAAGGGCACTATTTGAACACTGGTAGGTTACAGTCGCTAGAATTCTGTCACTCTCGCTACACACAAACCAGGAGAAGATATTTAATGATTTTACAAAAAAAAATGAAGGATGCAAAGAGCATATAAACTTTTTTTTAAATGGCTATGGCTTGACTGCTATTCCACCTGATGGTAAGCAGTGATGCAATCGTTGATGGTGATGCGCACTAGTTTATTAAGAGCTTATTCACTCTAGCCTTGATGACCCCTAAATTATAATCGGACGGGAAGACCGCAGCAGGCAAATTGTTCCAACCTTTCGATGTACGCGGTATAAACGACGAGGCGAAATGCTTAGTCCAGACGGTAGAGTGATTAACAATGTAAGGGTGGACACTCACCTTATGTCGGGTTGTCCGATGTTATAAAGGTGATGACAGAATCAAGTTATGTAGGTAAATAATTTTTACGCACAATCTCCAAAATGCATCCTATAGAATAATCATCGGATTACTAGACGTACAGTGTTGCGCCACGCACATGGTACACAAACGCTAATGGCGCAAAAACGCTTTGTACGTATAGTTGGGGACTCATATGTACAAAGCGTTTTAGGAATAAATTCATTGTGCGTATAGCTAAGAAGTGGAGTGAATTCCCTGCCGGAGTCTATGTTTCCTGATGGCTACAACCTAGGGTTCTTCAAGTCAAGAGCGAATAGATTACTTCTAGGCAAGCGTGCTCCATCGTCGGCCTCCTCATCGTCTACCATCAAATGAGATAGTGGTCAAACGCGAGCCTATATAAAATAATAATGCCGTCGGAGAGCTTCTCTCCTGGACATGAGTTGCCATAGCCCACCTGGAAAACTCTAAACAGATTCCGCACCCAAGTTGGGCGCAGCAAAGACAATCTCCACAGATGGGAGTTCTCGGACGGTTCCGATCTTCAGTGTTTGTGCGGCGTCTCTCCGCAGACCATGTCCCAGCTTCGATCCTACATGACGTGGCCTGTTACCTATTCACGTAGAGACCTGATGACGCCATCAGCAGACGGCACTGCCGTGGCCGAATACTGGGTCAGACAAGGAATTTAACTAGTTTTGCCATCGATACGTTATGAAGAAGATAATAAAAAAAATAATTAAGCATATCGATCATTAATATACAACCCACATAGCTTCCAATAAAAGCGATCCTACACAAAGAACACTAACACTCCCCAATGAGTCAGTGGACGTCAATTAGTCGCTATATGTAAATACCATTTAGCACACGCGCCTAACATTATCTTACAGTAAACCCTTGACATTTTGCGCCAGATAAACCCTAAGGAGTCATCAAAGATATGTATTTAAATCATACTTGGATTTCGTCTCTCACGAAGGGTGTTATCTTAAAAAGCACTCTCTCTTATCTGGTCAGGCGCAATCTCACATATTATGTGCCTATATCCTCGGTAAAGGCAGGGGCATACAAGTGTAGACTCGCAACGGCTTTATTTATTTATTAAAATTTTGTGCACTAGTAAGAGACACAACACTACAGAGGGAGACCAAAGAAAAGATGGATGGATTGTGTGAAGAGTGATATGAAAGAAAAGGAAGTTAATGATAGCATGACGAGTGACAGGGCAGAATGGAAGAAAAAAACGTGTTGCGCCGACCCCGAATAACACAGGACAAGGGCAGGAAGATGATGATGATGAGTAAGAGACACTACAAAGGCGGACTTAATGCCTTAGGCATTTTCTATCAGTCGACCTTAGGGTTTTTTTTAGGTGGGAAAATCATCTGATGATAAATCCCGCACTTGGGCGGAGCCAGAGATAGTGTCAGACTTTTACTGACTAAAAACCCACTCCTGTTCCTTCTTTGCCTTCATCCCGGGGCCCCGGGTTTTGCTTTCACACTACTTGTGGCCGCAGTAGGCTTCGACCCTGCTGGGCTCCTTCTAATCGACCTTAGGGTGGCGCAGAAATTATAACATGGTAGCTGCAACGTAATGGTAAACTAGATTAGAAATACAATAATAAATATATACTTAGATACACACCTACATACAAATTACGGAAAGGAAGACTCGGCCCTGGTACGAAAGGCAACGAAGGAACAGAAGTGGGTTTTTTGATTAAAAAAAAAAACCTTCATACAATTTAATAATGTTATTATGAAAAACGAATCCAATAAATCAACGCTGTGATGATGGCTTTAGGTGACGGTTTTTTCATAGTATTTGTGTTTTTGGTCTACAAAAGTTGCCAACATGAAAAAACGGTAGGATAATGGTAGTTTTATTTGTTAAAGTGTGAAAAGAGTTACTATATATGTTAGTTTAAAGTATTTCAACGGACTTGTGCAGTTGTTTCTTTGTCTTTAAACTTACTAGATCTTTAACATTAGTATTTATTTATTTATTAAACAAATAATGTAAAAATCGATAAAAAAAAAAAAAAACTTGATTATTTGTGATGAAATCTCTTTCTTTATACGTTAAATAGGAGTGTGAGTTACGTACGATGGAATGCACTAAAATCAGTTTCTTTTTGTATATATTGGTTGGCATCTGATAGTATCGGGTCGCAGCTTCCTATGAATATCTGCAATATCCAGAGAAAAGACTTTCCAGAAACTTTTGTATCCAAATTCGTAGCTGAAGAAGCCGACTGCAATCCAACACTTTCGACTTCAAAGAACACTGATGCTGTCATCGTGGCCATCATCATTTCAGCTGTCAGACGTCCACTGCTGGACATAGGCCTTCTCCAAGTGTCGCCAGAAGGACTGATTCTTTGCATCTCGCATCGCATTCCCGCCACCCTTAACAGGTCATCGATCTACCTTGTGGGAGGCTTTCCAGCGCTAGCTACGTCTTCAAGTACACGGCGCGGGGCCAAATGACCAAGAAGAAAAGAAGAGAAGAGATTTCAATCTGCAAGAGAAGAATTGTATAAAGAGCTAGGTACAAACATGTACGATGTTGGAATTTTTCATCATATTTTGTCGACACCTAACTCAGAGGCTGCTCATAGCTTAATTAAGTTTACGCTGTAACGTTTTACTATATAAGGTAAAATAGGTAAGTTATTAACTATATAAGGACCGATGGGACTGGCTTGTACATTCGTATAAAAGTCAAAAATAAAAAGAGAAAAAAGAAAAAGGACAGACTTTCAAAATCGACTTCAACACTAAACCAAAGTCGCAAAAGGTCCCTTCACACTGTACACTCGGCTCTAAAATGGCAGAGTGATTCATTTGTCTCACAGCTATCCGAATGTTTTAAGTTTTCACAGATAACCGTGGATGGGGGCACTAAATTAATGCTTCGGCGTTAGCTGACTATCTCATAGATAAAGTGTGTGTCGCTTAGGCGCTCAGGAATGTGAGTAATTAAGTTACGTGTATGTGTAACAGGATTTTGTTTCGTTTAAGACATTACTTAAGTACTGTTAGCTAATTATACTGTTAGTAATTTGCAGTGTCTAGGTATCTGAGCAACGTGGATACTGGTGTGAATTGCAATTTTGTATTATATACTCGATTTATGTTAAGTATAAAGTTATGTAGTTCATAAGACCAAATGTGCAACTGTTAATAAAATAAATATTTAAAAATCTTAGGAGTGACAAATCTATTCGTTGAGCAGGTTTCGTTTTTGATCAAGCAATGAATGTTTATCCATACTAATATTATAAATGTGAAAGTGTGTATGTCTGTTTGTTTGTCCGTCTTTCACGGCAATACGGAGCGACGAATCTAAGTGATTTTTTAAGTGGAGATAGTTGAAGGGATGGAGAGTGACATAGGCTACGTTTTGTCTCTTTCTAACCCCCCACTCCCCTAAAATGGGGGATGGAAGTTTATATGGAGGATTCCGCAATTTTCAAGGTAGAAAGCTAAAAATTGGTATCGCGAGCGAAGCCGCGGACAAAAGCTAGTTTTAAAATAAATGCGAGAGGACTATATTCTTAGGCACGCTTTTAAAATAACAATTCTGCTAATAAGCTCACCACACTATCATCGTTATAGTAAATTTGTCAGCTTGGCATCTGACAGATGTATGTCAATCGACTTGTCGAAATAAAAGCTATTGCGATTGTGAGTGCATTACGCAATTAGGGTGCAGAATGACGAATGCAGCACTTAAATAGGGTGCAGGATGACGAATTCAGCACTTAAATAGAAATAGTGGGCAGCACTTAAATAGAAACCAGGAATAGTGCTATTTCCCGAAAGAGTTTATTCATTGATGTAAAAAGGCTTTTTAAAAAGTATCGCCGACGTATAACCTTCAGGATATGTTAATATCATAATCAGCTGCTCAAGATATGACCAAAATTCGTAAAAAAACGAGAGTGAATCAATTTAAGTGGTTATCGGGGCTAAAACATAGCGACTGGAAACACATTTAGTTCGACATAACGGTACATTAAGGTTTCTATAAAAATGTAATCACGGAAAAGGCAACTTAATAATTTAAGTGAGATAATTATGTTAGGAAGTTTATAATTGAAGACTTGTAAATAAATAATAATATTAAAATATTCCACAACTATCACACAACGCCATCTAGTCCCGAACAAACCCGCAGATAAAATACTTATATATTTTCTAAATAAATACATACTCGTATTATAGATAAATTACACACAAACATTTGTCCTGGGTGGGAATCGAACCCACGACCTCCGACATAGCAGTCAGGGCTACTAACCACTCGACCTAACAGGCCAGTCATATCATGTCAAATGTAGACGAATTGAAGGCGTGATTGAGTGATTGGCTGCTGCGTTGAGTGTCGCGTGTTCGATTGGCTTGGTCCGGTTACCGTCCGGACCGAGCCCAAATCGTCAACGGCGCAAATTGTTCCACGCGCGTCTTAAGGAGATGTCAGCAACGGTACCCAGCAGGGTCGAATCCTGCTGGGGCCATGGGTGCGAAAGAGAGCTCCGGGGCCCTGGAACGAAGGCAAAGCAGGAACAGGAGTGGGTTTTAGTCAGTAAAAGTCTGACAGGCCCTCCCGCCCCGCCCAAGGGCGGGATAGGTCATTAGATGATTTCACTCCTTAAAAAAAAACTCACCATAAAAAGAAAAAACAGCACGATAATCGAAACACAAGATAACCTTACACTAAAAGCTCTCCTTAGTTCCAAAAACACAAGAAAGCACGAATCTAGAACTGCAGCAACCAAAAGAAGCCAGGACATCTTAAAGATAACCCGGCCGAACTATCGACACCCCACCACGAATGCAAATGGCCCAGCATCGTACGTAAAACAATGTTATCGCACGTTCCCAACGTTAGCGCAACATTGGCGCGACGTCCCGCCACATTAGACAGAAACTAACATAACAGTTTAATTACAAGTGCATCTAAACCGTATTAGTTGCAATGTAGGCGGAGTTGGGGCCAAGGTGTGAGAAGACAGCGGTTAAATGATGCTCGCCATCAATGATTGCGTCACTGCTTACCATCAGATGAGATCGCAGTCAAGCATTGTTATTCACTTTACACTCAAACGCACACAGCACACACACACAGTGAGCGTTATATCAATTAATAAAAAAAAAAATTGTGAATGATTTGACCAAAGCAAGAACGGATACTTCGGGTAGGACTGAAAAAGAGTGCACTACAGAATATTAGTATTACTGTTTTCGAACTAAACACAGTTGATATTGATTTGATTGTATTCTAATTTTAATATATATTATTAATATATAATATATTTTAGAATTTTGTTGTATATATTTTTTTATTTTATTCTGTGAGCTTTTTTGTTTATTTAAAGGCCGGTAATCTTTGGAAACTACTAGTTGCAATAAACCCTCAGCGATTGCGCTGAAATGAACTAGCATTATGATTTTTTTTTTCGATTAGAAAAAAAGTAAAAAAAAAGATTTTTATTTCCCTTGCACTAGTGTCTTTTGACAGACGAACAGAGTTTTACGCGCCTTTTGGCGGTGTTAACATATCAAGTTGTAATTAAATGTTTTTTTTTCTTTTGATAAAACTGCGTTTACCTTTAATAGTACCCATATTTATTTTTATTTTATTACATTTGCAAATTTTGTCGCACTTTGAAATTGATAAAGAAACAAGCCCCAATCCGCTATCGCTCTCCACTTGGACCAAACCCAGTAAGACCAACTTTTGGTGTTTCGTATTGGATCTTGCGAAGTTAGTCGTATCGGCAAACGTATCGTTGTCGATGTCTTGAGCACTGTAAACGGTTTCAAATACAATGTACCAGGAACTGGCAGAGCTTTTGTGGAAGACTAGATTATCATGTACGCCGATGTTTCTGGGAGAGAAAATCTTGATTGAATACTGATAGAAATAAAAAGGTAAACAAACTGAGTTAAGTAAGACATCTCTTAACTGCCAGTGGCTAAATTCAAATTTTTAAAAATTAATTACTTTTTTTTATGTAACCAAGATAAGAGGTAAGAGCGACAAGAAATATGTAACCAAGATTATATGTTACTCATAATATGATTTAAAAGAGCGTCCATGAAGTTTCTTGCACGTTCTTCTCCATAGAGATCTACGCTTTGGAACGTGCAATTTAGCTTATCTTTTTTTGATTGCCCGATATTTTGATAATTCAAAAGTGCTTGTCAATTACCTATTTGAAATATACGTTTCTGATTTCTCAAAACTTTTAAAAGGTTTCAAAGAGTGGAAGAAAAGGTGTGGATGGATGGAGAGGGAGAGGGAGAACAAAAGAAAAATAGATGGAGTGTATGAAGAGTGATATGAAAGAAAAGAGAGTTAGTGATATCATGATGGTAGTTGGACAGAATGGAAGAAAAAAATGTTTTGCACCGAACCCAGATGACACGATTTAAGGACAGGAAGATGATGATGGAAGATAATTATTCCCAGGGGAGACAATCCCGGGATAAAAATCCTATGTGCTATTTCAGGACAAGGTCTACCCATGTGCCAAGTTTCATCGAAATCCATACAGCCGTTCGAGCGTGAAGGAGTAACAAACATACACACAAAATAAACTTTCGCCTTTAAGTGAATTGAAACAATATCTTTGGATTGACTTGGAATTATAAGTTCAAATAAACTTACGGTACTTCTTCATAAGGTACGAGTACGTTATTCTTTTTTCAAAATTGGTTATTTATTAGTTTCTTTGTGTTTTGTATTTTCCATAATTCAAAACAACCCGTTTTAAAAAAACGGCAATTACATAGATAAAGACCTATTATTAGTGAGATACTAGTGGGATTAGTAGAGGTGAGGTACGTTATAAAGCTGTGATACAACCAATATAAAATTTTCTAGTAAAAACTAAAACCCGCTATAACAAAAGAAGCATTTCCTGCTACCGTTCATCATAGAAATAAAAACTTCGAACCGCCATTCCCGTTACAGAAAGAGCAAAAAGCTAAAATTACTGATCAGAATCTTCGCACAGCCCGATGTATCATAGCTAGTTTTATCTCCAGGGCTTATCCGGGTACATTGTGGATGAAAAATGTTGAGCAGCTTAGAGACTAGTTTGAAATTTTATACGTCCGAGATCTGGCCTGTATCTCGATGCACTGCACTTCCCTCCAAAACTTTTACTTTGCTCGCCGGTGTTGCTAGTGGTAAAAGCTGGTAGTGTCCCGGAAAAAATGCAGGAAATTTTGTGGGAAATACATATTATGACAATTTTTTTCATGATTTTTTCTTTACTAATATTATTTAATTTTTTTGATGAATTTAATTTTGGCTAATATTATGAAGCTAAGTATTAATGAGAAAAATAAACCTCAATATCTGAGATATATTTTTGATATTTTTTTCTGTTTTTAGCTCAATAGCCTCAGTCAATTAAGACAATTAATTAATGATTTAGCATTTTGAATACTTACCTATTGTTCCGGACAGGTTGCAACACTTTTGTTTGCAAACATTCGAATATCTTCGCGGAGCCCTCATTATTTGAGACAACGTTACTTTATTTATTTATTTACTTGCAATTTGGTTGGGAAACTGTAAATGAAAAGCCTGTATAAATGATAAAAAATCCTAGGTCCCTTGAGCTCCTAAATATACAGGGTTCACTGTATTTTAATATGGCAATTCCGGTAACCATAGCCTAACAACTGGCAACTCTAGCCAAGATACAGCGCCCTGATATATTCGAGCGCGATACGAACTTGAGAACGCGGATGCTTCAGATTTCGCCGAATTGTTCTGAATTTTAAAGTAAATAAGCTAGTTTGATAGATAAGGCTGTGAGATTCTAGATAGTTTGTATAGATTACCTTTAGTTTTACAAAGTTTTGAAATTGTTGTAGCATTTTTAGTTAAGTTCTAGTTTAGATAGCATATATTCCTGAGCTGCAGTTTGTTATTTGTAGAATCATTAAATATATTTAAAAAAAAGTATCCTATGTTTTTTCTAGGACACAGTCTAGTCGTGTGCCAAGTTTCACCAAAACGCGTGCAGCCGTTAAGACGTAAAGAGATATCACACATACAGAGTTTCTTTCGCATTATTTATATAGTATGGATTTTAGGAGGTTATAAATCGATACCTCCAATGCATAAAGTCGTAACATAATTTTTCAACTCACTTGCAAAGTGACTCTAATTCTAATTTTGATTACCATTATTCACCAGTGTTATAATGTAGTTAAAACTATATATTTTTAAATTCATACCTACTTATTATTATTATAGCTTTCAACTAAACCCAGACACAAAACAAATAGTCGTGCTCATCACATAAAAATTTGTCTTGGGTGGGAATCGAACTCACGACCTCCGGCATAGCAGTCAGGGCTACTAACCACTTGACTTACAGGCTGTGAAAATTGTGTAAAAGTTATGTTATTATTTTGGTGTACAATAAAGTTTATTATATTCTATTCACACTGCTTTTATTTTAAACTTAAAATGAGTACTTAAAACTAATCAACTAATTATAGTCCTATGCATTACAATCTTCCGTTGAGTCGTAAAAGCTGTATATATCAGAGTACAATTTATAGTCTATGTCCAACATGTTTTTAATGCACACAATACTTGTTAAAGGCAAAGAGTCTATAAGGCATAACTTTACTTTTATCGGCTCGTAAAACCGGGGTACGTGGGCATCTCTATTAAGGTGATCACGGTTTAGAGAATCGTCTATTTTTTCTAAAGGTGGGGCTAGAGGAGCCTACGAGCCGAGCTCACATTCGTGTAGTATCGCTCGTGCTCGGCTCCTTTAAACTGACTCTAAAAGAGCCGAGCAGAGAATCGTCTATTTTTCTAAAGGTGGATCTACACTAGAAAAGCCGAGCATAAACGGAGCACGAGCCGGGCTCAAATTCGTCCACACTATACGAAATTGAGCTCGGCTAGTGCTCCGTTTGTGCTCGGCTCGTGCTCCGTTTGTGCTGGCTCGTGCTCTTTCTCGGCCTCGGCTCTAGCGTAGACCCGGTTCACTTTGCTACGCCTTTCAATTTAGGTGAATCAACCAAATTAAGCGTGGTACCTACTGTTAATGTAAATCAATTTGTTTGAACTGGATGTTACTGTGTGTCTATGTGAAAGTTTAATAAATTTATTTTTGTGGATCATTTTTATTTAGTGTGAGAAATCGTGAAATAACTTCTCCCGTTCTGGGTGGAGCGAGTGGGAGTGTTAGACTGTTACTGACTAAAACCCACCTGTGTTTCTTCTGTTGTCGCAGGTCCGCGGTGAGGGTTAAGCATTATCAGCTCGTAAAAAAAAAAATTACAAACAAACATTTCTATTAAGATAATCATGTGTCTAGAATAAGTTATTTTTTTTCAAGATTAGATAGACTGAACCTCGATTTCTGTTTTAGGCATTTGAAGTTGAGTATCTTTTAACTCCACTTTAGCCTGAAAAACTGTAAAAAATTGGAATCAAAGCAGGGTATGAGACGTTCTTTATTCAACAAGGAAACCAGCCCATTGACTTTTAAGTATCTACTCAGTTCGCTTTTAAGCCTTTCAATTTTCGCGCCAGGCTTTGGTACAGGCCATGGTCCGGACCGAGGAGGAGTGGCAGGCGGCTGCCTCCTTCTGCAAAGCAGTAATGCTAGTAAAGGAGGAGGCCGCACTTGGCCCTCGCGCCCTAGCCGTCGGGATTCCGATCGCGATTTCCGGCCACCGTAGGCGTGAGCTTGTGGACGGCGAGCAATGGGTAGCTCGCCATCCGACCGTCCGGTAACCGTCCGGACCGAGCCCAAGTCGTCGACGGCGCGTAGTGTTCCACGCATGCTTCAAGGATATGTCAGCAACCGTAGAGGCCCAGCAGGCTCGAAGCCTACTGGGGCCAAGGGCCTGATTCTGAAAGGAAGACTCGACCCTGGTATGAACGGTAGCGAAGGCACAGGAGTGGGTTTTTAGTCAATAAAATTCTGACACCACTTCGCCCGAGAGCGGGAAATGTCGTTGGATGATTTTCACCCCGAAAAAAAGACTTTCAATTTGGATGTAACAACCAAATTAAGTTATGATAATTGTCAATTTAGTTGAAAAGTACACCAATTGCCAATGGGTACAGACTCTAAATTAAAAAAAAATATATATATTTTCATTTCATAGGAAACTTCAATTTACGCAGTTCATTTGGTTTAATATCATAATGACACAGTAAACGAGGTATATATTAACAAAATAGATTAAAATCGTCCGAAGATATTAACAGAAAAACAGTATTAAAGACAAAACAACATAAAATTTCCCAAAAATCTACCTTACATTGCCAGCTCACAAAAACAATTTAAGTTATGGTCTCGAAAATAATAAAGACACAAATAAATAATAAGTATATTTCAAACATACGGGCAAATCGTTGAAATGTATCATTTTAATGGACATTGTCTAATATTAATATCTAGATACGATCTAAATCACAATATCTAGCCATTTTGAACGCCTGTTAAATTTTCTGTCTGACATTGAGTATTCCCAATTGAAGGACATTTTAGTATTATTTATTTATAACTATGCGTAATAACTCTGTTTGGATATAAGTCAAATCCGAAACAAGTGTATTTTTATGATACATGGTCACCGGGCCATACGGGACTGAGGGGTGGTTTTCCTCCCGTCCAGTTTTGCGCTGGCGCCTAACGCCCGCTATGACCTGCCGTGACCTGTGTTGTAGTTAGTGTCGGTGGTGTTCAACTTGTGACCTTTTTTAAATATTTTTGGGAAAAAATATAACATGGTGTAAAAATTATTGGAATCGATTCAGTTACTGATTCTGACTACTTTACAAGTATTACTCTAAATACTATGTTGTACAGCTATCTGTTTTGTTGTTAGTACCTCTACCAAGCACTTATATGCCATGACCACCAACATCTTAAAGCAACAGGGTCAAAGATAACTAACATAGTCGCAGATCGAAATGTTGGTGCCATAAAAATATTGTTATGACCTGATGATGAACGTCAATGATATGGATCGGAACTCCTCATAAGATCACAGCAGAACTGTAGTAACAAGTAAAATTGCTTTGTTTATACGTGTAGTCAATGATTGACTGAAAGAAGAAGGGGTCACCTATCTATTTTGCTGTTTGTACCCTCACCAAATACCTATATGCCTTAGAGCAACCACCAACATCTTAGAGCAACTAAAGTCTCTTCAAAAGAGCAACAGCCTCACAGATAACAAATTCAACATAGTCGCCGATCGCCGAACAAATTTACGAGGAGCAAGCGGCCATTTTAGAAAGTTCGACCACTCTATACAATGCCGGAGGAAGTAACCTCTACTAACGGCGTCGTTACGCCCGCTAACGCCCGTTAACAGCCGTTAACGTACGTTATCAGCGATACAGGGCGGGCGGAAGATCACCTGAGGCTAACGCCCCGCCCGCCCTAATGCATCCGTACTTATTTATTCCCCTGTTAAGGCCCGATATGTTTCCTGAGATTCTTATCTACAGAACCCTGGTAGGGTCAGTGAGAGTTCCGCAATATTGTTTTTCTGGATTTTAAATGTTGTTGTAAATGTTTATTTTGTGGGCTTCCGCAGTGTTAAGCGTCTTCAATTAAATTTGATGACGTAGCTGTGGCAGCCATATTTGTTTGAGGATGAGAGAAAAAGTTAAGTGTTATACTCATAAAAGGTAATGGGCAATGTGGGCTATGTTTCATTTTTCGAAATGTTATGGAAAATAATAATTTATTTTATTTATAATATATTTACCAGGATAATAATTTACATAAAAGAAACATTAAACTAAAAAATCTTTACACTTATTATCTTTTAGAATTCCACGATTCAAATAATAATAAAAAAAAACTCTGGTAAGTGCGAGTTGGACTCGCGCACTCGTTTCGTGTAAACTAACCTATGAAAACAATATACTTACAAACATGGCTGTCCATGGGAACATGCTGACTCGCAGGTTTAAAAAGTGCTCGAGTGAGGTGAAGTGTAGTATGTTTCGGGCATACTGCCTATTATTTTACTCTTGCACCCTGTGGGTTGTCTACTCAGCGGGCACTTAATACCCTACGTGTACAATATAATAATGTTCTTAGGATGTTGTTGGGGCTACCGAGATGCTGCAGTGCATCGGGCATGTTTTTAGAAGCTCAGATTGTTGGCTTTCATGCCATCATGAGAAAGAGGGTGGCCTCAATATTGCATCGTATAAGAGCAAGCTGCAACTACATCCTCAAAGTAATAACGGACAGACTAAACAGTCCGTTTCTGAGACACTGGATTGCGCTCCACGTGTCCAAATGATTGTTGTTTTTAATTTGTAATTTATTTAAAATTGTTGTATCTCGTTTGGTTTTCTACAAAATTTGTTTTTTTTTTTCAATTGACTTGTAACTATGTACTTTCTTTTTATAGATTTTTTTTTATCTGTGTGGAGATTTGTGATTAGCAATTTGGTAATATTACACTATAATGTATATATTATTTTTAGTCTGTATGAAATAAATAAATTAATTAGTATTCTATTTTTGTGTATTTATTTGACAACAACAAGATAACAACAACTTTTTTCATAAATATTATTGTGGACAGAAAACGAAAACTTGTCAAGGCATTGACACATCTTAACTCCAAAAGCTCAATTCAGGGACCGGCTTATGTTAAACTTAAAAACTACCCTCGATAATTGAACTAGAAGTACAACACAAGATAGAACCGCTCTATCAGCCCATTAGCTTCGTACCTGAGTCGATATATATTCAATTAGAGTTGGGCGGGCGGCGATAGCATCAGGGCGGGCGGATACTAACACCTTTTAATTTCGTGGTAACTGGTTACTGGAGGCTTTGTTTTGTGTTTGAGTTATGCGTTTTGAAAATGGTTCTGAGTAGTTTAGGCTTAGAGGAATTTGATTTTTAGTAACATATTGCTTATGAGTGTTTACTAATACCGCGTACATCAAAGGAGTGGAAAAATTTTCCTGCTGTGGTCTTCCTGTCTGATTATAATTTAGGTGTCTTCAAGGCTAGAGTGAATAGGCTCTTAATAAACTACTGCGCTTCATCATCAACGATTGCATCACTGCTTACCATCAAGTGGGATGCGATCCCACCTGATGTCAGACTAGGTTATATTACTAACAAAAAAAAATTGGTTTGAAATTGCTGTAATAATTTCTTTTAGAGTATTATAATGTCAGAATTGTATAACCTAATTCCGCCAAGTCCGTTCCATCATCGAACCACCAGACGTACGGCAATGCGCCAACGGTTTATGGTGGACATTGGGCAGAGCACCGCCGTGTCCTCATGGGGGCGATCGGCGGCAACGATCTCTCGCGCCAGGCTTTGGTACGGGCCATGGTTCGAAGCGAGGAGGAGTGGCAGGTGGTCGCCTCCTTCTGCGAAGCAATAATGCTAGCAAAGGAGTTGGCTGCAAGGAGGAGTATAATTCCCTGCCGAAGTCTGTGTTTCCTGATAGCTACAACTTGGATATCTTTAAGTTCTACATTGTTCTACTCTATCGTTGGCCACATCGTCGTTTTCCATAAGATGAGATAGTGGTCAAGCGCGAGCTAACCAATAAAACAAAAAAAAAAATAGTTAAAAGCACTTAAAAATATTTTTTTTTCTCTAGAGAAATAATTACGATATTTTCACAGCGCACAATTGTTAATAAAAATTAGATCGATGCGAGAATCTTTTCATTTGTTCAAAATATCGGAATAAAACATTATTTTACCTTTCAAAACTTTAGGTGCCACGAATGGTTACGATTAATTTCGTCTTTTGTTGTACTTACCTGGAAACAAATAAAAAAAGGTTAGTTATATGTACACTTCTACTTTTTTTAAATTTAATTACAATTATATTTTTGGATGAATTTTTTGATGCCCAATAAGTTATTTTTTACCCGTTTGTAAATATTATTATCTTTAGTTTGTATATATACCTTTTTAATTATAATATTTATTAGTTTAGAAATTTATAAGTATTACGAGTACATAGCTGTGTCAAAATAAAATTACATTTTATCACATTCTAAAGGTGTTGTGTCAAAATAAAATATTAATTCTAAAGGTGAAAATTTGTGTGTGTTTATGTCTATTACTGCTGAATGGATTCGGAAATTTGACATACGGGTAGACCATGCCCTAGCATGCAGCTAGATCTTAAATAAAACGTACAAACACAACAAAAAGACAACATCAACATTTCTATCTCATTTATATAAAATACTAGTTTTGCCCGCGGCTTCACCCGTGTACATAAAATATAGCTTATGTCACTCAGGAATAAAGCAGCTTTCTATTGGTGAAAAAAATTTAGCAATCGGACCAGTAATTCCAGAGATTACCTCCTACAAACAAAAAAACAAACTTTACCTCTTTATAATATTATACATATATATCTATTGAGATATTATACATAGATATAGATAATAGCTTTTGCTCGTGGCTTCGTCCACGTACAAACAAAAAAAAACAACCCTTTATAATATTAGTGTAGATATGTTGGCTGTAAGAAAACCCAATTGTGTGCCCAGTTTTCGTATTTTTATTGTTCGATAAAATAGTATATTCAATAAAGAATACAAATCATTAAATAACCAAATCAATCTCCCCCTTAACAGGTGCCACTTCAAAAAGAAATAAAAAAAGAAAAGAAAGTGCGACTCAACAAATTGCGATGCGTCCGACACGATGCTGCTCCAATTAACATTAAGCGTCGATTACACTGAATTCTTATGTTAATGTTAATTCCGATAACGTAGCAACTGTTGAACATGCACTCTGTCAAACTGATTGGCTATATTGTTCATTATTGATATGTGGTGGGCAGTTACGAGGGTTTTGATAGGAAACTGGAGAGGAATGTGTTATTTTAATATAACTTGTTTTTTTTTTTACCCGACTACGGCAAAGCCAAAGGAGGATGTATGAGAGTATGTTCATCTGTTCCCTCATAGCTCCTAATCTACTTATCGGAACTCGACATATGAGGTATCTTTAGAACCGTTTTAATTGTCCGCTGAACATAGGCTACGTGACGTGTTACAAAACTCGATATGGCGCCCTCTAGCGGGTAAGAAGTAGTGTGTTAAAAATAAAAATGGAGATAAATACGCTGTTTTTGGTATCATATGAAAAGGCTTCACTTGTACATTTCCAAAATATTGCTCAAATTTTTGACGTTACAGATAGCGGCACGAATCTTGAGCGCTCGGCGATAGAGCGGGGATCGCTTTGCGCATCGTACAACATCGACGAGCCAATCAATGTACAAGGATTGCACTTCCCACCCCCGCATCTCTTTTCATACCACTAAAGACACCCGATATTTCACTTCTGCGTGCTTCTGCGCAAGTAGAACTCTAGAAGTCAGTGCTCAAGATCCGTGCCGGTATTCGTACTCGTTCTCGAAGCTTTTGATTCCTGCTAGGGCTCCGGTATTGTTGTTTCGCAAGAAAACTGTATGCCTGATCTCTAAAATGCGTGGCAGCTGCAACCGAATATTGAAGACTAATAGTTTCTCTACGCCATTACGAAGAAGTAGTAGGCAGATAATTTGATGTCTTTTAATTTAATTTAATTCTACTTTGATTTTAGTTTTAATGTTAATTTTGATTCTAATTCCTATTTTAAATGTAATAAAAATTAGAATCATTCACGACCATATGCGTAAGAGGTATCAAGATGTTCAGACATGTGATGTCTACTAACCCGCACTGGGTCCGGACGTGTAGTGGATTATGGCCCATTCCCTCCTCTCCTAGAAAGCTCCGTGTCCTAGTCCGAGTGCAGTGAGAACAATTTTAGGCTGATTATGCTTACGCTAAGGGCTCTATCGGAAAGGAAAAAATATCACAGGCCTTGATGGTAGACAGACATACTTTGGAATGGGCAAATAATCGTGGGTTTTATCATTTACTAGCTGACCCGGCGAACTTCGTACCGCCTTAGCGTAGCAATGATGCACTACTTTATTTTGGAACAAATGATGCTCTAATTTAATTAAGTAACCACGTTTATAAACAAACAATGCTCTTTCAATATAGTCTATGGCTGTGAATGACATTGACATTCGTAAAGCGCGTTTTTTTAAATATGCAAAATTAAATGTATATTTTTCAATATTTCTGAGAGATTTTCTTAATATTTTTTTCCGTAAGAACCTTCTCCTAATAATAACAAATACAACAAAAAAAGAATTAGTGAAATCGGTCCAGCCATTCACGCGTGATGCCGTGACCAAGGAAAACGGGTTTCATTTTTATATATATAGAAGATAAGCACGTCTCAGTGACATTTATATTTGTTGTCTTTCTATTCATATTTCTTCGACTGGCCTGTTGGTCTAGTGGTTAGTGGCCCTGACTGCTATGCCGGAGTCGAACCCACGACGGGTTCGATTCCCACCCAGAACAAATATTTGTGTGATGAGCACGATCATTTGTTCTATCTGGGTGTAATTTATCTATATATGTATGTATTTAGAAATATCTGTGTATGTTTATCAGTTGTCTAGTACCCATAACACAAGCTCTGTTTAGCTTGGGACTAGACGGCGTTGTGTGATTGTTGTGGAATACTATATTATATTATTATTATTAACCAAGAACATGCACTGACTACATTATGGTAATCCATGCATGCTTTCTTCCTATACGAAAATTTCTATCTCCTGCTGCAAAATACTCTATCAGAATCTCAGCAAAAATGTTTAATTTATTTCGCAAAAAGGATTTTAAATAAAAGCCGCGTGTCTTAGCGTAAAGTTTGTCTTGCAAAGCCTTCAGAAGTCGTCTTGGAAGCCGTGACTTCAAGCCAGACTCGAAGATTACAGGAACTCATTTATTTTTTAATACGCTTTATAAAGATATTACTTACTAATATTTTATAGAGGAAAGTGGATCGGATTTTGTAAATGAATACATTATGGCTCCATTAAATATTGGTTGGTTCGATTTTGTAATAGTTATTTTGTGACGACAATTTAATAGTTAAATTTTAGTTTTTCTTCATGTTTTAAATTTTAAATAGGACCTATCTCTAGTCAAACAGAACTTTAATGATTATATTACAGCTTTCTCAAAAGGTTAATATCGAATTATCTGTGTATATACCTACAGTCATTGCTTGTTTTTAGATGTACAGTCAATGATAAAACTACGGACTGAATTATTAGATTGAACATCATCATCATTTCAGCCGAAAGACGTCCACTGTTAGACATATGCCTCCCCCAAGCGTCGCCACAACGACCGATCCTGTGCGTCTCGCATCCACCGCATTCCCGCGACTCTCACCAGGTCATCGGTCCACCTTGGGGAGGCCTTCCAACGCTGCGTTTTCCGGTGCGCGGTCGCCACTCTAGAACCTTTCGGCCATCCGTTCTACGAGCCATGTGTCCTGCCCACTGCCACTTTAGTTATTCTTTGGGCTATGTCGGCGACTTTGGTATTGAACATCATTAATATGTATAATTATTGAGTCTTGTCAAATGACATGAGTTCTATCTCACCTGATGGTAACCGACGACGCGGTCGACGATGGAGCACGCTTGTCTAGAAGTAGCCTATTCATTTTACTATGAGACTAGGCTCTCCTAAGGCTCAAATACTTTTCCTAATTTAATTGTCGAAAAAATCTTGCGAAGATGGTTTATTAAGGAATAATAGAAGAAGAAAACGCTTTGCGTGTAAGGACCTGCGGGGTTACCATGACGTTCAAAGTAAGATTGTTTCATTCTTATTTCAGTGTGGGTAAGAGAAAGAACTATACAGGTTGTCAAGCGCCATCTCTTACCCACACTGGAAATAAGAATAATAATATTCCACAATTATCACACAACGCCGTCTAGTCCCAAGCTAAGCAAAGCTTGTGTTATGGGTACTAGACAACTGATAAACATATTTATATATTTCTAAATACATACATATATAGATAAATTACACCCAGACACAGAACAAGTGATCGTGCTCATCACACAAACATTTGTCCTGGGTGGGAATCGAACCCACGACCTCCGGCATAGCAGTCAGGGTCACTAACCACTAGACCAACAGGCCAGTTATCAGAATGAAATAATATTACTTTAAACGTCATGGTAACCCCTATGATCATGATGATTCTCGTTCATTTGAATCAAGACTCTCTCAATCTACAAAGGCACCTCCCAGACCTTCAAAAACCTTCAAAAAACCTGTCCTACTCCCGTTATCTCGTGATAAAAACGCAACTACCCCGTGACGTGTGGCGCGGCAGAACAAACGTCGTTACAGCGTCACTAAATAAATCGTTAGCGCCGCGTGAGCCCGCCTCGAGATACGGCACGTAGGCCGAGGACCTACAGAGCTGGATGTGGCTCGGTAACGTGGGATGGAATCGTCTTTTTGGTCATAAGTCATTTAATTTCATAACAATGGAACATTGTGTTGAAAATAAAATATAAACAATTGCAGTAATGGTAAGAAGAAAAAACATACAACATTCTACATAATCCTAGTAAACAAAAATATTGCAAATAATTATTATACAATAACAAATTGAATATTTAAAAACTTAGTAGGTAAAAAATAAATTTAACAATATACAAAACAATTATTTATAAAATTGTCTTTTTGGTGGTTGGCAAAGGCGTTTATGATGAAGTGGTCTATGGCAGACCATTGGTACAATAATATAATATTTGTTGCCAGTTTTATTATTTTACAATAAGTATTTTTGCTCCGTAGTTTGACTAAAACATTTATTTATTTTACATCTATCTTTGCAGGTTTTTTTTTAAACTTATATATATACATAACACCCAAGCCAAGATTGAATTTGTATGGGTGTCAGGCAAATACATAAAAAAACGGAGTTTCATCGTGTGGGTAAACGTCATTGGTATTTTAAAAAGAAAAAAGGTTGATTGATCTGTTCCAAATTCTCTTTATGTGCATGTGTGTGCGTGTGTAGAACTCAAACAAGGTAAGAGGAGTATGCAAAGATCGTAGTACGTGCTTTGTAGCTTACCCTCTTAAGAAATAGTCGTGAATTTGTGTATGTAGTATGTGCAGAACCAAAGCTTTGTGGGATTGCAGTTTTAAAAAACGTTTTCATATTTTTAATATTTGGTTGGCAGTGTAACAACTTTCAGGCTTAATAAAAAGGCAGCTCTGGTACTGACCAAACCCTAGGATCTCATTAGGTTCATAATTATAGAAAACACTAGAAAGCAGGCAGTTGCGTTTTGTAAGTTATGATACCAAATATATTTAATTCTAGCAAAAGTGTCCTTTGTACTACGCTCAAATCTATATATATAAATAAAAGGAGAAACTGACTGACTGATATATCAACGCATAGCCGAAACTACTGGAACTAGGAGCGTGAAATTTTGCACTAGGCTTCCTTTTATGACGTAGATGAGCACTAAGAAAGGATTTTCCAAAATTCAGCCCCTTACGGGATGAAACAGAGGTCTAAAGTTTGTATAGAGAAATCTACATTCACGCAGGCGAAGCTGCTGGCAGAAGCTAGTCACAAATATATGAGATAGGTGCGCTCAAATCTTTGTGATTTGAGCGTACCTACATACATTGTCTCATTCAGTTTCTCTCTAAATCTATGTCAAACCTAAAACCATGTCGGTTACCAAACAAACTAAAACTCGGAATTATTAGTGTTTTTCGTATTGTAGATTGTCTAACGTGGTTCTACTGTGTACTGTGTTACTATGTACACTTGTTGAGTTACTGGCGTTTAATGTATCGTTGCCATTTGTAATGTAGGCGGAGAGATACGGGTGTGTTGTGCCTAGTGTTAAGAAATCCTGTTAATTTTGGTAAAGGAGTAAATGGCAGTTTGAGAAATAACGAACACGTATGAACTGAAATATGGTTTCCAGCTGAATCTGGGAAGGCTAGAAGCCGACCATTTATAATAGTTGGAAAAACACAGATTGATTTGATTTTCAGAAGTTACAGAACGCCATCAATGTAGCAGTTAGAACCGAATATTTAAGAAATTATGTGGATGTGTTATCGATAGTGTTTTAAAGGTTTAAAAAATCGATCAAGTGCGAGCATGCCTAACACATTCGTGTGGCTCGATAATTTACCTTTTTCGAGTGTGAAAAATTTGTTGATCGAAGGTAAAAAACCGTCAAATAATTTTTCCGCTCTGGGTTGAGCTTCAGACTTTTAATGACAAAAACGAATCCGTGTTCCTTCAGTTGCCCTTTGCGTTCCAAAGTCACAATAACTCTTTCGAAGTATCCCATAGCTCTGTATCTAGCTACATACCTACGTAATTATCCGTCGATTAAAATGTATGTATTATTGTTACATGATAACAAGATTATCTACTAAAATCGATAATTAGACAACCTTTTCAGCCTGCTTCTAGTCACGTAATGATAACTGCTATCTCGTCTTATCCCATACACGAATAAGGGTGCTTTTCAACCAGAGATGATGCAGTATACGTTAAATGTTTCTTATAATATCTTCTCCCGCTCGGATGGAGCGCGAGTGCGTGTCAGACAAACTAAAATCACACCTATATTCCTTCAGTTGCCTTCTGCAATCTAGAACCACGAGTATCCCTTTCATACGCTTTCCCATGGCCCTAGCAGGCATTGGCCTTCCTGGGCCCCTATGTAGGTATTGCTGATATCCGTCCGTACGGTTGCCGGACAGCCGGACAGCGGCGCCTTCCTTGGCTGGTAGTTGGGATCAGCGTCACAGCGCCTGGGGCATGAGGATGTCCGTTCCATAACATCCCTTGTGCAGATCCTTCCCTATTGTCGACATATCGCATAGCTTCTTCCTCCACACAGCATCACAGCATCAGCATCTTCCTTAAACAGCTACTTACATAGGACTGGCCTGTTGGTTTAGTGGTTAGTGGCCCTGACTGCTAAGCCGGAGGTCGTGGGTTCGATTCCCACCCAGGACAAATGTTTGTGTGATGAGCACGATCATTTGTTCTGTGTCTAGGTGTAATAATCTATAACATGTATGTATTTAGAAATATATAAGTATGTTTATCAGTTGTCTAGTACTCATAACACAAGCTCTGCTTAGTTTGAGATTAGACGGCGTTGTGTGATAGTTGTGGAATATTATATTATTATATTATATTATTACTTACATCTTTACTAGCTTAGCATAAGTGGAAACGATCTCAAAGTTTCCTAGCTTAGCTTAGACATCCTGGCAGCATACCTGCATAGCACATTTCTCGTGGAAGAGCATCTTAAATGTGATACCCTCACGACTGTTATCTTAACAAAGAATGCAGAACACAATATCGTCATATCGTATGCCCGCGGGTGCATTGCCGAGAAACTTAATTACAATTAACATAAAGATAAGCAGAAGAAGCGATGTAGTTTGTGCTATCAAATTGTATCGTTTCTTATAACTTGTATGAGTAGGGGAGAGGGTATCTTAATTGTTTTGAAGCGGCTATAGTATAATGGTGAGTGAAAGATTGTGAATTTTCTTAATTTCTTCACGCCTCTATTAGCTTAAAAAAGAGATTAAAATCTACAGATTTGATTATAGAATTAAAGCACTATAACGGTCAAACGTTGCTTGTAGAATAATCTGACAAACAATCAGAATTATTACAATGCGTTCCAAATAAGAATAGGATCGATTGCCATGTTGTGACGTCATTTACTGCATTTACTCCCTTTTGTTTCATATCATTCCTCAAGCATTCCATTCATCAATCCATTTCTGTGGCCATCCTCCATCTATTTTGAAGTTCCGAGTTCACTAGACCAACCGATAATTGATATGGGTATATTGCAAACAGGTGAACATGTTTCTTAATAATCTGTTAGTCTGACGATATTATCGAAGCACTTCTAGCCCACACAGTCACACGCCTGAGGGCAAATTTTACACGTATTTAGCTTAATAAAGATAATTGTCTTGCATGCAAGCTCTCAAACATTGCGAGGGCGTACCTCCACTCTTTGTCTAATAAATATCTTCCTTACATTACTCAAACCAATTTTAACCTTATCTGAAAGCACTTTTAATTCAATTTCGATTGGCAGTGAATGGTTCTTAGAACGTTTTGGTGTATTAATGTTATGAATTGATATTTTTAAACAATAGCAGTGGATTTTATGTTTTGTCTATTTTGTTTTAGAGTTGTTTTTTAGTGTGCTATTAGATATTGCTGTTTCACAATTAAGATGTGAGCTAGAGATGTTTTGCTACATTTACCTAAATAGGTACAAACTATTCTCGCTTTGTTCGATTGTTGATGTTGATCAATTTATTGTTATGATACCTACTGTTTATAACTTATTATTGTATGAAACTATATAGAGTAACCTGTAAGAGTAACCATGGATTTTCTTACCGGTTAATTTCCATAGGAAAAAACGAATTAGAACCGTGCACTAGCTCCTGACCTTTTATATGGGCCCATGTATGACTATTTTTTAATTTTTTTAAATTTGATCTTACCTACTTATTCTCTGTCGTATTACGTCGATTAGGTACTCCATCAAGTAGTATTTTATAGTATAATCATGAAACAGTGCAAGAGTTTGGTTGGACATATCTAAAAACATTTCAAATAGAAACATAAGTGGGTACAAGATCTCTTTTAGACACAGAAATGTTGAATTTACTTACACTAACCTTTTTCTGTTAGCTTAATTTGTATCTCAACTGCTAGTAAAAAGCAAAACGCGAAGATAATAAAAATAACTTTCAAAAATAATTTAAGTACAATAAAGAGTCAAAAAACAAAATTCAAAGCCACTCATCATTCACCTCCAAAGATTAAAAGGCAAATTTCGAACAAAATAAACATGAAAACATTCACACATCGCGTTAGAAAGTTAACGCGGCTGGGGCGGACTGATAGCGATACCGGCTGGGCGCGCGCGATAACTCCGCCGCGCGCCGGGCCGCCCAGCGAGCGGCGACGCGGCGCAAGACACTGCAGCTGGTAGACGCAGTCGGCCGCCTTACTGGGACTATCATTTACGGTAGTAAACGGGATATCCTAATATACATCTCGATTGACACTTTCGATAGCATCAAGAGCTTAATATGAAAATCTAAATATCTTAAAAAAAAACTAAGTATGCTAAGACTTTGATTCGCTAGTTAGCTACGTATAACTTCGAATCGGGAGGCGGCTTGTGGACACATATAAACGGGTTATTGTATGTAAGTACTGAAAAAATTATTAAAAAAAGTTTTATAGATCCCTCTCCCAATCAATGTCTCCTTTCTCCTTTCCTATCCTTCACCAAAACTGTTTGTGGTGCTTATGATCTTCATCCGTCACAACAATATAAAATTATGAGTCATTGCTCCAAATATCTCTTTAGGCTCTAATTGCCATTTAAAAAATAGAATAGAAGAATTATAGTAATTATTCTTTGTATCAATAACGACCTCGAGTAAAATATTACTATACAATTTTGCTTATGAAAAATGTTAAACTGTGAAACGTAGTACAATATAAAAAAAAAAGTGTCACAATATATTAAAAAAAATACTGTAAGTGAAGGAGTTAACACTGGCATAGCGATGAGATTTACTATGATTTACTATGAAGTTATTATGGACATGTGAATTCTGGGGCGGACTAATAGGTCGCCCAGCGAATAGTAATGAAGACACAAGACACAGCATCAGTCTGATTTGGTCGTCCGCTTGAGAGTGACTACGATTTGAGATATTTAGTGGATTACTATATGTATATTATGGTTTGTGATATTTCAAGATATCATGTGTGTATGTTTTTAATTAGCACATTTGACAGTTGATATGAGCATAGCTTTCGATGCTATATCGATATTGTCCTTCTTAATCAATTTTTAAGATATTTTCTGTGGTTCATTTTTTAAATATTTTAAGCTGTGAAAGATTCAGGATTAGGCAGAACATACTACGAGATATTCCGTTATGATTAATTATAATAAAAACCGGTCAAAACTAGTGCATATTTGTAACAAGTTGGGCGGGCTGATAGGTCGCGATAACTCCCGCCCGCCCTGCGACGCAAGACACTGCATCTGTTAGACGCAGCCGTCTATTGTACAGTGACCAGAAATTATAATATTTTTAGGACATTTTTCGTGCAAGACGTCAATATTTTTTTGTGTATATGATAATTAATTATTGCTAACTGGTTTTGGGCATCAATATTTTTTTTTTTTGTAGTAAGCTTTCATAATATATCTTAAACCTTTTATTTAACATAACAAACAGTTAACATGGTTCTAATGACCACCACAAGCAATAATTATGTAATAAAATACATCCAGTTGCGTTAGCCATTCATTCATTTTCAGCCACCAGTTAGTCAGTTGAAAATCAGAGTCAGGCACTAGATGTTGGGTATTTATGCTGAACTGAACCGAGTTTGGTGCAGCCGGCGTGAGGTACACTATTTTATTTTCTGGTTCTTTTTTATTTTATTTATTGAGGGATAATAAACAGCTACAACAAATAAAGCTCATGCATATAAATAATTTTGACTAAACCTTACTAGTGTTTGTGTGCCTTGTGTTAATATAATAATAATAATATTCCAAAACTATCACACAACGCCATCTAGTCCCAAACTAATCAGAGCTTGTGCTATGAATACTAGACAATTGATAAACATATATATATATATATATATATATATATTTAAATACATACATATTATAGGTAAATTACATCCAGACAAAGAACAAATGATCATGCTCATCACACAAATTTTTGTCTTGGGTGGAAATCAAAACCACAAGCTCAGGCATAGCAGTCAGGGTCATTGACCACTAGGCTAACAGGCTAGTCAAAGTTCAAAGAAAAAAATCTAATGTACCAGTGCACGTGTCCCAGTTTCCCCGTGAGCGTGGCCGTACTACGCGGGGGTGAGGCGTCCGAGAGCGGGGCAGGCGACCCGTTATCGCCGTCAAACACCCGCCGTATCGCCGCGAACACTGTATCTCCCGGGTTTTGTGAATCTCGCCACTAGTCTATGAATTTTGATAAAGATTTGTGGCAATGTGGCTACCTCAGATTGTGTTTGTTTTGTGTAGGTGAAATGCAGTTATTTATTATGCAAGGATATTATCGAAACTTATTCTTTAATATATTCTTTGTAGAACACTATAAAAAAAACAAAACAGTAAGAGCTGTAGAAGTCATAGGGTAGTTTTATCACTATATCTATTTTTCTATGTTAGCAAAGGTAAAATGTGGAAGTGTAATTCGAATACAAAAATTTCTTTACTGACTGGAAAATTTTCCATCGCTGATTAGCTAAAGGCATACGTTCTATGTCTTGAAAAAATGCTCGATGCTATTGGGACATGACAAGAGTGTGAAGTCATAGAATTTTTTTTTAAATATTTATTTATAAAACCGCAATGGACCCACATGGCCCATTCCCTCTCATAAACTAAAGGCTTGCATCCAAACAGTGCAACGTAAAAGACTGATAGTGGTATTATTATTAACTAGCTTTTGCCCACAGCTTCGCCTGCGTAGTTACATAAAATATAGCCTATGTCACTCAGGAATAAAGCAGCTTTCTATCGGTGAAAATTTTTAGCAATCGGACCAGTACATTCAGAGATTATCTCCTACAAACAAAAAAACAAACAACAAGCTTAGTAGCATAGTCGGCCTTATAATGTTCCCACTGTTGGGACTCAGGCCTCCTCTCTAAGAGAGGGAATGGGCCGTAATCTACCACGCGGGCCCAGTGCGGGTTGGTGGATGTCACACGTCTTCGAATTTTTGGTTCTAGGACATGCCGGTTTCCTCACGATGTTTTGCTTCACCGTTTTGAGAGCAGTGGTGGTGAAATAAATTAAACAAAGTAATGCGCCTGGCTGGGTTTGAACCCGCGACCTACAATTCGTAAGTCGGGGCCGTTACCACTCGGCCACCACTGCTCTACCACAACAAGCTTTTCCTCTTATAATATTAGTGTAGATCACGATAAAAAAAATCTAATAGGTTACCTACAATGTTTTTACTAAGATGAAGAATAATGCGTTTTAGCGCTTATTTTCGTAACGTTGAGCATAATAATGAAACGTTTTAGCTACCTACCGATGTTAAACACTGAACACAGATAAATCTCTATTAACCTAACGCCACAAAAAAAAAAAACAAATTCCGAGCACACCTAACCCCAAAACCGCATAAAGCCGCCACACACGAATCAAGAACATTTATTTAGTTTATTTTCGCAGCGCCAACCCTATTCGCGCGATATCGGGAGTGCAACCGCACGATAAGGCGCGACACCGCGCGCTATATGTCGCGCCGCGCCGGTCCGATTCACGCAGATAATGTACGGGCCGTAAACGGATCGGAGCGTTTGAAAGAAATTGATATGAAGTGCATGCTTTAAAGTATCAAAGAGTTTATAGCTGATTGCTGGTTTCATGTTTTATCGATATTGGATGCGGTATTATAAGACAAACATTATGTACAGCATTATGCACTTTATGTACAGTAGTGGTCAGTACATAGGCGTACTTAATGCAACAGGGTATACTCTACCATTCAACTTTTGGGTTAGAAAAGACAACAATAAATAAATACTAGATATATAAAAATAGTATTAAGTATCATTGAAATTAGGTGCTTATAATAATAAAATACATATATATGTATAATAATATACATGTGCTAAAATAATAAACTAATAAATACTATGATAAATATCAAATCATGAAGTATAATTAAGAGAGAGTGAGAGTCGCGGGAATGTGGTGGATGCGAGACGCACAGGATCCTGTGCGTCTCGCATCCACCACAAATGTGCGTCTCGTGGGAGGCCTATGTCCAACAGTGGACGTCTTTCGGTTGAAATGATGATGATGATGATGAAGGATAATGATAATTAAGAGATCAAATTTATAATATGGAAATAATTTCCTGAAATAAAATTATTATGATTATAAGGTTCAGAGGACTTCAAATACTATATAGTTACAAATTTTACGCTTGAAATAAAATTTACTTTCAGCTTTATTATCTTTATTAATAACTAGTAAATGTATTCTGATTTGTGATAGAAATTGATATTGAAGTTATGCCGTTTCTTAAGACGACAAAGTTGCAGTAATGCCGCTATGATTTTCATAAACGATCTTACTTTCTGAGTTTTAACACAAAGTTGCTATGCTGTGCAGTTTTAAACATATCAGCTCTTTTCTACAAAATTTTTCAAACGGTAGGAAAGCATAAAAGCTTGATTTAAAAGTGATTAAGGGATTCATTTAGAGATTCGAAGTTGGTGTGGGTTGCGGGAATTCAATGGATACGAAATGCACAGGATTGGTCGATGTGGTGACACTTGGAGGCCTATATCCAACATTGGAAGTCTTTCAGCTGAAGGGATGATTCTTGATACTGATGTTGAAGAATTTCATCTCTCCATTGCAAAGAGAAAAATGGGGTAAGTACTTTGGTGAGATTGTGAGATCTTATTAATTACTAGCTTTTCCCCACGGCTTCACCCGCGTGAAGGTTCTTTATACAAACTTGGGATCCCCATTTCATCATCATATAGGGTGAATTTAAAAAAATCCTCTCTTAGTGCTCACCTACGTCGTAAAAGGAAACTTTGTGCAAAATTTTACGCTCCTAGTCCCAGTTGTTTCGGCTGTACGTTAATATGTCAGTCAGTCAGTTTCTCCATTAATGCAATACTAGCTTCTGCAAGCGGCTTCGCCTGCGTAATAGTAGGTTTTTCCATGTAAACTTTGGACCCCCATTTCATCCCTTTAGGAGATGAATTTCGAAAAATCCTTTCTTAGTGCTCGCCTACGTCATAAAAGGAAACCTTGTGCAACATTTCACATTCCTAATTCCAGTAGTTTCGGCTGTGCGTTGATATGTCAGTCAGTCAGTTTCTTCTTTTATATATATATAGATTTAAACTTCATGTACAGTAGTTGTACATAAGCGGACTTAATACAACAAGGCATTCTCTACCCTGAATCTTGTGAATCTTCCCATCTAATTAAAAATGTTTCCATGGCTGCTAGTATTTAATTTCTTTGACTGGCCTGTTGGTCTAGTGGTTAGTGACCCTGACTGCTATGCCGGAGGTCGTGGGTTCGATTCCCACCCAGGACAAATGTTTGTGTAATTTATCTATATATGTATGTATTTAGAAATATATAAGTATGTTTATCAGTTGTCTAGTACCCATAACACAAGCTCTTATGTTATGGGTACTAGACAACTGATAACAGAACAGGCCAGTCAAAAACAATATAGATAGGTGATCTCAATAAAATTCGAGACGTAATTTTATATATAAAATGTATTGGGAAGTGCTTCATACAATATAATAACAGCCTAATTCAACCAGAAGCATGTATCACAATATCTAGAGCTTTTTGTCCAATTACAAATTCTCTCCCAAAAACATTGTCGCTAAAAATCCTTCTTCAATACCACATATTCACATCACAAACACCGATCGAGAGCAGTTATTTAAATGCGGTTATTAATTTTATAACCTAAGTAGTGGACCGTTAGGTTTACGAGCCAGGGTGCACAGAGCGTTCGGAAGTGGATATTAAATCGTTTTATTAGTCTTCGCTGTCGCGTGGTGTGGCGCAAGTTGCGAGGTTGTGGCGGAGGGTTTATAGTGATGCTGTGGGGCTTTTAGCATGGGAAAAACTGGGTAAGTGCGAGTCGGACTCGCGCACTTTGGGTTCCGTACAAACTTATTTATGTAAATAGTTCAATTTTCGAATGGAGCCTCCAAGATTTTTCTGATTTATTCCTATACCAATGCTATAAGACCTTGCTGTATGCCAAATTAGGTCAACGGGAACTACCTTATGGATTTTGATTCCTGGAGAGTGTCAAAATATACGTTTTTTGCGACATAAACGGCCGTATCTTTTTTTTAATTTTGTTAACTCAGAAGTTTTTCACACCTTCGAGGGACGGCAGATCTGAGTATATGGTTTTAATTTTAACTCGATACCTCCACGGGTTCTCGAGATAAACGGTCTTGATAGATAGACAGACAGACGGACAACAAAGTGATCTATAAGGGTTCCGTTTTTTCCTTTTAAGGTACGGAACCCTAAAAACGGCGAAAATTTGCGTTATATTCGAAGACTTTAACTGCCATAAAAGGAAGCTTTGTGCAAAATTTCACGATTCTAGTGCTAGTAGTTTCGATTATACATTGATATGTCAGTCAGTATCTTCTTTTATATATACTTAAAAGAGGCAATTAATGTAAGTAATTTATATATATATAAATAAAAAAATATTTAAAAAAAGACAGTGTGAGTCTTTGTTTTAAAAGAAAGAATCTAAAATGGAATAGACAGATAGCAGTCCAAATTCCATCTGATTTCGAAAAACTTTCTACTCCATATTCTATCCCGCTTGGACCAGGCAACCAGTGTGGTGTGAAATATAGGCGAGTCGAGCGAGCCTTATCGTCCGAGTGCACGCCGCGCTATCGCCGCAGCCGCCGATAACTGGTCGATCTATGTGCGTGATGCATGTGGCACTGCATTACTTACTACTCCTGCTTACTGGTGCCCTGGTAGCGAGACTACAAATTGCTAACGTGTATTGAAGCAAATTCTGAGTTATAAGCTTTGTATGATGCCGGAAGATTTTATTTTTCGGCTTACTACTTCTGGTTGAATATCTTCAACCGTCATTCTACCTCGTTCGCTTGATATCCTGCCAGTTACCCTTTTTTTAAGGGGGAAAATCATCCGATTACTTCTCTCGCTCTAGGGAGGAGCGTGAGGACGTTTCTTTTATTGACTAAACCACACCTATTTTCCTTCTTTGCCAAGCGTTCCAGGACCCCGGGTTTCCCTTTCTGAAGTCAACCCATGGCCTCAGTATCGGCCCTTCTGGGCCCTTACGGTTTGACTAACATCTCATCAACTTCTCTTTGAAACGCGCGTGGGACACTACACGCCGTCGACGACTCGGGTAAATAGTTACCCTGGAACACAAAGGGCAACTGAAGAAGCACGGTGGGTTTTAGTAAAAATCTAACATGCTCTTTCGCTCCACCCAGAGCGAGAGAAGTATTTGAAAATGTTTCGAATGAAAAAAAGCTTTCTTGATGTTCACTTCACTTAAGTCTAGACGGTGGTATTTTTCTAGTAGCTACGGTACTTTCTAACGTGTATTGAAGCTAATTCATGTTTGTTCTATGGTTGGAGCAAATTTCAATACCTATAATAATTTCATTAAAAACCAGAATCGATATTTATATACTCTATTCCGACTGAAATAATTATGAGATTGTTGTACTAAAATAAATACATCACCTTTAGAGAAGCGTGGTTTTATTTCATTCTCTTATTTTTCTTATTTTTATTTGGTTAGATTATAATATGATAGCAAAAATTTATATTTCTTAAAAAACACCGCCAGTTTATAGTTGGCACAAAATGGGCTAATCAACCAGGATTCCCCGGTTCCTGGTTGATTAGCCCATTTTGTGCCAACTGGCAACAACTGGCAACAACCTGGCTCAGAGAGCACAGGACAGAGAGAAATAATAATAATAATATTCCACAACTTTCACACAACGTCATCTAGTCCCATACTAAGCAGAGCTAGACAACCGATAAACATATTTATATATTTCTAAATATATACATATTATAGATAAATTACACCCAGACACAGAACAAATGATCTTGCTCATCACACAAACAATTGTCTTGGGTGGGAACAAACCCACGACCCCCGGCGTAGCAGTCAGGTCCACTGGCCACTAGACCAATAGGCCTGTCGAAATGGAAGAAATTGGAGGAGGCCCTGTAACCTAAGGGGTTTCTATAAAAATAATTATTACTTATAACCTACAACTAACATTAGAAATAAGTACTTACTAACACTTAGAAAGAATATAATGTAAATGTTAAGTCTTATAGGAAATAAAAAGGTTTTATTTTTATTATTTTTTGAATAAAACACCGCCATTTTATAGTTGGCGCTTAATCGGCTAATCAACCTAGAACCCTCTCTACCACACTCTCCCTTCACAATACTCCTAACAACCATCTCCGTTGCAAACCGATCACGCGCACCCCATCTATTATGATGCACTTCCTAATTTAACCCGTCGAACGCGTGCTAAGCCCGGGCTAATGAGACGTAGTATCTAACCGTCGCTTGGCTGAGTTGACTATCGCTAAATTGTCCGCTAACTAGAGCTTTGTAGGGTTAACCGGCCCTGTGATCCGGCTTCCGATTTGAACACAGAGGTGACAATGTCTGAAATAGGATGTTTGGTGTAAGGATGATTGAATTGTGAGGAGCTTGATTACATTAGATGGCCTAAATATTAGTGGGGTACTTGATTACATTAGATAGTCTATACAACATGTAACTTGAATAACGTACACCCTTATACTTCCCGATTAGAAAATTAAGTTACAATTATAATTTAAGCACTAAAATTTTATTTAAATGCACTTAAGTAGTGTTTTTTTATGAAATTAATTATCCTAATATTGTACGCGGTGAGACAATCAAGATTTATCAAGAATATATCATGATAGGTTTTTTTTTCTTTTCATGATCTTGCAATCAGTTGTGTGAGCAGATGTGATGAAGCAATTCGTGGCTTTCAGAGCAATACGCCCCCATGGGATCATCTCTATAATAAATTAGTATAATAGTCCGTGACTATTTATCCTAAATTATTTCTCGATTACTTTAGGATAAAAGTATTAACTATTTAAAAAATAATCTGAGATTAGTTTACTAGCCGATTCTGAACGTATAGGTATTACGTTTTACATCTGAATAAATAATGTGTTTGATAGAATAATGTGGAGCTCAATCTCGAGAGATAGCTTGTAGAAATAAGATGTAATACTAGTAATATTAAGAAATCAAAGGTAGAGTTATTAATGTACTTGGACTGATTTCACACAGCAAAAGAATAAAGTGGATATGCCTCAAATCCCCTCGGATTTTACGAAACTCCAACCCTAAGTAGGTAAAACGGGGGTTGGAAGTTTGTGGAGAACCAAATCTAAAGGAGTTGTTATAGAAATAAACATTTTGTATTTGTAAGTTTTTTTAATTAAGTTAGTTCGGTTCGTGTAACTAGCCAGTGTCAAATTTAAAAAGTATTTATTTTCTTTAAATATAGAATGCAGTTATTTTGTTTTCCATTAGAATGAAGATGTAAAAGATTTGCAAGAGCAGTATTTTATAGTATTTGTGTTGAGTTAGCCGTGAAGCTTAATTTTGCGACCATTTTAAAGAAAATAGCAACAGAACTTGGCTAGAAAAATCGCGCCACATAAATTCTAATTAAGATATTAGCTTCCGTTGGAGTCCCGCTCATTAATTGCAACCATTTTAGCAGATCAATATTGCCGAAACGGTGTTACCTAATTAAGAGTAACTTTAAACCAGTATTTCTCACGTACCTACGCCTACAAAATCTTCTACCTTACCGGATGGACTCAGTTACTAGGGCCCGCCCATTCACACGCCTAAAAAAATAAGCATGTAAATATATATATTATGTAAATATACCCTGAGTATCTGTTACGATTGCCACAAAGATTATGATTCTGATCACTATCGCATTGAATTTTGCTTAATAAAATATATGATTACGTTCTAATTTCATAAATTAAGAATGGGTAATATGTGTTGAAGACGGAAAAATAAAATGCTTTTGAAATATGATATTATCGTTATATTTTGATTGTCATGATGTGATAGTTATGGTAAATATCAGTGTTTATATTGCCACCTGCGTCGGTAGACAATATTATATATATTTATTAAATATATTATTGTATTAGAAGAAAACTAACACCTTTTAATTTTCAAATGGTGAGTGAATTAATTTCGCAGCAGCGCAGTTTCTTGTTTATTTTTTTTTTGTGCGATGAATATCTTAATTTTTAATCTTTGGTGATTCGAATCACGGATTTTTAACTTGTTTTTTTTTTACGCATTAATATAACTGTAAGGTAATTTACGGTTTTACTATAGCCGTTTTTTACACATTTCCGATCCTTATCGTCAAGCTCTGTTTCTGGACCGAAAATTACTGCATATTTTCAACAGACATTAATTGGCTGTTGAACATTTAACTTTTGATTTGTTTGTATATAGCATAAGCATAATCAGCTTTATAATATTCCCACAGCTGGGACTCCTGATGACACGTCTTCGAATTTTTGTGTCTGCCGGTTTCCTCAATACGTTTTCCTTCACAATTTTGAGAGCAGTGGTGATAAAAATATTACACAAAGTAATGCGCCTGGGTTTGAACCCGTGATCTACAACTTGTAAGTTGGGGCCATTAACACTGGGTCACTAAAGGTTTCTTGATTTATTTGTGTCTCGATATATTTTTTACCGAAATCTTATGTTAGTTACAAATCAGTATTCAATATAAAAATATAGCCCGAACATAACATACTTAGCTACATAATTTAATTTATGATAGATTCAACACAAGCATACGATATAAGGCCGGCCATTCACGACACAATAAACAGCTACCCACGACGCGACATTGTCGTGTCATTTTGCTAAATATCGCGCGCGTCCCGCGTGTAATCGAGCCGGAGGATCGCGCGACGCGCGGCCACCCCGCGCGGCGATATCGCGATAACGGCCGCCAGTTACACCGATGCGAATGTTCGTGTGAAAATAAAGAAAATAACCTCGATTCGATCGACCTGTATTGGCCTTTATTAGAAGTGGATAAACAACAAAGATTTTTCTCGCTCTAAAGTGATGCGAGAAAAAAGGGTTCTAGTCAGTAAAAGTCTAATTCGCCCGTGTCAGACTTTTACTGACTAAAACCCACTTGTTACCTTAAGTGCCCCTTTTGCATTCAAGGGCCACGGTAACTTATTCAAATGTTCTCCCAGTCCTAGCTGTATATTGACCTGGTTCGTAAATAATAATTTTCGAACTAAAAAAAAATATGTTTGTAAAAAATATTTATTCATTTTAATTAAGATATTGACAAGTCAACAGTTACTGCCGTGGTATCTAGTATCACCAGTAGTACTAACATAAAAAAATATTCAGTATTAATTTTAAAAAAAAATAGAATGAAAAAGACAAAGCTACTGTGTAACAGACAGTCGTTGCACACCAACTTTACCATAAAACTTTCGAAATCCAGTCATAACACCGTATGCTAAAGTCCATATTCCCTTACGGTCATCCTAGGGAGTCTGTAGGTTTGGGAAGACCTGAAGATTTGTTCGTTCCTAGAAGTAAGGCCTCCGCGCACGACCTCATGATAAGGTAAACAGAATATTATATTTATGTACAATATCACTAACGTGTTCAAAATTGAGTAATAAGCATGGGAGAAATGTGATGTTTTAACAGGATTTTTTCAGTAGCAACTAGTATTAAGTCCATGAGTAAATGGCAGGCTTACAGCATGGTAGAACCATTAAGCTAGAACTACACTGCTCACACGTGTGCCACACACGGCGATCTGGGGGCTTCTGTCTCCATACATTTTATATGGAAACTAGACTTGTAGAGCTACATTAGACTCACGCCAAGCGACGTCGTTCTACGTACAAACCTGGCGTGTTACATGTGTACGTCGGCCTAATGTAAGAACACACTGCGCACACGTGTCCCACACACGCCAATCTGGACGCGTCGGTCTCCATACGTTTTATATGGAAACTAGACTTGTAGAGTACACATCGGGACCCTTTTGTCTTGGGTGATCTCTGACCAAGTTTGCCCCTTCGCCGCGGTCGACCTTGCTGTTTAGTTAGTTGGCGAAAATAGTGTAAACGTGTAAAACATACACCGATGACTAATCCATAGAAAAATACCTACATGACATTCTGTTTGTTTTTTCTTCAAAAAGCTATAAAAAAGCATTCCACGGGTCACAAGGTCGAGGCAATTTGAATTTTACTACGCAAGATTGGACCTACCTCTATTCTGATAAAATCGTGTCGCAAAATTCTCTCGTTATCAGTAAACATCATCAGTTTTTAAAACCATTTGATTAGTTCTCTGACCTTCGATTGTAAATCGATCCAGGATCAAAAGAACCCGCAGCTTTTTACCCATTAGCGAAGTCTAAATGGATGGTTATGATATTCAGGGTTCCGCAACCGAAGGTTGTCAACGGGAGAGTCCCGTTCACTAAGACTTTGCTGTGTGCCCGTCTGTCTGTCTGTGAGCGGGTTGTATCTCATACACCTTTTTTAAGGTTGATTGACTGATTGATTTTTCAAATTCTTTATTTTTACATATCAACGGTTGAAAGGCTAATTGATCTAAACGACATTTTTTCCAATATTAAGTTATATACATATTCGGAATCAGAAAAAATTTTCTCCGTCGTTGGAGTCAGGTTTCAAATTTTTTTTTTTAATGTCGCTTAGATCAATTAGCCTTTCAACCGTCGATATTATGTTTTTAGCAACTGTTTACAAACGATCTTATTTTATTTGTAGACAAATCTTAATTTATTTTGTTACGCCTATCGCCTTTATAAACATTAAAAAATTTTGTTGCTACGTATTAATTTTACACTGATAAATAATTGCATTTGGATATAAATGAGTTAGTGGTATGTGAAAGTCTTAGAATGGACCCACAAAATATTTGGGTTAGACAACATAAGCTATTAGGTATTAAAATCTGCTACTACTACTAAAAGTATGAGGTAAATAGCGGGTAGTTTTTTAGGGTTAGAAATCATCTAATGACTTATCTCGCTCTAGGGCGGAGTCTGACACGCCCTCCCGTGTCAGACATTGACTAAAACCACACGTATATGTTCCTTCAGTGGCCCTTTGAGTCCAAGGACCACAGATCCATCTCATAAACTTTAAAAGGTGAATGTGAGAATGTGTATTTCTATTACCGTTACTGCAAAATATAAAAAAGTAAAAAATTAAAGGGGTTTCATGGGAAGAAAAAAAGAACTTTTTTTTTTTGATTTTATTATTCTAGTACGGAACCCTTCGTGTACGAGTCCGACTCGCACTTGGCCAGTTTTTTTTCTTTTACTTATTCTTTTGTTTCTTCAATTATTAACTGAAGATTGGCTACAATTCTAAATATTATGATTAAGAGTTTAATAGGCTATAGATAAGCTATAGACTAATAGGCTATATGCTGTAAATAGGCTAATAGGCTATAGGCTGTAAATAGGCTATAGATGTACATTTACAGCCTATTTTTGATAATGGGCAAATATATTCCTCGGATTTGGTTAGAGCGAGGGGGAGTTTCAGACTTTTATAGACTAAATCTCACCCGTGTTTCTTCAGTCGTCCTTTGATTTCCAGGGCCGCAGTAATTATTTCAAATTATTTGCATATTATATTCGCTCGTTACATTTTAAGCCTGCACTGACTACAGTTTTATTTATAGACATTGTAATTTATCTAGCTTGATCAAAAAATTGTTTAGGAAATGGAACTGGGGTTCTATTTAACCCGGAGGTCTTATCTGGGGCTTATTTTTTTTTATATTTCTTTTCTTTTCTATTTTATAGGTATTGATTTTTTATTTAAAGTTATTTCAATATTCATGTAATAAAGAGGTAAAGTTCTTTTTTGTTTGTGTGAGGAGGTAATCTCTGGAAGTACTGGTCCGATTGCTAAATTTTTTTCAGCGATAGAAAGCTGCTTTATTCTTGAGTGACATAGACTTATATTTTACATATGTACGTTGGCGAAGCTGCGGGCAAAAGCTAGTTCAAAAATAATATAAGTACCGTTACCTACATTTCAAACACTTTATTCCAATAATGTTGCCATTCTCTGTCCATTACTTGTTGGGAAGGGGTCGCGGTCGTAATGAGCCTAGATAGCGCGCAATGGATGCAGAGCACCATCTGATTGTGGCAACAGGTGTCTAATGCCCTAATGTCTACTGTTTACCTTTTTGTAGTTCGTGGTACAGAGGAATTCTGTTGGAGAGTAGGCAGAGAATGAGGAATTATAATATAAAGGTCACGGTTTTTTCCCATGAAACTGAATGCGATCAACACATCTAAACTGCTTTCAATAGCCGTCAATTTCATGTTGTATTATAAATAAATTATTAATTCAATACATTTTCCATACCAATAATGTTATGGTAATAGTAGTAAAAATTTATCAGATTACTGGCAACATTGTGTTCCACATAATGTTGCCATATGATTACTTATGAAAGACAGGTGCTGCCAACTACATACTTACCTAGCTCTGAGGCTCACATATAAAACTTCCAGTTTTCCATCAGATCTTGCTCCCCGATATCGGCATAAAATATTTTTTGCTATAACAATACATTGTATTAAAATCATCGATAGCAAGTGACAAACAAAAGCTCATTTCGCTAGTCGCGCCACAGTGGGGCGACGATCGCGCGATAGTGTATGACGGACGGGCAAGATTGCGCGGGCGCAAGCAGGGTGGCCATAATGTTGGCTACATATCCTTGCTGTGAACTGAGGGATTTATTTAAAATTGTAAAATGGACGTTGGAACAGTTTGAAGATTTTATGTCAACGTATGGTAGAAATAATTGAATTTATAAGCAAGGTTAAATTGACAGGAGTGTTATTTATTTAGCTTAGGTGTGAAAAACATGTTTCTTTCAAGGTACCAAACTTGGTAGCAGATAATTATGTTTGAACGATCATAATTAATTTAAGACAACATGATGAACATTCTTTGAATTCTACTACTACATAAGGAACCCAAGAAAAATACAGGTTTTCATATACACAAACCAATTAACAAGATTTAAAATATAATATTAATTTAATTACCATTCAATAACATAATTAATTAGCAACACTAAAAAGTTTCTTCTTAAAACAGCGACAAGAATCCGAAGGGCGCACAAAGTCAACACACGCAAAGAATTTTTAATGCTGGCAACTTATTAACATTAAACTGGCCACCCTATCGGAACAATGACGCGATAAACTCGCGGCAATATTTTAAAATCGATGTTTTTATGAATCGATAATTTGTTCGGTGCGTTTCGGCGCGACGTTTCGCGAGCCTATCGATTCTTATCTCGATGTCACAACGCTTTGTTTCGATTCGACCCCAACATCGTCCATGTTTCGCTTGAAATGTGTTTCTTGCTAACGTACGAAATGATACTATCTCAGGCAGTGCTGCAACTTCATTCGAATCGTTTCAAAATTCAAATATTATACGAAATTGACTCTTCTCGGTTTGAGATAGGAGTTAGGGTGTATTTTCGGGGGTGTTTGGGTAACTTTGTGGGCGTGTATCTGTCCTCTTCATATGCATGCCAGGCTGTCTGGCTTCAGGTGTGTCCGATGGTTAATATTTGATACTTTCTTGTTCGGGAGAGGTCCAGAGAATGCGGTGTGCCATCATTATGCTGAATGGAGGTGGATGTTCGTTACATTTTGAAGTTTCTTTCTCTAAGGAATGCGGGGTGTTAATTGATGTTTTGGCATTGGAACAACATTTAAGTATGTCGGAGAAAGTGCAAGAATTTTTGGTTTCAGTATGCATATTCGACTCAATATTGTGTGGCAAGTTCTTTAGCCGAATTCGGTGTCAACTTTGATGTAGAATAACAATCTTCAAAAACAAAGGTTGAAAATATTTTTATCGATTAGTGCCGTTGAACCTAGATAGCATCTTTAAAATCGGCAAAATACAAAAAATAATCGAATGCCTATACAAGAAATTCCTTCCTCGTATTTCAAAAAGATTCCCCATCACGTGGGCGACTAGAGTACGAATAAATAACACAATCTCGTCATCGAGATACGCAAGATAAAATAGATTTCGAATAATAATTTATCCAAACTAGCTGGCGAATATTATGCGAACGAATAAATAAAAATCGATACAGATGGCTATCAGTTGGACGCCAAAATTGGTCGCGATGTGCGGGCTTCCTTAGTAAGTAGGTTCCTTAAATGGTATGTTCTAATGTTTCAAGAACTGCTGGTAGGAATCATTATCTTGGCTTCGTGGTGTTTTTGTTACAGTTATTAGTAGAAGGTTTATCTCTTCTATAACATAAAAGTAGAAACTGACTGACTGACATAACAACGTACAGACGAAACTGCTAGGACTGGGAGCGTGATATGTTGCAAAAGGTTCCCTTTTATGACGTAGGTGAGCACTAAGAGAGTGTCTATATATCAGGTATCCATAATTTACCCCCTGAGGGATTGAAATGACCTTACCATAATATACCATACCATAACTTTTACGCGAGCAAAGCCGCTCTCAGAAGCTAGTATTATAATAATTTAAAGTCTCCCAACGCATCTGTCTGTCTGTGTGAATGCGACCAACTCTAGAACTCATGAACGAATTAGGTACTTCCAAAAGACAAGACCATACTAAATTATGAGTTATGAAGTCATATCATTTATTATTTATTGTAAGCAGTCATTCTTAAGGAGTTTTAAATTAGAACTTGAAACTTAAAATCAATTTTTATTACTTAGTTGCACAACTTAGGTCATAAGACCTGGTGAGGGTCGCGGGAATCCGTTAGATGCGAGACGCACAGTACTGTTCGTTGTCGCGACACTTGGGGGAGGTCAATGTTTAGTCAGTAAGAGTCTGACAGACCCCTTCGTCTGCCCCAGGCGAAGGGCATCCATGACGATTTTCCACCCCGGCAACAAAAAAATAAAAAGGTTAATGTCCAACAGTGGACGTCTTTGGGTTGAAATGCTGATGATGATGACATAACTTAGTAGATTCTTTGTCTTTTACTTCCTGATACATTATATATTTTTCTTATTATTATTTTTTTTGAGTTGAGAAATCATAAAATAAAGAATTATTTGATGATCCCGCTCTGGATGAAAAGAGAATAAGTTTAAGACTTTTACAGACTGAAACCCCTCTGTTCCTTCAGTTAGCCTTTGCGTTCCTGCAAACAATCCTACTTCCCATCCAATCGATAGCAACTCGATAAATAATGCCTATACAGGGGGTTGATCATTCATACACTCTAATTCCGGAGATAAGCGGTATCCGTTAAAAGGTTACCTTGTATGTGTGTTTGTCCGTATTTGTGTGTGGGCGTATCGGGACAGAATCTTAATTTACTGTAGCATTCTTTGAACGATGTGTGCTGGTGAGTGATGGAAGAATGGGTTGTGTGTTTTAGTGGCATGGATGATGCTCGGGCTCCTTCGGAATTCTTCGGCTGCCTGTCGAGAGACTGCAGAAGGCGGCGACCAACCTTTGGACCCAGGAACTCTGACCTACCGATTTCTGAAGATGACACGCGCTCAAGCACTCCAAACGCTTCCAACATCAATTATTATTATTGTACCTATTCGGGAATATGTTCATTTTAAATTACAGCAGCTGGTAATTGAGTGGAGCATAGTATAACTATAACATAGCATAGTAGGTATAATCAGCCTCATAATGTTCCCACTGCTGGGACTCAGGCGTTCTCTCTAGGAAAGGCAATGGGCTAACTAATCCACCACGCAGGCCCACTTGTGAGTTGGTGGATGTAATAGGGCAGAAGAAGTCTGAAAGTGGCAGCAGTACCTAAAGAGTTGAAAGGGAATCATAAATGCATTTTACTAAAATAAATATGAAAAGAACACACCTTCTCATATCTTTATATATAAAAGAGGAAACTGACTGACTGACATATCAACGCACAGCCGAAACTACTGGGATTAGGAGCGTGAAATTTTGCACAAGGTTTCCTTTTATAACGTAGGCGAGCACTAAGAAAGGAATTTCCGAAATTTACTCCCTAAGGGGATGAAGCGGGGGTCCAAAGTTTGTATGGAGAAACCTACGTTCACGAGAGCGAAGCCGCGGGCAGAAGCTAGTTTGTTTATATGTTGACAGATGGAGATGGAAAAAGAGGCCAAAGAAAAGATGAATGAATTGTGTGAAGAAAGAAAAGAGAGTCAGTGATAGCGTGACTGTTGATGGGACAGAATGGAAGAAAGAAACGTGTTCCTATAACCCGAAGTAACGTGAGACAAGGGCAGAAGGATGATGATGATTGAAGTCAGAAATCGAAGAAACTTTTTACACAATCTTCTTTGGCACATTCATCCGCAAAACTTTTTTTTTTAACTGGTAAAGTTACCACACTAGGAATATCTCCTGTATCGTTGTCGTCTGTATGTTTGTCGGTTGCGTTCACAAACAGACAAATTCACATACACAAGACACCCAGACCCAGAACACCAATCTGTAGGCCATTCAAATATTTGTTTCGTGCGGGAATCGAACCCACGACACGTAGCTCAGTAGTCAATAGCTCAACAACTACGCCAACCATGCCTTAGGTCTGAAGAAGTTGATAATGACAGCGGCACAGCCGATCGTGACACTAAACACGAGGCGGGTTACTTTGTGTCACTACATTAACTTTAAACATAGTTCACTACGAAGAACTATATCATCCCGCCAGCAATCCATATACCCATACTGACATTATAACCCGGTATACCTTTACAGATAAAACTTAACTTCCTCTCAAAAAGAAATGCAAAAAAAGTCCGACTCCACCACACGGCTAACTAACGTTTAACAAAGATTAATGCCGCCCGATATATCATTCGCGACACGGAGAGGTGCGCGAACTTTCAACGATAAACTTTTTAAAGACTCAACTTGCTTTAGCTTTTATATCGCCCTGAAAAATTGTGTATCTCAGGCCGTGCCCTGTGGCGACGAGATAAAAGGAAAAAATCGCCCGGACCGTATTTGTTAAAGTGGAGTAGGTATTTGTCATGGGGATGCGCAAACTTTAGTAATTGCTCTCTGGGAACCTGATTGTCGGATCGGTGATATAAACTAGATGTTTTTTTATTGCCCATTTTTAACTCTGTGTATTTAGGTCGTTTAGAATGTTTATGGTACAGATTTAAGGATTTTTAAGTTTTATTTTTATAGTCGTTGTAAAGTCATTTGTAGGTTTGAGTAATTTGTTTTATTGGTAGATAAGAAATAAAATATTTTTACAAGTCAAAATGTTAAATAAAAAGTGATCAAACTTTCGTAGTTCAGTTGGATATAAAATCGTTGACAGGTTTATTGTAGTTTGATACTTAGAAAATACCGTAGGTTAGTCATGTCGATTCAATTCTATAAATAAATAAGAATGGAAAATACCGCTCAGTAAAAGCGTTTTGGCGTCACAAAAAATATTACAAAAACTAAAGCAATATTTACTCCCCAGATTACACAATTAAATATGCCCAAAAGCTCGTCATATCTCCGCGATGTGTCTCGACAAAGTGACTTTATTAAACTTTTTTTTACCATTTTTTTGCGAGTTCCGAGTACGTTCCGTGGATAAATTGTCGTGCGATAAGTCAGCGAGCTAAACGAGGTTAATACATTAAACTGTGTTTAAGCACAGTTCAGGTTAACTTGTTGGTGCCTCCGGGCAGCCTCGCTGATGGACGGGTTGTAACAGTAAAGAAATGTGAGCTGATACTGTTGGACAGTTCGAGTTTAAAATGCAGTAATCAAGGGGGGCTGAAAAGATTTGTTACTTCAGTCGTTTTAAGTGTTTATTAAAGTGAAGATTAGGTTTACGTATAACTCAAAAAGAAGAAGAATTTACCTATGAATATTGATTAGAAATTCACTATTAAGTTTTTGAAGTTTAAAGAGTTTTAAACAAATAGCTGCTAGGAGCGTATTCACCCGTTTGAAAGTAAACATTTGTGCCAAGGGAACATCATCCTGAAATAAAAAGTATCCAGGACATTACACTTGTGCCAAACATGGAAAGCCGTTCAGCAGTTCTAACATGAAGAAGTAACAAACAAAAAACTTTCACCTTTTTCAAATTAGTAATTTTTTTTTCGGTGGGATAATCATCCAATGAAATCCCCGCTCTCGGACCGGGAGGGTGTGTTACTTTTATTGACTAAAAACCCACTCCTGCTCCTTCGTTGCCTTTCAATACAGGGCCGAGTCTTCCTTTTAGAAGCAGACCCTTGGCCCCAGCAGGCTTCGACCCTGCTTGGCCCCTACGGTTTGCTGACATTTTACGCGCGTGGAATAATAGTACGCGCCGTCGACGACTTGGGCTTGGTTCGGACGGATACCGGATGATCAGACGGGGAGCTACCTATTGCTCGCCGTCCGCAAGTCCGCGCCTACGGTGGCCGGAAATCGGTATCGGGATCCCGTCGGCTGGGGCGTAAGAGCCGCGCCATCGCGCCTGCACGTGCGGCCTCCTCCTTTGCTAACATTACTGCTTCGCAGAAGGAGGCGTGAAGAGCCTTATCTGGTTTTATTCAACAAAAGGCTTCGTCAAAAGCAATAAATCACTACCAAAACTCGTACCAATTAAGCAATCAAATTCTCAAAAGAAAAATCAGCGAAAACTGGAAAGAAATCCTTTCGTCGACTATCTAAAAATATGAAAATATATGTAAAGCCGGCCAGCGATGCGGCGACAATAAATCGTGCTACATCGGTATCGGCGTCATTAGCACCAGAAATAATTGTTCAGATTTGTCTTTCGGTCGCCCGTGGAGTGGGCCGCTTTATCTGGCCTGTGACAAGATGTGGGCTGCGAAGATTAGCTGTCTGTGTTCTTTACGGAATGGGGTAGGTTTAGGGAGGAGTAATATTATCTGTGTTTGAATTTAGGTTATGTATGTGGATTTGAAGCTTTTGTTTTTAGGTGTGAAATCATCTAATGTATAGTATAGAAAGAAGTGAATTAAAAAGCGCAACATAAGAATCTCGAGCGTGACTCAATTGCATGCTGTTGCCTAATAGTTTGGGATTACCACATTAGCCGGGCAAAGTGCGATGTCGCTAACGATCCATGACGTGACTATCAGAAAGCTCCGTAAGTCTGTAATCTTACGGAATTAACAGAGACGATACATTCCGGACTTTTATATATTACTAGGTGGTGCTGTGACTTTGCTCGCGCCATATACGTAATAGAGCACAATACCATTATGTTATAATTTCAAGAATTAGAAAAAAATCTTTAAGTTTTGTTTTCTAAAATAAATCTAGCCTAGTTACTCCTTATAATGTCAGCCATAAGCCAGTCAAGGTCCCGTCAAAATCAGTTGGAATTTCTTATAAAATCTCGTGCACATAACAGATTGTCTACTGTAACCCAGTATTATAGTGCTGGCTCCTATAAAAGATTATTATAGTACAAGTTAAGTGCATGATGGGACTTCCCAGAGGCAAAAACGCATTCTGTAGAAACAATGAAATTTCTTTAGAAATAAGCAGAAGGTAATTTTGCTAATATTTAGTTTTACTGTTGTGTTGTTGCTTGTTGTTGCTGTTTAGTGTTGTTTTAAGATTTGTAAATTTATTTGTAATGAATAAACTAAAAAAATATTATCCTTTTTTTTGTAAATTTATTTACCAGTCGAATGCTACTCATACTTTATTAATGAGTGATGATAAAGGCATATATTTTCTACTTTTACGCGGACAAAATCGCAGGCTAGCTTGTAGACACTAAATTAAATAATAAAAAAAAATCCTTCCTATGTCACGATGGTTACACAATCCTTCGTCACGTAAGCAACTCTAGTTTGAATTAAAAAAAAAAGTTTCTAGATTCAAATTTAAGGCTGTGCGATTTTTATTGAGCAGGTTTCACGGTGCATTATTAATTTACATTAGAATTCGCGGTAAACAAAAAAGTTTCTGACACAGGATGTCAGACATCGTTCAGATAACTAACGATTATTGTCTTAAGTGTTTCATCGAGTTTATTTCACCTATTTCTAGATGAAAGTGCTTTATAAATATTCATAATAACAGCTTCAATGACGTACACTTAATAGACTATAGACACGATATAGATTCTTGCACTACAGAATTCCATAGACCCAGGTATCAAACAACTTTTTCTTGAAAATCTAGAACTGGTAAAAAAAAACTCGACGTAACTTCAAATGCTGGTCATAAATATTGTCACATAAAAAAAAAAACATAATATTACATTTGAATTTGGAATCTAATTCGATATGAATAACATTTACTTCAAAATCGACAGCACATTACAATATTAAGGGATCATTTTTTAAATAAATATAAAAATAACATAACTTACGACTTACAAGCTAATGTTTCCTGCCATACATCTTGTTTGGCGCGGGTTTACTCGTTATGTAACATAACATATTTCTACTAATGAGGTTTGCTCCTATGATGTATGTGCAATCGAACTTACCTGTAAAAAAGAAAAAATGAAATAAGTATTTTGTGAGATATAAGTTATTTATGACTTTTTTTAATGTTTAGAAAGGAGACCGGAATGAAAAATACGCTTTTATGATAACAACTTAAATGGTAAAGTTAAATAGCATCAAGAAAACGACGCGTCTTGGGACTACCACACGGGCAAGCTTCACCACAGTTTGGCCGGTGCAGGCCAGACTGTACATTGAACACCGTGTGTGTTGTTGGCAAAACTCACACAGTGACACAATCTCACATAATCTCACTGATTTCATGGCGACATGGCGACAGCGACTGTCGCAACCCATTACCTACTGGGCAAACCATAATTATGCCGATAAGTCTTCTCTTTGAGGAATGGCTGGAGAAGCGTCACGGCGTTTTCACTTTCCGCATGACGCAGGTCCTCACCGGGCATTCTAAACGGGAGGTACCTACTCCGAATTCAGGTGAAAGAAACACCCGCACCTTTCTGTGGACCTCCAGAAGGACATGGTGGAGGTGTGCTTGGGCGGAGCACCACCGTGTCCTCGTCGAGGCGATCGGTGGCGGCCTTGGTTCGGGCGTAGTCTGGAGCGAGGGGGAATGGCAGTCAATCACCTCCTTGGTATGTCATGGTCACCCATCTACGGACCGACCTCTCGACAATCGATTCGAATTCTCATATAACGACAAAAAAGTGCTTTGATACTAATTTAGTAAACGTCAAAGATCATAAAAATACAAATTTTGAATTATTCATGAAAAAATTCCACATCTACTACTAAAAAGGAATGCAGATTATCGCAAAAAAAAAAAACCGAGAGCTACAAGCATAGATTAGAATAACACATTATCTAAAACTGGCTTATCCAATAATTATCTTATTTTAGTCATTACGCACACGTGTCAGTTGTTCTACAAACTACCCAGGATACTGTTGACATGAAGTGTGCTTGAATTTGTCGAGATCTCGAGTAGCTACAAAGGCACGCGTCTACGCTTAGCGTTTCCTGTTTTTTTGGTTTTTATCTACATTAACCTCAAAAATAGACAGATTAATTATTTAATATTCTGATCTGGAGATAGGATTTATTAGTTTTTGGTTGTTATTCTGGTTGTTAGGCTGTTTCTTTTAGATACTATATATATCTTTGAGGATAGGTCGAAAATAATGCTTTTGTTTTATTCTTGCATGGTTGTGTAGGTGTATTTTAATGTTAATTTAGTCCTGTTATGTTTAATTGTTTGGTGCGTCTTAAAACATATATTATTTAAAAGGTTTAATAATAAATGTAAGAAGTGTGTAAATAAAACAAATAAATGGAATAATAATGATAGGTTTACTTTCAGGCTTTACATGATATAGTTAGTAGGTAGTCCATAATTTTGTTAGTATTGGTGTGTTAGTAATAAAAGTGCTGGTGAAAAATATTAAGAAATAATTGTCATTTTAAATAATCTTGTAAGGAATAGCTGAGTATAGTTCTCATTTTATACCTATACGTGCGTCAAATTTAGTCGAGCCTTAAATATTTTTACAGTTTTCAAACGCAAGGAATAACTGTAAAATATTCAACCAACAAAGATACAATCTAGGACAATATTAACTAAGGATAATTCCAATAAACATTCAAGCTGGTAACAGATCACAAAAATCTATACGAAAACAAATAACTCACGGTTATCGATCGCTAATAAATCGAGTCGGGAGCTTTAATGATATTTAACGAGAGTAGATCCTGCCGATAAAACCTATGTAGTATTTTTCGAATTTCTCATTTGAGAATCGATTTTCCTAATCGATTAGTAACTATTCGGGTGGGCTGTAACTGTGATGTAAGTGACAGACATATTGTGTCTCGACTAGCTTAGACATTCCAATCGAATTCGAACCGATTAGGAAGAAATATGTAGATTTTTAAATTGGATATCAAATATTTTATTACATTATTAAATACGTATTTTTAAATTGAATTTATTGTTTTGTATCAAGTTTCTCCGCTACTGTTTGAAGTTCATATTTATAAATCAAATGTTTAACAAATTATGTCAGTAATGGGAATTTTCCCATTTAAAGAAATATGAGTGGAATTTATAATATTGATTTAAAAAGTACCTGGTAGGTAGATTGTTAAATATTTCATTAATATTCATTTAGGTATTGGAATGGTAATTTTTATGACGATACTGATATCCTTCATCTATTGCGATCTAGCGACATTGCTGAAGATGTAGACAAGCATAAATTTGATACTCACTACCTACGCAAATATTTGATTTTTAAATATCTGTGTATCAAATAGGATATAAGCAGAGTAGTAAGTATCTTTTGTTTGGATGGGAAATCATCAAATAACTTGAGTCTGTCAGACTTTTAATAACTAAAAACTACCCTTGTTCCTCCAATTGCCCGGTTGCTGTAACTCTTTTGATCAATACTCTCTCCCTCTTTTTACTCTTTTGACTGGCCTGTTGGTTAGTGGCTCTGATTACTATGCCGAAAGTCGTGGATTCGATTCCCACCCAGGACAACGTTTGTGTGATGAGCACGATTCATTTGTTGTGTCTGGGTGTAATTTATCTATAATATATACATGTATTTAGACATATATAAGTATGTTTATCAGTTGTCTAGTACTCATAACACAAGCACTGCTTAGCTTGAGACTAGACGGCGTTGTGTGATAGTTGTGGAATATTATTGTTATTAATACCGCAACCCTGGCATGCATCAGCCCTGGGGTCCCGTCAGCGAAATATCTATATTAGAATATATTTAACTACGATTTAGTTATGAAGTATTACAAAATATAGTAATGGCAGAAAGGTACTAGTAACTGTAGTAGGATATATGTAATTGTGACTGAATCCAATTCAATGGAAACCAGAAAAAAAACTATTCTTGGAGTATATATAAATAGTCCTGGTGACCGAATTTGGACCTGGTTTTTTTTTGAGTACATATATTTAGTTCATTAAATTATGTATATAATATAATTACCTATATTGTATTGTATCTGTGGTTCATTTGTATATCTTTTTTATATTAACATTTCTTTTTTTTTCTCTCTCTCTTTTAATGCACCTACCACTATTCTTCTCTGCATCACCAAAAGGTTGACTGGTAGAAAATGTCTAAGGCATTAAGTCCGCCTCTGTACCTTTATGTGCATAAAGTATTAAATAAAAAAATAAATAAATTTCGATGGTGGCCAATCTGAACAGAGTGGAGATATGCAGGTACGCAGGAGATATTATTACAGCCCTCAAGCGTGTGTGTAAAGACAGGTGCATTGTCTGTTATTTTACTATCATAGATGCTTACTATAGCGATGAAAAAACATCAATAAAGATGATACCAAAAACCTACATTCTAGTACCAACGCATCGATACAGAAATCAACTCTTAATTTCGATGCCTTTCATTTGAACATAGTTATCTGTGGCAACTTACAACACTGCACCAAAAACACCCAACATTTGAATATTCCATTATCAACAATACCTCATCAGATTTCTTTCCAGCCTCCCAAGACAGTCACACACTGACTCTTGACTCGCAGATAAACAGTAGATTCACTCAAGCTTTTCTTCACAAAGATGAGCACGATAATACACGAATGGTTTAGAACTCATGTGAATTGGAACGGTGACATTTGTTGGTTTTATCTTAGAAGCACGAATTACGGGTTAATTGGCATGCATTGGTTTTGTACAATTAGATACAGATTTGATCTTAGTAAAGGACATGGATACATGTGCAGTAGATTGGTTTGATTTGGATTAAATGGTATTTTGAAGAACAGTTTTAAGGGAGAGGAACAAGAAGTCGACCAAGTTAAGGTTTTAAGACAATTTTTTTTAATAGAGAGCAGTGGTGGCCAAGTGATAACGGCCCCAACTTACGAGTTGTAGGTCGCGGGTTAAAACCCAGCCAGGCGCATTACTTTGTGTAATTTATTTCATCACCACTGCTCTCAAAACGGTGAAGGAAAACATCGTGAGGAAACCGGCATGTCCTAGAAACAAAAAAATCGAAGACATGTGACATTCACCAACCCGCACTGGGCCCGCGTGGTGGATCATGGCTCATTTCCTTTCCTAGAGAGGAGGCCTGAGACCCAGCAGTGGGAACATTAAAAGGCTGATTATGCTTATGCTATATGTTTTAAAAGAAGACGGCTTATATATATAATAATTATGATACCAAGTGGACTAGAATTGGTCATTCCATGTGGTTATGCAGTAAATATTGAAATCTAAAAGATTTAGGAATTATGTTTACGAGTTTCAAAAACTGTCACATAAGCCTCAGATACATTAGAGGACACGATGTCCCCCACCATGAAGCATAATGCAGTCAACTTGTCCAAAAAAATGTCTCACGTCAAATTAATGCGTCGCAAAATATTGGGGGACAAGTTGCGAGACACTGGGGAACGTTGCAGCGTCACGTCGATTGAGCGTTGCACGTCATGTTGGAGGACTTTTATCGCCGAAGGTGTGAGGCGTAATATGTTAAAACTGAAGTAGTTTTTTTTTTAATTATTGATAGGCTTGCGCTTGACCAATATCTCACCTGGTGGTAAACGTAGATGTGGTTGATGATGGAGCACGCTTGCCTAAAAGCAACTTATTCCCTCTTTACTTTAAGACCCCCAGGTTGTAGCTATCAGGAAACAGACTCCGGCAGGGAAATCCGCTCCTTAACTGTAGGTACAATAAAACAGTTCCCATAAGGTTTATTTCGTATGAGTGGGATGTTCGCCATGGGTACACGGTGGATGCGCTACCAACAGGTAACGCATCGCTGTTGAAACTATCATTACGGGTAGAGATAGCTTTTAAAAATATAATAAAGCGAAGTTGTAGCTGCTTGAATATTAAGGTGACATAATATAGAAACAAATCTTCAGATCTGATCAAGGTAAAAGTGAAAATTATTAGGAAATTACATCACCCACATCGGCCACACATGGGAATCCCACACTAACCCACAAAACTTTACCAGAAACACTAGTACCATGGCGATTTTATCAACGCCATTGGATACCACATGAGTACCTCAATAGATCTTATCTTAACTAGTTTTTATGTTAATAACCTCAAAGGTGTCATATTAACCAAACATTGTGTGAAAATTATTAATTTTAAAACCACCATTGAGATAAAAATTAAATAAGAGAAATAAAATAGGGATTACCATCGATGGGAATTACTTTCATTGTAATCGCAGCGACATCTAGTTGGGTTCATCATCAGTATTAGTGTTGTAATCGATATTTGAAAATTATAATCGTTTGAATCTAACGATTATGAATCGATTGGGAAACGGTTTTTTTTTGGTTTTTCGTAATGATTATTATGATCAGAATCTTTTTGATCGAAGTATCGGTGTAAAATTACAGTACTTAATAGCACATGATCTGTTTGTCATAAAAAAAATGCGTAGGTTTAATGAAAATTGTGTAGGAAGAATTTAAATTGACTTGATTGTGACCCTTATTTCTTTCTCCTTGCGCGTGTAGGGGTATTATTATTACGTAATTGCGCGTTTTTACGTAAAATTATCAAAAAAAACCGGATATTTCTATGAAAAACGGAGATATAAAGACCAAAATTTTAGGCCAAATAAATTTCGTACACCCGTGTGTACAAAACGACAATTAAGCGTTTTTCAAGGTTACTCAAGTTAAATGTACAATTGGCGCTCGAGGGGTTAAAATAATTACCCGACTGTGCCTGAAGGTGGGTTATGTTTTTCGAGTGTATATATGTATATTTCTTTGGCACGCCCTAGACTCTAACTAAACGGCTTGTTGCATTTTAGCTTGAGAGATGTCTTTAGATTCGTCTTAATTTGGAGAATGACCGTGGGTACTCACTCACACTGATCGATGATATTGGAAGAAAGATCAGAATGGAACAGCACTGCCAGATTTTCTTCAGATACTTTCCAGAACTTCTTAATATAAACAATTAATTTGAACCTTTTTTTTATTCTTGATGGGTTCGCGCTTGACCGCTATCTCACCTGATGGAAAGCGACGATGCGGTCGACGATGGAGCGCGCTTACCTAGAAGTAACCTATTCACTCTTGATTTAAAAATTCCCGGGTTGTAGCCATTTTATTATTAGTTTATTTCGTTTCTTCATCATAATTATACCTTTTTTTTTAATATCGCCGTATATGCTGAGATTGGAGCCTTTCTGCTCTCGAACAGGCTTTCTAGTGTATTTTTTTTTTTAAGTTTTTGTGTTAGTTACAAATAAATATTTTTCTTATTTCTTTCTTTCCTTATTTCTATTTCAGCTGTGTCGCTACAACAAACGGCCCTATACGTCTCGCATCCATCGGATTCCTGCGACCCGCACCAGGTCATCGATCCACCTTGTGGGTAACCTTATTAGGTTATAGGTTATTTCGTTTATTTATTTAAATATGCTTACCTATGTATTATTATTATTTTTTAAATACATCAACAATATATTTAAAAAAATAGTGTCCAGTAGTGTTAACCGTGTCCAAGCTACCAGTGGTCAGAGCTCCGGAGAAAGGAATCCCCAACTATACGATCAGTGTCCATCTGTTTGGTTAATATGTATAATAAATGTTTAATATAAGTGAAGTTCCACGAGTGTTATCAAACTTGTTGTTGGTGAAATATTATGTAACGCAACCATAACGAAAATGTAATATCTTACACATCAAATTCGTCACAAAAACTTAGACATATTTCATTTAAAACGCGATAAGATTATTTTAACAATATATAGTTAAAAATGTTTACGTAACAAAAGATAAAAGTAAATTGATTCCGATTACAATTTTTATGATATTACAAATAATTGATTACAAGATATTAATGCAATTAATTAAGATTGTGTTATCTTTTGCGATGTCATTGATTATATTGACATCATGTAATTGAATTTTTTTGTCTTTTGAAATATATACCTTTGAACTCAGACATGACGTCATTTGTATTTTTTTTAAATATAATATTTCAATATTTGCATGAAAAATACAAGCAGGCAGGGCAGAATGGAAGAAAAAACGTGTTGCGCCGACCCCAAATAACACAGGACAAGGGCAGGAAGATGATGATGATGATGATTTGCATGACAACTCATGGCGAAATGTGTCTTTACCCTCCTATGTAAATAGTTAAATTCCGGAGATTCTCGAAGATTTTTCCGAATCGCATTTTTTTTTGTGGTGAAACAACAACAAATTTACAGTTTTCAGATTTATTCCTAATCCTGTGCTATATGACCTTACTTTACGCAAAATTTCAGGTCAACGAGATGTACCATATGAAATTTGATTTCCTCGAGAGTTTCGAAATATACGTTTTGTGAGACATAAACGCCCGTATCTTTTTTTAACTTAGAAATTTGATTTTTTTACAGCTCCTAGGGACCGCAGACTTGAGTATATGGTTTTCATATCAACTCGATACCTCCACGCGTTCCCGAAATGACAGACAGACAGACAGACAGACAGACAGACCGACGGACAACAAAGTGATCCTATAAGAGTTTTCTTTTTTCTTTTTGATGTACGGAACCCTAAAAATTAATTCTCTTGTACCGTATTTAATGTAAATAAATGCTTTAATAAAGCTTTATCTTTGAATTTCTACAGTTTTTCTATTTACCTAAATGGATAATCAATTATTTTAGTGCAGATTAAAATTATAGTCGCTATAAATAATTAAGAAACCATAACATACTTATCTATAGTCTTTCACATTTTTGTTGGGGTTTGTATACAAGATTCCCATCATTACTTAAAATAATACGTAAAATTCGTTTACAGAGAAAACTCGTACCATTTTTTGAATACTAGCTTAACTAGCTAACTTTGTACTGCCTAATCGTAAGAATAACGCCATCTACTGGTATTACCGGAACAGCATAATTCATTTAATAATGATATTTTAATTAGAGATAGCGTTGTATCCGGATTTTTTTTCCATTTTTTCTCACCGTTTAAACCTTCCCTAGACTAATATCTCGAATATTTCAAGAACAAAATTACCCAAATCGTTCCAGCCGTTTTTGAGTCTTAGGGAGACTAACGAACATCTACTCATTTTTATATATTTATTTAAATTGATCAATATAGTAGATATGATACTGTTTTGTTATTTCCTACTATCATATCAATCGAGATTATATTTACAGCGTGATCGTTCATGAATGGATTTCGTAGATAATGGCTGTCTTAAATATTATCTTCATTAGAACATCCGGTTCAAGTTTATCAAAGCTGAAAGCACATCCAAGCCTGAAAAACATTATTAGAATTAATTTGTAAATGTTAATTTTACTTATTTTAAATTCTCCGAAATCTCCCCTATTTCTATATTAGTCTAATACTCTAATATATATAGTGGACTCTTCCTGATTTATTATAGATATTTTATTAATTTAAAGAAAGCATGGACAGCCTCATCTGCTGTAATCATATCATCTCTAGATAGAGATAGCCTTTCAAGGATCTGAACACCAGAATAAACGCAAACCTTGCAAGTCTACAACTAGAAATAACTCTAACACTAGTTATTGATTGAAAACAAAACATCACGTAACCAGTAACGCGTTGGTTATCGCTAAAGGGGGTGAGGGGAGTTAGTATGGCAGGGGGGAGGGGTAGAGATAAGAAAGAAATCGACCTTATCGTGCGGTAACACGCGAAAATCGGTAAAGTGCATGCTGCGGGCGGTTGGCGCCAATATGTTGGTGGCAAATGTCATATATGTTGGTGGTGTAAAATATCATGCGTGTCCTAGCTAATGTAGAACTAGGAACTAATTTCTAAGTAGGTATTCCGTAAGATTCTAAAGTTAACAATATAGGTAATCAGTTTTTAGGGTTCCATATCGGAAGGGTGCCAACAAGACTCTATCACTAGCTTTCCGTTTTCCGACCGTTTGTCAGTGGGCTGTATCTCATAAATAGTAGGAGGTAGAGAGATGAAATTTTCACAAAATATGTATTTTTGGCAGAACAAACGTTATGCAAAGCGATTATGCGGATGCCTGCTACCTGGATGCCACTGAGGAGCTATTAAATAAGCTCGAGCGCTTACAAAACCTGTGCATTCGTTTTGTCTATGGCCTAAAAAAATACGACCATGTCAATTCCGCAAGGATCTCAAGTGGCTCCCTATCCGGCTTCGTAGGACCTCTCGGGTATTATGTCTCTTGTACAATATCCTTATCAGCCCTGCATACCCTGGCTACTTGCGTGATCGTTTTTCGTTCACTCGCCCTGACATTCCCCATGCAGATCTCACCTTAAATACCATCTTAATTTCCCATCCGATTTCACCCATTGCTATTCCAACTCCTTCTCTTTTTACCACCAGTACCAGTAGTTTACTGTAGGCAAGACAGATGGCACTGCTATCCAATAATGAAACCCAAATAAAGTGATACTGGCGGGTAAATTATTATTTAGGTAGGTCACTTTTACTAATTGTTATAACTGATTCAAAATGATTTTTAGCAATTAGCAGTCTATATGTCTTTGAAATATATCTTGATATTTCAAAGTATATATATCTCTCATTCAACTCTCCTGTCGCAGGTCGGCTGGACGAAATTTCATTTGAAATAAGCAGTACCATTGTGCTTTTTTATCTGTATTTGTTAATTACATTTTTAAGTGTTTGTGTGTCTTTTATATATTATAGCTATCTATATATAGTCTAGTATATAATTTTAGTCTAATATTTACTTTATTACTTTGCAGTAAGCCGCGGACTACCCTCCTTTTTCTATTTCAAGTGCTTACAGACCATCTTAAGGTTGTCTGGTAGACATCGCTGTCAGCGATAAGACCGCCTTTGTATCCATAGATTTAAGTCAGTGTAAAAGTTTTGTTACTATTTTGGTGTACAATAAAGTTTATTCTATTCTACGTCTGCCATAACCGCTAGTAGGTACAGGTACAGGGTATATTAGGTATATAATTTAAACGAAGCACAAAATTAGATGAATGGAATTATTCTTACCTGATGTATTTAAATAAATATTTTATTAAGTTCAATGTTATATTGATATTAATTTGAATACTAGACTTGGCTTTGAACTGAGTATTTAAATATTAAATTCATTAATTTAATTTATTGAAACAGAATACAAACTAAGAAATAATAAAGTGTTTCTTTTAAAGATATAGATTTAATAATAAATTAAGTCCTCTTTTTCAAACTGAAAAACATCAATGCTTTACGTAAAGTACGTAAGTAAATAAAAATAGGTACATAAAACCTAAAGCCATTTGAAGTCAGGCATTGCGACCAACATTTGTGCCAATGTTTGTTCAGATAGAGATTTGTGGCTAATGAATTATAGCCGCAACGCAGAGGTTTGTCCTTGGACGGATGACCAAATGACCATGTCTTACATAGCGAGACGTGCCTACGAAAGGACGTCAAACCTTTTAACTTTGGTTACCTCTCCATCTTGGTTCAGTCATGATGGGTAGACAGAAGGCCAAAAGTTTTGCTTTCATTAGTAGAAAGTTGCTTTATTACTGACTAGTTTTTGTCCACGGCTTCGCCCGCATACATAAAATATAGCCTAAGTCACTCAGGAATAAGGCAGCTTCTAACTATCTGTGATGTCTTTCAGAGAACGTAAGAAAACTTTACCTCTTTTTTTCCTTTGGTTTTTTTTTAGTGCAGATTGATATGTCAATGTTTTCTACTTTCACGCGGGCATAACCGCTGGAACAAGCTAGTTTATGTAAAAAATATATAAATTGTCATTAAAAGTACACGCTAACAAACACAAGCCAATTGAAGACTGAAATTGGCACCAACGTTTGTGCCAATAGAACTTGGCCCAAACATTTGCGATATGTTTGCTGATAAGAACCCGTACATCTGTTATCTATTGCCACTGAAACAATTTTACATGTGAAGATAAAAATTAAGTGTAAATATACAATAAATTGTTTGATACAGGCTATCTTTGCTCGTGGTTTTATCTATTAGGCGCAAAATAGAAATTCAAACAATCGCTACCGTATGTATTTTATCGAATACTAACTACTTTATACTTGTATGTATTTTATCGAAAACTAGCGACGCGCCCCGGTTTCACACAGGTGTAAATATCTGTATAACAGGAGAAACTGACTAATTGACATTATCAACGCACAGCCGAAACTACTTCCCCCTAGCCAAGTTACAACCGTTTCGTTTCGATTTACTTTTGGTTGATCGTCTCGAGTCGGCCACACCTCCTATTCCTTTGTTCTGACCACGTGACTGAGCGTTGAGATGAAGTCAGAATAAAGGAATCGGTGGCGTGGCCTTCTCGAGGCGATCAAAAAAAAGAGAATCGAAACTAAACGGTTGTAACTTGGCTAGGGGGGCTGGGATTAGAAACGTAAAAATTTGCACAAGGCTTCCTTTTATGACGTAGGCAAGCACTAAGAAGGGGTTTTTGGAAATTAAATCTTTAAGGGGGTGAAAAAGGGTCATTTAGTGTACCAATATAACTGAAACTTTGCGCAAATGATTAATATTCGTTTTCAGAATTATCCCCTGTCGAGACAAATTGGGGATTTTATAGATTGTATGGATAATTCTTATTTCTTGACTTAATAAACTTAAAACTTACCACAAATTCTAATTAAAATAATAATAAAGACTGTCATTATTAGTGTTTTGAAACTACGTTTAAGTGCGTCCTTTTCGAGATACATTTTCATACAACCGCTCTTACGTGATTACGATGTTATTACACATCTTTCTCTAGATATTTTACATATACACAGCTATCTTGTGGATATTATCTAGGCTTCTATAGAGATCAAAACGTAAATTTGTGTAAAACTAATCTAATAAAGACCTCTGAAAATCTGCAATTTTACGTGAAATTCAGCCTCATATATTAAAAATATAAAAAAATACATCAAAAGAATCCTTGCAAATTGACACAATGACGACCATTTTGCTGAAAAACTTTTAAGGGTTTAAAAAAATCGCGAATTTCCTGGAACAAGTTTTGACACATTGATGACAAATTTTTCAGGCGTTATCTCTGGTTTTTTTGTATTGCCTCTTCATCAACCATCGTGTTGCATTGCGTTAGATGAAGCAACAAGCTTTTTTAAACCATCATCTTCTTTTAAACCACCATCTTCTTTTAAACCATGCTCGATGTTTAAAAGCTTGTTTCTGTTGTTGTTGATTTGTTTTAAGCTTGTTGTTTTAATTATGTTTTTAGTTTTAGAATTAAGCGGGAGTGGACGATTCGTTTTTAAAATCTAGTATCTGAAATCACTAAAGTGCCGACAAATTCTTCGCTAGTTTTCTAGTGAATGATATTGTAACTATTTTACCTAAAGTATAAGGTGTTAACCGATATTTTCAATATAACAGCGAAATATGTGTGGTTTCAGCCGCGTCAGCTTTCCTTATTAAATGGGCTCTACGACACTAAAATAAATTTTCATTTCTAACCAGTGATTTTTGAGATTAGCCCGTTCAAACAAACAAACCCTTCAGCTTTATAATATTATAAGTACCTATATAGATTTATCACGTAGATGGCTGCAATAAAACAATGCTGAGTAATAAAAAAAAACATTAAAAAGTTTATAAAACTGCACAGTGGGTTATTTTATTAAAACATTAAACCTAAAGTCGGTCGAAAATTAGGTTAGAGAGAATCTGATTATTATCGTTAAAAGATTATCGCAAAATAAATATTAAGTGAAGGACGTGTAAACCATGCCCTTCAAATCGTGATAGCTTTGATAAGTTGTAAGTAAATCTAAGATATTTTATTTTCAATCAACACAGATAGTGATAACGTATTTATTTCCTATCACAGCGTGTTAATCATATCTTCTACTTCAAATTTTCTGCGAGATTATTCGAGAGAGTTACCGTAGCCTTGGAACGCAAAGGGCAACTGAAGAAACACTAGTGGGATTTGGTTAGTAGTAGTCTAACACTTTCTCTCGCTCCAAACAGAGCGTGAAGGGTTATTCGATGACTTCCAACCGAAAAAAAAACGTTAAAATTTATAACAACTTCATTTTTAATTTTATATTTATTTTTGTAAAAAGAGTCATTGTAGAATTTATTTTTTATATCGTAATGAGCAAGACCGAACTCTTGACCTCGAAATTTTCCAACTTTCAAAATGTTATCATTAATTTTAAGCTGCTTTTTTCCATTAACGTTATCATAATCTATATTTCTGTCGTTAATTAATTAATTTGTATAATTTGAACCGGTTGTAAGACCAATTTTTTAATTCGGTTTTTAATAAAACACAACCAATTTTCAGTTTTCAAAAAAAAAAAAACAAACAACTGCATAGAAATACTTTTGTTATTCATTTGTAAGTACAAGTATTACTTGAAAATTAGAGTGGATTAGATATTTTTGCATTTAGGTTTAAGGATTTTTGTATACACTATGCTAAAGTAACTGTTTTTAATATACACAGAAAAATAAATAAAAAATAAACCATTTTAATTTAAAATACAATAAATAAAATGTCACAAACCGCGTCAGAGTCCCGTCCATAACGCTCCGTGGTTAAAAAACTCGTACAGTCACATGCACGGTGTATTGCTTCGACAATCTAGCGCGCACTAACTACTTGCGACCAAGCGCGACTCTTATCGTTGAAAAAACCGATAAAAACTTAATCGAGCGCGATTTTTACGATTTTTATCAAACGACATGCTGGATTACACAGTCTGATAGCAATCACAATCACAATTATTGTAGGAGCTGTGTAGATTACTATCTTACACCCGATAGACGGATGGGTAAAATAATAAAGTATTTTTTTTTACTGATTATTTGAAATCTGATAGCAACCGTGTGTAGCGTAGCAATTGTTGAAAAGTTACGTATTTTTTTAAGTCATTTTACATAAGCTGTTTATAGTAACCTCGCTATAAACGTGTTCAGGGCGGTATTGGGGCTACCCCGCTTCTGTAGCGTCTCGGGCATATTTGCGGAAGCGCGCACCGACTGTTTCCACTCCATCATGCGCAAGCGATGCTCATCCTTGGTGCGCAGGCAGCAGGACAGCTCCAATACAGTTCTGGCGATGATTGCCTGGAGATTTGATTGCCTTTATATCGGAAATTGCTGTAGCAGACATGTTGCTGGCTGTGTCCGTTAGTATCATATATTATTTATGTGTGTGTTCTGTTTTATGGTTACTTTATGGGTGGTATTGGAATTGCCTGAATTAAATGCTTTTTTTACGTATCTACTCTATTAATAATTTAATAATAGTTTCTTGGGAAAAAAAAACCCTTTGTATATAATTACAATTACATTTTACATAGTAAGTTATCTGATTTTGGGAAAAGACTGCACAGATCAATTAAAGTATACTTATTGACATTACTATTTTAATATGTGTGTTGTACACTGTTTTGTTAGTCAATTTTGGTGGCTTACGCGTAATCTGATTGCCTTGTGACAAATAGCACAAAATTATCGCCATTAAACTTTTGAAAATGAGAACTCGATTTTCTTTTTTTGCAACAATATAAAATGAGGTTGCATTAGCTTATCAATACCTTGTATGGAACGAGTAAGCTGGCATAAATAGATATAGCTATAATTATCGCAAAATAATAGTGCTTAGAAATAACAATAACAAGGAAACTGCTCAGCAAATATATATACAATTAGGTGTAAAGTTAATTAATCTTGAAGATAATGATGTAGTTAAACTAGTGCGCCTTACTAAATTTTTTAAGTGACTATCAAATTATACTTATCTTTAGTTTTTCAATTTAACTAAAAAAACTGGGTAAGTGCGAGTCGGACTCGCGCACTGAGGGTTCCGTACAAACTACAATTCCCGAATGGAGTCTCGAAGATTTTTCCGAATTTCAAAAAAGTATTTTTTGTAACGTAGGTAAAAACAAATTTACTGTTAAAAAAAAGTATTTTTAAAGTCGGTAGTTTTCGAGTTTATTCATTATAAACAAAAGTGAAAGACATCTGCTGTTCTCCTCATCGCTGCCACTGTGGCGAAGTTGTCAACAGCCTTGGCCACCACGGCCTGTCATGCAGTCGAAGCGCGGGACGGATAGCACGGCACGCGAATATTAACGACATCATCCGACGAGCCCTTGTCACCGTCGGCGTTCCGGCTGTTGGAACCTCATGGCCTGGCACGCGACGATGGTAAGAGATCGGACGGTATGTCTTTATTTCCGTGGAAGATGGGTAGGCCTTTAGTGTGAGACGCTACCTGTGTCGACACTCTTGCGCCATCCCATCTTCCTAGCTCTTCGTGGTGTGCTGGTGCTGCCGCTGCGGCTGCGGAGAACCTCAAGCGGCGGAAATATAACAACCTCGTCGGAAGTTATATTTTTGAGCCGTTTGGGGTTGAAACTCTTGGGTCGTGGGGTCCGAGTGCTCATAAGCTTTTCAAAGAACTATCCAGACGCTTAGTTGACACTTCGCGTGACCCAAGGGCTGGCTTTTACCTCGGTCAGAGATTAAGCATTGCCATACAACGTGGCAATGCCGCCAGCCTTTTGGGCACACTTCCAGTCGACAGCGATGCGGAGGAATTTTATGACGCCATATTTTAGCTAGTAGTTTTTGTCTTTAGTGTATATATAGTTTTAATTAGTTAACGTGTTTTTTATCAATTAATTGTAGATTTAGTTTCAAATAAATAATAATAAATACCTATAATACACGACAAAGTGAAAAATTCCTTTATAATATTAGGTCGCATAAAAAAAAAACTTATAATTGCGATGAAAACAGAACGCTAACCATTACACAAATGACTAGTTTTCGAAAAAAGATTTCCATATTTTAAAAATAAAAATAATTTGAACTTAGAATTCTAAGCAAAAAAAGAAAAAATAGACTTGAAATACCCAGCCAGGTAAATAATAAAAATTATTATTATATTATTAGTACATACAGTATAGAAGTGTAGGTAAAGCTGAGGAGTTTGTTTGTTTAAACGCGTTAATCTCAGGTACTGTTTCGAATTGAAAATATCTTTTTGTGTTGGATAGCTCATTTATTGAGGAAGACTATAGGCTATATTGTTATATAGCATGATGTTATCATGGTACGATCTAAAGCAAAGACGTGAGTGAAACCGCAGAGGACAGCTACTGAAAGATATAAAAATATTTCTCACAAATGTCTTACTGATAACAAAAATTAAATAAAACCAGTCAAACAGAAAAAAAAGTTAATAAAAACCCTATATCAGTCAAACGAAGCCGATACGCGACATTAGTTTAAAAAATTGCACGACGATAGCTAGTGTCACACACTGGTGCGAAGCTTATCTTACGGGGACAAAAGAATTTTTGACGACTGAGCAAACATAATGTGCGGCGGATCGCGATCGGAATCTGTTCGGACAGGTGACGTGTGACGATACAGTGCCCGTAGAAAAAACACACGTATTTTATATCCAAAAATGTTTATAAACCCTGTTTATGATAAATATTTAGACTATTTTCAGTCTCTAAGTCAAGTATGAATAGGTTGGGTTTCAAAATTGTTCGGAAGGCTCTCACTCCACCCAGAGCGGGAGGAGTAATTTGGTGATTTCCCACCGAAAAAAAGAGTTAATAGGTTACATCTAGGCAAGCGTGCTTCATCGTCACTCACATCATCGCTTACCATCAGGTGTAATAGTCGTCCAAAGCGAGTCTATCAATAAAGAGTGTTTATAGTTTCCGCTGCTAGATGTATACCGCTAATCTAATTACCTTACGCACCGGTTTCCAAAGCTAGCTTTCAAAACAGATTAAAAATTCCGAATGCATGGTGGCTTTCTATAAACCTTCTTTATTTTGTTCTGAACTCTAGTGCGAATGGCGCCGCTATCACACATAACAGTCGAAAAGTTTTTCAACTCTCTGCAGAATGGCGCGGCTTAGCTCGCCAGTGACGAGACGGCGACAGGTACGTAGGTAAATACGTGGATATCTCGCAGCCGCCTGCCTCGTACTGATACGTCACTCATGTAAGTTTTCTTCGCGTTTCCGCGAATTATCGAATAGAAGTTGAAATTGGAATTTTGCGCGGTTTTTAGCTAGGATGACGCGCGGTTGCCGCATTGTGCGATGTCTTTCAGCGATATTGTCATTCAAGTTTTGGATGACTTTTAATATAAAGTACGTATCCTTTACTTCCCTCGCGGTGTAAGTTGATACTTAATCGTGTGTCACTCATCTTATTGAATGTTTCGGTTACGCTACGGGTTAGGTTTTATCAATATACACAGGTATTCATGCATTACTAATGCGAGCGATTTATGGCAGTTGATAAGTTTAAAAGATGTTAATATTGTGTTTAAGTGATGAACTGGTTTGTAAAGATATTGCGTGTTAGAATATTTGGCATTTTCGTGGAAAAGGTAAGTCAATAAAGTAATTATGAGTCATTGGAGGGCAAAAATGATACTACTGTATCTACAGGATGATACAATACTAATCTCCTCAAATCAGGGTTACAAAAAATTTAGGACCGAAGAAGCTGCATCATCACGAAGCGAATTCCTCAGTAAATTGCCGTTAATTTGCTCCGTACAACGCTCCCATATAATATGCGATGCGATAATAGACTCGTCTACTCGATGGACTTTCATTTCCGCGCGCACGTCCCTCGATAACAAAGAAGTGTTGACATATTTAGAACAAGCCTGAAATCGAACTGGCTGGCAGCGCGGCCGGCAGCTGCCGACAGCCGTCACCACTGCCAACATTGCCAACTAACGCGAGATTTTAATTTTCGAATCCATCGTCACTGACGCGCGCCCTTTTGTTGCCAACGTCACAACCCGATTGGTTCCTTCGCCATTTTTTTAAGCTGTCAAAGTCGGATGACGTATGTCAGAGGATTGAGTTGATTGATTTCAAATTGGAGTTGCGACAGCTTCGGCGATGACGCTCGGCTTTTAGTCGGTCGTTTTTGGTAGGATCGTTTCTAGATTATTTTTGTTTTTTCAAGAATTGCTTGAATCCAAATCGTATTTCAATAAATCTAAGTTTATTTTTTTTCTCTCAATACTATAAGCTTTCGTTCAAAGTGTCAACGCGTTTATAGAATGTTCTTATCTCCAAGAGGCTGAAAATCTGACTCAAAGCTTTACCTGCGTTCAAACTTGGACGAAAATTGAAAAATATGAATAGATTTCTGGCGTGGCGCGCCTTCTATCGTATCGGTGGTGGCCGTCCACCGTCCGTCACTATCTATATTCCACACGAGCGCTCTCGATACTCGCTTCCTCGATACACCTACTCGATTAAAATAAGAATATTTTAAGGCACAACACTATTGTGAAGCGCACGGACCTTCCGAGAAAGGTTGTAAGCTGATATCGCATTCAAAACGCTGTGAATACTTTACACGTGTGATGGTTTGTATTCATATTGGATACCAACCAAATTATATACCTACATAATTAGTATCTATGAAACCATTTGTCTTGTCATTATCACCTTTACCTGTCAAATTATATCTTATGTGAAGAAATAAAGCCATCAAATAAATACAAATGAATTTGTAAAATAAAAAAAAAATGGTGTACGAAAAAACACTAACATAAATAAAGGAGTGCAAACACGGGACGGCAAACTAAAACAAAGCCGTCGAGACACTTAATCGAAATAGAGGTGCGCAATAATCCAACATGGCGTCTGCAATTCGACTGCAGATGCAATTGTCACGGGCCGATGGGCTCGCTCCCGCTCCTTCTGTTTTTACTCGATTGCTCGATTACTCTATTCTCGTTTTTCGTCGTGCCTGACTAGCGATACCGTCCTACACTGAGACCTGTCATATCGCCTTTGTTCGACGTGTACCGAAAAAATAGCAAAAAACGAGATAAAAAGTCTCTCCCTAGCAAATTGGGCGTCTCTGTTATAAACAACAGAGGTGGAATGTAACGATAGCGAACAATAAATGTCCGATCCGTTTGTACGATGTGAATTTGTTGATTGTTTCGGCTCACCGGTGCTTTGTCAACGGTAGTTTTGGCGCGCTCTCCAACTGTCACTTTGACGTTTAAACTTTTTTTAAACAGCTCTCTTTTTTTCGATGGCTACTCATTTAAGGGGAAAGGTTATCACGCCTATTAACTTTTTTAAAATGTTATGACTGCTTTTATTGTTTACTTCTTTTTTGTTTGTCGCCTTTCTGAGTGACAACTTTTGCGGCTATCGTGATTGCAACTCGTTTTATAACGCTCCAGACATTGTCTTCGTGATGCTCCCTTTTTAATTTGTTTGCAGTATCGACAAAACAAACAGAACGCATTCTAAAATGATTGATTGTAGTAATTAGCATACTGCATGAGTTCCTACTTTTTGCGTGCAGGTTAAATTTTAATAGGTATATTGGGCGGGCCGTTATCTCAGGGAGTTGGGGTGTTGGGGCTGTGCCGGGGGGTGTTCGATATGAATCACCAGGAGTAATGGCTGCAATATCACGTAGTGCAGTTTGTCAACCGGTTGTAGCCATAGATAATACAGAGATTGTGGCCGCAAGAGATATCCTTGTTCTCGATGGTAACGTCTGGTGTTGCCCGGCTTAAATTTTCGTTCACATTCATGTAAATCATGTTAAAGTAGATTAGATATTTTCTCATAATAAATTACACAGAAACCACGCCCATGATCCTAACGTTAGGTTTTGTGGGCAAGCTTTCAGAAAGTGAACTGAGGTTTGAAAGTGAATTCATTAAGCAAGTAACTATCTACTTAACTTGGGAAAGAAAATAAATACTGGCTGGTTTTAATATTATTTCTACTCGTATCTAGCCTATGTATTTTGCTCCACTGTTGCACAAAGTTCTTGACATTAAAATATATTATTCACTTTACGTTATTGATTTCCATAAACAAAAAAAAAAACAAATGACGATCCTACCACACACTAGTATTCCTAAATCAAACAACAAAAGCCCGCGAAAAGATTTCAGCCAGTATCAATAACCTCTCCAGCCGACTTGGAAAGAGCAAGTTCCGATAGAATCATCTCCAAGTATCATCATCCCTCTGACTCAAGGGGGTGAGCGCGGGTAATCTGCGTTCGGCAGTCGATCAGTTTTGAGAGCTTGGTCGACAATTAGTAATGGCGTTGAATTAGATTGAGGAAGAAGTATCACGTTCTGCTAGGTAGATGATATGGTGAGGTATTCATCCTGGATTGAGAGGCCTTTATGATATTATAAGTGGAAAAGTGTCTCCGTTCCATAAGTGTATTGCTTGTATCTGCCTAAATCGGAAGGTTAAAACTTTGGCGTGGAAGAAATGAGCGCAATATTGGTGGTATTGTGGCGGACATGGAGGCCACACAAATATACTAACTTGGGAAAATCATCTAATGACAAATCCCGCTCTTGGGCGGAGAGAGAGGAGAGTGACTTTTACTGATTAAAACCCACTCCTGTTCCTTCGTTGCCTTCGTCCCAGGGCCCCAGATTTCGTTTTCACACTACCCATGGCCCCAGTAGGCTTCGACCCTGCTGGGCCCCAACGATATGCTGACAGTTCCTTGAGGCGCGCGAGGAACAATACGCGCCGTCGACGACTTGGAAGGTTTATGGTAAAAAAGCATAGTTGTAGATATTCGAAACATAATGGATTAGAGATTGTCAAACAAGAAACAGTTTAAGCTAATGAGATATTTTATTTAGATAATGTAAAAATAATGTTTCTAGTAATATAATCATAGTAAATTAGAAATAGAAGCATTTTCATTTGCGTCTCCCTCTCACAGTATCTTAAGTCAATTACCGATGATTTGACACAGAATTAGAAGCATATGCATTTATTCAGCATTATAATGTTCTCTCTGTTGGAACCTAGGCTTCGTCATAGGTGAGGGAATGGGCCGTAATCCACCACGCGGGACCAGTGCGAATTGGTAGATGTCTGTCTTAGAATTTATGGTTCTAGGACTTGCCGGTTTCCTGACGGTGTGTTCTTTCACTGTTTTGAGAGTAGGGGTGATGAAATAAATTACAAAAAGTAATGCGCCTGGTTGGGTTTGAACCCGCAGCCTATACAACTCGTATGTCGAAACCGTTAACCATCATTACTCCGCGGGAAAGAAAAAAGCTAGTAATAAGACTCTAGGAATACTCTACGGTCTAAGGTACTAAATGAAAGGTGTGACCAATTTTGGTTTCAATGACACAGGGAATACAGACATGGAGACGAGACATAGTCCAAGAAAACTTGTAAAAGATGTCAATATTATTAAAATGGAATAATATATCGTTCTTTAGCTACATCCTTTTTGCTGTTAACCTTAATTAAAACATTAATACTCCCACTGATGGAAACACTATTTCTGTCATTTTATAAGTGAACAACGAAGAATGCAGTCCAGATACGGTATCAATTAGTCACTACACTGTCTCCAAGATTTCACATACCCATATAAGTACTTCGTCAACCTCTAATTGCTTGTAAAGTAACATTCATTCTACAATCGATAACGCGCAATCGAGTAACTCGCTAACTCGATTAATATCTCGATTAGATCCTGCACTTGCACAGCGCTCGGAACAAATGTTAGGATATTCCCACGCTGTACTGTACCTAGCTTAAGTTTAGTGTTACATAATAACGGTGCTTTAGTTAGAAAACTTGTGATTATCATTTTAGAATTTGTGGAGAATTTAGCTTTATCGTGGAAGGGATCGGTGTAAGAATTGATGGAATTTAGGTCTGGTTTTATGAAATAAAACGGTATTGGAAAATAGACTTACCGTATGAAATGTCAACATGGCTTATATTATATATATATATTTTTTTTTTGCCCATTTCTGGACATTGTGGACGTCTGATAGGCAGTCGCTTCATATAAAACACGGGTATTCAACCGCATCCTGTTGAACTTAGAATCCGATCGCAAGCTAGTTGGGAAAAGGCTAGAAAGATGAAGTGGTGAATAGGTTGCTTCGATCCTAGAATTAGGTAGAAGTGCCGCATGATAGCAGGATTAGGACGAATGAGCCGGTTGACCACATTTACAGTCAGTAATTTGTAGATAACTTCTCATGGCACCAATGTATCCGGGCCTTGGTACAGGCTGTGGTCCGGAGCGAGGAGGAGTGGCAGGCGGTCGCCTCCTTCTGCGAAGCAGTAATGCTAGCAAAGGAGGCGGCTGATCGCGTGAGGCAACGGTCCTCACGCCCTAACCGCCGCCGGGATTCCGATCCCGATTTCCGGCCACCGTAGGCGCGGGTTTGCAGATGGCGAGCAATGGGTGGCTCGCCGTCCGATCGTTCTGTAACCATTCGGATCGAGCTCAAGTTGCCGACGGCGCGTAGTGTTCTACGCGCGCCTCAAGGAGATGTCAGCAAAACCGCAGGGGCCCAGCAGGGTCGAAGCCTACTGGGGCCACGGGTAGTGTGAAAGCGAAGCCCGGGGCCCTGGGATGAAGGCAAAGGTACAACAGGAGTGGGTTTTTAGTCAGTAAAAGTCTGACACTATCTCTCGCTCCGCCCAAGAGCGGGATTTGTCATTAGATGGTTTTCCCACCTTAAAAAAAAAATGGCACAAAAGTATGCAAGTAATTTGCATGCCAGAGATCTAAAGTAAATTCTGATTGGTGGATGTCACTATGGCATGCATGCTACATGCATATTTATGTGCTAGTGATAGACGTCTGTATTTCGGCCTTTAAGTCCCGCTATTGTTACTGTTACTCTCCTTTATAATCACGAGCTTAAAGATATACATATGTATGAGAATCATAAATCCACCTATCTCTTTTCTTCACTCAAGTGCGAGTAGGACGGCATGAAAGCGCGAGAGTGGCTAATCTACCATCATGCCTCGATGGGGCTTCAGTGCTTTTGAAAAGTTCGCCTTTTGCGGTATCTTAGAGAAGGTACTTTACCTATGTGGAAGCAGATACATTATATCATGAAACAGGAGAATTAGTAGTGGGGGGACATATAAAAATAAAAAAAGTATTTTGTTGACTTTTCAAATGAGAATCGCAATCTCAATAGAGATAATCAATATAGGTTTAGTCACCAACTAAAACTTTTAGGAATAATAATAACTTTTAGGAGGCGAATAAAAGATTTATTTTTGTTTTCATTTAAGCCTCAGATAAATTAGGGGACGAAGTGTCCCCCAACATGATGCGCACCGCTGTCAAATTTTCCAACATGTCCCGCGTCACGTGAATGCATTGCAATGTGTTGGGGCAAGTTGCGGGACTCTGCACAGCGTCACGAGTTGTGTTAGGGGAACTTTTGTATCTTAATGTATGTGATAATTTAGAAGTTTTTCTGTTTTTACAAAATATGTATAAAATTATACGTGTAGTCCTTAAGAACTATAAAAAAGTTCAAGACAAAACTCCAATAGGTACTGGCCATTTGATTCCAATAACTTCAACGTCATAGTTTGTGGTGTTACCTCAAATTCTATGACCAACTGGATAATGGTATTGTGGACTTACCTGTGAACAAAAAAAAAACATGTGATTTAGTACATAATAAAAGTAAAGATTAGGGAATAAAGTCATAATTAAATTTACTAAGTATTACTTCTTTTTTTAAAATATAAATATCAATTGCCGTTCGTTAGTCTCACTAAAACTCAAAAACAACTCGACTGATTTTAATGATTTTTATTTTGGTCTGTTCGTTTTAATTTGTGGGTTCCACTAATAGAAATAACAATAAATGAGGAGGGCTTATTTACTTGTGTATTTATACTTTGTTTATACCCTTGCAAAACCAGGCGAGTCATAATCAATTTATAATGTAGTATAACTTTAAATATAGGAGAACGGAATTCTTGCCACAGCCAAGCAGTACGATCTATGTATAAACAAACAAACACACAACCTTTTTATTAATAACCTTTCAAAGATAAACAATACGTAAATCAAGGGAGTGGTTAATATAGTGAACATAGAAATATCCGATCGGTGCAAGAAACATAATAAATACGAAGTTTACGAGAACAAATGCAATGAATCAAAAACGAAACAATGCGATTATCCCTGCGTTGTAGTGTTAGTGGGAGGGGTAAGTTGTGAGCTGACAGCGGGGCGGGGAGTGGGACTTATAATATTTATTTATTTAACACTAGCTTATGCCCGCGGCTTCGCCTGAGTGGTTGTAGGTAAACGATATCATTTTGATTTTTTTTAAATAAAATAATACACACACAATTAAATCAATTGCTACTAGAAAATACGCAGTGTTTTTTCATTTTTGTTGCCATTTATTTATTCATAGGCCTATAGAAAATGTCCATAAATTGAGTGATGTTTTGGGATATAAACAAACGCTGATAACTTTGCTGTTTATGAATAATATGTATTGAGACTTTACTTAGATATTAACAAGACCTTTTCTAATAAGCCCTTTAAGTATTTGTACTAATTAAAAATTTGTGATGTATAAACAAGCTGTCAAAATGAGAGCTCTTAATCCTTACTAAGTACTTTAAGCTTTTGACAGTACCTACATTCATAGTAAAATTATTGAGAATTTGATGGATGCAAGAAATAAACAATACAATATGTAAAACGGTTTCAAATAGGAACAAAGCATAGGTTCCAATCTCCTCAAATAGTCTCTCCAAAGCTACTATCAATAAGGCCCATCCTGCTTTGTACCACACGCTCTCACCTCCATCTTGCGCCAGCCATAAGTTCGACAAGAGGCGAACTCAGGAAATGAAGCGGGCTCGGGAGAAGCCGATAAATCCAACGCCACACAAAGAACTTGCCACTTCTTGCGTCTTTATTAACTGCGACAAATTGTCTAGCAATAATTAAGTTTACGAATATGGTGGGAAGGATCTGACAGGAAAGTGTTGGAAACATTAAATTATCTGTTGCAGTTTTGTCTACGCCATTATAATTCTTTAAATTTGTGTGTATTACCTATCAATAAACTCCTCTGCGTCCCCTCTCAATAAACTTAGAAGACAAACCACACGCTTTGTATTATTACAAGAAATCCAATATTATTCTAAACACGGCAAGAAGGCCAGAAAACCCTATCCAATTTATTTTCCGAAGGTTTTTTCTTTTATTAATATAAACTAGTGCTTAACTGCGATCCTATCTAATGGTAATCAGTGATGCAATCGTTGATGGTGAGGCGCACTAGTTTTTTAGGAGTTTGTTCATGTATCATCAGGCTCTACTGGGCCTTGTCCATTTGCTGGTTTACATATTACATCATCATCATCATCATTTCAGCCGAAAGACGTCCACTGCTGGACATAGGCCTCCTCAAGTGCCGCCACAATGACCGGTCCTGTGCGTCTCGCATCCATCGGACTCCCGCAACCGTTACCAAGTCATCGGTCCACCTTGTAGGAGGCCTTCCAACGCTACGTCTTCCGGTTCGTGGTCAGGTATGCTTTGAAGAAATGGTTAGTTTCAAGGTACAGTTATTTTTTATTTTACGTAACATTTCATAAGAAGGCAGAGATTGAAGATCATTAGGAAACTTAGTGCCATTACTAATAAAAATTATGATTTTGTTTACAATCTGTAAAAAATCACTTTTTTATTTTTAAATGTTCAGTTAGAATCTAGATTTGGTAAACCTGATTTATAGACTGTTATTGTGATGGATATGATGATAGGCAATAATCTACAGTAGCTTACTGCGATACCTACTTAATTTTTGTTTTAAGTTTTAGGCCCCTCGCCCACGGTGACTTTTTGTAGTGATAACAGCATCGCTACTAACGCGCCTTAATCGCACTTGCAAGTGCTATAGAGAAGATGCTAACGCGCTACTAACGCGCTACAGCATCGCGACTGTATCGATGCGAACGCGCTACAGCATCGCTACAGAAAGTCGCCGTGAGCGAGATGTCTACACAAATATCTAACGGCCAAAAAATAAAAAAGGACTGTAACTTTTTGACAGTCAAAAAACTTGTTCAAATACTCCTAGGGACGATACCTACTAGGGCCATAGGATCGGTTCTGAAAAGGGTATACTCGTGGTCCTGGAACGCAAAATGAATCTGAAGGAACGCCCTCACGCCCCACCCTAGTGCGAGAGAAATCATACAATCACTTCAAAAAAAAAGCCCAAGTACTCGTCGTCGTATTCAGGCTGTATTAAGTAGTTTGAATACTACAAAATAATAAAATAAACATCTTAATCATCATCGAAACAAATTACCAAAGAAAGTTTTCCCACTGTTAGTCAAGCGTGAGTGTGGCAATCTTTTAATTAAATAAAACAACTGATCGAACAGTAAACAAGTGAAGTTATTCAAGTGTTAAGAATATTAAATGGGTTCCTTATAATAAAGGATGTTGAGAGTGAGACTAGCACAAACCTGCGGTTTCGTTTCGTTAATCTTTTGCTAGTTAAGGTGTGTTGCTTTCTATTTTGACTCGAATTAAGTTTTTGTATTTTTTGGGTTACTGCAAGAACTCATTAACTGACAAATACAAAACTGACTTTTAGTTACTTAAACTGGCTTTATTCAAAGTTTGACGTATATATCTATAATATGTATTTAAAAAAATAAATATAAATATGTTTATCAGTTGTCTAATACTCATAACACAAGCTCTGCTTAGCTTGGAACTAGACGGCGTTGTGAGATAGTTGTGAATTATTATATTATTATTATATCGTCGGCAGACACTTACTTACTCATTAATTGACAAATATAAAAATATGAATAAAACCACTTTAAGTTACTGTAAGCTCTATTCAATGTTAATCGGTTCTTGCCGACGATTTGGCGTATTCGATTAGGCTACTAGCTAATTGTATTATGTAGACAAGAAAATACATCCCATTTTTTTTAAAGTTTGGATTGTACTATTTTTTTTGTTTCTTCAAAATTTGCTTCCATTATTAAATTTTGCCAAACTGTAAAACAGTTTATTGGCAGTTATTTTTAGTGATTTGGAGGACGATTTCGTACAAGAAGACTAGACCTCAGCTAAACTGGGAAGAAGTTCGGGCAAAAAAGAGACTTGTTACGATTTGTGCATTTAACCCCCCGTAGCCCTAGCTATATTCACAGAAAAAGATCAGCCTCCCTAGCCAAGTTACGACCTTTTCGTTTCGATTCTCTTGCGTCGAACGCCTCGAGTAGGCCACGCCTCCGATTCCTTTGTTCTGACGTGATTTAACCAGATTCAAATAAAGAAAACATTTCTGGTTTGATACGACATACAGTCGATTTGATTTTAGAATGCGGATATAATAAATTCTAATGTTTTTGCTGTATTTAGCAGCTAATGTCAGCCTTTTCGACAAGCTTCACTGAGGTAGTTGACAACAACATTTTTAGCTCTATTTTTAATTTATATAAACTAGTGCTTAACTGCGATCCCACCTGATGGTAAGCAGCGATGCAATCGTTCATGGTGAGTGCACTATTATTAAGAGCTCTCTAGTCTTGAAGACACCTAAATCGTAATGATTCCACATATTGTCTAGTTGTGCAGCACTTTGGATACCATAGCTATGCCAATTTTACAACAAAACATCAACTAAGAATTAATTTGCAAATAAATAAAACAGACATTGAACTTCATAAAAAAATCTCACTAAAAACTCATCCTATTTTCTAGCTGATTGTAATATTCTTGTTCAGTTAGGTAATAAAAAATTCATTTAGATATAGAATGTCAAGAGTAAATACTTAACTGAATTTTGGAATTGAAAACTTAAACTTTACGACTGTAATATCCTCAAATCCCGAAATAATAGAAAACTTATCGAATAGAAACAAAAACAAACCATCTATCCAGTAACTACATCATCTAAATACACCCTATTTGTATTCCAAAACGATAGCTTGTTGTAAACAGTTGTGCTTCAAACAGTACACTCAGTGTTGTTTCATCTCTTTCAGGAAATTACCACAGTTCCTAGCGGATTATTGCAAAATAAGATATTGTTCACTCAATCTGTTCACTCGTTCGTTTCTCGTTCACTTCATTCGTTTGAATGATGCGCCTTTGTTTCGAAATTTGAATTTGTAAGTTGTGATCCGTTATTAGATTGGCTAGAGGTTGGTTTCAATTTTGTTTATCTTTTAAATGTTTAATCAATTGTAATGGGAATAAGGTTTTAAATGTGAAATTTCCTATTATCCGTTTGCTGTTTATAACGTTTTAAGTAGAAAGTTTTGTTTGTTTGTTTACGATGAATGTTTATGAGCATTTAAACATACTTTTCTTTTTTTTATATTCAATTAAAACTTCTTTGAAATATTACAGAAATAAACATACCATTAAGCCATCTTGCATCGATCACTTGACCAAAATACAACACCATAAAAAAGGATTTTTTATACGTACTGCCAAACATTTTTATAGAAAACGATATCAAAGATAAATAGTCGTGAAATGTTAGAAGGAAATAAATAAACATGGTTGGCAACACTGACGGACGGACGGACGGAATAGGAAATTGCGGAGCCAGATCGCGGGATCTTGTCAACGCGTCAATATACTAATGTTATTCAATATTTTGTTGTATTTTATACGGTACATTTTTTTTGGAGTAGCCGCATCGAGCTTTATTTTGGGAAGAATTTTCTTTTATAGTAATATTAATTTTTTATATGATTTTGTTAAACGATGATAGTATGACGAGTGACAGAGCAGAATGGAAGAAGAAAACGTGTTGCGCCGACTCCAAATAAAACGGGAAAAGGGCAGGAAGATGATGATGATTTTGTTAAACAAATAATAATAATTTTATTTTCAGGTAATGGAGGCCTAGGGAGGATAGATAGCATAGCATAGCATAGCATAGCCGGCCTTATAATGTTCCTACTGTTGGGACTCAGGCCTCTATCAGACTCTCTGGGAGAGGGAATGGTCCGTAATCCACCACGCGGGCCCAGTGCGGGTTGGTGGGTGTCACATGTCTTCGAATTTTTGGTTTTCGGACATGCCGGTTTCCTCACGATGTTTTCTTTTACCGTTTTGAGAGCAGTGGTGATGAAATAAATTACACAAAGTAATGCGCCTAGCTGGGTTTGAACCCGCGACCTACAACTCGTAAGTCGGGGCTGTTACCACTCGGCCACCACTGCTCTCCATGGAGGATAGATAAAATACACAAAATAACAATCACACACCACACACACTTATACTACCGGTTCCCCGTGGTTTCACGCACCTCTTCGGTTACTGCTCCGCTATTAGTTGTAGATATGAACCTTCTTCGATAAATGGGCTATTTGATACTAAAATATTTTTTTAATTCGAACCAGTGGTTCCTGAGATTAGCGCGTTTAAACTAATGAACAAACTAACTCTTTAGCTTTATGATATTAAACACCTAGAGATTTTTTGGATTTCAAAATATTTAAACAGGGGTTGAATTGGAAGAATGTAGGATAAACCAATTATTTTAAACTCACTTAAGTCTTTTTTTTTCAAAAACCCGTACTTGAACTACTTTATAACTAAACTTAGAATTTTAATAAGTTGAGTACTTGATTTATAAAATCGTACCTTGGCCGGAAAACCTTGCGGGATAACTCAAAAGAGTTACCGCGTCATAGAACGCAAAGGGCAGCTGGAGGAACACTAGTGGGTTTTAGTCAACCAAATCCAACTCTCCCTCTCGCTTTACCCAGAGCAAGAGGGGACTTCTAACTCAAAATTCGTATAGTAGCAAATTCAAATGACAATTCTGATTTAGTTTTATTTTTCAATGTGCACATCAGTGAATGCCCTGTCAAAATATAAAGTAGAGTTATTTATAAAGATGTTGTCTTCTTCAAGTGTGTCTCAAGAATTTATCAATGAAACTTAAGCAAACACTTGTGGATTTACTATTGTAATAAAGATTAAAATTAATCTATTCAGTTAAAAAAAGAATGAAGAAGTCTAGCACTTACATAGATTCAAGTTTATTACTATTGTATATTTCAAATTTTTTAATAAGTATCTACTTACAATAAAATAAATTTGCATAATATAATTGTGTTTGAAAATGTGACTAACAGTAAAAATACAGTAAAGACAACAACAGTAAAAACAACAACAAACAACAACAAACAACACAAAACAACAGTAAAAATTCTTTTTATTATATATGTTATCGTTAAAAGAAATTAAGTAACTCACTGTTAGTCACATTTTCAAACACAATTTTATTATGCAAATTTATTTTATTGTAAGTAGATTTTTCTTTTAACCTTCTAAGAAGAAGCGAACAGAAAAATAGCTGGTGATGATAAACAAAGATGATGTTTATTTCTAAATAAATCTTTTCCTTTTAACCTTCTAAGAAGAAGGGAACAGAAAAATAGCTGGTGATGATAAACAAAGGTGATGTTTATTTCTAAATAAATCTATTCCAGCATACTTGCGAAAGTACTTAAAAAATGTAGACGCTGTGTGTAAGACGAGTAGGTAGGAAAATAAATACATGAAGCAGTTAACTATACTAACTATCTATTTACACATTATATTTACATGTACACACACTCATGCATGCATATACACTCATGCAACACACACGCACGTTGACTATTGCAATTTGTGATGTAATGGGGGGGGGGGGGGGGGGGGCTGGAGCTCTAAAATACAGGCCTTCGCTTCGTTTGGACTCCAGATCTCCCACAAATTACCTTCTTTCTCTTGTCGAACTACTTGTCAACTAAAACTGTGTTGTGATTTGTTGGAGATAAATAAACGTTTTTATTATTTATTATTATTATAACTGTGACATAATATAATAAGAAATATAAGAATGTACTGTCATAATTTATTATAATATATATTGTGAAATGGATATCACAAGAATACATACTAAATAACGGCGTTCGCTTGGGGTTTAATGAATTAAAGGCTCTCGTCATCGCATTTTTTAAATTTGTTGCATTGTACCTACTCATAGCATAAATAAGAGAAAAAGTAATAATTTAGGTAGACGTTTAATACCATACAGAAGTAGCTTAAAACAAAACACAACCATAAACATTTAAAAATAGAATTTAAGTATTTTAAAAATAAACAAAAAAATATAATTCCAACCGGCTAGACCAACAAAAAAAAAAGCGCGGCAATATATTTACCGCCACACATCCGTACATAAAGGCACCCGTCATAACTTACATAGCACACAAGATTTTAATATTACGATAAGGCGGGGGCGATCGCAGATGTATGCGATGTCACGACACCCGCCAATATCCGACCGAGAATTGAAATATCTGACCCATCCACCCGTCGTCCCATCCCTAGCACATCTCGGCACATCCCTACTAACACCCGAGAGCTTGCATGCGGTTATATTTAATTATTTTATGTATGTTCGGATGTAGAGTCTTGGAGGATAGTGGAAGGGGTTGGGAAATTGAAACTGATGGCTGTTCGAGGTACGTTTTTGTAGATACTTTGATTGTGCTTGTAGTTGTAGAATGTGGCAAATTGGGGCTTAAGTTAATCAAGAAAAACGTTTAAACTACTTAATATCTTTCTAACTCGTCACGCTGTGCTGGTACTGCCGCTGTGGCTGCGGAAAACCTCAAGCGGCGAAAATATCTTATACCTTGTTGAAAGTTATAATTTCGAGCTGTTTTAGGTTTGAACGCTCGGATTGTGGGGTCCGAGAGCTAAAAAATTAGATGAAAATCAGTCTAAACGTCTTTTTGACACGTCGCGTGACCCAAGGGCTCGACATAGGATACGTGACCCAAGGGCTCGACATAGGATAATCATTGCCATTCACCGTGACAGTGTCGCTAGTCTTTCAGGTCCATTTCCAGTCGATAGTGATGCGGAGGAGTTTTCGACGCCATATTTTAGATTGTTTTTAGTTAATTGAGGGGTTTTTTTATTTATTGTTTTAGTGTTATTATCTATAGTTATTTAGGTGTTAATAAAAGATTGAGAGACTTACAAAAAAAAAATCTCTACTACAACTAAAGAAAATTTCATTTAACTCTGGTCATTTAAAAATATTGCTAATCAGTTTGATCGTCATTTCGATACGCGTTGTTGAACTGTTAGTCAGTATTTGGCCTTGAAGTTTCAGGCCTAAATATTCAAGTAATTTGACGGATTTGAAGCAGATTTCTATCGGTGAAAAAAATTTCGTAATCGAACCAGTACGTTCAGAGATTACCTCCTACAAATAAAAAAACAAACTTTACCTCTTTATAATATTAGTGTAGATGATAAGTGTAATAATTAGTGTAGTGCAAGAATATGTAGCAATATCTATATCGCCAAATAGAGACTATCCTTCATCGGAGTATTACAGTTTTCCGCGCGATTAGAACATAATTATTATTATACAATCGTCCGAAATCATCAGCCGAGCAGTTGACCGGATCAAACAAAACTCCCATCTGGTCGGAGGATCCTTCCTTTTCAACGGAGGTTTACGAGGCTTCACACTCTGTTCCGCATAGATACTTAAATAAAACCTTTTTTTTAAGGGTGCCAAATCATCTAATATCTTCTCCCGTTCTCTTCTCCAGAGCGAGAGAAAATGCCAGATTTTTTAATGACTAAACGTCACCTGTGTTCCTTCAGGTGCCCTTTACATTCCAGGGCTGCCGCGATAACTCTTTCAAACAATCTCGCAACCTTGGACCTGTAGCGACATCTATGGCGTCATATAAGAACTAATCCTGCATCGCGCAATAAGAGTTCTCCGCGCGTTTAGAACATATAGAACAGCCCGAAAATCATCTATCGGGCAGTAGTAGCCCACCAGACATAACACCCGTCTGGTCGGAGGATCTCCCTTTTCAAAGGAGGTTTGCGGGACTTTACTCTCTGTTCCGCATACCTCCAAACTGGTGACCCTCGACAAAGAACGTCAGCGCAGCCTTCGTGCAGTAACTACTTCGTGACGTCATCATCACTTCCTCAAGCTTTCGAGCAGCGAGCCATACAGCCAGCACCCACGGCTTCAAAGGGTATCCTGACCACCAACATGCCTACCTGGTCATACCTGGTCATAACCCTCAGCCTCATCAGCGACCTTGGCGAAGCACACTGCACCTTCGGCCAGTCACATGAAGAGCTACGAAGAACCTCTCCTGGTCGACGCCAGCAGTCAAGCCCTACGTCGCACAGCACCGCTCCGACTCACTGGAGCCAGCAGCATTGCTCCGACCCACTGGAGCCTGCAGCATCATCCCGACTCACTGGGACAGCAACACCCCGACTCACTGGGGCATCACTGCAGACAGTTCCGACTCACCGAGAACTATGCGGCATTCGGTTCCGACTCACTGGAACCAACCTACCACTGGCCTGGCACGCATCAAGAAGCATCAAGAACCATCGATCTCCGATCTCCGGAGGGGAGTGATGTAGCGACATCTATGGCGTCATATAAGAACTAATCCTGCATCGCGCAATAAGAGTTCTCCGCGCGTTTAGAACATATAGAACAGCCCGAAAATCATCTATCGGGCAGTAGTAGCCCACCAGACATAACACCCGTCTGGTCGGAGGATCCTCCCTTTTCAACGGAGATTTGCGGGACTTTACTCTCTGTTCCGCATACCTCCAAAGACCCAAGTTACATCATGAATTTAGATGTCTTCAAGGCTAGAGTGAATACGCTCAAGATAAACTAGTGCGCTACACCATCAACTATTGCATCATTACTTACCATCAGATGGGATCGCAGTCAAGCACTGGTTTATAACAATTTAAAAAAAGGCTGCTATCTCAGCATATGCGGCGATATTAAAAAAAAGCAACTAACTATTAGGCCCATTGCATTTTTTAACGTATGTAAATGATATGAATAACTGCATCACAAACAGTACATGCTACCAGTTTGCGGATGACACTTGCCTTGTTATTGCTGATAGAGATCCTCAAATAGCATGCGAACGCCTACAACATGATCTGGATGCTCTAACAAGATGGTGTCACGATGCTGGCTTAGTACTTAATGCAAGCAAAACTAAATTATTGGTTATTAAATCTCCATACATTAAAAAATTGCCCTGACAGAAGAACTTAATAGCCCATGACCATGACTGCTTGCATACGGTCAATGCGATAAACTGTAACTGTCCACAAATAGATGTTGTCAATAAACAAACGTATCTGGGAGTAGTTATAGACGATAAGTTTAACTGGAGTTATCACATAGAACGTGTTTGCGATAAACTTCGGCAATTTCTTGCTATTATGACCATACTAAAAAACCGTCTGCCCTTCAAAGTGAAGATAATGCTTTATTACGCGATGGCGGAATCATACATCCAGTATGGCCTTAGTAGCTATGGTCGTACCTATAAAACCTATCTTGACAGTATCTACAAAATTCAACTTCAAATTTTAAAAATAATAGTATCTCCCAAAATTAGAAATAAATTTTACGACAATATAAATGGCCTCTTTAAACACTGCAATGTCTTACCAGTTCATACTCAAATAAATTTTTTGTTACTAAAAGAACAGTTTTTCAATAAGCATCTAATAAACAAAATCGAACATCCTGTATGCACTCGGGCGATTTCTGAGAATAGGCTTCGTACACAGCGCGCCAACAATACGTATGGCGAGCGAACTACCGGGTATATTGTACCGAGACTTATTAATAGTCTACCCTCAGAAATAAAAAAAAATATTACACATAAAAACATCAAATACAAACTTAAGCAATATTACTTAAATATTATTTAATAATGTTTTTTTTTTACTTGTTTGCGGACCATAAGACTAAAAAAAAAAAAATTGTTATCGACAATAACGTACAAATATAAAAAAAACTCATTTTGTATAGTTTCGATGTTGAGATGGATTCATGATAGCACAAGTTTAAACCTTAGTGGTTTTTTAGTTGCTATGTAACTAAGACTATCCTGTATTGTTATGTATTAATAATAAATAAATAAATAAAAAAAAAAAAAAAAACTAAGACCATTCCTCCAGTGCTACTAAGAGCTCTTAACGCGATCCATTTTACGATCTAAACTGCACTGTTAAAGGGCTGGTGTTATACAGGGTGTAAAGCTCCATCCCCCATTTTCACACGCGCTCTTGATTTTTCAACACGTAATGGTAAGGGCCTGTTCTTCTCGTGTCGATCGCCTCAACTAAGATTATTGAACATTGCACATAACCCGTGAACATTACTATCAGCGATATCTTAGTCAGTCTATGTGTGGGACGCTACCGCTATCAATGCATCGCTGATTCATATTGTTGACTCATATCACATCACAACTGACAGTAACATCTCTTACTCATCAACACAGATTTATATTTAATAATACTTATCTTTTTACTGGGTTTTGATTGGAGTAACCATAATCTATTTTGATGGAAGTAGCTTGCTTGGCTTGCCAGGGATGAAAATATCCGCAGGAGAACCAAAGTTAATGACATAGCCCGAAGAATCAAACCAAAATCATGAATCTAACAATCTCTGCTCTGGCCTTCTCATACTTCTGATTTTGTTTATTCTTCCTTTCTTAAACAGTCCTTACTTCTGTGGAATGCGTTTCCTCTCGACATCAGGACGGCCACCAGTCAGTATTCATTTAAGCGAAAGTGGCGGAAACACTTTCAAAATAAATAGCGGAGTCGTTTCAAAATCCCATACTTTTTTTTATAGTAATATGCAAATGCCTCCCCAACTTCTTCCAGGTATTCTTTTCTTGGGCCACCTCGAACCAGTCTTCACGGTAGGCATCTAGGTCGTCTCGCCACCTCTTCCCAGGTCGACCTCGGTGGCGTCGTCCTCAGGTACCCACTTAGTGGAGACTCTTGCCCACCGGTCAGAGTGCATGCGGCAAATATATATCTATGTTTATTTTATTTATATATACATTATGTATATACATTTGTACTCTTGTTTTTCTTAATAATCTATTTTTTTATGCACCCGCCATGTTTTCTCTTCACTACCCTTGGTTGACTGGTAGAGAGAAAGTTTCTGGAGTGGCGACCACGTGCCGGAAGGCGTAGCGTTAGATCTCCCACAAGGCTTGATGACTTGGTGAGACTGATGGGAATCTGATGGATGCAAGACGCGCAATCTATGTCCAGCCGTGACTATCTTTTGGCTAAAATTATGGTTTTGAATGTTATATCATCAACATCATTTTTTTAGCTGAAAGACATCGTCTTCTGAACAAAGGCTTATCGTAGCGACCATATCAATCGAATCTTTTTTAAAATTTTATTTTATTAGTTTCTTATTTAGAAAGTCGGTTCAGTCACATTACTGTCATTTCCTTTTCTTGTCTCCGTCTCTTTAAACAATTCTGACGAAATCTTCGAGACATTATGACATAACTCTTTGCAATCATTCGCTCCTGGTACTTGCAAGTGAAAGATACCGCATTCCGATGACACGCACCGTCTGTACACCGTCTAGCCGCTTCGCCATGGCTATCTGCGCGTACGCAGCCTGCTTTCGCGCCAACACAACGTTTTTGTAAATAAGACAACGTAAAAACCAAAGACCACCCATTGAATTTTCGACCTTGAATGCAAGAAGCCAAAGTGCAGTATTGACTGCAGGGATGTAAAACAGTTTAATCGAATAACGAACTTCAGTGCAAGTCATTTGAAATTGGAATTGAATGCAGTCCATTACTGGGAGGTTTTCGCCTAAACGTAGCAACTGATTTTAAACTTCATTCCTGTTCCAGTAGGGTTGATTTTCCTTTATACTGGGTTGGTGGTTATTTTCTTTAGGTGTCGAGAAAGGTGATGTTGCAAAAGGTAAGTTCACACGTGCAGAGACTGACCAATTCTGCAAATCGATGCGATCGGCGATCGGTAACGGAACCAGATGCGTGTGAGCCGATTTTTTTTGAATGATTCATAGCTTTTGGAACAACGCCGAAGGAAAACAGGTGGCAAAAACTGCTCAAGCGCATTTTTATATAATGTTAATAACAAATTTTTATTTGTGCATTTAACACACAACATAAATGCATCGAATAATTACCACTTTTCTGCATTTAACTCAATTTATCCTCAAAGCGTGTATAATAGTTGTACTTGGCAGTTTGTAGCCTTTATTAATGACTGCAGAGTGATTACAGACCGATAATTTGTGCCAAGTATCACACTAATAAAGGTCACACTAATAAAGGAAGTTTGTGTCTGTGTTTGTTACCTTCACGCGCAAACGGATGAAATTGAGCTCATGGGTAGATCATGTCCTGGAATAGGAAATAACGATACTAATAACGATACGAACTCGAAAAAAGAGAGATAACGCCTGAAAACTCTGTTAGCATTCGGTAATTCCGTGGTTTACTTTAATATTTTACTAAACTTGTTCCAAGAAATACGTGATTTTTGAAAGCCTTAAAAGTTTTTGAAAAAAAATTTCGTTATTTGGAATTTTGATTAAATTTGCAAGGCTTCTATTTTCATACTTTTTTGACTTTTTTAATTTTTGGGTAAATTATGAAGTGTCAAAGTTCATGCAAAATAGCAGATATTCAGAGGTCTTTACTAAATTAGTTACAAACAAATTTAAAAATTGATTGCATTAGAAGCCTAGATAATATCCACAAGGTACTGTGTTTCCAAAATATCTCAGAAAAAATGTGTAATAACTTCATAATCGCGTAAGAGCGGTTGTATGAAAAACAGTGAAAATATATGTCGAGTTGCATCCCCTTAAAATAATTTTATACTTTCACGAAGGCTTTCCAGTGGCTATACAATTATTACTTTCGTACAGGAATCGAAGCAGCCGATCATTTAACTAATGCACCAACTGAGTCATCAAAATCATTCTCTAGTTATTGATTTTTATTACAGTTACCGTAAAACGGGGTGAACAAAAACGCAGAGGTGAATTTTTGAATTTCAATGATTTATAATAATCTAATGTATTTAATTTAATTTATTTATTATGTGATAAAAAATATTTAATTCTATAATATGGGTTAATTAATGCCTGAAATAAACGATAAATAAATTTAAAAAAAAAATGAAACAAAACTTTAATAGGGAAAATATAAAAAAAAAAAATCAAAGTTTTGTTTCCATTCACCCCATTTGTCTGTAGTGACTAAAGAACTTACAAGATGCGGCCATTTTATTTTACGAAACAGATATTTTTAAAATGCAATGCAAATAAAGATTTAAGTAAACGAGTTTTTAAAAAGACTAAAGCGTGTCTGAGAACTGTGATTAGATTAAGATCTAGACGAAAATAGTCTTTAATTGTTATTACTTATTATTAGACAGAAAAACTCAAGGATTACTGTCCAATGTCTTCTAATTTTAGTCAAAACTAGCTGACCTGGCGAACTTTGTACCGCCTAATAGTCATGTTGAACTTTTTGCTTAATTGTCAAAGGATAACGCCATCTACTGCCAATACCAGAACCGGCATAATTAATTTATGCTGGTTATAAAAGGCCTTTTTAAAGAAAAGAAAGAAAGAAAAAAAAATATTTGGCGGAACAAGGCGCAAATTTAGAACTAACAAATTATAAATATATTATGTGAAAAAATAATGCGCTGCATCCGCGCAAAACGGCCGAACGCTCAGCACAATGCCGTGACCACACGCAAAATGGGATGAGTCTACGGCGCTGGTTTATTGGCGGCGTGTTAGAAATGGTGTTCTATTCGGCTTTTTTTTTAAATTTTTTCACCCCGTTTAAACCTACCCTGGACTATCACGAATATTTCAAGACCAAAATTAGCTAAATCGATCCAGCTGTTCTCAAGTTTTAGCGAGACTAACGAACAGGTATTCATTTTTGTATAAATATATTCAACGTTGCTTCAATCAGGTTAATTTATCTAGACTAGGTCCAAGATGAGAGCTGATGTGGTGCTGGTTTTTGAACAGTAGGATCTAGAATCGGTGCCCAGAAATCTTAAGACTTGGTCGCGGCTGATCACGAAGGTGATGGCGGGACGACTGATATGGCTTCTTTAGGGGATGGTGCGGACTAGATTATATTTAAATACATATAAAAAACTGGGCAAGTGAGAGTCGGACTCGCGCGCTTACCTATGTATATAATTCAATTCCCGAATGAAATCTCAAAGATTTTACAAAATCGCAATTTTTTTTTGTGATGTAACAACACATTCGCTGTTTTCAGATTTATTCCTTTATCTTTCAGAAACAGACCCTTGGCCCCAGTGGGCTTCGACCCTGCTGGGCCCGTACGGTTTGCTGACATTTCCTTGAGGCGCGCGTGGAACAGTACGCGCTGTCGACGAGTTGGGCTCGGTCCGGACGGTTACCAGACGATCGGACGGCGAGCTACCCATTGGTCGCCATCCGTCAGCCCGCGCCTACGGTGGCCGGAAATCGGGATCGGGCTTCAGGCGGCTGGGGTGTGAGGGCTGCGCCATCACGTGTGCACGTGCGGCCTCCTCCTTTGCTAACAGTACTGCTTCGCAAAAGGAGGCGACCGCTTGCCACTCCTCCTCGCTTCGGACCATGGCCTGTATCAAGAGCAACTTTTCCCAGTAGGTCTGGGTCTGGGTACCAGTACCTCCCAGGAGTATCAGACTTATACTGAACAAAACCCTCCGCGATAACTTTTTTGAACATTCCACGCAAGTCAATAGAAATCACGTTAGAACTACACTCAACACTCGGCTACTAACAGAGTTGTTTCCACAACTGACAAACAACTGGAAACGTTTAAACAGACAGTCTCAATTATTTTTCCGTCTATACATCATAGTGTAGACGCCATATTTCAAATAGACCTAGCCAGTTTCACTGACTAACTTCCCACAATGCATGAGGAAGGGAATAATTTTAATTGGCACACAATAAAATATGGTGAGTCCGTTGCAGTATCGATTACGAGCCGAGTTGTCGATGGTTTCGCTAGTGATGGGAACGAGTCGGTAGGTTAGTTCCTTTTGGTTTGACGTTTGTTGTTAGTGATGTCGTCAGGTCGATAGTTTTACTTTGAAATTGGTCATTTAGTTGACAACACCAGTTTTGACGTTGAAAACGAAAAAAATGATGAAAAAGTTGAAAAATTTTAGGCACAGTAAATAGTCTTTAAAACACGATGACGTGAACTTACGTAATAAACAACAGAGGCTAAAAAACAGGACTGCGATTTCAGATTCCCTTAATGAACCATCACAAATCAAAATCATTGCCAAATAACCCTCCAATTATGCCAAAAATGGCTCAATAACAAAATTTAAATACGCAATAATTCCCAAATGGCAAAAAAGTCCCCCCCTCCCGTCAATATAGCGTGCGCAGGCGCAGATGGCAAGACCGATTGCACTCGCAGGTGCGACCACGATCGCCACATTCGTGACAATATAATTGTGCCGCATACCTCACCCGTCCCTTAATTTATACCTAATAGAGAGATAATCTTATACTTTTTCACCACGTCTCATTTACATTTTAAACCTTTATCTTTTCGTACAGTCGGTTGTAAAACTTATAAAGCAGTTTTACTGGTTCGCTTTAGTGTTCTTATTTTGCGGTTTTAAGATGTCTTCAAGGAGATGTATCGTTATTGTACTGTGGTGTTTTGATTAGAGGATTTTTCTTAACGCCTTTTCAGCATTCTTACTACTATGAGCATCAGTGTTAAAGTTTTTTAGAAACTTATTTTTAGGCATTGCACTTTTCAGCATTATTTTTGCTCTGACCGCGATCATTTCAAATTCATTCACTGCTTGTTACAGGTCAAAAAAATCAGTTAGAAACATCTTGGTGTATTTATTAAAATTAGCAGTTATTTATTGACTGTGCTTTATACATATCTTTACCATAAGGTGATGCTAAGGTATCTATGTCATTAGCCATATTAAAAATTCTTATGCCTATGATACACCTTCTAACATTTTCAACATCTAAAGCCTTAACAATGAAAATTTTCTAAATTTTAAGACAAATTATTTCTTCTTTCACCCGTGTCCACGCCTGCAGACAGTTCCCCATGATATTTTCGTGTTCTTTTACTAGTGTATTTATATTCCATGTATTAGAACGTCGCTTTCAAACACTATAGCAATATATCTGTCTAAAGTAACCCTTACTTCACGGTCTTGCGCAGTGCGATAAAAAGTGATTTTTATCTATTTGTTTTTGTTGTGCGATTGGTACTAAATTATCGTTGTTTCTTTTGTTAAGTCTATTGATAAAAAGGTTTGTGGATCGATTGATTGGTTTGCTAGATTCTCCTTCTTCTTAGTCGTGTACTCTTAATAAAGTGGTCGTGGTCATATATCGGTCGAGTCACTGCCTCTCTCGCGATGCGACGCCATGCAGTTCTGTGTTTGGCAGCTTGGGAGTTGTCCAAGAGCGTCCACGTGATCTTTTGCCCTCGACTTGCTTGATTAAGGAGAGCTTATTGCAGTTTTGCTTTGGATGGGCTCTGAGCTCATCAAGGATAGTTTCAGAAATCTCATAACCTATTCAATTAGGTACCAGAATTCAAACGAGAGTCGGTATACCTAGTTGGAATGCGAAGCCGAATTAAACTTTAGTGGTGACTGAATCTCGATCATCCATGAAGATACATAATTCTTTAGAATATATATTTGCGAATTTTTCATGAGGTGAATAGTAATGAAGCACACTATACCTACATGTATGTTTACATATTTGTATAAGCTTGAATATCCTTGACAGAGTAAAATCCGTCTTTAACTAAATTATATATTATACCTATTTATACAATTTGATGGCAACTAATCCACCTACCGTAATACTATTAAAGTTTTTATTACTTTGAAGATATCATTATGTCAAGAATATTAATATTTCGTAGGTATGGAATAAGTTACTGATCGCGTTATCTGGCTTTTAATTGGAGTTTAGCCTCAAATATATGGTAATAAGCTATGGTGATGATTTTTTTATTGATGAGGCGACTTTATACTATTAATTTGATTATCTCGATCCAGCCTCTCAAGGTTAATTTTGATTTTTAAGTCTTTATACATAATAATTAAGTACCGAAAAAAGTACGGAAAATATATTTGAATTTTTTAGTGTCAATATCTTTAAATGGTTATTTTGTTTGGTGTCGAAAAGTCACATTTGCATACGGGAATTTTTCTTTAAACCAGTTTTCTGTTTCAGGAAGTTATCATATAGTAATTAGCAAAAGCTCAGAATCATATATTTTTCATTATTGATAGGTTCGCGCTTGACCACTATCTCACCACATGGAAAGCGTAGATGTTGTCGATGATGAAGCATGCTTTCCTAGAAGTAGCCTATTCACTCTCGACTTAAAGACCTCCAGGTTACAGCTATCAGGAAATACAGACTTCAGATTCAGATTTAAGTGATAGGATATTTGGGATTGATTAAGTCAATCAAATCAAAATTTTTGACAGAAAAACGAATAGTGGAATTCAAATGGAGCTGGGGTGGACACCTGGGAGGGCGTGGTGATAATAGGTGGGGTAAGGCTGTGACCTTGGTTACCTTCCGAATTTCTGTGTTTCTTACTCTATCTCTCAGTTTTATATTTAAACAGCTCCTTTCCATTGCCCGAATAGTCTGTATTAAAGTCTAAAATGGAGGAAATTGAATTATTCGAAGACATGTGATATTCACCAACCCGCACTGGTCCCGCGTGGTGGATTACGGCCCATTTCCTCTCCTAGAGAGAGGAGTCCCAGCAGTGGGTACATTAAAAGGCTGATTAAGCTTTATGCTAAAATGGAGGTGGGCTGGACATGTGGCGAGATATGATGACAGTCGATGGACAATCAGTATCACGGATAGGAGTCTGAGGTGTGACTCATACTCAGCAGTGGGCGAAGTCGGACCGCGGATGGTGATGATTTCGATCCCACATATTTTCGATTATTTCAGTACAGTCACCGCTAATAGAATTTCACATTGTCTAAGCTGTTTAAAGCTAAGGTTTAAAAGCTCATCAAAACTAATGAAGGCGTTTCCAATAGAGTGAACAAGAATCTTCCACATTAGTCGACTCCTATGTTACCTAATTAAGGTGCATAATTTGTAATCTCGTCATCGCAATGACAAGATTCAATTGCTTTTAGAGAGTTCTGGAGTCGCGATCGTGCACTAGAAGACGCAGCGTTGGAAGAACTCCCACAAGGTGGACCGATGACATGGTGAGAGTCGCGGGAATCCGATAGATGCGAGACGCACAGGACTGGACATTGTGGCGACATTTGGGGAAGGCCTATGTCCAACAGTGGACTTCTTTCGGCTGAAATGATGATGATGATGATGATACTGGAAGACGCAGCGTTGGAAGAACTCCCACAAGATAGACTGATAACTTGGTGAGGGTAGCAGGATTCTAACAGATACGAGACGAACAGGACCGATCGTTATGGCGACGCTTTTAACAGAGATAGTGCTGATAATGCTTTTTAAAACCGATGACAAAATCATCTGTTTCAATGCCCCAAAGAGAATTCCACTTTTCCAGAACCACCATTTGTCCTCGGTAGTGTTCCAGGGTGGTCGTTGTGGCGACGCATTCAGCACAGACAGTGTTAATGGTGCTTTTTAAAACCGATCACAATATAGAATAGAATAGAAAAACTTTTATTCGGGACAGACACACGGACACACGGCACAACGGTTATAAACACAAACACAAAGTAAACAAGAAAAAGTACAAAATGCGCCGAGCTTGCGCTCCGAAAGGGTGACCACCTCAGCATTTGCTAGGCTTTAGACACCCAGCGCTGGTTTAAATAATATCACCTGTTTCAATTCCACAAAGATTTAAAAAAATAAAATTCCACTTTTCCAGTTCCCTATTCTATTTCGCAGCACCAACTGTCCTCGATAGTCTCCCCGGGGTGTGGGGTACAATAATGATATTACTTCGCGATCTCCGGCCGCGATAGAGCCGCTTGTGCCGATCTATCGACTCACGCGCAGCGTTTATATTTCACTCTCGGCCGGCGTGAGCGTCGCGCTTGTAAAACCAAGCGATTTAATTGGCGAGAATGGTCGTTGTTTAAAAGGAATTGTAGGTATGAGAGTGTGTGTTTTCCCTTTGTTGAGCTGAGTTTTTTTTTTTACTTCATGTGATTGCTTGAAAGAGTTATCGAAACGCAAAGGGTAACTGAAGAAACACAGGTGGGTTTTAGTCAGTAAAACTTTGGTACTCGCTTCACTGCATGCACTTCAACAGATTTTTTTTTTGTTGGGGCCATGGGTTCTTTGTAAATGAACCCCGGGATCTGGAACGCAAGACAAAGAAGGAACAAACGAGTGGGTTTTAGTCAGTAAAAGTCTGACACGCCCTCCCGCTCTGCCCAAAGGCACGAGATGTCATAAGATGATATCCCACCTAAAAAAAAACTTAAAAAAATAAAGTAAGCTGTGTAAAATTATAGTCTTTTGGTAACCACGAATCCCAATATTCGTGGTTACCAAAAGACTATAATTTTAGATCTACATCTCGGTTAGGTTTAGGTTTAAAGAATTTTATCCTCATATGAACTTCACAGTTCGCTTAAAATGAGATACAAAGAGCTTATATTATAGTACCTATTGAAATATTTGCATGGTGTGTTGGCGACATCATAGGTTATATACATATATGTTTTGATTTTGAAAACAATGCATTCCACCGATTTGGCAATTCTGTATTTGAAAAGTTTTACTTCCTACTGTTTTAGCTGCTCATTCATTAGCTCTCGATTTATAATAAGATCACGTAACGGCTAAATTTATAAACGAACAGTTCATTCGATAGCACGACTACCAAATTAAATGATCCTAATTTTGGATGTACACAAACAAACTTACCTATGAACCTGTTGCAACAAAAACATCGTACAACGTACACTGGACCAGGCAACCTAATCCCTTACTCCAAGACAGGCCCACCTATGAGTAGCCTATCTAGCAATGAGCGCTCCTCGCGTGCCCAATAAATCGTAGCCGTGGACGTGCGTACAAATTGGCCCGATGCGATCGCGACAAGGAGACGACGCGCTTGTCTTGCCCCTTGTTAACGCTTCAAGAAGATCGCTTGCGATTTTATTGTCGCACCTTCGAACGTGAGGCGCGCCCACGTTTTGTTAGGCTTGTATTATAAAGTCGTACGTCTGTTATTTCGAGAGAAATGGCGGTGAATCTGTTGTGTTTGAACAGAATATTGTTAGCGGAAAGATATGTTTTGTTATTGTTTTTGTGGGGCTAGCGAGGGTTATAGTTGCACTTCTTTGTTTCGCTTTTTTATGGTTCCGTACCTCAAAACAAAAAACCGGAACCCTTATAGGATCACTTTGTTGTCCGTCCATCTGTCTGTCAAGACCCTTTATCTCGGGAACGCGTGGAGGTATCGAGTTGAAATTAAAACCATATACTCAAGTCTGCGGTCTCTTGAAGTTGTGAAAAAATCAAACTTATAAGTTAATGAAAAAAAAAGATACGGTCGTTTATGTTGCAAAAATGTATATTTTGACACTCTCAAGGGAATCAAAATTCATAAGGTACTTCCCGTTGTCCTAGAATCCTGAAATTTGGCATGAAGCAAGGTCTTATAAGTATATATACGTCTTATAAGTATACATATATTATAAGCATAAGTAAAGGAAAAAATCTGAAAACTGTAAATTTGTAGTTAAGTCACAAAAAAAAACCTTTTTGCAATTCGTAAAAATCTTTGAGACTCGATTCGGAACTTGAATTGTTTTCATAGGTAAGTTTGTACGGAACCCTCAGTGCGCGAGTCCGACTCGCACTTGCTCGGGTTTTAGCTGTTGATAGGCTCGCGGTTGACTATAGAAAGAAAGAAAGAAGAAAGAAAAACTGTTTATTCGCGCGAAATGACGCAATCTTAAAACTAGCAAACAAACATAATTAATTAATAGGGAAGATATGCGTCATTTCGCGTATATTATCTTACCTAATGGAAAGTGACCACGATGTGGTTGACGATGAAGCAAGCCTGCTTAAAAGTAACTAATTCATTCTTGACTTAATTACGCATTACTTAGATTAACTGGTAGAGCAGTGGTGTTCGAGTGGTAACGACCCCGACTTACGAGTTGTAGGTCGCGGTTTCAAACCTAGCCAGGCGCATTACTTTGTGTAATTTATTTCATCACCACTGCTCTCAAAACGGTGAAGGAAAACATCGTGAGGAAACCGGCATGTCCTAGAACCAAAAAATTGAAGACATGTGACATTCACCAATCCGCACTGGGCCCGCGTGGTGGATTACGGCCCATTCCCTCTCCTAGAGAGAGGAGGCCTGAGTCCCAGCTGTCGTCACCTCACACACACACACACATGACTTTGAGTAATATATTATGTATAGGGGATGAACGATATATCCGTGTGTAGGCGTCGACAACATCGGTAGTAGGAATTGCGTCACATACCTGTGGAGTTGAGCTGCTAGTTCTTCGTAGTATATTTCTTTCCCTTATATAATTGACTGCTTCGCATTAATCTGTACTTCTACCACCTGTAAAAGTTATTGCTCCCTGAACATGAATATATCGACGCAATTAACCCTATACTTCACATTATAAACAACATATTAATAATTTCATGTAAAGGACATCATTTCACCATTATATAATAATCAATAGCCACGCCAGGATGAATATGACATAATAACATCTTCATCCTGTACCATTAAACTTGAGGTTGGATAAGGTCAGGAGGTACTACCAGGACCCTCAAATAGGCGTCCAGCACCCCGTGCTCGCACAACACCGCGAGACTCTAAATTGCCCAGTTTATAATACCGGAGCGAAAAGCTCGTTATCTAACACGACGAGCTACGGTCGACCGTGCCATCACTCGGGCATCATCGTGCCCGAGCCAGACCTCAAGTCCCACCTTGAGTCATAAAAGCCGGAATCCAAGAGGAACATACATCTCAAGGTCTCAGCGAACCCCTATCACTAGAGGCTGCCTACTCCGTAATATAACAAATTGGAATCCCGGAGACACACCTCTCCAGGCCTCGGCACAAACCCCTATTATACTAGAGGCCGCCTACTCCTAAATATAACAAGTCGGATTCCCGGAGACACACTACTCCAGGCCTCGGCACAAACCCCTATAAAGGCTGCCTACTCCTTCCTGCAGAGGGTTGGAATCCGGGGGATGGCTACCCGGCCTCAGCATCCCACCTAGAAAGCCTGGGACTGCCTACTCCGTCCCCCCTACCTGTCCAGGTCCACGACAAGGACTAGGCCTAACTTTATCAGGCCTCATACAGTCTGGCTTTTACCATTACCATTACCATCTATAGGAATCAATTGCGCCGAAACAACCAATAACCACATGGAGCTTGACTAAGATATTTACATAAGTAATACTTAGCTTTCATGCCGTCGAATTCTGGATACGTCTCTTTCCTCCAGACACGGCACGAAAAGTCTTTCACTAACATAATTCACGCTCTGTACACAAGCGATCACACAACACGTTAACTATAATTTGCGACTTTTAGAAATGGCGGCTATTAGTTACCAGCTCAGTTCGCGCCAGTTAATCTCACGCTATTGCAAAGTCTATAATATCTATGCTTACCATAGTTATTCAAGATGGCGCCTCTAGATGTTGCTAGAGTTGAATTTATATATTTGGTCTATGGCTTCGCGTTCTTCGCGACACTCCCGACAAAAGGCGAAAGTAGCGTGATCAGGACGCTCGTCCATTCTTTAATCTTTTCAAGGGCTCGTGTGGCAGCTACTCGTTTTGGTCTAAACTCGTGACTTTCTTCTATTGATACACTATCAGTTTGGTTACTTAACTTAGGCTCGGATAATATGTACGACTTAGGTTCAACAGACTTGGCAATGTCTATTTTACTTTCTTGACACACAACAGGCGAATATTCTACAGTACTTTCATCTTCATTAAGTACTCTACTATTTTCATTTTCAACAGGAATTTCGGCGGCTTTGTGACTTGGTAAATTTTCGGTAACTTCGTTTTCAGGTGGTTGTAATTGAAATTCTGAAATCTGGAGGTCTTGTTCTTCAGTATCCTTTGATTCAGTTCCTTTCACACAGTTCTCTTCTCCCTCTTCGATTTCGAGCGGATAAAGATGTGCGATTGACCTTGTGAACTCGGTATCACCTACTTTAACTTTAGCTACTCTACACATGCCATCTACTCCTTTTATCAACGAGACTATTCTTCCGACTTTCCAATTTATTCGATTTTTATTGTCCCCTTTGATTTGCACGATTTGACCAATTCTGGGAGTCAATTTTGACGTTACTCTTGGCTCCCTCGGTCCGTGGCTATATCTCTCTCGTAAGCTGAGAAGATAACGATTTGAGAACATATCTTTAAATTCTTTCAAGATGACGAGTGCTCTTTTCCAACTTTGGATCAGGTTATCCTTTGTCACTGTACCTTGAATTTCAGTAGGATCTTTTCCAGATACTTCCATTGTGATACATTTCCCCATAGTGAGAAAATCTGAAGGTTTTAGTACATGATCTGGTTCTGAGTCCACTCTGGTTAGAGGTCTAGTATTAAGAACTGCTTCGATTTCCTTTACTACTGTAACGAGTTGACTGTCTTTTAACAAATGTTTCTGTAAGGTTCTCTTCATACAGTTCTTCACAAGACCCACTAACCGTTCGTAGAATCCTCCATGCCACGGTGCTAACTGTGGTATAAATTTCCAACGTATTTTCTTTTCCACACAGAATTGATCTTCCAATATTTCAGATATTAGCTTAAAGTGTGTCGCATTGTCTGACGTGATTAATTCTGGTACACCCCTCGTAGATACCATTCTTCTTAATGCAAGTAATCCTTCTTCAGCTGTGAGGTCATTGACTACTTCAAGGTGTAGAGCCCTAACTGCTAAACATGTATATAAACATATCCATCTTTTGCAGTTACCGTTACCATTGTTAACTATCAGAGGTCCCATGTAATCCATTCCGACATATGTGAACGGAGAGCTATAGTTTACCCGTTCTTTTGGTAAAGCTGGTGTTAATGGTAACTTATATGGTCCTCCTGTATATTTAACACATTCAGGACACTTCTTTATAATTCGTTGAACTTGAGATCTTCCTTGAGGAATCCAATATAATTGTCTAACCCTGTCTAGAGTATGATTCACTCCTACATGTTTATTATCACGATGTGTTTTCATAATGATTTCTTCTGTGAAATCTACATTCTTGGGTATAAGTATAGGATATCGTTTATCAAACGACCAATCTGCCTTTTTCATACGACCTTTACACCTTAGTAATCCGTCTATATCTGTAAATAGTCCTAAATTGCGACTTAAGCTTGTCACTTTTCCTCTTACTTCCAAAGGAAAATGTTCGGATTGAATTTTCTTTAAATTTATAATTATGTCATCTTGTATATTATTATGTTCTGGTTTTTCTTTTTCGTTATTTTGTATATTTATCTCCTTACTTATTGTGTTATTAATGTTTATGTCTAGATCATCTATTTCCATCGGATCATCCTTTCTTTCCTTAGTCGGACCCTCCCCAGCCGAAAATGAATGGGTTTCCACAGCAACAGACACATTTGGCCACTTGTCTGGACTGTTCACTAAAAATTGTGGACCTATAAGCCACTTCTTCTTATCTTCTTTCGAACTGGTAGGTCTCGTTCCGACGTCAGCTGTGTTAAGCTCCGATGGAATATATCTAATCTCTAACTGTTGATTCTTTTTAATTTCTTCAACTCTTCTAGCCACAAATGGTGGCAGTAATTTGTTAGATTTGCACCATTCTATGACAATTTGACTGTCCGTCCATAAGACTTGTCTTGTTATGTTTTGTTGTATAAATTTAAGAACAAACTGTATTAATCTACATCCAATTAATACACCGAGTAACTCAAGTCTTGGAATTTTGAGGTTGTCCTGGTCTTTTATTGGTACAAGACGTGATTTTCCCATGATAAAACTTTTCTCAGATTTGCTGACGAGAAAAATAGAAGCAGCGTACGCCTGCAAAGAAGAGTCGGTAAGACAGTGTAACTCATAGTCCTCTCCTTTAGTGTTCTTCACGTAGCATCTGTTTATCGACACCTCTCTGATGGCATCCAATCCTTCATGGATGGTGATCCATTCATCGGTCAGTTCTTTTGGTAATGGTGAATCCCAATTCACCTTGGCTTTCCAGAGCTGTTGTAAAAAGAGTTTAGCTGGTAAAATGTATGGTACTGCGTATCCACATGGATCGTACACTGACGCAATAACTTTAAGAATTTCTCTTTTCGTGTATATTTCCATGTATGGATTCGTGAATTTCAATTGCAGCGTATCCTTCTTGATATCCCATTCTAAGCCTAATACATTAACTTTTTCATCGGTACATGCGTCCGGTATTGTACGAGTAAATTCTTTAGAATTAGAACTCCAATCTCGAAGATTCATTGATATTTCTTGAAAGGTTTCTTTAAGATGTTTGTAGAGTGTTAATGCTTCGGCTGTCGAATCTGATCCAGATATGAAATTATCCACGTAAATATTATTCGCCATTTCTCTCACTTGTTTCTTGCTCGAATTTGACAAGTGATGCTTAATCGTCGCATTAAGCAAATATGGACTGGCTATGACACCAAACGGTACTCTACAAAATCTTAAATACATAAGATTGTCCTTTGATACAGGTTTCGACGTGTCCTTAATCCAAAGAAATCTAGTGACATCACGATCTTTCTCATGTAATGCCATTTGAAGAAAAGCCTTTTCAATGTCTGATGATAATCCTACACGGTGGCTTCCAAATTTTAGAAGTAAACCTGTAAGATCTTCGAGCATCAGTGGTCCGCGATATAAGCATTCATTTAAACTTTTACTATCTTTACTTTTGGAACTTGCGTCGTAAACTATTCTGATGGGTTTTCCTGCGTGCTGTATCGCGTGATGCGGTAAATAATGAATAAGTTTGTTTGATATTGACTCTGTAGAATTTGGTATTATTTCAATCATGCCTCTGGCCATCTGATCTTTTAAGATATTGTCGTACTCCTCTAACGTCTCGCAATCCATTCGTTTTAATAAACTTGCTAGTCTACCAAATGCCATTCCAAAATTATCAGGTAAGTCTGGGGGATATTTTATCCAAGGCCAGCTTACTGTATATCGATTGTCAATTTTTTGAGTTGTTTCATTGAAGTATTTAACAGCTTCTTCATCTCTACTTGCTTTAGGCGAGTCGGTTATACCTATAGATTCTAATTCCCACAGCTTCTTGATATCACCATTACATAATGGTGGATCAGGCTGATTCAATCCCATTGAACTGCTCGCTTGAGTGTATGTTATTACCGATAATTCGTTAACATTTGCAGTGTCTACTTGACCGCTGACAAGCCAACCAAATGTAGAATCTACCAGAAATAGATTATCACTCAACTGTATCTTCTCTTCACGGATGATGTTGAAGTAATAATCATTTCCAATCAGTATGTGTACCTGATTCTTCAGTGATCCATCGTCAGCCAACAAGTAAGACTTATTTATATCTGATAAATTCATGTGAGGGATACCTCCTCTTGAAATGAATTCAACGCAATTTGCATGTAAGACAACTATTTCCTCCGTTTGTGACTGTAACTGAAGATTAACCACGGGGCTGCGTATTTCTTGGGGTTTTTCTGTCCCGAAGGTAAAAATAGTCAAATTACTTTCTTCTTCTATGGATAGTTTTAATTCGTTAGCTAGTTTAAATGTTATGTAAGATCTCTGTGAACCTGAATCCATCAAGACACGACATTTGATTTGTTTGAATGTATTTCCAACGATACTAGCTTTGACTATGGCTGTTTGTAAAATCGTTGGTCCCTTTTCGTTGATTGTCATAGCTGTTTCTTCTCTTCTGGGGTCTTGGAAAAAATTGATGGACATAAAGCTCTATTGTGCTTTTGCTTTGCATTGCAATGCGCACATTCTATTTTAGATAAACAGTTTCGCATAAAGTGACCTTTCCTTAGACAGAGGTAACAGTTTCGATTCAATCTCAATTTTCTCTCATCTAATCCTTTGAACTTCTCACACTTATCATGATAGTGACCGCCACGACAAAATATACAAACTAATTTTCCTGGTTTATTATACTTATTAATTTTGACACCTGTTCTTCTCCTCTCGTTAAATTCCTTACTCCTTGTAGCTTGGTATAACTTAGCTTTTCGGTTGTCCCGATGATTATTGTTTTCTTTAGAATCACATGCATTTGTATGCTTTGCTCGCTTTGACAGAACATGCAAAGTTTCTACTGTACTACTTTCTTTATCATACGGCCTTTTTCTACCAGATATTCTTTCTGCATCTTCCCTGGCAGCTATAGTCTTCTCCAAGTGATTCCTCAATTCTTGAATAGAGTCACTATTCGTTCTAAGTTTTAATTCATAAATTAATTCAGTGGGGAACTTTTCCATTATCATGAAACGAAGATGATTGTGGTTTATATCTTCACCTAATGATTCCAATATTTTCACATTCCTTTCAATTTCATTGAAAGTTTTTCTACAGTCTTCTGATGTATTTTTAGCAGTGTTAATTTTGTAAAGCGTCGCATAATGCGCATCAATGAGGTAAGAAGTTTTGCCAAATCTATCCTTCAAAATAGATAAAGCTATTTGGTAATTTTTGTTAGTGCTGTCTAACCCTTCAATAGCCTTCTTGGCATTACCGGTCACAGAAGCTTTTAAATAAGAAAGCTTATCAACATTAGTTAGATTTCGAGAATCAATATTCGAGCTGAATTGATCCCAAAATTCATGCCATGTTAGGATATCTCCATCAAACGTTGGCAATTGTAGTTTAGGAAGACGACAGGATGAGTTATTTTCTTGATTATTTTGCTTACTTTTATTTTCTGAGAGGATACAATTTATCTTCATATTCAATTCGGCCAAAGCTTCTTCTGCTTCAAGTTGTACTTCACTCATTTGAGAAATGTCATCAGAAGCTGGGTTTGATACCAACCGAAAATATTCTAAGAGATCCGAATTTAACCGCTTCACTGAAGCTTCTAATTTGCTATAAGCTATTTGCCCTTGTGTCAATGTTTCAATGCTAATAGAACCTGGTATGTTAAGTAAGTCAGTTTTAATCTTTCCGATTATGAGCCTAAGTTTATTCAAAAAGATTTCCTCCATGTTGCAGTCTATTCCTGTAATACATAAACACGCTTACATAGTCTAATACTATTCCATTCAGCAAAAAAAACCTCTATAGATTGTGGAAAATTAATGATTATTAAAATTAATATTCATTTAAGATTCCCATTAATAGAATACAAACGCAAAAATAATTTTAAATATGCACATTCAGTTCAATTCCTATTTTGACTAACTGTTCAAAACTTCTCTTACTAATAAATTAATGATCTGGAAACTTGAACATAATTATTGTTCAAAGAGTATATTGACCTCTTCCCACAATAACTAAAAACTCATGGAATTTCTTCTATGTACTGTACAATTATTGAAAAATAAATCAATTAAGTTAATTATTTGTATTTTATCAAATGATCCGAAACTATCTTTCAATTTTATTAATACTCCATTATTCCCAGTACACTACCATGGTATTTATTTAATTGAGTTTTATCAATAACATATTTTATGGTTATTATTAATTTCATTACACTATGACACAATATTATAATCATACCTGTTCATAGAAAAACACAAAAGAAACATCATAAACACTGACACACAAACACATGGACTGTCAAAAGTAAAATCAGAATGAATAATTAAATATTTAATTCTATCTTGAACATCATTCAAAATAAAATCAAACATTCAATGTCACACAATAAATTGTAACATATAACACCTTTTCAGTAGTGTCAAAGTCTGCTAATGTAATTAATTATGTCTTTATGTCAAATTAAAATAATGAATAAATATCTAACCTTTATCAACTTTCACTTCAAAGTAATTGCAGCTCTATTTTATAAGTTTTTCTTATCCAGTGATACATATGTAGGTAGGTGAATTTATTAATAAAACATACCACACTACATAACTTACTCATGACACCAATAGTGAGAATATTATCTTTGTAATTTATGAACTAAACTTGAAATATTAATTTTATACTGCTTTTATGTTTTAAATACCTATTCTGCATTTAATAGTTACTAATTTTCTTACGGTATGCATAATAACTTTCCTGTCTAGTGTAGGTATCAGTAAATTGAACTTATAATTTCACGAATAACCCAAAGAAAATGGCTGACTGGTAGGTACTAGTGAAAATGATTTAAACCTTTAGTTTTACGAAAGTTACTGAAGAAATCCACGTTAAAAGTAGCACCAGGCTGCCAATTTTCAATGTAGGTACATCCTATGAATTTCAATTGCCTATGCAATCAACACTATAAATTAACATGGTTGAACAAAGTTTAGATACAATGTAAAACTTACCAGTTTTATGAAATTATTTTATATATTGTCTCAATCCAGGTAATACGCCCTCAGCGTAGTGAAAAATCCAGTGTGGTTGACGGCTAGGTCTTAAAATTCAAAATAACTCGCGCTAAAGTGTGTAAATCGGCCGAGGGTCGCCGCCAACAAATTGTGGAGTTGCAAACCTAAGATATTGCGACTCCCTGATATCAAATATCATAAGGGAAAATTTTTTGGAAGGTTCTTTAAATTTCGTATTTGTTTATAATTAATTCTTATTACCTAATTCTAGCTTACATCTTAACAGATACTCGCGTTGGTGTATAAAACATATACACTCATGATAAACCGCAACCCATGTCACTTTAGTCCAGTACTAAATGACATGTCTTTATAACTTATAACTTATTCCTTAATAGTTAATACATACTAATATGATATCCCTTTATACTCCTTGCCCTCACAATAGGTTCTTGATACTAATATTAATAGTAGTAACTTAGTTGAAGTATCACGTAATATTTTCTATTCTTCCAAAGTAATGTCCAGCAATAACATTTTCCAACTGACATTTTTCCAAGGTTGTGTATAATGTAGAAAGTTTCTAAATTTTTAGTTGATGCTTAATAGCTTTTAATTTTCTTCCTTTTCGTCCCATCACTTGTTTAATATTTTATTTTCACGCTTCCTCGCATACTGTATAAAGTCCACTTGTGTGGGGAATTTGTCCAAGATCTGGCAACACTTTATATCTTGTACCCAATATGGCTCCCATAATTTTCACACTCGACTTAATCACATTTAATGTGAAATTAGTTATTTCGCACTGATAAATGTCATTATTAATTTGATAAATTTCTTTAAGCCTTTTAAATAACAAGACCTTTTACAATAATACACCTCGAATTATTTTTGTGCAGTCAATTGCATTTACTTTCTTTATCCCATGAAATGCATTTCCGTTGAACTTCCGTTCGCCATTTATACTAATGCGTACAAAATAATACTTTATTAAGTCTACATTATCCATTGAGAGCCTTACTTACTGTTAAATTAGTAAGTTATTTAGACCAAGAAAACCAAATTTTTAGACTGATATTACTGTAAATATGTAACTGAAGAGAAGTTTTCTAGAGAACTCCTACTAATTCATAATTCCGTCGCTTTGCCATAGATGTCGCTACGTGGTGGAAAGTTTAAAGCGTATTGAAATTTTAAAGAGCGTTTTACCTCCTTTTTTATTTAATTAAAATGATCTGATTATTAACAATTAAAGCTCAACTCAACCGGTGTGTTCTGCATTCCCTTGATTACTCAAATATTAGCCTTTTAGGTACTCTATTGTAATGTGATGCAAATCCCAGCATCTCCACCATTTTGTCGTCACCTCACACACACACACACATGACTTTGAGTAATATATTATGTATAGGGGATGAACGATATATCCGTGTGTAGGCGTCGACAACATCGGTAGTAGGAATTGCGTCACATACCTGTGGAGTTGAGCTGCTAGTTCTTCGTAGTATATTTCTTTCCCTTATATAATTGACTGCTTCGCATTAATCTGTACTTCTACCACCTGTAAAAGTTATTGCTCCCTGAACATGAATATATCGACGCAATTAACCCTATACTTCACATTATAAACAACATATTAATAATTTCATGTAAAGGACATCATTTCACCATTATATAATAATCAATAGCCACGCCAGGATGAATATGACATAATAACATCTTCATCCTGTACCATTAAACTTGAGGTTGGATAAGGTCAGGAGGTACTACCAGGACCCTCAAATAGGCGTCCAGCACCCCGTGCTCGCACAACACCGCGAGACTCTAAATTGCCCAGTTTATAATACCGGAGCGAAAAGCTCGTTATCTAACACGACGAGCTACGGTCGACCGTGCCATCACTCGGGCATCATCGTGCCCGAGCCAGACCTCAAGTCCCACCTTGAGTCATAAAAGCCGGAATCCAAGAGGAACATACATCTCAAGGTCTCAGCGAACCCCTATCACTAGAGGCTGCCTACTCCGTAATATAACAAATTGGAATCCCGGAGACACACCTCTCCAGGCCTCGGCACAAACCCCTATTATACTAGAGGCCGCCTACTCCTAAATATAACAAGTCGGATTCCCGGAGACACACTACTCCAGGCCTCGGCACAAACCCCTATAAAGGCTGCCTACTCCTTCCTGCAGAGGGTTGGAATCCGGGGGATGGCTACCCGGCCTCAGCATCCCACCTAGAAAGCCTGGGACTGCCTACTCCGTCCCCCCTACCTGTCCAGGTCCACGACAAGGACTAGGCCTAACTTTATCAGGCCTCATACAGTCTGGCTTTTACCATTACCATTACCATCTATAGGAATCAATTGCGCCGAAACAACCAATAACCACATGGAGCTTGACTAAGATATTTACATAAGTAATACTTAGCTTTCATGCCGTCGAATTCTGGATACGTCTCTTTCCTCCAGACACGGCACGAAAAGTCTTTCACTAACATAATTCACGCTCTGTACACAAGCGATCACACAACACGTTAACTATAATTTGCGACTTTTAGAAATGGCGGCTATTAGTTACCAGCTCAGTTCGCGCCAGTTAATCTCACGCTATTGCAAAGTCTATAATATCTATGCTTACCATAGTTATTCAAGATGGCGCCTCTAGATGTTGCTAGAGTTGAATTTATATATTTGGTCTATGGCTTCGCGTTCTTCGCGACACCAGCAGTGGAAACAATAAAAGGCTGATTATGCTATGCTATGCTATGCTAGATTAACTATCGATTAGACTAAAATCTACCTGTGTCCTTCAGTTTTCGTTTGCCTTTTGGGACCAAGGTGACTCTTTCATAAATTCCCGTGGCCCTAGCAGACGAAGAACACTACAAGCCGTCGACGACTCGGACTCGATCGTTACCGAGCGGGCGGACGGCGAGCTACCCCATTGCTCGTCGTCCGCAAGCCCGCGCTTATGGTGGCTTGGGATCGCCCTGGGATACCCGACGCCTACTTTTTACATTTAAACCTCCTTTCACGTACTTTTAACACATAAAAAGATGCATCATCATTTCAGCCGAAAGACGTCCACTGTTGGACATAGGCCTCCCCCAAGTGTCGCCACAATGAACGGTCCCGTGCGTCTCGGTTCCATCAGATTCCCGCAACCCTTACCAGGTCATCGGTCCACCTTGCAGGAGGCCTTCCAACGCTACGTCTTCCGGTACGTGGTCGCCATTTCAGAACCTTTCGGCCTCAACGGCCATCCGTTCTGCAAGCAATGCGCCCAGCCCATTGCTACTTAAGTAAGTTATTGTAATTATCAAAGTCACGTTTGTTGAATGGGAGTCCCTCTTAAATATTTATTTTATTTTGATTTAATATATTATCTATATTATCTGTGAAAATTTCAACTGCCTAGCTATCATGGTTCATGAGATACAGCCTGATGACAGACAGACGGACAGTGGAGTCTTAGAAATAGAATCCTGTTACGAAACCTTAAATATTGCATAATTGCAGACAACTTTTTCAGTACAAGCGTAATGATGATGTTATATTTTTACAAGTGCAAACCGAAACAAAGCATTGTTTTGTAGCACTATAAACATTCACCCCCATTTAACATAATCGTAATGGTTGGCTAGCGATAAGAACGGCGACGCTTCCGGGAGCGATGCGATAATACGCGATAGCGATACCACGAGGATTGCGAACGTGTGTTGGGGTCATTAGCGTAGCGTATAGTTTTTAGATTTAAGTGTATTTTTTTTTAGAAATTTTTGATAGTGTGAGCCTTTAGACATATTAGCTTTATTTTGCGACTAGAGGCCTTATTATATTGGCCCTTTGGGGCTTCCACGGTTTTGTAGTGCTTCGACTATGTTTGCTGAGGCGCGGACGGATGATTTATTCGCAATCGTAAGGAAGCGGAGCGCCTCACTATTTAGTCGCCTACGAAGCAGCTCGAACAGTCTCCTGAGGGTGTTGTCCGAGCGGTGGGACCTGTCCCTGATACAGAGGTGGATGCAGCTTCATATTAGCGCTACTCCTCCTATTGTTTGACCGTATTGTTTTTGAATGTGTGTATTAATTATTGTGTTTGTCTATTTTGGTATGTTAATGTGTATGTGTCAATTTTTTTTTGTTATTATGACGTCTTAAAATGTCAAGAAAGCCATCCCATCCATCTCCATCCCTTTAACAGTTCAGTTTAGGTCGTAAAATGGATCGAGTTAAGAAGTCGTGGTAGGGTTCTGGATGGCATAACTCAAAAAGCATGATTTTCATGAAATCATTTTTAAGTTTAAAAAAATATGTCTTCATAATCATTATTTTTTATGTATCGCAATTTGTAATTTGAACTTGTTATTAATCCAATGAATTAAATATATATTTTGTAATATTTAATGTCATTCATATATATTAATATTTGAACTATATGTTTATCACAAATAAACGATACGATCCTGTCAGCGTTCTGATAGCTACAACTTAAGGGTCTTTAAGTCAAGAGTGAATAGGCTATTTCTAGGCAAGCGTGCTCCATCGTCGACCACATCATCGCTTACCATCAGGTGAGATGGTGGTCAAACGCTAGCCTATCATTAATAAAAAAAAAAACTGTCTGTTTAGCCACTCCGGGTAAACATAATATTTGCCTTTCTTCATAATTGCACTTTTTAAGGAATCAAAATGATTTGAGGATAGAATGGAAGAAAAAAAAGAGTCGACCCCAAATAAAGGAACAAAGGTAGGAAGATGATGATGAAATGATTTGAAGGTGGATAGTTTAGGAAGTTTGTAAAGAGAACCAAGAACATGATGTGAAAGGAGCGAAGTAACCTCGAAAGTTTGAACATCTCGACTCGAATAATTTAAATTACGTGACGAAATGAATGCGTCTGCCATTTAGAAATGTAAAATCGATTTCCGAAAAACATGTTCTATTTTCAAAAATAAAAAAAATAAAGAAATTACCGCGAACATCCTTGATTTTGCCGTCGTCGCTTGCTTGCCCGGTACACGATGGCCAGCAACACATTTTTTTTATATTTAAAAAGGTGCTTCCAAAGTGGAATTTAAATAAGGAATACTGATGTAAAACTTAAGAACAGTTTACGTATTTCCTAAGACTTATTTGTTTTTTAAATAAACGTTCTGAATCTGTTAAAAAAATCTATAATTTATTTACAGTTTAATTTAGATAAATTGACATTGATTAAAAACGTGAATTGGCAACTCGAATCTAAATGTTTTTAATTAGGTACAAGAATTATAAATAGATCTTAAGCAATTAGAAATAGTAAGTAGGTATATCAAGGAAAGGAGACGGATTTATATGGAGATGTTACGCAAGTTCTTTTCTTTTTTTTTTTGAGGTGGTAAATCGTCAACTAGGTACCGCTTTGGGTTGAGAGACAGGGAGTGACTAAAGCTCACCCATATTCCTTCAGTTTGTGACTCTTTCAAATAATCTTGCAGCAGTCGGTAACGCACCTAAGTAACTATTAAATTAAATGTAGCGACTTAATACTTAGAATTAGGTGCAAAAGTAAAATTTCATAAGAAAATCATTAGATTCTTGTGCGTCAAGAATAATTAATAAACGTCTTTCACATTCGTGAAATTGTAACGCTACGTAGGCCTAAGTAAATCTTACCTAATAATTATAAATAAAACATTAACCACATGCTAATTATTTAAATACTTTTAGTTAAATTGTGCCAACGTACTTAAAGTACTAATTATACGTAATACATATTCAGTAATAAATTAAAAGACATGTCTCCATGTTAGATTTATATGCTCAGACCACGATAAAAATCAATCTATTAATTTAAACAATAAAACGAATTAAATTTGCATGCGAAAAAGATCTAAAATTCGACAACGGTCAAGCGATAATCAATTTTGAACAGATGAGATAAGGTTTAGTTTTTAAGTTACCTAAGTGTTACCCGGATACGAAAGGTGATTCGAAATTCAAAAGAAATAAATGCAACATTGACATCAATGGACACATGTTTATGTAAAACTTTTTTCATTGATCGCATAAATAAAATGGCGACGGCACACCTAGAACTTCGAATATAATTTCGATAAAAAAAATTATGAATAACATAATTTTATTTTGTTACATTCAGATTAACAGGTGATCGTCGATGTAATGATGAAATAATTTCCATTTACATATATTTTTCCATGTTTCTATTAAATTTACCATGTTTTCGGATAAACACATGTAAATGCTTACCATTATTGCGCGTTATGTTTTTTTATAAATTTTTCCTAGTCTAGTAGTAATTTGTTTTACAAATGATCAGGTTTTGGACTGATATTTTATTTTATAATTTTTTATATGTATCGTTCACTGTTTTATTTGTTTGCAATAAAATACAGAAAATACACGTTATTTTAATCGAATGGTCAGTCCGTACCGGCTTTTTTGACTCTTTAAATTTTAAATAGAATTTTACTTTATTTATTTTTTAAATTTTATTTATAAATTCTTCTGGATAGGTGACATAATAGTTTATTTACATTAAAGGATAACTATTGACCAGTAGATCTTATTACTTCCATAGATTTTCATAAAATCCTGAAATTTCAAGACCAACTAATGAGACTAAACCATTTATGTATTTTTTCATTTATGCTTTTTTTGGGATGCCATTATGCCATTAATATATCAATTATACTGCTTTCAATAATTACGGTTAAATTATAACTTAATTATTTAGACGGTTGTCGGCATTCATTTTTTTTTATTATTGATAGCCTATCGTAACGACCGCATTGTCGCTTGCCACCAGGTAAACATCAACGAGGTCGACGATTACTTAAAAAAAAAACTACTTTCATAGACAACAAATTTAATAAAGTGGCAACCCCATAGTGAGCTAGAATCATTGTCACATACATATTTGATAGGCTAATCAGTTAGTTCTAACATAGGGGCAAGACGCTATCGAGGCGCGTCGCATCGCAGCGATACCGCCCCTATGGCGCGGCTGTAGATAAAAAACAATTATACGAGTACGGTTTGTATTGTTGTGTTAAGTACGTGGTAGCTGTTAAGTGTGTCTCACTATCATTTTAACAATACGCTAGGGAGGTGATGCAACTCGGAAAAAGGTAAATGTAGGTGAGATTTTTTTGAAAAAAGAAAATTCAGGCTGATTATATGTATATACTTTTTAAGAAGCGTTTGTTTTGTGAAAAAAAATACTGTAAATTGTTGTGTAATAAGTAGGTAGTCATAGTGTTGTAATAGTGAGGTGATGTCATTGACAAAAAAACCGTAATCTTTTTTTAAATAGGTACTGTAGTTAAGAACTCAATAAGCTTGAGACAAGTGTCAGAGTTTATTAGTCTTACTGTATTAACCAGTTACTGGGTCTTCAAGGTCTTTTATGCAGTCGCTCTATGTAAAATATAGTAAGTTTCATTCGGTTTGAAGCCGATTATATAGCTGTAAAAAGGTCCCCAGATAATGTTGGGGTTACCATCGAGAAAATTAAGAGAAATGCATCTCAAGTAACCAAGTGCTAATGATGATTATCTTATCATTTTACACAAAGACTAGTTAAGGTTAAGAAAATCATTTCCCTTCAAATTAACACCACCTGAAGCAAAAATTCCAAAAACTCAAATAAAAAAAAAACTAATAAATATTCCTCCCACGTAAACCTATTATAAAAAGTCATTAAAACTAGATTCTGGCAAGCGATTAGAGACAAAAACCTTTTTGAAAAGATACAGGCATGCTCTGGAGTGGGGTTTTATCGGGCCGAAGAATCGGTCTATATCGCCCGGGCGAATCTCGCAGCGATCGGGCGCATTTTGGGCGATAAACACCACCCTTCCCCCTCCACGCGACTCGCGACTCGCTAGACGCCTTTTGGACGTACAATACAACTGTTCGCATTGTTGTGTTTTTTGGGGGTTGCTACATTTTACCGTGTTCAGTTTTCAGGTCAATTTAAAGTTTTTGAGAGGGTCAAGTTTTGTGATCAATTGTAACGGTGTTCATTTAAAAAAAAGTGGAATTTTCAGAGTCGCTTTTGTGACTGCTGAATCACTGTGATCAACTAAAAGGGCATATTAAAAATACTTAGGTATATTACACATTACACATATAACATAATAATCATAATCAGTCTTAAAATTTTACCACTGCTGGGGTCAGGCCTCCTCTCTAGGAGAAAGAATGGGCCGTAATCCACCACGCGGGCCCAGTGCGGATACATGTCTTCGAATTTTTGGTTCTAGGACATGCCGGTTTCCGCACGATGTTTTCCTTCATCGTTGTGAGAGTTGGGCCGCCACTACCCATTACACATTATAATGTGGTTTTAAATTGTACTACGTTAGATCATCAGTTTACCTGACACATACGTATTTCTCATTTAAAACTTATCCCTCAAGAGAAATCTAGCATTATTTATTCATTTTATAACACTTTCTAATGAATATTTATGCCTATCTCAAACAAAAATCAGAATCTTATCACACTGAGCATAATTTCAGTCACTAAATTAGTTTATAACTGCACATCAGCCGATATTATAATAATAAAATAAAATCTAAATTCATTATAATTTACACACACACAGCTATATTCATACGAAATTATCTAGTCACTAAATCAGTGATTGCCTGATAACATTCTCTCCTATAATTATGGCCCCCTCTCACACCGAAGCGCGGCGTCTACCGGCAACACACCCCGCTTATCTCGATGCGGCGTCGCGCGTCGCAGCGTTTCTTATCAGTCGCCCGCTCTCCATCTTAGATTACGATCCGTTGTAATAAATGGAAGGTGGATTCGAGCGTGACGGTGTGATACGCGGACGTGTGATGTCGCGAGCTGGAACTGTTCGGTGGGATGTTTTCACGTGTGTTTTCTTTCTGTTTCAGGGAAATCACCACCACTACCAGTACCACACACACAATCGCTTTCCATCAGGTGAGATAGCGGTCAAGCGCGAACCTAACAAGAATAAAAAAAAAAATTGCCCGACTTCAAAAAGGAAGAGGTTCTCAGTTCGTCTGAATATGTTTATTGTTTATATCTATATATTTCCTCATTAAGTACTTGTGTACGCCTGAAGTGATTCGGTTTTTTTTTCTTATACTATATTATATTTCTTAGGTGGTCCCGTGGTCCCATAAAGAAATCGAGGGAACTCTTATTTTATGGGCTCACTTGTAACAATTAAGATGTTAATAGAATTTGCGTACTATTTAATTTAGACACATCTGAAAGAGCAAAATAACTTTACATTTCGGTAGTCGGTGTTTCTAATTTTGTTTCTTCATTGTTTAATTCCGATTTATTTCATCTAAACTTGCATGGGCAATAAGACACTTAAGAAGCGTCATTCATGGATAATAAGGCACCTGTGAAGCGTCATTCATGGGCAAAAAGGCACTTATGCAGCGTCATGCATATGTAATAAGGTAGTTATTAAAGTTTCAGAAGTTAGTGCACGAATCAAATTCGTCGTTTCCTTTGAACAAGTACTGGTAAGAAACTCCCATGGTTACTCTTTAAAAAATGTTATTTTTACTCTTGGATTGATGGGTTTCCTTTTTTTTTATAAATGATAAAAGCTAGTGCTTGACTGCGATCCCACCTGATGGTAAGCAGTGATGCAATTCTTGATGGTGAATCGCACTAGTGTTACAAATCTAAATATGGAATCAAAGGCCAAACCACCAATCACAACAAAAAAATCATTTATCAACAACAACTTTCACAGTATTCACAGTTCCGTCACCGTCATCGAAGTCGCGACCTTTCCGTAGCCCCGCCCCCTACGATCTGGAATCAATTAGCGTGCGCGTGAGTCGGCCAGCCCACGGCGCGGCGCGGCCACATAAATTGATGCTAAACGAGATTGACCCCGAAACGGGGATTATTAACCGTGCGACTATGCTGAGAGCGGAGTTTCGTTGAGTGAAATGTCGCTTTTGGTCAGAAAATCGGTCTTTTTGCAGATTAGTATGGGAAGTGGGAACAGTGTTGAGTCAAGTAGCTGCAAAATAAAATAAAATTAAAGAAAAAGAAAGAAAGAAAGTATTCATTTGTCGACGACAATCACAAAGTAGCATAAAAAAATTGCAAACTGAGAGTTATGCTGAAAGTTTTTGAGAAACTAAATTTTGGTGTTTTAAATTATTAAATTTGAACGTACGAGAAATAACGTTAAAGAGTTAAAGGTACACCTAGAGCAGCAGAACTTACAATCGCTCAAGTCAAAATTACAATTATATCAGCCTTTTTTTTCTGATATAGATACAGAATTTGTAACGTCACATTTTGGGTGAATTAGCAAGACCGTTAGCTCTATATGAATTTAAAAATTCATTTTAATCTTTTCTTTCCTATAGATAAGCATCTCTATATTTATTCGTAGATAAGTGTTGTGCCATTATGTCAGGGGTGTGCTGTTCATTTGCCGTCTATGTTGAGTAACTATTTTTTCTTTCTTTCTTTCTTTCAAAATAATAAGTCCGCACCTAAACGCAGCGCATGCTCTATAGGGCGAGTCTGCAATATCGTCAAGATGTCAGATACCATGATGTAGGTCCCGTATTTCGACACCGACTGGGCTATGGGTTCCCAGGAACCCATAGGTAATGGGTTCCTAAAGTATAGTAGGTAGGTAGATATTACAGACGATATGTTCAATGTTATCATCAACTTGGTGTAATGTGGCTAAATCAGTCACCGAGTGGCGTCTAAGGTCTGCTAGAAGTGATCATCATCATCATCATTTCAGCCAAAAGACGTTCACAGCTGGACATAAGCCTCCACAAGTGTCGCCACAATGAACGGTTCTGTCCATCGGATTCCTGCGTCCCTCACCAGGTCATCGGTCCACATCGTGGGAGGCCTTCCAACACTGCGTCTCTACGCGGCCACTGCAGAACCTTTCGGCCCCAACGGCCGTCTGTTTTGCGAGCAATGTGCCCTGCCCATTGCCACTTAACTTTGGCGATTCTTCGTGCTATGTCGGTAACCTTGGTTCTCCTGTGGATATCATCATTCCTGATCGCAGCGAGGGGCAGACGATATTATGTCCATCAAAAATTGAATAGAAAACTTTTATTCGGGATAGACACGGCACAATGGTTACAAATACAAAGTAAAAAAGAGCAAAAGTACAGAGTTCGCCGAGCGTGCCCGCACTAAAAGGGTCGTCAGCATTTTCTGGGCGTCAGACACCCAGCGCTGGTTTTCAGTTGGCACCCCGCAGTGACACACGGACGAGGGTAAACAAAATATATAATTATAATTTATATAAATATGTATTGATATTTTATCAAAATTCAATTCAAGATATTTCATTTCACATAGGCCTACATGGGCACTTAAAACGTCAGAAGCTAGGGCACGGCTGCAATATGGTCGTTTCTTGCGGAGAAGAATCGGAAAGAATCTCCACGGTAACTTCAAAAAAAAAATGATTGCAGGTAGAACTTGTATGAGGGAGGCACTGGAACGTGAGGTTTGGCACAACAAAAGAGAGGTCTATGCCCAGTTGCAGGCGAAGACGAGCTGTGGACGATGATGATGTTGGGTTGAGAAAAATAGATTTGTAGGCGGAACAGTTTCGTAGTGCAGAGCAAAGTTGAGGGCACCAGGTCACGTGGTAGATCACCAATGAGATGGATAGACCAGATCAAGGCCGCAACTAAGTGCTCGGCTTATGAATGTACCCGGAAAGCAGCAGTCCGCGATGAATGGCGCCGTATTACCAGGATGATCACTCATCGTGTTTTACAGTGATGACCACGACCACTCTGGCAAGAGTGTACCGACTGAGAAGAAGAAGGAAGGAACAGTAGGTAGGTCAATCTCCCTAACCTTTTCCCAACTGTGTTAGGGTCGGACCAGATGGATCTGAATACCAGTATTTTACATGAAGCGACCGCCTATCTGATCTCCAAAACCCAGCAATTGGGTAAAGACTGTTGTCAGATTTCCTGGCGTTTAACTATCCGGAACGGCTGTCAAAAGATTTATAAATGGAACAGCTGATATTTATACATACTTTATTGTACACTAAGATTACAATTTATAAAAGGATATTGTATAAAAATATTTGTTAACAGCTCGATAATTAAAGTTGCATTTGTAGTTGTTTTTTTTTTTAACGTAGAAAAAAGAACAACTGAATATATTCAATTGAAAAGGTAGGTCTGTACAAATTTTTTGTAATGCAATGCAATGAACTAGTGGTGTAACACAATTTTATTGCAGATACCGATACCAGTACCAAAAACCACAACCAGGATTAATTGAACCGTTTGGGAATAGTTCCAGATTTTCAATACTCAATACTTTATTGCAATCCATATGTATACATAGATGGTGTTGAAAATTGTCATAGATCAATGTGGACCCTGTCGGGCACAGCAAAGTTAGGAGAGAGCAAGAGGGCTAAGTGGTAATTCACGGAATTCTATAGAATTGTAGATCTAATGTGATGCGTTTAATTATGCATGTACATCATTATAATAATTATGTAATAAGTATGAGTAAATTATGTCAGATATTTTTGTTTATGTTGTGTCGTCATTATTATTAAATTATTCAAATAAATTATGTACGCAATACTTTTAATATCGACTAGTTTGAAATATTTACTTGATGTTTTAAAAGAGCAATAATAATAGCAATATTTTCGACCAAGAACCTTCAAGGTGCTTATAAAAAGAGATCACTTAGATAACACAACGGCGCAGCGGTGTAGATATAAGCTCCTGATAACAGCTTCGATTCCCCGGCCGAGCGATGTTTTCGTTAGATAATTTTATTATTTCGGTGGAAAAAATATAGTTTTGAAGTTAAACAATGGCATTGTTGTAGGAATTAATTTATCTTTTATGTAACTTGATTGAGATCTGATCAAATAATAAAACTTTAATGACTTGAGGAAGTTTTTTAATAATTTTTTAAAACATTTACTCTATTTGTAAAGAAGACTAGTACTTTAATTAATCTTTTAATGTATGAATTAAATATGTTATTTTTATTCGAGTCAACAACAAGTACCTAGTACCTACAAAGTGTCAATAATTTTTTTATTCAAAAGATACCTAGTGACGTGAAGTGTATAGAAAATGAATAAAATTCAGTAATTGTTAGTGACACTTTATTACATAAATACTTAAAAGCATGTCATAATTCATATTGTTTTCGTATTTTCCAGTCCAGCAAAATATTATTGATACGCGTAATTTCTCCTAAATATTTGCTCCGGTAAAACCCACTATCAAAAAATTCACGGAAATATTTTTTTCCAAAGACCTTAAACGTTCTTATCCGGGGAAACGGGGGGACGAAATAAATTACATTGTTAGGTATTTTGCTAATTTAAAGTCAACAAAGTTAATATCATTACCAGAACTGTTATCTTAGAGGAAATATAACATACTTTCAGAGGCGATAAGGAGTTCGCCTAATTGATATGCTGAGACCAAAAAATTCGGTATCGGTATCATTATGGAGTACATCCCTTTAGAAATTATTATAAAACTTCATGGCATCGTTTCCTAAATCTATCAAAACTAATTTTATAGTTTTCAAAGCCTAAGTAATCTTAGGGTAGGCCATTAAAAAGTAAGTATTTAACCAAATAAGTTTAATTCTTTCTAATTATTTTTTAATGAGATACAATTAATTCTGTATGTTAATTATTGTCGGTCAAAAATTACACTTTACTATTAGCATTGAGTGAATCTACGTGGATATGATAGTTATCATAAAAATAATAACAGTTGAGAGTTATTAGCTGCTAAGCTTAATTCTTTTGAATTTATAACTTAAGAAAGATAGACATCATGTTTTTTTGGACACAGATACACACAATTAAATATAAACTTTAAAACGATAATAATATGTGCATTACGGCTGCGTCAAACAGGTTCAGTTCAGCAAAATACCAGGCAACTAGGTACAAAGTAGCTGGCCTGACGTCGGTTTTCAACTGAATCTTTATAAATATAATATACAGTTTTTAGAAAATGAAAAAAGTGCCAGTGCTAAATGGAGCCAGGTTTGCAATGCAATTTATCACAGCTACGGTAAAAACTGTAAACATTGCAATGCCATTAGTGTTGAAAAGTAGAGCCAAAAAAAGTTCCATTAAACATCTTAGTTTTATTCTTGTCAGGTAATTATTTGTTTTCAATCAATATTAATTCTTCTTTAAGCAAGTGATAGAGAAACTAGAATTGTTGACTGAAGATGTCGATAGGGTTGGCGCTGACAAGCGCCTTTGTGGTTGGGTTCCATCAAACATCTCCCTGCTGGATGCGAACTGCAGTCGCCAATCTGGAGATCTCTTTACTGACTGCAGATCTGGGCTAACCGCTGCATAAACAATCTGGCCAAATAAAGCTTCCTTGACCCATCATAAACACAGTATCAGTGTGGAATCGCTTCACAGGACATGTGCTTCCTGCTAAGCTACCCGTCTTGCACAACCACCCTTTAGGATTTATACGAAGCTAATAACAGAGAAGACTTACAAGTCACCCAAAGGGCAATGGAAAGGGTTATATGCTCGGAGTTTCCATGCGTGATCGAATCGGGAATGAGGATATCCGCAGGAGAACCAAGGTTACCGACATACCACGAAGAATCGCCAAACTTAAGTGGCAATGGGCAGGTAACATTGCTCGCAGAAAGGATGGCCATTGGTCCCGAAAGGTTCTGGAATGGCGACCATGTACCGGAAGACGTAGCCTTGGAAGGCCTCCTACAAGGTGGACCGATGACCTGGTAAGGGTTGCGGGAATCCGATGGATGCGAGACGCACAGGACCGTTTATTGTGGCGAAACTTGGGGGAGGCTTATGTCCAACAGTGGACGTCTTTCGGCAGAAATGATGATGATGAAGATGAATAACAGAGATCAGAAAAAAATAATTAAGTACACCGACACGAAAAGAGGAAGACAAACCATATTTTAAAGTTGTGCCACTTGACATTTTGTAAACTTAATTACTTATTCCTCATGGTTGTTTAAATAGGCAATAATGCTCGTGCCTATTAAATGACAGTTTTAATAGATATTCTATTAGATATACACCATTGGCAATAATTAACTCGCTATTTCTTAAATGAAAGATAAACTGATAAAAAATAATCGACTACAACAGACTAATGATATTCGTGAACGACAAACTCATTAAGAAATCTTATTAGCAGACATGTCCATTATAAATGCAATACCTATTGAAACTAATAAGAAAGAGCAACGGCCAGAGCAACATTGAATAATAAATATAATAGGGAATATGAATGCAATTTTTTTATTGGATAAATTATATATTTTTTAAATCTACTAAAGAAATAAGAAACCAAAAACTAAAATATCTTTATCAACAACAAAGTTCAAAAATAACAAAGTTCTTCAAAGCAGCTACTATGAAAGAATAGTTCGACATCGAAAACAATCTTCAATCAAAGTAAGATTGTTTTTAGTGTGTGTGTGTGTGTGTAGTGGATAAGAGACAGAGCTTGTCTAGTGCCATCTCTTACCCACACTGGAAATAAGAATGAAACAATCTTACTTTAAATGTCATGGTACAGGTCTTTGACGTCGAAAGCCAAGACGCTCGTACGGCCGTCATAGAAAAAGACCTCTTGTTCTTTGACGTCGAATGCCAAAACACTCGTACAGCCATCAAAGACCTCTTGGCGAGAGAGACAGATAGATACATTGGTTTAAAATTGTTACATTTTGTTTCCTACCAATTTTTGGATATTGGTTTTACAATAAGTAATATATTTTAGTATATTTATTGATAAACCGATTAGTTAAGAAATATTTTTTCCATGCATAATACTTGAGAAGTATAAAACGTGACCTTTTCAATCCTCCTGTAAAAAATTAAAAAGAATCACACCCTCCATTATCACATAGCACACACACATTAACATTCTCTCTCTCCCTCTCTCACACACACAACCGTACAATTTGATAATGAACGTGGAATCAGAACGCAGATAACAATTCTCCCTCGCCTTATCAGCTGGATCGGGAGGCTGGGTCCCATTGAGTGGAACACACGTCATTTTTATCGTAAGCCACGACTGTCTAAGTGTAGGGCTGATGGATAGTCTTTTTATTTAGTTTTTAAGATAGTAATATTGCTATTATGAACAGTAGCAGCTGTAGTTTTAAAAAGTTTTGTGGTTTTTGTATTTAATTCCATAACACCCTGCAGTTACTGGTTACTGGCAGCCTGTAATCCACTGCTTCGTAAATATTTTTATTATATAAAAAATACAATCATACAAAATATCAGCCAAGTAAATTAAGAATCAATAAATCCTTACAGTGACAAAAAAACATGAGGAAGTCAATATTAGTCCTTCAATTAAAAATCTGATCCTAAAACCGACAGTTGAACTGCTTTATACCGATGAAGCAACGAGATACATCTCTAACAAAACATATACAACCTATTTAGACATAGTTGACATTGACAGCAGCTGTCAAAATAGGAACATGCCTCACGAGTTCGGTATTTAAAAATGGATTCTACGAGTATGATTTGGTATCGGCTTAAGATTGGTATCTAGTTTTTATAATGTCACATCACTATTTAATGGTTAGAAGGTTTTAAATCAAATGTTACAGATTTGAGAGGCAAATAAGGTTAGGGTAACACAGTGCAGATCAAAATAAAAATGTTTTTAATAACTATAAACTTAAAAAAAGTTTATAATAGTTCAAACATTGACAGGAGACAACAAACCTTACCATGTTTCATAGCCTTTAAAACGGGTCCAAGTTTTCAAAAATATATCCAAACATGTTGATGAACCCAAAATGTAATACAAAACATGAAAATCTAAGTAACTTACAATAATTACATTTTATCAATGATTTACATTCGTTCATATTCTGATAATGTATCTACAGGGCAATAAAAATCCTATATAATACATTAGTACCACTGTTAAGGCTATCAGAGAACAGATAAAAACCGACCAATCTTAACGACTGTCTTATCACGAATTCAGAGAATACTGCTATACTATAGCGTTGTGTCCAAAATTTATATATTTGTTTTGATTTTTTTTTTGCGAATTTGACCCTTGTTTTCGTGGTGTGTGTAGCTTTTTTTTGATGTGGAAGATCATAACATAACTTTTCACTCAGGCGCGCTCTGAGTGGAATGAGAGAGAGCATCGGACTCATTTTGCTGACACTCTTAATAACCAAACTGTGTTCTTTCAGTTGCCCTTTGCGTTCCAGGGCCACGGCAATTCCATCAAACAATTCTGCAGACCGGTATTTGTAACCTGTGGTAAGTGGCTCTTTTTCTGGTATATGTACCCATGTTCAAATGACTTGCAAGTTTCAAGTTAAACCTTTAGATATCTTTAGATTTTGTGAATACTTTAAACCTAAATATTTATTGACGTTTTTTGTTTACAGCTACATCTGTATTGTATCGATAAAGAATTGAGTTCATTAACCCCTTGAAATAACTTTAAATTGATGCTAGTGAGCTCCTAAAGTTGGTTTACAATTTCAGTTGTTTACAACGTTTTCCTAAACTATTGTAAACTGTTTATGTTCATTATAACTTAGTAGGTGAAGGTTTTTGAAATCAAACTGTCATTACAGTGTACTCTAAACCCACTTTAATAACATTAAAAGTATCTTTAATACCTCAATGACACTAATTGGTACTCTGGTCATCCCGATCATTGATAAAACCGTGGATATACGTCCACATGTAAATTCCAAGAATGCTGTTTTATCTAATGTCAACAAATTCCACAAACTCATTCGGTTTTTCCTTCAAATCAATGCGTACTCGAAACTTGTTAACGTTATTAGATATCTACTAAAAAATATAGTCAAGTACTAACTTAGAATAAGCATTATAATAACTGGGATTGAACTAGAACATTGTGTTGTTTTGTTACTGCACAACTTACGAAACTACTAGACAGATCTTGTTGGTTTCTCATACAAAATTATATATTTCAACTACAACTTTAGAGGTATGAGAAAAGTCATTATAAAGAGGTATCAGAAGTCATTGAATGATTTTCCACATAAAAAAAGACAAACAAAAAAGTATTGGCAAATTTTTCATTACAGCATTAGGAAGTAGTGAAATGAGTAAAAAGTCTCAAAATTTAATAGATAAAGATAGTATAGCGAGCCAGTAATAACAGAATTTCTTATTTGATACAACATTTCATTCAATACGATCGAGACAGATGCCTCTAATCGGCACCATCTACTCTTGAGATATTTCATTGATACTCATCGCAGATTGAATAGACAAGGAGCCAGCTTTAGAATACGCGAATGGAATGAAATAAGGAGATTAAAACCCTTAAAACTATTAGAAAGTCCATAAAAATATGAAAAACAAAGCTATATGAACAGTCAGCTACACCGACCGATATGTAAACAAATCTTACACATTGTTTTGAAGTCGACAGCGCCACCTGGCGGCGGGTCTCCAGCCGCCACTTCCAGCTGCTTCAGATACCGCAACCACAATAACATAATATCCACAACACAGCACTATTTTTTGGTATTTATTTTGTGTATATTTGTGCGCGCGGCATTTTAGCCGTCATACTTTTGCCGCGTAAAGTGAGTGACTGGCCCGGCGAGTCGACCGCCCCTCCCCGCACACACGCGCGCTCGTCCGCACGCTGGCGCACACAGACATAGCCGATCCCTTATCAGGTTGGTTTAACTAGCAATGGCTGGCCCCAGATGCTATCACTCCGGGCTCGCGGTAACGTTGCATTGAAAGATAAGAGTCAGCGATATTATCGCTCTTTGAATAAACTTGTATAAAATGTCAAATAAAAAAGCTGCGCGCCATACACGTCGGTCTAGCGGCGATTTTTTTTATACTCCTGGGATGTCGGAAGTCGGACAAGGTTTATGATTTCGAGAATTTGTTATGAGCTCTCAGAAATATGGAAGTGCTAGTGTAACGTAATCAGAGTTAAGTTTTGGTAACATTTGTAAGTTGGGAAGAAGTAGTTTCATAATATTTCTCAATTTTGTTGTTTACACTTACGAATAATAAATGGTAACTTTAGACCGGAACGAGACTTACCTGAAAAGAGAAAAATATCATTAGAACCAAACAAATGAAACAAAAAGAAAAACTACAAAATTGGCAATTTTATTAGTAATGTTCATATTTACCAAATCAAATATAAAAATAAAGCAATAACATTAGCAGAGAACACAAACAAAGTAGTGGTAACAGACAAAACAAACACATGACGGACAAAAGGTGACATTGAGGAAAACTTCTCGATGTGGGTCAGCAACTGAATGCAGGTCCACATAGTTTTGAGTCAGTTTCGTTTGACATTTAACAATTTTCACACGTAGACTTCCTTCTAGGATTCAACCAAATACAACCATACGAGTACAATTCGTGTGCAGAATATATGAGGCCTCGCTATATCAATATCACGACAGTGCTTTTAGACTGAGGACTTTAGTAACCCTTTTTTGGCTTTACCATCCATTTTGGATACACTTACACACTACGGAACAATTGACCGATTGATTGAGATATATTGGTTATATTGATGACCTTTTTATCAGAAAGGAAGTAATTAGACTTTGAAGAGCTTGAGAAGTCTGTTTGGCTTGAACTTTGATATTTAGGAGTGTGAAAACTCGTTTGTAAGATCACTAGCAATGTTAGGTAGGTCAAGTTGACCTAACACATGATATGCATACTGTGTCCTTTTGTATTTGAGGATCTTATTTTCCTTCCTTTCTATAAAAATATCACTTGAATATTAAAGAGTTTTTTTTTTTAATCTGTACATCACATTTGTCGAGCCATTCGTTTTCAATTACTCAACTATACAATTCGCATTAATTTAAAGTTTACATATTTTAACCGCAATATCAAGAAACCTATCCAAGTCTTCTATAATTTTAAATAAACACACAGTTTTTGCTCTTTGTACATTTATCCGCATATATGGCCATAGTGCGCGCACGCAGTTAATAGCAGTCTTAGATTCGGTGCTGATCTTCCGATAGCTGCCAAGGTTATGATTTACTAGATACGGACGCAGGTGGCTGAACGGTAGTGCGGAGAAATATTGGGAATATAAATATTTTCCCGGAGTTAGTTTTAAATTAAATATTTTTAGTTTTTAACTCATTCGTAATGGTAATGTTCTCTTCTTTTCTTTCTATGAAATCCCATGATATATTTAGGCATATATACAATATGTAAAAGTGAATAGCTGTTTGTTAGTCTTGCTAAAACCCAAGAACGACAGGACTGATTTGCCTAATTTTGGTCTTGGAAAATTTGTGATAGTCCAGGGAAGGTTTAAACGGTGCGAAAAAATAGAAAAAAATCACGAAAAGGAAATCCGAATACAACACAATCTCTAATTAAAATGTCATTATAAAATGAATTATGCTATTCTGGTAATGCCAGTAGATGGCGCTATCCTTACTATTAGGCGGTACTAGGTCAACTAGTATACCATATACAACAGACCGTCGTTCCCTATAACTGTCAAGTTATGCGAACAAAAATGTGATAGATAATTATATTTTGTTTCTTAACTTCTTAAGAGTTTTCTTTGTAAAAATCGTGTCTTAGATTGATAAACGATGACAATGAAAAAATCGAGAGTATTTTTTTTCTAGCAAAAATGTATGACTCCGGGGATTTTATTTTATACCCACTTATCAATGTGAGTGAACTAAATATGTATATTGCGATAATTGTCTTTGGGAATTCCATTCGGGGGGCTAAAAATATAATTGTTGTTCAAGCCTAACTTGCACAACATTTATATTTTTAGGAAAAGTCTTTCTGGTCGTCATCCTCTTGCTAGTGATAATGATCTTCAATTTTAAGGATTAAAAACAGCTTGATTCTTTCCATATAAATTTCTTATCCCACCTACTTTTTCCATGGAATATTTGTACCGTGCAACACAGCACTTGGCACCACTACACACACACAAGGGCGACGCTTGTGTGCGATCCCCGTCTGAGATTGTGTTTATCTCACATCTCGTATGCAACGTTCATTTACATAAAAACTATTATTTTTTCGACCATGCCTTTATCTTTTATCATCGATTAACTTTTTGTTGTACTGTGTGCTTTAATAAGTCATAGTCTTGTGGTGTTTTTGAGTAATATTATTCTTTAGTTACTTTTGAAAACGTTATATTTTCCTATCTTTGGTTTTTCATTTTCTGATGCAACTACTAACTCAACTTAGTATATTAGATAAAGTTTAAAAGTTGAAGAGGAGGGGTGGAACGCGTGATATAAAAATGAATTATGGGCATACATTTGGATAGAAGAAGAAGGAGAAGGAGGCTAAGGAATAGATGGATATATAGTGTGATGGATTGTGCACTCTGATATGAAAAAAGTAATTAAGTGATACTAGTGTTTGACTTCAAGTAACATGAGATAAGGGCAGGACGATGACGATGAATTTCTGATGCAAAATTGTTGCGGGCCCCAAAATAATGATTATTCAAAATTTTCAATTATAGGGGTATCGTATTATCCAGTTACGGGATTGTAAAGATCATATAGGCAGTCACTTTATATAAAATACATTCAAAAGTACTAGGTAAGACTGGAAGCCGATCGAAGCCATAATTGGGAAAAGGCTTGGCAGAGTGATTGAAAACCTTTCAGCAAAATTAAATCTTTATAATAAGAAAAGCCTTGATATAGTAACTTCCTCATAAATCATATGCTCAACAGATCTTTGAAGGATAAATCTCGAACCATAGTAACCACACAAGGTATGCAGATTGTTGATTATAGTATGATGTCATCAGTTTAAGTGGATACCACAGCTCATTCTCTTCATGCAATGTCTTACAAAACCCATGCAACTGAATTTGAAGCCAACAGAATTGACGATGTAATGATAACACCTGATGCAATCCCTAAGAAATACATTATTCTGAGAATGATAAATTTTAACTGATTTACGGTAACTTTAGTATGTTAAAATTCAGAAGTAGCATTTGATTGAATGACTCAAATAAACGACCACGTGTATGAAGTCAATCTAAGAAGATCACGAGAAGAGACGAGAACGAATCAAAGGAAAAAATTACTTCATAAATTAAAATAAAACTATGTTCTTTAAAAAACCAGAGCACAGGGCTTTGAAACACAAATCAAACGGCAGCCGCTAAGTACATCATATCTACTCGAAAATTCATAAAAGAAAGCCCAGTCTGATAGGCGGTCGGCGCCAGCCATATGTGTTGATAAGTCCCAGAATAAATCAACCCGTCTCGGTGCCTAGTGATAAGGGCAGATAAAACATTAATCAGTATTGGTCGAAGTTAATGGATTCTTAATGCGGCGGTCGTCATGTGGACGAGGAATTTTTGAAGCCCTTGATTTGGTGTGTGAATTTGTTAAGTGTGTTAGCGCCATTTTTTGGATGTCTGTCAGGCGTTTGATAATTGGTAGTCTGAGATAGGGAGTTGGAAGCTAAAGTAAGGTGAATGAAACTAATTTTCATTGTACGTAGTTCTTTTAATATTTGATTCTGCACCGTTACTATTATGCATTTTAATTGTTATTGTTTATACTTTAGAAGTATAAGTTGAATGTACTTAACTTCCAATAGTAACATGAAAATCTCAGAGAAACTTCACAGTGAAGCAACAAATAACGTTCGTTTTAAACACGGTACAACACGCAGATGATGTTGACACTGGTTTAACGTAGGTATCATCGCCTAGATTCGAGAAAATAACCCAAAAAGTAAACTAAAACTTATATAAGTTATAACTTTGCAAGTGTCTGATTCACAATCGTACTTACATTCAGATGAGCATGTATTTTAAAAACTACTTCCCAGTTTGTCTGTCCATCTAGATTGTTATCAGATTGAGCTACTGTATTCATAATTTTTATCTCCATATCGTTATTACTGGTTACAATTGTGTAAAATTAAATTTACATAATGACTTTTAATTGTAACCTTGTTGTCTGCAATTTTACCTTTCAATGTATTTTATTGTTTTAAAATTATAGCTACATGTACGGAAGAATTGTATGGTAAAGTCAATTAAATGAAAAAAAAACATATGATTTTTAGGCTGGAAACAATTTCTTGGGCAGTAAAGATAAGATTCTTAGTAAAATGGAAAAGAAAACTAAAATTATCTTTGCACTTGACACAGATAATGATGATAATGTTCAAACCATATTAAAAAATATCTTCAAACAAGAACCTCCAAACATTATACTTAACGTTGTTGAAAAAATTCATACAACAGCCGTCAAGCAATACAGCTCAGCTTAGCTCACATACCTATCTACATTATTGATAAAACACTAGCCATACCGTCTACCACATTTTTACCTTGACCACAGCTATCCAAAATAAACCGCGAATATAACCACAAGCACAGGTAACGAAACGTATCGGGTTTGATGCGTTTCGTTTCGTTGATGGAGCGATTGGCGGTCAATCGATACGCTATCAGCACCATCTGGCCTCCCCCCGCGATCCCCACAGGTGTTGGGTGTAATGGTAGCAAAAGACGGTATTAACATTGAAAGATATTAATTATACGTTCGATTTATGGACTAAAGAGAGTCTGGGTACTCCAAAACGGAGGTCTAGTATGATTTCTGATTCAAAGCTGTCAGATTTCATGCTTATCTTTACCCAAATCTAGTTTAACATAGAGTTTCATGCCTGATAATCTTTCAAGAACACAATCTTGTAAAAACTTATTTTCTGCCTTTGCAGATGCTTAAGGAACACTTTTACTGCCGTGAGTCTTGTATATTTTTTATTATGTATATTGAGATATAATTGTAACCTACGAGTATATAATTTCCTTTTTCCATGTTTGATCCATTTTGGTTAATATTTTCACTAACTGCTTTTCTTACACTAATAACGTTAAAAACATCTGTCTATGCACCATCTTCACTATTGACCACAACTGATATAAAAAAATACATTGAAACGGCTTTTTTTCCTGTCGCTACAACATTTATATGATGGTGAGATGGTGCTGATAATCGGCCGATCAAATTACCAGCGGGGTCACCACGCCTGCAAGCTTCCTCTGTAAGGTGTGATGATTAACCGAGGACAAAGGAATCACACGGAAGGATAAAGAAGGTTTTTAGTCCAGAGCCAGTAGAAAATACTTGGAAATGTATGCAGAACTGCAGTGGTTCCCGAATATGTTAAAATAAAAACATTGGTGCTTAAATGACTTTTTTTCGTGCATGTTTCAGATACATAATATGTTTGAAACAGAATAAACAGTGGCAACCACTACAATATTGCCAAGCCAATTTTACACCAAATATAATGCCTCTTTCTTTTTTTTTTTTCTTAATGGCTATAATTCTTTTCACTGGCAGTCAGCGATCTTGAGGCGTAAGCTATAGTTCTCTCATGACCTGGGCCGCTTTCCCGGAAGAACAATTCAACTGAAAAATACTATTAAGATTATCCAAACGTTTATTGAGGAAATCAAACCTTCAGGACCAAACGCAGAAGCTAGTATATTATTTAGTCATGATCTATTGTTAATTATATTCAAATTAAATCATTTTATACATCATGTTGATGCACCAGCCATCTTATATCCAAATTCCACGAACCGCATTTTTGTAATACATTGCCCAAGACACCTTGAATGTGTAATCTGATCTGACCACATTGATTCACAACAGATGTAATATTTTTTATTCTGTTTCGGCCCTGATTAGATCTAAGGTAAGATTATGTTTCTAATAAAGTGAACTCGGTTTACAAAGAAGGGCAAAGGTACATGGTCACGTGATGTGAAAAAACTGATTTTTAAAGGAAGATAGTCAGTGATAGCAGTCGGGACGGAATGGTGGAAAAATTTGTATTGCACATACCCTAATTTACACGACACAATCGCAGAGACTTGATGATGACGAGCCATACTTTTGCTGCAAAAATTGAGCACTCATTTATTCTGCGGATAAAATTTCGCTTAAAGTTTTTTTTTTAATTCTCCTATAATTATAAAATTAATAACAATGTGCTTCCATCAATAATGCTACTACTAAATGTATTGATAACAGATATATCTCTATAACCGATTCTGATCTTTGTATTATGCGTCACACATTTATCGTGTCAACTTTTTTCTAAGAAGTTAGTCATCGCCCATTCCAATCAGTTGAACCCAGTTCAACCTTAAATGGTTGTGAAGCGTAAATATACACCAGTATCTAATAAGAAAACACGGTCAGCTGTTTGCCTTTCCGGTTAATTTATATCTGTTAATTACCAATTAATGTAGAATTATTTGTTATGACCCATGTAGGAATGGCTTACCACCTGCCATATTGGGTCATTTCTAGATAGAGAACAACTTAAGAAAAAAACGAAGCTCAAACCTAAGTTCTAAATCGTGATAAAGTTGATTTTGACACAACAGCAACTTCAGGTGCAAACTATAAACGATCATAATGATAAAATCAAAGTGTAATGAAATTAAAATGGTTGTTAAACTGCACAGCAATATATTGTAAGAGCATATGGAGACAATATTGGTAAACTTCAAGAATTTAATGACAGAAGTGAAATAATTGAAGTTGGGTGACACAGAAAGCCGGCCCTAGCATGTATAGTTGAAGATTACGAAAACAGTTATAACATAGAAGCAAAGCTACACTAACAAAGAAAGTTTTTTTTTTTTAATAGAAACAAACACCGACAATATCAATCTTCTCACTCTTTTAGCAACAATACATCCTCTTTTAACGTTCTGCCTACCCGAAAAGCACATAAAACTGAAAACACATACAGTGGCCATCATAACCGCTGCTGAGACGGCCCATATTGCATTGTGAGGCTAATTGGATTGAGATCCTTATCTGCTGAGCCGATAAAATGGCGTAGATAACATTCTGTAGTGACTTATTAAGGCCGTTCCCAGAATAATATTAGATCGCACGATACGCGCTGTGTGTTCGTACCGATAGCAGCGGACGAAACAGTTTTTGGTTGGGTTAGTTTTTTTTTTTAGCTAGCTGCCTTTTTTTGCGTTAGTACTTACGTTTAGTAAACGGTCTTTGTGCGTGATTGTGTTTGGGTTTCAATATTTTGATTAAATATATGTACGTTTAAAATATTGGAATTATTATGCTATTAATCAATACAGTATTATTTTACTTCAGTAGTTATGTTAAGTTCGTATAGTATTTTATGATTTTATCTACTTCTTTTGACCTCATCAAAATTGATTTTATCACAACAATCAGATATTTGTTTCTTGTTTATGTTCTATACATATAAATATTTTACATCACCATCAGATATTAACTGATAACATACATAAAAATAGCTGCTGGAAAACAGGTTCTTAAACTTAAGGACGGCGAACTAAGGAATTCGCAATTGGGCTTTCTTGTGAAGCCCAATTCCTCAAGTTCATAAAAAAGAAGAAGAAAACCAATTAGGTCACATCCCCTCTACTTATCTGCAAACCCTACTTTGATATCAGCGATCAGAACAACGGATCGCGTTGTGTAGTTTTTGCGAAATTGGTCTCGATCGAGTGTTATTCGCTCGTGTTGATTCCCTGGAACACTGCATGTATCGGAGACTCAATCTGTGACAACCTTGCCTTCGGACCCTGGACGTGAGTCATCAGGATGTTTGGACCTTAAGAATTTAAGTCGTTTTTGCACTTTTTGATTAACTGTTTCCAACATGGACACGTGATGCAGATACCCAACCTTATAATATGGTTCATAGTACACGGTAATGATAAAGTTTCTATGGGTTAATACTTGTAGCCTAAACCAAAATTTTAAGAAGTTTAATTGTTGTAATTGCTTGGGGATTCTATCACTGAAAGAAAGCTACACTATCATCTACGACTACAAGCGATAAACCATGGGAGCAAAGCTGCTGGAAGCGCTAAGACTAGGTGACTACCAGCAGGTGAGATAGTGGTTAGTGCGAGGCGGCTACTAGTATGAATAATAATTTAAAAAAAACTACCAGATACTTTATGTTTTGAAAACTAGTTAAATTTACCAAAATTCCGTAGAAGCAAAGGTCATTCGAACAAAAGGTCATGTTTACGAGAGGCGGCCGTTGCACTATCGACGTAAACCCACGCTAGTCATTAGCATTCCTTGGTTTGAGGTTACAGGACTACTGGTAAGAAAGTTGTTGTTCCAGCAAACTATGTGGTGTGAAGGTATTTTAGTATAGGTATTATGATTATTCTAAATCAATGAAGAATTTATGATGAAACAAACTTTGGTAAACCATGGTCCATGAACATTATGAACAATAGAGCTGTTGTAATTACAGCGATGGTCCACATCAGTGGGATCTAGTAGTGGCCTCGAAAGAAATTAATATAATCATCACATTTGTCAGAAAGAAAAAAGCCGGTTGTCATCAACAGGTAATCCAACAACTTGTTCTGGATACCTAGAGAAAGGAATACTGTAAGTCTTTTCCTGAGTTACCCTTTGCGTTTCAAGGCCGCATTTACTCTTTCGAATAATCTCGCAACATTGATAGGTACTCCCTTAGTTTCCCTTAGTTAGTTGTATCTTAACTATAGATAGTTGCGACATATATTTTACCGGTTACTAAATGGAATTGCTTCCTTCGAAACATCTGTTTCACCATTTATCTCATCTCATCATCTTTCTTTCCGGATCTATCTCATCTATCTAGACCAAACGACTCAATAAAAGAGATTATCTTAAGCAGTATTCTCAACAATATTTACAATGATAACTAAGTTATTAATAGCGTTCCTTTAATAAAATTAATACCATATCGTGACCGCAGCGATGGAGATAAGGATCGTTTTGAAAAAAAGGTGCATAAACTTTAATTAGAGAAGCAAGATCCATTTGAACGATAAACGTATCGCCCAGATACACCTTGTTGTCTGGCTGTGTTACTTATTACGTGTATAATGGTAATAGCACCTGTGTTTAAGGTTATGTTAATAATAATTTAATAAAATTATCATGTTTTGTCTGCATCTGATCTATATGTAGGTGAAAGGTCTCTTGAATCAGAGCTTTCACTCTTTTGATTAAAAGTTTAAATTTTTTACGTATTCAATCCTAAATATTTGTAGCACTTTAGATTTTTTAATTCAAATTCCAACGTTTTTCTGTCGGTCTCGTGACTCATTTCAATCGTAAAATTTTCGTGATAAGTGTGGAAACTTCAGCAATAGACAATAGACAGGTTCCTAAATTATAATGACGATGAATTTTCAAATCAAAAGTCACAAATCAATTTAGCTAACTTTACTATCCGTAAGTAAGAAAGTACATATGTAACTATAGTCGAGAATGCAAAGGCAGAGTAGCAAATAATATACAATCAAATGAACATAAATTCATGCCACTGTATCAGTTAGATCGATCTTTATGGACAGGAAGTGATTCTAGCAGTTTTTGCTACAAAATGACATTTAAAAGACAAAGTGGTTGCGACGCGACAGTCAGTTAAGACTAGATCCGTTTGGTACAGACATTTGAATTGTAAATGTAACACAATAGCCAGGATGTTGATTACCTCGGTGGTCTAGTAGACGTCAGCGAGATTGTGAAGATGCTTGGGTATCGAACACATGAGTGTACTATCACTCATGTGTTCGATACCCAAGCATGGTTATGGTTCTTCCATAAGAATATTCTCAATAAGCATAGCGTTGTGCACTGCTGGGACTCATGCCTCCTCTCTAGGAGAGGGAATAGGCCGTAATCCACCACGTGGGCCCAATGCGGGTTGGTGGAGGTCATCAGGTCACATGTCTTCGAATTTTTGGTTCTAGGACATGCCGGTTACCGTACGATGTTTTCGTTCACCGTTTTGTGAACAGTTGTTGGGTTTGGACCCGCGACCTACAGTTTGTAAGTCAGGTCACCTCTGGGCCACCATTGCTCTCACCTTTATGCACCTACTGGCAAATTCTAACAACAAGATATTTAGCCACAAGAAGGATATCATTTTTTTGGGATACCACACAAATTTAAAACTTTAAATTTCTAACGATATACTTATAAGACATCTAAAATAAATTGTAATAATTTAGAAACTGCCTTTGAATAGATCATTAAAAATCACTCCCATAGTTAAAAATCCAGCTGTAGAATCCAAAACACGCTAAGTTGATTGATTAATAGAACCTAATATTAACAGCAGTTAACTTTATAGATCTGTAAAACATGTGGGACGTAAATAATTTACGATACGGAATACTAATTGCGGCAATCGACTTATACTTGGCTGATTTTCGTTGATAACTATCTGTCAATGGCGATCGCCATAAAAGAACATAAATTATTACAGTGATACGATCAAAATGTGTTAAAATCAATATATCTAAGTCCTAAAACATATGCAAATGAATTAACATAAAGAATTGAAGTATCGGCTTGTGAGCTTAAAAATAAAGGTTCGGTTACAATATCAAACATAAGCAAACTGATGAATAAGATTTTGAGTTTAGATAAGCAATAGAAACTATATTATAATTATTAATGATTGATGAGAATAATTAAGGAAGGAAGTTGTAAAAACAATCGTAATAAGCAAATCTAAATAGTAGTTGGAATGTAAGGGTAAAAAAAAACACATTTTAAAAGAGGAAATACATACGTAAAAGTAATAACTAGATGATAATATTAAAGTGTGCCTACGAAGTCAAATTGATATCGTGTTATTATTTCATAGTTTATCCTTTTATATATATTGTTTCATAATTTATCCGACTCGGCTGGGCAGCGTTCGGGAAGCTGTCTTCTCGTCCAATATACTACAGTGTCTCAAGACGAAAGTCTATGTCCAGTGCGTGTCGCCAGTGATGAAATGTGGCACTGAAACATGGTCGCTTACAAGGGGCCTCATCAGAAGGCTCACAGTCACCCAAAGGGCTATGCTCGGAGTTTCCTTGCGTGATCGCATAAGAAATGAAAATATCTGCAGGAGAACCAAGGTCGCCGACATATCCTAAAGAATCACCAAACTAAAGTGGCAGTGGGCAGGGCACATTGCTCGATGGTCGATGGGGCCGAAAGGTTCTAGAGTGGCGACCGCGCACCGAAAAACGGAGCATTGGAAGGCCTCCCACAAGGTGGACGACGACCTGCCCCCCTAGCCAAGTTAAAATCGTATCGTTCATGCCAAACGCTTCGAGTAGGCCACGCCTCCAATTCCTTTGTTCGGACCACGTGACTGAGTGTAGAGATGACGTCAAAACAAAGGAATCGGAGGCGTGGTCTACTCGAAGCGTACAGCGCAAACGATACGATTGTAACTTGGCTAGGGGGGCTGGTGAGAGTCGCGGAAATGCGGGGGAAATGGAGACGCTTGGGGCAGGCCTATGTCCAACAATGGACGTCTTTCGGCTGAAATGATGATAATGATGATGATGATGATCATCATACTACAACTTGTAAGTAGTTACTCCTGGGCTCAGCAATTCAGATACAGAATGCAGAATTAAAACTTATATTGTGGGCACTGCAGTGAAACTTCGGTGAGACAGAAGTGAGCTGTCTATTGCTTGAGACTGAAAATGGTAAAATGATAACATGTTTTTATTCTTTGGTGGGAAATCATCAAATTACTTTTTCTACTCTGGATGGAACGAGAGGGAATGTTATACTTTTGTTCCTTCAGTTGCCCTTTGCGTTCAAGGGCCGCAGTTACTCTTTCGAACAAACCCTGGGAATCACAGTTCAGGCTTACAGCTAATTTTTCATGGACGGCTGAATGCATTAAAACAGAACAAAAGAAGGAAAGAGAATCAAAAAGAGATTTGGCATAACTAGCAGTAGATAAAATAGAACCAATACAGAGATTACAAGAAATAAATTAATTAGAAAATAATACAATAATAAGGAAGGTATAACATGCCAACTTGCAGCTAATCAAGGCAAACCTATTGTATTTTCCACTTTTAATCAGAAATACCTAATTAATTGTATATCTGTCACAGCCAGTAGACACGTCATGTGTTCATTTGCCTTATTCTTTGTTTTAAATCATACGTGTTTTTATCAAACCGCGTTAGAATATTTAGTTTGAAACAAAAGCTTTTGTATCAGTTTTATTATTCTCGAAACATTCAAATGATTCAGTTTATGTTGTGGTAAAATGATTCAGTTCTTGAAATCACTTTATAGATTTGGTCGAGTTTTAATTATTTTCATCTATTTGTTCTTTCCAGTTATATTCTAATTTTACAATTATCTAAGATTAGGAAATACTGCTGAATATGCGCCGTATTGCGTGCTTTTAACAGAACCACACGGTATACATAGCTGTTTGAGTTCCCACACAATTTGATTTTTAGATCGATTACATATTTGTTTTCTTTCAGATCTAGAGAGCCTATACCAAAGAGTTATATTATCCTAAGTAATTAGTTTTCAATATGACCTCGATAACAAAATCTAAAGAAAAATACCTGCAGTCAAGTATATCAGAATCACCAGCATGACAATCAACCCCCACAATGGTAACACGATTCCTTTTTGTATCTGCTAATCTAGTCACCTTTGTTCATATTTCGTATAATAAGCTGTAATCTGGCGATCGAGTGAATCATTAAACACCCGATAGAGGGCGTAGGTGACGCGTCGCCCACTGTGGACGAATGGATTTCTACAAGTTATAAACAAATGGCGGGTTATAAAGAGTTTAAAAGATTAAAAAAACTGTTAATGTGTTTAACTTTAGGAAGAAAACTCTCGATAAGACAAAAGGAGATTTTATAATCAATCTAGATTCTGGAACATTCAGGTTGCTTAGAATTGACAGACACAACTGAAATGTCGTGATATTTCAGTTGTGTATGTCAATTCTAAATAACTTTAATGTGATCAATCCTACACTATATAATTTTGACATATTTTATTAACAAAACACAGTTTTATCAATAATCTTATTTCAGATATAATAAAATTTTAAGGTTTAGTAGTTCGAAAAGAAACCATAATAAAACGACAACAACATTAAATAAATAGAAACCAATAATATAAACAGTAGGTATTCAAATTAATTGGTTGTTTTAACGAGGAATGCGGTACTACAATGAAGCTTAAACTATAAATCGTTACAGATTGAAATCTGATTAAGTCTTTGGTGAATGTGTTGTTAATTGTAATAATGTGACTCTACCACTTTTTTGTAACACTTACCTAGACCAATCTAGAAAAAAATATAAATAGAACATACTTATTATCATACACAACATAATCGTTTTGTGTGAACCCGGAGTATTGTTCAATTTAAATGGCAGTGGCAGGCACATTACTCGCAGAACAGATGGCTGTTGGAGCCGAAAGGTTCAGGAGTGGCGAACGGGTATCGGAAGACGCAGTGTTTGAAGGTAAGTTAGACCAATGACCTGGTGAGGATCGTAAGAATCCGATGGATGCGAGACGCACAAGACCAGTCGTTATAGTGACACTTGGAGGCAGCCTATGTCCAACAGAGGACTATGGGCGAAAATAAAAATCATCACGACTGCACTTCTCGAAGGGTTTGGTCGAGGTGTAGAAAAGAACTTAAATAGAACTCCCATAGAAACAAGTCACAAATTCTTGTTTCACTTAGACCAACACAAAAACTAACCACTACAGTATCTCCCCAATCGCGATCGCTCATAACTAAAGGCACGACTACACCAGCTACATACGGTCGATTTCATCCTTTGTTGTGTACAAGAAAAATGGCCGAACACTATCGAGCGACGATACTATTACTTTAAACAAGATCCCTGCTCCCGATAGTTAACGGAAAGGGAACATACATAAGCGTTGGACATGATTACTATACAGAATTAGAACTACATGTTTACTTCAACTTGTTGTTTATGCTTTTTTGGTATTTGTACATTGCATATTAGATAGTATTTGACTATAGGTTCTAAATTTATAGAATAAATACAAAAATAAATTAACAATATTACATTGGGTTCCTCAAGGAAGTATCTTGGGACCGGTCATAAAAATTATGTTAAGTGGAAAAAACAGTTATAGGTGAAGTTAGCTAAGTATTTAAAGTCTTTGAAACTCTAATCAATTTAACTTTAAGTATTCTACTAATTTGCTTTTAATACTTAGAGAAGTAACACAGCTTCCAATATTTTCAACAACCAAACAATCAGCACTAAGAAAGATTTATATCTCACTTCGTGTACAGCAAGAACCATTAAAACGATCTACAACCACACCTCACTATCAATTCCCAGTTCCAAACAATCCGAATAACTTAATAGGCGTCTCATAATACAGGGCTCTTGTTGGGTGGGCTCAAGCAGCACTCATTTGTCAACTGAACCCGCTACCACGATACGCGTCACAGTCCTTTGTGTGGAGATAGCTATCGCAAGAACAATGCCTCCTAGTGTTTATACTCCCAAACCGTTTAACACATTTGTTATAAGGTCAGAAATGTTAAATTGTTAAGATCAGGTTACCTTTGATTTTGTTGGAGTTAAGATGGCAGGGTTGAACAATTGAAATTTATTCCTTTCTTTTTAATGTGAATGTAAAGTGAATTCACTTTACACAGACTTTTACCGACTAAAACCCATTTGTCTTCAGTTGCCCTTTGCGAGGGCATCGGCTCTAATATGCCTGGACAATCTTGCTGACATCTATTTGAGGTGCTCGTGGAACACAATGCGCCGTTGACCGGGTATGGTCCTTACCGGATGGCGAGACACCCATTGCTCGCCGTTCGTAAGCCCGTGCCCAGGTGGTCAGGAATCGCCCTACGACTCTCGATGCCCAGGGCGTCTCCAGTGGGGATGGTATTTATTCTTGTGGTTTCTACAGGATTGAATTTTGCATTTTTTGTATCAATATAAGAAATAAGTAAAGCTATTTTATAGATATGTACTTACCAAGTTACGACTATATTGTATACCTTTCTACGTTATGTACATCACAAATTAAGATCTACTCAGTGTTTATAAAATCTGAATTTTTATTTCATGCCATTTCAATATTCTATTGCCTAGACAATACCTTCCATTGAAAGAAAATCAGTAAAACTAAACGTCCCAGAATCGAACTTACCACCTAAAGCTCCACTTTCTTCACCACCAAGCAACAAGCCTGTCTCAACTAATAAACAAGAAAATAATGGTGACAATCGCCCAGATCAAATATCGATACATCGTGGTCCGTTTAGTGTTTCAAACGTTAAACAATGAACTATTTGTTACGACAAATACAACCTTAAACAACTCTTCAACTATAAAGTAACAAGAGAACGAAACAATTCTATGTCCATCACTCTTTTTGTTTTCATTCTAAATACACAACAACTTGTGTAGCCGTCAATGTAAGCGATACAAATCGGTGCGCTTGGATTTATCTGCGTTTGTTAGTAGATGCTCTCGCGCCGGTAGTCGCGGCTTTTTTATCTTCTATCCCTTTCTCTCGTGTTGTATAGTGTTACGCCCTTTTCCCCAACGATCGATAATATTGTTCTACAAGACTTTTATTAGATCACTATCGGTTTGAACTGTCAGTTTATTAAAACTTTCGTGTTTTGTGTTCTTTACTGTTGTCTTATTTGTTTTACAGTTCTCTTATTTTGTTTTACGATTTGTAATAAGTTTTTATGGCATAATTATTGTGAGTGTTTCTAAAATTGATGCTTATTGCGTAATTGGTCAAGTTACATGTGTCTTCATTTGAAAATTATTTTGTATGTTGGTACTATCATAATTTTAGGTTATGTTTGTGTGATCTTGAGTTTTTCTAAGATAGAATTTTACCAGTTGATAGTTGTAGGTGGTGGTTCCATTAGCTTTGCCCTCGTGAAAGTAGATAATTAACCCAACGGAATATATCCCACGGCATAACTAGTATCTTATGTGTAGTTCCAGGAAGTAATCTACACGTGTACCGAATTTGTGTGGCAGTGGGCAGGGCACATTGCTCGCAGAACATATGGTCGATGGGGTCGAAAGGTCTGGAATGGCGACCACGTACCGGAAGACGCAACGTTGGAAGGCCTGCCACAAGGTGGACCGATGACCTGGTGAGGGTCGCAAATATCCGATGGACGCGAGACGCACAGGACCGGTCATTGTGGCGACATTTAGGGGAGGCCTATGTCCAACAGTGGACGTCTTTCGGCTGAAATGATGATGACGATGACGATGTACCGAATTTTAGCTAAATTCATTCAGACATTTGAATGTGAAGAAGTAACAAACGCACACACATATATAAATACAAACTTTTACCCTCCATTGAAACAAACTTGATTAGAGAAGACCATAGTTGCATTGGCTTCAGAAATTTTGAAGAATCAAGTTTACCTTACAGGTTTTGTCAAAAATGTTACTCATGCATCGTAATCTACCCATCCGTCCCACAAAAACCAAAATCTACCACAAAGCAGCCTAACAAGAAACTACCATATCTCATCGTCTAGACAATTTATTTTTAGCTGCAACATAAAACGTAAAAATATCTTCTCATACCTATCACGAGATACCGCGGTATATAGCAGGATTAATCTACAGACTAGCACAATCTCTTCATCTCCTATCTAAGTCGAGTTATCGTCTTTAACGACCGGCCAGCTTATCACTACGTGCTTCAAAAGCTTTTTTCGTGAATTAAAATTTGTAAGCTGAAACTCGTGTGTAGATAGCCTAAGATTAATGACGTCAGATTGCAGATTTCGGATGAGCAAAATATGGATAGGAATCTAGGCAATAACAGTTTTTGATGTCGTGTTTACGAGATTGTTGGGGTGCTGGAGATGGATATGGTGGTTTGATTTTAAGTATAAATGATTCTATTAGAGATAGTTTTGAAGATTTTGTGGTGCACTTCACCATTAATGATTACGTCACTGCTTACCATCAGATGAGATCGCAGTCAAGCACTGGTTTATATCATTAATCAAAATCAAAAAAACCGGACAATTGTGAGTCGGACTCGGGCACTGAGGGTTCCAAACAAATTTGCCTATGAAAAAAGTTCAATTCACAAATGAAGATTTTTTCGAATCGGTTTCGAATTTTTACAAATTTACGGTAAATTTACAAATTTACGGTTTTCATATTTTTTCCTATACTTGTGCTATGAGACCTTGCTTCATGCCAAATTTTTCACGGCTTCAAGGGACCGCAAACTTGAGTATATGGTTTTAATTTCAAGTTATACCTAGACATGTTCCCGAGATAAAGGATCTTGACAGACAGACAGACCGACAGACGGATAACAAAGTGATCTTCTATACGGGTTCCGTTTTTTCCTTTTGAGGTACGGAACCCAAAAAGGACTCCTCCCTCTCAGGGTAGAGCGAGACAGCGTTTCAAACTTTTACTGACTAAAATCCACCTGTTATCCTTTAGCTGTCCTTTGCATTCCAGGGCGAAGGTAACTCTTTTGAACTATCCAACAGCCTAGTTATTAAATGCTAGATCTTTATCAGGCGATATAGTTCAGCTCATAACAGTAATTTTCCCTGCAGCAGTCTTCCCTTCCGATTATAATTTAGATTAGGTCTTCGAGGTTAGAGGAATAGGCTCTTAATAAACTAATGCGTTTCACCATCAACGAATGCATCACTGCTTACCATCAGGTGGGATCGCAGTCAATCACTAGATTCTAATTAAAAAACAAATTGTCTAAGTCTAAATTAATTGTAAATGCCTCTAATATAATATTTTCAGTTGCAGACACGAATGTTCCCGACCCCTCCCGAGTGCACCCGAAGCTCTCCGATCCCAACTACCCCAAATACATTAGGTTGGCGCCAAACCCGTCAACTGCAGATACACTATCAGAGAATTAAATATACTCATTATTATCTTATCATTATAAAAGCAGACCTCCGCGGTATTGAGGGTTTATCAGATATTTCTGGGGGTAACATTCTTTATTGACGCTTTCAATTTTATTTTCGGTTTGGGATAAGTTTAGTGTTGCGAAGAATATGAAGGCTTTAAAACTAGGACTAATATTTGAAACAACAAATGATAAAAGAAAAAAAAATTTAAAAGCTTTTGGTAATCTCAAATCTCTTTTTGAATCCATAATGATACGAGTATATCCATATTTATAATATGGTGGTAAATGTTAGAATGAAAACAATTGTGGACCCTATTTGGCACAGTAAAGTTTTACATAATAGGAGAGAGGAAGAGCGCTAAAAGGACAGGGTCTACGAAAAAATTTAATTAAATAAATTATTTTAATTTAAAATTAAATTTCAAAAAATATTTTTTATATAATTATGTACTGTTACTACGTATTTATTTAGAATAAATAAAGATAAAGTGAGAGGCAATGGTGGCCTAGTGGTATCGGCCCCGTCTTAAGAGTTGCAGGTCGCGGGTCCGGCCTAACCAGGCGCATTACTTTGTGTAATTAATTTCATCACCACTGCTCTCAAAACGGTGAAGGAAAACCTCGTGCGGAAACCGACATGTCCTAGAAACAAAAATTCGAAGACTTGTGACATGCATTAATCTGCCCCGAGCCCGCGTGGTGAATTACGGCCTATTCCCTCTCCTAGAGAGGAGGCTTGAGTCCCAGGAGAGGGAACATTACAAGACTAATTAACAATGAAGGGGAACTTGTCAGCCCCAGATAAGTAGTTACCTAGAAAACCACACTTTACTTAAAATAATACCATAACTTGATAACTCCTATCTTACCACAAAATACCAGGAAACCCCGCAAACATAAATAGGTATTATATTCAACATATCGACATAATCGACGGTTGGACACACACTGTGTCGCTTGTACGATTCTCATACTGTACACGTCTTAGGGCGGAATTCACCAATAAAACTAATAGCGTTTTAACGTTTGGCTCGCATAATCGCGTTTAGCCGCTGTCATTAGACTTGTGACTTGTAAAAATACAACAAAAGAAAAATACAGAGAAGTGACACTAGTGACAGCGCCTAAACGCGAACAGGCGAGCCAAACGTTAAAACGCTATTAGTTTTATTAGTGAATTCCGCCCTTAGCATGGCCTACAATGGTGTCTTGCTTATGAGAAATTGGAAACCCAGGTACCACACGCGACCGTAGGGGCCCAGCAGGGTCGAAGCCTACTGGGGCCAAGGGTCTGCTTCTGAAAGGAAGACTCGGTCCAGGTATAACATATAATAATATAATATTCACACAACTATCACATAACGCCGTCTAGTCCCAAGCTAAGCAGAGCTTGTGTTATGAATACTAGACAACTGATAAACATACATACAATTTATCTATAATTGTATGTATTTAGACATATATAAATATGTCTAAATACATACAATTATAGATAAATTACGCCCAAACACAGAACAAAAGATTGTGCTTATCACACAGATATTTATCTTGGGTGGGAATCAAACCCACGACCTCCGGCATAGCAGTTAGGGCCTATATCGACTAGACCAACAGGCCAGTCGATATGAAAGGCAACGAAGGAACAGAAGTGGGTTTTTAATCAGTTAAAGTCTGACACATCCTCTCGCTCCGCCCAAGAGCGGGGAATGACATTGGATAATTTTCCCACCGAAAAAAGAAACCGTGCGCGAGATGGTCAGTAACAAAAGGGTGCTGCTGGACATGATGAGCTGGAGTGGGTCAAACGACTCACTTATCCCACTCGTAGACAAGATAAGAACTGGACGTAAAGTTGCGGACACAAGCCCCATGTTAATTGCTATTGACTAATCTTTAAGAAACGATACATAATGAGCTCAACAACAACTTTTAATGTTCCCACTGCTGGGACTCAGGCCTACTCTCTAGGAGAGGGAATGGGCCATAATCCACCACGCAGGCCCAGTGCGGGTTGGTGAATGTCACATGTCTTCGAATTTTTTGGTTCTAGGACATGCCAGTTTTCTCACGATGTTTTCCTTCTCCATTTTGTTACCCTCATCACGACATAGTATAATTTTTTGTATTTAGCTACTACTTACTAGTTTGTTTGAGTACTTATATTATATATATATGAGTATATATTTCTTATGTCAACGTATTAAGTATTTAAGAATAACTTGCATTTCTCATATTAAGTGAATTGTATTCTCTTTGAAATATAAAGTCTTAGACCGTATCTAAAATGGGGGTTACCGAATTGCAATCAACCGGGTCCAGTCCAGTCAAAGTCCAGGGATTGTTACTGAGTAATTCCGGACGGAAAAGCCCCAAAACCCTGCAAATATCTGCATACTTAATTAGCACGAATCGTAAAATGGCATAAGTTTCGAGTTTTTCTTTTTTTTTGGCACAAGTAAATGGGGGCCATACATCGGCGCATTTTGGCACGGAACCCCTGCGTGCAGGCGAGTTAACCCCCAGACCAATAGTTTATAGAGCACTATTTATACGCGTCGATTATCGTAAACTTTACCGTTTTTGGATTATAATATTTATTTATGTTGCAGTTGAGTTGTTAATGATACTGGGTGGCTGTGGCGTTTACGCCGTTTTGGGGTTAAACGGTTTTTGATCTGAAATGCAAGAAATATTATGTAAATGCGTTCTACAAAGATGTCATATTTCCAAATATTTACTGTTTTCACAACTTTTAAACAGTTTTAATGTCCAATACATATTAGAATATTGCTGTAATGCAAAAGTTATCTATATATATAAAAGGGGAAACTGACTGACTGACATATCAACGTACAACCGAAACTACTGGGATTAGGAGAGTGAAATTTTGCAGAAGGTTTCGTTTTATGACGAAGGCGAGCACTAAGAAAGGATTTTCCAAAATTCACTCCCAAAGGGGATGAAGCGGGGGTCCAAAGTTTGTATGGAGAAACCTACATCCACGCGAGCGAAGCCGTGGGCAGAAGCTAGTTGATTATAAAGAATCACTTGATAATTAATTGTTTCAGAAAGAGGACAAATCGCCTCCTTACAAAGAAAGTGACCTAACTCAAAAATTGCAAATTGTCGGTAATGAGCAACAGTCTTCGAAATGTTTAGTGTCGTTTTTAGGGATCACTTTATTGTCCGTCTGTCAAGATCCTTTATCTCGAGAATGCGTGGAGGTATTGAGTTAAAATTAAAGCCATAATATACTCAGGTCTGCGGTCCCTTTAAACTGTAAAAAAATAATACTTCTGAGTGAACAAAAAAAAAATATATTTCGACACTCTCAAGGGAATCAAAACTTCTAGCGTACTTCCCGTTGACCTAGAATGAAAAATCTTCGTAATTCAATTCGGGAATTGAACTGTTTTCATAGGTTAGTTCGTACGGAACCCTCAGTGCGCGAGTCCGACTCGCACTTGTCCAGTTTTTTTTTACTCTTGAAAGACTTGCGCTTGACCTAATATCTCACCTGCTGGACGAGCGACGATGACGACTATATCACCTTATGGGAAGCGACGATGTAGTAGACGATGGAGGACGCTTGCCTTGAAGTAACCTATTTACTTTTGATTTAAAGATATTCAAGTTGTAGTTATCAAGAAACACAGACTCCAGCAGGGAATTCCACTTCTTAGTACACACAATGAATGTGTTCTCAAAACCATTTTATGCGTATGGGTGGGATGGGATGTCCACCAGGTCCCGGTGGCGCGGATGCACCTATAATTAAGACCCTTTTTCATCACTAGAAAAGGAAAGGCTTTTGAACGTCAATTTATTGTAACACTAGCTTTTGCCCGCAGCTTCGCTCGCGTGATACATAAAATATAGCCTATGTCACTCAGGAATAAAGCAGCTTTCTATCGGTGAAATAATTTTAGCCTTCGGACCAGTACTTTCAGAGATTACCTCGTACAAACAAAAAAACAAACTTTACTTCTTTATAATATTAGTGTAGATTAGAAGTTGCAGGAATCTTGAATACCATTACTAGCCCGAATAATTGCCAGACTTAAGTGGCAGTGGTCAGGACACATTGCTCGTAGAACAGATGGTCGATAGGGCCCAAAGGTTCTGAAGAGGCGACTGCGTACCGGACGACGCAGTGATGGAAGGCCTCCTCAAGGTGGACTGATGACCTGGTGAGGGTCGCGGAAATCTGACGTATGTGAGATGCATTGGACCGGTTCTTGTGGCGACACTTGGGGTAGGCCTATGTCCAGCAGTGGACATCTTTCGGCTAAAACACGATGATGAAAATCAGAAATGTTAGTTTTACTTGTCAAAGTTTACACAGAAATATATTTTTTATTGCATATCTACAATTCCTTGAAACCAAGTTAGAAAACTTGATATGATCGTAACATCGAAACTTTGAAAAGAAAAAGGTATTAGCATGAACATTAGAGCAATATTTTTGTGTCGTATCGTGATCGTATCTTGGGTTACTGCCAACTAATGCCTTACTTTACATGTCACATTTACATAGTACTTTTCAAGAACACTGCTGTCGAATCAACACTAAATACTTGGATTAAGTCACAAGCGCAAGCGAATCTCTTTTTTTCTTTTCGTTGACTTTCTCTTTTCCCATTATTTGGGTTCGGATCATCACTTTTTAACGTCAAAACCAGCTGTCAATGTCGTAAATAAACATCCTTTCGTATTCATATCTCAAAGTCTTCCACAGTGTCTATCTGTCTGTATGACTACGATAAACTAAAAAACTACTGAACGAGAGTTCATGCAATTTTCACCAAAAGACAGAATGATTAATGAGGAAGGTTTGTGTTTATTACATGTACATACAAGTTATGTTACTATTTTGGTGTACAATAAAGTTTTATTCTATTCTACACGCATATTACGAGTGACAGGAGGAAAGCCGAGAATTTCTAACACTCGTGCTATGCTGGAACAGTTAAAGATGTTTGTAAAACACATTAATATTATCACGGAGACTTTTTGTAATCATATGTATGTGAATCGATATCATCAATTGAACGGAACTCGGTGTTTGCTACATAGGTAGATAGACCATTTCCTGAAATAGTACATGATACAGTACTTTTTATCCTGGAAGTATATTCCTTTGGGATAGTTTCCTACTTTCTAATGGGTGAAGCCACTGTCAGATGCTAGTCTCAAATAAATTAGGGTTAAAGCGAGGAGCAATACCTATCTTTCTTCGCTAATCGTAGAAATATAACCACGAGATTCGCTCCGCTCGCCTCTCAAGACTTAAACCATACAACCTATAGCGTACTTTAGTGCCCAAAATGGCAAATTACATACAAGAAAATAGTGCAGTTGCATTAAAGTATTAACATTTTTATGGCCCATACATTTAGTGGAAGCGTTGCCCAGAACAATTGATGGGCGAGAAAATACGGATTTAATGTATTTTTCCTTTGTAATAGGTTCAACTGGTGATTAGGAGATTATGCAGTTTTAAAACAGGAAATATGGGGTACGGTTGGATTGGTTGGTTTTAACGGCTAGTTTGGAAATAGGTTTAAGATATTTATTTCTCAAAAAAAGACACAAAGTCACTTACTTGAGAACAATTGTTTTTCCTTATACGAATAAATAAAACCTCATACCGGAAGACGCAGTATTGGAAGGCCCCCTACAAGGTGAACCAATGACCTGGTGAAGGTTGCGGGAATCCAATGGATGCGAGACGCACAGCACCGTTCGGTGTGGCGACATTTGGGGAGGTCTATGTTCAGCAGTGGACGTCTATCGGCTGAAGTGATGATGTGATGATGATGAATAAATAAAATGGTTTCGCCACTGTTTATATTTATTTTACTCATCTAAATGGTTGATTTAAAACGAAAAATTCTACCCAATTGTGGTTATATGGTACTCTTATAATAGTCTGTAAAACTTATGTTGCGGAAAAGCTATGGTAAGCAATGTGTGTTGGGTTACAACTTTTGAACTGTTTATTACGAAATTACAAGAAATTACAGTTACGGATTTTAGTCAGTAAAAATCTGACACTATCTCCCGCTCTGCCCAAGAGCGAGGGATGTCATTTGATGATTTTCCAACCCGAAAAAAAACTACGTATGAAGTATTTATACTAAACCTAGTCAACCCAAGTCGTCGACGGCGCGTACTGTTCCACGCGCGCCGAATCTGGCCATTTTAACTTGGCCACATCATGTAGTGATCAATTTCAATGATCTCATAATATATATCGTGGCCAGATCATTTTAAACGTTAAACTTTAATGATATGTCAATCCTCGTTTGGCCTAATTTCTTGAGACATTTCATTATCATAGAAATCTTACATCAATGATAAGGCCAAACGAGGATTGACATATCATCAAATGTTAACGTTTAAATGATCTGGCCAGTTTTAGTTGGCCATATCATGAAGTGATCAAGTTCTATGATTGTCCTCGACATAATATATATATTTATACATACATATTGCTGAAAAAAAAATTTAGACCTTCTAAAAATACAATACCTAATTAAACTGTTTTTGAAGTTAAGTTTTTTGACGACAAATGAACTTATCACTTTTGGAAAACTTGTACATTTTTTATCTTGCTGATAGTAAATATCCTACATTAAAAGCGTAGTTTTACCAACAAGTAATTTATTATTATTTACCATTGTATGTCAAGGAAAAACAACGTAGGTAATAAATAGGCATGTGTATATCTGCCGTATACAACATGTTGTTGATGTACCTATCTGTGTGGACACACGGTAGGATAGGATGGCCAACCAAAAAAAAAAGAAATATTAATAAATTTAATCAGAAATCGGGGATATGTTTACTTCTAAAACATACCCCCGATTTCTGATTTAATCATTTGAAGTTGAGTATTTCTCAAACTCTAGCCTGAAAATCTGTCAACATTTAGCATTAAAATACAGTTTGATATGTGCTTAACTCAAAATACTAAATTCAGAATCCCAATCTTAGTCAGTCAATATTAAAATTAGGAAAAAAATAAAATTAAAATACTTTGCATGTATTTTAACTTCTCGTAGTTACTTACTGTAAAATTCAGTTTTAAAATAACACTAAAGCTAGAACTACATTAGACCGACGCACACGCGGACCACGCCTGATTTGTACGTAGAACGACGTTGCGTGGCGTCGCGTGGCGTGGATCAAGTGTAGCTCTACAAGTCTAGTTTCCATATAAAATGTATGGAGACTGACGCGCCCAGATCGGGTGTATGCCACACGTGTGCGCAATGTAGTTCTAGCTTAATTACTGCAGCAAAGAATTTTATTATAAAAGTGTTTGCTTAATGGACGAGAATGCATGCTAGGCAAGCGTGCTCCATTGTTGACCACATCATCGCTTACCATCAAGTGAACTATCTCACCTGGTGGTCAAGTGCAAAATCTATTACTTAATAATATTAAAAAAAAAACAATAGAATAAAATTTCGATTTGGTAGAAAAATAATTGTCTCTCCTTGTCCTACATCATAAAATAGCGGATTTTTGGAATTAATCCTTTCTACATTCTTTACTCACGAACTTATCCCCCGACCGCTCTTTCCGTATATCACGATATAAACTTACAACAATGGCTTCCCGATAAGCTGTATACTTATAAAATAATTGGTCTACGATAATTCTAATTAGCCCCCGATATTATCGATATCTTGCGCTAGAGCCCGCCAACAGGAAACCCTGATAGTGGGCTTATTTATAACACTTTAAACACGCTTTACTTATAAGTTGTGCAGACAGGAATGAAGTCAGCCGTGTACTTTGCTGTTTAACTGCAGATGAACATCATTATTTCAGCCGAAATACGTCTACTGCTGGAGATAGGCCTTCCACAAGTGTCACCAACGCGAACTGTCCTGTGCGTTTCGCATCCATCGGATTCCCACCAGCTTTCATTAGCTCCCCTAGTCAAGTTAAGACCGTTTCGTTTCGATTCTATTGCGTCGAACTCCTCGAGTAGGCCACGCCTCCGATTCCTTTGTTCTGACCACGTGACTGAGCGTTGAAATGACGTCCACCTTGCGGGAGACCTACCAACGCTACGCTTTCGGTGCGCGCTTGCTATTCCAGAACCTTTCAGCCCCATCGGCTATGTCTTTTGCGAGCAATGTGCCCAGCGCACTGCCACTTAAGTTTTGCGATTCTCGCATAGGCCGTCCGACCGTCCGGTAACCGTCCGGACCGTGCCCAAGTCGTCGGCGGTGCGTACCGTTCCACGCGCGCCTCAGGGAGATGTCTGCAAATCGTAGGGCCCAGCAGGGTCGAAGTCTACTGGGGCCACGGGTAGTGTGACAGTGAAACCCGGGGCCCTGGGACGAAGGCAAAGAAGGAACAGGAGTGGATTTTTAGTCAGTAAAAGTCTGACACTATCTCCCGCTTCACCCAAGAGCGAATTTGTCATTAGATGATTTTCCCGCCTAAAAAAAAGTTATAACTTTAAATAAATAAGTACAAGTTATCTTAGCAGTGTATTGACAGGAAAAATGAGGGAAATCAATCGTGGATAACATTTTTGACACGTGTAATCATTAGTCAGGAAACGATAGATGATTGTAACTAAACTACGTATGGCAATTATTATTATGCTGGGTTCTTTTCGTGTGGTCCGAGTGCACGGAATTAGCTCAATCATTGGCGAAACTAATTATAATTTATTTAGCCAATAAAATTATAATCTCTATTTCATATTATTAAGATTTGTATGTTTGTTACAAGTATCAAAAACTACTGGACCGATTTTCAAGCTTCGTTCACCAATAGAATGATACTTTATCACTGAGTGACCTAAGCATATATTTTATACTTCCATGCCATGAAGACGCTGGCAGATGAAATCATTTTTAACGTCATAGATTATTATTATTATTATATAACTTTATTGCACACCTTAACATAATATAGGACAAACATTTATATAAATAAGTGTACAATAGGCGGTCTTATCGCACAGGGAAATTTCTACCAGACAACCTTTGGATGGACTGAATGAAAGGAAAAGATTTCGGGCTGTCAGTGTACAACAACATAGAGAATAATGCAAAAAAAATAAAAAATAATAATTTCTTAAAAATATAATACATAAATAAAAAAAAAACAAATAATATACTAATAAATATCAAAAAGATTATGTTGACTTAGTAGTTTGATTTTTTATTGTTCCAAGCGGTAGTATACCTGAATATTTCATATTAATTTCAGCTCTCAGATCAACGTTGTAGCTTAAGAGGGGTCTTTTTTCACTCGCCTATCGTCAACACCGAGTATGGTTTAAAATCTTGTTACTTCATCTAACGCAATCCAACGCGATGTTTGACGAAAAGGCAAAGTCAAAAAAGAGAGATAACGCCTGAAAACTCTGTTAGCATTCGATAATTTCGTGATTTACTCAGATATTTTACAAAACCTGTTCCAGAAAATACATGTTTCTTTTTAAATCTTTAAAAGTTTTTGTAAAAAATTGTCGTTATTCAGAATCTTGATTAAATTTGCAAGGCTTTTATTGTTATACTTTTTTGACTTTTTTCATTTTTTAGTAAATTATGAAGCGTCAAAGTTCATGCAAAATAGCAGATTTTCAGAGGTCTTTACTGGATTAGTTTTACACAAATTTATAAATTGTTCTATGAAGATACGCGTCCATGAACAGGCTTTATTATTGGATCATATTCCTAAGGGTTCTTTTTTTCCGTCACCCAAGGTACAAAACCCTAAAAAAGCAAGTTTGCAGGACCTTATATTCCAAACGACACACTCAACATAATGGTTGTATTTCTCGAAAGGTTAAGAACAGTTATAACCAATGGTAATTGGTTAAACCTAAGGACAACACTGGCATAATACTCTCAGTAGGTAAGTGCAAGTCCAGTCTTGCACAAAACAGATTCAAAAGCTTCTGAGAAAAGATAAAACTATTTTTATACTCCTTACAGGCGATATCAGCGAGCCGATAACAGTTTTATAGCTGTCTCTGACAAACAGACAGTTTCAAGGTACACATGTGCAGTTATTGATCATCACTAAAAATTGTTATGACTACCTCTTGGTGGCCCTACGGTATCAAGCTTAGTTGAAAGTTAGTTTTCTTTTTTATTTTATTTATACAAACTGGTGCTTGGCGTGACTAGTGCTTAAGTTTCAGAAGAATGGAAAGGGCTATGCTCGGAGTTTCCATGCGTGATCGAATCAGGAATGAGGATATCCGCAGTAGAACCAAGGTTACCGACATAGCACGAAGAATCGCCTAACTTAAGTGGCAGTGGGCATAGAACATACATTTAAAACAGATGGCCGTTGGAACCGAAAGGTTCTGGAGTGGCGACCGCATACCGGAAGATGCAGCGTTGGAAGGCCATCAGATCATCTGTCCACCTTGTAGGAGATGGACTGTCTATTGTAGTGACATTTGGGGACTACAGTGGATGTCTTTTAGCTGAAATGATGATGACGATGACTGGTGGTCCAGTAGTAATAATCCCGACTTATGAATAGTACGTACCTAACCTTAGTTCTGTGGATATCTTTATTCCAGATTCAATCACGCAATTATACTCCGAGCATAGTCCTTTCCACTGCCCTTTGGCTGACTTTAAGCCACCACTGCTCACCAATAATATAATCTTCCCTTCCTTCTCCTTGCGTCGTTTATCCTCAATTCTGAGGGTTCTGACCTCGATGAATAACTTTCTTGTGGACTACATTTAGCCATGTTGTCATATCTTCGGCACCCAAGTTGGGCGCAGCAAAGACAATCTCCACAGATGGGGGTTCTCGGACGGTTCCGATATTCAGTGTTTGTGAATCGTCTCTCCACAGACCATGTCCCACCTTTGATTCTGCATCACGTGCCCTATTACCTGTTCACGTAGGGACTTATGACAGCATCAGCGGACGGCATTGCCGTGGCCGAATACTGGGCCAGGCAAGGAGTTTAACTAGTTTTGCCATCGATACGCTAAGAAGATCTTCGGCGATGTAGCCAACGAATCGGACTCCTGCCCCAGGGTCTTTTCCCATTTATAATATAAACTTAAAACCTCTCAATTATCTGCCTTGTAACTGCAACTGACCCTTTCACAACAGACTAGAAAACTAATGCTATCAACATAAATAATAATGATAAAGCTTCGTAAATCGCAATGAAACAGTGATAACAATCAGCTGGATTTATACTCCATAGATAAGAGTACTGCAGATAGGGAGCGCTCTATGTGGGTAGTTCGCTTTGTATTTTTATAGGTACAGCTTTAAAGCGCTTTTTAAGCTGGAAGTGCGATAAGGTTCTGATGTTATCACTGTTTGTAAGTATGTACCTAGTCTATAATGGGTGTTGGGACTTGGTAGGTGTTTTAGAAAGGGCATAATATCTTGCAATTGATGATATTAGTGTAATCTTGAAAGTACTAATCATCAGGCCAGACATAGCCATCACACTCTCAACATTAATATTACTACGGCGAAAGTTTGTAGTGTATGTGTTTTTTCCCCCATCTAATGCCTTCTCCTTCTCTAGGGCGGGCTTTTAGCGGCATTTGTAACAGTCTGTAAAAGTCGTTCACTCCGGGTTTGCCTTTCGGATGTCAACCCATGGCCCTGCTAGGCCCTACAGTTTTGCTGAAATCTCTCTGAGGTGCGCGTGGAAAACTGTCGTCGATGACTCGGACTCGATTCGGACAATTACTGGACGGCGAGCTACCCATTGCTTGTCGTCAGAAGTTATTGGATATTTCCTACCTCCAAAAAAAGGCAACATCATTATTTCATCAGAATCATTATTTCAAAATTACACCACAATTTGCCATTATCAAATCTACAATCTATTTCTAAAAACTATTCCAATGCCTAAACAAAAACCCTAGTACAAATCCACCTATCAATCTTAAACAAAATACAATACAAAATTGAAGTCAACATGAAGAAATAACAAAACGTCCTTGATAAGAATTTATATACGGGAGCGATAAGGCTGGGCGGGCGGGCGATAAGCGGCCGCGGGCGGTGATAACGCGCCGCCCGCCCTACAGATGTTATCTGTGATTAAATAGCTCGCGTTATCAGTAGCGGGAGTCGACGATCTTGGGCGGTACAGAGTAGTTTTGAGGAACAGAGATGATTTTATTTTAAGAGAAAGAAACATGGCCACACGAGTACATAACCGACTGTCCCTAGGTAAACTATCGTTAGTGAAAAAGCTTACTTTACGGGAGAGCGATTTGAAATTTATTTTATGGGTAACCTTGTCATTAATGACTATATCTGTATATAAATTTGGTTTCACATATAGTTGGGTTTAAGAATCATTAGACAAAAATATTTTTATTAAGCTAGCTAGTTTTTATCAAGCTTAAAACAGAAACAAAAACAAAAACTAATTTTAAGATACGATAGTTTACCTAGGGACAGTTGACGTGTGTACGTAGTGGTTCAGATTGTTGATAGAGTCACGGCTGATGGGGCAGGAAAGGAAGATACTCCTTTAACACTATCCTTTAACACTTATTGCTCCAACCTCAAATAATATGAGGCAAGGGCAGGGAGATGATAATGTTGACAATATGGACGGAGAATCTTGGAAAATTGACCTTGAAGAATTTATGAAGTACAGAGTGTTTGGATATGAAATAGATCTAAATAGGTACGTAAGTTTATATAATGCAGTGAAGTTTCACTCAGTATGATAGCAAAAATTGATTGTGAAATCCCCTAGTTTACCTAATATGAGTTTTCCGAACTTGACCCAAACTATTAGGATCATATTGCTATTTTGTAAAAACACATTAAAAATCTTCTCTATGTGAAGTAAACTGTCAATTACTAGCATCAATTGGAATTACAGCTTACCTTAATTTCTTGATTAGATGTCAACAGAATCAACCGTCAGTGATAGGTAAAAAATCATCTTATTTATTATTATTGATAGGCTCGCGTTTGACCACTATCTCACCTGATGGTAAGCGATGATGTGGCCGACGATGGAGCACGCTTGCCTAGAAGTAACCTAGTCACTCTTGACTTAAAGACCCCTAAGTTGTAGCTATCAGGAAACACAGACTCCGTACGTGTAGTATTTTTAATGCTCTTTATTTAACAACTAGCTTCTGCCAGCGGCTTCGCCCGCATAAAAGTCGGTTTCTCCATACAAACTTTGGACCCCCGTTTCATCCCCTTAGGGAGTTAATTTTGGAAAATCCTATCTTAGTGCTCGCCTACGTCATAAAAGGAAGCCTTGTGCAAATTTTCACGCTTCTAGTCCCGGTAGTTTCGGCTGTACGTTGATATGTCAGTTTCTCCTTTTATATATATAGATAATATTATCATTTATTTTTTTATAAATTTTCATCGATCGCCTCTAAATATCTTGCTACCTCTGTTCCAAACTACTCTACACAAAATATGAATACGCTGCGTTGTCGGTAGGAATCCGTCAAACAGATGAGATAAGACGGACGTGAACTTTTGCTGTGTTTGTAACGTTCACCCCCCTCCGCCCCTCGTCTTTCACCCCCTCGAGTTCGCCCCCTACACCCCCCGAACACTTACATACATCCAGAAGTTGGTGTGTGTATGATAATGTCTAGAAGTACGACTTTTGAAATAAAAATAAGTTTTAGATTTGGTGATTTGGGTTTTAGTGGGGGGTTGTTGATTTTGACAGTTTGTGTGGGGTTTAATGAGGTGTTAGGGGTTGTAAGTTAATGGTGTTGGTATTCGAGTCCTTATCTTTAGGGATGGGGTACCTTACCTAGCTGATAGTGTAAGAGGGTGATAAATGTGTGCAAGCGCATGAGCACATGTCAAAAAGACTGTCTCCAAAAATACGTTATATGGCAGTCGATAGCAAAAAAGTCTATTACTGAAAAAAATATGGCATCCAGGTTATGGTAGTTTGGACATGTTATGCATAGACCCGATGATCATACCGTTGGCGCGGGCTTGTGGACGGTGAGCAATGGGTAGCTCGCCGTCCGACCGTCCGGTAACAGTCCAGACCGAGCCCAAGCCGTCGACGGTGCGTAGTGTTCCACTTGCGCCTCAAGGAGATGTCAGCAATCGTAGGGGATTAAAAATATCGACCCAGCGTAACGAGAAGAGGCAAGGGCAAAGAAAAAGAAGATTATAGCGAAATTTGGAAATCAATTTGTCGTTTTGTATTTTTTTGGGTTAATTCATACGTTTAGATAAATTTCGTGTACAGTAATGGTACAGATAGCAGCATCAATTAGGTACCCCTCTCACATTGAAATACTTTATCGGTCAAGGTGTTTCGAAGAAGTTCGATAGCAAAGACTGTGACACGAGATTTTTATAAATCGAAATAAAGTTAGGAATAACTGTATCGAAATTTTACCGCTTGTTTTTAGCGCCTCGTCGTTTATACTGCGTACATCGAAGGATTGGAACAATTTGCCTGCAGCGGTCTTCCCGTCCAATTATAATTTAGGTGTCTTCTAACTAGAGTGAATAGGCTCTTAATAAACTAGTGCGCCTCACCATCAACGATTGCATCACGCCTACCATCAGGTGTGATCGCAGTCAAGCACTATTTTTTTTTAATTTTTATTATTATGGATAGGCTCGCTTTTGACCACTATCTAACCTGATGGTAAGCGATGTCGTGGCCGACGATGGGGCTTGCAAATCGTGTTTCGGTCGGTCACAACCGAAAACTGGTATGCTTTAAAGAGCTGATCTTCATACTTTGTATTTTTTTGTTTACTCCACTAACCTGATTATTTTTTCAATTGCCTCTAAACTGTACTGGTCACTTACTTGCAGAACGTAATGGCATCAGATGGCCTACTTACCTGAAAGAAAAAAAAAGCGAAATTAAATTACATTATAATATCATTACGAGGTGACGGTGGGTTGACCTGCGATTGACCTGATAGCGGTAAGTTACAGGCGGAAGCGGGGATGGTATCGGAATTTAAAATATTTTATAACTAGCTGTCCAAAAGGAACATACTTTCGGGACAAAAAGCCACGACATATATATGTCGTGGCCAGATCTTAGAAATTGATAGAAAGAAAAGAAAGAAAGAAAATAAATTTATTTTGTCACAACGCAAGGCACACAAACAATATATTATTATGTAAACACGAAACCGTACAAAAGAGAATCAAAATAATAATAATAATATAGATATGCAATTGTGCGCCTCACGGCTGCGCCAAAATACACTCACTTCATGATATGGCCAAGTAAAACTGGCCAGATCGTTTTCAACGTTAAAGTTTGATGATATATCAATCCTCGTTTGGTCTACTTTCTGTAGACTTTTCAATATAGAAATCCTACATCAATCATATGGCTAAACGAGGTGTATCATCAAACGTTAACGTTTAACGATCTGGCCAGTTTTAGTTGGCCATATCATGAAGTGATCAATTTTTATGATCTGGTCCCGACATATATACAGATTAACTGCTATTTCTTATGTACGTTTGAAAGTCATACTCAGGTATGCGCTCTTAATTATTGTTTAGTACAATTCAATCAATCAATATTATTTATTGTTTTATGTTTTTGTTAATTGCCTTCCATTTTACGCAAAATTTTCCTTAAACTATTTTAGTATTGATCCCTAGTACAAATGGATAAAATTCATAGAAACGAGACACGTGTAACTGGGAAATTACGTCATGCACCGTGGCCATTGCCCATTCGGCCATTTGGTAAAGACCAAGCCTGAGTTGTCGACGGCGCGTGTCAGAGCCGTAGTTAGCCTTTTATATGCCCGGTGCGAGCTTCTACAACTTCGGACCTAAAAAAAGTACAATACAAACAAAAAGGACTAGATAATAAATTTTTGTGCCCCTCTAGGGACTTACGGCACTGCGTAGTATTCAATGCGGCTCATAGAAATGTCAGCAAACATTTTTTAAAGAGATACCGTGGTCCTCGAACGCAAGTGCAACTGAAGGGACACACGTTGGTTTTAGTCAGTAGAAGTCTGACACAACCTCTCGCTAGAGGTAGGTAGGCTTTTACTGACTAAACCACTTGCCACCCTTTTTCTCGCTATAGGATGGAGCGCCACCCTAGAGCGAGAAAAAGGGTGGCAAGTGGAGATTGGTTTGAAAAAAAGGCCCTGCAGTATGCGAAGTCGGATCGTGCATCTCGATGATGGAAAACGCTTAGAAATACCATCCCGCTACCGCTCGTACCTTACACCGCCTCTCCCCATATTAGCGCACAAAGTTTATACATATGCACTGTTGAAAAAAATCTGCGGTATTATGCAAAGCAGTGTTATCGCGCCATCTAGAACGAAGTGCACACGCGGGCTGGCATGTTCTGTGTTCAAGGAACATGGCTCAGTTGAGTTTTTGTGCAAATGTGATATTGATTATGGGTTATGACTGTTATGATGCAGATTGTGATACTCTGATAGTGGTATTTAGCTTATGATAATTTTTTTTAGGGTTCCGTACCTCAAAAGGTAAAACCGGAACCCCTATAGGATCACTTTGTTGTCCGTCTGTCTGTCTGTCAAGACCCATTATCTAGAGAACGCGTGAAGGTATCGGGTTGAAATTAAAACTATATACTCAAGTCTGCGGCCGCTTGAAGCTGTGAAGAAAACAATCGTCTAAGTTAAGAGAAAAAAAGATAGGGCCGTTTATGTCGTATCGTTTTGTATGTGTGTTTATTCTTTCACGCCCACACGTCTGAAAGGATCTATATGACATTTGGCACATACAACACTTTGGATTTCGTCGGTATGTTGACTTGAGATAATTTTCAACTTTCACGAGGATAAAGCTGCTGGCAAGCGGCTTCACCCGCGAAGGATCACACTTCACATTACTTATTAGGTAATGTGAAGTTGTAGTAAAAAAATAAAAATGTATTTCAAAAAGTAGGACTAGATTAAGAATATTGTTTTTATTTAAGTAGTATAAGTCAAAACTATAATATGATCAGCGAATAAAGGCTTTTATTATTATTATATTATTAATGTTAAGTGTGATTCTATCAATAAATATACTATTCTAATAAAATTCTTTGCAAACTTCATGCCAGAATTTCCTTTCTTTTCTCATTCTCGTATCCATTAATCGAACAAACGTTTTCAATAATCCTTACACAAAATAAACCTTGTGCAGCAGTATAACGCGACTACTACAATCGCAGCCCCCCTAGGCAGCGGTATCGGGCAGGCCGCGCGGCCAAAACTCACGTTATCGCGGTCACTTTTCACGTTTTTCACCAATCCAACCGCGCCAGAATAGGACGGTGCCAGATTTCGCGATATGAGCTTTATTGAAGCGCTTTACGTAATGTTGTCTAGTTATAATTGCGGATTTTAATTTTTATATTAGCTGGAACAAACTAGATGTGATCAAGAAAGAGAATAGTATACATCTACCACATTGTAGTCTTTTTTAGGATTCCGTACCTCAGGAAAAAAATGGAACCCTTATAGGATCACTTTTTTGTCCGTCTGTCTGTCTGTCAGACCATTTATCTCGGGAACGCGTGAAGGTATCGAATTGAAATTAAAACCATATACTCAAGTCTGCGGTCCCTTGAAGCTGTGAAAAAATCAGACTTCTGAGCTAACGAAAAAAAAGATGCGTGCGTTTATGTCGCAAAAAACGTATATTTCGACACTTTCAATGGAATCAAAGTTCTTATGGTACTTCCCGTTGACCGAGAATCCTGAAATTTGCCATGAAGCAAGGTCTCATAGCACAAGAACAACAATTAATCATGGAATTTCTCGATAGGAAACGACCAATTTGGAACCGTGCACTAGCTTCTGAAGTTTTATAAGTGCCCATGTAGGCCTATGTGAAATCAAAAACTTTTGACTTTGACTTTCACAAGTGTAGGGAAAAGTCTGAAAACTGTAAATTTGTAGCTACGTCACAAAAAAAAAATTTCGACGATTCGGAAAAATCTTCGTAACTCAATTCGGGAATTGAACTGTTTTCATAGGTAAGTTTGTGAACGAGTCCGACTCGCACTTGTCCAGTTTTTTTGAGTTGAGAAACCATCAAATGACTTCTCCCGCTCTGGGTGGAGCAAGAGGTCGAGACTTACACTGACTAAAAACCACCTGTGTTCCTTCAGTAGACGCAAAGGTTAAAGTTATTTATTGAGGTGCAAAATCATAAAATTACTTCTTCCACTCAGGGTGAAGCGAGAGTGAGTATCAGTCTTTGACTGAATAAATCCCACCCGTTTTCCTTCAGTGTACTTGTTTTTTCATTGTGTGTGTCTGTGTGGTAAATAAATATGTTTTCTTTCTTTCTTTTCAGATGCCCTTTACCCCTTTACGTTGCAGGGCTGAAATTTGGTATGAAGCAGGGTCTCATAGCACAAGTATAGGAAAAAAACTGCAAACTGTGAATTTGTAGCTGCGTCACAAAAAAAATTGGAGAGGGCTATTCAGGGTTAGAGACTATTTCAAATAATCCCGCAGCCCTAGCTGTATGATAACACTATCCTTATCAAACACAACCGTGACGCTTAACAACATACAAACCCAAGGTTTTTCCACAAATTCAGCCTCGTTTTAATTGGTCCAGGTGCGATACGTTTATCGCTTCGCTTCGATCCCGCGTCTGCTCATTAAGCGATAGTTATTCACTTACTTAACAATGCCGTACGTGATAACTGCTCAACAGATAACCAGCACGTGTAGGTGCTGGCTGTAATTAGTTTTATTGGTAAGTTGGTATATATGTTTAAGTTGGTAGTGCGAGTTAAGGGGATGCAACTCGACATATATTTTCACTGTTTTTCATACAACCGCTCTTACGCGATTATGACGTTATTACACATTTTTCTTTAGATATTTTGGAAACACAGTATCTTGTGGATATTATTATAGAAGCCTAGAGCTTCTATTTAAATCAATTTATAAATTTGTGTAAAACTAATCCAGTGAAAACCTCTGAAATTCTGCTATTTTGCATGGAATTTGTCACTTCGTAATTTACTTAAAAATTTGGTTCTAGGACATGCCGGTTTCCTCACGATGTTTTTCTTCACCGTTTTGAGAGCAGTGGTGATGAAATAAATTGCACAAAGTAATGCGCCGGGCTAGGTTTGAACCCGCAACCTACAACTCATAAGTCGGGGCCATTACCACTCGGCCACCAATGTTCTACTCGGCCACCACTGCTCTCTTTTATATATGATACTATAAAGAGGTAGTTTGTTTTTTTGTTTATAGGAGGTAATCTCTGAAAGTACCGATCCGATTCCTAAAATTTTTTCATCGATAGAGAGCTGCTTTATTCCTGAATGACATAGGCTATATTTTATAGCTGAAGCTGGCTGGTGTTCGATAAAGAGGCAACACGGAAAAAGAGAGCTAAATTTACGTTAGTAGGCATTGGAGGTAGCCTACCGTGGATGGTTAATGTTATTTTTTTTTATGTTAGTTTCTCTTATAATTCTTCCCGCGCGCTCTAGGTGAAGTAAGAGGGAGTTGGAGTGATTTTTACTAACTCAAACCCACCTGTAGGTACCTATTCCCATTGCTTGAGCTGCTAGCCTGTCGGTTTTCTATCGTTTACATTTTGGGGTGTGTGCATTGGAATTGCACAATTTATTTCCGCCAAGTCCGTTCCATCATCGGACCACAAGACGTACGACGTTGCGCCACCGGTACATGGTGGACATTCATACGTACAAAGCGTTTTGGAAACTCATTCACTATGCCTACAGCTAAAGAATGGAATTCCCTGCCACAGTCTGTGTTTCCTGATAGCTTTAACCTAAGGGTCTTTAAGTCAAGAGTGAATAGATTGCTTCTAGGCAAGCGTGCTCCATCATCGGGCACATCATCGCTTACCATCAGGTGAGATAGTGGCCATGACATACTTAAACAAAACCCTAACCAGCAACCTTTTGCGTTTGGACAGAGGTAGCCTGCGTCTGGTGGCTGGGACCATCACCGGACACTGCTCACTGAACAAACGCTTCTTCGCAATAAATATGACGGATAGTCCTATGTGCAGAGGATGCGTGGAGTCAAATGAAACTGTCGCGCACGTGCTCCGTGCACATCCGTCAACGAAATAAGAACACGAAACTTGGGAGCACCGAATTCACTCATAGATGCCCTGAGCAAACTGAAAAGCCTCATCTACTTTTGGAGTGAGGCGGGCTGGTTGGAGTGAAGGCCGCCATGGCTCACGTACAATGATCCAGATCCAAAAGTTGCCCTTTACGTTCCAAATCCTCAGCAACTCCTTTTAACAATCCCGCAGTTCTGTTAGCAAGGAAAATACCAGGGGCGCCTACTGCGTGGGTGATCGGGGGCTTGAGCGCCCATGAGAAATAAACAGTGGGTGCCGAGCACCGTGAGAATAGACATCACGAAACAGATCAGTAATAACCTTTTAGGTTACGTATGAATATTTCTTCATAATAAAAACTAGTTTAATTTTTACATAATGGTTTAATTTTTATCAAACATAATTAGTAAGTAAGTACCTATGCAGTATGTAAGTGGGACATTTATTTATTTGTCGGTCGATCAGCGTGCATTTTTCTTTTCACACTTCGCTACTTTTTCGAGTCATCAAATGAGCATGAGCACCCATGAGGTTTTCTAAAAGCCGGCGCCCCTGGCAAATACTATCTAACGCAATTATTGACTCGACTGTCTAAATATTCCCTTATCCACAGAACCTTCCAAACAACAATCCTTAACACCCCCTAACCAAAAATCTAAACACTCCTTCTCTACAGTTAGTGGAAAACTGTGCAAAATCTCGCAAGTATGGCTCGTATTAACTTACACATGAAATATATTCAATCTGCGACTTCGCGATAAGGCCCCCCACCCACCGTCCCTAGGGGGTGTACCTCCCTGTAAAGCTAAGCCGGATGCGAGGATGATTTTTGACGGTCACTGCGTATGTGCTTTTTTTATATGTCGTTGTTTTTTTTCGTGTAGTTGGTATTGTTTTTTTTTAATGTTGAGAGATCTTTAAATTAAGTTAGAGGTTTTATTAATCTGTAATTGATGAATCTTTACTGTCTCAAGTATCTTCGAAAATTCTGAAGGAAATTCAGCTATTTAAGTACAGTTAAATTTCTTGTTTTTTAAACAATACATATTTGAATTTCTGGTAAGCAGGTTCCCCGTTCTATCATCGGACAACCCGACGTACAAGGAATGTTTACCCTTACGTTGTTGACACCTCTACGGTTCAGACTAAGCGTTTCGTCTCGTCGTTGATACCGCGTACATTGAAGAACTGGAACAATTTGCCTGCAGTGGTCTTCCCGTCCGATAATAATTTAGGTGTCCTCCAGACTAGAGTAAAACTTTTAATTAACTAGTGCGATTCACCATCATCGATTGCATCACAGCTTACCATCAAGTGGGATCGCAGTCAAGCACTAGTTTAAACTATATAAAAAAGTTAATTTTAAATTTCGAATATGTAAGAATCTTAATCAACACCATCAATATAAAACACACTGAAACCCCATAGAACCCCAGAAAACTTCTCACTTCATAACTTTAAAATTCACGAGCTTCACTATCCAGTATAACAATGAGGTGGCAGCCCTGGATCGCGATAATAAAATTATTATTATTCGTACTATCAGGGCCGCCACCCGGCGATGTTATCGTCGCTATCTCGCCGCGCCAAGCGACGCTTCACCCCCTTCAGCGGGGACTAGGGGTTGGAAAGGGATGTATCGATAGTGTGCTGGATTCATTTTGTTTTTATTGAATGTTTGTTTGATAAAGCTCGTATAGGGTAAGGCTCAGTGTTTCCTGATAGTCTTTAAGTCAAGTGTAAACTTACTACTACTTCCAAGTTCCAGGGTTTACTCTCAGGCAAGCGTGCTCCATTATGGATTATATCATGGCTTACCATCAGATAATATAGCAGTCGAGCCTATCTATTATAAAAGGATAGACTAACAGAGTACCTTCAGTTATTGTATTTTTTGTGAGGAAGTAATTATACTATACTAATTAAATACGTGAAGTGAATTCACCGATATCTCGATTTGACTAATGACTTAGCATGGTCCATCTATACACACACCCCAAATAAAATTGAAGGTCTGTTTTAAAATGAGGGATTGTTCGAAAGAGTGGACTCTGACCTTGACCCTGTTGTTTGACCCTGGAACGGAAAGAGTAACTGCAGGCACACGGGCGGATATTACCTTCTTTTGTTCCACCCAGAGTTAGAAGAGATATTTTACAATTGCCCACCTCAAGAAGTCTTAGACAGTCTTGTACTTGTTTGCTAGTTTTAAGATTACGATATTTCGCGCGAATAAACAGTTTTTCTTTCTTCTTTCTAATATAGATTGATAGAAAAGCTACTGGCTAGCACGTAGTCTTTCAAAGGTAATTTTTGACTGGCCTGTTGGTCTAGTGGTAAGTGGCCCTGACTGCTTTGCCGAAGGTCGTGTGTTCGATTACGATGAGCACAATCATTTGTTCTGAGTCTGGGTGTAATTTATCTATAGTATGTTTGTATTTAGAAATATATAAGTACCTATGTTTATCAGTTGTCTAGTACTCATACCACCGGCTCTGCTTAGTTAGGAACTAGATGGCGTTGTGTGAAAGTTGTGTGTATTATTTCAGAACTATGTATGTCTTGAAAAATTCGACTTGACAATTTGTAAAATCTTAATAATTTTTACAAGAACAAAAAACATCGACACAACACACACCCCAACACAAGTCTTACAAACAAACGCTATCGATATCAGCCCGTCACTAGGGGTGTAACCTGCCTTATTCCGGATAAGAATAAATACAGTGGCTCGCCGGCGGAATGCGCTAATACATCCTTATCGAGTGACGCCCCTACACACACACCGACGGGTTTATTTGTGCCAGAGTAAGGACTTTTAATTGTGATCTGTTTTAGTGTTAAATATGGAAGAAATGTCAATAAAACTCTAGCGCATAGACAAGGATGTGAAACTGAGTCCACGTATGCCACGTATGCAACGCATTATGACATCTAAAGTTTTGAATTTGGTTAAAAATAGATCTTCTTCTTTTCGATTCGATGGTTAACTCTTCAAACTGTTTTTAGTAGCTGGCTACATTAATAGCAACATCAGTGGCACGCATCAAATCCTCCAAAGTGCAGGTGTGTGGGTACTTGGGGCATTCTAATGTGTGGCTCATGTTTTGAACAGGAGCACCGCACTCACATTGAGTATCCGACGGGTCTATAAAACCCCATTTCGCCAAGTCGTGTTTGCAGCGGCCCACCTGGGTGCGTAACCGATTTAGTGCTTTCCATATAGGCCACTGCAAATCGCGCCCAGGCGGGAGACGTCCTTAGGGTTTCAAGAAGTAGTACTTCTTGAAACCCTAAAACAGATGACTTAAAAACATACTTGGCATACACAAAGCTGTCACACGCGTCCCATGTAGGTCGTCTGTTTTCAAGTAAATTCAAGACTATAGATGTCATAATGTCAATGTAACGCGTGGCATACGTGGGCTCAGTTTGTATTTAGCTTTGTTGTGTACTTGAAAAGTCATTTTAACATGTTCCGGCCAGCGTGAGCTTTATAATAGGATTAAAAATCGGACAAGTGCGAGTCGGACTCGCGCAACGAGGGTTCCGTACAAACTTACCTATGAAAACAGTTTAATTCCCGAATTGAGTTATAAAGATTTTTCCGACGCAAGAGAATCGAAACGAAACGGTCGTAACTTGGCTAGGGGGGCTGGTCAATTTTAGTTGGCCATGACATGAAGTGATATAAACTTTCGTCTTTCACACTGACAATGTTACACTCTGAACAAATACTGCAAACCCAATATAACCTAAAAATATCTATACCTAGTTATTTACATAGCCAATTTCAATTAAAATATTTGACACTGTGTAGTACAATCGATATATTGAAACGCGGAAACGATACTCGATAAAAACAAAAGTAGTCGATTCGAGGTCGCAACAGTTTCCTGGGGCGATAGGTGCACAGTTCTCTGTCGTCAGTCCATGTCCTCGCCTCGTTGTGTGATGGTTGTGGAATATTATTATATTATTATTATTATTATTATTATTACCGGATAGCTCAGCCCTGTGTACAAAAAAAACCAGAGTAGGGTAGGGTCGTTACTCTAACCGTTAAAAAATGCTTCGAGTTGCAACCTAGGGTCGTTCTTTTATTACTCGAGTAGCTACCCTAGAGTTAACCAAAATAACTCTAACTCCAGGCAGGCAGGCAGAGCAGGTTGCAGGTGTAGGTTGGTGTAAGCGGTAGGAATGACAGTTGCTTGGCATTGACAGTTGAACTCGACGTTCGCATACAAAAATGCGAGCGTAGAGTATCTACCCGATGCCGTCCGAACGCAGGGCTGGGAGACCAGGAATTTGAGGAACTTGATGATAATGGCCTGATGGGAAATAAAAATCACACCTTGCAATTGACAATCAAAAAACTGTTTTGTTTTAATTACTTCAAATTTAAAAAAAAATACTAAAATAAAAATAAAAACATATTTTATCAAAAATGGTTCCATTGGGAACACGCTGTGTAATTTATTGTTTAGATATTTCCCCAAATTACTCTAGGTATATCGTGGGTGCGATCACAAACATGTAAAATCACATACTTTCATTAGAGTGCTAGAGACCTGGTGGGTTACCATGACGTTTAAAGTAAGATTGTTTCATTCTTATTCCAGTGTGGGTAAGAGATGGCACTAGACAACCTGTATAGCTCTGTCTCTTACCCACACTGGAATAAGTATGAAACAATCTTATTTCGAACGTCATGGTAACCCATCTGGAACGACTATCAGAAGGTTATACTAACATTTGTTATGTGCTAGAAGCAAATCTGCGACATGAAACACAGCAACCAATTGCTCAACCATTACGCCAACCATACCCACAATGCCGCCGGGATTCCGATCCCGATTTCCGCCCACCGTAGGCGCGGGCTTGCGGACGGCGAGCAATGGGTAGCTCGCCGTCCGACCGTCCGGTAACCGTCCGGATCGAGCCCAAGTCGTCGAGATGTCAGCAACTGTAGGGGCCCAGCAGGTTCAAAGCCTACTGGGCCATGGGTGATGCGAAAGAGAACCCCTGGAACGAGAGCAAAGAAGGAACAGGAGTGGGTTTTCGTCAGTAAAAGTCTGACACGAAAGGGCAGGAGACCTCATTGAATGATTTCCCACCTTAAAAAAACCATACTCACAATAAATCTTTTTTTTTACGAGTACATTTTAAAAACATCAACGCGACATAAAAAAAAATAAATACTTCTCAAAAATGATCACAATTGATCTACAAACAACAATCGATTAAAAATCAACAAAACTAAAACGCACAACAGACATTTAACAACGAAATTACCTGATAATACATCTATTGTTACTAACCCAATCAAATTCAAACCTTACGCCTCTCTTTTACCATCCCTATTTCCTTGATATGATACTCTATACATCTCCAACACTTTTGCAGTTGAAATTCAACCTTATTGCTTACAAAATTTAGTTCATATCAGGATGATAGGGTGATATTGCCTGTTGCTTCAACGGATATTGCCACGCTCTATCACATCCCCAGCGCCCTCTAGTGCGAATTACCTTGTAATTCGCCAAATTACCCAGTGGTTCTTGTAATTAAATACTCTTCTTTGCATTACCTTTGGACTGATAAGGGTTTTTGACCCGTTTTGGACGGAAAGTGGGAGAGTAGGTTAGACGGAAATTTTTATCGAGACAGTGCTCATAGCACAAGCTATGCTAAGTTTGGGACTTGAAAGTTGTGGAATAATATTGTTATTATTTTTTTATTTGTGGTAGCCTTAAATGGGCCAGTGGTGGTCCAGTAGGGTGAAGTGCTGGCTTATTGGTCACTGCCACGATTTACGACTCGTTTATGACGTCGCGGGTTCAAGCTAGGGCAAGGGCTTTAGCATAGCATAGCATAGTCGGCCTTTTAATGTTCCCACTGTTGGGACTCAGGCCTCCTCTCTAGGAGAGGGAATGGGCCGTAATCCACCACGCGGGCCCAGTGCGGGTTGGTGGATGTCACGTCTTTGAATTTTTGGTTCTAGGACATGCCTGTTTCCTCACGATGTTTTCCTTCACCGTTTTGAGAGCAGTGGTGATGAAATAAATTACACAAAGTAATGCGCCTGGCTGGGTTTGAACCCGCGACCTACAACTCGTAAGTCGGAGCCGTTACCACTCGGCCACCACTGCTCTGGGCAAGGGCTTTACTTTGAATAATTTATTCCATCACCACTGCTCTCAAAACGACAAAGGAAACTCATCATGGGGAAACCGACACGTCCTAGAACCAAAAATTCAAAAATCTGTCATCCAACAACCTGCACTGGGCCTGCGTGGTGGATTACGGCCCATCCCCTCACAAAGAGAGGAAATCTGAGACCCAGTAGTTGGGACATTCAATGACTGATTATGATTATGCTTTAAATTTATAAAGTCGTTAAATAATAATAATAAATAATATTTTATTTTTATTTTCCACCACAAAGTATTACAGTTTTCTGCATTTAATAAATTATAATTGAATATAGGGGTGGACTGGAGCCTAAACTAGGGCAACCCTGTATTTCAGGTCTCCAGGACATTCACCTGCGATTTAAACCTAATGTTAGGTAACTATATAAAAACAAAGTACAGGTACCACAAGAACAGGTAGAAGGAAACAAAATAAAAGGCTTAATCTATATATATAAAAATGAATAGCTGTTCGTTAGTCTCGCTAAAACTCAAAAACGGCAGGACCGAATTAGCTAATTTTAGTCTTCAAATATTCGAGATAGTCCAGGGAAGGTTTAAAGCTGTGAGAAAGAATGGAAAAAAAATCACGAAAAAAAATTCGAATACAACGCCATCTCGAATTAAAATGTCATTATAAAATGAATTATGCTGTTCTGGTAATGCCTGTAGATGGCGTTACAAATAAGCGGCACGAAGTTCGCCGGGTCAACTAGTAAGAAATAATAATATAACCGTGAGTGTACGTGTGATAGTGTGTGTTATGTTTACAAATATTTTTTATACTTATAGATTTTTCTTAGGTGGAAAATCATCTAATGACATCTCGTCTTTGGGCGGAGCGTGAGGGCGTGTCAGACTTTTACCGACTAAAACCCACTCCTGTTCCATTTCTGCCTTCGTTCCAGGGCCCCGGGGTTCTCTTTCACACAACCCATGGCCCCAGTAGGCTTCGACCCTGCTGGGCTGCTACGGTTTTGCTGAAATCTCGACTCAAGCTGCGGGGACGGCGGACTCCCCATTGCTCATCGTTCGCAACCCCACGCCATCAGTGGCTGGAAATTGGGCTCAGGGTCCCGGTAGCTGGGACATGAGGATGTTTGTTCTGCAGCTGTAGGGGCCCACCCTACGATACGATAATACATATATGTACATTTAAAAGTAGAAACCCAGCAAATATCATCAGTTTTCTTCTTCAGTACAATTACTTTTGTTTATTATTTTCATTACCTATTCGAACACTTCTTAAACACCCCAAACCTAAGTAAAACCACGTAGCGAACCTAGTGTGGGGTAATAAACAGCCCCAACTTCACTTTTAACTGTTATCTCTGCGTTGCAAGCCTGCCCCCTCCCACCCTCCTACACCCGTCTGATAAACAGATATGAAATATTTGATGTATGTAATTTTGTATGAAAATTGTCTTGACTGGCTTGCCTACAAGAAAATGGGGTTAGGCTTCTTATGGTAAAGATAAATTAATGGATGTAGGAGTAATTTTAGTCAGTAAAAGTAGATACGCCCTCCTGCCCCACCCTAGAACGGGAGAAGTCATTTGACGATTTCTCACCAAAAATTAAAACGCCTTTTAACTATCCAGGTAAGCAGAAAACCCAAATAAAGCCATCTGATACTCTCATACTTATAAAAGTGTGAGAGTATTACAAATATAAATCGACACCGGCATCGAACAAGGCAATATCTCGGATTACAGTCCAAACAAAATTCAAACATTGCACTATCACTTTAAGGTTAATTTTGAAAAATGACTGAATTAATGTTACAAACTTGTTCGTGGCGGGTGTCGAAATATATATAAACATACTAACAAATATAAAAGTAATTCGTTCACCTCATCTGTTTGTCTGTATGAACGCGATAAACTTAAAAACGACTGAACGGATGCTCATGTAGTTTTTACCAATAGTCCAGTTTCTAAAACCTGTTCGTAGCTGTTGCGGGTCGCTAATCTATATTTTATTATTTAATCTATGAGTTTCCCTTTCGAAAGTCAACCCATGGCCCCAGTAGGCTCCGGCCCTGCTGGGCTCCTACGGTTTTGCTGGCATCTCGACTCTAGCTGCGGGGACGGCGGCCTCCCCATTGCTCATCGTTCGCAACCCCACGCCATCAGTGGCTGGAAATTGGGCTCAGGGTCCCGGCAGCTGGGACATGAGGATGTTTGTTCCGCATGCGGCCGCCTTTTCGCTAGCATTACTGCTTCGCAGAAGCATGCATCCGATGCCTACCCCCCCTCGAGTAAAAAAGGCGTGTGGTAAGATCAGGCAGCAGGTCAAGGCATCTTAAAACACCTCACAGACTACATCACAAAGGAAACTCCTGAACAACTTAAGCACACATCACACCAAGTTGTAATCCTGTTATCACCCGTCACGCTCAATTGAGCTCTTAACGAGACACCTTTAAACACGTTCGCGGAGCCCGAGTTTTATCTGGCAATCGTTAAAACACGGATATTTTTCTGCTCAGTGATTACGTCAGAGTAAAGTGTAACATATGCTAAGTGTGTTCTTGGTTTCAGTAAGGAAAATGAAACTACATTTTGTTCTAAATATATAATTAATTAAACCTAAGCGATAGAAATATAATAACCTTGTCTGCATAACATTTTCAAACCGTTTGAATTTGAAACTCTTGACCCAACGGGGTCCAACTGCCCATACACATATACTGAAAAAGTTATATAAATCTCAATTTTGTAAAATATTTATGTACATATTCTTGTGTTGGCACTCTTGCGCCAACCCATATGCCTAGCCCGTCGTGGTGCTACTGCTGCGACCAGAGAATCTCAAGCAGCGAAAATATTATAAAATTATTGGTACCTGGTCTACATTTTCGAGTCGATTGGTGTTGAAACTCTCGGATTGTGGGGTCAGAGTGCTCACAAATTATAAAAAAGTTCAGTCTAAGTTGGGTCTAGTGACCCAAGTCTTGTGACTGCGTGACCCAAGGGCTGTTTTTATCTTGGACAGAGGATAAAAATTGCCACGGAGCAGTGTCTTGGGCAAATTAGAAATCGACAGTGATGCGGAAGAGTATTTCGCCGCCATATTTTAGTCTGTTTTAAGTTTAATAAAAACATGTTTATTATGTGTCTATAAAATGTAAATATGTACCTAAATAGTATGTAGCAATTTTTAAACAAATACGTTATGTAAAAAAAAAACAGTTCATAGATTTTTCAGCTTCATAAGGCGACAATCACGTCACAATACAATTTTTGAGCAACACACAGCAACAGCAATTGCCTGGTAATTTAGTAATATGTTACAAGACAGAGATAACGATAGACAATTTTATATGTACCGTAACTTTGTAATCTAGATTTCATTGTAATCCTTGTTAAGCAAGTATTAATAAGGGTCGTCGCACACGCGACAGCCACCAACGCCGCCACGAGACTCTAGAAGCGGCCATAAAAGTAGATGAAGCGCGCGACGGGCACTTGTGGCCGGTGCCGGTGGTCGAAACTTGCGGTTAGTGGTTACTATTTTTTTAACCTATGCGCGCAGAATCATGGATCAATGGACTCTGACGAGGAAGGTTTATTGAAACGTCATCATAGCAGACGAAATTATTCTATGTCTTAATTGATATTTTTAATCTAGACCAATTTATTTTATTTGCTTGCCATTTTTGCCTTAATTTTGTACGCCATTCTTTTGGAAAAACATAGTGCACTTATTTTTTAATATTAACTATCTGTTAACCCACCTATGTTTGATAAAATTAAGGATTGATTAATTGATAATATGATTGTATTAATGTCTAGTAAGTATATATAATTTAATAGAATCGCACGAGTGGCGTGTGGTGGCGTCTTGTGTCGGCGTTGAGTGGCAGGTGCGGGCCACAAGAAGCGAGCAGCGACAATTTGTAGCGTGTAGCGACCACCGGTGTCAACTGCATGTGGTGAGTCCATATAAAATGTATGAAAACTACAGGAAATATGCCGATAGCGGCGTTTTATGCTTGTGGTTGGTAGCCCGTGTGCGGTGACCCTAAATCTAAGTTACAGTTAGGTTTTAAGATGTGACAGCCGGCACGTAATTGTCAATTTAATTGTTAGACTACTTATCCAACAAATTATCAGTAGGTAGTTAAATTGTTGTATTGTATCCGTTAAACATTAGTTTTCGACAGGAGCCTATAATTACTGAGATGTCATTAAAACAAAATGTATTTCCAGTCATATAATACTTTTACTTTTTTTTGTCCTACTCTAGGAATAACTCGGACACGAAAACTCACATACACAACACGCCCAGACGCGGAACACCCATCTTGTAAGCAATACAAATATTTGTCCCGTGCGGGATCCGCGAACCTGTGACAGGCAGCGCAACTGCCAATAGAATAAGAAAAGTTCCCTAAAAAAGATAATTAAAATGGCTTTACACGTCGGAGAGAAATAGAAAGAACGAGAAGAAACCTTTGCCTAGGAATGAAACAGGCTGACAAAAATAATTTTTAATTTGAATGTGAGAACACTGTAGACTTCGCAAATTCTTAGGTTACTTCCTATTACGACTCACTTTTTTTAATATGATTATTTTTATTGTGCTTTTGGGTACAATATCGACTGGTCTACACTGTTCTTACATAATGTCTATTAATACTGTAATATGAAAATATTGTAAACAATCAGTTTTTTAAAAGAGTAACCATGGAGATTCTTGCCGGTTCTTCTCCATAGGAAACGACCAATTTGGAACCGTGCACTAGCTTCTGACGTTTTATAAGTGCCCATGTAGGCCAGTGTGAAATAAAAACTTTTGACTTTGACTTTGATTACATTAGTTTAAAATAAAACTGTGTTGCAGCCATTAGTGCTCCTAGAGGATAGACTTCAGCGTTTCAGCTTAATTTATGGAAGTTATACACAAAAAAAGAAGATGTTTGTCCATCTGAAATCATAATCATATTGCAACTAAGAAAGAATGTGTTTTTAGATAATAGTCTATTACGCCCCACGGCAGGACGAAGGCCTCTCTCTCCCTTTTCCACACGTGTCCTCAGCCATGGCGGACCAGTTTGTCAGCGAGCCATGGAGCGCAGTATTCTAGGGGTTTGAATTTCCGACCGCGTAGGAAACACAATACTGAGTGCCAAAACTAAAATAAAAGATGTCACCCGAAAAGCTGGCCGCAAAGTGGGTTTGGGCCGGACATGTCTGCCGCATGATCGATGAGCTGCGGCCCAAAAGACTTATTGGGTCCAATTAAACGCAAGGCGACATCGTACGCCACGTCGTCGTGGGGACGATCGGCGGCGGCCTTGGTACAGGCCATGGTCCGGAGCGAGGAGGAGTGGCAGGCGATCGCCTCCTTCTGCGAAGCAGTAATGCTAGCAAAGGAAGTGGCCGATCGCGTGAGGCAACGGTCCTCACGCCACAACCGCCGCCGGGATTCTGATTCAGATTACTGGCCACCGTAGCTCGCCGACCGACCAGCCGGTAACCGTCCAGACAAAGCCCAAGTCGTCGACGGCGCGTACTGTTCCACGCGCGCCTCAAGGAGATGTCAGCAACTGTAGGGGTCGGAGTAGTCCAGCAGGGTCGGCGCCTACTGGGGCCAAGGGTCTGTTTCTGAAAGGAAGACTCGGCCCTGGTACGAAAGGCAACCACGGAACAGGAGTCAGTAAAAGTCTGACACTATCTCCCATTCCGCCCAAGAGGGGGATTTGTCACTAGATGATTTTCTTACCGAAAAAAAAGGCGACATCGAGGCAGACCAAGATGATGGCGGAGAGATGAGCTTAACAACTACGAGGGACTGGCACGCAAAAAAAGTATTAAATACAGAAAAAAAAAATAAAGACAACGTACTTTCAAAACCGTCTCCAAGATTATCACTTTACCCAGCACATACCCACGAAAAACCTCTAAAAAGCCTATTACAACCGTCCCATAAACCTCCATTCACCTAAGCCTATTCAAAAATTCACTCGAGTGATTTTTAAAATGTCCTTATTCTGTAAAGGTGCGATATAGCCGAGTTTATCGTCACGCGCAATTTGGCGAGACCGACCGGCTCGTTCGAACTAACGAGCCACATCTACATCGCTGATAGCGAGCTTTGTGATCGTAAACTGTTGGTTTTCTGTTTTATACAATATGTATGTTTTTGAGGGCATGTTGACTGAGTTTTTTTGATATCGATATTGGGTTATAAAAACAATTAAAAAAAAATGGTTATTGGGTTATTAAAGACAATTTTTTTAACAAGGAGAGCAGTGGTGGCCAAGTGGTAACGACCCAGACTTACGAGTTGTAGGTCGCGGGTTCAAACCCAGCCAGTCGCATTACTTTGTGTAATTTATTTCATTACTACTGCTCTCAAAACGGTGAAGGAAAACATCGTGAGGAAACCAGCATGTCCTAGAACCAAAAATTCGAAGATATGTGACATTCACCAACCCGCACTGGGCCCGCGTGGTGGTTTACGGCCCATTCCCTATCCTAGAGAGGAGGTCTGAGTCCCAGCAGTGGGAACATTAAAAAGGCTGATTATGCTATGCTATGCTTTTAACAAGAGAGGTTACAATTTTTGTAGTTAATTAAACATGAGTTTTACTAGTCGGATACAATGATTGATAGCACGGTTGTGGTGTAATGGTTTACGAATAGCTGTGGTGCTTCGTATTGTGGATTCAATTCCCGCACGGAACAAACATTTCTATGGCCAACAGTTGGTTGTATCGAGGCTCGGTGTCTTGTGGTATGAGTTTGTCATGTCAGTAAACGCACGCAATAGACACGAGTAATGTTAGTGAACGCACTCACGATAATGGAGTCATGTTAGTAAACACACTCACTAAACAGGAGTAATTCCTAGTGTTTGGCAACGTTACGTATAAGAAAAAAATAGTACATTTTGATACAAGAGCAGAAAGTTTGTCATTGCGACCGAGGCGGAATTCACACGAGCCGTAGGCGAGTGTGTTATGGAGCCGAGAGCTACAGTGACAAATTTGCACGTGTCTCAAACGACTTTTTTCAATACAGTTACGAAGAAATGAATAAACGGGGGTTGACCGGCGACTTGCGGGGGTCGACGCGCGCCCAGTCTGATACGATAAATGTAATAAATAACATTGTGGTGGGGGAGAGCACGCGCTATTTCAGCACTAGTGCGGAAAGCAGTCTATTGCGTGCCTATAAGCGGTGGAATAAGAGCGGGTTTTCGAGTAAGTGTATTGAAAAAAGTTTTGTCGCACCAATACTAACATCTAAATAACATTATTTCGTATCAATCCAACAATTTTAACCCCTCACTTACCTTGAATTTTTGACCAGCCCTCCATCGATACAAACCCTATCGCACTACCTCGCGGAACAAGAAATATTTCATACGAGATTACTCGTGAGAAGGGCCTACAGATTGATCACAGGTGACATTATCGCACTGATGTCCGCGCGGCCGCGATGCCTGGCGAGAAAACGAGTTCCGATCGAGTAACGATAGTAATCGATACCTGACGCGTGATCTCGAATCGAGAATCGATTCCGACAATCGTTTTGACGTGAATCAGGCAGCGTTGAATTTCTTAGTGATTGATTTGTATGTAAATCGATTTAATGGTAGCCTGAAGAAGCTGAGAGAATGGTAGAATTTTATTTGGGGTTCGATTTTGAATTGATTTTATCAGGTATTGTCACATTGTTATTAGAATGTAATAAATGTAGTTGCTTAGTTTAAATGATAGGTCATTCAAAATTTGTAAAAGTGTAAAACAGGTGTCTTATATCTTTAACTAGTTTGACCTGCCGCTTCCCGGTCGTGGTAATATTTATTTATTTGTTTATAACGGTTAAACAGCCTATTAAAATTGCAAATAATATGTACATCAACCCCTCTCACAGTACTCCTGACATGCCAATAGAATCATCTTTCATTCAAAAGGATCGTTTGTTGGATTAGAAGTCATAAGGACATGGTCTACCCGTGTGTCAACAGTAATCCAAATCTGTTCAGCCGTTTAAGCGTGGAAAACAATCAAACATACACACACATTCAGTGAATGTATCTGACATTCATGAATACGTAATAGTGAGTGTGTTCACAACATCATAGGCCCTATAAGAATAGCGTTGCGCCATTTTTATTTATATATCGCCGAAGCCTTTTTGGCCTCGATAGGTTGATTCTTTTTGTTCTTTTTAAATGTTGCTGTTATTATTCTTTGTTCCGTTAGTATAAGTGATTAATTAACTTTTTTTTTAATTCTATTGTTTGTTCTGTGTTAGTCTCAAATAAACGTTTTTCTTTCTTATTTTCTTTACATACATACGAACTTTCTAAAAGTAGAACTACACTGCGCACACGTGTGCTACACACGCCGTTCTAGGCGCGTTGGTCTCCATACATTTTATATGGAAACTAGACTTGTAGAGCTACACTCGATCCACGCCACGTGACGTCGTTCTACGTACAAATCAGGCGTGTTACACGTGTGCGTCGAGCTAATGTAGTTCTAGCTTAATTTCCCTCTTCTAAAGGAAAGGTAGCCTGAGTCCAACAGTGAGAACTTTCTAATATTGGTGTGATTTTTAACCTTTTACCTTCTACATCAGATAAACACAACGCACTCTCGCGATCGCACTTCCACGATCAAATACTCCATCTCGGCAGCTCTTCTGTCACTTATGGCGATTGGAACTAAACGAGATGGAGTGCCCAGTCGCAAATAGACGACCTTGGCGAACAGGACACGAAAACAGTCGTCGACGCAAGGTTAAAGGGTTAAACTTTTTGGCCATGAAACCAGTAAGTTATTCTTCATAGCCTGCACGTATCTTTAAAACAACATAAAAGCTACGCCCGAGAAAACATAAGTAACTTAGTGATAATACAGAGAAGACGTTTCATCTGAACTCCCAATTCCCTCAAGAGATAACGGCTTATCTGTGAATTACGAAAACATACGTATTACTCTTTGCTATATCTGGAGCTGATTTTAAGGATTCTTGTTAGCAATGTATTCGATTTGGAGGCTGTATCGTCGGGACTGAACTGCGATAGGCTGGCTTGATTGATTAGTTCATTGAAATGGGTCCTACAAAAATTCTACAGTGTAACTTTATTTTTAACATCGAAGGATTGGAACAATTTCCGATTATAATTTAGATTTTTTTAAGGCTAGTGTGAATAGACGCTTAATAAACTAGTGCGCCTCACCGTCAACGATTGCATCACTGCTTACCATCAGGTGGGATCGCAGTCAAGCACTAATATGTATCAATTATAAAAAACCTAACTTTGTAAAATTGAGTAACTGAAATAATTAAGGCGTCTGATGTTACGGTTGGTGCAGTGGTTAAGCGAGTAGCTGCCGCGCTTCTTGTCGCCGGTTCGATTCCCGCATGAAACAAATATTTGTGTGGCTTGTACTTGTGGTTTCGGGTCTGAGCGTGTGTTTGTGAGTTTACATGTTAGTGTACGCACCCACGAGTAATTGTTAGAGAAGCCCGAGAGAAAGTAGAAAATTGTCAGAAGAGAACATACCCTCGGGACAAAATTGTACCAAGGGAACATACCCCCGGGACAAAATTGTCCCAAAGGAAAATACCCTCGGGACAAAATTTACCATAACTATTTCAGAACACGGTTTATTCGTGTGCCAGTTCATTAAAACTATTCAATCTTGCGTTATCATTTTTGTAGAATGGTATATTAAACATCTACTTCAATCTTGCATTATTCAAATATTACAATTCTACACTAATATTATAAACCGGTCAAGTTTATAATTTTGTTTGTTGGAAGTGATCTCTGGAATTACTGAACAGATTTTGAAAATTCTTTTACCAGTATCAAGCTACATTATTTCAAACTGGCATACGCTATATTTGATTGTAATCTATATAAAAGAAAGTCGTGTTAGTTACACTATTTATAACTCAAGAAAGGCTGAATCAATTTGGCTGAAAATTGGTGGGGAGGCTTGGGACCAGGAGACGGACATATACAGGATACTTTTTATCGAGTAGGGTAGAGTAGACTAGGGTAGAGTAGGGTGGAGAATGGTAGGGTAGGGTAGAGTTGGGTAGAGTAGAATATAGTAGTCAGTAGACGGGAGTGAAGACGCGGGCAGAAGCTAGTTAATTATATTTTTTTAATCCAAAAATATGTCACGCCCGGTGAAGCAAGCACAGGCCAGCTAGTTTAAAATATACGAACTTTAAGTTCAAATAAACAACACTGATACACTCGCCAAAATAAAAACTACAACAATGACTAGACAACCGATCTTTTACCTATGACCGGCAGTTCTCACCTCATGGTGGAAAGGATAAATAATTTAGTATGATCCCTGGGCGGAGATAGCCCGTCAGAACAAAGGTAGGGCGCTATCGCGAGCAGCAGACTTCCCCGCCCGCCCTCCGGGTATGTGCCCATTATAGCGTACAATACGGTACGAGAAACGGAAAAATTGGAAAAACATAACACACACATACATTCATCATCTTCATCATTATTTTAGCTGAAAAATATCGAAGAACTATAACCATTTGCAATTATAATTTAGATATCTTCAAGGCTAGATTGAATACCTTCATGGAGATGGAGTTCTTTGGCCGCATTATCAGGAAAAATGGCCACAACCTTGAATAGCTCATCGTAACTGGCATGGTTGATGGCAAACGAGGGCCGCAGTCCAAAAAGATGGACGCCCAATTGCACGTCGCACTTCATGACGCTAAGAACCGTCACAGATAGCGAGATAACATCAATAAGAAGCTAATCCAATGGGAACTTCACGACCCTCAGTAATGAGGAATATAACTCGAGGAGAAGGAGAGTGAATATGCTCTTAATAAACTAGTGCACTTCACCATCAACAATTGCATCTTTTCAATTTAGTTAGATTTTTTTTATTTTTTCCTCCTAGAATTCTTTTGGAAGTCATAATTTAATTAATTAGTAATGTAAAAGCCCTTTATTTGAAACTTTACTTTTAAAGATATTTATTTGTCTATAAAGTTTTATTTCAAAGTTCGTATAAACTAAAAAACTTAAATTCTGTAGCGCTTGTCGTTAAGGAAAATTAATACAGCTGAGAGGCGTGCATACCTACCTGCAATACGACTAATTTAATAAGTAATATTGTAGTTAAACAGGTTTTCCTTAGCCTATTAAAAGTCTGACAAAGTGACGTAGTATGATTTTGCCAAATTCAGGGTCAATTCCTCAATAGTCAGGTGACTGAGTAGGTAATTAAAGTGGTGGTGTGGCAACTTTTTAGAAAATCACAATCCAGGGGTCTTTCACTCAGAAGTGACTTGGTTACTTCTAGGTAAGCGTGCTCGTCGTGTTCGTCGCATCGTCGAACACATAGTCGCTTACCGTCAGGTGAGAAATAGTGGTCAAGCGGAAGCCTGTGTCGAAATATACGTTTTTTGCGACATTAACGGCCGTATCTTTCTTTTTGTTGAATCAAAAGTTTGATTTTTTCACAGCTTCAAGGGACCGTAGATCTGATATGTATATGGTTTGAATTTCAATTCGATACCTTTACGCGTTCCTGAGATAAAGGGTCTTGACAGACAGACAGATCGACAAGCAGACAGACGGACAACAAAGTGATCCTATAAGGGTTCCGTTTTTTCCTTTAGAGGTATGGAACTTCAAAAATCAGCTGCCCCTGCAGTTTCACCGTGGGTTTCTTTGGTTGCTGCGCGATGATGTCACATGTCAGTGTTTGCACCGTTTTAGTGACACTAAACAGTTTATTCTTCCATCAGACTTGAACTAGAAACTTTTTTTTTATTTTATTATTATTGATAGGCTCGCGTTTGACCACTATCTCACCTGATGGTAAGCGATGATGTGGCCGAAGATGGAGCACGCTTGCCTAGAAGTAACCTATTCACTCTTGACTTAAAGACCCCTAGGTTGTAGCTATCAGGGAACACAGACTCCGGCAGGGAATTCCACTCCTTAGCTGTACGCATTATGAATGTGTTCCCAAAACGCTTTGTACGTATGGGTGGGATGTCCACCATCTTACTTACACTACTGGGGCCATGGGTGATGCGAAAGAGATCCCCGGGGCTCTGGAAAACAAATGGCAAAGAAGGAACAGGAGTGGGTTTTTAGTCAGTAAAAGTCTGACACTATCTCGCGCTCCGCCCAAGAGCGGGGGAGGTCATGAGATGATTTTCCCACCAGGAAAAAAAAAAAAAAAAAAACCATCTTACTTAATTTCAAACAGACATTGAAAAATTCTTTCTATAATCTTATAAAGGGTCGACCAGACGGTTGCAAACTAGTGTTCCCACCAAGTTCAACTTGGTTGGAGCTTGGTTTGTGTGTTTGGTTTGGAACACGTTTGGTGGTTGGGAAAACGTACCTCTCAAACAAGGGCGTTGAAGATCATGGATTACAACTGCTGTCTACATGGATTGAAACTAGCAAGGTCACCTAGGTTGGAACGCTAGATTGCAACTGTCTGGTCACCCCTTTAGTCTGTTTAAAAGGCTAGATTGAAAGATAAAATTAGACTCTTTTCTTTGGATGTACTCTAGGATAAGGAAAAACCAATTTGCTATAGTAATATTAAGACAAATAGTTCCACGAAAAACAAACATTAACTGGTTTTTAAAACATGCCAGATATTAAGTTCCATTTTGCTAAAGGAGAGATGTTTAATGGAAACAGACCCACTCGACTGAGGGTGAGCAAAACTCAAGCTAAATGAATCTCTTATGAAAATGTGATACAATGTATTACGTACCGATAGCCCGCCAGATAAGCAGATGATTGAGCGAATGGGAGACGGCTCCACTGCCGCCGAAAGGAACGTACAGCGGAAAAAATAGTATAGCTATAATTGATGGAAGGTGGGCTTAATATTATGTGTAGTCGATAATTATTTTTGTCGGTAATATTCATAGTGGAACAGTGTATTGGGGTTTAATTCGAAAGGTTTATGAAATATGTAGTTTTTATGTACTGAAGGATGAGCAGGTAAAACACACGGGTTATATGTTTCAAATAACATTTAAATAAATAATACTATTTTTAATGGTACTGTTATTTAAGAACCTGGCAATTTTATTTGAATAAAAACATTGCTTCCTTCTTTACGTATTTACATACAGTAAGTGTCTGGTATAAATAAAAAAAACAAAGTAGTTGGGTGTTTTTTTTTTTGTTGTTAAGTTCTTTGTGTTACTTCAAAATTAAAAGAGTGTCCGATTGAAACTTAAAACGATTTTAATAAAGTTTTCTTACTCATTCAAGTGTGAACGAAAAATTACAAAATTATCCGTGTAGACTATCATACTCCAGCCTTATATAATACAACCGAAAACTGGGGCAACTTACCGATAAATACTTCCAAAAAGCCATCTAATCATCAGCCCAGCAAATCAAAAATCAACCGCAAAGTCGGAACTATTATCTATTACCAGACAATTACACCGATCGGAGATCTTTAGCCCCCTGATACCGGGGGGCGTTGGGGGGTGAAACTGGGGGTGGAAGCGGGTTGAATGGGGGTGAAAGTGGGGGTGTTATCAGCGATTTTCGCGCCATTAACCGTCGCGATACAGTCGGCACTCTATGCACAACGCGTTAAGTTTCAATCTAATTGATGTGGCACAGGTAGGCTTGAGTCAAGTAGCTTTTCATGTCCATCTCTGTTATTTATAGCCGTTTAAGTTAGTTGGGAGGTTTAACAGTGTGACAAGTTGAGGGGTTAGTGGGTAAGTTAGCGTTTTTGGTCGATGTTGTAAGTGTTGTGACAGTTTTTATTTTTATTTATGTTATTCTCACATAACAGATAAAACATATGTAGTCAGGATTTTTAAAATGCATAACATGATTTAAAAGGGCGTCCATTGAGTTTCTTACACGGTAGTATGATGCACTAGTCGAGTCGAGGCTTCAAAGTCTTGAGCATCGACGCCGAGTTGCTAGCCTGTCGGATTGCTACCGGTTGCATTTCGGGGAGTGTGCTTCGGAATTGCATAACCTAATTCCGCCTAGCCCGTTCCATCATCGGACAACCAGGCGTACGGCGATGCGCCACCGGTACATGGTGGACATCCCACCCATACGTACAAAGCCTTTTGGGAACACATTAATTGTACGTACAGCTAAGAATTCCTTTCCGGAATCTGAGTTTCCTGATGGCAAATTTTAGGCAAAATAAACCCTATCTATTTTCGTGGCACAGGTATGTTAAAATCAAGTAACTGTTCGTGTCTATCTAAGTTACGTATGTCCATTTAAGTTAAGAGTGTGACAGGTAGGGTGGGGAGATTTGTGGCAAAGTTAGTGTTTAATTACATTATTTTGGGGTATGAAGACGTTTTAAAAACATTTGTTTGGTTTAAAAATCCTAATTGTGTGTAAAAGGTCCGATGAGTCACAGTTAGGCTGTGTCAAGTAGCTTTTCATATCCGACCAAGTTAGTTAGGTGTGTGGTGACAAGTGAGGGGTGGTTGTTTAAGGGGATGTTTGCGCTTTTGACATGATTTTGGGGTGTTAAGGTGTTGTTTTGCTTTTTGAACATTCAAGTCTGAGTGCTAATTTTTTGTCCATCTAAGTTACGTATATTTGTTTAAGTTACTTAACTGAGTTACGAGCGGGGGAATCGTGGCATATGAAGGTTTTCTGAAAGTGTCTCTTTATTTTTATCTATAGGTACACTAGCTTATGCCAACGGCTTCGTCCGCGTAAATGTTGATTATTGGAGACGCAAAAATGAAATCGAAGACGAATAAAAAGTAGCCTATAACCATCCTTGAAGATCAAGCTTCCTTCTTACCAAATTTTATCAAAATTGGTTCAGTAGTTTAACTGTAAAAGCGTAACAGACACACATATAGACAGACCGACCCTTTCACATTTATAATATTAAAAGTAAATAAAATAAAAAAGAAATAAAAAAAGAAATATTAAAAGTATGGATTATAAATTTTGTGCGTTATTTATTTACTGTTATTAGGTAGGTACTTTTTCAAAAGAGTAATTGCCTTTTTGCTTACAGCAATAAGCAATTTCCACGCTTGCAATGCTGTAAGAATATTTTAACAATTTTTAATTTTATTTTTTTACATTTTTGTAAGTAGTTGTTTTTTATTTGGCTTCGCAAAATCCTGTAAAGAAATATTTCTATATGGTAATAGCAATAGTTATGACGTTTAATTATTTCAATTAGAACTAAATGTAATTTAAAAAAATAGATGCGTTTATTAACAAGGTTAGAGCAATCATAAGACCAGAGTATTCCCATTTTTTGTAACAATTATTCGATAACCAGTAGGAATAATTTCAATAAAAACAGGAACATATTACAACAGCACACCTATTACAGATCGCCGTCGCCCCTGATAGGCACCTGCTTATCAGCACATTACAGCACAGTTGATAACAGTAGTGCAACTAAGTAATGTAACGTCCGATGGCGCGCCGATACGGCACGTCTGCCTAAATGCGTTCTAACTTGTTGATTCGCTGCTGTAATTCAACTATGTAGTGTAAAACGAGGAGGTATTGTATTTTGTATGTAGGTATATGTATGTATTTCAAAGATGTGTGTTTTAATGCAGATTTATTTAATACTTTTTCAAAATCTGCTAACAACCTGGATTAAAATTTGTTAAACCTCTTCTTCTGTTCTCACTTTTTTTTTCTGCTAACCGACACTGTCCCGCTGCAGATGGGCAAATTCTCCCCCAAATCTGTTTAACGTACTTTATTTTATTCAACAACCTCTTGGTACATTTATGATAAGTTAAGAGTAGAATTATAAATCATCATTACTTGAACTCTTTTAATAAAATTAGCTCCAAAATGACTAAACGCAGCATCCAACATTACATTCTCATCGAAAAAAAGCCGTAATTAAATTGACCAGCATAACAGATCACGCCCAAAGTATATCATTACAGCAATCGGTTCAAACTAAGCCTCATTAGACCTCATCACCACTTTGCTCTATTATAATTTCGTTACGACAGCGGTTAAGGCACCCGCTTCCCATACATGAGGTTGCGAGTTCGAAACCGGATAACTACCTATATGAACTCAATCAGGTAGAGGATTCCTGAGAAGACCATATTTCTAAAATAATGCGAACATTTAATAATACAAAAAAAAAAATTCTACAAAACTTAGATAGTCATACATGATACACCTAGTTAAAATAGGTCATTACAGGTTTATTAAAAAATAGGTTAGGTAGGAGGTTTATTTTGTGTACAAAGTTGTAGTAGAACACTGACTCCTAAGTCACAGGCATCCCTAGTTTTGGAGGGCGGGTTTCCTGCTACCTATTTATGCAGCCTGTCTTTTTCTTAAAAAAAAAAAAACTGTTTGTTAGGACAATACTGACACCTCGTGCCTATTCCGTTCCCAATTTCCGGCCTCTGTAGGCGCGGGCTTGCGGACGGCGAGCAATGGGTAGCCCGCCGTCCGACCGTCCAGTAACCGTCCGGACCGAGCCCAAGTCGTCGCCGGTGCATATTGTTCCACGCGCGCCTCAGTGAGATGTCAGCAAATCGTAGGGGCCCAGCAGGGTCGAAGCCTACTGGGGCACGGGTAATGTGAAAGTGAAACTCGGGGCCATGAGACGAAGGCAAAGAAGGAACTGGAGTGGGTTTTTAGTCAGTAAAAGTCTGACACTAACTCTCGCTTCGCCCAAAAGCGGGATTTGTCAATAGATGATTTTAACACCTTAAAAAAAAAGCACCTCGTGGCTTGGAAAGCACGTACAGCCGTTGGTTCCTATTGCCATTCGTAGATTTTTGACAGTTTTTACAGGTACTCAGACGCCGAAAAGTCTGACGCTAAAAGACGATTAAAAAATATATTTTGTTTCTCATCTGTAAATGTTCTTTTTATAAGTTTATGTGGCAGTTATTTTTTTCCGTTTTGCTAAATTGTTCTGACCGTCAAATGGTGGTTTTCCATATCCCAAGAACAGTATCTTATCTATATTATAATCTTGATAACGGTAACAACTATATTAGTTATAGATAACTATCATCCAGGCAGGGGCGCCGACCACGTGGGTGCTCGGGGCTCGAGCACCAATGAGAAACAAACAGTGGGTACCGAGCACCCCTGAGACTAGACATCAAGAAACAGATAGTAATAGCGTTTCAGGTTATGTATAAATTAAAATATTTCTTAATAATAAAAACTTGTTTTATTTTTATATGATTGTTTTATTTTATATTTTTTAAACATAATTAGTAATTAAGTACGCAGTATGTTAGTAGGACATTTATTTATTTATCGGTCGATCAGTGTGCATTTCTCTTCTCACACTTTTTCGAGTCATCAAATAAGTATGAGCACCCATGATGTTTTCTAAAAGCCGGCGCCCCTGCATCCAGGAAAATTAAAATTAAATAAATAAAATTATCGATACCTTATCGTTGTGTAGGTGTTTTGTTTTCGATGTTTAAAAGGGGACTGACCCATTCCCATTTTAATTACAATTTTATAATTAGTTATTTCCAATAATAAGTTGCCCCATTTTTCCTCAGCCTATGACACAAACTCCCATACATACATAACGTATTGGGAACACATTCATTGTGCGTACAGCTAAGGAATGGGATTCCCAGCCGGAGTCTATGTTTCTTTATAGCTACAGTGTAGGGGTCTTTAAGTCAAGACAAGAGTAAATAGGTTCCTTCTAGGCAAGCGTACTTCACTGTCGACCACACCATCTGACACCATCAGGTGAGATGGTGGCCAAACATTTCAATAAAAATAACAAAAAAGCTAAGGAGTGAAATTGCCTGCCAGAGTCTGTGTTTCCCGATAGCTACAACACAACATTACTCTACCACTCTTGACTTAAATACCCCCGTATTTAAGTCAAGAGTGGTTTTTTTTAAAGGGTGGAAATCATCCAATGACTTCTCCCGTTTTGGGCGGAGCGGGAGTTCGTGTCAGACTTTTACTGACTAAAACCACACCTATGTCCTTCGTCCTTCAGTTGCCCTTTGTGTTTTAGGACTACGGGTTTCCTTTTCAGAAATTCCCCGCGGTCCTAATAGCTAACGGGCATCGGCCCTGTTGGGTACCTACGGTTTGCTGACATCTCTTTGAGGAGCGCGTGGAACACTGCGCGCTGTTGACGACTGGGCTCGGTCGGGGTCAGAATCTCGGCGGCTGGGGCGTGAGGACATTCGTCCCCTCCATCGTGCGGCCTCCTCCTTAGCCAGCATTACTGCTTCGCAGAAGTAGGCCACCGCTTACCATTCCTCCTCGCTTCGGACCATAAGCCGAACCAGATCCCGGTGCGAGAGGTCGCTGCTGCCGATTGCCTCCACGAGGATACGGCGATACTCCGCCCAAACGGGGCACACCTCCACCGTATGGCACCACCACATGGTATGATCTTTAAGTCAAGAGTGGATACTTCTATGCAAGTGTGCACCGTCGACCACATCGCTTCTTCGGTAACGTGATAAGTTCAATATATTATTATGAGACTTATGACTTTGTCGAAATAAACAGCCGACATCATCACTTACCATTAGGTGAGGTAGTGGTCAAACATGAGTCTATCGATAATAATAAAAAAAACTGGGCAAGTGCGAGTCGAACTCTCATACGTAGGGTTCCGTTACCGTCCGTAGCAAAAAAACGTCAAAAAAATCACGTTTGCTGTATGGGAGCCCCACATAAATATTCATTTTATTCTGTTTTTAGTATTTTTTGTTATAGCGGCAACAGAAATACATCATCTGTGAAAATTTCAACTGTCTAACTATCACGGTTCATGAGATACAGCCTGGTGACAGACAGACAGATGGACGGACAGCGTAGTCTTAGTAATAGGGTCCCGTTTTATCCTTTGGTTACGGAGCCCTAAAAACTAACGGAAAAGATCGTAATGTTTCATCTCCAAACCAAATAAACAAAGATTAAGTATTAAACAAAGTGTTATTTCAATTACTAAGCTACCATATTGCGTCATAATATTACTTAAAATAGTTATCGAACATTATTTATCACTGTAGCTGGCAGACGCGCTTCAATATATTGAGTCATACACACAAATATAGATATATTTGTGTCTCAATAACAATGTCTGTCTGTGATTTGCCACTGAAAAGCTGTTGAGCTTTTGATTGATTTTTATCAGGGATTTTTTTAAGTGGCGTGATGGTTGAGGCACCCACCTCTCAAGCATGAGGTTGCGGGTTCCAGACCGACCAAATACCAATATAAATTTTTGAATTCATATGTAGGTGACAATCCAGTGAGTGACTGGACGCCTGAGGAAGGTCGACGCTTTCGAGGGTCGTCGAAAACATTCCCAAATCTCAACTTGAGTTACAAAGATTTTTCCGATAGCAAAAAAAGTTTTTGTTAGTGACGTACAAGTAACTGATTTTCTTTGTGTCGTAACTACAAATTTACAGTTCACAGATTTTTTCCTATACTTGTGCTATGAGACCTTGCTTCATGCCAAATTTCAGGATTCTAGGTCAACGGGAAGTACCCTGTGAATTTTGATTCCCTTGAGAGTGTAGAAATATAGGTTTTTTGCGACATAAACAGCCGTATCTTTGTAGTTTGATTTTTTCACAGTTTAAAGGGACCGCAAACCTGAGTACATGGTTTTAATTTCAACTCAATACTTTTACGCGTTCCCAAAGGTCTTGACAGACAGACAGACGAACAACAAAGTAATCCTATAAGGGTTTTGTTTTGTCCTTTTGAGATACGGAAACCTGAAAAACATTTTCTTATAACATCTATAAAACTAGAGTGATCCAGATAACTGCGGTTCAAACTGGTTAAGTTGTACTGTTATCTATGAGTACAGGTGTTTCATGCTAAATGTCCTGTAGTTGCCATTCTGCTAATGATATGTAAAGATAAATTTTATTGTAATAGATGCAGTGGAGACGGTCAAAGCACCGTGTGGGTAGTACCTACTATCACACTAATACAGGCAATATTAGACTTTAACCCCTTAGTTAGTTTCGATGTCAGGCTTGCGGACGGCGAGCAATGGGTAGCTCACCGTCCAACCGTCCGGTAACCGTCCGGACCGAGCCCAAGTCGTCGACAGCGCGTAGTGTTCTACGCGCGCCTCAAGGAGATGTCAGTAACCGTAGAGGCCCAGCTGGGTCTAAGCCTACTGGGGCCAAGGGTCTGATTCTGAAAGGAAGACTCGGCCCTGGTATGAAAGGCAAGGAAGAAACAGGAGTGGGTTTTTAGTCAGTAAAGATCTGACACTACATCTCCCGCTCCCCCCAAGAGCGGCAGATGTCATTGGATGGTTTTCCCACCGAAAAAAAAGTTAGTTTCTTCCCAGAGTAGTTAGCTAGGTAACACCGTCCTCACCTAATTTAAATTTACGAAAATAATTACTTGTAGAAGCGTCTTATAAAAACCTATTTACATAATAAATGTAATTTATCATTTGACTTTTATCATTTCACTTATGACTTAAATACTTTCCTGGTAAGTATACCAGGAAAGTAGTTGAATGCAATAGCATTTTAAGTCTCAAGTTATGATGACCTAAGAACTATCATGTGGGAGTCGCAAAGAAATTGGAACCGTTCTTTATTATAATAATATTTTACTGAAAGGGTGTCCAGACGGTTGCAAACTAGCGTTCCAACCAAGGTGAGGCTTACGTGTTTAGTTTGTGTTGCGGCTACATTGATGTAACCACGCGCAAACACGTCCGTTGGTTGGGAAAGTGTACCTCCCAACCAATGGCGTTGAAGGTTATGGATGACAACTGCTGTAACTACACGAATTGAAACTAGCAAGGTCACCTTGGTTGGGACGTTGGTTTGCATCCATTTGGTCACCCCTTTAGTTACAATATAACTGGAATCATTTAGTACTTATAAATTTCAAGGACAAGGCATTCTTTAGACAACAGTGAGATAAAATCTGAGTCTGTTTATCTCCGAGAAGATACAAGTAGGCAGTAATCTTATCTCTATCTTATCAGTCAGCACAGGCTTAACAGATGGTTGATAAGGCTGATATGATCGTAAATATTTACCTTTGCTATCAAGATTTCAGTTAAATTTAGTTGGAGAGACTTTAGATAACGAGATTCTTAGGTACATTTACATACCTATGTGTGTACTCATATATCTATATATATAAAAGGAGAAACTGACTGACTGACATATAATCAACGCACAGCCGGAAATACTGGGACTAGGAACGTGAAATTTTGCACAAGGCTTCCTTTTATGACGTAGTCGAGAACTAAGACAGAATTTTAACGGGGTCCGAAGTTTGTATGGAGAAACCGACTTTCACGCGAGCGAATCCGCTGGCAGAAGCTAGTTATCTATTTAAGAAACTCTTCTACATTATATTTACACTCTCGCATTGTTTGAAAGGATCACCGTGACCCTAGAACACAAAGGGCAAGTCCTAGTAGCACACATTCTGTCAGCAAGTTCCTTTACTGTTTGTACACTGCTACTATTGTCTTAATATTGTAATAGCTTTTGTATCTCCCATGTATCGAATTTGAGGGGATTCGTCGTATACAGAGAACCGTTCCAATCTCCAGAAATATCCAATATAGCTGACCACATTTCCCGGCTCAAAATCAAAGCAAACTGACCGAAGATGGGCACACATATGTTTTAATTTTATTAGTGTGGTCACCGAATATAAATTACAGAATTAAACGTTTTATCGATAAAAGAATTGACGTATTTACTTAACTGCATTCCACAATAAACTTGAGTGTGCATTTGATTTATATAACATCCAATTATTTATATCAGTGTGACTCAATTTTGAAGGCTATAACTATAAGAAGCTAAGAGGCTGAATACAACGGGATATCAACATTTTAACATCAATAAATTAACTTATACTAAGTAATCTATAGTTTCATTTAAAGTAAATTTAGTTCATTTTACTGTCAAACCATTTTGGTTTTATTTATTGTTTGTTAACAGCATTCTTAATAGTTTTTAGCTACTTATAATGTAGTGAAATTAATTAACAAAATCGTCATAATTATGCTAATTGATTAATAAATCTCAACTGTTACTTAATACGGTGATGTTGTTTTCGTTTTAGTAATTTTCAATTTAGTTGTCACTTTCATATCTGCACCAAGTGCAGCTTCATTTTGTTACCAGACCATCTTTGTTCATTTCATTGGTATGTTTTTGAATGTAAGGTTACCATTTTGTAAATTATTATCATGGAGTACAATAAAGTATGTAGGTATTAATAAATTAGTTTATAGATGTTTGTTTTGCTTATAATATATTGAAACAGTAGTGAAGGACGACTCTATGTCGTCCTTCAGTACTGTCTCACTACATAACGATGAACTGATCGAAGTTGGAGCACGCTTGCCTAGAATTAACCTATCCATTTGTGACTTAAATACCCGCAGGTTATTGCTATCAGGACATACAGACTCCAGCTGGAAATTCCACTCATTAGCTGTACACACAATTAATGTGTTCTCAAAACATTTTTTGCTTATGGGTAGGATGATTTAATTTTGATTCCTGTGGGACATACCACGATATTACGGAATTGAAGAAACGGTAAGCTAGCAGGCACCTAGTGTCCTAATTGGTACATGAAACTTAAACATAACTCTTGAGGATGGATTATTTTATTTTTAGGGTTCCCTATCTCAAAAGGAAAAACGGAACCCTTATACGATCACTTTGTTGTCCGTTGTCCGTCTGTCTGTCTGTCTGTCTGTCCGTCTGCCTGTCAAGATCCTATAACTCGGGAACGCCTGGAGGTATCGAGTTGAAATTAAAACCAAATACGTCTGCGGTCCCTTAAAACTTTGAAAAAATCATACTTCTGAGTTAATGAAAAAGAAGATACGGCCGTTTATGTCGCAAAAAATGTGTATTTCGACACTCTCAAGGAAATCAAAATTCATAGGGTACTTCCCATTGACCTAGAATCCTGAAATTTGGCATGAAGTAAGGTCTCAAAGCACAAGTATAGGAAAAAATCTGAAAACTGCAGATTTGTATGCGCGTACTGTTCCACGCGCGCCTCATGGAGATGTCAGCGACCGTAGGGGCCCAGCAGGGTCGAAGCCTACTGGGGCCATGGGTGATGCAAAAGAGATCCCCGGGGCCCTAGAAAAATGACAAAGAAGGAACAGGAGTGGGTTTTTAGTCAGTAAAAGTCTGACACTATCTGCCGCTCCGCCCAAGGCGGGATTTGTCATAAGATGATTTTCCCAGCCGAAAAAAAGCCCTCGAAATAAAGGGTGACTGAAGGAACACTGTAGGTTTTAGTTACACTACAATTGCTATAGGAGGATGTAGGATGGTGCAGGTGACAGCTGTCAGATTGACACAATGTAGCTATCTATCTATCCTTTTCACACATCTTAAAGATGCTTATTTTCGTCCTGCTCTCATCCTACCCATACTATCTATGTATAAAAGATCTCCATGTAGTACAAAACTGACACTCCCTCCCCCTCCGCCCAGAGCGGGAGAAGTTATTTGATGACTGTTCAAGCGAAAAAAAGTAACAAATACCTAAAAAGCGAACCTAAAATCGTTATCAAAAAAAACACGACACAAAAATGATCTGCAATCTAAAAGTTATGGCACGTTATCCGCCACAGCGCCACTGCCGGGAATCGAATCGGCAACAAAGGCGACGACACCTCCGTCCCTATATTTATTGCAAATTATGAGCGTTATCCGCCGATCTCCAGCACTCGATAATGGACTTCATACGGATGGTAGAATAGAGTGGATGGGACGGGCGGATAGTCGTACTTATTTTCATTGAAGCCAATTTTTTTCCTCTAGTCACACTACTTCATCGCTATCGCCAATGATCATCGTCAGTGATCCATCATCGGCCACATCATCACTTACTATCAGGTGAAATAGTGGTGAAACGCGAACCATATCCATAATAAAAGAATAATAATAATCACACTAATATTATTAAGACTTAATTTTGTGTGTATACCTATTACTTCTTCACGCTCTCAATGGCTGAAGGGTTTGGACAAATTTTCGGAATAAGGGTAGACCATGTCTTGATATAGCACAAATGATCGTGCTCATCACAGAAATGTTTATCTTGGGTGGGAATCGAACCCACGACCTCCGGCATAGCAGTCTGGGCTACTAACCACTAGACCAACAGGTCAGACATCGAATAACTTTTCTAGCTCAGGGTGGAGCGACTGTCTGTGTCAGATTTTACTGACTGAAACCCAACCGTGTTCTGTTCTCCTTTACGTTCCAGGACCGTTCCGACTCTTTCTAACAGATTTCGCAGCCAAACAAAATGAACCCTCCAAATTAATTCACCAGCCGATCCCCTCTAATCCAACGGTCTCGGCCACCTCAAAGCTATTGACAGAGGCGGCGTAACGTTGATACCAGCTGATTTATTCGCCATTACACCAGCCTTAACTGATCAGGAGATTATTGCGATTTTTATTCAACCCCTAACGACCCAACGCTAAATGTCTGCTGAATGCTTTGCAGGTGATTATGTTGTGAAGTTTTGCAGGCTGTTTTGTCTTTTAGTTGCTGTGTTAATTTGTTTTTATTTATCAACTAACTTCTGCCACCGACAACTAGCGTTTGGAGAAACTGACTGACTGACCGAAACTACTGGGACTAGGAGCGTCCTTTTATGAAGGGAGCGAGCGAGGATTATCCAAAATTCACCTCCTAAAGGGATGAAACTTTGAAAGTTTGTATGAAGAAACATACGTTCATGCGGACGAAGTCACTGGCAAAAATAGAGCTTGATATTGCGTTCAATAAGTTTGGTCGTATGAAGATATAGAAACCAGCTTAACCACAAGGGGCTGCCTGAGTACTCGGCCAGACTAGCAGCGCGATGCGGGAAGCGGCGCAGGTGCGGGAACGCGCGCACTTAGCTTGGCCAGACTGGCAGCGCGGTGCGGGGAGCAGCGCGGGTTCAGGGACAGGGTTACCGCTCGCCGCCCGCGCTCTTACTGTGGCCACTTCTATGAACGAGCTATGGCGAGAGTTGCCCGTGCGTGTCCCGCGTTGAGCAACCCGCGCCCGTGTGCCCACTATGGACACTCAACTTTAGTCAGTAAAAGCCATACATCTCCGCTCGCTCTATCCTGAGCGGGAGAAGTCATTTGATAATTTTCCATCCTCAAAAATAAAATAAAAAATTATGATGAACCTTTTGTGTGATAAGTTTTATTTTAATTTTGTATCGGTATGAAACATCAAAGCCATGCCGTGGTGAAAATCGATACCTTCTAAGCATATGGTCTTGACAATGGTCGTAATAGTCGTGGTAATTACGTAATTTGTAAAACACTTTTAACCGATATCTTTGCAATAGGTAGTCAATAATCATCGTTTAAAATCACAGTACTACCAAACGCTGGATGAAATAAGATATTTTTTTTTGTAATACAATTTTATTCAAAATGTATCTTACGAATTTATGCGTAGGTGTTATCGAAATATCCGCCAGTTATTGATGTGGTAATGAACTGTCTAGTTTAATGTGTAATCAATATAGCCAGTTATAAGTTCCTTCGTAAAAGGAGGTCATGATACATTTAAAACAAAGCATTTTTTTTAAGACGCTTCTTTGGAAGGTCTCCATCCCACAACGTGGACTGAGCTTACCCTGGTGAGGGTCACGAGAATCGTACGGATACGAGACGTACAGGACTGGTCGTTGTGGCAACACTTACTATGTCCAGCAGTGAAAATCTTTTGGCTGAAATGGTGATGATTTTTTTTCAACTTAATTTTAGAAGCTGGCTCAATGCACTAAAACGAAGTTATCGAGCGCTGGCATCCATGATCTAAGAGAGCATTTTTAGAATAGGACCTGGTTTTTCAAGATATACGTACGTGTACCGACAGAAAATGCTTTTGAAAAATGGCGCTCGAGTTGTATGTGTGTATGTGTGGGATGCTTGGCGCCGTGGTTGAGCTGCTGTGTGTATCCAGCTGAACAAACTTCGTTTTAATTTCAAGTTGCCTAACACACGTCACGCACAATAATAATTAAATAAAACTATAGTTACAATGTAACACAAAATGAAAACAACTAATAATGTAACACATATATAAATAAAACAACATTCCTCTACAACCTCGCCCATATCACGGCAAAGTCCGACAAACTGATAAAGTCATAGTTTCTTCGAGGCAGCGAAAACAAAATGGTATTAATTTTTGCCGTACACCGTATTCAAAGGGCTGACTCAGAGCTAGTACAAACAACTGCTTGGTATCCGAGTCGCCGCGATAGCGCAGCGATAACGTAGCGATAACGCCGCGATCACGTTACGCTATCGTCCGAGTCACATTGTTCGATATCGGCGACGTGCACTTTCGCTTGATATGTAGGGGTGGCGAGTGGGATTGCACATTTTAAAATATTCTTTATTTCAAACAACAATTTCATTCACAGTTAGCCTTGTTCAGAAGAAGATAGTGGGGATCAATCTTTTGGGAATGTGGGTATTATAAAAACAAAAGTCACGCTCAAATGGCTGAAGAGATTCGGATGAAATATAGCAGAAAATGGTATACGGTGTCCTGAAATAGCACATGGGATATTTTTATCTCAGCCTGGGTCTGAAGCCACGACGTACAACTAGTAAGTTGACCACTGGACCACGAGTGCTCGTAAATGGAAAAAAATAACACAATATTAACACTTTTAAAAGGTTACCTACAAATCATCTTGGAACTCTGTAAAAATTCGAAAATCAAAATCACATAGGCCTTATGAAACGTCAGAAGTTAATGTACGGTTCCTACAAAACGTTTTCTAAAAGGACGTTTACCAGGCTGCACTGAGTCGACTGCGATCCCACCTGATGGTAAGCAGTGATGCAATCGATGATGGTGAGACGCACTAGTTTATTAAGAGCCTATTCATTCTAGCCTTGAAGACACCCAAATTATAATCGGATAAAATACCTCAGTAGGCAAAACGTTAATGACATTAGTAGAAGGGGTTGGTTAGTATCTTTTTTTCTCCTTCTCTGTCAAATCCATCCAAAGGTTGTCTGTAAAAAATCGCTTTTAGCGATAAGACCGCCCATTATGACACCATATTAATATTAAGTTCCTAATGTAATTTGTATTTTTGGTGTACAATAAAGAATATATCTATCTATCGATCTATTAGTTTAATTGTTCGTCATGGTATACTTTTTCAAAAGTAGAAGACATGTCGGCTAAGTGCCGCTGTGAATGGTGTTGTGGATTTTCCTGCATACCCTCATTGGTTCGACTGACCTGTAAACGTGAGAGAAATTTAGAAAGACTTGTTGAGTTAAGAGGAATTTTGACTTAATAAATACATATTAAGTGACTGGCCTGTTGGTCCAGTGGTTACTGGCCCTGACTGCTATGCCGGAGGTCGTGGGTTCGATGCCCACCCAGGACAAATGTTTGTGTGATGAGCACGATCATTTGTTCTGTGTCTGGGTGTAATTTGTATTTAGAAATATTTATGTATGTTTATCAGTTGTCTTGTACTCATAGCACCAGCTCTGCTAAGTTTGGGACTAGATGGCGCTGTGTGAAAGTGGTGGAGTATTATTATCATTATTATTGGTAGTTTCCCATGGAATAAAACCTCCTCCTCTCTCCCTCCCTTTAAAAGCCAGCAGCCACAGCCCTACTCCGCGATGCAACTTATAGGCGATAGTGCATTGTCCTCGATAAAGTTGTTATTGCTCGATAAAGAGAAAGTTATTTGTAAATATGCCACTTAATTAGCTATTTAAGGTGACATGGTCTTATCAAGATATTAGTGTTTTTATTCAGTCTTCTAGGCTTGACTTGTAGGGATTTGTGTTTCTAGGACAATAACAATTAGTTTAAAATAAAGTTTATTTTTATGGCAACATTTATTTATGTAATGCCAACATTCACTGACAGTACTTATGTCAAAATTAACTGTCAGTGTCATCTGTCATTCATTTTCTGTTCTTGTAATAATGTTTATGTCTGCTTACTGCTTGACAATAAACTATTAGTTGTGCTCATACGCGTTCGGTCTACACAATCTGAGTTTTATTCATTTAAACTGACTTAAATATTAAAAAAAATGTACATATATTAAGTATTTACGCAATGCCTTAGACAGAAGGTGATTATTCCCATTCAGCGTGCACCGTGGCAATGCTGTAAATCTTCTGGGCTCATTACCAGTCGACGGCGATGCGGAGGTTTTTTCGATGCTTATTTTATATTGTTTTAGGGTATATATAATTTTAGTAAGTTACGTATCACCATCATCATCATTACAGCCGAAAGACATCCACTGTTGGACATAGGCCTCCCCCAAGTGTCGCCACAATGAACGGTCCTGTGCATCTCGCATCTGTCGGATTCCCGCAATCCTCACCGGTCCAAATTGTCTATTATTGGCCTTCCAACACTGCGTCTACGTACGTACGCATATTACAAATATTTTATAACAGCTGAAATAAAATAAATATTATACTTAAATATCAGAAATCAGAATAAATATTATATATATAAAATTTAAAATAAATAATTTATTTAAAGCAATAAATAAATTATTTATTTTAAATTTTCGCAGAACAGATGGTCGATGGAGCTGAAAGATTCTGGAGTGGCAACCACGTATCAGAGAACACAGCATTGGAAGGCCTACAAGTTGGGCCGGTGACCAAGGGTCGCGGTAATCGGATACTTGGGGAGGCCTATGTCAAACAATGGACGTCTTTCGGCTGATATGATGATGATGATAGTGTGTCAAACAGTTCGGTCGAAACCCAACAAAAAATGCTTTGACCTTTAAATTGGCTCAAATGCTCTTTGGACCCCTTTCTACATTCAAACTTTGCTTACCCTCCATAAAACCCGTCGTCACTATGCAGTTACACATATTCCAAGAACACAACATACGAACATAAGCTACATACTAGCGTTGATAACGTGTTTCGACTCGGATATTTTTATCAACGCTTGAGAAATGCTAGCAAATCGCACTTGACACAAGGTATATTGTTTGCGTGTGGTCCTGTACCGTACTGTCTTAGTAATTATGGTTATTTATGAAAACTGTGGCAAGTGATACTTTTTATGTGGTTAACTATCAAATCCACCTGGACCTACATGGCTACCGCTAGCTGGCACGGTTGAGCAATTGACTGTCGCTGGTTCGATTCCCGCACGTAGCAAATATTTATGTAATGTACAGATACCTAGTTTTTAGGGTTTCGTACCTCAAAAAGAGAAACGGAACCCCTATAGGATCACTTTGTTGACCGTTTATGTGGCAAAAAACGTGCATTTCGACACTCTCGAGGAAATCAAAATTCATAAGGTACTTACTTCCCGTTGATCCAGAATCCTGAAATTTGGCATAAAGCAAGGTGTTATAGCACAAGTAGGTATAAGAATAAATCTGAAACTGTAAATTTGTTGTTACATCACAATTATTATTTTTTTGCAATTCTGAAAAATCTTCCGAGACTCCATTCTGGAATTGAACTGTTTACCTAGGTTAATTTATACAGAACCCTCAGGACGCGAGTCCGACTCGCACTTGCCCAGTTTTTTTTTGTTTCGTCTTTGGATGTATTGTATACAAGAGTTTAAATGATTGTAAACGCACCCGAGATATAGGAGTAATCTCTTGTGTGGGGAAACGTATTCTTTTTAACAAATAAACATTAAACATGGTAGTCTCCGAGATCTCGGGAAAGACTCCCGATAGGGCGTGACTTTTACTGACTAAAACCTTTTTTATTTTTGCTGACTTAAACCACACTTATGTTCCTTCTTTGCCCTTCATTCCTGGACCCCTGAGTTCCTTTCAGTAGTGAACCCATGGCCCAAGTAGGCTTCGTCCCAGTTAGGCCCCTACGGTTTTGCTGAAATCAGTTTGAATCGTGTTTCGGTGTTTCTTCTCAGGGTGGTCAGTTAAGAAACACCGGTCTCATCTAGTTTAAATTAACAAAAAAAAAGTGTTTTTATTTAAAACCTATTCTGTAAAATAATCATCATTTATCATTTATCGGTTTCATGGTACACATCTGTGCATGGATTTCTGAGACGTGTCTAAATATCTTCTATCTAAAATATGGCGTCAAAAATTCGACTGAAAGTGTGCCCCAAAGGCTTGTAGACTGCCATGTTGTATGGCAATGTTTAATGGTATGAATTTACATTTTTTAATACAAGCCCTCGATATGCCTTTCCACCCATAATTATCCACTCTATTGATATTAATTTTGTTTTTTATATAATTTTGCATTTATTTTTGATTTTGAATTTATATTATAATTTTGTTTTTTTATTGGATTTATTTTTGATATTATTATTTTTTTTATTTGTTTGTTTTAATTTAAATTTTGTTTTTTTTAATTTTAATGCTATTGTTATTGTGTTCATTTCTTTGCCATAAATTACATACTTATTTATATTTTAGTGATAAGGGAAAAATTACAAAAAATGCAACGTATGATTTATGGCAATAAAGATTATTATTATTACTCAACAAACAACCCATTCTTGTATACATTAGCAACCCCAACAGATGTCGAGATCCCAATCACCCAAGTTTTTGCGTTAACACACGGCAAACGCAATTCGTATGCGAACCGCGCACCGTGTTAATTTCCTCGGCGAGACGGGCACGATCCCGGGCCGGGACCGGTCCGGACCTGATCCGGGAAGGGTACGAGACGCTTGGACGCTCAGTAAATGGATGATGAGAGATGACAGCTGGATTTTGTTTTGCAATTACGTGTTTGGAAGTAGGCGTTGATAAATTCGGAGTTCGGTTTTTAAAGTTAATATTTTTATTTTTAATAATAATAATATTATAATAATATTCTACAACTATCACACAACGCCGTCTAGCCCCAAGCTAAGCAGAGCTAGTGTTATGAGTACTAGACAAGTGAAAAATATACTTATATATTTCTAAATACATACCTATTATAAATAAATTACATCCAGACACAGAACAAATGATCGTGCTCATCACACAAACATTTGTGCTGGGTGGGAATCGAACCCACGACCTCCACCATAGCAGTCAGGCCCACTAACTACTAGACCAACAGACCAGTCACTTAATATGTATTTATTAAGTCAAAATTCCTCTTAACTCAACAAGTCTTTCTAAATTTCTCTCACGTTTATGTATAATTTCAACATTGAACGATGTAACCATAATATCATAATTTACTGATTTCAAAGACTGCCCATGGAGTTTCTTGCACGTTCTTCTCCATAGAGATCTTCACTTTGGAATTTGTTCTCATGTGAAATGTAAACTTTACAAGTATCAAACATCTATAAAAAATAACGCACACTATTATCTACATTTCTTTTAATTTCACCTTTCGCAGGTCTGCTGGAAGAAATTTATTTCGAAATAAGCAGTATCTTTGTACTCTTGTCTACTTTGTATTGTTTTTTTTTCTGTTTTTGTGTGTACATAAATAGTAAAATAAATAAAAAAACGCTTTGATACATTCCCAAAAGTCACAAAACTAGCAACACAACATATTATAAAAACCTTTTTACCTCACACAGCTAAAACACCTACGACCTCAGAACAAAAGCGGACCGATAAAGATCCGAACAAAAAAAAAAACTCCACACAATTGAATAAACAAACATAAACACAAATCAATACAGCAAAAGAGCTCACATGTTGCAAACTTTTTAATCTATTCAGACAATTCAAATGCGCCACCATAATGCGCAAGCGACGTCGACGGAGAACAATTGTTAAGCTGGCTCGGCTTAAACTCGCGAAGTGGGGTATCTCGGCTTTGTACTGACGTAAAGTTTGTTTAGCTACTGTTTTTTTTTTTTAATTATGTACTGGTATGGGTAATTTTGTTGTATGTGTGACTAGCTCCTGACAGCGGCTATGCTTGCGTGAAAGTAGGTTTTTTCAAACAACCTTTGGATCCCTGTCTCATAAAATTTAAGGGGGATGAATTTTGGAAAATCAGTTCTTGTGCTTTGTATGCATCATCAAGGAACCTCTGTGAAAAATTTCAGCGTTCTAGGTCCAAGGTTGTGGGATGGACGTTGATGAGACAACGAGAGATATTATCAATCAATCAATCAATAAAAACATTTATCTATATATATAAAAGGAGAAACTGACTGACTGACGTATCAACGCACAGCCGAAACTACTGGGACTTAGAGCATGAAATTTTGCACAAGGTTTCCTTTTATGACATAGGCGAGCACTAAGAGAGGACTTTTCAAAATTTACCCTCTAAGGGGATAAACCAGGGGTTCAAAGTTTCTATGGAGAAACTTAAATAGACGCGGGCGAAGCCGCTGGCAGAAGGTAGTTTCAAATAAACCATTTATAGGCACTTTTGAATTGTCAAAATGTCAGTCAGTCAAAAAGTGAATCTTTTCATGTTCCAAAGGGTACAGATAGAGTTAGGATTTTGGCTTTTGTATGTACAGATGAAGGAGATAAATTTGTATGGTCTTGAAATGGTCATGTGAAGAGGAAGCATGAAACGCATGTTAATAAAAGAGTTATAAATATACATGTAGACAGGAGAGGTAGGGCAAAAAATTAGATGGATTGTGTGAGGAATGATATGAAAGATAAGGGAGTCAGTGATAGCATGTGGCGCCGACCCCAAGTAATATGGGACAAATACTCTGTTTGTCTGTTACTAATTTGGTATAGAGTAAGCTTGAGAGCATTGACGGCCGAGTAGTAACGGCCCCGACTTACGAGTTGTAGGTCGCGGGTTCAAACCCAGCCAGGCGCATTAGTTTGTGTAATTTATTTCATCACCACTGCTCTCAAAACGGTGAAGGAAAACATCGTGAGAAAACCGGCATGTCCTAGAACCAAAAATTCGAAGACATGTGACATTCACCAACGCACTAGGCCCGCGTGGTGGATTATGGCCCATTCCCTCTCCTAGAAACGAGGCCTGAGTCCCAGCAGTGGGAACATCAAAAAGGCTGATTATGCTAAGATTGAACTCCAATGGACATAGGCTTATTATCTGGCTTCGACTTCGACTTCCGTCTGCATTAACCGACATCGGAAGAAGTTGCGGGCTAAAGCTAGTATCTTTAGCTAAATCCTAACGTCCTTATTTTAGTCACATTGTAAATCTATATAAAAGCTCAAATTTAACGCCTGATCGCAGCAAAAAAAACAGTTCATATAACAATATGATTTTGTTAATTAGTTATGAACTTACTTACACAGCTGTGAAGGTTGTTAGGCGACAGTACTGCACTTGACACTTACCTGAAAAAGAAAGTTACATTGTGAAAAAAATTGTGACAGAATTAAAAACAGTTCAAAAGTTTGATGGGTGTGTATGGGAAAAGTTATCACAATACGTATACAGAATATTATTCTATTATAAAGGTGAATGTTCCAGGGCAGCGCGTGAAATTCAAGTTTTCAATGTCGGTTATACAGTAAGGTTACAAAAAATATATTTGCGGTAACGATATTTTCCTATGTATTCATAACTCTCTAATTAAGTGTTTTCTCTACCGCAAATAATATTCTTTTAGCTAACTATTCGAAAAACAGCCCATTTCAGCAAGCTGCCCAGACAGACAGCCCATCTCGGCAAGCTGTCTAGGCACAAAAGCCCATCTCAGCAGGCTGCCCAAGCAGACAGCCCATCTCGGCAGGCTGCCGAGACACAATAACCCATCCCAGCAGGCTGCCTTAGTAGATAGCCTATCTCCGCAGGCTGCCTAAGCAGACAACCCATCGCAGCAGTCTATAAAGGCAGATAGCCAATCCCAATATCCCCATGAAAATATTCAATCCCATGTTGAAGGTGAGTGGCTACGTTGGCTATAATAAAACCTACAGCTTCAAAGGGTTTTCCGATGGTAATGGCTACAGCCTTTGGAATAAAGGTGACAGATCTCTTTTCACGATCGTTTGTTTTCAGAAAACCGTTGTTTATTTAAAAATACATTTCCCATGTAATATTTAAACCACCAAATGGACCAGGCCCAGTAGGTCCAATGCCTGCTAGGGTTACGGGATTGTTCGAAAGACTTACTGTGACCCTGGAGCCCAAAGGGCAACTGAAGAACGCTGGTTGGATTTAGTCAGTAATAGCTTGACACGGGAAGGGACCGCTTGTGGGTATTTTTGATGATATAACAACAAAAAAAGGTAAGTAAGTAATCAAGCAATCACCTTCTACCATCAAATGAACAAAAATACTGCTCCATTTTCTATCATCTTCACAAAGTCATTACGCGAAATATATTTTTAATTGCAACATTTTTATTTCTTGGGACATTAACAAAAACGGTGGACGCATTAAGAGGTGAATTATAATGCCTTTTTAGACGTTTTTTCCAATTAAGTTAATTATATTTTTTCTTCGTGTACTCGGGCTTTCCTGAAGCAAATCTATTTATTCACTGAAATTACGCTGAAATCGCTCCGTTTTGCTCAACGCTAGATTTTTATCTGTTAATGTGTGTGATGGATATTATGGTAGGTGTAACTTTGTGGTAGATAATCCTTGATTTTATGAAAATCAGAAGTAAACTGTGAAACTTTTTACTAAAAATTACACAACAACTAAAAATTGTGCTACAAAATATGGAATTAGGTTTAACGAATTTATTAATTATGTTTTTAATGAGTTTAATTGTTTATTCTTGAGTATATAACATAGTTCACTTAACAAAAAGCTTAACTAAAAATAATGAATGTAATATAACATACAGCTGTCGAGCAATTTTGAGTAAATTTTAACACAAAAGTTTTTTTTTTAATTTCCATTAGTCTAATCATCGCAACAAAAAGAAGAAACTGTATTGATATCACAATTTTAATTTTTTGACGCCTAATTATCAAAAGCTCTCATCGAATCAAAAACATCATTTCATTTTGTACGACTTAAAGTGCGCAAGAATTATTTCCATTTGGTTTTCAAAAGTCTAATTTCAAATCTATATGTAGTATGTGCTGCAAGTGGGCCAACGACATCTCTTAGTTAGCAGGACCAGCTTGGAGCCGCGAAGCCTACGATAGGAATAATTGGAAGGGGTTGGAGGCCTATGCCCAAAAATGGGTACCTACCTCACTTAGTTACACAAAATTTAAATAATAATTAATTATAAAATAATATTATTTAATTAATTCCAATACAATACATTGTGACAATTGTGATAATTTAATTTCAATTCAATACATTATAATAATTAAAACAATTTTTATCACTTTGTACTGGGATCGGTCCATCATCACTGACAGGACTATTGTAGCCAATAAGCCTGATATAGTGGTGGTGGACCGAAGCGAGAGGCGTGCAATGATTGTTGACATATCCTTTCCGCATTCTCTTCATGCACCTCGTGAAAGCTGAGAAAGATAAACAAATCAAGTATATTGACTTGGCTCGCGAGGTAGTCGACATGTGAAATGAGGACTCGGCGATCATTGTACCGATAGTCGGGTCGGGCAATGGCTTAATAGCTAAGAGCCTCGACCAATACCTTAGGAGGTTCGCGTTAGGCGGCTGGATCAAGGGCTTGATTCAGAAAGCGGTACTCCTGGACACGGCTCGTATTGTCCGATACCGGTGGGATAGTATTTTTTATATTTTTAAATGTTTTTTTTTTTCTTTTATAAGGTTTAAAAAATATTTAAAAATGTAATTTGTAGGTAATTAAAAGTAATAAAGAAGATAATTTAATTTCAATATTTTATGTTGACATATTTATAAAAAATCTAATCAAAAATTCAAACTATGTTCTATGAATTACTAATTTTGTTTATTAATTGAATGTTTTAAAATGTATGCATGCAATTAGTGAGAAATAAAGGCTTATTATTATTATGTAGCATGTCGTCAAAAACTAGAACCCTGTCCAACCGATTTCCAAAACACTCATGATACAGCACAAGATCACACTCCATCACCCCCTCCCTCCTTCAAAGACGGGAGAGGTCGAATTTCCGCCACAGCCTCACCGGATGTCATGCCATGTTTACAAATCGCGCGAGCAACGTCATCGCGAATTATAAACAGTTAACGGTCTAATGATATTTTGTGATTGTGTTTGTGACCTTGTTGGGTTGTTAAAGTTTAGGGGTGCTAGGGGGAGGGTTTTGGAAAATTAGAATTCGCGAATAAGGCTGTGAATGATAATTCAGTTTTATACTGCCTGTGAAAAAAATACTAGGATGTCTGCTCTATCCAAGTGATTTTTTCAATTAATTTTGTTTGTGATGTCCCGCACCATTTTTTTTCGAAAGTACTAAAGACTGCTACAGCCGTTTGATGGTTATCATAGGTGTATATGGAGAGGGGGAAGAGGGCTCTACTGTGATACAACTGCTTTTTCTTCGTTTTAAAAATTTATTATTTCCGAAACAAAACAATTTTATTTATTATTATTGCCTACAAGTAACCCATTCACTCTTGACTTAAAAAAATCCCAGGTTGTAGCTATCAAGAAACAATATTTTTTTCTTGTATAATATTTGACATCATTATTATCGTTACGTGTAGTCAACCTATGATCATTGCGTTGCAATAAGTTAGAAAAAAGTTCAAAATATTTCTATAGGATAAAACTACAAAACAACGGCAAATACTCAGTCGCTCCAAAAATCTTTTCATATTATCGTTAGTTTTTTTTTTTTACAAAATTTGCCGACCTTCAGTCTCCCCCTTAAATATCGCTATCCAAACAGATCTGTCAGCAAACTCATTACCGTCCAATCTTATTGAGTATCATCCGAGATCCGTCCAACTGCGTGTCAATGAGTAACATTAACCGACTTGAAAAATGAAACATAATGTGTAAATCCTTAATTTATATGCGTCGCCGCGGGCCGCTGCGAGGTCGGGTAGGGTTGCCAAAAATTTACTTGGCTCAAAAATTCTTCGTTTTCATATGACTTACTAACTTCTGCCAGCGGCTTCGCCAGCGTTTAAATAGGTTTCTCCATACAAAGTTTGGACCCTTGTTTCATCCCCTTAGGGGGTGAATATTGGAAAATCCTCTTTTAGTGCTCGCCTACATCGTAAAAGGAAACATCGTGCAAAATTTCATGTTTTTAGTCCAAGTAATTTCGGCTGTGCGTTGATATTTCAGTCAGTCAGTTTCTCCTTTTATATATGTATACATATCGACGGTTGTAAGGCTAATTGATCTAAGCGACATTTTTTCAAAAAAAAAGGGAAACCTGACTTGAAACGACGGAGAAAAATTGGCTGATACCGAATATGTATATAACTCAATATTGGAAAAAATGTCGTTTAGATCAATTAGCCTTTCAACCGTCGATATTATACAACATTATTTTTAGTTTATGCGAAACCTGAATATAGTTTGTTCAGAATCAGTAACTGAATCAATTCCAATAATTTTTACACTGTGTTGTATTTTTTTTCAAAAATATTTAAAATGTTCTCACGTTGGACAACACCGACACTATGTACAACACAGGTCACGGCAGGCCATAGCGGGCATTAGGCGCCAGCGCACAGCTGGGTGGGTGGCCCGGTGACCATGTATTTGTGTAGACCACCAGGTAAAATAACAAGCTTATTACTTTGTGATTTTTCATGATACAGTTGTGGAATTTTGTACATAGATTCATTACACAAAAATACTAGGGACGTGTTTCGAGTTTCGCATAGCATATTATTATTATATTATTTTATTGCATTTCGCACTGTCGGTACTTATGTAAGTACATTGTACCACTTAAGCGGTAAGAGAAACATTTTTTGGAACAAATGTGGACCCTGTTGGGCACAGCAAAGAAAATAAAAAAGGTGAAGAGGACTTACAATCTAAACACGTATGATAAATCAGAATTAAATGCACTGGTTTTAATTTAAATTTCATTTGATTTGAACTGTTAACTAAGCCAGCTCTTTATCTTGATCTTGCTTGTTGAAAAACGGTAGACAATGTCCAATTTTTTTCACGGTAGGTCTTGGTGCTTTGTATGTAAGTTTACATGTTTGTAAACACAATACTCTCTACTACTCGCCACGAGGCAACATTGTTTAAAAGGATTACTGTAGACCGAGTGAGTGCAAAATGTGCCTTTTTCTGTAAAGAAAAATTATTTGCCAAATTTTTTTTTACACTTTAAATTACAGTTAACAAGACAAGCTATTACTACCTTGGTGTGGATAAGAATCTCGCTGTTTTATTATTTACTGGGTACAGAACTCTACTATTCCAATTTTACTTTTTTTAGGGTTCCTTTATAACTTAGCCGCAAAAAGCAACAAGAGAAACACGGATGGGTTTTAGTCAGTAAAAGTCTGACACTGTTTTTCGCTCGACCTAGAGCAGGAGAACTTATTTGATTATTTCCCAACCAAAAAAAGAAATTAAAAACTAAATGGTTAGTTTTTAACGTGTTAAAGTAACAAGTGTCAACCCTAACCAGCCGTCTCGATTCATTTCTTAATAAGAGCGTTGTCGAGTCGCCGCCACGGTTAATTTGTTTGTGCATCGAACACCATTGATCAATGCAGAGGAGATCACTTTGTTGACATTGACTCTGGGACGTAAGTAGCTTTTTAATTTGGGTGTTAGGGGGAATCACGAAAAATAGAGATTGAAGGATGCTGCGTCCAGTAATGTGAAGTGAAAAAGTTATCTGTGATTTTCTAATATTTTTTTTGCTACACATTAAGAAGATTTGCCTCGTTGTGACAAACGATATTTTTATTAAGTTCAAATCTCAAATACTTTTTTCACTTTGCACCCGTCGGCGTGTTTCGTAAATTTCACCTGAAACCGATAATAGTTGCTTTAGAATATATAATATAATGCCTGTGCCTATCTCCTTTAACAAAAATTAAAGAGTTATTTTGACAGAGCTTCCAAAAATTTTTTTGATAAATTAATAGCAATATTTATGTTAATATATATATATTTGCTTACAAAAGCAGTGGTTACATTCTGTGATATCGAAGGAGGTCGCATGAACCACGTAGGTGTCTTGAGGATTATTCAAAAAGTTATAGGTATCTAACATAATTAATAATAATAAAAAAATTACATTACAACATAATATTTAAATTTTTACCATTAACATGCAGGCTGGTTGGACGAATATACTTTTAAATGTATTTCAAATTTAGAACAGGATTCGTATTTAATAGAACCTTAGGTTTTGGTAGACCATAAACAAGAGTGCTCTAAAAGATAAGTATCATTCGAGCCTTTTTATTAAGAACTTTGTAAGCGACAGTTTTCAATTTTAGCATGAAGAGGTATTATATTTTCCAATTATAAGGTATTTATGATAACATAATATACAGACATAGATTAGTACTTTTGTGTGTCTTAACAGTTTTAAAACGATATTATCCTAAATATTTTTTAAATTAGGAAAGAAATTACCCCTTCCTAAACTGTCGTTTAAGATGTTCTTCCTTAAAAGGCTTGATACTATATATGCTTTTTGAAGCGTTTGTTCATACATACTAGATCCTAGTCCCTACAATTCTCAGCTGAGGCTCAAACACTGAAATAAAACTAGTACTTTTAAAATTGAAAAAAATGAAATCATCTGAAAACAAGACAGAGTAAAGTTGAGCTAAACAGATTTAAGATATTTTTTTACTAATAATTGCCCAGTGAGCTCTGGATTTCATAATCAGCATAGCTCCCAATGGTGAATCGGGTGCCTAGACGAAATTGGTCTATTAGCTCTCTAGTAGTTTAATTTCTTTTCCTGCATACAATTTTAGTATAATTTAGAGAACTGTCACGATGACATGAACTCCATCAGTCAAGTCTTCAATCAATGTATAAGTTCCAAGTTTGAGTAACAAATAATCTATCTATTTTTCCTTATTACTACATCATGAAGCAGTAATCAAGTTTATAAGTTTAACTTGAAGAGCTAGGCCTCTGGGGCGGAGGCTTGTGAGGCCCCTCCCACCAGCCATGATGCCGACTGGTTTGGCGGGAACGATCCTAACGACATCTGTGTTTTGCGCGGGAAAGTACAAGTTTCTAGTTTGAAAGTTTTTTTTATTGAGAATTAGATAGAATAGAATAGGTAGAATAAACTTTATTGTACACGAAAATAGAAAAAATACTTTAACTTCAACTTTTTTTTGAAAGAAAGGTACACCAATAAATTCTTTTTCTTTCTTTCTTTTTTAGTTTAAGTTTATGGATTGACGTATGATGTTCAAAATTCTACTTTGAATATTAAGTTGCATCTGCCATGTTCTGTTTCTGTCGAATGAATTTCTGTTTTTGCCTGCTGCGGTCTTCCCGTCCAAACTATAATTTAGGTGCCTTCAAGACTAGAGTGAATAGGCTCTTAATAAACTAGTGCGCCTCACCATCAATGATTGCGTCACCGCTTACCATCAGATGGGATCGCAGTCAAGCACTGGTTTATATCAAATAAAAATTAATAAAAAAAAGAATGGTAGAAAATGACTAAGGCATTAATTCCGTCTTTGTACAGTGTTATTAACTAGTGCATAAAGTTTTAATAAATAAATAAAATCATAAGATTTGCTTAGTTTTTAATATTTTCACATTTACTTTAGTAAGAAAAGTTATCCAACTGACAAAATTATGTTGTCATTAGCGTAAAAAAAGTATGTGATGACCACAAAAAAAAGTATGTAATGAGTCATCACAAACTCTTTTTTTGTTGTCATCATCACTGATGACAATATAATTTAAAAAAAGATTTGTGATGACAATATATTTTTTTTTAGTTTATCAATTATCTCATATTCTTATGTGGATTGAAAAGCCATTCTGTTTTACCTATACAGTATACATCTACATAAACATACATACCAAAATATAAATAAAATTAAAATGTACTCGTATGTTTAAAATATAAAAATAACATGTACTAAATGCACGATGCATTTTCCCAACAGTGAGACAATATAATAAATGATGGGACTTTTACTGGTATACAGCTGATGATGAAAACAACTTCTTGAAATTGTGACCAAATGTATTTTGCTGTTTTACGAGTTTGACTTGAACGAAGTTTTTTTTTTTTTTAATTGATTGCTTGTGACCAGTGCTTGACTGCGATCCCATCTGATGGTAAGCAGTGATGCAATCATTGATGGTGAGGCACACTAAGTAAGTTGGTTGGTTGTTGGTGGTAAGTTGCAGGCAAAAATTAGGTTCCTATTTGTTCTTTTCCAGTGTTTGTGAGAGCAGTGGTGGCCGAGTGGTAATGGCCCCGACTTACGAGTTGTAGGTCGCGGGTTCAAACCCAGCCAGGCGCATTACTTTGTGTTATTTATTTCATCACCACTACTCTCAAAACGGTGAAGGAAAACATCGTGAGGAAACCGGCATGTCCTAGAACCAAAAATTCGAAGACATGTGACATCCGCCAACCCGCACTGGGCCTGCGTGGTGGATTAGGGCCCATTCCCTCTCCTAGAGAGGAGGTCTGAGTCCCAACAGTGTGAACATTAAAAGGTCGACTATGCTATGCTATGCAGTGTTTGTTAAGAAAACAATTGGATTGGAACAATTTTCCTGCTACGGTCTTCCTTTTCGATTATAATTTAGGTATCTTCAAGGCTAGAGTGAATAGGCTCTTAATAAACTAGTGCGATTTACCGTCCACGGTTGTATCACTATTTACCATCGGGTGGGATCGCAGTTAAGCACTGGTAATAATATCATTAAAGAAAACACTTCCTCTTCTGCCATTGGCTTCGACCGTGTGAAAGTAGGTTTTTCCGTACAAGCTTTGGACCTCTGTTTTATCTCCTTAGGGGGTGAATTCAAGAGAATCCTCTCTTGATGCTTGTCTATGTCATAAAAGGAAACCTTGTGCAAAATATCACACTCCTAATTCCAATAGTTTCGGCGTCATATGTTAGTCATTCAGTTTTTCCTTAAAAACATATAGATTACGAGAGCAATATTTAACGGAAATTTCCTTTAAAATTAAGCTAAATTCCCACTATCAAACCGCACTTAATCGCTCTTAAACCTAATTCCAGAAAAATCGACCTTTACCCTTTCAACTCATTAACATTGAACCAGTTACTACACACCACAGTTTTCCTTCTCTAACATTCTGTGAATCAAAATGTCCTAATCACAGGACCTGGCGGACAAACACCCACACGTGTGATATAAACAGGAAAATATTCTACAGTTAATTAAAACACAGGATAAAACGACAAATTTAACGGAATATTACATACATGTGTATTGATAATTTGGTCTCCAGTTTCCTTATGATTGTTGAAAGGGATTTGTTGGAGTGTCGCTCTATTTATGGCTGGTTCAATGTGTTTTGGTCGTGGTGTGTGATTAGAGCAGTGGTGACCGATTTCGCAGGTTCAAACCCAGACAGGGCGCATTACTTTGTATAATTTATATCATCACCACCAACACTGCTCTCAAAATGGTGATGGAAAACATCGTGAGGAAACCGGCATGTCCTAGAACTAAAATTTCGAAGATCTGTGGCATCCACGAACACGCACTGGGCCCACGTGATTGATTACGGCCCATTCCCTTTCCTAGAGAGGAGGCCTGAGTTCCAGCAGTGGGAACATTATAAAGCTGATTATGTATGTATGTGTTAGGATTAGTATTCCATGTTGGTTTAAAACCGAGGTCCTCAAACTTTTTTGTTTTGACGGTGGACACTTTGTTGTCCGTCAGTCAAGACCCTTTTTCTCAGGAACGCGTGAAGGTATAAAACTAAAATTAATCTATATAAATAAAAACGAAATACCACTCACTGATTAATCACGAAATCTCTGAAACTATTATATAACAGCTATAAACTTAAAATTTGGCAGGTAGATTTCTTATAGGGTGTAGACATCTGCTAAGAACGGATTTTACGAAATTCACCCCTTAAGGGGATGAAACGGGGGTCCAAAGTTTGTATGGAGAAACCGACTTTCACACGGGCGAAGCCGCTGGCAGAAGCTAGTATCAAATATACAAGTCCACTACCCTAAGCAGCAGTGAAAAAATATAACTTCTAAATCAACGCAATCTAAAAATAAGGCTGTTTTTGCTCCTTGAAGCGCATATTTTACACTCGTTAGGAAATCAAAAACTATAGTCTTGACCTAGAGTCTTGAATGCATGAATCAAAGTCTCATAACCCAAGTAGGTATAGGAAAAAGTCTGAAAACTGAATTTTTATCAGTTTTGGATGACCATCACTATTGTATTTTTTTTTATTTATTTACAATCAGTCGCCAGACTTTATTTTGTTTATGCTCGTCCGTGGGTCACTGCGGGGTGCCAACTGAAAACCAGCGCTGGTGTCCCAGCAAATGCTGAAGTGGTCACCCTTTCGGTGCGGGCACGCCCGGCGCATTCTGTACTTTTGTTCTTTTTTACTTTGTGTTTGTAACCGTTGTGCTGTGTCTATTCTGAATAAACTTATGTCTATTCTATTTCTATTCTAAGCAAATGAGTTGTGTGAAACATTGTAGCTATTTGCAGAAAAGGGAGTCAGCGCTCTATACTCTGCTTAAAGCAGCGTGCGTGCTCTTCAGTTGCAACCATATTGGCAGGAAGAAGTAATCGAGAGACAAGTGGATTGGGATTGCGGGCAAGACACACTGTATGTTGCCTATTATAGTGCTCTATTTCTGAGGCTTTATATAATTTCAGCCGAAAGACGTCCGACTGCTGGACATAGGCTTCCCCCAAGCGTCGCCACAACGATCGATCCTGTGCGTCTTGCATCCACCGCATTCCCGAAACTCTCACTAGGTCGTCGGTCCACCTTGTGGGAGGCCTTCCAACGCTGCGTTTTCCGGTGCGCGGTACTCTAGAACCTTTCGGCCCCATCGACCATCCGTTCTACAAGCAATATGCCCTACCCACTGCCACTATAGTTGGCGATTAATCGGTCTAAGTCGGCGACCTTAGTTCTCCTGCGGATATTTTTATTCCTTATGCGATCACGCAAGATGACTCAAAGCATAGCCCTTTCCATTTTGGTGTAGTGCTTAGCTATTCATTATTATATTTTTATTGGTGCAAATATGAATTTAAACAGAAATAAAGAACTTAATAAGACAGATACGTAAATACATACATACCTACTAAATATATGTTAATATCTTAACCGACATCTCAAAATTAGTCAAAGAGGAAATCAGCTGCCAGTTTTTTTTTTTATATTATTAGACTCAGGCTTGACCACTATCTCATCTGGTGAAAAACAATGATATGGTCGACAATGTAGCACGCTTGCCTAGAAGTAACCTACTTACTCTTGACTGAAAACCTCGTAGCTATCAGGAAACATGGATGCCGGCAGCGAATTCCACTCCTTAGCTGTACATATTCCAGAGGAAACTGAGGCAAAGTCTTAACTTAAAGACCCCAGGTTGTAGTTAACAGGAACTTAAACATTACAGAGGTATCAAATACAATATTGATGAGATCTATAATGTCCGTCGATTGTCAGTGACTTACTTCAAAGTAACATTGTTGCTAGAGCCATCATCATCATCATTTCAGCCGAAAGACTTCCACTGTTGGACATAGGCCTCCCCAAAGTGTCACCACAATGAACGGTCCTGTGCGTTTCGCATCCATCGGATTTCTGCGACCCTCACCGGGTCATCGGTCCACCTTGTAGGAAGCCTACTTACAATGAAGTAAATGTACAAACAATTGCAGCAAATGCAACATCAATCTATTCATTCGAAGACCCACAACCTAACTTTCAAAAGATCCTTCAATCATTTAAAACAAACCGCTATAAAAATCTGAAACCCGTTCCGTCGAACCATCCCATCAGAGTTCGAACCATCAGAAGAAAATAAAAGCGTACATTGTTCTCGCACATCGCCTCGTCGAGATGTATCTCACTCGTTATTTAGTTAGCAGATCACCCCATTGTTACTTAGGAGAAACCACGAAAAAAGCATGGGCGGGGCCCCTATCTGCACTTGCATCAGGACCGATGAAACATGCTCTCTATCGCGATACATGCCTTCCAACACGAGCCTACACATCCCACCACTTTAAACCCTAAAGCATCTCAACAAAAGTCCAATTTCCTCTGATTCAAGTACAGGCAGCTTATTAAAGAAAATTAAATTTGCAGCCACGCGAAATCGAAACGAATTCGCGAAAGGAGAACAGGGTATTGACGATCAAACAATATTGATCCTTATTGCTTTCGAACGAGTACTTAACGTTCGATAATGACCGTTAAGATTCAATTTGGTTGTAAAGGTTCAGAATCGTTTGAGGGTTGTGTGGTTTGAGATGTTTTATAGGGTTTTGTGAATGTTTATATAGTGGAGGATGTTTATATAGAGTGGATTATAGATAAGAGGCGAACGTATTTTCATTTTATTACCAAATTACCGATGGTAAGATTGTGAGCCGGAGAGCCGATTGTGGTGCCTCGTATCAGTAACATTTGCCAACAAGTAATTGTCTTATTACTTATTTTGTGCATTCCAACACTTGGTCTGAGTGCGTTTAAGTTTAATATCAGGGTAGGTATTGTTCGATGTTTTTAATTTACTTGTTTATGGTGATGGCATTTTTAGTTTGGCTTTTTGAACTTTGAATCGAATTCAATCAACGTAAAGAAGGAAGGTTGTAAAGAGCATAAATGTCACTGATGTTATTTGGGAAACAGAAATAGTCCATAATCTTAGAATTGATATTTTGACTGGCCTGTTGGTCTAGTGGTCAGCGGCCCTGACTGCTAAGCTGTTTTCGCTGGGTTCGATTCCCACCCAGGACTAACGTTTGAGTGATAAGCACAATCATTTGTTCTGTGTCTGGCTGTAATTTATCTATATTACTTAGGTATTTAAATATATATACAAGTATGTTTATCAGTTATCTAGTACTCATAGCACAAGCTCTGCTTAGTTTGGGACTAGATGGCATTGTGTGATAGTTGTGAAAAAAAAAACCCCAAAATGATTCTTATGTCGGGGGCGGTGAAAAAGCCACGGGCCCTTGTTCCGACGGGGCCCCCGGTCCGACAGGGCTCCCGGTCTTAAGGCCGCGAGCTTAGAAGAAGTAATCCAACATAATTAAAAAATATATTAAAATTAAATCACAACGTGACGCGATTTTTCGGGGGCCACGGGCCTCAGAAAATGTAGTTACGCGACTGGTCGTGGGTGCGTTCACAAACATGTAAACTCACTTACAAAGCTCCTAGACCCGAAACCCCTATCTGTAGGCCATACAAATATTTGTTTTGTGTAAGAAATGAACCCGCGACACGTAGTGTAGTAGTCAATCGCTTAACCACTGCGCCAACCGTACCGTCAGTCTTATCATCTCCACCCTTAAATCGACGGGTGTAAAGTAAATAAAGTTACCTGCAATTTTGCGATTTTCTGATAATTAATATTAATAAGTGAATAATAAGCAGTTATTTAAAAAAAAAAAACAATTCTGCATTTTTGACTATGAATATTTAGTAAGTTTCTGCAACTATCAGAAAATCGCAAAATTGCAGATAACTTTATTTACTTTGCACCCGTCGAAATATAATGTGCTAGTATAAAGACGGTCGTAGTCTATGTATTTTCTAATTGAATTTCAAGTTTCCAAAAATGACAGACCTGTTGGTCTAGAAGTTAGTGGCCCTGACTGCTATGCCAGAGGTTGTGGGTTCGATTCCCATCCAGGACAAATGGTTGTGTGATGAGCACGATCATTTGTTCTGTGTCTGGGTGTAATTTATCTATAATATGTATATATTTAAAAATATATAAGTATGTTTATCAATTGTCTAGTACCCATAACACAAGCTCTGCTTAGCTTGGGACTAGGCGGCGTTGTGTGTTAGATGTGGAATATTATATTATATATTATATTACATTTCTAAAATTAAAAATATAGAACTATCTAAGCATGAGTATAAAGCATAATGATTTAACCTCTTGGTGTTCCCACTGAAATTCAGGCCTCCTCTCAGAGAGGGAAAGGGCCGTACTCCACCACGCGAGTGTAGTGCAGACTGGACCTCTAACTATCTATATTAATTTTAAAACCTATACGCCATTCTAAACTAACTATCAACAAACCCACTATTTTTCCTCACACAATACTCAATACATAAAGTAAATCCTAAAGCAAAGACTAACAAAACAAAATACGCTTTTAAATCACACGAGTATCATTTATTAGTTTTATAGTTCAAACAAGCGTGCTAACAAAAACAAAAATTAATTATAAGCTCTGAGCTGTCCTATCCTGCATCAGCACGACCCCTTCGCCAGCTCTTAAATCATACAACGCTCCGCAAATTGATCGATCGAAATTCGACTCGAAACAAAGGGTAGGGCCTGCAACAATCACATAAGTCAGTCGAATAATCGTTTGTTGAAAACTAAAATTTAGAATAGCGACCTCTATTGGCAGTGTTAGACGTTTTAATGGAAATTCTGATCAATAGATGGCGACAGTGTTGCAATGGCGGGAATTGTCTGGCGGGATCGCGATTATGGAATTTGCTGTGTGAATAATTTGAAATTATATTTTAATTTTCAAGTAAATAACCTCTTAAATGTTTTGAAAATATAATGTATAACAGTGAAACAAAATTATGTATTTTCTGTGGGTTGTTTCTGTTTCATATTTGCCGATAAAAACGACATAATTGAAACCGGTACTTACAGAGCTTAAAACATGACATTACACATAACTAGTACCATTAGATAAAAAACACGTCCACTATTTAAATAAACCATCTTTCTATCATCTATTCCATCGCACAGCCGTTTAATAGCGCGATTTTAATCTATGAAAATGTCACACCATGACAGGTTACTGTTATTATGGCACAAAGACATGCAAACTTTAATTTTGCGTCCTACTTATTCAAAAATAAAACGTACTTGGTTAACATAAGAGTTAAAGTTTGCTTTTTCGAATTTCGAATCAAGTTTGTCTCGTCATAAAGCTTTGGTCTGGCATCCGGCGCGAGCGCAGCGTAACGTCGATTATTCGATAATTTCAGAAGATTAAAATCGGCTTTTTGACAACACTAGGTACTTTTGAAATACGTTTGAATAAGTGTTTGTACAACATTGACATGTAAAGGCAAATTGTCAGCCATTTTGATAGATAATGACGTGTAAATACGTACCTACATGCAATAATGAGTTTGATAATATCTGCCTTTCGGCTATTGTATAAATGTATTGTCTAAATGTTACGAATTGTGCTGCCAGTATGGACATGTGAAAAGGGAAAGTGCTTGATCAGAACTAATGAGAATATATATCGTTTCAAAGTGTTGCAGTCAACATAACAGTGGTGATGTCAAACAGAGCAGTAGTAAGATAGCAGAAGAACTTTTAGTTGGTTGCAATCGTTAAGACAAAGACAAATTACAGAATCAGCAACAGAATGAAAAAAGAAAGAAAAAAAGACGATATATCTATAAGATGATGAAAGAAAAAACCGGGCAAGTGTGAGTCGGACTCGCGCACTGAGTGTTCCGTACAAGCTTACCTATGAAAACAATTAAATTCTCGAATTGAGTTACGAATTTTTTTCCGAATCGCAAAAAAAGTTTTGTTTTGTGACGTAACTACAAAATGTGTAATAACACCTTGCTTCATGGCAAATTTTAGGTTTCTAGGTTAACGGGAAGTACCCTATGAATTTTGACTCCCTTGAGAGTGTCGAAATACACATTTTTTGCGACATAAACGGTCGAATCATTTTTATTTCGTTAACTCAGAAGTTTTATTTTTTCACAGCTTCAAGGGACCGCAGACTTGAGTATATTTTAATTTCAACTCAATACCTCCACGCGTTCCTGAGATAAAGGGTCTTGACAGACGGACGGACGAACAACAAAGCGATCCTTGGGTTCCGTTTTTCCTTTTGAGTTACGAAAACTTAAAAAAGACGGTATATCAATGAGATGATTCGAAATTAAAAACGAATATAGACGGCAATAATAATCAGCTACGACAAGCAGTTGGAAAACCATAACAAAATAAACCATATGTAATATTATTTTGGATTAGTGGTCATGCAGGTATTCAAAACAAAACTGACCAAATGCAATAGTCATAGGTTAAAACGTACGATATTTCCTCATCCATATATCCTCATTCTTACCAAGTTACGCTGTCAATTCAAAAACATATAGCTCCCTAATATCTTCTCCTCTAAGTAAACTTCTAGTTAGCTTAATACCGTTTCCCTACCCACTCCGTACACAGCTAGAAGATAAATAAATCCAGACCTATCGCACGATACTCGGATCCGTTCACAATCCATATAAAGCCAGTGCACACTGTTTTTGTTCTCTGTACAAACGATTTTATCTGCGCGTACGCAGCGTTGCGCGTTTTAGACAATAGTGCGTAGGCGAGTATTAAGGCGAACCTATCGAGTTTCCAATCGTTCTGTTAGACTGTTCAACACGATTTTGTGTTTCTGTAGATTAATTGGTTTTCAGTATTGTGTTTTTGCATGTTGCTTAAGTTTCCTTTGATGTGAAATGAAATTGGCATTTGTTTCACATTTGTTCTTTAGAAGGACATGGTTCACAGGTTTCATCAAGTTTTGATTATAGAACAAGTTCTTAAAGAAATTGTTATTTAAAATAAACAAAAAAATATAAGCTTACAAATTTTAACTGAACTGTATCTATTTTCATTCGAGCATATTTAATTGTTTTCGCAAATAAGCTTTCGAAATTTTGAAAACCAATTTAAATACTTCGTTTACATAGATGATATCTTTTTACACTGTCATCATTGTTGTCGAACCTTTCAAAATTTCAAAGCTACCGTTCTGTTCCTTTTTCAATTCCAAACCAAATCACCATCCCTTAATCACCAAGTAGCCAGCGAAGTAATAACAATCATTAATAGTTGTATAACACAAACACGTATATAATTAAAGTAAAACATTGTGTTCTTATCTTATCAGCACATCGGACCATTAACGGTGGCCACAAAAACACGGCCGGCTAGGCGGACGCACGGACCGATGTGTGTTCTACTAGTTATGGTATATGGGGACTAAGATTGGGCAGCTTAGTAAGAAATCTATACTAGTATTATAAAACGCTAATCTGAGAAAAAATTAAAAATATTTGAGTGTTGAATAGTCCATTTATCGAGGAAGACATCTAGTTCATATAACATCACACATTGGTTACTGCTTCGCTGCCGTCTGTTGCCGGCAGCGAAGCAGTAACCAAAGAACGGAACGGAAAAAAGAACTGCATGGGACAGCTAGTAAGAATATATGAGTCAAAGAGGACAGTGAAGAATATGAAGAATACAAAATTCAAACAACAATATACTGCGCTCCAAACACAGTGTCGGACTCAGAAGGCTGCTCAGTTTATGTGAGACTGAGTTATAGATATATCTGTTGCATGCTGATCGACAGTTGACACCGTAAACACACACAAAATGGTCCCCAGAAGTCACGAGACAAAGTCGCAGTAGACCACGAAGATTATGGCTAAACAACTCAGATGTCTTCCTAAGGAATTAGCAAGACATGGCCTGGAGACGGGAATAATATAAGTAATGTAGTGAGGCATTTGCCCAGTTAAAACAAAAGGTAAGTATAATAATTAATGGTATAGCAATGGATTAGTAGAGAGATAAATAGATATACTCTTTACTGTAAACCATAAAAAATACAGTAGGAACTCAAAACTAATAGGATGTAACAATGGGTACACATAGCGTTATAAATTATATTTGCAGACACAGGTAATCCGTATAGTAAATACGTATTATACGAACCATATAATTTTAAAAGTAGAGAAATATGATACTTAATGACTTATAATAGAAGAGGAAGTGTTCTTTAACCACATTTTTAAAAGACGGTAAAGTGGCAGTGGATGCTTGTCTTATAGACCAATCCGTAGCTGTGTTGCTTAGACCGCGAATGACTTATCGAAAAAATTGGTGAACTGCTTTGGAATCTGTTGTCTCAAGTTTTCCGTAACTCTATTATGTGTGTTATGAAGAAATAGGGAAAAGCATTTTAATTTAAGACTGTAGAGCAAAGACAAGATGTATAAGTACCGGCAAAAAAATATTTGAAATCACTTGAGTTTCGTACGAGATTTGGATATGATGTGTCAAAAAAATATGAAATTTATTTCATGTAATTTCATGTCCCTTAATCGATAAAAGATTTCAAAAACAATATATTTGTTTTTTCAAATAACCGAAATAAACAAAAAAGCTTCACAACATGTAGGCTGTCCAAACTATAGAGCTGTATGTCCACCCGTTATCTGTTGATCTAAAACGCTCCACACAATCGCATAATCGTAGTCACCCGTAACCGAACACTGACTGTCAAAACAAACGAACACTGTCCTTATACAATAAGCCCATAAAAACTACGCCCACTATCCTTTACACAACATTAAACCTTAGCTAAAAGGTATAGGGTTCAAAATTATAATTAAAGGTAGCTAATAACATCCGTCATATGAGATGAATCGATATCGAAGGTAAGTGTCAAAATCATAACCTCAAAATATTATGCATCGTTTCAGTTACCGGATAAGGCTCCAATCGATTCTAGATAGGGCAGGTTCTGGACAATACGACACCATGAATAACTTGTTATATTATCCATTGCAATGACATTTACACTCGTGTGATTATCAGATATTGAGACTTATTAATTTCGCTTTTCACAAATTTTGTAAAGCACCAGCAGAATATCACACATCTATTTGAGCATGGTTTAAAAGCTTGGTGCTTCATCTAACGCAATCCAACGCGATGTTTGACGAAGACGCAACGCGAAAAAAGAAAGATAACGTCTGAAAACTCTGTGAGCATTCGGTAATTCCGTGATTTACTTACTCGAATATTTCACAAAACTTGTTCCAGGAAATACGTGTTTTTTTTTAACTCTTAAAAATTCTAAAATAAAATATTCGTCATTCAGAATCTCGATTAAATGTGCAAGTCATCTATGGATGTACTCTTTTTATATTTTTAATATATGAGTACATTCTGGTGGGCCAAAGTTCACGTAAAATAGCAGATTTTCAGAGGTCTTTACTGGATTGGTTTTACACAAATTTATGTTTTGATTTTCATAGAAGCCTAGATAATATCCACAAGATATCTGTATATCCAAAATATCTGGAGAAATATCTGTAATAACATCATGATCACGTAAGTGCGGTTGTATGAAAATGTACCTCTAATTGGCCGCTTTTAATATGCCAATGGCAAGGCGCCTGGACTTCCATTTGGTGCAACACTGAAATGCTGCTCACTATGTATACTTAGGTACATAGTATTTCTTTTTTTTTCTAGTGTACCAACATGTGTTATTTTGTTGTTGTTGTTGTATTTATTTATGTGCTTAGATTTTATAATTTAATTGTGCTTTGGTGTGTGTTTTGTGTTGTGGCAAATAAATGCTTTATCTATCTATCTATATTTATTTCAACATCGTGCTTTTGTTGAAACAAGCCCGTCACACACTATTTCCTACCACACTAGAATCTGCTTGTTAGGATCTTTAAATTTTCTTTGTAATCCATTCCTAGATTGACAAGGAACAATATCACTTTTTTTTTTTTGGAGGGAAGTCGTCAAATCGAAGGCGAAGTGCCAGTAACTTCTAACTATAGTAATCAAGAACTCGCAAAAACTGAAAAAAAGCGTAGTATTTAATTTATATATTATTTAATTATACTTTAATTATTATGCTGAGTTAATATATTTTTTGATAGTGTAATAGTGTTCCTTAGAAGTTAAGAGTTCCATTACAGCATGCAGAAAAACACCTTTAAATTCAAAGCGATAAAAGATGATTTTTCCGAAAACTGTCATTTAGGTGGTATTGGCACTTTACCGTCGAAATAACTCTAAGGTAGTGTCAAACTTTGACTGATTATAAAACCACCCATGATCCTTCAGTTACCGTTTTCGTTCCTGGGCTCTTTTCAAACATCTCGCAGCCCTGGCAGGAAACCATATAAATCTTCAATTTACAGTCTAACGAAAACCTACAAGTAAATTCCTAACACTTCAGAAATAATTGTAGGTACTCATACTATCACATTTTAATAACGTATGATCCGAGCCTCAGGGAGAGAATCGAATAAAACAATCGAGTCGCTAGTGCGAGAAAATAAGAGACGTAATCGATATTATCGCTTCACGAGAATCGAGAGGTTGTTAACAATTGACGCCTATAATGTAGTTTATGCTTCGAGGAGATGAAATGGATCGAGAGGCCGTAGGTCGAGAAACATTCAACCTTCAATCAAAACCCAACCCTTTCGAAACGTAAATAGGGTTCCAATTCACTCGTTTGGCACATAAGGAACAATTGCTCAGTGTGAGATGAGACAAGTGATTAGACTGCTATGCTTTTAGAAAACGTAGAAGTTGTGGCAATAGTATGACGTGGATCGCACATTTGGTTTATTTATATTCAATCAATTTACTTGGGAATGGAGCGGAGGCTGTAAATGTGACGTTTGTAGAACGGACACTGGAAATGCGGATTTTACTTCAAATGAAGGCTTCAAGGCGTTTTGCCTTGTATGGTCAAATGATCCACGATTTCTAGATTATTCCCTGCGAATGAACCATCATGAATTGCTAAACGGAATGTAAAGACGGGATGTAACTACATTAGTTATTTAAATAGGCTAACCAATAATTGTTAGAAAATTAATTATTAAAGATATACTTTAGCTTAAAATCATAGTCGTGTCGAAATCACCAATACGTTAATGAGTGCAAACTATTTTATAGGCTTAAGTTAATAGGAAGGGTAAAACCTAACAAAAATAGGCTTATAACAAGAAGTATTTGCCTTGTAGGCAGTCCATGACCATGAAGGAAATTATCATAATCATAAATATCATAACCCTGAGCTTTTTTTTTTTTCGGTGGGAAATCATCTTATGACATCCCCCGCTCTTGGGCGGGGCGGGAGATAGTATCAGACTTTTACTGACTAAAAAGCCACTCCTGTTCCTTCGTTGCCTTTCGTACCAGGGCCGAGTCTTCCTTTCAGAATCAGACCCTTGGCCCCAGTAGGCTTCGACCCTCCTGGGCCGCTTCAGTTGCTGACATCTCCTTGAGGCGCGCATGGAACAGCACACGCCGTTGACAACTTGGGCTTGGTCCGGACGGTTACCGGACGGTCGGACGGCAAGCCACCCATTGCTCGCCGTCCGCAAACCCGCGCCTACGGTGGCCGGAAATCGGGATCGGAATCCCGGCGGCGGTTGGGGCGTGAGGACCGCTGCCTCACGCGATCGGCCGCCTCTTTTGCAAGCATTACTGCTTCGCAGAAGGAGGCGAATCATAACCCTGAGCTTTTTTTTTTTTCGGTGGGAAAATCATCTTATGACATCCCCCGCTCTTGGGCGGGGCGGGAGATAGTGTCAGACTTTTACTGACTAAAAGCCCACTCCTTATCCTTCGTTGCCTTTCGTACCAGGGCCGAGTCTTCCTTTCAGAATCAGACCCTTGGCCCCAGTAGGCTTCGACCCTCCTGGGCCCCTACAGTTGCTGACATCTCCTTGAGGCGCGCATGGAACAGCACACGCCGTTGACAACTTGGGCTTGGTCCGGACGGTTACCGGACGGTCGGACGGCAAGCCACCCATTGCTCGCCGTCCGCAAGCCCGCGCCTACGGTGGCCGGAAATCGGGATCGGAATCCCGGCGGCGGTTGGGGCGTGAGGACCGCTGTCTCACGCGATCGGCCGCCTCCTTTGCAAGCATTACTGCTTTGCAGAAGGAGGCGAATCATAACCCTGAGCTGAGGTGATCACCTGTTGCTGCTGCCTTAGAAGATATCTTACCAAATGTTAAAATTGTAAAAGATAATAAAAAAAGTACGTATGAATGAATGAAAAAAAAATGAATGAAGTAATAATCTTTTAATTTTTTTCAGATAACTCGTAAAAGAAAAGTTTGAAAAGGCCTAGGGCCTAATTAATAAAGGGTACATAATTCTTAAAAATAATACAAAACATTGTTTGTAACTTAAAATACTTTGATTTTTTTGACGATTTTTAACCAACTTTAAAAGAAGGAGGTTATTTGACACAGTTTTATGTTTAAAAGAATATTTTTGTTTTAATTTGTTAATTTAGCTTAGTTAAAAAAAAATGCATTGTGCAAATAATATCAAAGTTTTTTTTAAAATAATGGAGGCAGTATGCAGCTTACCTAACCTTATATTTATAGAGAATTGTAGCATTGAATAGTTCTCTTTTATTTTACCTACATCACTCCAATACATCTCAAAATGTAAATACTAATCGTTTTCGATTTCTTCAGTCTCCAAGATGATCGCATTCATAATCGTCTCATACCTATAAAGATTCCTTATCTCTCTGACCTTACTTAATCATATGATTCACATGTTATCAGATGTTTACGTAATAAAATTTTTAACTTAACAAGGCACGTGTATTTCTGAGTTATGTAGGTATGTTCTAGCAATCATTAATCATCCCTTTACCTATCTTGATAACGTCAGACAAGGTTACAGGGTTCCTGAAGTGAGTCTAACTTATTGAAAGTCTTTTTCTTTTAGACAGGGTTTTTTTCAGTCGAAGGACAGGTTCTATTTTTACTTGGCCAAAGGATTTACTTTACCATTTAATGTGGCAATTGTGCAGTTTTAATTTTTTTAATTTTAATTTTCATGTAAAAAGCAGAGTCGTATTTAAATCTATAGATATCTACGAATATTATAAAGAGGATAGACTTTTTTTTTACAGGTAAAATACCTACAGATAAACACAAATACAAAAAAAAAAATACACAAAGCACAAATAAAAATAAACTAATGACATTCATTACTATTCTCTAATTGAAATCACATTAAATAATTAAACCATAAAATTAAAATATCCGTTTTATTTAAATTGAACATCAAACCAGACAAAATTAAATTAAAACAAACTAATTTATAATTTTATTTGTAATTTAAACTTGGAAACTTCTATTAGTTTTCGAGTTTTAAACATTTTTTCATCAATTAAATGCTACTTGTACCTATCACTGAACGACATAGGCATATATTTCTACGGGGATAAAGCCGCTGGCCCTGCAGGGCTGGTGGCTTTACGGTCACCCAAAGGGCAATGGAAAGGGCTATGCTCGGAGTTTCCTTGCATGATCGCATAAAGAATGAAGATATCCGCAGGAGAACCAAGGTCGCCGACATAGCCCGAAGAATCGCCAAACTAAAGTGGCAGTGGGCAGGGATGACATTGCTCGTAGAACGGATGGCCGATGGGGCCGAAAGGTTCTAGAGTGGCGACCGCGCACCGGAAAACGCAGCGTTAGAAGGCCTCCCACAAGGTGGACCGACGACCTGGTGAGAGTCGCGGGAATGCGGTGGATGCGAGACGCACAGAATCGGTCGTTGTGGAGACGCTTGGGAGAGGCCTATGTCCAACAGTGGACGTCTTTCGGCTGAAATGATGATGGTGATGAAAGCCGCTGGCAGAAGGTAGTATACGACATTTTATGAGCTTCATTACGTTTTACATTGACGTGATATTTCGTCTAATTTTATGCAATAAAGGCAGATATTTAAACTACCAAAAAAAATATCTGTTTGAGCGATATAAGATACGAGTATCAAACTGCTACAATTTTTCTTCACATAAAAGTTATTTTTGACCATTACAGAATGTTCAATTAGCTAATTAAAGTTTAGATGATTTTATACTGTTGTAATGAACTGAGTTTACCTCTAAGTAGGTACAATAGAATTTGTTTCGGTGTTTCTTCTCAGGATAGTCAACAAAGAAACACCGGTTTCATCTAGTTTAAACTGACGAAAAACTTAACGTATAAAAGTGTTTCTAAAAACCATTTTTTTTTAAATACTTATAGGTACCTATTCCACAACAGAGGCCCAATCGCGCTATTTTTTTTCAACTGAATCGCAATTGAACCGCTGCCATATCTCAACTTTTTGACCATTTCGTATCGCGCTAAATATTTGACAGCAAGTTGAGACGCACCGCGATCGTAGCTGGAACGTTACCGTTGTCAAACGTAAAAGTTGATGGGACGCTACTTTTTTAGGATCGTTAGCGAATCGTTGGAGTGTTTTGTCATTGTTGTGAAGTGATTCTGAGTGAAAATCTTGCAAAAATACAACATTACCATGTAAGCCTACATAGATTTGTTGGAGAAATCTCATGAATATGATGTAGCGGTGGCTCGAGCCGAAACCAAAAGGAAAAACTTAAAAGCTAGACTTAGGTGTGATTCATTCAGTGATCAATAGTTTGTGAAGAGATCAATTAACCCGTGAATTAATTTCGACTCCTTATATGCCACCCATCCTACGTTGTGATGCTTTGGATCTTGAAACCAAGGTAAGGGATGATTTTGTGATGATTCCTCTCGTAAAGTCATAAACAGCATTATCACTTTTACTAAAAACCTTTTTTGTTCTATAAAAGTAACCACAAAGTAAATTAAACTATAAAGTTCAATGTGTGTGCATTTGCATCTTTTGGGTATGTTTAAATTGAGTATAATTTATGTTGCAATATTCTGATACAATGTATATTTATTATTTAAGATGCTTTAATTCTGTTTTGGTTATTGCAGGAGACTCAGACCCCTTTGAGACCAAGAATGATGATACCCATCTCAGAACCAAGGCCAGATACTCCAGAACAATATTACCAAGGCTTGCACTTGACGGCCAGAAATGTTGTTAAACGCTGTATAGGTGTTTTAAAAGCTCGCTTTAGGTATGCTTTGGATATCATACCATTATTATAATAGTTGACATAATTATGAATCATTTATGTTTGAAATTAATAAATAATAATAAAAGGGTTTGTCCTTGCAGGTGCATGGTCGATAAAAGCTGTATTACACTCCAGTAACTGCTGCAAGAATAGTGAATGCATGCTTTGTTCTGCATAATATAGCACACAGGGCTAATAGGAGAAACCAATTATGCTAATTAATTTTACTTTTCATATTATTCTAATTGTTTTTGTAATTTTGTGTTTAAGTTTTTTTTCATCAAAATGGTTTTTGATTAGTTCTTTATATATGTATTCTTAGCAAATATTAACATAAATAATAAAATAATTTAGCTCTTATGACACCTGAGGTACAGGTTAGATCTAATTATTATTGAATACCATTACTGTTCTTGTTGAAGGCTGCACTTATTGTGTAAACTTGCATGTTATTCCTCATAATAAATATTCTATCCTATTTTATCATACTATTTGTGAATAAAGGCTATTTATATTTCTAACGCCTCGTCATTTTAATTAAATATGTATGTAAACATTATCACAACATAGTTTTATTCAGATAAAATGATGGAGAATGGCAAAGGGGTGCTAAATATCAAATTCAGGAGAACCAAACAAAATTAATTTAGATATAATTCTATTTATTAAAGTACAATCAAGAATATAATATTAATGTTAATAATAAACATTTATTTTCAGGCATCAGAGACCCATAGAAAAAATACATAATATAATTTTAAACAATAATAAACAAATACATATTATAAAAACAAAACTTATTTAACCATAGTAACTAATAGTAATCTTAATCTGGGTGGTTATGCCGGCCATACTGAAACAAAATAAAAGTGTTATTATTATGTTGTTTCTGACAAATAATGCTTAGTAAGTGGTTATTTCATTTACTTAATATCATAAAACCAGCCCTCATTGAAACATGAAATAGCAAAAAAACAGTAAAAGTATATCTCTACATTTTAAAAATTAACATGATAGTACTCTCTTTTATTAGCTTAAGCAATTTTGTTGAACAAACCTGCACAGTGCCTAGGAGAATGCTGGGAACAGGGGATACAGGCAGCGTCTGCACATACACTGGTGAAGTTGCAGATAGCACATATGGGGGGTGGTCAGTCAAAACTGTAATAAAGTAAACATAATGTTATACAATATAATATTAATAAAACTGATATATATTGCTAATATTAGGCAGCATAAACATTGTTTTCGCAAGAGATATAAGTTACATTGCTGTTGATGCTTCAGTGTCATGTAATAATTTTGGGTTCATCAACCACTTTTACTGTCACTGTGCCGTCATCCTATATAATGCATAGTATTATTTAGTAGCATTCTTAGTAAAATTAAGCATGATAAAACAATGGTTTACAAAAGTGGATTTGGAAATAGCTAAAGATATAACTTACATCGTTTGAGGCAAATTGGTCCTGCCTAACATCAGCTAGTGGGCCAACATCCCTGCCTAAGATATTGGCTGTCTTTTCTTCCAAAGGTGGTGACAAAGTAGGAGCATTATGAGCCCACCACCAGTAGCTCGTTGGTTAGCATTTATGCTAATTAACTTTGCCCTAACCTGGCACTTGTTAGTCATTCAATAGGTACCTAAAAAATAATAAAACAATGTAATATTATTTTATTCAGGAACCCTCGGCGTATAACATCCACTTTTATCTGCTTCGATGATTCTCACCTTGGACCATTCTTTCCCTGTTCGGACAAGTCCTTCCACGTTGAGACTTAGGGCACACTCATTCCATAAGCGTGCTGCAACTTGACGAGCCTCTTTAGACCTAACTCGTCCAAGAGCAAGGTCTTGATGCTGTTGAGAAAATGAACCATCAGCTCCATTTGTCGGACCGTATTGCATCTGCGACGCTCTTCCATTTCCATGAAACAATCACGACTGCAGATATTACAACTTTCAATTAAAGTGGCTGTCCAAGTTTATAAGTGGTTCATACTTCGTAAGTCTTTGAATGTTTATTTATGTAAAATCTCGCTTACCTCTTCAAAATTTCAAGTACATACCGCGCTTTCAGCTGTCAAAACTAGAGGTGCACACGTGTAAATTTATTACTAAACGCTCGGATATTCACAAACTAAAAGGGCATCACTAACGATTGACGTTACGCAACGTTCCAACTTTGGTTAGCATTTGAACTTATAGCGCAATACCAAAATCCGAACAGCTGAATCGAAACTTAACCACAGCCGCAATTGAACCGAAACTTTATCGTAAACGTTTGCAAACGTTTGAAATTAGCGCGATTGCCCCCCAGCTATCATCACTCAACGCCGTCCAGTCTCAAGTTAAGCAGAGCTTGTGTTATGAGTACTAGACAACTGATAAAAAATACTTATATATTTCAAAATACATACTTACATATTATAGATAAATTACACCCAGACACAGAACAAATGGTCGTGCTCAAATGTTTGTCCTGGGTGGGAATTGAACCCACGACCTCTGGCATAGCAGTCAGGGCCACTAACTACTAGACCAACAGATCATACAAATAAGACCAATAAACAAAATCATCCCAAATATTGTACCAAACATTTACGAGGACATTTCCTCAAGTTATGGGGAAATGCATCCAGAAGCCTTTGAAGCAATTTTTACCTAACCAAGTCGTAACAGCACGGAACGCTCCCGAAAAGTGTTGCAAAAGTTTCAATATTGAACTGCTTTAAAAATCGGTTGGAAAGACTAAACGTCTCCAAACTATATGAAACACACGCATCAGCTAGTGTACCAAATAATAATAAACATCAACCGAAATATTACTTAATCAAAACTTCAAGCATCAGATATTAAGGCGTGTAGTCCCTTGAACATCTAGTCAGAGTTAAATGCACACATACTCGTACTGCCGCCTGCGCCCGCATTTAGCCCCACTATTGAGCCCCGCTGACCTTTATAAACCATTTTCTTTGAAAAATATTGATTAATTTACATATGCTGTGTACGTTCTGAACAACACTTAACCAGCAATTTTTAGTGTAAACATATTTCTAAAGATTAAAGCCGTTTGAAAGGAGTAGGGAATATAAGCGAAAAAAAAACATGTCGTTAATTATTTTTTTTAGTTAAAGTTTTAGTCATACGAAAAACTCGTATGTTGATAATATTATATATGTATCTATAATGAAAAAAATTCAAATCTATTAACCCAGCCATTATCAAGGAGTAGGCTTCAGAAAGTCACTGTTTTATGGCATTTAGTGGGAGCAGGGCCCTTAATCACAACTTCAAGCATCTGATATAACACTATAGACTGTAACCGAACACGACACGTGCGTTTCTCAGTAGCGCGCGGGTGGTCGCAACCACGTCGCTGCGATTACGGGTTGCCGATGAGACAACCAGTTGCTACCTATTGGCTCGTGATGGTTGATGGGTGTCAGTGGTTACTGTTAGTTTTTGAGGTGCTACTGAGGAGCTGTTTATATTTAAGTCCTGGTTCTACTAATATTGTACTTTTTTGAACCTCTGGAAATACGCAAATATAAAAGAAATCACCATGAAAATTTATTTTATTAAAATTGACCATATGACCAACCGCTGGGTAAAAATCAAAACATGATATAAATTAGTTAGCACCATAAAAAAAATTACGAATCAGACCCTAACTTACGATTTCAAACGTGTATTTCTACGAGATTACGTCACGGAAATATTTGAAAGTAACATAAAATAATAAAGCATGTTTTTTAAAAGGGTCTGACAAGAACAAAAATCTTTAATAGTTAGGTACAATGTTTTTTTTTATAAAAATAAAATCACTGACTGTGGATAATTCTCAAGAGGGACAGATTTTTCCCATTCTAAATTTGAATTACCCTTAACCTAAATTACTGTCTTAATTTATTTAATTACAGCAGAACTAATGAAACAATTAACGTTAACTATCAACACTAGGAACATAAACAAAAGAGGTTTTATTTAACTCAAAACACTCTTATCTAACCAGTCAAAAAACTTAAATTACCTTTGCCTAAAAAAAAAAAACAAAAATAATGAACCCAACAAATCACTATCACCTCGTTCCGTAATCGAATTATTTGAAAATTCTAACTTTCCTATTGTTCCTTGGCGATGGAACGTCGCGATAACCCGGCCAAAACAAATAGTTCTAATTACGTTTGGTTAAAAGTTAACAATCGGGGCATCTCTATCTGGTGGTATTAATTGGGTGGGCATCAATCAGGCCGTTGGACAAATTGGCCAAATTATTTTTTCGATTACACGGCTATTGTTTAATCACGGTCGGGTAATAGGGGAGCGATAACATCAGAAAGTTGGAAGTTTGTGTTGCTTCACGTTGTGCTACGGTAAAAGTGTTGAAACGTTCTTTTGAATAGCTACTAAAAAAAATGCTGTTTCAGCAGTAGGTTTTTGAAGACTAATAATGGTGACTGAAGGTGATTATTTATTATTATTAACAGGCTTGTGTTTGACCACTATCGATTATATGGTCGACTATGGAGCACGCTTGCCTAGAAGTGACCTATTCATTCTTAAATAACCCCCAGGTTATAGCTATCAGGAAAGACAGATTCTGGCAGATATTTCCTCTCCTTAGCTGTACCCACACTGAATTTATTCCCAAAACATGTTGTGTGTATGAGTGGTACATCAACCATAATATGTATCGCCGTACTTTCAGTGGGCTGATGATGGAACGGGCTTGTCGGAATTAAGCTAAAGACAGACTGAGCCCACGCATGCCACGTATGCTACGCGTCATCGCACATCTAGACTCTTGAATTGACTGAAAAACAGATAACTAAGAACAAAACTTGGCATACACAACGCTGTTACACGTTCCACGTAAATAGTCTGTTTTCAAGCGAATTCGCTTGAAAACAGACTATTTACTCTCAGAAATGTTTTATATAAAATACAGTTGACGCGAAATCGTAGATCTATTAATATAATTAAAAAACCGAGTATAAAATTTAAAAAAAAAAAGTGACGCAATAAAAACATACAACGTTTTGACTACTTTGTACAAGAAAAACTCTTAAAATTATACTATTTTTTTTTTTCCTACAACAAACACAGTTAAGGCGAAATTGCAGATCTATATTGCCGTGTCGTTTGTAACAGTGGACACAGTCACTAATGCCTGCGTCCATATAAGGGAGTATCACATGAATTTGTTTAAAGTTAATTTATGTACGGTAATCATCAACTACTAACGTTTGTGTTTTAGTTAAAGGATGCAATTTGTGGCCGACTTTAGGCTGAAGTCGTAATTGAATCTTTACGGTACTTACATCAAATTATTTTCGATTACCGATCCCAATAAAGTAAGTAAAAGGTTAGGCATATATGTGATGACACAAACGTAATTTTGTCGAAAAAACTTCTTTATACATTATTTAAGGAAATCATCTATGATGAAACAACCGTTAGAAATGTCGAAAAAAAAAAACATTTTTACAAAATAAATACGATCGGCTTCTATGTAAAAAAAAAAACTGAAAAGTGCAAAATAACTTTAATTTCGGAAGTCGGTGTTTCTATAATAGTTTTGTCTCTTCGTTATTTAACCGACTCAATTAATTAAAGTATTAGGTTTTGGTTCTGCTTAATATGAGACAGAACTTGTTCTGGCCATGATTGTCCAGTCTGTGCCACCACCCCTCCAATCTGCTCTGGACCTCTAGTCCACTCTCGGCAACTAACATACACATTGACTGGCCTGTTGGTCTAGTGGTTAGTGACCCTGACTGCTATGACGGAGGTCATGGGTTCGATTCCCACCCAGGACAAATGTTTGTGTGATGAGCACGATCATTTGTTCTCAACATCAGAGCGTAAATATACATAATCATACTATGTATTTATGTACGAATGAATTTTCAAGACACATAATTTTATATGATTTTTATAGTTTAATCTTAAACTGAACTATATACGAATAATGTGACAATCAGTTGAACAAAGATACAGAGCCATATTGTTACTCATCAGAGTACGTATTAACAACATCGGTTGCCTGATAAGGTCCCTTATCACGGCGTCCGATTGCACCATTGTTTATCTCAATGTTTGTACAAATTCAAATTAAACTGATTAAAAAAGGAATTTTAGTTAACTGATAGATTCTGGGGTATTGGACCAAGTCTTGCATTAAAACATTGTCAATCAATCCAGGTCGACCTGGGAAGAGGTGGTTAGACGACCTAGATGCCTACCGCAAGGACTATTTCGAGGTGGCTCAAGAGAAGAATACCTGGAAGAAGTTGGGGGGGGGGGCCTTTTCCAAGCAGTGGGACAGTACAGGATATAAAAAAAAAAAACCGTCCTATTATAATTTAGGTGTCTTCAAGGCTAGAGTGACAACAAACTCCTAATAAACGAGTGCGCCTCACATCAACGATTGCATCACTGTTAACCATCAGGTGGGATCGCAGACAAGCACTGGTTTAGTTATATAGAGAATTTTATTGTGTTTTAATTATTCGCAAATTGATTCCCAGTAGATAATTTAAAGTAAAATTGGTATATTTTTGCACCTCAAGTGTCATTACAATTGGGAATTTTGTGGAAAACTTGTAAAAGGCGCGAGTTTTTAAAAAAAAAAAAAATTAAATTTTTTTATTATTTTTTTTTTCTATTTCGGTAAATTGGAATTGATAATTTTATTGTAGTATCGACTATCTCAGCGAAGTTTGCCAAGAAGGCTGACTCGTTTGCTGACAATTACTGCAAAAACATTAGAATATATTATATACGCGTTTGTCTGTTACATATTGGAGTGTTATACTAGCTTTTTGGTCTATCATAGTGGTCCCGAACCTGTAGTCTGCGTATCACTGGTGGTCCCCAAGAGGCAAAGTATGGTCCATGGAAGGTTTCTAACATCAAACTTTCAACTGACAAGTTACAATGTTGCGCAATGATTTTAAATTTCTAACAAATGTTATGTTTCCTATCACAATTCTTGTTAGTTTTTTACTTTAAAGAACAGATACCACAAGCTTTTAATGCGTTTCTTTTAGATTAAAATAAAATTTTGAAGTTAAATTTGTTTTACCCTTTTTGGTCTGTGCTATCAACAAAAAACCACAGTGGTCTCAGGTTAAAAAAATGTTGGGAACCACTCGTTCAACGTACGGTAAGTCCTAATTCTCTACTACGAGCTCTTAACACGATTCATTTGACGACTTAAACTAAACTGTTGAAACTGCTGTTGTTGTACTGTTTTCCTCGCTCGCACGCCTGACATTTTATCACGTCATGTTATGGTCCCTATCAATACAGGGACCATACCAAACCAGACCAGGACCAAACCAGGGATCAATATCCAAACTAATGTTTAAGTTTTCCTCTGGATTTTTCCACAAAATCGATGTGATCGCTTAATAAATACAAATAATTAAATATGAATTTAAACACAGACGTCATGTAACGATGATTTGGTGTCTCTCATCAGTGAGATAAGCTGCTGATAACACAGAGAGTTCTCTTAATGGAGCTCGTTGACCAGCTGATAAGATATACATTCTGAATCTGTAGCATGTGTTTGTTATGTACAAGTACCTACCTAGTTCACTACAGACTAAAACGCTGGTTTCGTTGGCCTACCGGTAAAGGTGACCCTTGTGAGGGGTTCCCTAAATTTTATTGGGTTATGGTGACCACTAACCATCATGCTGTTTGTTCCAGTGTCTTGATAGGGACCGGTCACGTTCAACCGTTACTAAGCGGCGTCAAAAATGACACGTCAAATGGCAAAATTTCTTCCCACACAAAGTTAGTTTAGCTTGATCAAGTCTATTTAATCAAGCGATAGTGAGTGGGTCACCATTATGTTTCAAAATTTATTTAATCATCTTCGTACCCTTGACCCTTGTTGTTTGGGGTTGGCGCAACATGTTTTTTTCTTCCATTCCGTCCTGTCACCATTACTAACTCCCTTTTCTTTCATATTACTTCTCACACAATCCATCCATCTTTTCCTTGGCTTCCCACTACGTCTTCATCCATCCATATGTTTCGGGCTTGCGGACGGCGAGCAATGGGTGGCTCGCTTTTCAACCGTCCGGCAACCGTCCGGACCGAGCCCAAGTCGTCGACGGAGCGTACTGTTCCACGCGCGCCTCTGGGAGATGACAGCAAATCGTAAGGGCCCAGCAGAGTCGAAGCCTACTGGGGCCACGGGTAGTGTGAAAATGAAACCCGGGGCCCTGGGACGAAGGCAAAGAAGGAACAGGAGTGGGTTTTTAGTCAGTAATAGTCTGACACTATCTCCCACTCCGCTCAAGAGCGCGATTTGTCATATGATGACTGTCCCACCCAACAAAAAAAATCCATATTATGTTTCAAAATTTATTTAAATTAAGTGCCCATATAACACGTAGGTAAGTACTTGTAGATCTAGTACACAGCCCCACCAATATCGCCACCCGGATTCTAATTACTAAGTAACCAATTTTTAACGATAACACAGCGATAACCGTCTAGTTAAGCAAATGCATAGCCACATCATTCGTTGTTGCTTTGTCTCGACTGATACCGTTTCCGAGATAAGACACGTACAAACACACACACAGGAGTACTTAGCAATGGAAGTTAGCTTGAAATGGTTGCGGATTATAGTTTCTTAGGCATGCATAAAGCATAATCAGTTTTATAATGTTCCCACTGCTGGGACTCAGGGCTCCTCTCTAGGAGAGGGAATGGGCCACGCAATATTTCACCACGCGGGTCCAGTGCGGGTTGGTGGTATCGCATGTCTTCGAATTTTTGGTTCTAGGACATACCGTTTTCCTCACGATGTTTTACTTCACTGTTTTTTTAACCATTATATATATGAGTTAAATGTTATATAGAGAAAAAAATAATTTGTTTGTTATGAATAAACTCAAAAACCACTGGGACAATTTTAAACATTATTTGACCGTAAATATGCTGCTTTATCACTGAATGTCATAAGCATATTATATTTTCTAATATCACGTGGGCAAAATCGATGGCAGCCACTAGTGTAGAAATAAATTACTAAAAATAAAGCACCTGCCTGGGTTTGAACCTGGGTTCTTATAAATTATTATGAAATCGTTACCAGTTTTTGATGTTTTCCTGCCCACACTGTTTTGCCCAACATCCAGCGTAGGGCAGCCGCCATCTGATGAAAAATAGGATGAATTAGTAACGAATAAAAAATAAATGTACTGGTAACTTCAGCTTTAGCTTGCTCAACTGATCTACGTTACGTTCAAAATTTGGTCTTAATTAATAACAGTGTAATTAATAACCGCTGATTCGCTGCACGGCCAATAAATGGAGCAAGCAAGTGACCTCAAGAAATGGCGTCAGAAAACAGGGCCGCCCAACGAGAAGATGGGAAGACGACATCCGCCTGACCTTGGACAATATTGGACAGGGGTAGCAAGAGACAGAGTCCAATGGAAGCAGTTGGAGGAGGCCTATGCCAAAAGGCACACCGAACTGAGGAAGATATTATAACCAGTATTAGCCAAATAAAGAAAAGTGTATCACCCCAAAGTGTGGAAATAAATGGCTATTTTATTTATTTATTTATTTATTAAAACTTCATGCAACATAAAGGTACAAAGGCGGACTTTATTATTATTATTTATTAATTAATAACCATGTTTTTCCTTTCAGGAATCTCAAAGATCCTTAAAAACCTTTAATAACCTGCTTGAGATTTTGTTTGCGAGAACTTACGCGTTCAGTTATTTATTTATTTATATATACTTTATTGTACACCAATATAATAAATATTACAATTTATGAGATCTACAAAGACTGACTCTATTGGTAATCTTTTATGGGATGAGAATTTGAGCTAATCACCTTTACTTCATATTAATTAGACTTACACCCTCACATTATCATCCCCCTTACAAGTTACCAATGATTTAAGTTAGTTAATCATGCGCAGTTCTATCATGCATGATACAAATATTATGTACCAATTTTTTTTTAAACAAAACATTTCTTACACTAATTAATTAACACTCCTGTATCGTGTGACACAACATGTAACTCACATACACAAGAAGCCCCGACCCAGAACCACTATTTTCAGGCCCATCCACAAATATCTGTCCTGTGCAGGACGCGAACCCGTGACACGTAGTTTAGCAGCCCATCGCTGAATTACCAGACCTACGTTGTATTTTTCACGTACACCCGGACCAAGCCCAAGTCGTCGACGGCGCGTATTGCTCCACGCGCGCCTCAGGGAGATGTCAGTAAATCGTAGGTGCCCAGCAGGGTCGAAGCCTACTGGGACCATGGGTTGTGTGAAAACGAAACCCGGACCCTGGGACGAAGGCAACGAAGGAACAGGAGTGGGTTTTTAGTCAGTAAAAGTCTGACACTATATCCCGCCCCGCCCAAGAGCGGGATTTGTTATAAGATGATTTTCCCACCTAAAAAAAAAACCGTACACAATCGATGTCAGTTACAGTCAAAGACAACAATATTCTATAACTTTATCTACTAAAATGACAACGAATTCAGGATCAAAACCCTCATAGCTTGACCTAGTGATACACGAGTCACCTAGCAATCGTGCCGATTTCGTGCGCTCAATCGATGAGAATTTTGAGGGACAACACGTGAACATGAATAAACACATTATTTATAAACAACTGTGATGCAACTAGAACAATTTTAATGTAAAGATATCGAATAAGTGTTTTTGTTTATTCATAAAACTAAAGGGGCCGAAAGGTGCGCAGTGGAAAGCTTGGGAAGCTTTCAAGGTAACTGATGAACTGGTGAGTAGCGGGAATCCGATGGATGCGAGACGCATAGGACGGTTTGTTGTGGCGATACTTGGGGGAGGCCTCTTTCCAGTAGTGGACGTCTTTCGGCTGAAATAGTGATGATGCTATGCCGAAATAAGCACTAACCAGGAAAGAAACGAATGGTTTGAATTTTATGGTTCCGTACCTCAAAAGGAAAAAACGGAACCCTTATAGGATCACTTTGCCGTCCATCTGTCTGTCTGTCAAACAAAAAGAAAAGATACGGCCGTTTATGTCACAAAAAAACGTATATTTCGACATTCTCAAGAAAATCAAAATACATAGGGTACTTCCCGTTGACCCAGACAGAATCCTCAAATTTAGCATAAAGCAAGGTCATATAATAACAAAGATATAGGAATAAATCTGAAAACAGCAAATTTTGTGTTGCCTACGTCACAAAAAAACAACTTTTTCGGGAATTGTAGTTTGTACGGAACCCTCAGTGCGCGAGTCCGACTTGCACTTGGCCAGTTATTTTCTATATGTCGACTCAATTTTGGAAGATCACCATGAGCGTCAGTTTGCGTGTTTTGCAGGAATGAGTTTTCCTTTCCATAATTAAGAAGTAAATAAGATAATATCATTTTTAAAAAAATACAACTCCTAATCTAATAGGTACAATGATTGTTATTGACAATTATTCTTAAAAATACTTTTTATCTTCGAAAGAGAAATCCACTCCAATATATTTTTATCCTAAGTCTTACCACAACCATCGGTCCTGTGCGTTTCCGTCCATCGGATCCCGTGACCCTCACCAGGTGCACGCCCCACCTTGTGGGGCCTTGCAACGCTGCGTCTTTCGATGCGCAGTCATCACTCCAGAACCTTTTGGCTCCATCGAACACCATTTCTGCGAGCAATGTGCCCTGCCTACTGCCAATTAAATGTGGATCCACGCTAAGGAGATGAGCACGAGCACATATGCGTGTAGTATGAAACGACTTACAAGCCTCGAACGAGCGCTTTGAGCGTTTCTCGACTGTGCTCCGCCTATTGTTGGTTTTTTGACAAACACAAAGGGTTTCGCATCACGCTCGAGAACAGTGATCGTTGCATGCTCGTTAAGTATGTCTATACTTAACACCGCGAGTAGAGCGGCTTGGCTGGCGCTTAGCTCGTGCTCCGCTCCTCTGGCGTCTTCTTCTCAGTCGATACACTCTTGCCAGAGTGGTCATGGTCATCACTGTGAATCACGATGAGTGATCATCTTGGTAACACGGCGTCATTCATCGCGGACTGCAGCTTTCCGAGTACATTCATAAACCGAGCACTTAGTTGCGACCTTGATCTGGTCTGTCCATCTCAGTAGTGATCTACCACGTGGCCTGGTGCCTTCAACTTTGCCCTGCACTACGAGACGCTCTATGGAGTCATTACCACGACGAGATACATGGCAGAAGAAGTTCAAAATGCGCGAATGCACTGTGGATGATAGGCGCTGTCTGATGCCAAGTTCTTTTAATATTGACCAAGATCGCCAAACTTAAGACCCATCTTGGCATCCAGTTTGGCGATTCTTCGGGCTATAGAATAATATATCGGTAACCTTGGTGGCATATCTACCTTTTGGCTCCTACCTATGCTCAAATGATCTCCTATCATCTTTTCTACCATTTTGAAACCCGCGTGACTCCATACATGTATCCAGAATGATCATAACACGGTAACGTGCCGGTATCTTTGATTATCAGGCGAATGGTTTATCTCAGTTCAACGGTTATCACAGTGAGATTAAGAAGCAACAGTTAAGGGTCGATTATATTCAGAAACTTGTATTTTTTGTTTGTTGATGAAAATATTTTTCGGTGATAACGGTAATGGTTCTTAAAATGTATAGAAATAAAGAAGGTCTGTTTTGTAGATGGAAATAGTTTGATACTATTGACAGATACAGTGTTTGTTTTTCGTAATGATTTTAACATTGAACCCATAAAATGATTAGAAAACTTTAGAAGTATTAAGTTTTTTTTTATAATGCAGGGTGTCTTTGATATCGACGCACAAACGAATACCGTGGACAGAATCCAGTACATGATTTTGGTCCCCCCAGTCTGGAAGTTAAGAGTGACTAGGTCTAGGTAGGTTTTACGTTGCTGAAACATCTACGGTCCAGATTAGGCGTTTCGCCTCGTCGTTTATACCGCGTACATCGAAGGACTGGAACAATTTGCCTGCTACGGTCTTACCGTCCGATTATAATTTGGGTGCTTCAAGGCTATAGTGAATAGGATCTTAAACTAGTGCGCCTCACCATCAACGATTGCATCACTGCTTACCATCATGTGGGATCGCTGTCAAGCACTAGATTATATCAATAAAAATAAAAAATGAATGTACTAACGGTTTCGCATTTGTATAGCATAGCATAGTCGGCCTTATAATATTCCCACTGTTGGGACTCAGGCCTCCTCTCTATGAGAGGGTATGGGCCATAATCCACCACGCGGGCCCAGTGCGGTTTGGTGGATGTCACAAGTCTTCGAATTTTTGGTTCTAGGACATGCCGGTTTCCTCACGATGTTTTCCTTCACCGTTTTGAGAGCAGTGGTGATGAAATAAATTACACAAAGTAATGCGCCTGACTGGGTTTGAAACCGCAACCTACAACTCGTAAGTCGGGGCCGTTACCACTCGGCCAACACTGCTCTTAAAACGATTTCTTAGAACACTTAAAACTTAATAAAAAGTAGAAATACATAAAAATAAAATTACCTTAGTTAGAGATTACGGACATGCGTGCAAAACAAGCCATAATCACAAATAGAACAGAAATCATGGAACATTGACACAACAGATGTGACTTTATCATCTCCGATACGCTGACGGATGCTGTTCGATAACAGTTCACTGATAACGATACTCATTATTTTATATTTTTAATTTCGTAGCTAGCCGATAAGCTGAAGAGAGATAGAGGATCGTTTTAGTAGGAGTAAGGGAGACAGGTAATGCGTGATGGCCGCATGGACGTATCGTAGATTATCGCTGCTGGAAGGCGAGTTGTGACCGACCTTTTCTCTCGTTTTCCTGATGATTGTGCGCTTGCGCATCCTGAGAGGCCCCCTTGCGGTTTTTAATCGGTTCGGTTCAAATCAGTGAATTGTCGACGCAAGAATATTGTTTTCTTTTTTAACTTGCATTTTTTTTGCTGGGGGGAAGTCGCTCTCGGTGAATCGAGAGGTTTTTGTTTTTAGGTGGTAAACTCATCTAATGACAAATCCTGCTCTTGGGCGGAGCGAGAGATAGTGTCAGACTTTTACTGACTAAAAACTCACTTCTGTTCCTTTTTTGCCTTCATCCCGGAGCCCCGGGCTATGCTTTCACACTACCCGTGCGAAGATAAGCGAGGGCGTGAGTCAGACTTTTACTGACTATAACCCACCCGCATTCTTCTTCTTTATAGACACAACTTCTATAAAACAATAAAAATAAGACAGAAATTGTACCTACACAGGCGAGATTAACCCACAAAGGGTTTGGGTTTTCTTACAGTAAACTTTATATACTACATTAGTCTAGTATATACGAAACCCGAAACACGTGTCTAGTATTTTTATGTAAAAACATCTGTGTACAAAATGTCATAACTGTACGATGAAAAATCACGAAGTTATAAGCTTGTTATATTACCTGGTTAGCCGCACAAATACATGATCACCGGGCCACCCGGGCGACTGATGGGTCGTTTTACTCCCGTATCCGTCTGTGCGCTAGTGTCTAATGTCAGCTATAACCTGCCGTGACCTGTGTTGTACTTTGAGTTGGTGGTGTCCAACTTGTGACCTTTTTCAAATATTTTTGGGAAAAAATATAACATGGTGTAAAAATTATTGGAATCGATTCAGTTACTGATTCTGAACAAACTTCAGGTTTCGCATAATATACTAAAAATAAAGTTATATAAATGAGAATGAAATGCACTTGAGGATATTAGTTAAATCTTATTTAAAACTAAAAATATCCTTCAGTTGCCCTTTTCATTTAAGGGTCGCAGTGTCTCTTTCAAATAACACAGTCATTTACTTAAGTACCTTATCAGTTAATTTTCTGTTTCATATTTCACTCGTGATTGACAGTTAGTATTTGGCATTGGGATTATTTCTTTTTTTTTTAAGATAAACGACACGACAGAGACACGAGCCAGTACTTACAATAGATAGTGTTGGCGATTGGGGACGTCCTACGTTCGATAGTTAACATTCATAGAATTCTGATTAGTTATTTTTGGAAAATTAATAATATTAAAAACATAATCTATATATATATATAACCTGATGGCTACAACCCGGGAATCTTTAGGTCAAGAGTGAATAGGTTACTTCTAGGTAAGCGCGCTCCATTGTCGACCGCATCGTCGCTTTCCATCGGGTGACATAGTGGTCAATAGGTTCGCCCTATCAAGAATAAAAAAAAATATAGGTATATATAAAAATGAATAGCTGTTCGCGTAGCGAGACTAATCTTGCTAAAACTCGAGTACGGCTGGACCAATTTGGCTAATTTTAGTCTTGAAATATTAGTGATAGTCCAGGGAAGGTTTAAACGGTGAGAAAAAAGAAAAAAAAACACGAAAAAAAAAACCCGAATACATCGCCATCTCTAATTAAAATGTCATTCTAAAATGAATTATGCCGTTCTGGTAATGCCAGTAGATGGCGTTATCCTTACTATTCGTGGGTCAGCTAATAATAATATAATATTTTATATAATAAAAAAGAAAAATCTGACTGATTGAATTACTAAACGTCATTAAATCTCGTTTCAACCTCACATTTTAACTTTAATATAAAAATACAACACTTCCACACGATAAATTAATTCACCTAATTATTACCTACCTAAGATGCGCCAGCACATAATCAGAGATAGGCAATCGTGCGCAGAACCCGACGTGAGAATGTATTTATCTGCGCAGCATCCCAGCCGCCATTACTCACAGATACTGCACGAATATTAGCCGACGCTGAAATCTGATCCTGATCATCTACGTCACTTTGACTTTTAAATTAACGGTACTGGTATCGTGAGATAGTGGCTCTTATCTTTGATTTTCAAGTATGGCAAATTCACCAGTAAAGCTTCGGGGTGCTACGACAGAAAACCTCCACGAGTGCTCGCAGGCTGTAGTTCCCTTGCGGATACGTCCGAAGTGAAGGCCAGTCTGCGGGACGGTGCACCCTGGGAGGCGGCTAACGACTCCCCTTGGGTACTTCTGCCTAAGGGGTCTCGATGTCCGCCTGCGAATATTCTGTCCGAAGAAACATTTCAACGCGTGTCCCTCTGCTACAGCAGAGGGCACAGTGGCGAAGTAAGAGCGGGCTCGGTGTGCACTCACCCTGCCACCGGGCAGGCAGGAGGAAAACTTGCTCTTCTTTCTGCCACCGTTAGTCTCGTAGCCCCAGAGATTGTCCAAGGTCATGTTTCTGACTTTTGATGGGGGTCGAGGGTCTTGGCTTAACCGCCCGGGCCGCGAGGAAGACAACCTCTATAAAAAATTACCCCAAACCTCCAAGCGGCGGCGCACCGTGAGGGAGGTTGTTAGCTTGACTGATGGGTAGCTAAATTAGTCTCTAGTGCGAACCACCCTACTTGAGCAAGTACCCGAAGTTTAATACTCGTGGGAACAAAATGGAAAAATCTAAATTTTTTAAAAACTACTTTGAGAGTGATGCGCGGTCGGAGTCCGACGCGGCATCCGGAAGGAGCTCGGAGGGCTCGGAGGTTGATGAGGTAGCGGGCGACTCCGGTAGACGCGCGAATGTCTACCGGAAGCGCTCCAGACCGGGGGACAAATCGTCCTCCGACGGGGAGATGGGCTCGGCCCGAAAAATCCCCACCAGTGGGCGAGGTGCGGGTCGAGCAAGGGGAAAAGGGAGGGGCCTCACTGCACAGGAGTCCGCTAAGCGAGCCGACCGACTTACCGCGGAGGGACGACACCCCGGAGTGGCCAGCGCTGTGGTGGATCTCTCGGGGCCATCTGGCAACGAGCGTGATGCTAGGGAGGACTCCGCCGAGGAGTCCCGCAGATCGCTGGGGAAGTTGGTCGTCGCCGCGCTGCGCGACATGGGCCGGAAGAGAGAGAGGACCTCCAAGGAGAAGACGATCCACCGGCATGCCGCCTCTATCGAGGAGGCTATCGATGCCTCTCTCGAGAAGAGGGTAGCGAGACTCCGGGCTGAGCTCCGGGCCGAGCTTCGGGCCGAGCTCGTGGGAGCCCAGGAAGTCAGCGGCTGTCGGGAGCCGACCGAGGGGGGGCGAAAGCAAGGGCAGGGGCAAAATCAGTCCCAGCCGGAGCCGGAGAGCCAGCTGCTGACGCTGGTGCAGCGGGAGCTGGCTAACCTTCAGCAGCAGCTGCAACAGCAGCAGCAGCAGTTTCAGCTGCGGATCCAGCAGCAGTTGTCCCTGCTGGAGGGCATCGTGCTGCGCCCCCCATTAGCAGCCTCCGGCCAGCGAAAGGCGGCGTCTTATGCCACTGCCGCGGCCGCGGCAGCTGCGCCCAAGGCGGGCCCGTCGGGGCAAGCTGGGCGCGGGGCCGTGGCGTCGGAGCCTGTGAGGTCAGCCCCGACGGCCAAGCAACAACAGCGGCAGATGGGCGGGGCGGCGCCCGCCACTAAACCGGCAAGACCTCCTACCGCAGCGGTGACTAGGCCGCGCCTGCCGCCTCCCCTTCCCGAAGAACCCTCGGCTGGCGCTGAGTGGACGGTTGTCGGCGCTACCAGGAAGGCGGGCAAGGCGGCTAGGGCGGCCAAAAAGCGCACGCGGCGACAGCAGCGCAAGAAGCGGACCATGGCGGCTAGACTTCGCGCCCCGAATTCCGAGGCTGTAGTTATTACACTACAGCCAGATGCGGAAAAGAAGGGCGTGACGTACAACACCGTCATGGAAAAGGCGAAACAGGCGGTGGTGGGCCACCTCAGCGAGTTTGGAGCCTCTGGGGGCTTCCGAATGAGGCGCACCGCAACCGGGGCCCGAATATTAGAGGTCCCTGGTGCGGACAGTGGCCCTGCCGCAGACGCCCTGGCTGCAAGGATCAGGGCGTGCCTGGACGTCGAGGAGGTCCGAGTGTCCAGGCCCACCAAGTGCATGGACATGCGCATCATGGGCCTGGACGACTCCGTCAGGGTGGACGAGGTGGTGGCCGCCATCGTCGGGGTGGGAGGGTGCAACGCCGATCAGGTACGGGCGGGCACTATCCGCGCTGACAGCACGGGAATGCGAGCCGTAACGGTGAGCTGCCCTGTGTCGGCGGCCAAGGCCATCACTGGCGAAGGCCGAAGGCTCTTGGTGGGCTGGGTCTCCGCGCAGGTAAAACTGCTGGAGCCCAGACCTCTGCGGTGCTACCGCTGCCTCGTGGGGCACCACGTGGGTGCCTATTGCACCGCGGAGGCGGACCGCAGTGACCGCTGCTTCCAGTGCGGTCAGCCCGGTCACAAGGCTGCAGAATGCCGTGCTACGCCGCACTGCTACGCGTGTGCGGCGGCAGGCAAGCCGGCCGATCACCGGGCTGGGAGCAGGTCCTGCGACCCCCCCGCCAAGGCCAAGGGCAAAGTCCCGAGGCAAGCCCACCCCGACGTCCTCTCCGCCGCAGCCTCCTCTCTGGCTGCCGCTGCTGTCGCCGCCGCAACCACCGCGGCAGGGCCCTCACGTGGGGCTCGGGAGGAGACTGTAATGGACTGTTAATACGGGTCCATTACGTCTCCTCCAGGCGAACATCAACCACTGCGCCCCCGCTCAGGATCTGTTGCTCCAGAGCATGGCGCAGTGGTCGATCAACATCGCCGTTGTCTCCGAGCCGTACTATGTCCTGCCCAGAGGCGACTGGGTTCAGGACTTGAACGGCTCGGTGACTCTAATTTCGTCGGCCGCCGCCGGTACCCCGACCCTCGAGGCTGTCACGAGGGGACGGGGTTGCGTGGCAGCACGGTTCGGGGACATTGCAGTGGTAGGCGTATACCTGTCCCCGAACAGATCTCTCGGCGATCTCCACATCTCCCTAATGGAGCTGAAAGCCGTCGTCGCTGGGTTTGGTTCCCTCCCCGTGGTTGTGTGCGGGGACTTCAATGCCAAGAACTTGGCTTGGGGTTCTCGGTTCACGAACCAGCGGGGTCGGATGGTGGAGGACTGGGCTCTAGAGACAGGCCTGGTCGTCCTAAACCGGGGTTCTGTCCCCACGTGTGTGCGGATGCGGGGTGACTCTGTGGTGGACATCTCGTTCGCCAGCCCCGCTCTGTCGCCGCGTGTCGTCGACTGGCGCGTCATGGAGGGGGTGGAGACGTACTCAGATCACCGGTACATTCGGTTTGACGTCTCCGCCCAAACCTCGACCGCGCCGGTCCGACAGAACCCTTGTGGTCCGCGATGGGCGCTGAGGCAGATGGACCGGGAGCTCCTCCTGGAAGCCGCGATGGTACAGGCCTGGGTGCAAGCACCGGACAGGCCTGTCGATATCGACGTCGAGGCAGAGTGGTTCCGGGAGGCCATGTCGCAAATCTGCGACGCGGCAATGCCCCGAGTCCGTCCAGGACGTGCTCAGCGCCAGGTATACTGGTGGTCGCCGGAGATTGCGGCACTGCGCAACGCGTGCAATGCCGCACGACGCCGGTATGCCAGATACCGCAGGCGCCGCATCCGTCCACCGGATGCGGAGGCCAGAGAGGCGGAGCTGTACGAGGGATACAGAGAAGCAAAGCGCACCCTCCGAGCGGAGATAAGACGGGCCAAGCTCGAGGCCCGCAACGTGTGGCTGGGGACTCTGAATGGGGACCCATGGGGACGCCCCTACAAGGTGGTGCGGGACAAACTCCGCCCCTGGGCTCCCCCGCTGACGCAGAGTCTCCGGCCCCAGCTTGTGGAGGGTGTAGTGAGCACTCTGTTTCCTGAGCGAGGGGAACACTCTCCCCCGCCCATGGCTCCGCCACCAGCGGTGTCCGACGCGGACCACGATGGCGACGACGACGACAATGCTCCAGAGGTGACCGAGGTAGAGATGAGAGTGGCGGTACGAAGGCTGAGTGCTAAAAATACCGCCCCAGGACCCGACGGCTTGCCTGGGAAGGCCTGGGTCCTGGCCATGGAGGCTCTCCGGCCTCGACTAAGAGGGCTCTTCAGCGCATGCATGGAGAGGGGCCAGTTCCCACTTCGCTGGAAGACGGGGAAACTGGTCCTCATCGCGAAGCCGGGGCGCCCTGCGGACTCTCCGTCCGCGTACCGGCCCATTGTGCTGCTTGACGAGGTGGGCAAGCTCTTTGAAAGAGTAATTGCAGACCGCCTCGTCGCGCACCTAACACGGGTGGGGCCGGACCTGGCGGACGGCCAGTTCGGCTTTCGCAGGAGGCGGTCCACGGTGGACGCCATCATGCGCGTGCGAGCTCTCACGACGGGGGATGCAGTGGCCCAGGGCAGGTGTGTCGTGGCGGTGTCTCTGGACATCGCCAACGCCTTCAACTCCCTGCCTTGGAGCAGCATTAGGAGGGCACTCCGGTATCACCGGACGCCCGACTACCTCTGTCGTGTGGTCGAGGCGTACCTGTCAGACAGGTACATTATCTACCCCGGTCACCAGGGAGAGTGGGAACGTCGAGAGATGTCGTGCGGTGTTCCGCAGGGATCGGTACTAGGGCCGCCCTTGTGGAACATCGGATACGACTACGTGCTGCGCGGCGACCTCCCTGACGGGATCAGCGTGGTCTGCTACGCAGATGACACGCTGGTCCTGGCGCGGGGAGAGTCGTACCAGGCGGCGGTCGAACTAGCGACACGCGGGGTTGCGACAGTCGTGGGCAGGATCCAGGAGTTGGGACTCGAGGTGGCATTGCACAAGTCCGAGGCCATGTGCTTTCACGGACCTCGGAACGCGCCACCACCAGGTTCCCAACTAACGGTAGGAGGAGTCCACATCGGCGTCGGGTCGACGATGAAGTACCTGGGACTCGTTCTCGACAGCCGATGGGATTTCGAGGAGCACTTCCGACGTCTGGCTCCCAAACTAAATCGGACTGGGGCTGCCCTCGGGCGGCTCTTGCCCAACCTGGGAGGTCCAGACGCCTCCTGCCGAAGGCTCTACGCGGGAATCGTTCGGTCCATGGCCCTTTATGGCGCACCGGTATGGGCGCCGGCGCTGCGGAAGCAGCCGGCGGCCCGGCTGAACGCATGCCAGAGGGTCATGGCCATACGGATGGTGCGAGGTTACCGGACGATTTCCCGCGAAGCGGCGAGCCTCCTTGCCTGCCAGCCACCATGGGATCTGGAAGCAACAGTCCTTGCTCTCATGCACGATCTCCGCATGGAGATGCAACGCCGGGGCGAAACTCCGCTGCCGCGACAAGTCGCAGCATGGCGGACGGAGTTCCGGCGGGTTCTCATGGAAAAATGGCGACAGCGACTGTCGCGACCCAGTGCTGGGCACGCCACAATTATGGCGATAAGTCCCCTCTTTGAGGCGTGGTTGGAAAGACCTCACGGCGTCCTCACCTTCCGCATGACGCAGGTTCTCACCGAACACGGGAAGTTCGGGAAGTTCCTGCACCGAATTCGTGCGGAAGCGACGCCCGGGTGTCGCCACTGTGTGGACCGCCCGGAGGACACGGTGGAGCACACGGTGGAGGTGTGTCCCGCTTGGGAAGAGCAACGCCGTGTCCTCGTGGGGGCGATCGGCGGCGGCGATCTCTCGCGCCGGGCCTTGATACAGGCCATGGTCCGGAGCGAGGAGGAGTGGCAGGCGGTCGCCTCCTTCTGCGAAGCAGTAATGCTAGCAAAGGAGGCGGCCGATCGCGTGAGGCAACGGCAACGGTCCTTACGCCCCAACCGCCGCCGGGATTCCGATCCCGATTTCCGGCCACCGTAGGCGCAGGCTTGCGGACGGCGAGCAATGGGTGGCTCGCCGTCCGACCGTCCGGTAACCGTCCGGACCGAGCCCAAGTCGTCGACGGCGCGTATTGTTCCACGCGCGCCTCAGGGTGACGTCAGCAAATCGTAGGGGCCCAGCAGGGTCGAAGCCTACTGGGGCCATGGGTAGTGTGAAAACGAAACCCGGGGCCCTGGGACGAAGGCAACGAAGGAACAGGAGTGGGTTTTTAGTCAGTAAAAGTCTGACACTATCTCTCGCTCCGCCCAAGAGCGGGATTTGTCATTAGATGATTTTCCCACCTTAAAAAAAAAAAAAAAAAAAAAAAAAAAAAAAAACCAGTAAAGCTTCATTTAGTAAAATAATATTATATGAGGGCTTTTTTTAAGGTAGGAAACTATCAAATGTTTTTTTTTTATTGGTTCGCGCTTGACCACTATCTTACCTGATGGAAAGCGACGATGCGGTCGACGATGGAGCACGCTTACCTAGAAGTAACCTATTCACTCTCGACTTAAAGGATCCCGGGTTGTAGCCATCAGGAAACGCAGATTCTGGCAAGGAATTCCACTCCTTAGCTGTACGCACAATGAATGTGTTCCCAAGACGTTTCGTGCGTATAGGTGGGATGTCCTTAGGATCTCCCGGTCTAGGTGGAGCGCGAGGGCGTGTCAGATTTTTACTGACTAAAACCCACTCCTATTTTCCTTCCTTGCCTTCGTTCCAGGGCCCCAGGGTTCTCTTTCGCACAGCTCATAGCCCCAGTAGGCTTCAATCCTGCTGGGTCGCTACGGTTACGCTGACATCTCTTTGAGGCGCGCGTGGAACACTACGCACCGTTGACGACTAGGGCTCGATTGAGATGGTTACCAACCGCCGGGATCTCGACCCCGATTTCCAGCCACAGAGGCGTGGGCTTGCCAACGACGAGCAATGAGTAGCTCACCGTCCGGCCTTCCGGTAACGTCCAGACCGAGCGAGCTTGAGTCGACGACGGCTCGTAGTATTCTACGCACGCCTCAAAGAGATGTCAGCAAAACCGTAAGGGCCCAGCAGAGCCCGAAGCCTAGGAGAAGTCATTGGATGATTTTCTACCGTAAAAAAAACTCTATTTCAATGATAATAATAATCTGGCACGAATGAATGATTTTTTATATATCGAACAAGACAATCAGACTAGTTATACTCGGAGTTTCCTTGCGTGATCGCATCAGGAATGAAGATATCCGCAGGAGAACCAAGGTCGCCGACATAGCCCGAAGAATCGCCAAACTTAAGTGGTAGTGGGCAGGGCGCATTGCTCGTAGAACAGATGGTCGATGGGGACGAAAGGTTCTAGAGTGGCGACCGCGCACCGGAAAACACAGCATTGGAAGGCCTCCCGTAAGGTGGACCAACGACCTGGTGAGAGTCGCGGAAGTGCGGTGGATGCGAGACGCACAGGATCGATCGTTGTGGCGACGCTTGGGGTAGGCCTAAGTATATATAACAGTGAACGTCTTTCGGCTGCAATGACAATGATGGTAATATACCGAACAAGACAATCAGACTATCTGATGACATTGATCAATATCTCCATTTTTTTTTTTTTTTACAGTCCATACCGATAACACTACCTACATATGAAGTGGTATTTTTATTAAGTACCTATCGTTAAATTGTTAAATTTAATCGTGACATCGGTAGCAAGCGATCTGCTGATATGAATTGTTATCATCTGTTATCACGATGGCAGCTACAGCAATCGTTAGCACACATTACATGTGTCGATATCTAATCATTGTGTTATATTTGTGTTATTTACTTGTTATGTAGTGTTTGGATTCAGTAGGAACAAGACTACATTGATTTATAGAATTATTTATTGAATTATTTATCGAATTATTACCACGAACTAACTGCGTATCTTTTTCACCTTCTCTGTCAAATCCATCCAAAGGTTGTCTGTAAAAAATCGCTTTTAGCGATAAGACCGTTCATTGAAACACCCTATTAATTTTAAGTTCGTGTTGTTATTTTATTATTGCGTACAGTCTTCTTCTTCCTGCCCTTATCCAATATTACTTGGGTTCGGCGCAACACGTTTTTTTCTTCCATTATGTCCTATCACCCGACACACTATCACTAACTCCCTTTTCTTTCATATCACTCCTCACAAAATCCATCCATCTTTTCCTTGCCCTCCCTCTCTCTCTCCATCCATCTAGATGTATACTCAAAACTCTTTCAGCAACATGGGATGCGTTTCATCCCTTTTACAGTAAAAAGTATATATATCTATTATGGGGGGACCAGGGTAGTATATCATTGCTCAAAGTATGATTGGCGGCCATATTGTTTATTTATTTACGGATTTATAATAATTACAACATACTGTACAAAAGGGGGACTTTATGCCTTAGACATTTTTAGGGTTCCGTAGCCAAATGGCAAAAAACGGACCCCTTATGGATTCGTCATGTCTGTCTGTTTGTCCGTCCGTACGTCACAGCCACTTTTTTCCGAAACTATAAAAACCATACTTTTGAAACTTGGTAAGTAGGTGTATTCTGTGAACCGTATTAAGATTTTCACACAAAAATAGAAAAAAAAAAACACTAAATTGTGAGGGTTCCCCCCATACTTAGAACTGAAACTCAAAAAAAATATTTTCATCAAACCCATACGTGTGGGGTATCTATGGATAGGTCTTCAAAAATGAAATTGAGGTTTCTAATATATATGTATTATTTTATATATACGTCATAAATCGTAAATCGCAATTTACCTTTCAAGTTTGTACGGAACCCTCAGTGCGCGAGTCCGACTCGCACTTGTCCAGTTTTTGCAGTATGTTATATGCAGTAGTTTTTTTTAATAACTGCGACTCGTTTGAATTACCTCCATTACAGCTCTTGTATTCAGCGACAAACAAGGTTCAAAACTTCTTGAACTTGCTGATGCTACCCGGCCATCAGATCCAGGTGGCTACAAGGATCACCATGGTTCACTAATATTCTCATAACCACACCATACTGACATTTATCCTCGCTCTAACTGATGATATCTCTGGCACCCACATATTTGTAAAAGCTCGTATTACAACGTGTTCTTAAGTCTACTTCATAGAACAAAAAGTAAAGTGAAGGAGCCACTTTGTGGGTAGCCATTTGTGTAGACTTTTCATTCTTAAATGTGAGATTTTTGTCATATAATAATAATATTCCACAACTATCACACAACGTCGTCTAGTCCCAAACTAAGCATAGCTTGTGCTATGAGTACTAGACAACTGATAAACATACTTATGTATATACTTCTAAATACATACATATTATAGAAAAATCACGAGACAAACGACCGTGCTCAACACACAAACATTTGTCTTGGGTGAGAATCGAACACATGACCTTCGGTATAGCAGTCAGGGCCACTAACCACTAGACCAACAGCCAGTCATGTCAAATCATTTTACGTTCTGTACCTAACCAACATGCGCTTAGCCTTTATGATGAGACTATCCAGCTCTCTTAACTGCGAAGTATGAGGTGTAGAAGACGTGCATCACTTGTTGGTGGAATGTGACCGTCTGCAAACGAAATGAGAGTTCCTGATGAGATCTCAACCATAGCGTTTAAACTTAATAGCTTTGTTTTCAAACTTGTTACTTCTAGGCAAGCGTGTTCCATATTCGGCTACACATTTTGTCTAGACCTACATCTAAATCCAGCCAAAATCATGTTTATTTATTTTATTTATTTAACTATTTATGTACTTACACACATAATAATAAAAGAAAAGAAGAAGGAAACAGAAGAATAGTACAAAGGTGATGCTTATTTCTAAAGAAATCTCTTCCAGCATATTTTCGAAAGGAGAGTTGGAGAAAATAGAGATGTAGATACTGTGTGTAACAGTAAAAGAATTAATTGCAAGGACATAGACTTTGAAAAAAAAAAATGTATCGTAAGTCTTATATCAAATTTTATTTATCAGAATCCAGAAACTTTCAGTATGCCCCACGTATACACAAAATACATAGTAGTTAACAATGAAATAATATAACATACAAAAAAAAGATATACTATTTATATTAGTATTTTTTTGCATGTATATTATGTGTTTTAGTGTATTTATGTGTTTTAATCCCCATAATTTTATTGATACAAGTCTACTGTTAGCTTAAATTTAGTTGTTTAGATTTATATTATTTTTAAATATATTACTAGCCCCAATTTCCTGGAAAGTAGTTTTCGATGCGTCACAAAATTAAATGCAATTTTAGCAGTACGACTGACTATTTAAACAATTCGTTTAGCGATCATTTTATTTGCACAAACTGGGCGTAAGTGTGTTTGTAGTTTTACGTGTGTGTAACTCTTAAGTTGCCTTTTTTGTTATTGTTGGAAAACACCTAATAACCACTCCCGCTTTAGGTGGAGTGACATTTATACTGACTAAAATCCACCTGAGTTCCTTCAGTTGCCATTTGTGTTCTAGGGCGGCGGTAACTTTTTCAACATATAACAAAACCTTGCAATTTTACTAAAATTTAATTGCATTAAAAAATTGAAATAAAAATCTTCTAATCACATTTCAAACCACGCACACATTATTGCAAGCTCAATTAAACTTAACTTTAGCTCATCAGACTTGATCGTTAACCTAGATAGCCTAAATTTATTGACCCTCAGATTGATAAACAGTTAGATCTTATCATTCGAAAGCGATTTATGTAGCAACATGTGTCCTGTACCCGTGGGATGAAGATGTGGGCACTCTTCTTTTGTTTTTGACAAGCGACACGAGATGGCGTTGTTCTCAAAAAGGTTTCAGATTGAAATGGGATTAAAAAGATTATGGTTTTTTTTTTTTGAGTTGTGTTACTTTGTTATTTATCTTAAAATGTCAACTCAACTTAGTTTTGCGTGCTGTTCAGATTTTATTTTTTTAACAAAAAAATGTTTGGTAATCAATGCGAATTATGGTTTTCTTATTTAAATAGAAATGATGTGTAGTTAAATTAGATAATTAATAGAGCATAAAATTAAATAATAATCGACCAACCGGCCTTCAAATATCTCTATTAATATATATGTATAACATAACTGATTATACAGACACACTTTCAACGGCACACTTCTACCACACACGACATAATAACATAAACATTACATATAGAATTGACTTTTTTTATCGTAGGTACTCTTATTTTATTTGTAAAGGTAATCCACGTTTACAAACTTGTGATTTTAAGCCCTCGCCCACGGCGACTTTTTCTAGCGATGCTGTAGTGCGCTCGCATCGATACAGTCGCGATGCTGTAGCGCGTTTGTAGCGCGTTAGCATTTTTTCTATACCGCTTGCAAATGCAACTAACGCGCGTTAGTAGCGATGCTGTCACGCGCTTACGAAACGCGCGACAGCATCGCTACAAAAAGTCACCGTGGGCGAGGGGCCTTAATGCTAACGCAATTCTGGCCCCCAAGATACTGGTGGGGTTTGTGTGAAGTGATATCTTTGACGCTTCATAGAAACTAAAAATTCAAACTCCTATACTATACGGGCAGTTGCCCAGACCAGACGTAACATTCGTCCTCTTCCAACGTAGGTACCGACATGAGTCTTTACACCCTGTTCCGCATACCCCGTAATTGGGGATCATTGTAATAATTTTGTTAAAAATAAATCTTGCTCCCGATATGTACTAAATGCTTTATTTGTTTTTTTTTTTTTTTTTGTAGAACGGGAAATCATAAAATGGCATCTCCCGCCCTTTCATGTCAGACTTTTACTGACTAAAACCCACTCCTGTTCCATCTTTGCTTCTCTTCCAGGGACCCGGGGTTCTCTTTCGCATCACCGATGGCCCCAGTAGGCTTCGACCCTGCTGGGCCCCTACCGTTGCTGACATATTCTTGAGGCACGTGTGGAACACTACGCGCCGTCGGTCGTCGACTTGGGCTCTGTCCGGGCGGTTACCAGACGATCGGACAGCGAGCTGCCCTAGCTATACTTATGTTTTAAACAACCTTGCAGCCATGCTCACTGTCCCACAAAACTAGGCTTAAATAAAAATTTCAACCCTTCCAAAACATAATAAACAAAACATGAAACAGAAACGCCCTAAATCACCTCAACCCGGAATTTCTGAGGCTAGAAAAATTATAAATCTCCCTGTAATCGATTAAATTCCTTATCTAAATGTATATCTGGAAATGATCGATCAGGCAGCTATCGATAAACTGGGCTCAAGCGATTACGGGACGAGATATTGATCAAATTACATGGGTGTTGTGTGTTTACTAAGGGTACACGTCGATGACATTCTGGATCCTGGGGTCTTACGCGTCAAAATGTCAGTCGTGCGAGTGAGAAAAAGTCATGGAGCCATACACCCTATATAGCTCCGTCCCTTTAACAGTTCAGATTAAGTCGTAAAATGGATCGCATTAAGAGGTCTTGGTTTGTTAAAGGGTGTCCCAAAATTAACGCAAGATTTGAATTAAATAGAAAGAGCAGATTTTAGTCTTCAGATTGTGATTTTTTTTATTGAATCATAAAAGGGTGTCTTTTAACGCAAGATTTGAATTAGCCGCCATTTGTGTAGTAAAGTATTGGCAACCCCAAAAAAAAACTCAATAATATACATATAATAAATATTGTCTTTGACCACGATTAAAATGTGGTATTTCTACGTGTAGCAGAAAGAAGGTTTAGTGAATAAACTCTTTATCTACAGACATCAATAATCTATATATATAAAAGGAGAAACTGACTGACTGACATATCAACGAACAACCTAAACTAAAGGGTTTAGGAGCATTAAAGTTTGTACAAGGTTTCCTTTTATGATGTAAGCGAGCGCTAATAAAGGATTTTCCAAAATTCATCCCCTAAAAGGATGAAACGGGGATTCAAAGTTTGTATGAAGAAACCTAATTTTACGCGGGCGAAGTCGCTGGCAGAAGCTAGTCTACATTAATACAATATTACATTAGTCACACTAATATTATAAAGACGTAAAGTATGTTCGTTACATCGTTTCATGGGATAGTTTTATCCCGAGATTATTTTCACCAGCTAGTATAATATAATATTATAAAAAGGTAGTTTGTCAGTTTATTTGTTTTTTTTTTTCTATCTATTACTATTGAAAGCTTCGCTTTTGACCGCTATCTCACTTGATGGTAAGCGATGATGTGTTCGACGATGGAGCACGTTTATATGAAATTGCATGCAGCTGAATAGCTAAAAGATTTAATATTAAATGACGTTTATAGTCGAGATTTACTAGTTTAGCGCAAACTTCCTTGAAAAGGGAGGATCTTCCGATCAGACTAGTGTTATTATGACTGGTCCGTGCAACTGTCTGATGATTGATTTCGGACTGTTATAAGTTCTAATCGCGCGGAAAAATCTGATACTAATCTCGTCCTGATCTGGTCTGGTTTGTTGGTGGTGGGTGGCTCTGGTCTGGTCTATCATCTGTTCTATTTATTTTATTTTTTTTAATTCTCTAAATTACACACTGATTCTACATCTCTCATCCATATCTCCTGGCGCAGGTCGGCTGGAAGAAATTTCTTTAGAAATAAGCTGGACCTTTGTACTCTTCTATCTGTATTTGTTCTTTTCGATTTTAAGTGTTTGTGTGTACATAAATAAATAATAATACTGCGATGCAGAATTTTTATGCCTTCGTTCTTATGTGGAGACATAGATTTCACTACAAAATTAGTTCTCGTTTCTACACAGCTCTTAAAACCTATTAAATGCTAGTAAAGTATGAATAATTAGGGCTGAGAATTGTTCAAAGGAGTTACCGAATACCGAAACCCTTGCAATAGTGTGTAGCGACATCTATGGCGTCACATAAGAACTAATCCTGCATCGCGCAATTAAAGTACTCCGCGCGAATATAACATATAGACGCCCGAAATCATCTATCGGGCAGTTGCCCACCAGACATAACACATCTGGTCGGAGGATCCTCCCTTTTCAACGGAGGTTTGCGGGACTTTACTCTTTGTTCCGCATACCTCCAAACTGGTGACCCCGACGTGATCAACAGACGATACACGGATTTTAGTCAGTAAAAATCTGACACTCCCTCTAGCTTCTGTTATTTGAAAATTTCTCACGTGGAAAAGAGAAACTATGAACGCCTAATGGCCCATTACTCTAATTTTTTAAGGATTTCAGTATTTCTTTGAACGAATTCCACATTCTCCTGCATGTGTACACCTAGAAGCCTATCTAGAGAGCATATGTGTGCGTTTATCGGCAAGCCGTTATCAATAGATCACTATCAGGTAGCCTGGCGATTTTAATCCGACATCGATAAGCACTATCAGTGGCTTGCTTAATTTTTTATCAAGATACTGAATTTCAGTGGAATACAATGTCTTATCGGAAATAATTTTGTTATTTTAATTAGGAAATGGATAGAGACATTGTTGATGGTTATATAAGCCGGAATTTTATCATTATCACTTCGATCAATAAGTAAATCTTGGTGGCATAATTAATTTGTTTTGTTTTTTAATATTTAATTTTATAATATTTTAAAATACTAGCTGACCCAGCGAACTTCGTACCGCCTAATAGTAAGTATAACGCCATCTACTGGCATTACCAGAACAGCACAAATATTTAAAGACCATAATTAGCCAAATCGGTCCAGCCGTTCTCCAGTTTTAGCGAGACTAACGAACAACTATTCATTTTTATATTTATGAATATATTTTGTTTTAAATCAGAATCGTTTATTTCAAATAGACCATTTACATTCGAATTGTCAAAATATCGGTCAGAGAAAAAGTGAAGAAATCTACGCTTTGGAACGTGGAGTTTACCACGTTCCAAAGCGTAGATTTCTATGGAGAAGAACGTGCAAGAAACTCTATGGACACTCTTTTAAACCATATTATGATTTACATATATTTTTATTGCTTGTCGCTTCTATTCTTGTGAGCAAAATGTAGGTATGAAAAAAAAAGGTAAATAAAAAAATTGAAATTGAAATAAGCCACTGGCAGCTAAGAGATGATCACTCTCAACTAATGGCGCCCGTTCAGCCCCACTCAGCTCAACCATTTTGAAGGGAACTGAATGACCTAATAAACATGTGCCACCATCTGGACCGGCTCGTTGGTCTAGTGGTTAGTGGCCCTGACTGCTATACCGGGGGTCGTGGGTTCGATTCCCACCCAGGACAAATGTTTATGTGATGAGTGCGATCATTTGTTCTGTGTCTGGGTGTAATTTATCTACGTATAATTATGTATGTATTTAAAAATATATAAGTATGTTTATCAGTTGTCTAGTACCCATAACACAAGCTCTGCTTAGCTTGGGACTAGACGGCGTTGTGTGATAGTTGTAGAATATTATATTATATTATATATTATGAAAAACACTGAAAATATGTGTATAGTTGCATCCCCATAAGAGCTGGCAAAGACGATAAAACACAGATCTCAGTGGTTACCTACTCGACTAATCTATTACGAGCTTACGATCAAGAAGGTTAGCATAACCGTAACCAAGTAGGATCGATGGCGATTGGATGATTGAACGTGCGCAGGAGTCGCGAAATCGAGATACTAGTAATTAATAGGTATTCATTTGAATTACAAATTATTTAAAAAAACACATAAATTACTTCAACACATTCTATTAATTAATGTAGTTGATCTTGAAGCGCTAAACGTCAAATGATTTACAAACAGGTCAAAGATTAAGGCGTGTAGTCCCTTGAACATCTGGCCGGAGTTTATTTATTTATTTAATGGCCTATCAACAATTGTTATACATTGCATTCAAAACGTACTTGCCCTTATACAAACCAAGTCTACAATATATTACGATAGACACAGCATGCATAAACAATATTAAAACAGAAATATTTTACAAATTATATTAGTACAGATACAACACTTTCGAGTTAACGTAACTTACAAAATGTTGGCTAATAATTAGTTATTTTAAGTAGACTTGGCGCTAGAATGTATGGAAAGATGTACCAAAAATATCCAGCCTGCAAAGTCTAGGGATTGGAAAATTAAATTTACATAACCACTGAGGACAGTCTATTTTACTGTAAAGAACTTTAAATAAGAAAATAAGATCGTTTTTGTAGCTGCGTTCTTTGAGAGAAGTGAGTCTTGAATTTTTGTAGCCATTTTGCATAGCTTCGAACTTTTTTGGAGTTAAATGCACAATGTACATACTCGTAATGGCCGCCTGCGCCCGCATAGAGCCCGCTGACTTTTAAAACCATTTTATTTACGACATATTGATTGATTTACATATTATTATGCTATGTACATTCTGAGGAACACTTAACCAGCAATTTTTTTATATAAACATATTTCTAAAGATCAAAGATTTTTAAAAGGAGTAGAGAAAACATACGAAAAATATCATGTTAATGTTTTTTTTTTTGCAAAAGTATTGGTTATACGAAAAAATCATATATTGATAATATTATGTCATCATCATCATTTCAGCCGACAGACGTCCACTGCTGGACATAGGCCTCCCCCAAATGTCGCCGCAATGACCGGTCCTGTGCGTCTCGCATCCATCGGATTCCCACAACCTTCACCAGGTCATCGGTTCACCTTGCCTTCAAACACTGCGTCTTCCGGTACACGGTCGCCACTCCAAAACCTTTCGTCCCCAACGGCCATATGTTCTGCAAGCAATGTGCCCTGCCCATTGCCACTTAAGTTTGGTGATTCTTCGTGCTATAATATTATGCATGTTTTTTTTTTTTTTTTCATATCTATTAACCCAGCCATTACCAAGCTCAATTGACTTTCTGAAACCTACTTCAGAAAGAAAATGTTTTTTTGACACTAAATGAGAGTAAGGGCCTTAATCGTAATACAGACGCAATGATTAAATTAATTAATTTTATTATCATTATCTGTGGTAATGAATGGCATGTATTATCCTAATCTTAGACTTACACATATCAGACCATAATTAATGAATATATTCATACCAAAAATATTAAGACGACACGTGTGTCTATGAACAACGGTAAGGAATAAAAATGTAAATAAGTTTTTTTTTGTCATAATAGAACGTGCCGTTTTATTATTATGGCTAGGCTCGCGTTTGACCACTATAGCGATGACGTGACAGACGATGAAGGATTATTTCCATTTAAATACCAAAAAACTAATACCACATTATTTGTTTGCTCGCATTTTAATTTTCTATTCTGAACAGATACCACTCTTTAAATAATCTATATATATAAAAGGAGAAACTGACTGACTGACATATCAACGCACAGCCGAAACTATTGGGACTAGGAACATGAAATTCTGCACAAGGCTTCCTTTTATGACGTAGGCGAGCACTAAGAGAGGATTTTCCAAAATTCACTCCCTAAGGGGATGAAACGGGGGTCCAAAGTTTGCATCTAATATAATGCAAAAACTTTCCAAATTCACTTTATTCCAATATTTTTACCATGCTACATCATCATCATCTTCCTGCCCTTGTTCCGTGTTATTTGGGGTCGGCGCAACACGTTTTCTACTTCTATTCTGCCCTATCACTCGTCATACTATCACTAACTTCCTTTTCTTTCATACCACTCTTCACACAATCCATCCATCTTTTCTTTGATCTCCCTCTCCCTCTCCATCCATCCACATGTAAACTCATAAAAATTTTTTAGTAACATGCGTTTCATCCTTTCCTCTTTACTAAGCTAAGTAAGAATGGTTTATGTGAATCATCTTGTTATTTTTTTTAACTGCACGAAAGGGTGAGTGCTCTATTGTTCTAAATTCGAAACAACCAATCATAGTCGTGTGTGGCTGGGGTATCATCCCATTATTTCTCGCGCTCTTGGGCGGAGCGAGACGTGTCGGACTTTTACTGACTAAAACCCTCTCCTATGTTCCCTCTTTGCCTTTGTTCCAGGGACCCGGGGTTCACTTTCACATAACCATTGGATGAATTAATTGTGTTAGAAGTGATATGAAAGAAAAAGGAGTTAGTGACAGCGTGCCGGAAGACAGGACAGAATGGAAGAAAAAAACGTGTTGCGACGACCCCAAGTAATATGGGACAAAGGCAGGAAAATGCCGCGACCTTGAAACACAAAAGGGAACTGAAGAAACATGGAAACATGGTCCGCTCTTCAATCACCAGAAGAGCTGACGAGTATAGGGTAGTGGATGTGCAACTCTGGTGGAATAAACACGAAACTGTTTATTTATTTATTTATTTATTACTTTACTGTACATCAAGATAATAAATGATACATAAATGAGCCTTATATTAAAAAACATACAATCAGCGGCCTTATTGCATTCCGCGATCTCTTCTAGGCAACTTGGTATGGAAAGAGATTGCCTGGACAAAACATGGGGTTGCACTTGGTGCTTTACAAAATAAGCTAAGCAATTGGTAAGAAGAAAATAAAGAAACAAAGTACATACTTAACACTAAAATACATACTACACATTAAATACAAAAAAAATAATAATGTTTATCGGGTATTATATCCGACGAAGATGGTTAATAATAATAATATAATATTCCACAACTATCACACAAGGCCGTGTAGTCCCAAGCTAAGCAGAGCTTGTGTTATGGGTACTAGACAACTGATAAACATACTTAAGTATATCTTTTTAAATACGTACATATATAGATAAATTACATCCAGACACAGAATAAATGATCATGCTGATCACACAAACATTTGTCCTGAGTGGGAATCGAACCCACGACCTCCAGCATAGTAGTCAGGGCCACTAACCACTAGACCAACAGGCCAGTCAAATGGTTGGTGGTGGTCAGTTAAATGGTCAATATAGCAAAAACCAAATAATCTAAAAATCATGAACAAGGATGGGGTAGACGTTTATCAAGTCACGTCAAGTTTCATAAAATTTTGCAACTTGGGAAATACGAGGTAATTGTTTGAACAAATTGCCGATTAGAATAGTCAATTAGTAGTAATATTATGAAAACTAACTTTATTGGCATTGAAACTGGCGTCGTGTTTTCCTTAAGAGATTATACGAAACTCGAAGGTATGTTGAGGTTAATTCCTGGCCTTATCAGAATATCAAACGTCAATGTTTGAAGCAATATGTCGCTTATAGGTACCTCTTTTATAGTGACGCACTTGTATACAATTTAATATAAATTGAAATAACACACCTAATAATATTATAAAAAGGCAAACTTATTGTCGCATAACTCTATTGTATACATTTGTTATAATGTTATATATTTTTAAGTTATGTGCAGTGATCGGAGTAGGTAAATTGAATTGGGGCCATTGATCCGAAACCCATATATTAATATGGACATTCCTCCGGAATTGGTTGATTATTAAAAAAAAACCGAAACTTTGGTAGGAATTGTATTAAAATGAGCAATATTATAATTATTCTTCATATTTTTTTTAACGGTACACAGTCACGAGATACAACCCAACGGCCAATCAGAAAATTATACCTTCCTTTAAATTTTGAATTGAGTAGTAACACTACCAACATTAACAATATTTAAATGAATCCGAAAATACCGGAATTACTTTGTGGAAAAACGGCTTATCCATGTTATTCTTTCTGTGTGCAATTACGATACAAGTACCAAAAATCAATCTACCTACTCCGATTACTGGTTATACAATGTGGTATGTTTGTCGTAAATAAACTCTTTTTCTTTCTTTTCTTTCTTATTCAAGGTTTCTATTTACCCAGAATCTATATTTTAGTTAGTTTTTTTGATTAAGTCTTTTTGTTTTATTGTTGGTAATTGGTGAGATTTAAAAAAATGTAATTACTTTGTAGCAACTTAATTAAATAATTGAATGATGAACACTGGAAATGCGGACATTAAGTCCGCATTTGCAATTTATCTTTGTTTTATATTTGTCTTTTGTAATTTTTCTTTATTAAAATATGTTTTAAAGGAAACAGGATAGGGCCCTGTATGAAAAGACAAGTAACTGTTCAAGTGTCTTATATATATATATGTCGCTGTATTGTTTATTACACCACATTACAAGTTCAGGTATTGCAAGTCGCTGTAATGTAATGCAGTTACCTCGACTAGACTCTTCCTAAAGTCTGTGCCCAAATGCCCCTAGCCAGTAAATAACACCTTTTTTTTTAAGTGGAGCGAAAATCATCTAATGACAAATCTTGCTCTTGAGCGAAGCGGGAAATGGTGTCAGACTTTTACTAACTAGAAACCCACTCCTGTTCCTTCGTTGTTTTTGTCTCAGGGCCCCGGGTTTCGTTTTCACACTACCCATGGCCCCAGTCAGCTTCGACCCTGCTGTGCCCCTACGATTTGCTGACATCTCGCTGAGACGCGCGTGGAACTATACGCACCGTCGACGACTTGGGCTCGGTCCGGACGGTCGGACGGTGGGCTACCCATTGCTCGCCGTCCGCAAGCCCAGTAAACAACACCTCACATTTTATAAAACCACAGAATCGACAACTAAAATCAAAGCTTTCTCTAAATTAAAAAAAAAAACATCTTTTATCCAAATATTCGTAGTAACCCTAATTGAAATATAACCCTCCACGGTCACTTATACCCATCCGCTTATAATGGCTATCAACCCTCAGAAGTCAAAAAGAGCCACGCGCGCTCCATGGGAACCGAGGGTGCGAGGAAAAATCACGGGGGGTTGACTCCCTAACCGCTAACATATGGACATAAAGACCCCAGCGATTACGGGTTTTGGAGACAATTTGTTACTGTTTTTAGTTTTTGAATACTTCTTTACTTGCGAAGTTTTAAATATCTAAGTAAGTTTTTAAAAGAAGAGTGAAAGAACACTATCGTTTTGTTTCGTCATAGTTGCATATTAGTATGTAGGTATTACTTTATTATATTATTTAGTAATGTATTTTTGCGATATTTATTTTATTATGTGTATGTCTATAATAATAATAGTTTATCTTTATTTTTTATTTTTGCATGCTATATTATTTCATTGTTAACTATGTGTTTTGTATGTACCAATTTTCTTTTTACTTCTACACATAGAGTATACATCTCTATTTTTTCCAATTTTCCTTTCGCAGGTATGCTGGAAGAGATTTAAGCTACAACTTAGAGATCTTTAAGTCAAGAGTGAATAGGCTACTTCTAGGCAAGCGTGCTCCATCGTCGACCACATCATCGTTTACCATCAGGTGAGATGGTGGTCAAAAGATTTCTTTAGAAATAAGCATCACTTTTGTACCATTCTTCTGTTTCCTTCTTCTTTTCTTTTATTATTGTGTGTACATAAATAGTTAAATAAATAAAATAAATTATCCGCACCATTGTAGGAATGAAAGAAAAGGGAGTTAGTAATAGCGTGATGAGTGACAGTACAGGAAACTTATTATGACGTATTAGGACAGTCGTGTAAGTGAGAAAGGGGGATGGAGCTGTATACCCTGTAAAGCTCCATCCCTATCACAGTTCAGTTTAAGTCTTAAACTGGATCGCGTCAAGAGCTCCTGGTATTAGCACAGAATGGAAAAAAAAACGTGTTGCGCCAACCCCAAATAAAACGGGACAAGGGCAGGAAGATGATGAAACCATTGAAGAAATTTCACTGAATAAATATGTTTTTCTAGATACTAGTAGAAAACTAATTAATGCTGCTGAGACCGCAAATACTGTAATCTTATTGGTAATTACAGTTTTGAGCCGTTTGGGGTCGAAACGCTTGGGTCATGGGGTCCGAGTGCGCGTCTCCTTTTTAAGGAAATTTCACGCCGTCTGATTGACACTTTGCGTGACCAGAGGGCTGACTCGTTCTTCGCCCAAAGAACTAGCATTGCCATTCAACGTGGCAATGCTGCCAGCCTTCTAGGCACATTTCCGGATGACAGCGATGTGGAGAAGTACTTCGACGTCTGAGTGTAATAGGTGTTTTTGTATTATATGTATACATAATTAAGTTTAGTATAATAGTATTTATAGTTTATATGTACATAGTTCGGTTTTAGTATAAATAGTTTAGTTAATATTTAAGTTTTATGTGTATTAGAGTGTTTTCAGTTTGCAAAATTTGTGAACTTCCTCAAAATGAGTGAAGATATATGTCGGCTTTGGTTGAGGATTATATAGTACGAGTATAAAGACATATCTTAAGGGCCGGTTGTAGTCATTGAGTACTCTGTATGAACTCCGCCCGGGGCGATGTCGATTTCGCGGACCCGGAACAGCGGTTTTATTTTTATAAAAAAAAAAACAATAACTATTCAAGATTTTGGTATTTTGCAGGCTCTTTTAAAGAACAAGCTTTATTATTTTATGTAAGTTTCAAATATTTTCTTGACGTAATCTCGTAGACATACACACGTTTGAAATCGTAAGTTAGGGTCAGATTCGCGATTTTGATGATGATGGACAAGACTGCGGCGCGGCGCCGTCGTTTGCCTCCAAGACTACGGCATGTCGAGCGATATCTCTTCATTTCTGGCGGTTATTGGCATCACGCGCACACTGCACTGCGGTTGACTGCGTAGCCCTGGTGACAAGATCGATTCAACGATTTGGAGATCGACCGCGGGCTCTCTTGCCTTCAACGCGACCATGAACCACAAGTTTTTCCATCGAATCCTCGTTTTTGGAGATGTGGCCAAAGAACTTCAGTATTCGTAACTGCACAGTCGACGAAAGTCTATCCCGTATCTATTCTCTTTGAGGATGGAGTTATTGGTGCGGAATGCTGTCCTCGGTATTTTCAACATCCGTCTCCAAAACCACATCTCCAAGGCATCGATTTTTGGCGATCTTGTAGCCTTAATGTCCATGTCTCGGCCCCTTATAGAAAGATCGGAAAACCCAGACATTTCACTATACATACATAATACATATTTTGACATATACTTGAGGCATATTATTCAAGACGAAGATTAATCTACAAAAATATATTGCCTAATCGTTATTATGAATACTATTTAAATAATATCTAAGGTATATAGAAATATGAGCTTAAAAGTTAATAAATTCTAATCTTAATTTATACAAAAAATGATTAATAGAAAATAACACATAATTAAGCATAATTGAAATAAATATTTAAATCCAAATTATAACAATAATTTACTTTAATACCATATTTAATATCAATGACGGTAATTTTGAATATATTTACATACAAAACTGAAGATTATGACCATAGATCATATTACCATAATATAGACAGTCTCGTAATTTTTATATTATGAGATATTGACACCTGATATGACCGTTTTTGCTACTGTAATTAATTATTATTTATATGATGGTATAATTTGTTTGACAATAGCGGGACTTCCCAAGTATCGATACGAACCGTAGAATATTTTAGAGGTATTAGAACGATTACGTTAACTCAAACGTTAGTTTGATTTGTAATGAATTGAATAAGCGCCATCTAGTGACAATTCAATGAAACATAATTTATCTATAAAATTGAAGTGTCTGTTGATATTTTTTTACTAAATTTAAAGTATATTTGATACCTACTGAATAACTAAAATGCAATTTAGAACAGTTGTGAGACACATCTTTTAGGGTACCGAACCCGAAGGTTGACAATAATTAACTACTAAGCTTCCGCTGTCTGTCTATCCGTCTATCAGCGGCCTGTATCTCATAAACAGTAAGAACTTGTACCAAGTTGAAACTTTCACAGAATGTGTATTTCTATTGCCGCTACAATAACAATTAATAAAATAAAAACATAGTTAAAAATTAAAGGGGTTTCCCATATAACATACGTTTTTGTCAACGGTTTTTGCTCGAACTTGACCAGTTTTTATTTTATTTAAGTTTTTGTGTATTCGTTTCTACATCGTGTCATCTGTGTGCCAAATAAAGATATGTTTGTGCTTTTTTCTTAAAAATTCTATTCATTATGTATATTATCACAGTAGAAGCAATCGAGAATCTTTATAAAAAATAATAATAAGAACCTCAGAGATAGATAAGACAAATAAAACAAAGATAATTAAACAATAATAATTAAAACATACAATTTTTATAAGTATTTTTCATTGAAATATCTTTCTACGTCAACTGAGGTGAGTTTAACACTTTTATACACTTCCTCCTCCTCGTCATTAATGCAGGAAGACATTTTCTAAAAAAAAAATTTCTTTAATATTAATCTCGGGGTTTGAGGCATATCCACTTTATTCTTTCGCTGTATGAAATCAGTGTAAGTACATATTTAACTCTACCTAATTCCGATCTCTGATGATGGCCTCTCGAAACGTCCATGAACCGTAGTGATGTCAGACAATTAAGAAACCACGATAATACATCGATAGTTGCAATAATTTTTAGAACACTTCAATATCGCGTAACACGCTGATAACATTATCAGTCTTATCAGATGTGTTCTACCAATATACCAGCTATTGCTGGTCATTGATAAAATATTACGCATTGCTTAAAGTGTGTTTTAATTGATATTTTTCTTGATTGAATTTACTCTATATGAGAAAAAATCTTAAAATATATTAAGACAGCTAAGGCAAAAAGCAGTCGAAAAGTGATAGTTTTTGTTCATATAACCACAAAATAAATCTTAAAATTTAATTCTAAGTTTTCAGTTTTTTTTTAAATCTGTTCTTTATCACCGTGATATTACGTCATTCGGCTGTATAAACTAAAGTGACAGCTGTCAACTGTCAACTGATCGGCCATATTAAGTGAATATAAGCCTTTGTTTACACAGCCTACTGACGTCACGACCACAGAGTAAATATAGCATCCACAGCGGTCTGCACTTTCGTCAATTTACGCGCGAAATTTGAAAATGTTAATTTAATATGCATTTTTAGGGTACTAAGCGACTGAATAAAAATTTTGTGTTTTTTTAGTGGTATATTAACACTATAGAATGTAACTGAGACATTTTTCAAAAATGAGTATATATAATACCCTATTACCTAGATGGCTGCAATCTGGTTGGTGGTTGTAGCACGTATAACGCAGAGGGTAGCGTAGGGTAATCAGGTTGGTTTTAGTCAGTAAAAGTCTGACATTCCTTCTTGCTATAGAGTAAACCAGGAGAGAGCACGTTCTCCTGGTTTAGTCTATAGCAAGAAGGAAACTTGCAAAATTAAGACACTCATTTAATATTACTTAAACTATACAACGCAACTTATACTTGCTTTGACTAGTTTGCGTGACTGTCAAAAAAAAAAAAAAAAGAATCATATTATAACTTAATTTTCTAATAGGAGTGCTATAGGATGTGTATTATTATAAGTAATTCAATAAGATTTGTTTTTATAATAATATGTATTGATATGATTATTTTATGTATTTTTTCTATGGGCCTCCGAAGCCTGAAAATTTATTTATTATTTATTTATGGCACACCAACGACTTATTCACTAATACATTTTTATATACAACAATCAAACTTAAAATCTATAGTGAATTTGTCATTTACAATTAGTGTGTACAGCATTAACATAAATCTCAAGTCATACAATATTTTATAGGCTTAAAAAATAGTTACTATTATTATTCTGAAATAATTGCAGTTTGGCTGTTCATAGTTTTATTAGAAAATAAGTTTTTGTATCCTTAACCTTGCTCAGGCTATTGTTAGATTTCTAACACCTATTTTCCTTATTTATTTATTTAAATATGTGAGAGCAGTGATGGCCGAGTGGTAACCGCCCCGACTTACGAATACTGATAAAAATACTGAAATATTTCTAAAATACATACGTATAATAGATAAATTACACCGAGACACAGAACAAATTATTGTGCTCATCACACAAACATTTGTCCTGGGTGGGAATCGAAACCACGACCTCCGGCATAGCAGTCAGGGCCACTAACCACTAGAACAACATGCCAGTCTAAGTATGTAAATATGTCCCATTAGAATAATTTTCTACTTTAACTCGAGCGAAGCCGCTGTCAGACCGAAGCAAGAAGTGTATACTTTTCACACTTTAATAGTGTGAAAAGTATACACTTCTAGCTACGACCTCCGGCATAGCAGTCAGGGCCACTAACCACTAAAACAACATGCCAGTCTAAGTATGTAAATATGTCCCATTAGAATAATTTTCTACTTTAACTCGAGCGAAGCCGCTGTCAGACCGAAGCTAGAAGTGTATACTGTTCACACTTTAATAGTGTGAAAAGTATACACTTCTAGCTACGACCTCCGGCATAGCAGTCAGGGCCACTAACCACTAGAACAACATGCCAATCTAAGTATGTAAATATGTCCCATTATAATAATTTTCTACTTTAACTCGAGCGAAGCCGTTGTCAGAGCGAAGCTAGAAGTGTATACTTTTCACACTATTAACAACCACTTTTCCTCAACAATTTTGCGCGTTATGACACATATTTTTCTGGCTCTCAAAACCAAAGTCCTCTCAAGGAAAACTAAGTTTATTATTTACTTGATGAGCTTACCGTTATAGTCACACGATAGGCTCTGTAATGTGTCATAAGTGGGGCTTCACAATCCGAGAATCGAACCGGTAGCCGCTCTAAAAACAATTATGACCTGGATCGCAATCGTTTGGACATGACGCACTGCGATCTGTTTGAGTCAAGTTTGTTCGTCGTAATTTATCTAGTAAATGTACGCAGAAATAAAATAAAAAACTGTATTCTTTGAATGGCTGCTCTATGTTTTTGTAATATTCCACTTTTAATGGGAAGAAGGGAAAAAAAATATGGAAAAAACCTTGTCATTGTGACTGCATTGACCATATAAGTCGACCAGTTTATTAGACCTTTAATAGATAGAAAAGCATTTATTTACCAATTTATGTACACGCCTACACACCATTAAAAAAATCATACTTAACTGAAATCATCATCATCATCATCTTCCTGCCCTTGTCCCGTGTTGTTTAATATGTTATATATTATCCTAATTATATACGTGTAGTGGTCCCGACAGACGCTGTCCTGTCCGAAAGCTGGCTTTTCGTTAAATAAAATTGAGAAACCGATTGCAGCGCAACGGGGTTCGATAATAAGCACTAAGTTTCATCCAAATCGATCAAGTCGTTTAGAAGGAGTTAGGTGACAAACTTACGTACTGAAGAATAATATTTACAAAGATAATATTAAAATAAATATCATACTAAATATGACATAATTACATATTATAAGTTACAAACTGATCCGCCAAGCATTGTTTAATCATTTCATTAAAATCACCGTGATATGAGATTTTTATATATTAGTAATATAATAAAATTGTGACGAAATGGAACGATCAAAGTTCTTTAACTCTTCTTTTAAAAATTCTAAGAGTTAATATTCACACTGCTAAGACTCAGGCCTCGTCTCTAGGAGAGGGAATGGGCCTTAATCTACGATGCGAGCCCAGCCCCTAGCCAAGTTACAACCGTTTCGTTTAAATTCGCTTTTCGTAGATCGCCTCGAGTTGGCCACGCCTCCTTTTCCTTTGTTCTGACCACGTGACTGAGCGTTGAGATGACGTCAGAACGAAGGAATCAGAGGCGTGGCCGACTCGAAGCGATCAACGAAAAGAGAATTGAAAGGAAATGGTTGTAACTTGGCTATGGGGGCAGTGCGGTTAGGTGGGTCAATAGGTAAGCGACTTGTTTATTAATTTAATGAAAACAAAAATACACACCCAATGAGTATCTTTCCTAAGAATTGAATACCTATATTCTTTTGTTTCCTTCCAGTCACCTGAAACGAACACGTCACATCTCTAACACGTAAACAATCCATAACCATAATTGACAGGTTTTTGGCAGGATTTCTTTGAATGAAGTTCAGTGGCTGTTTTAATTATTCGCACATTGATTCCTAGTGTATATTGTGATGTAAAATTGGTGTAGTTTTGTATCTCAAGTGTTTGCGCAACTGGACAATATATAGAATCATTGAAACAAGCGCGACCTCGGTAAAATGGAGCTGAGAATTTTATTGTAGTGTTGGCTACCTCAGTAAAGTTTGCCGAGAAGGTGGACTTGATAAATTTACTGCTAAATACTAGAAAAACCATTCGAATGTACCTACATCCATATGCTAATGGTAAACAAATTAACTATTCATACGAGGACATGGGTTAAGGACTTAGTATTCCAAAACAAAAACATTAACAAAAAAATACCTTAAAAACTTTTTTAATAAGTTTTTTTTTTTAAACTAACGAAACTAGTTCTTTGCCAGTGACTTTGTTCGCGTGAATATTTTCATAAAAACTTGTATACCAACTTTAACATCCGTATTTTGAGGGTAGATCTGAAATACTACTAATGGCAGTTTTTATTATTAGGAAAGAAAACAAAGGGTCGTTTTAAATAATGAAAGCCTTTTTTGTATACATTAGTCCAAGGAATAAACTTTGGCATACAAAAAAAAATCCCTCTTTTCACCCCTTAAAAGTAGAATTTCAAACACTTCTTAGTGCTCGCCTACGTCATATAATGAAACCTTGCACAAAATTTCACGCTCCTAGTTCCAGTAGTTTCGGCTGTGCGCTGATAATAATGTCAGTCAGGCAGTTTTCCCTTTTATATATAATATAAATAAAGAAGATAAATTAACATCAAAGTATTGCATCGTCCAATTCAAAACAAAAAACAAGAACGCGTCCGTATACAGCCACAAAACATCACCCAATATTTCACTATTACCAACGACTCGTTTCAAGATCCCCGCGGAAATCATAAGTTAACATATACACACATATGTTAACATGTATGTACGATTGTTTGTTAACATACGGGGGTATTAGCCGTCCACCTGACTGGAATTATGCTGGGCGGCTCGACCAAAGGGGTATTGTGCGTCAAACGAACGGACTTATACGCAAATGACGGCAAAGCAGGGGTACAAAGTTGTGACAGAATTACGCAGCGCCGGCGGTGTTCCTGGTTCATTGTTTTTTTTAAAGATGGGAAGATGTTGGGATAATGGGGTCTGTGCAAGTAAATGGTGTATTGGATTATAATTGTGTTGCTGGGTTCCCATAATGTGAGAAACTGAGAAGCCAGCTTGCAGCAGCAGATGTAGGGATGCTACAGCAAGTTATGTCGGAATCAAATTCGCATCCGGAGTTTTTAAATTTGATCTGAGTCATAGATATATAAAATACAGAAAATTAAAATACTCCTTTCTGATAACTATTATATAGTTCAGTCAACTTCGCGTTGTGTTCTGCACGCCTCAAAGAGCTGTCAGCAACATTGACAGGCCCCGGCCAGATTTTCGGATTGTCCGAAAGAGTTCCTGTAGCCCTGGATAACACAGGGCAACTGGAGGAACATGGGTGATTTTTAGTCAGTATATATCCGACGTTCCCTCTATCTCCACCCAAGAGCAGAACAAGTCATCACTATAAAAAAGATATTAGCAAGCAGAAGTGGATAGATATTCTTCAAAGGATGGCTGGAAGCAGCCGAGGAACAATAGCCGAGGATCGAGTAAAATGGTGCACAATTAGAGAGTCCTATCTTCCACAGTGGACGATTAGATAGATGAGGATTTTTCCCGCCTTAGTAAAACATAAAAGGTTGTATTCATCTTAAAAAGAATTTTGGAATACATTTATCAGGTATGTATACAGCAATGGAGTGGATTTCCCTGCCGGAGTCTGTATTACCACTATTACCTGGTAGCTTTAACCTAGGGGTATTCAAGTCAAGAGTGAATAGGATCCTTACTATTAGGTAAGATAGATAGATATATTCTTTATTGTACACCAAAAATACAAATTACATAAGATAGAGATAAAAATCATGCGCAAGACCTGACTGAGGCCTAAATGTTACGGCAGAGGTCATGGGTTCGATTCCCACCCAGGACAAATATTTGTGGAAGAGCACAATCAACTGTTTTGTGTCTGGGTGTAATTTATCTATGATAATATGTATGTATTTAGAATTATAAAAGTATATTTATCAGCTGTGTAGTACTTATAGCACAAGCTTTGTTTAGTTTGGGATTAGATGATCCTTATAATGACCCCTCTCAGGACTCAGGCCTCCTCTCTATGACAGAAAATAGGCCATAATCCACCACGTGTCTTCGAATTTTTGGTTCTAGGACATGCCGGTTTCCCACGATGTTTACCTTCAACGTTTTTAGAGCAGTGGTGATGAAATTAATTACACAAAACGAAGCTCTTCGCTGGATTTGAACCGAACACGACGTAAAACTGGGGCTGGGACCACCACTGCTCAAAAAAGAGAGAAAAAAATGTAGGCATACCACGGACAGTTACAAAATCACCCAACAATTTACAAACTATAACGCCGTCACAAATAAACAGTTATGCTAAAGTGCTACACGTATTCATGTTTCAATTCCACATACCAAGGGGCTGGGTTGATAAAAAGATGTAATTGGTATGTGTAATACAGATAGTACAGAGTACGATATCGTCAAGTGGTTTGCCATCGTACCACTCCAGTGTAATGGTCCCTGATAAGGTTTGGGCCACTCATCCAGCATGTTAGGTCTAGTAGTGACGGTCGGCTATTTTTAGTGTAGTGTATTTTTAGATGGTATGCTGAATATGTGTTGGGAGTGCTGGCGAAATGGTTAGGAGATATATTTATTGCAAACTAGCCTCTGAAAGCGGCGTCGCCTGCGTGAAAGTAGAAAATTTAGGCCTATTTAACTCGATGAGTAAGTAGCATTCTACTGGTGAAAGAATTTTCATATTCAGTTCAGTGGTTTCAGATATTATCCTCTACAAACAAACTTCCAAATACCTTTTTGGATTATTGGTATAGATTAGGTATTTTAGAGGAGGTATTATTAACTCTACAATACATAAGGGCCTATAACACTACGCGTTATTCAGACAGTCTTAGTCTATGTAGCGTCATATAAGAAAGAGAGCAACTTACGCCAATGTCGTGTAAAGGAATTAAACAGAACGATTAGATACATACAAATACATAGACTAAGACTGTCTGAATAACGCGTAGTGTAATAGGCCCTTTACTTCCTAGAACCTTACAGCCACTAGATGCCTCATGCTTGCATGAGGCATCTAGTGGCTGTAAGGTCGTTGGGTTTGGTTGGATAAGGTCTTTGTTTTGGTGCGCTAGTTCAAGAACTAGCGCACCAAAACAATTCTTTCAACTAGCCGAGGTACGTGGAGCGGGGAACTACGTTCTGATCGGTACGGGGAGCGGTGTACTGCGTTCTGATTTGTCGAGACATCAGATCTATAATCGTATGTGTTGATAGATATACGTCGCCTGTTATTTGACGTCTAGTGGCTGTAAGGTCGTTGTATACACCCTACATAGTTCCATCCCTTTCAAAGTTCAGTTTAGGTTGTCAAATGGATTGCGTAGGACCTCTGTTCGCATCAATGTGACTTTTCAGTTGAAAAGTTTGGGAAGCGCTGATCTAAATTATGGTTTAGATCAGCGCTTCCCAAACTTTTTCAGTAATCAGAAATCAGAAACGTTTATTTCAAATAGACCAGGAGGAACAGGCACTTTTGAATAGTCGAAATGTCAGTCAGTCGAAAAAAAAATTAAGCTGAATTGCACGTTCCAAAGCGTAGATTTCTATGAAGAACAACATGCAAGAAACTCCATGGACACAATAGAAATTGAATTAAGCCACTGGCAGCTAAGAGATGACCAGTCTCAACTGATAGCGCCCGTTCAAGAGCATGACGCATGCATCAGCCCCACTCAGCTCAACCATTTTGAAGGGGGAATAATAGTGATGTGTAAAGTTCGTCCGTCATCCAAATCCGCCTCTGTGGTTTTGGGTGCATAAAATAAATATATACCTATTACATAACATAATACTTATTAAGTAGGAGGATCTTATGAAAACCGTTTAGTTTTTCCAATGACAGTTTTATTGACTGCTATATCATAAATTACTGATAGATGGTATTCACATATTCGGACATCTTGATTTTTGCATTTTTATAGATGACATAAAAAGAAACTGACTTCTTAATTCTTGTAAATATCATAAATTTATAGATAGGGTAGGTAGGTATCGCCCAATAATCTTGATTTTTGCATTTTTATTGATGATTTCAAAGACCATTTTTACTTTTTTATAGCTTTAGGTGAATGAATTGAACTTAATAAAAACAAAATCAAATTAAATTATCTACCTATTCATTATTTTATCATTTTTATTCTTAATGCTATGTAATTTAATGGAATTCTTTTCTGTTTTTACCTACTTGTTTTATCTAGTTTCTAGCTGCCCCGACAGATGTTATTCTATCAAACGCTATAAGACTGTGGCGGTAAATAGAAAACCTGGACAAATGCAAGTCGGACTTAAAGAGTTCCGTACTTAAATATAAAAAAATAATTTTCAATAATTTATTGTAATTAACTATTTTGGTATTTGTAATTCATCATCATCTTCCTGCCCTTGTCCCGTGTTATTTGGGATCGGCGCCACATGTTTTTTTCTTCCATTCTGCCCTGTCATTCTATCACTAACTTCCTTTTCTTTCATATCACTCTTCACATAATCCATCCATCTTTTCTTTAGTCTCCCTCTCCCTCTCCATCCATCCACATGTAAACTCATAACTCTTAGTAACATGCGCTTCATCCCTACTCTTCACATGACCACACCAAGACAAACGTTTCTCTTTCAATTTTTCAGTCACTGGCGCCACTTTCAAACTACCCCTAATATACTAATTTCTCACTTTATCCATTCTCGTCACACCACACATCCATCTTAACATTCTCATCGCCACAATATTTATAATATTGATATTTATAATTAATTATTTTGACATGTTTAATGAATTTATTTTGACAATTTATGACATTTTAAATATTTATTTACTATGTTAGTGACATTTGTATTTCATTTAACTTGAGTTGTATAACCGATTTATTTTTTCTAATTACAACTTTGTTCTCTTAAAATTATACTTCTACCTACTTTATGAAATTGCTGTGCCCGACAGGTTCCATGTGCACTTGTTGTTTTCTTAAGATCTTATGTAACACATGTGATATAGCAATAAAGAATTGAATTGAAATTAATAAAAAAAGACACGTCTCTTGTATGGAGCCCCCTTTAATTTTTTACTTTATTTTAATTTTTTATTTTTTTTTGTTGTTATGGCAATAGAATATACTCATTTTGTGAAAATTTAAACTCTCTACCTCTTTTGGTATATGAGATGCAGCCCGCTGACGGACGGACGAATACAATAACAAATATTACAGAGCAGTGGTATTAGAGAGCAGTGGTGGCCGCGTGGTAATGGCCCCGACTTACGGAGTTGTAGGTCGCGGGTTCAAACCCAGCCAGGTGCATTACTTTGTGTAATTTATTTCATCACCACTGCTCTCAAAACGGTGAAGGAAAACATCGTGAGGAAACCGGCATGTCCTAGAACCAAAAATTCGAAGACATGAGACATCCACCAACCCGCACTGGGCCCGCGTGGTGGATTACGGCCCATTCCCTCTCCTAGAGAGGAGGCCTAAGTCCCAACAGTGGGAACATTATAAGGCCGACTATGTTATGTTATGTTACAGAACAAAACATAATCAGCCTTTTTTTTAGGTTGGAAAATGAACTAATGACAAATCTCGCTCTTGGGCGGAGCGCGAGATAGTTTCAAACTTTTACTGACTAAAAACCCGGTGGTGATGAAATAATTACACAAAGTAATGCGCCTGGCTGGGTTTGAACCCGCAACCTACAACTCGTAAGTCGGGGCCGTTACCACTCGGCCACCACTGCTCTAATAGGAAGCATTGTGCAAAATTTCACGTTCCTAGCCCAGTAGTTTCGGCTATACGATGATATGTCAGTCAGCTATTCCTTTTGTGTTGTATCATACTGTATTTTATTTTCGACAAACCCGGATCACCACAATCACAAATATATCACAATACACCTTTTATAAACTTCTGATATAACAAGTAATCGTTTGAAAGAATACTTTGACATTTGCTCCCACAGATAATACATTCTAATTATATTATCTGTAATTTGGGCAGTTTTGTGTGTGTGCTCTGTGATGTAATTTCTTGTGCGATCGTTAGATAGAGTTGTTTATATAAAGGCCAGAGGCCCCACAACGAATTCTTAAGAGAGTCCTTTTCCGCTCGCCTATCGTCAACATCGAGCATGGTTTAAAAGCTTGTTACTTCATCTAACGCAATCCAACGCGATGTTTGACGAAAAGGCAACGTGAAAAAGAAAGATAACGCCTGAAAACTCTGTTAGCCTTCGGTAATTCCGTGATTTACTCGAATATTTTACAAAACTTGTTCCAGGAAATACGTGTTTTTCTTTAAACCCTCAAAAGTTTATGAAAAAAAAATTAATTTAGAATCTTGATTAAATTTGCAAGGCTTCTATTGTTATACTTTTTTTTTAAATTTTGAGCAAATTATGAAGTGTTTATGCAAAATAGCAGATTTTCAATGGATTAGTTTTACAGCAATTTATAAATTGGCTTCAATAGAAGCCTAGATAATATCCAAAAGATACTGTGTTTCCAAAATATCTAACGAAAAATGTGTAATAACGTCATAATCGCGTAAGAGCGATCGTATTAAAAACAGTGAAAATGTGTGTCGAGTTGCATCCCCTTAACGCGATCCATTTGACGCCCTAAACTGAACTGTTAAAGAGATAAGAGAGAGATGGAGCTTTAAAGGGTGTATAGCTCTATCCCTTTTTCTCGCTCACACGATGACATTTTTAACACGTCATGTGAAGGCCCCTGGTTTAAAAAAAGTCCTCTATTTTACAAATTGGTTTGATTTTTCTTTTATAGTCATTGAACTCTTCATCATCTGTGTAGCCTTTTCCCAGCTCGCTTTTTGTTTTTTTTTTCCGTGGTATAATCAGCGGGTGCATACTTTTACTGACTAAAAACCCACTTCTGTTCTTTCGTTGCATTTCATACCACGGCCTAGTCTACCTTTCAGAAGCAGACTCTTGGCCCCAGTAGGTTTCGACCCTGCTGGGGCCCTACGGGTTTCCCAAATCGCTTGAGGACAGCTTTCATACTAACCAGATGAGGCTGTATACCCATGTTTTACATGGAGCGGCTGCTAATCAGACCTCCGCAACCCAGTTACTGGGTAATGATACTCCTCAAGCAGATTACTGTTTGAGACGGTTTTTAGCGAAATAACTATACCGATTTCAGTTGATCTAATCTGTCTAGTCAGTGCAAGCATTTGTCACTGTTCGTATACCTCAACTCAGGTTACTCAACGACTTGACGATCAACACCATTAATGATATGTAAACTAGTGTTTGAATGCGATCCCACCTGATGGTAAGCAGTGATGCAATTAATGATTGTGAATTAGATTTGGGTAGGCCGCATAAAGTACTCAAACTACCAGATATACGTACGTTAAAATTAATGAAAAGAAAAAAAAAATGAATAATCATCCTCAAAAAAAAAACGACATTCAACTAACAAATATCAGCCTCATCTAGTCTAAAATGACGACAAATATTGAAGTTATATTATATTTATTACAACCAATTTCCAAAATAAATATTTATTATCATATCTACGTATTTTAATTCTAATATTTTTTCTTTCAATCTTGACATGGGTATTCAATTATCAACTAGCTTTCGCCCGCAGCTTCGCCCGCGTACATAAAACATGTCAGTCTATGTCACTCAGGAATAAAGCAGCTTTCTATTGGTGAAAAAATTTTAGCAATCGGACTAGTACTTACAGAGATTACCTACTAAAACAAAAAAAAAAAAAACTTTGTCTCTTTATAATATTAGTGTAGATAAAATCATAATTATATAAATACTTATAAACATCTAAACTGATAAATATTATAGCTTAATAGGTATATTTACAAACGAGTAGAAAAAAAAATGAGCATCAAAAAATCCATCCAAATCGATAAATAATAAATTTTGATTCAATATAAGTGGTCGACGAAGACATTACCGAATTTGCTCTTGCTAGTGATAACTTAAACTGATTACCTACGTTACGTCACTAAAAACCGGACACGTGCAATATCGAGTCACCTTAAGAGTAAGTACAACACTACGAACCAGTGATGTGATTAAGATTACATTTTACAATAACTGTCAGTAAAAGTAATAAAAATAACGATCAAATCTGTGTTGACATTTGCGAATGATAACGGGTCACCTAAGATACTCTATCAGCACAAAATATATTAATCATTTACTTTCTACTTGTACTTGTTACAAAATGGTTGAATCATTATGTCAACAGATTCTGTTTTTTTCTTTTTTTTAGTGATTGTCTACTATCTGTTTAACTTTCTTGTCTTCAAGAAAATATTAAATTAGTTCTTTTTTTCTTCATTTTTTACATACCTACGTAAAAACTTTTTAAACTCTTATTATAATACAACACACACAAACACACACTACACACACAGACTTTCAAAAAGATGGTGAAGGAGCATTACCTAACACTTAAATTTTTCTTCTCCTTTCTCTATCGTATATTTCGATTTTCGGTTACACTTCGGGGAATGTGCGTTGGAATAGCACAATATAATTCCACCAAGTCCGTTCCATCATCGGACCACTAGACGTACAGCGTTGCGCCATCGGTACATGCTGGACATCCCAACCATACGTACAAAGCGTTTTGGGAACACATTCATAATGCGTACAGCTAAGGAGTGGAATTCCCTGCCGGAGTCTGTGTTCCCTGATAGCTACAACCTAGGGGTCTTTAAGTCAACAGTGAATAGGTTACTTCTAGGCAAGCGTGCTCCATCGTCGGCCACATCATCGCTTACCATCAGGTGAGATAGTGGTCAAACGCGGGCCTATCAATAATAATAAAAAAATATATTTATTATTTTATTATTTGGTAATGTACCTATTTATGTACTGACTGACTGACATATCAACGTACAGCCGACACTACTGGGACTAGGAACATGAAATTTTGCACAAGGCTTCCTTTTATGACGTAGGCGAGTACTAAGAGAGGATTTTCCAAAATTCACCCCCTAAAGTTATGAAACGGGCGTCTAAAGTTTGTATGGATAAACCTAATTTCGCGTTTCGATAGAAGCTAGTATCTATTGTAAAGATGAAAATTTATATTATGTACATTATATGTTAGTTACTCCTTCATAAAAAATACTACTGAATTTATGGGGTCCAAAAACTAGTAGCTCCCTTTATATTCATCATCATCATTTCAGCCGAAAGACGTCCACTGTTGGACATAGGCCACCCCCAAATGTCGCCATAATGACCGGTCCTGTGTGTCTCGCATCCATCGGATTCCCGCGACCCTCACCAGGTATTCAGTCCACGCTGCGTCTTCCGGTACGTGGTCGCCATTACAGAACCTTTCGTCCCCATCGACCATCTGTTCTGCGAGCAATGTGCCTTACCCACTGCCACTTAAGTTTGGCGATTCTTCGGGCTAGGTCTGTAACCTTGGTTCTCGTATAGCCTTTATTGGCCTTTATACCTATTAAACCATTATTTAATTATAGCCTATATGCTAATCCAAGATAATAAGCTATCCTGGAACCAAATTCCACCAAAAGCGTAACAGACAAGCAGAGTTACTTACGCATTTATAATATTAGTATGGATAAAAATAGCTATAAATTGGTGACCTGATTTATCTTACCATAGGCGTAAAACGGAAAAGGATTTTTAACACCTGCAATACATAACATAATTTCCTAAATATGTATCTAAACGTTTTTCTATAATATCATATCTATAATTAATTGGATATAAATAAAAACTTTCCAACAAACCGTCTCATTTTATAGTTTATCAGCTCATAAATTTATATTTCAATGACAAGAACTCTCTGTAATATTCATAAAAATAACTAAGCGTAGTAAACATAACAACACGATGTAACATCTGCTGTATCTATTACTTTGTGCTACAAGTTTTAATTATAATCCTATCTTAGATAAATTGATATACTCTTGAATGTACACTAAAAAAAAATATATTAATACGATTATAATTTAGGTATCTTCAAGGCTAGAGTGAATAGGCTCTTAACCTTTTGATTGTCAAGTAAGCACCAGTGGTTTAAACTATACTCCATCTGTTTGGGTACTTCTAAACGTAATCAATCTTGATATGTTTTTTTTTTTTTTAAATCGTATAAATGACACACATATCGTTTAAATTTAGTTAATTACCTAACATCGGTTTAAGAAAATGCCTAATTGTAAACATTTTTAGATAAAATTTTTAGAAAATTTTTTAGATAAAAGACATGTTAAGATTGTTTACATTTAGTTAACTACCTAAACAAATGGAGTGTAGTGCGATTCACCGTCAACGATTACATCACTGCTTGCCATCAGGTGGGATGGCAGTCAAGCACTGGTTTATAATACAATAATCAAAAAAAAGTTCAATTTCTAATTTATTTATTTTTTCCATATTTTGGGGCAAAGACCTTCAAATCGTTCCAGGTATTGTTTTCTCGAGCAACCTCGAACCATCCCATGTTGATGGTGTTTAAGTCCACTTATCCCCCCCTCTTACCAGGTCGGCCTCAGTAAAGTCGTCCGTCCTCAGGTATTCATTTTGTGACATTTCAAAGGTCATTTAGTAAAGTCCAATTTAAATACTTCAAAGTATTACGATTACTATATTAAGAAGACTATAAAAAATCAATATATATATAATTTTCTAGTTCCTAAAAAGGTTTTTATTTGTCGTTAAATATACCAATTAATAATACTAATATATCGCATAAATAATAGACTTAATAACTTATTTATACGCAGAACGAGTTATTTAAATATTTATTTGATTAATTAATATCTTTAATACTCGTTAGCACGCTTCTGTCCTTTTATTTAGTCAATAAATCAATAAACAAATCCTTATCTACAATTCATCATCATCATTTCAGCCTAAAGACGTCCACTGTTGGACATAGGCCTCCCTAAGCGTCGCCACAACGACCGATCCTGTGCGTCTCGCATCCACCGCATTCCTTCGACTCTCATAATTATAAATTCCAAAAAGAAAAATAAAAAGAATGCACACATTTTCAAGAATTGCAACAAAGTCGAGATGACCCGAAGAAACGAAAGTGAGTGACGACCATGTACCGGAAGATGGATGCAGCGTTGGCGCGGTATCCGATGGCTGCGAAACACAGGACTGATCGATTTGGCGACATTTGGGAGAGGCCTATGTCCAACAGTGGACGTCTTTCAGCTTAAATGATATCCACATCATAAGTTCACACTTACACTCTTGCCAACCCCTTTTCGTAAACCCCCACTTTATATTAACTGAGTATTTATCAGAACATTTCCACAGCAATTAAAGTTGTAAGTTAAAGTTATCTTCGGTACAGAGATAAGTAAACAATCAAAGAATATTAATACTGAAGATAACAGTTTAACGAACTCCAATAATGCTCTTTGGTTCAAGCGTAGAACAAAAAATATTAATTATGTTACGGTTAAACTGGCGGATTAGTAATTATTTATAATTACTGGGTTTTGCGATAAAAGATAGGTTTAATGATAGGCGATTTTTTTGTGTGTGAGTATTGTTTTATTTATTTATATTTCTATGATTGAAAGCTTTACTATGTTTTATAAATGTTTGATTTTTAAAAAGAGAATAGCATAATTGTTTTATTTTTTTATTGAAAGCTTTGCTAAGTTTTAAAATTGTTCGATTTAAAAAAAAATAGTATATGAATGAATAGATAACATGTCTCTGCATTCTATTTTCAAAAGTAAATATTATGTATAACTTGACTTGAGTTTTTTCAAAAAGTAAAATTTTGCCTTTCGAAGTTGAAAGAGTGTCTTTTCTCTAAAATAAATGCAAAGTTAAGTGTTATATTTTTTATGAGATTCTTGACAGTTATTAAACAAAGTACGTGAAATAGAAGTGTTTTAAAAAGTAAGCCAAGTAAAGTAAGAAAAAAGTTTGTACAGTTTCGAAATTCCGTCGCAAATGTATTATTTGTGTAGGTATTCATGTGAATAATATATCAAGTTGGTACATAAAATAACAGGCTTAGTTGTTGCTTTATGGAGTTTATCTAACAATATATATGTATGACTTCAATTTTTTTTTATGTAAATGAGGATAAACCGTTACTTTATGGCTGAATATAATTATTTTTAGTGTGAATAATGACTGTTTTTCAGAACGTTTCAGTTATTTATCAGTAAATATTTGCTTCTTTAGAATTGAAGCGATGTATAAAATATATCAACATAATGTTCAAGATAATAGTTCACTACATGTTCACTTGTACCTACTCCATATTAATGCAGTACAAAATTTGAGGAAGAACCTTTTTTAAAATTAATACTGAATGAATCGGTATGGACAGGATAAACTAATTTCGTTGTACTCCTTCCTTCCAACAGATAACCTAATAGGAATATATAGAATGAATTACCTTAATTACAATAATAATACTCACAAATATGATGTATGGTTACTCTATATTTACAATAAACGCAATCTTAATTTACTTACAAGTACTTACAAATAAACAGTATAACGCAAAAACTAATTCCTTTAATTCCTGAAAAAGACGCGCCTATAGAACTTTTCAAAGTTCGCTCATCAAAATACAGTAGCCGAAGTTCGATTTCGCAAACGATACACCATGAATTCAGTCATTTCAAATAAATTCCAATCTTTTTATAGAAAACAAAACATAAACAAAAAGATTCAAATAAGAACCCGCCAAAACTGATTCCAATTTCAAAACTTATAAAAAAAAAACGAAAACATGAGCGCCAATTTTTCTTTTTTTTAAGTTTAAAATTAGAAGCTATGGTAAACTTACGTTTCAGCGGTTTGGGATTGCTCTGCTTCCTTCGTGACATGACCTAGCACGGGGCTCCAGCGATTTCCAACATGACACAAACACTCACTACACACGATACGAGTTTGTTCGCACTGACACGCAACCGGCTCCGGCGAAGGTCGGAACGCGACTGTTTCGGAGGCGTTCTCGGCCACGCTGCACGCTGGTGCCAATTCGCGAGACTCTCGAGGGCTGGGTTAGGCGCCGCCCCCTTTAATCCCCCCCTCCACCCCGCAAGCTCGTAGACCTGTAAGCGTAGACGTTTTGCTGAAAGTTTTTATTTGTATTTCTATATTTTTTAAATTGTGTAATCAAGCAATTATAAGTTCAATACTGTTCTTATCCAACTTAGAAATATTTTTTTGATTAAGTGTCCAGTCGCAATATTTGATTATAGAAAAATTATTATCAAGAAATCATCAGTTATTAAGTAAAGTATTTTAAAAAGCGGCTCCCAGAGATTGATATAAAAGGGGGCCAGGCCATAACAGCGAATGTTTTCAATGTACTTAGGCACTTCTAAAACTGGCTCCTACGCACATATTTACGTGTATTTCGCACTAGTGCGAAAATGATAGCCGACTGGCCCCCACCTAATCAATTGATTATGTTTATAAAATCAGGCTGAAATTGACTTGAACTTTCTTATTTGTTTTTTCTTCACAGGGATTGTATATTTAGCCAGTATTTAGTATTCATAGTCACTAAAAGTCATAAGTTATTGGCAGTCAGCCTTCGCTGAGGTGGTCAATATTAAAGTAACATTCTGGGCTTCATTCTAACGAAATCTCATCTATTTCAATGATCCCACATTATTGTCCACTTGAGATACAATACATCAATTTTACATTACAATAGCTACTATTCTGCCAAAATAATAGTTCTGAAGTTCTGAATTCAAATCTATTTTTTTATGATTTTGAATTTGGAACAGATTGTTCCGAAAAGTCTTTACCTATCGGGACATTCTGTTCCAAATTCAATTTGATTAGATACTTTAAGACGTATAGAAGCCAAATAAATAGGTCTTTACCTATGAAACTGCCATTTTTTTCTAAACGAGTTGCTTTTTTTGACTTGGAATTATAAGTTAAAAAAACTTTATATTAAAGGTACGTCATTCTATTTTCAAAATTAGGTATTTATATGGTTTCTTTGTGTTTTGTATTTTCTCTAATATCGCAGTACTTAGGTATATAACCATGAAGGCTAATGAAAAAAATGTTTTTTTTTTAAATTAAGAGTTTCAACGTAGAAACTATGCGTTTCAAAGGGCAAACAATATCAATGACGTAAGCCTACGACTTTCTTCTAACAAAAAAACTCTGTGTTCTTGGTTTAATAGCTTTTGTTTTGGAAATTTTGCCTTGTATCCGCTCTGAGAAGAAAAGTCCAAAGCAACCCGTTTTAATAAACGGCAATTTCATAGGTAAAGACCTATTATGACTGTGTGAAAAATTCTCAAGAAATAAATTAGTTTTTTAACCAATCTCCTATAGAAAAATGCACGCTCTGAAAGTTTTCAGAATAAGAAATAAAACCATGTTACTTGTCATGATTAGAGCTACTTGAATACAAACAATAAATTGATTGATAACAAATGCTTGCACTGACTAGATAGATTCACCCGAAACTGTGTGGTTTTCCATTCAAGAATCAAAGCATCATCATCATCTTCCTGCCCTTGTCCCATCTTATTTGGGGTCGGCGCAACACGTTTTTTTCTTCCAATCTGTTCTATCAACCGTCATGCCATCACTAACTTCCTTTTCTTTCATATCACTGTTCACACAATCCATCCATCTTTTCTTTGGCCTCGCTCTCCCTCTACGCCCATCCACATAACTCTTTTAGTAACATGCGTTTCATCCCTCCTCTTTACATGACCATACCAAGACAAACGATTCCCTTCAACTTGTCAGTCACCGGTGCCACTTTTAAACTTCCTCACATTCAAATTCAAAGCATTTATTTCAAATAAACCATTTACAGGCAGGCACTTTTGAATGTCAAGAAGTCAGTCAGTCAGAAAAAATGATGCTAATTGCACATTCCAAAGCGTAGATCTCTATGGAGAAGAATGTGCAAGAAACTCCATGGACACTCTTTTCAATCGTGTTTTGCAATTACAAATATCTCTGTTACATGTTTCTTGTCGCTATCATGTGAGAACAATGTCAATAAAGTAAAAATAAAAACTAAATATAGATATTAAAATAGCAACTGGCAGCTAAGAGATGACCAGTCTCAACTGACAGCGCCCGTTTACGGACCTGACGCGAATATTAGCACCACTCAGCTCAACCATTTTAAAGGGAACCGCATGATCCAACACACGCGCCACCATTAGTGAGACATTTGAGTGAGCATGACAAACTCTCAACTGCCATGCTTATTTATGTCAAACAAGTCCAATAATAACCTAAAAACCATAAAATAGCTCCATGGTACTCACATTTACAAACTTTGAAAAAAATGCTTATACATTATACAAAACTAAATACAATAATATTTTTTTAAATTTTTTATTAAAATATTTATTTATGACTTCTGATCTACAATTAATTGATAAAAAACACTTAACTAATTAAAACTATATATACACTAAAGACAAAAACTACTAGCTAAAATATGACTGACTGGCCTGTTGGTTTAGTGGTTATTTTTATTTTTATTTATTTAGTCTTCATGCAACATAAATTACAAAGGCGGACTTAATGCCTGAGGCATTCTCTACCAGTCAACCTAGGGTGGTGAAGAGACAATATGGTAGGTGCATAAAAAGAAAATGTTATACGAAAAACAAGAGTAGGAAGAAAAAAAAAAAAGTATACATATAATTAAATTAAGTTAGTGGCCCTGACTGCTATGCCGGAGGTCGTGGGTTCGATTCCCACCCAGGACAAATGTTTGTGTGATGAGCACGATCATTTGTTCTGTGTCTGGGTGTAATTTATCTATATATGTATGTATTTAGAAATATATAAGTATGTTTATCAGTTGTCTAGTACCCATAACACAAGCTCTGCTTAGCTTGGGACTAGACGGCGTTGTGTGATAGTTGTGGAATATTATATTATTATTATAATTAATTATATTATTATATGGCGTCATAAAATTCCTCCGCATCGCTGTCGACTGGAAGTGTGCCCAAAAGGCTGGCGGCCTGCCACGTTGTATGGCAATGCTTAATCTCTGACCGAGGTAAAAGCCAGCCCTTGGGTCACGCGAAGTGTCAACTAAGCGTCTGGATAGTTCTTTGAAAAGCTTATGAGCACTCGGACCCCACGACCCAAGAGTTTCAACCCCAACCGGCTCAAAAATATAACCTCCGACGAGGTTGTTATATTTCCGCCGCTTGAGGTTCTCCGCAGCCGCAGCGGCAGCACCAGCACAGCACGAAGAGCTAGGAAGATGGGATGGCGCAAGAGTGTCGACACAGGTAGCGTCCCACACTAAAGGCCTACCCATCTTCCACGGAAATAAAGACATACCGTCCGGTCTCTTACCATCGTCGCGTGCCAGGCCATGAGGTTCCAAAACAGCCGGAACGCCGACGGTGACAAGGGCTCGTCGGATGATGTCGTTAATATTCGCGTGCCGTGCTATCCGTCCCGCGCTTCGACTGCATGACAGGCCATGGTAGCCAAGGCTGTTGACAACTTCGCCACAGTGGCAGCGATGAGGAGAACAGCAAGGAGCGCCTAGGCGTAGGGCAACAGCTAGGCGGAAAGTAGTATCGTCGAATAAGGTGCCAATATTCGACGACGGCAGTGCGTGAAGCCAAAGACCTGACTCCCAATTTCCCACAGCTAGGAGGCGCGCACGCTCCGCAGTAGTAGCAGATGTTAGGATTAGGTTTTTCTGGACTACTTTGCAGAGCGGTTCATCCCACCGTCTCTGGGAGGTAAGGTTGTCAGGCGGATTTGTATTCGGGCAAGCGATTCTCCAGGCATCCATAGCCTCGGTGAAGCACGGCACTTCAAAAGGAATCAGTGTGGTAGTTAGAATTCAAAGCTAATCAATTTGTACACCCCGGTGGTAGTGGAGCTGGACCAGCATTGAGCCAAGCATTTTTATCTTGAATATAATCCTCCAACTTATAATATGCTTGCCTGCATAGTGTGCGTTTAATACAAGATTTAAATTTCGTTTCATTGAGTTCTAATATTTGTGGAGGTATTTTGTTATAACCATTGCCATTCTGAAACCTGGTTGAACTAATTGGTCCCTATTTCTTGTAACATAATTATGTCTATCGCCTCTTTTGCAAAAAAGATGAAGATTTTTTCTAACGTACATGATGTTTTCATAGATATATTGACAAGGCACCGTCAATATGTTAATATGCTTAAACAGTTCCCGTTCCAGTTAGAGAATCGCACCGGCGGAGATTGTAAATAGCTCTGATAGCTCTTTTCTGTACAATAAAAATTGAGTCGATGTCTGCAGCCCGTCCCCATAGTAGGATACCGTATGACATGATACTATGAAAATAACTAAAATATACTAGTCTGGCGGTATCAACATCCGTAAATTGGCGGATTTTTCTAACAGCATATGCAGCTGAGCTAAGCCGTCCCGCAAGAGAAGTTAAATGAGGACCCCATTGTAGTCTTGAGTCAAGCGTAATCCCTAAGAAAACCGTTTTATCGACAAATTCTAGTTTCTCATTGTTCAATATTATGTCACAATTACAACTCTTGACATTCGGTAAGGAAAATCTTATGCATTTCGTTTTTTTACCATTTAGAACTAGATTATTAGCAGTGAACCAGTTTTGGACCTGCAGTAGGGCGTTATTTAGTTATTTCCTCTAATATACTCATTCCTCACTTTATCCATTCTCGTCACACCACACATCCATCTCAACATTCTCATCTCCGCTACATGCAATCTTTTTTCATCCGTCTTTTTCACAGCCCAACATTCTGATCCATACTGTATGACAGGTCTTATCACGGACTTGTAGATTTTACCCTTCAACTTGGGGGGCATCCGTGGGTCACAAATTGTTCCAGTGACCTGTCGCTATTTCATCCATCCTGAATTACCAAAATAAACCATTTTAATCACTTTTAAATTGTTAAGAAGTTAGTCAGTCACAAAAATGATACTAATTGCACATTCCAAAGTGTAGATCTCCAAGGAGAAGGATTGACCCTCGTTTAAAACCTGTTATTTATCAAAATTAATATTATTTCGGTTACATACTTCTTGTTGCTTCTAATAAGTGAGAACAAGTAGAAAAAAATATGAAAATATAGAAATTAAAATAAGCCACTGGCAGCCAGAGATGACCAGTTTCAACTGACAGCGTCCGTTCACGGACATGACGCGTATATCAGCACCACTCAGCTCAACCACTTCGAAAGGAACCGAATATACTTTATTGTACACCAAGAAAATAAATATTACAATTTAAAACTTAAATTTAAAAACATATAATTGGCAGCCTGATCGCATTCCATGGTCTCTTTCCTTTCAGGCAACCTAGAATGGACAGAGATTGCCTGGACACCAAAAGGGATTGCATTTCGAAAAACAAAGTACATAGGTACTTAATACTAAAATAGATACATAAATAAAATACATACATCTACGCTAATATTATAAAGAAGTAAAGTTTGTTTTATGTTTTTTTTTTTGTTTGTAAGAGGTAATCTCTGAAAGTACTGGTCCATGTGCAAAAATTTTTCACCGAAACAAAGCTGCTTTATTCATGAGTGACAGGCTATATTTTATGTATGCGGGCGAAGCCGTGGGCAAATGCTACTTACAATATATATAGGCAGGGACACAGTGTAATGATTCAATTGACTGGCCTGTTGGTCTAGTGGTTAGTGGCCCTGATTGTCCTGGGGAAACCCAGGACAAATGTTTATGTGATGAACACGATCATTTGTTCTGTATCCTGAGAAATATATAAGTATGTTTATCAGTTGTCTAGTACTTATAACACAAGTTCTGCTTAGCTTGGGGCTAGACGACGTTGTGTCATAGTTGTGTGAATATTATATATATTATTATTATTATATTATATTAATTACTACAGCTAAAAATGAAACCTAATTACAGTGACAAGTGACAGTGAATAGAAGATTATAGAAGTATTTGTGCCTGTTTTATTGACACTGGTAATACATTCCATAGACGAGTAACCTGGGCCTCAAGTCTGCTATTACTAACGTGTCAGAATGGTCTATCATTGATTTCATAATTGTTTATTTTGACAAGTTTGGTAGTCTACTAATTTAGTGGCGTCATTATGACTTTAACCACTGGCACTCCATGCAAATACTACACAGAATGGTAATCTCGTACGTAATGACAAATGAATGTCTGACGTATACGGTAATCTGCTAAAATTTTGACAGTTCCTTTGATCAGTGACCTACCATAAGAACGTCACTGTGCAGTCATTGCTTTTAATTCGTTACAAGACAGCTAGTACCACAATTCTATTACGCGACCACTGATCGATCAATGATCGGCTATTATGAATTAGCAGATTACGAACTTTTAACAAAATGACAATGGAATCGTGTTGAAATGACGAATATATAAAAATAGCAGATTGGGTCCCTTGGACAGTAAAAGACTTATCTAGGACTGAACGGAGTGGAATGCGTCAGCAGTTTGAGTCTCAAGCTATCTGATTACCTAAGAAACTTCGTGCTCGTCTATCGTCAATGTGAGCATGGCTTAAAACCTTATTGTTTTATCAAACGCAATGTTTGATAAAGAGGAAATGCGAAAAAAGTGAGATAACGCCTGAACTCTCTGTTGGTATTCGGTAATTCCGTCATTCACTTGAAAATTTACAAAACTTGTTTGAAGAAATACGTGCTTTTTCAAAAACTTTAAAAGTCTGATTCAGAACCTCGAAAGTTTCTATAAATATACTCTTTTTTATTATTGATAGGTTCGAGTTTGACCACTATCCCACCTGATGGTAAGCAATAAAGTGGTCGACGATGGAGCACGCTTGCCTAACAGTAGCCTATTCACTCTTGACTTAAAGACCCCTAAGTTGTAGCTATCAGGAAACACAGACTGCGGCAAGGAATTCCACTCCTTGGCTGTACGCATAGTAAATGTGTTCTCAAAACGCTTTGTGCGTATGGATGGGATGTCTACCATGTACCGGTGGCACAACGCCATACGTCTATCTATACTTTCTTTACTCACAGGCGCAAAATAGCTGATTTTCAAAGGTCTTTACTGGAATATTTTCACAAAAAAAAAGATGTTTTGATTTGAAGACATTTGTGTTTCCAAAATATGTAGAGAAAAATGTGTAATATCGTCATAATGACGTAAGAGCGGATGTATCGAAAAGTATCTTGGGATATGCGCTCTTAACTCAACAATGAATTTTCTCCCAGCAAACCTTTGAGTCATAGAGAGATGTTACATTCGAGGGTAAGATACAGTGTACTAAGAAAACCTACATACAAGTAAATAAATCTAATCTATCTATATATATATACACACACATCAATATATATATATATATATATATTGATATGTCAGTCAGTCAGTTTCTCCTTATAGCATAGCCAAAACTACTAGAACTTGGAGCGTGAAATTTTGGACAACGGTTTTCTTTTATGACGTAGGCGAGCACTAAGAAAGGATTTTCCAAAATTCAGCCCCTAAAGTGATGAAGCGGAGTTCCAAAGTTTGTATGGAGAAACTTACTTTTACGCGGGCGAAGCCGCGGGCAGAAGCTAGGCTATACATATAATAAATCTGTAGAAGTTTTTACTTGTGAGCGCATCACGTAAAATGTACGAAATCGATGTAAATAACTTTTATACATTATAATTGTGTGTAACTTGATATATTACTTAGGCTTTGTTTCATCGCAATCTTTTGACTATATCGAAAGATATACTACATTCATTGACAGTTAGGCAGTACGAAGTTCGCCACCTCAGCTAGTATTTAATAAATAATATATTCTGCCCTAGCGACTCACCCAGCTTCGCATGGGTGTTATCTTTGAAATTCTCGGTTTTTCTCTACTACGATATGCATTTATTATAGACTTAAACCTGTTTCATGAATCACTCTGTACTGTGACAACTAAGTAGGTCGCACTTATTATTAAATTACTAACTGGCCTTTAAGGTTTAAGTTATTAAAAAGTTAAAGGATGATGGATGTCAATGGATAGAAGAAGACACGTCAAGAAATGTCGGAATAATTTAATATAGTAAAATATTATAATGAAAGTGCTTAAATACAAAATAATACTCTAAACAAATATAAAGCCATTCATTTGCGCCCCCGTCTTTACAGTTCTGCCTTGTCGATATCACTCTTGACAGAGTCGTCGTGGTCATCACTTCAGGTGTTGGTGGCAAGCTTCACAACGCGCCGCCACTCCTCTCTGATGGCCGCCTTCCTCGTGCATTCGTGCAGTGATGATGAGCCACTTACTGCCGCTTTAATCTGGTCAGTCCACCTCATAGGCGACCTTCCTCGTGGCCTGGTACATTTCACCAATGTCTTTACAGTACATTGGTGAAATCTGCATGAACATCCGTTCAGGGGCCCAAGTCTGCTATTTTTATATATTTGTCATTCCAACACGATCCTATTGTCATTTTGCTAAAAGTTCGTAATCTGCTAATTAATAATGATCGATCATTGATCGGTCAATGGTCTGGTAGAGAATGATAATATCGAGCTTATTAAAAGCAATGAATGCACAATGACGTTCTAATGGTAGGTCACTTGATCAAAGGAACTGTCAAAATTTGTGATGGTGGTCAAACGCGAGCCTATCATTAAAAAAAAATAAAAAATTAGCAGATTACCGCATACATGAGACATTCATTTGTCAATATTTACCAGATTGCCAGTTTATGCCATTTCTTTCAATGCAGTGTCAATGGTTGACCATTGGAAAGTCATAATGACGCCCATTATATCAGTAGATTACCAAACTTGTCAAATTCAACAAATATGAAAACAATGATAGACCATTCTGACACTATTGTAATAGCAGACTTGAGGCCCAGCAGTTTTTTTTAATATATCGCATTCATGCAGACGAAATTCGTAAAGAACTTTGTTTTATAAATACAAATACGATGTCCGACACACCGCTCTGGGTTTGTCCATTCCTCTTTCTTTGTCCAGGCGATCTTCCTTTGGAATGCGCTCTCTCTGAAGATCAGGATGGCAACCAGTCGCTTGTCCTTTAAAATGAAAGCACGAGAACACTTTCGCAAGAAGTTGGTCGATTCATCACACTCTTGATTCGTTGTATTCGTTTTTTTTTCTCAATATCATTCTTTATTTGTATGTATGTATCTAAGTATATATTTATTATTTTCCTTATTTCCTCTCTGTCAGTCTTCTATTAAGTTGCACCTGCCATGTTATGTCTCTGCACCACCCTAAGGTCGACTGGTAGAAAATGCCTAAGGCATTAAGTCCGCCATTATACAACGTTTAGTGCATAAAGTTTTAAATAAATAAAAAAGTTAATCCCTACTAATATTATGTCAATTATGAAAGAAGATCTATGTAGATAGTTCATTATATTGGGTGTCTCAGAAAGACCACACTTTTGTATATACATAAAAAAACAACAAATGTAATACGCGTTAATTTACAAAATCAAAAAGTGTAGATAAAAGAAAATTACTTTTTGAAAATAAATTAAAAAATGAATAAATAAATAAAAAGTAAAAAGCAAATACAGGTAGGTTAAACTAGTTTACTATAGCTATTGTTAATGGAAGTAAACAAACTTATACATACCTAACGAATAAAGGTGTCAACTCATCCGTTACTAAATTAATCGAATTTAATAATAAACTACCTTTGTAATAAATAACACTTATTACATATAAGGAAACTTCCTCGAAAATTAACTATTAATAATCCAATTTATAGTTAATTTTGAATAGTATCTTTGTATAGTTTATGTTTAGTTTTGTCGTTAACCAGTACAGATATTACATAAACTTATTCAAAAATATAATAGAAACAGTCCTACTCACCGAAGTTTGTCTATGAGGGCCATTCTCTGAGGATAATAACCATCAGCGCTGTGTCTCTGTCTTGCACACGAGCCCCAGCATTTTGCTGAACGCTAGCCGTTTGGCGCGGATGTGACGCATATTTCCCAATCTACACTAATATTATAAAGAAGTAGTTTGTTTTTGTTTTATTTTTATTTTTGTTTGTAGGAGCTAATCTGTAGAAGTACTGGTCAGATTGCTAAAATTTTTTCATCAATGGAAAGCTGCTTTATTCCTGAGTGACCTAGGCTATATTTTATACGCGGGCGAAACTGCCTCATTGATTTCGTGGTCGCAAGTGCTGAGCGTGTGGTCATGCTTTCGATTCCCGTGTCGAATTAAAGGTGCTATTGGATTTTTCCATTAGGAATTAATCTGTAGCAGCCTGGAGTTTGGAAGTTGATGGTGTGACACCCCTGTAATGTGCCTCGGAAAGCACGTAAAGCTGTTAGTCCTGCACCTGCCCCCCTTGAAAAGTTACAACCATTTCGTGTCGAATTCCGTTCTCCAATCGGCAACGCCTCGGTGTCAGCAATTGTAGAAAACGATGAATTGGTAGCCATGTTGACGCGCCTGAGTCGGCCGCTCGATCTACAATGTCATTTACATGTCGTTCTACAATAAAAAAGGATGTAGCGTTGTACATTGTAGAATCGATAACAATTCATTCTATCATTTTGAACTATGTGAACTTGGCTACGAATTTTCTATTCGTTTGTTCTGACCACTTCACTTAACGTTGAAATGATGTTATTCCCATACATTTGATTAGTATTCGACTAGCGTTAACGATTGCAGATTATCAACTTGGCTAGGGGTGCTGCCCCCCTAGCCAAGTTACAATCGTTTCGTTTGCGCCGAACGTCTTGAGTAGGCCACGATTCCGTGGTTCTGACCACGTGACTGAGCGTTGAGATGATGTCAGAACAAAGGAATCGGAGGCGTGACCTACTCGAGGCGTTCGTCGCAAACGAAACGATCGTAACTTGGCTAGGTGGCTGATCTCTCTCCAGTCGTGTTGGATTACCGCTGACTGTAAAAGAACAGAAAGTGCACCTGTGTTTGCGCACGCACTTGTGCACTGAAATATCTCCTGCGAACTTGGCTAATATCTATTAAACATTCTTAATAGAGATTAGCCAAGTTCGTTTGCTGTGTAATAATTGTCGTAGGGTACGATGGGACTGACATACGCTGTGCGTTATAAAAGACCGTAAATTTTTAAAGAAAAAATATAAAAATAAATATGGCCACCGTGATCGAATTATGGTCGAGAGGATTATTATTTTTTTTATTACAGGATGGTCCAAAAGTAATGTCATAATTTTAATTGACTACCTACCATATTGTTAGAAATTAAAAAAATACATGTACTGTTGTCATGAAAAAAATATTCGACAGAGAGAAATTGATAACGTTAATACGAATAAATTATATCGCTCAAATGACCAGCTCCCGAGTTGATGCACAATTCTCGTTTGACCGTATTTTGAATTTTTGCATGCAAAACATCTGACTTCAAATTGGCGATTTCTTCTTCAGTGTTAGCTTTCAAAACTAATAAGCAGGGGTCGGAATTAGGTAGAGTTATTCATGAACTTCATCGTAATGTTGATATTAATATGGATCTTCCCGGGATGTCTAATGAAAAATCTCGTGTGGTGAAAAATATTACAAATAAATAATAATAAAAACGTCAGAGATAAGACAAATACAACGAAGATAAATTAACATACAATTTTCTATTAGTATTTTTCATTGAAAAATATCTCTCTACGACAACTGAGGTAAGGTTAACAAATTGATGCACTTCCTCGTCCCCGTCATAAATGCAGGAGGAATTTTTCAGCTATATTTCTGCGATAGTGTCATAAAAAAAATCTGCTCTTTAAAATTAATCTCAGGATTTGAGGCATATCCATTTTATTCTTTCGCTGTATGAAATCGGTGTAAGTACATGTTTAATTCTACCTAATTACGACCTCGGCTTATAAGGTTCGTGGTTTGTTGTGGTAAATGCAAGACATTAAATAGCCTTAAAGGAAAAAGTCTATCGCCTTTAGAACTGCCGATCTATGCCAGGATGACGATGGCCAGAGGACTTACCATGGACGTGTTAAAATATCAGGCATGTGAGCGAGAAAGGATGGAGCTTTACACCCTGTATAGCTCTATCCCTTTAACAGTTCAGTTTAGGTCGTAAAATGGATCGTGTTAAGAGCTCATGGCCGCACTGCTGTTCCTTTTTCGCTTTATGTCATCTAAATAAATTACAAATTAATTTACATTACAACTAGCGAACTAGAACTAGCCCCGGCTTCGCACGGGTGCAATGCTGATACTAAATAATAATAATATGACCTTTATTTCAGACAAAAGTCCATATATTGTTAGTAACACAAGAAATTTTATAAAGCTATTGTTAGTACCTACATACAAAGACAATCACAAAGCTGCACCGCACAGTAGCACCAGTTTATGCCAGGCCCTGGACGCGACCACCTTCAGTGTGTAATCGCATCCAGTGCCGCCATATCGGCGAGTCCCAGCGACCCACGAACACGCTCAGAAGGCGGTTCGAGCTGACCCGCATGCGCTCCATCACAGACGCACAACGCTTCCGCATGATGGCGTGAAAACCATCTACGCTTTTCTCCGCAAACATTGCTGAGGCGCTGCAGTAGCGCGGCACCCCGAACAGTATCCTGAACGCGTTATGTGTGCGTGTACTTAGTCCACAAGCTGCAGGTGTAAAAAGATTGACAGAAGGCCTTAAATAATGTGAGTTTAACTTGTACAGTACACCGTGCAAACCTGCGGGCCAGCATGTTACAGCGCACAGACAGCGCCCTGCGCTCCCTCTCTAAATCAATATTGTCACTAAATATACTACAAAATGTCTTACATAAAAAACGTTATTTTTAGTAAGTATATTATATTGGGGGCGATCGGCGGCGGCGATCTGTCGCGCAGGGCCTTAGTACAGGCCATGGTCCGGAGCGAGGAGGAGTGGTAGGCGGTCGCCTCTTTCTGCGAAGCAGTAATGCTAGCAAAAGAGGCGGCCGATCGCGTGAGGCAACGGCTACGGTCCTCACGCCCCAACCGCCGCCGGGATTCCGATCCCGATTTCCGGCCACCGTAGGCGCAGGCTTGCGGACGGCGAGCAATGGGTGGCTCGCCGTCCGACCGTCCGGTAACTGTCTGGACCGAGCCCAAGTCGTCGACGGTGCGTATTGTTCCACGCGAGCCTCAGGGTGATGTCAGCAAATCGTAGGGGCCCAGCAGGGTCGAGGCCCACTGGGGCCATGGGTAGAGTGAAAACGAAACCCGGGGCCCTGGGACGAAGGCAACAAAGGAACGGGATTGGGTTTTTAGTCAGTAAAAGTCTGACACTATCTCCCGCTCCGCCCAAGTGCGGGATTTGTCATTAGATGATTTTCCCACCTTAAAAAAAAAAAGTACATTATATGTGAAACCCGAAACACGTGTCAGTATTTTTATGTAAAGAATCTGTGTAAAAAATTTCATAACTGTATCATGCAAAATCACAAAGTAATAAGCTTGTTGTCCGAGCAAACATGTGGTCACCGGGTCATCCGAGCGACTGAGGGGTTGTTTTGTTCGCGCACCCAACTATGAGCTGTCGTCACCTAATGCCCGCTATGACCTGCCGTGACCAGTGTTGTACTTAGTGTCGGAGATGTTCAACTTGTGACCTTTTTAAATATTTTTGGGAAAAAACTAACATGGTGTAAAAGTTATTGGAATCGATTCAGTTACTGATTCTGAACAAACTGTATTCAGGTTTCGCATATACTCTAAATAATGTTGTATACAAAGTTCACAACTTTTTTGTGATTATAAGATAATACTGACTGACCTGTTGACTGGCCTGTTGGTCTGGTGGTTAGTGGCCCTGACTGCTATGCCGGAGGTCGTGGGTTCGATTCCCACCCAGGACAAATGTTTGTGTGATGAGCACGATCATTTGTTCTGTGTCTGGGTGTAATTTATCTATTTAAGTATGTATTTAGAAATATCTAAGTATGTTTATCAGTTGTCTAGTACCCATAACACAAGCTCTGCTTAGCTTGGGACTACACGGCGTTGTGTGATAGTTGTGGAATATTATTATTATTATATAAAAATGTTTTCTTGAAATGTTACTCTTGAAAGAGCGACATATACATTGGCCATGTGAAAAACACTCAACGCTCAAATCTGAGCCTGCAACGTGGAAAGTTTGACCCTGTGCTTTATTAATGGTCATTGCAAAAGATATCTTTACCGGAAATTGTAGGCGTTTAAATTGGAAATCCGATAATATCAGAGGAATTCTGGAAATCGATACATCTTCTCTGTTACCACATCCGGTGAGTATTGTGCACTCTATTATGAAAGTGATTTTACCAGCAAACGCGTGCCATTGCAAAATTTAGGCAGATTCACGTTTCTCAATAAAATAACAGGACCTACTTTCAACACCATTTTGTGAGGAGAGCTTCTAGCGCAACCGCTATGTACCTGCATTTTAAATCTGTAATATCTTCGAAAATATTCATTTAAATTAAATGCTGTAAGCAGTGGAGCAGTGGTGGCCGAGTGGTAACGGCCCCGACTTACAAGTTGTAGGTCGCATCGCGGGTTCAAACCCAGCCAGGCGCATTACTTTGTGTAATTTATTTCATCACCACTGCTCTCAAAACGGTGAAGGAAAACATCATGAGGAAACCGGCATGTCCTAGAACCAAAAATTCGAAGACATGCGACATTCACCAACCCGCACTGGGCCCGCGTGGTGGATTATGGCCCATTCCCTCTCCTAGAGAGGAGGCCTGAGTCCCAGCAGTGAAAACATTAAAAGGCTAATTATATATTATAAATGCTGTAAGGGGCCATATCGATCTATATTAAATGCACAATGTAATAAAGGTACTTAATTGGATAAGGATTAGTGCCGTATTGCTTATAGACCAAGATCCCAGAGCTGTCTGACATAACTTATTTTCACATGGATGAAACCTTAGGTTCTCAGTAGCGTCTCATGTGCTTTGAATACCTGTGTACTTGTGGAGCTCCCCCTTGGGTGACTTTGGCTGGTACGAGGTGAGAAAGGGAACTGAAAATAATGAGTTACTTTATAATAATGACTTACTGTTTTATGGCTGATTTTTATAGATGTTTTGTAGAATATTATTATGATACTACATCATAAGTGTCAGAAACTTTCCATGGATCAAAACTTCTGACAGAACCCTTAAAGTTAAAAAAAAGAACTTTACTTAGTTTTACATGTCTGATTTTTTAAATATGTTTTTGATGTAACTATTACAAAGTTATATTTCAGTAGTCAGACTAATTGTAGTGACCAAACATCCCGTACAAAAATTATTCAGCCAAGAGTATGAGCGCGAGAGCACGCATGCGTTTCAGAGCGAGTGAGACGATTTTATGCACTGACTGGATGTTTGGTCACTACAAATTGTCTGAATAATGAAATATAACTTTGTAATAGTTACCTTAATAACATATTTAAAATCAGACACGTAAAAACAAGTAAAGTTTATTTACTTTTTGTGGAGCTTTAATATATATATATAATAAGCGTCTGACAGAAGTTTTGGTCCATGGAAAGTTTCTGACACTTATGATACTACTTTAGGATAATATTCTACAAAACATATATAAAAATCAGCCATAAAACATTAAGTTAAGTAACTCGTTAGGGGGAGCTCCACAAGTACACAGGTATTCAAAGCACATGAGACGTTACTGAGAACCTAAGGCTTCATCCATGTGAAAATAAGTTATGTCAGACAGCTCTGGGATTTTGGTATATTATATTAAAATTGCTTCGTAAATAAGCCATTATTTCTCGGAAAAAGTAAAAGGATAAAAAACTGTTATTGTGGGCTATCCCTAAGAAATAGACATATACTATTGCGGATTATTTGTAGAACTTTTTAAGGTATACAATACTCTAGTACATTATTTTGATCTATCTCGTCGGGTTTAGCTAGCATTTGCAGTGTAAACCCAAAAATAATGTGTTTATTTACGAAATCAAATTATAAACCTCTAAAATTATCAGTGTTTCTCTACTACATTATGCGTGTATTATACATATACCTTCCTCTTGAATCATTCTATCTATTAAAAAAAAAAACTGGGCAAGTGCGAGTCAGACTCGCGCACTGAGGGTTCCGTACAAACTTGAAAGGTAAATTGCGGTTTACGATTTATAACGTATTAAAAAAAAACTACTTACTAGATCTGGTTCAAACCAATTTGCGGTGGAAGTTTGCATGGTAATGTACATCAGATATTTTTTTTAGTTTTATCATTTTCTTATTTTAGAAGTTACGGGGGGGGGCACATTTTAACACTTTGGAAGTGTCTCTCGCGAAAAAAATGATATTAGAAAACTTAATTTAATTTTTGAAGACCTTTCCATAGATACCCCACACCCTTGCCCCACACGTATGGGTTTGATGAAAAAAAAATTTGTAAGTTTCAGTTCTAAGTATGGGGAACCCCCTAAATTTATTGTTTTTTTTTTCTATTTGTGTATGAAAATCTTAATGCGGTTCATATAATACATCTACTTACCAAGTTCTTACAGTATAGTTCTTATAGTTTCTGAAAAAAGTGGCTGTGACATACGGACGGACAGACAGACAGACATGTCGAATCTATAAGGGTTCCGTTTTTTGCCATTTGGCTACGGAACCCTAAAAAAACACTAAAGATCTAAGCATACATAGGGACAGACAGCGGGAAGCGACTTTGTTTTATACTATGTAGTGATAGTGCTGTAGTGATTGTCACTAAATTAAATGTCATTGAATGTAAATGTAAAAAAAGTAGCACATCTACGCAGAGTGCTACGCTGCTACGGATATCTTCCTGAATACCATAGCAGGGAGATACGGTTCTTAGATGCATTATAAAAAATAACCTTGATTTTAAAATAGTTTACTATAACGTATATGTGATTTTTTTTTTCATTGTTTCCTAATTACTCATCTCTCCTTTCGCAGTATTTCGCGGACGAGGTTCAATATCATGAAAGGTCACCATTTCATAATATGGCTGGTCACATCATAAAGTGATCAATTTTAAGATCTGGCCACGACATATATATAGGTACTGACGAAAAAACAATACTAAAACGAGATCGAGAGAAAATCATCTGAAGTGGGAGGGTTTGTCAGGTTAGTACTGACTAAAACCACACCTGTGTCCTTCAATCAGGAGCGCGTGGAACACTACGCGCCGTCGACTAGGACTTGGTTCTTACCGGACGACCGGACGGCGAACTACCCACGGCTCACCGTTCACAAGCCCGCGCCTACGGTGGCCGGTAGTCTCCTGTGATTCCCGATGCTTGGAGTGTCTCCGGCGGGGGCAAGACGTGAGGCTAGTCTTCGCCTTACGCTTTCGCACCTCCTTTGCTTGACTGCTTCGCAGAGTAAGGTGACGGCCTCCCATTCCCTTTCCGTTGCCTGAACCAGGATCGGAAGCGAGAGGTCCACTCCACAAGGATACGGCGGTGCCTCGCCCAAGTGAAACAGACTTCCTCCGTATACTTAAAAACCCCTAAGTTTAAGCTATCAGGAAACACAAACTCCGGCTGGGAATTCCATTCCTTAGTTGTACGCACAGTAAAATGAAAAGCCTTCTACCACCGTCCGTCATGTGATAAAGAATCTTAGGTACCATAACCTCAGTTATCCAGGTTATACTGTATTAGATTTGATTGTTTTGTTTCTATAGCATTTATTTCATATAAACCATATTTGAAATAATTTTTAGACAAAATATTATCAGTTTGATCTAAGTATGAAGAAAAGACTTCAACGAGCAAATATGCAAAATTTTAACTACGAAATTTTAATTTTATGAAGCTAGATTTTCTTTCTCATGCACGTCAAATATATACTCACGCCTTTGCTCCAACGGGGGTAGGCTGACACTGAAACGCCACTTACTTCATTTGCATGCTCTTTTAAGTTCCTTAGTTTCCACGCTTCTCACTTTGTTGACTGTTAAAAGATTTACTGAAATACAACGTCGTAGATATACTTTTGTTTAGTACTGACATCATCACGAAATACTCTTGATGATGACATCGGTTTATTTCATGAATTCCAAATCCCCTGCTTTTTACGTCTTTAGGTCACTAGCAGCAAAAGCGGAAATCAGAAATCAGAAACGTTTATTTCAAATAGACCAATTACAGGCACTTTTGAATTGACATAATGTCGGTCAGTCAAAAAAAAAATACAAGTGAAGCTAAATTGCACGTTCCAAAGCGTAGATCTCTATGGAGAAGAACGTGCAAGAAACTCCATGGACACTCTTTCAAATCATATTATGAGTTACATAAATCTTGGTTACATATTTCTTGTCGCTTCTAATATGTGAGCACAATGTAGATAAGTAATAATAATTAAAATAAAAAATAAAATAAAAACTAATTTAAAAAAAATAGAAATTGAAATTAAGTCACTGGCAGCAGCGGTAGTCACGAGGCGTCTACTAGATTAAACAGAGTGATATATTGGGTATATTGGATGGTTATTTATTTATTTGTTTAGGTTAACCAACAATTGTTTACACATATACATTTTAAACTTAATGAATAGGGTAACATTAACAAGTGCAACAATTAATTAAAGGTTAACACCACATGCACAAGGGGTGATTATACTGGAAGGTTATATTTAGTAGCTATGCTGGGTGGTTATACTGGAAGGTTATATTTAGTAGCTATGCTGGGTGGTTATACTGGGTATTTATACTAGGTGGTTATACAGGGTGGTTATACAAGATAGTTATACTGGGTGGTTATACAAGGTAGTTTTACTGGGTGGTTATACAAGGTAGTTATACTGGGTGGCTATACAAGGTAGTTATACTGGGTGGTTATACAAGGTAGTTATACTGGGTGATTATACTAGGTGGTTATACAAGGTGGTTACACAAGGTAGTTATACTGGGTGGTTATACAAGGTAGTTATACTGGGTGGTTATACTAGGTGGTTATACAAGGTGGTTACACAAGGTAGTTATACTGAGTGGTTATACTAAGAGGTTATACAAGGTAGTTATACTGGGTGGTTATACAGGGTGGTTATACAGGGTGGTTATACAAGGTGGTTATACAGGGTGGTTATACAGGGTGGTTATACAGGGTGGTTACACAAGGTAGTTATACTGGGTGGTTATACAAGGTGGTTATACTAAGAGGTTATACAGGATGGTTATACAAGGTAGTTATACTGGGTGGTTATACAGGGTGGTTATACAGGGTGGTTATACAAGGTGGTTATACAGGGTGGTTATACTGGGTGGTTATACAAGGTAGTTATACTGGGTGGTTATACAAGGTAGTTATAGTGGGTGGTTATACAAGGTAATTATACTGGGTGGTTATACAAGGTAGTTATACTGGGTGGTTATACAAGGTAGTTATAGTGGGTGGTTATACAAGGTAGATATACTGGGTGGTTATACCAGGTGGTCATACAGGGTAGTTACACTGGGTGTTTACATTAGGTGGTTATAGTAGGTGATTATACTGGGTGATTATTCTAGGTGCTTTTTAACTTCGGTTGGACATTAATAATAATATACAGAATGATTGATTGAACGACACAGTGATTATACAGTGTGATTATTCTGGGTGATATTGTTAATATAGGACTACATTTTACAGGCTGTTTCAATTCTTACATCAAGGGTTTAGGTGCAAATGCCCGAGCCGATGTTATAATACTTGTTTGGAGTGATTATTTATTATAATGCATAATATTACAGTGGTGAATGCCTTTGGTTGTCACATGCATTAATCCTTAGGTTACTTAGTCTATTTTTAATGTTATTGTACTCAACGTTAGAAAGGTGGTTCCTTTCATTATTGTTTAAGTAAATAATACATATTTTTTTATTTAATGTAATTGACACACATTATTAAGTCTACTAACATACACAAATAGTTTACAGAAAACACTTCGACCTTTGAAACTATTTTAGTCTTACTGTAGTTACCTAAGTAGTAAAGTTAGCATGAGGATGTGTCAACGGATCTCTGTAGTAGTTACCTAAAAACTAAACAGTAGCGCCACCTATGTCTTACGAAGTAAACTAGTTCAGTACCTACTTGATACAAACAAAGAATTACCGTGATAATGAGTGTTGGTACTTTAGACGTGTAGGTATTCACTGCAGTTCAACATCATGTTAATAGATGGCGCTGTTTGAAATTACGAAGTTTAAGTCTAATTTCATTTTTGCTAACCATTGTGCCTTTATGAATAAACTTATATTTATTAAAACTAAAAATAAAACAATGATATGAGCATAGCAAACGACAAGTCATTATGAGTATGATCAAAATATTGGTTGAAAACTGCTTAAATCACTTTAGCACAAACTTTTTTAAGTTTGAATTGGTGCTACAAAAATAAACATTTTGAGAGTTACAACTTGGTTTTCACAGTTAATTTTTAAACTACTTTTTTCTATATTAAATTATATTAAATAAGTATGTAAAACGATTCTATTATTTTTATTCAGACGCCGACACAAACATGGCGGCCATTTTGCCACTTTAGTTCTAAAATTACTCAACAGATGTCACTGTGCAATTCATGCCGATTCCTGAATCGCGGTGTTAAGATTTTCCGCCGTTTGGTTGGGTCGGTTTGACTTTGCGTCCATAGTTAACTCTGGTTTCCCTTCAAAACGCATAAATCTTTCGCCTTTTACTAAAGATTTCCGTGGAGGGGAACACTCAAATGAGTCTATAACTATTTTTGAAATAACTTCGCTTCGGCGAAGTTTGGAATTCCTTGAATGATAAGTAAAAAAGCTCTTTGAGAGATTAGTGATATTAACTTGGATGCTACAGCAAACGCTGGCCGTGCATGATTTATTTTGTTGTGTTGTTGACATAAGAATTATTTGCTAATTATAGAAAAGATATAATTAAGTACCGACAATTTATGTGTCTCATCATTTTGGAATGATGACAATGATGATGTTGACATCCAATCACTAATTATTGACTTCTATTTGAAATTATTACTGTTCCTATTATAATTCTGAAGGCAGTTATACTCATAAGCGCTCATTGTATTGTTTGCAAAATTGTAACACAATATACATATAATAATTGAAAAGTTCACTTTGTTCTCGCAAAATCCATTTTTTAAGTTGTCTCAAACTACTCTACGAAAAATATTTAAAATCCTCCTCACACTGTAGTTGTACAGAGTCGTAGGAAGAATATCGTAAGCGACTATTCACGATGGGTAGCTCGCCGTCCGGTCGTCTCTATAACCGTCCGAACCGAGCCCAAGTCGTTGCCAGCGCCTAGTGTTCAATGCGCTCCTGAAAGAGATGTCAGCAAACCGTAGAGGCCCAGCAGGACCCAAGCCCGCTATAGCTCCGAGGTTTTTCCGAAAAGGAAACCCGATGTCCTAGAACACAAAGACAGGGCAACTGAAGGACACAGGTGTGGTTTTAGACAGTAAAAGATTGACACGCCTTCCCGCTCCACCCTAGAGCTTGACATGTCATAATACATTAGATGATTTCCCACCTTAAATAAGCGATAATGAATTCGCAATTTTTGCAGGAGTTTTGAAGTGGTTTTTTCTTTCCGTCTGCCGCCGAGGCTGCGGGATTGTTCTAAAGAGTTACAGTGGGCCTGGAACACAAAAGGCAACTGAAGAAACATGGGTCAATTCAAGCCAGTCAGACATTTCCTCTCACTTTACCTAAAGTGGGTAGAGAGATATTTGATTATTACCCCTCCCAAAAACAAAAAAGTCATGAAGCTTTAGTTTTAAGTTAGATTTAATATATATGTTTATTTTTTTTTCGATGTACTTACATTTAAGTTCCTCAAATTAATGCAAAATTTCTTTCGCACTGACATGGTTTGCTGTAAAAAAACCCATTTGTGGGTTAAGCTCGCCTATGTACATCAACTGTCCTATTTATAATGTCTGTATAAAATTGTGTGTACAATAAAGAATAAAGAAGTATTAGCCAGTGATGGTAATGAGCCTGCACAAATATTTACTGTGTGTGCCACACACGTGCGTCGATCTAGGCGCGTCGGTCTCCATATATTTTTTATGGAAATTAGACTTGTAGCTACACTTGATGCACGTGTACGTCGGTCTAATGTAGTTCTAGCTTTATGCTTTGTGTAACTTTGCTATGGTTTCGAAGATTGAAAATCAGATTCTTCTGTTCCTAACCATTATCGCCCAGCTGCCTTTATCTCAATCATGTGATCACAATAGTTGGTTACACCTTTTCAACCATCCTAGAAATGTAGGTTCTGTATTACCCATATAATGTGTATAGGGTGTGCAACATATGTATACACCCCTATTTTTTAATTAGTACAAAAAAATGAGGCTCTATTCGTACACCTTACTGATCATATTTTTGAAGTCAAAAGTAAAAAAAAACGAAATATCAAAATTGTCTACGAAAATTTGACATAATTGGTAAATTCATAATTGAATCATCATAACAATTGCTACTAGAAAATACTATGCGTAGTATTTTTCCATTTAGATCGTCATTTATTAATTCATAATCCTGTAAAATATTTCCATAAATTGGATGACATTTTGGCATATAAACAAACGCTAATAACTTTGCTATATATATAATATATACTTTGCATTATTTTATTTATTGAGAAAAACAAGACCTTTTCTATTAAGCCCTTTAAGTATTTTTACTTATTAAAAATAAGTGGTGTATGTATGTTTATTTGTCCATAAACTACTGTTCCGATGGATTTTTGATATTTGAAAGTGTTCTCAGAAAAACATAATTATAAAAAGATTTTTATTCCCTCTTTTCTTTAAATAGATTAGACAAGGTAGATTTTAAGTTTTTTTAAATTAAAATTTCCGAGATATAGGTACAATAAAATGAGTCAGAGTGACAGCTTTTATGTCGTTTAGTTCTACTCACATACAATAATAAAGGTTCTCGGCAATTCGTTAATAAAAGTTATTACTCATGAACGTGTTTGCACTTACAGTAGGTATGTATATATTACTCGGAATAGTTAGGTAATCTGTGGTTTTACGCCCACGTTGCTGTGATACAGGTGTATTGAAAAGAACTTCTTGGTATCCAATTTAGTTTTCAATGGAACGGACAAATTATTGTCAGCTGTTGATTTCTAGAAGCTCTGACGTAATGTCAAAGGAGAAACTGACTGACTGACATATATAGGAACGTGAAATTTTGCATAAGGTTTCATTTTATGACATAGGTGAGCATTAAGAGAGGATTTTTAAAAATTCATCCTCAATGGAGATGAAACGAGGGTCCACCTTGGACCTTAGGTCCTTGGGTGCGCCTTGTTCCGCCAAATAAAATGTTTTTCTTTCTTTCGTATGCAGAAACCTTCTTTCACGCGAGCGAAGCCACTGTCAGATACTAGTTACTAATAATATATCTTATTTTTTATTTTATTTGTTCTGTTTGAAGTATCTGTTATTTATTTATTTATTTATTTCAGGTACTCTCTGCACTTACAGTATACAGTAATACAGTAATAGTAGGTAGTAGTAGTAGTAGTATGTGTAGAAATAGTAGTAGTAGGTGTGGGTAGTAGTTTATTGTGCAAACCTACCACAGTATTGTCTTTTTAACCCAAAGGTTGACTGGTAGAGAATGCCTTGTTGCATTAAGTCCGCCTATGTATGAGTACCACTACTGTACACGAAGTTTAAATAAATAATATAATATAATTAATACCTAGTTGGCTAAAAATATTTTTTTAGTTTAAGTTCTTACATTCCATCCTAAACTAGTATGGTAGATATCGTTGTCAGCGATAAGACCGCCATTGTGTCCACGTTTTTTTGTAGGTATAGTGTACCTATGGTTTAAGTCAGTAAAAGCACCGCGTCCGCGCGTTTAGAACATATAGAACAGCCCAAAATCATCTATAGGGCACTTGACCACCAGACATAACACCCGTCTGGTCGGAGGATCCTCCCTTTTCAAAGGAGGTTTGCGGGACTTTACTCTCTGTTCCACATACCTCTAAAAGATGTTATCCCACTGAAAGAATAAGACACCTACAAAAATTACTTGTAATATATACTTACTCATTTTTACTAAACAGCTTTTGAAGTAAGGGTGTAAAGTCCCGCAAACCTCCGTTGAACATATAGGCGACAGTTGATTTCAGGCTGTTGTAATAACAAAACAAAGATTTAACAAAGGTTAACTGATAGAAAATGCCTAAGGTCCGCCTCTGTACTTTTGTGTGCATAAAGCATTAAATAAAAAATATGTTCTTAATCGCACGGAAATTTCAAACATCACGATGCAGGTTTTGATTTTTAGTTCCTATGTGGCTTCATAGATGGCGCCACACAACAAGAAGCTTATAAAATTAGATTAATTTTATAGGTGAGCTGCTAGATTATTCTTGCAAGATTTCTACGAAATCTAGCAAGAATAATTATTTTATTAAGTAAAGACAGTTACTCTAAGGTAACTACTATAAAGTTTTCTTTTTAAAAATACAACCAGAGTACTATAAATCTTTATATTATATGTTATATTATTTCAATGTCAACAGTTTTTTTTTGTACTTTTCTTTTTTCCAACTCTCCTTTCGCTGGTATGCTGAAAGAGATTTCTAAAGAAATAAGCATAACTTATTTTTCTGTTTCCTTTATCTTTTTTAAATTATATGTATGTACATAAATTGCTAAATAAATTAACCGGACAGTCAGTCTCCTCACCGTAACAAATTCACAGTTACAACAACTCTAAATATAAAAATTGCATTTAAAGACCCACTTTTTGCGTTCACTACAAAGAGTTGACCGGTCAACGGACACACCCATCACACACAAACAAGCCCACTCACTTGTATTAATGCGCGAGACACGTCAACTATACACAAGCATGCACACACACAACATATCAACACACACATTAATGCACCGGCGCGCACGCAACTCAACGCAGCCGAGCGAAACGATTTGAATGCAGTTTCCAGAGTTTTCCTTATTCAATACATAATTGTCTGTTGTTTTCATTTAAAGTCGGTAATATTTTTATTCTTTACTGTACACAATTTTTTTGTAATAATTTTAGTCAATCCAGCTGATGTACACAGGCAAGCTTAACTTACAACTAGTTTATTTTGTTGGATAGTTGTGAGCGGCACTCCATGTCGAAGTCTGTGATTTTGATAGCTCCATCTTAGGGGTCTGGTATTCCCTGTTAGAGTCTGCGATTTCTGATAGCTGCTCTATGTCTTAGGGCTTTTTAAGCCAAGAGAGAATAGGTTACTTCTTGGTAAGCGTGCTTCATCGTCGATTACATCATCGCTTACTATCAGGTGACCAAGTATCGCCGTGGTGAAGGCTATCGGCGAACTCTCGCGTCCGGCTTTGGTTCGGGCCATGAACCAAATCAAGAGGAAATGTGAAGCTGCCATCTCCTTTTGCGAAGCAGTAATGCGAGCGAAGGAGAACGGAGATCCACACGCCCCTGCCATCGCCGAAAGAGACACTCAGGATGTCATGACATGCAAAGCGATTTCCAGCTACCGTAGGCGCGGACTTGTGGACAACGATCAAGCCTGAATCGTTGGCGTGTAGTGTTACATGCGTGCCTCAAAGCAATGTCAAAAGCTAAAGGGCTCAGTAAGGCTGATGTGTCACTTAATTTGTGTTATTAATTTCATAACCACTGCTCTCAAGACGGAGAACGAAAACATCATGAGGAAACCGGCATTTCCTAGAACCAAAAAAACCCCTTCCAATTTGAAATATTACCATTTATTTTATAATTCCGACCCCGACTACCAGCCACGGTAGACGCGGGCTTGCGGACGTCGAGCACTGGGTAGCTCGCCGTCCGGCTGTTAGGTAATTAACCGGACCGAGCCCAGTCGTCAATAGCGCGTTGAGATCCTCGCGCTCCTCAAAGAGATGTCAGCAAACCGTAGGGGCCCAGCAGGGCCGATGCCCGCTAACTAGGACCGCGAAGAATTTCTGAAAGGGAAACCCGTAGTCCTAGGACGCAAAGGGTAATTGAAGGATACAGGTGTGGTTTTAGTCAGTAAAAGTCTGACACGCCCTCGCGCTCCACCCAGAGCGCGAGAAGTCATTCGGATGATTTCCCACCTTAAAAAAAAAAAAACATTTATTTTATATTAAATACTACAGTAATCTCTTAGTTAATGATTCAATATCCCGTTGAGTCATTGTAAGACACAACCGACGGATTTTGCATCATGCCAGGATTGCGTCAACCGCAAAGTACCATTTAGTGTCAAGATAGCACGCTGACACTACGTGTGTAAGCTACGCAGCACGTATAGTGTAACATAGTGTAATTTTAATATAGTATTACGCCTGTATTTATCGATGGAGTAGGTAAAGTTATATAATATCGGCATTTTTTGCCACTTAAATTATTTTAATACCTAAGTAATAGAGGGCGTAATTTTTTTTATCAAATATTATGATAACAAAAATTACTTGGCAGTATTCCTCTTAGGAGATAGGCAGGGGAATAGGCAGTTGTAGGCATAGAGCTTCTCCGTACTTTGTTAATTGGAGATACTTAACTTCAAACATTGTAGCAATCGCTCAACGAAACCACTTTAAAAAAAACTGGGCAAGTGCGAGTCGGACTCGCGCCCTGAGGGTTCCGTACAAACTTGAAAGGTAAATTGCGGTTTACGATTTATAACGTATTAAAAAAAAAACTACCTACTAGATCTCGTTCAAACCAATTTTCGGTGGAAGTTTGCATGGTAATGTACATCAGATATTTTTTTTAGTTTTATCATTCTCTTATTTTAGAAGTTACGGAGTCACGAAGATTTTTCCGAATCGCAGTTTTTTTTGTAACGTAACAACAATTTTATAATGTCAGATTTATTCCTGTGCCTGTGCTATAAGGACTTGCTTTATGCCAAATTTCAGGATTCTGGGTCAACGAGAAGTACCCTATGAATTTTGATTTCCTCGAGAGTGTCGAAATACACGTTTTTTGCGACATAAACGGCCGTGTCTTTTTTATTTTCGTTAACTCAGAAATTTGATTTTTTTCACACCTTCATGAGATCGCAGACTTGAGTATATGGTTTTAATTTCAACTCGATACCTCCACTGGTACCCGAGATAAATGGTCTTGACAGACAGACCAACAGACAGACGGATGGACCACAAAGTGATCCTATATGGGTTCCGTTTTTTCCTTTTGAGTTACGGAACCCCAAAAAAACACTCAACAATTGGGTGCTTTCTATTATTTGTTTTAAAAACCAACTTTTCCATCAGAAATCGAAAAATGAAAAAATGTTTCAAAATTAAATAAGTTAGAATCCTTTCAAATCTGTTCGAAGAGGAAACTGTCAATCAACAGTAAAAGTAAAAGGACGCACAAACTGAAATGTGACGTCACGTCACCGCCATTAGTTACGTGCGTACAAAAGAGATGGCAAGATGCCATCTCGCTCTCACTCTTCCTCATTCCAATATTTCCTGAAAAAATGGTTTAGTATTATTTGTTACTATAAATAATTATATCTACAAAAACAAACTGAGGAAAGTATTCAATTGCACTAGCGACTAACATGTAGAGACAGAATGTGACAGGATGTGACAGGAGGATAAAATAAAATTGAGGGTTTTATTTCCTACATTACACATAATTTTGTCATTATGGTAATTCCCCAATTAAGTACTATCTGAGTTAGTATTTGCTGCAATTTGATTAAAAGCCTCATTAAAAAAATTAATGAGTCGTTGCCCAACTACTTATCAAAGACCACTCACACACATTTATGTTGTTTTATTTTCTTTTTCCATCATCATTATTTCAGCCGAAACACGTCCACTGTTGGACATAGGCCTCCCCCAAATGTCACCATAATGATCGGTCCTGTGTGTCTCGCATCTCACCAGGTCATCGGTCCACCTTGTGGGAAACCTTCCAACGCTGCATCTTCCGGTACGTGGTCGCCATTCCAGAACCTTTCGTCCTCATCGACCATGTTCTGCAAGCAATGTGCCCTGCCCACTGCTACTTAAGTTTGGCTATTCTTCGGGTTATGTCTGTAACCTTGGTTCTCCTTTAGATATCTTAACCTTTTTACATACTTAGTTCAAAAATATACTTCACTAACTTTTTCTAGGCTTTTATTTCCAGTTCGGCAGCGGCGACTTCTCCTTGCTAAGCAGTGCACTGCGAGCAAAGGAGGACATCCTCACGCCCCCTCACGCCCCTGCCGCATAGATGTCAGCATAACTGGAGGGGCCCCGCAGGGCCTATGCCTGCTTGGTCTGTGAGCTCGTTTAAAAGAGTAACCAGTCTTAGAGTGGTAGAATTCATTTAATAATTTCCTACCTCAAAAAAAAGGCAACTCTGGTTAAGCAGACGAGAATCTCCTGGCCAACAAGATGCCTCTCATAAAAAAATATTCGCGTATTCGTACGTCCGTATAGACGGTGGTGACCTACCATCGGGTTTTTTTGTGTTACCGCGCCACGACGCTGCCGCGCCTCCATACACCGATGACACGTAGCGATCACGCCGTCTGCGCATGCATACAGCGGCAGCGATTATACGGCCGTGTTGTTTGTGACTCGCGGCTAAGTACACGTACACCCAGCCTGAGTACTCTCAGTATATTGTTATTTGTTTTTAAGTAATATGAACTAGTAAGCACTAGTTCCAACCTGTTGTTACATGCTGTTTTTAAAAAGGACTTTTGGTTATTGTGATAAAGAAGTTAGCTTCTGTATTAGAGATGTTTATAGCTGAACCAGCGACCCACCCTGCCTTCGCTCGGGTACAAATTAACATTTTCGTTTATTCATCTGTCTATTAGTGAAAACTCCATCAAAATCCGATGCATACTTTAGGATTTAGCGAATAAATAGAGAGACAAAGTCTGCTGAAAAAAAATCATTTGAAATAAGCAGCACCCTTGTGGTCTTGTATCTGTATTTGTACTTTTCATTTACAAGTCTTTATGTGTACATGAATAAATAAATGAATAATAAACAAAACAGATAAGATAAAAACGGGGCAAGTGCAAGTCGGACTCGCGCACTAAGGGTTCCGTGCAAACTTGCTTATGAAAACAGTTCAATTCCCGAAGTTGAGTTACGAAGGTTTTTCCGAATCGCAAAAAGTTTTTTTTTGTGACGTAAGTACTACAATTTTCAGTTTTTTTTTCTATACTTGTGCTATGAGACCTTGCTTCATGCCATGTTTCAGGATTCTAGATCAAACGGAAGTACTCGATGAATTTTGATTCCCTTGAGAGTGTCGAAATTACGTTTTTTGCAACATAAACAGCCGTATCTTTTTTTTCGTAAATTCAGAAGTCTGATTTTTTCACAGCTTTAAGGAACCGCAGACCTGAGTATATGGTTTCAATTTCAACTCGACACCTCCACGCGTTCTCGAGATGAAGGTTCTTGACAGACAGACGGACAAGAAAGTAATCCTATAAGGGTCCCGTTTTTTCCATTTGATGTACGGGGACCTAAAAGAGCTCATCGAAAGTACTGATACCGTCGCATCGTTATAAACATACCTACAGGATGTAACCGTTTGGCGGCCAATGATCTAGTAAAGCAAGTGTCCAAAATCGGTAACCTACCATCACATTTGTGTTTGCTATTTCTCACAATGCTGCGCCACGCCTCCAGTCACCACTCACCGATGACGCGCACGGTGATCACGGAGCCAACGCATGCGCACCGTTCAAACATAATTATGTATATCTATATACATAAATATATATAAAGTACAAAGTACAGATCGCTTATGTTGTCAGGTGTAAGGAAAATATTGTTTTTATTGGTATAAAACTAGTGCTTGACTGCGATCCCACATTCCCACCTGATGGTAACCAGTGATGCAATCGTTGATGTGATGGTGAGGTGCACTAGTTTATTAAGAGCCTATTCACTCTAGTCTTGAAGACACCTAAATTATAATCGGACGGGAAGACCGCAGCAGGTAAATTGTTGCAGTCCTTCGATTTACGCGGTATAAACGATGACGCCAAACGCTTGGTCCGAAACATAGAGGGTTCAACAACGTAAGGGTGGATACTCGCCGTACGTCGGGTTGTCCGATGGTAGAAATGAGATGGCGGAAGCAAGTCATGCAATTCCCGCGCACACTCTCCAAAAATGCATCCTGAAAAACACCGAAAAACTGGCTACCTTACGCCTGTGCTCAAGGCTTTGTAGAAACAGAATGATTATTTGTGAAATAAAATATAACAACAATAATATTTCACAACTATCACACAACATCATTTAGTTTCAAACTAAGCAGAGCTTGTGCTATAAGTACTAGACAACTGATAAACATATTTATATATTTCTAAATACATACATACTATAGATAAATTACACCCAGGTATAGAAAAAATGATCGTGCTCATCAGACAAACATTTGTCCTGGGTGGGAACCGAACCCACGACCTTTAGCATAGCAATCAGGGCCACTAACCACTAGACCAACAGGCCAGTGGATAGGTATTTACATACATCAGATGGGCGGGCATTATTTTGACCTTTTCCTAATATATCTGCGTCGTAGGTAACTGAAAAACCAACAATAAGTTTTTATTACTAGAAAATATAAAGGATCACAATAGACGTTTTTGATATAAAGAATGTCAATAAAGAGGGTCAATAACCGCTTAGACTTTTTCTTTCACCTGTTAGTAAGCGGTGACGTGGCCGACGATGGATCACGCTTGCCTAGAAGTAACCTAATCACTCTTGCCATAGAGACCCCAAGGTTGTAGGTTGTAGCTAAACCTTCATCATCAGCTGAAATGAGCTGAAAGACGTCCACTGCTGGGCATAGACCCCCACGTATCGCCACAACGAATGGTCCTGCCCCCCTAGCCAAGTTACAACTGTTTCGTTTTTTTGTTATTGGTATAAACCAGTGCTTGACTGCGATCCCACCTGATGGTAAGCAGTGATGCAATCATTGATGGTGTCAATCAACCATCTCAACGCTCAGTCACGTGAATAGAACAAAGGAATAGGAGGCGTGGCCGACTCGAGGCGATCAACGAAAAGAGAATCGAAACGAAACGTGACTCTCACCAGTTCATTGGTCCACCTTATAGGAGGTCTTGCAACGCTTTCAAATACACCTTATACGAGTGGCGTTCGACTCCCAACAACCTAATTAAACCTCATTTCACCACACGCCATGCTAATTGTGACGTCATTCGACCTATAACCTGTTAGCAGCACGTTGATAAGTGATAACGACGATGTGTTATCATACCGCTACGTCAGCGGCGGGCGGCGGCGGCGTGGTTTCCCCAAACAACACTCACACACACGTGGGGGCGTACCAGTTTGTTTACATCACATGTACGTGGGGTGGTGTAAGTGATAAGATTGTTGCGGGTTACACTGTTCTTATAATAATATGTTGATGTTTATATAGTATTTACAAAAGTAAACAGTCGTACAAATGTTCTTTCTTTGAAAAAAGATTTAGTATTGCCATTCAACTTGACAATGCAGTGCATTAATCAGTTTTCTGAGTAATGTAGAGGAGTACTTCGGGCTTGCGGTGGCTCGCCGTCCGACCGTCCGGTAACCGTCCGGACCGAACCCAAGTAGTCGACAGCGTGTACTGTTCCACGCACGCGCGGAGACGTCAGCAAATCGTAGGGGCCCAGCAGAGTCGAAGCCTACTGGGGCCACGGGTAGTGTGAAAGTGAAACCCGAGGCCCCGGGATGAAGGCTAAGAAGGAACAGGAGTGGATTTTTTATCAGTAAAAGTCTGACACTATCTACCGCTCCGCCCAAGAGCGAGATTTGTCATTAGATGATTTTCCTACCTAAAAAAAATACACCTGAGTGTATTTTTAATTTTTTTATATACGTATACAAATAATTTACATTTAACAAATAATTGACTGCAGAAAAATTATAATAAAAACTGTAAACTAACTAAAATATGGCATCAAAACTCCTTCACATCGCTGTCGACTGGTAATGTGCCCAAAACACTGGCAGCATTGCCAAACTGTATGGCAATGCTGTATGTACTTAAGTAAGTTTAGTATAAGTGCTTATTTCTTATGTAGATACATATATTAGTAACAATAAATAAAATATAAGTCTGATATGGTCTGATAAATGTATTATGTCGGTTAGTAATCATTCAGAATTTGAATTAGTAATTAACTTACTAATAACAGATGAAAAAGGAAAAGAATAAAACAAAACATAATTTAAACCTCACAAAATTCAATGTTTCAATTTAAATATAATATAGTTTCCTGTCATAATTTGTTTTACACATTGGCAATGTAGAAAGAGACTAACAGCGCGCATTACATTCCATAAATTGTTCCTAATCGGTTATCTTCGGATGCGTTCGGCAATCTTCGTGAGCAGTTGTGTACTTTGCCAAAGACGAAACCAGGCTAAGCCATGCCTACCGGTTTTGCGGCGTAACTTTAAAGCGGCGTGCGTTGGTCGTATTGACACGATTTTATGAAGAAGAAAATTAACACATATTTCTAAACAATAAACTTTTATTAAAAAAATAAGCACAATCAATACAAAGCGTCGACGACAACGCGTAGCGCGTAGCTAGTCATACACACCCCTCTGCTACGAGCTACGTCACCCTATTTGCGTAGCCGCGTAGCGATACGCCGCAGCTTCAGTTACATCACGTGTCGTAGCGGTTTGTAATCTACGAATCACCCTAACTGCGTAGCCGCTTAGCTATACACCATAACTTCGGTTACGTCACGTCGTAGCGCTTTGTAGTCTACGAAAAATTGTTGTTTTTTTTTTTTGTTTCCATATAAAAAACTGGTATTCAGCTACATGCTGCTGGAATGGTAGTCGACTCCAAGGCTCCATCGTCGGCCACTTCATCGCTTACCATCAGGTGAGATAGTGGTCAAACGCGAGCCTATCAATAAAATAATTAAATATTGTTATAACTATAATTAACTATAATTATAACTATAATTAAATACTGAAAAATGGGTACTTACAGTAAATTATTTAAATTTAAAGTACCTGTAATATTTTGATTTGAGTTAAATTACTAATATTAAGTGCAAGTCTAGACCATTACTGCTCCAGTACCTAAATTGTAAAGGAGGAGGATTGATAAGAGGTGTTTTTCGCTTCTCACACACTCAAAAAATAAGTTTCTGTTTCCGACTATTTTTAAAATACACGTTCACGATCGTGGTGCACACGACGATACGCCCGAGTTTATTTTTCCTAATAGCATAGACAATTAGACATACACAGTGAACCAAAATAATAAATTAAATTGATTCAGAACAGAAATAATAACAAAATCAAAAATAAATAATAAATTTAAATAAAACTTACAAAAAAAAAAAAACAATGATACACTGTTTGGCCAATAATTGCTTTGACTTGCTATATTATTTATCTATTAAATGTCACTGAATAAAAAAATATATTTCTTTAGCTATAAAAATGCATTTTAAAAAAGTAAGAAAAAGAAAGTTTTACTTTTTGAGTGTGATTTGTGAAAAATGCCTCTTATCATCCCTCCTCTTTTTATATATGATCATATTTAAAACACTATTAGGAATGCCTCCATATTTTCCTATATACCTGAAAACAAAGCATAAGTCCATCAATAAAAAAAAAAACTTTTTTTCAATAAAGCATGAAATTACAACGTGAATCTACACCCACGGTACAAAGTCCAATCTCCTGACCTCGCTACCTCCTCTGAGTTAGCCCTCCCCCGATCACTCGCGCAGCGCGTGCGCCACACTTTCTCGACGCGGCGATGCGTCAGCGAAACTCACACAGATATGCGTCACTCAGGCCATAGGCTATAGACACAGTAATATGCTTTAGCGATTACGATTGTCAATATGCGCAAAATTGACGTACACTACTGAAACCTTACGTGGTCAACTGCAGTTTTGAAGTAGGAAATCTGCAAATACCCATCTTGTCCCGCTCTGGATAGAGAGAGAGAGAGTGTCAGAATTTTACTGACTAAAACCCCACCAGATTTCTATTGTCTAAAGTTTTTTTTTTTTTTATTTGGAGAAGGTAATCTCTGAAAGTACTGGTCCGATCGCAATTTTTTTTTTACCAATAGAAATTTGCTTTATTCCCGAGTAACAAAGGGTATATTTTATGTACATGGGCGAAGCTGCGGGAGAAAGCTAGTACTTAATAAAGGCCAAACGTATGGACGCAAACGACGGTTTAATAAATGTCGCCCGCCATATCACTCGCTCGAACTTCTCACTCTGTCCGTAGCCTTACACCGTCATGCGTCACACACGTGTGTGAGTGTATAATGTGCATACCGGCCGTAACCGTTACTACCGATTAGTAGGAAATTAACATAAATGACTAACGCATTTTTATTAAGAAATAGTAGAAAAATCCACTAGTTTAATCGCTTAGAGACCTAGACTAAAAATAAAATCGCATCCGTGATGTGGATTTCGAGGTCAACGAACTTTCTCTTGTGGTGTAAAAATATAAAGGGCGTGTCGGTACCAGAGAACGGTTATGTAAACAGAGAAACGTGATTTAAAAATAACTGAAGTAAACTTTGACATTGTTTTTTCTTTTACGATTTCGTTGTTGGGGTTTTTCGTTGTTAGAACTTTTTTTTTCTATTTACCATTTTACCATTGAGTTTGTAATGCAGACTTATTATTATCGTTTTTCCTGCAGATAGTAACAAAACCCTGCCAAATTAACCCTCAAATGGGGTTATTTACTGCACCATTTTTTTTTTAGTTGGGTTATTATCAAATAGGTAGCTTATATCGCTCTGGGTGGAGTGAAAAGGCGTGTCAGACTTTTACAGACTGAAATCCACCCGAGTTCTTTTAATTGCTCTTTGAGTTTCAGGTCCATGTTACTCGTAACTGTTTTGAACATTCCCACAATCCTGGAACATTCCTACAGCCCGGGTAACTCTAGCAGCGAGCTAAAACTTTAATACGAACATTGTAAACACAGTATGCTGTATTCCTATTGGTTAATTAGCTTGGGCAAAAATTATAACCTAGGGTCAAAGTAATCCAACTTTATTATGTTGTTATAATAATAATTATGATGATTAAATACCTTCTAAACGTAAAAATAATTCACAGCTCATGTTCAAACTAAAGCTTGCTTGATGAAGTACTTCCTGTAATCAAAATTGATATTAAAATATTTCCTGACACACCTCTTTAAAAATAAGATACAAAAAATCAACCTAGCAACTCCGCTCAGACATAGACTAATAGCATATTTTAAGAACCTAGTTTTTATAGTTTTTTTAAACTATAAAAACTAGGTTCTTAAAATATTTAAGAATTAAGAATTTGAAACTACGTAAATAAAACTATATTATAATAAAAGAAGAAGCTGACTGACTGACATATCAACGCACAGTCAAAACTACTAGGACTAGGAGCGTGAAATTTTGCACAAGGCTTCCTTTTAGGACCTAGGCGAGAACAAAGATAGGATTTTCCAAAATTCTCACCCTGAGGGGATGAAACGAGGGTCCAGAGTTTACATGGATGAACCTACTTTCGAGCGAGTGAAGCCGCTGGCCGGAGCTAGTTGTTGACATAAAACACAAATTAAAAAGAAAAAATTATCGATGTTTTTGACGCTCTGCCAAAATAAAATTAATTTTATTCAAACAGAATGAGATCAACACTAGATAGTGTTGCAAAATTCGTCTAGTTCACTAAAAAAACAAACCAAAATTCTTGGTCAGTCGTAACTTGCGAAATGATGTTGGTTTAAAGAGAAACTTGGATGTTTTGATGGAGACTGACCTACGCAACTTATTTGTCAACGACTAGCGACGAGAATTCTGCATGTTTATCGGGTCCAATGACTTCTTTTTTGCAAGAAAAAAAACTGGGTTTATTATAGAATCAAAATAATGAAAATCTTATTTAAAGAAATTTTACGAAAAAAAAAACTTTAAGTATACATTTTTTTTTGTTTTTCGGTATTTTATCTGGCAGGAATCGCGTCAGAATGAATTATTAAAACTTTTTTCGAATGTTATCGTGAATATTTTAGTGAATAAACACCTGTTTATTCACTAAAATATTCATGACGCATCATAGTTCGCGAAAGCTATTAAAGTAGACAGACTGGTATACTTACCGCTTTTTATCTAATCTGATTTCATACAATAACAAGAGCTTTATGAAACTATTCACTTGTTTACGGTGATAGCATTTATCTCAGCGCTCATCACAATTAAGACTTCTTTATAACGATGTCAACAAAATAATTATAGAATACCAGGGCAGCAGTATGTCAAGCAAGTCGACAGTCACGGATGGAAGCCGTCGAAAGTAGCGAATGTCGAGCGTAGTTCATCGAACTGCAACTGTCAAAATAGTAGAGCTAGAAGGTGCACAGTCGTGTCATTGATGTGCTGCAGCGACCTTGTCGCGCGCCCGCGCCCCCCTCTCCGTACCCCCGAGCCCGTGCCCGCGCCCCCGCGACGTCATGCGGGGGCGCGCCGCTGACGTCACGCGGCCTCGCGCGCGCGTCATGCCGCGTCCACGTGAACAGCACGCGCCGCCACGCGCCGGCTGCGTGATCGCTTCCTCGCCATTGGCCCGCGCCGCCGCGCCGCCCGCTGCCATTGGCCGCTCGCCCCCCTCGCACTCCACACTCGCATGCCTCGTACAACGAGCGCTCACCGAACGGTTTATTCGTCCAGCGCCCGCTCACCGAACCACACGGCTCCCAACAGCGGAAGCGCGGAGCGAAAACACAAGTTTTGTGAATTAAAAAAGAAAGTTTTATTGCGTTGAATGATATTAGTCTAATCAGAATGTCGACTCTCTTCGAAGTTTGTGGACCCCTCTCACCGCCGTCAACGCCACCGTTGATGGAAAACAAAGTGAGTGTCTTTTCAAATTCGTCTCAAAAAGTTTTTCAAAAATTAGAAATATTATTATTGTGCCCTAAAAAATTTTTACCTGTCGAAAAAAAATTCTCAGTGCCATTTGTGCAATCGAAAGTACAGCAAGAGCGCACGACGCGATCACGCAGCGCGCGCGTGTTCAGTTTATAGCGACCACTCACTTATGTGCATCTGTCTTTGTCTCACAGGTCGAGTTACCTTACAAGAAGGCTGCCATGAAGCGCGCCAGGGAGTCTTCGCCGCCCACCGGCCTGGTCACTCCACAGCCCTCTGACTCTGAGGGCGAGGACGACTTCGGCAAGCGAGCGCGCTGCGAGCTGGCGCGCCTGCTGCTGAGCACGCCGCCGCCCGAGCCGGGCCCGCGGCCCTCTGTCATCATGCGTGCGCACAAGGACGGCACCTGCAGCCCCGAGCCGCTGCCGCCGCCGCCACAGGACCTCAACATGAACATAGTCAAATCGCTCAAATTCAAAATGAACCGCGGACACAGTTATTCGCAAACCAAATACATCGCGTCTCAAGTTCAAGCTCAAGTTGTGCCACCTATCCGAGTGGAGCCTCCTAGTCCGCCACCCAAGGTGGAGGAGGCTCGCGTGCCGTCCCCTCATCCCGAGTGCGTACCGCTGGGCGCTGCGGAGGCGCGCGTGTCGGCGGCGGCGCCGGGCTGGGTGCCGCTAGCCCCGCGGCCCGCGCCCGCCGTGCTGGTGCCGGGCACGCTGCTGCCAGCCGCCGCGCTGTGGCTGGTGGCGCCCGCGCCCGCCGCACGCCGTCGCCTCTACGAGTGCGAGTATCCCGGCTGCGGAAAGAATTATTTCAAGTCATCCCACCTGAAGGCTCACGCCAGAACGCACACGGGCGAGCGCCCCTTCCGCTGCGCATGGGCGGGCTGTGAGCGCAGGTTCTCGCGCTCCGACGAGCTGTCCCGGCACAAGCGCACACACACCGGCGAGAAGAAATTCGGGTGTCGCGTGTGCAACCGCCGCTTCATGCGCTCCGACCACCTCGCCAAGCACGTCAAGAGACACGCCAAGGAGCGCGTGCCGCCGGCGCCCGTGCTCAAGCTGCTGCCCTCCCCCGCTATGGGCCTGCCGCAAACCTCCGTCGCGCACTAGGGCTCCGGCCGCGCGACAACTCGACTGTGATTCAGATCTCATGATCGTTACCTAGTTGTAGTTCTACTCATCTCTAAGACTGTCCTATGTCTACTTAAGTAGCATTATAGATGTAAGAATATGTTATTGTTAGCGACGTTAAGCTTCCAAAAGAATTAAACAGAATGTTTTATACAAGTCCGTTGTTTTGATTGCACCTCACTTATTGCATCACACTACACACCTTACACTGCACTCACCGACACGTCCCAAATTGGTTACGAGTACGTTGGGACTTGTTGCGACTGTAAGTGGCGCTCGCGGGCCGCAGCGCGGATGGCCGCGGCGCGCAGGGCCGCCGGGCGACTGCCGCTGTCGGCCGCCATCACCGACGCGCTTATCACCAGCGGCACTGTCGCTCTTATCACCCAAGATATGGCACCGAAAACATTTCAAACGAAAGAAACACTAATTGGCACACAGACAGATAAAACAATTATTGTACAATCAATTAAACACACAATTATCAATATTTATGAGTTTGATAAGGAGGCTATTAATAAAAACAGGTGTTGATAAACTAATTTACAAATCCAACTTATCACTTAGACGAAGCTCCCAGTTTAATTCGTCTAAGTGATAAGTTGTGATCAGACTGAATTTTTTGCGTATCATAAGTTGATTATGATACGCAAAAATTTCAGTCAGTTAAACTTTACAAAGTTCTAAATAATTGCATCATCTTAAACTGAGATGAAAACGAATGAATTCTAAGATTCATAGATTGTAGCGCCAAATTCGTGGGAAATATAAAATCGTGATTGGCAGACATTAATTATAGAAGTTTCATGAATCGAGAACCATTATACACGAATATATATAAATAGTGAAATCACACAATCCTAATGCTGCCAGTTCAGGAGTGGGTTTTTAGTCAGTAAAAGTCTGACACACCCTCCCACTCCACCCAAGCGCGGGGGATGTCATTGGCTGATTTTCCCACCGAAACAAAAAAACTAATCCGAACAGGGCCCGCGTGATTCCCTCTCCTAGAGACGAGGCCTGAGTCCTAGCAGTAGAAACATTATGAAACTGATTATGCTTATTTTTATTATACATAGATACTACAACGCTCATAAGAATTACAATAATTAATCAAATAATTGCGTAAGCTCCGTGTTTTCCATAAACCATTGAATTAAATACTAAAAACCCTCAAGTATGATGTAAGCACTAATCGTTTAGCGACATTTGCGGTTACAATCATTTAAGTAATACCTATACAAGTTACAAACAATAAATAAATACGCAACATTACGTTTCATTTGCGCAATTATCACTTTATGTAGAACTCATGAAGTGGTCTGAAATTCAGCGGGTACTTTTATATACACACTCTTTTATAGTGAACTAGCTGACCCGGCAAACGTTGTTCTCCCATTATTAACCCTTTAACCGCTTCCATTGGATTGGCTTGACGGATGTTTTCGTGTCCTATTCGCCAGGGTCGTTTGTTGGTGACAGAAGAGCTAACGAGATGGTGTATTTGTCGTGGATGTGCGACCGCAAAACGCGAGTGTGTTGGTCGGATATATCTAACGTAGGCGGTTAATTTACTTTCTATAACCAACCGGTGTTCCTTCTGTTGGCCTTCGCGCTCCAGGATTACGATAACTCTGCTATCGAACCTTCCCACAGCTCTAGCAGGTATCTTCTGTTCTGTACCGTGTGTCCCGTTCCTTTAGTTTTACTGACATCTCTTTGAGGCGCGCGTGGAACAAAACGCGCTAGGGGCGCCGACTCCGTGGGTGCTCGGGGGCTCGAACACCCATGAGAAATAAACAGTGGGTGCCGACCACTCCTGAGAATAGATATCAAGAAACAGATCAGTAACTGCCTTTAAGGTTACTTAAGAATTATAATATACCTTGATAATAAAAACTAGTTTAATTTTTATCTATTGGTTTAATTTTATATTTTTACCAAACATAATTAGTAATTAAGTACGCAGTATGTAAGTAGGACATTTATTTATTTGTCGGTCGATCAGTGTGCATTTCTCTTCTCACACTTCGCCACTTTTTCCAGTCCATCAAATAAGCTTATGCACCCATTAGGTTTTTTAAAAGTCGGCGCCCCTCAAACGCACCGTTGACTCGGTTTGGTCCTTAGCCGGACGGCGATCTACCAGGCCCTGAAGTAAGTCCCTGAGTTAAAAAAATAAATGCTACTTTAAAAATCATTTACCAAAAAAGTACATTATAGTAACCAATATCACAGAATCAAGGTAGCAGTAAATTGATTGACCTTATCCGTAATACTCGAAATTGTCTCACGGAAGACATTTTAATTGGAAACAAAGGACGGAAATTATAAGAGTATTAAACGACTATTAAATCGCAGGTTTTGATTAAATTACCCATTTAATTTTTTTTAAATACTGGCTTATTCCTGTGACTTCATTCATCCTTTCGTAATAAAAATGTACAATGCGTTCCAAATAAGAAAAGGATCGATTGACATGTTGTGACGTCACGTCATACTGTCAAATCGCAAGAAAATGGGCAAAATTTAAGAACTCGGAGATGAGCTACAAGCTGACCCGGCAAACTTCGAATCGCCTAATAGTCATTGAATAATGTGATATCTTTTAGTCAAATTGCCAAGGATAACGCCATCTACTGGTATTACCAGAACCAGCTTAATTAATTTTAAAATGTCATTTTTATTAAAGATGGCGATGTATCCGGATATTTTTATAAATATATAAAAATAGATAAAGAAAGAACGAAGTCAAAAAGAAAGAAAGAAAAAACCGGTCAAGTGCGAGTCGGACTCGCGCACGCGCGGGTTCCGTACAAACTTACCTATGAAAACAGTTCAATACCCGAATTGAGTTACGAAGATTTGTTTGTATCGCAAAAAAAGTTTTTTTTTTGACGTACCTAAGTAACAATAAATTTACCGTTTTCTGGTTTTTTCCTATACTTATTTTTTTTCATTCCTATGAGACCTTGCTTTATGCCAAATTTCAGGATTCTGGGTCCCTATGAATTTTGATTCCCTTGAATGTGTCGAAGTATACGTTTTTTACGACATAAGCGGTCGTATTTTTTTTTTCACTATTTCTCAATATATCCACGCGATCCCAAGATATAGGGTCTTGACAGAAAGACAGACAGACGGAAAACAAAGTGATCCTATAAGGGTTCCAAAAGGAAAAATCCTTTTGATGTACGGAACCCTAAAAAGAAAGAAAGAAAATAGATTAAAATTTGTTCTGTAAGGGGATTGAGCCTGCGATACGTAGCGCCGTATGATGTATAATCAGTTAGTCCCTATTTATTTTTAAATCACATATTATTATTTACAATAATGCAGTCTGCAATAATAATAATAAACCGAAATTAAGCAGACACTCGTTTATTTCATCATCATCATCATCATTTCAGCCAAAAGACGTTCACCACTGAACATGGACCTCCCCCAATCGGTCTACCTTGTAGGAGGCCTTCCAACGCTACGTCTTCCGGTACGTGGTCGCCATTCCAGAACCTTTCGGCCCCAACGGCTATCCGTTCTGCGAGCAATCTACCCTGCCCATTGCCACTTAAGTTAGGCGATTCTTCGTCCTATATCGGTGGCCTTATTTGCCAAAACCAAAACTGAAAGTTCGGCCTCTAATCTGTACTTAATTAAACTTCTTAATATAAATATGAATAGGTTTTTCCATACGAACTTTGGACCCCCGTTTCATCCCCTTAGGGGGTGAATATTGGAAAATCCTCTCTTAGTGCTCGCCTACGTTATAATAGGTAGCTATGTGCAAAATTTCACACTCCTAGTCCTAGTAGTTGCGTTGTTATGTCAGTCAGTCAGTTTCTCCTTTTATATATATATATAGATATAGATAATAAATCAGCGATTGCACAAACATAGGCAGTCCCTTATAACTACGCTCCAACAAATTCCTGACAGTTGCCAAACAGAAGTGGAAATTGCTATTACAGTGACATTTTGACGCCAGCTGCGTCACATGCGGGTGTCATGACTTGACAACGACGTCAAAAGTGTATTTCCTTTGCATCAGTTGATTTGTATGTCATGAATTTACCTGTTCGTATATCTGTGAGAATAATTCATTGTTCGCCTTTCCTTAATTATTGCTATAAGAGGAATCTGATTCATCTTGGCATGTGATACACGGTAGGAGGATACCGTGTATCATCTTCGTCATATCAAGACCTCATCATCATTTTTTTTTTAACTATCACACAACGCCGTCCAGTTCCAAACTAAGCAGAGCATATGTTATGGGTATTAGACAACTTATAAATATACTTATTTATTTCTAAATGCATACATAATATAGATATATTACACCCAGACACAGAACAAATTATCGTGCTCATCACACAAACATTTGTCCTGGGTGGGGATCGAACCCATGACCTCCAGCATAGCAGTCAGGGCCACTAACCACTAGACCAATAGGCCAGTCAAAATGTCAATCATTGTCATTTCAGTAGAAAGACGTTCACTAATGGGCATATGTCTTCTCCAAGAGCTGGAACATCATCAACGGGTCCTATTTTTGTCGCATCCAACGGACCTGGACTCTCAGTAAGTGGCTTTACATCGCCACGTCTTCTGGTACACTATCGCCACCATTAACCTTTCTAAAGCAAACCTAAAGTAGCACATGGACCTTAAAATAGCTTAATAGGACCTTAAAGTAGCTTATCGGAACTTAAAGAAGCTTATGGAAACTTAAAATAGCTTACGGAAACCTCATCACCATAATTTCAGCTGAAAGACGTCCACTATTGGACTAAGGCCTCCTCCAAGTGTCGCCATAACGACCGGTTCTATGCATCTCACATCCATCGGATTCCTGCGACCCACACCAGGTCATCGATCCACCTCGTGTGAGACCTATACAATTTTTTTTTTAACTACAAGCTGTCCCACGGCTGGGCAAAGGCCTCCCCCAACTTCTTCCAGGTATTCTTTTCTTGAGCCACCTCGAACCAGTCTAGCATCTAGGTCGTTTCGCCACCTCTTCCCAAGTCGATCTCGTCCATCTTCACGATAACTTAAAATAACATAATTATGGTACCTTAAAATAGATTATGAGAACTTAAAATAGCTTATGGGAACCTAAAATAGCTTATAGAAAGCTATAACAGCGCCAAATTTTTTCTATGATCATACAGAGAGTTCCCCAGTCCCTACGTAGTATTTAGTTGTCGGTTGCCAAATACAATGGAAATTGCTATTAGATACTGGCTTCTTGACGCCAGCGTCGTCACATGCGAATCCTGCCGTCATGGCGTCATGTCATTAATCTGACGTCTCATGTGTATTTCCATTGCATAAGAGTTTGATGAATGAAACTCACGATGATAATAAGTGCATCACACTATCATTGTGTGTGGATAATTAAACATATTTGTGACAAAATAAATAAAAAAATAACTTACTTGGCGAGAGCAGAAAGGCTTGTATCTCAGCATATGTAATGATATTCAAAATAATAAAAAAACAATAGTATGTGACATGTTAATATTTTTTAATTATTTGGTAATTTAGAAAGTAACATAACAAATTCAAGTTCGAAATTGTATTCTCTAATAGAATTTCGCAACTATTTAAATTACAATTTTCATAATTGGTTTTGCGTATACCTCGCTTTATAATATATCTATATATATAAAATGCTTTGTCCTGAATGACTGACGGATCAACGCACAGCCCAAACTGCTGATCGTAAAGACCTGAAACTTGGAGGGTATATTCTTTGTATGACGTAGGCATCCGACAAGAAAGGATTTTTCGAAATTCTACACCTAAGGGGGTGAAAAAGGGGGGCAAAGTTTGTATGGCACAACGTGATTCCTTGGTTCAATCTTCTTTAAATTTTGGATGCACATTCTTTAACAGAATTAATGAAAGACGAGTTACGTATTTTATTGAAATTCATCCCATTCATCAACAGGGTTAAAAAGGGGTAGAAAGTTATTTTGGGGGTGATTTGCTTAGAAGTTGATATCAATACTCTTTAGTGCTTTTGATTGAAATTAGATAGAAGAAAGAAGAAGAATAAGAAGAAGGTTACAAAATAAATAACGTAAAAAAAAAACAATGAAAAATCCTATTACAAACTTTTTTGACTTTTCAATTTTATTATTTTAAATATTATTTAAATTCTTCGACTACGCGGACGAAGTCGCGGGCAAAAGCTAGTAAATAAATAAATAAATAAGAAGAGGTAATAAATTCAAAGTCAGAGTAAAAATAAGTAGTGTCCCAGTGTACCCACATTCGTAGATTATAAAGTACTCTCTGCGAAATAGAGTACATACAATACTCCATATTAGAGTACAGTTAGTAAAATAACCTACCTTGTTTTTCGGTGCTAAAATCATCTAAAGACATCCTCCGCTCTTGGGCGGAGCGGGAGATAGTGTCAGACTTTTATTGACTAAAACCCCACTCCTGTTCCTTCGTTGCCTTTCGTACCAGGGCCGAGTCTTCCTTTCAGAAGCAGACCCTTGGCTCCAGTAGGCTTTGACCCTGCTCTACGGTTTGCTGACATCTCCTTGAAGAGCGCGTGGAACAGAGCAGTAATGCTAGCAAAGGAGGAGGCCGCACGCGTGAAGTGACGTTCCTCACGCCCCAACCGCCGCCGGGATTCCGATCCCGATTTTTAGCCACCGTAGGCGCGGGCTTCCGGATGGCAAACAATGGGTAGCTCGCCGTCCGACCGTCCGGACCGAGCCCAAGTCGTCAACGGCGCGTAGTGTTCCACGCGCGCCTCAAGGAGATGTCAGCAACTGTAGGGGCCCAGCAGGCTCCAAGCTTACGGGGGCCCTGGAACGAAGGCAAAGAAGGAACAGGAGTGGGTTTTAGTCAGTAAAAGTCTGACACGCCCTCTCGCCTCGCCCAAGGGCGGGAGACGTCATTAGATGATTTCCCACCTAACAAAACAAATAAAAAAGTTACAACTCATAATCATAAGTACCTTGCTCATCTCACTGCCTACACTTTGTGCACAAACACAGTATCTACACATTCACTAATCAAAGACAAAACAAACTTAATAATAGCATAGACACACGACGTCTCTCTTAGCAACATATTCGCGCAGCACGCACCGTGCGAATGATCGCAGATTGTTTGTAATCCTACGGCAGGTTGCTAGCCTATTTGAACAATTTTGTGTGTAACCGGCTAATGAACTACGTACATTAATATATGCATATAAGCATAGCATAGCATAGTCGGCCTCATAATGTTCCCACTGCTGGGACTCAGGCCTCCTCTCTAGGAGAGGGAATAGGCCATAACCACGCGGGCCCAGTGCGGTTTGGTGGATGTCACATGTCTTCGAATTTTTGGTTCTAGGACATGCCGGTTTCCTCATGATGTTTTCCTTCATTGTTTTGAGAGCAGTGGTGATAAAATAAATTTCACATATGCATATAAGAAAATTAAATATTAACTAAACTAATTTTATGCTAAATCTAACTAAGTACATGTGGGGTAGACAACAAAAGAATAAAAGCAATGTATAAGTTAGATTATTTATTAACCCAAGCGGTATACTAACATGTAAATATTAGCACTATAATGTTATTATAACAGAGGAACACAATACATCAGTAATGATAATCATCAGTACTTAATAATCAAAACATAATCACATTTATTCAACATCATAATAACAATTCATAGCAATAGCAATATAGCAATACAGCAATAAAAATATATTTAAACCAAAACATACCTGACTGTTCAAAACTGTCTTGCCGAGTCCGAAGGCAAACAAAATCTGACTGGCAAAGCGTCTTGCGTGCTCTTTTATAGTGCGGCCTGCTTGTCAGTGGCGGGGAGTGAGTAGTCAATAGACTTATCAAAAACAGGGTACTTTGAAAAATACGTTAATATTTTTTTTAAAATAAACAGAAAATGGATATTTCTCCCACACGGCCATTCTGACGAGCAGCCGGTATGGCTCGTGAATAACAATAACATAGTTTAATAATAACAGTAAATGGTATCATTTCTTGATGATTAATAATTAAAATATATTTAACAAAAATAATCACCATGAGATGGCCTTGGTAAAAGCCTATAACATTATTGCCTCGGTAAAAAGCCTTATGTAAGGCGCGGCATAAAATTATGTGACAACATAGCCTCGGTAAAAAGCCTTACTTGAAGGCGCGGCGTAATTCACATTATAAATATTGCCTCGGTAAAAAGCCTTATGTAAGGCGCGGCATAAAATTATGTGACAACATTGCCTCGGTAAAAAGCCTTACTTGAAGGCGCGGCATAAATCACATGATAAATATTGCCTCGGTAAAAAGCCTTATGTAAGGCGCGGCATAAATTAAATGGCCTCGGTAAATAATCCCTCAAGGATACGGCCAAAATAGCATACTCATTACCAAGCACTCATCCAACACCTGGCCACAATGTAATGGCTGCGTACAAGGCAAAAAGTTACTAATTTTCCGAATCTAGTGATTCGGTCAGTTCACAGCCCATGTCTGAAGACACAAGTCTCAGATTTTCATGAGAAACATACAAATCATTTCCAGTACTATGAACTTTTACAGTATATCGTTCATTATCATGAACATTAGTAATAACGCATGGACCTTTATATTTACTATCGAGTTTCATAATAGTACGTGGATTTTGTTTTATCAAAACAATATCACCGATTTTAAACGGGACAATTTTTGCTTTGTTTTTATCAAATTGAAGCTTTTGTACCACTGCGCGTTCGTCTATGCGACGTTTCGCAATTTCTCGAGAAGCATTAAGATCCAAGCGTTCAATATCATTTACAAGGGCAGAAATGGCAGGAGGTGACCGATTGCAACCCATGAGAAGCTGAAAGGGAGTTTGTCCAGTAGTTTTATTAAATGTGCAATTGATTGCGAGCTGGACTTCCCCAACAGCATCCTTCCAGCTTCTTCGGGAGGTATTTTCGACTACCGTGAAACAGTCAGTGAGGACCTTCATTAGCCTTTCAACCTGGCCATTTGCTCGGCTGACACCAGTTGCAATAAAATGTAATTCAATTGACCAGTTCTGGCAAAAAGTCCGTAATTCTTTTCCTGTGTAAGACGCCGCTTGATCACAAATTATTCTTTTGGGGGTACCAAAAGTAAAGACAAGATCTTTTAGACAGTTAACGGTAGCATTTGCAGTTAGGTTAGTCACAGGTTTTATCAGGCAATACTTTGAAAAAGCATCAATAAAAACTACGGCATATTGTTTTTTGAGTTTATTGCCTGTTAGTTTGCCTGTGGTATCCATATGCACAGTATGAAAAGGTACAGGTACTTTATCAATGGGATGTAGAGTAACTTGACGAGACCCAGATTGACTCTTGTTTATTTTACAAGCGAGGCAATTCTCAACATATTTACGCACATTTTTAGACATATTTGGAAACCAAAACTGCTCGCGTATCTTTTCTAGGGTTTTTTCCCAGCCCAAGTGTTTAAGGGAGTCATGATACAACTGAATTAAGTGCCATCTATAGGATTTTGGGACAAACAAAGACTTTTTTGTCTTGTTATCCTTTGTATTATAAATTCGATACAGTAAGTTATTTAGGATTTCATAACTGCTAGCTAAATTTTTATCTATTGTAGCATTTTTGATTCAATCTATCAAATTTTTGGTCTCCAAATCATTTTGTTGTTCGGTTTCTAACCAGTCATTGTAATTTAAAACATTACTTATATTGAGAATTGCGGGGTTTCTACTAAGAAAATCCACGTGTGGTATGCGCTCACCTTTACGGTACTCAATCTCAAAATCGAATGACTGCAAGTATGCCCACCATCGATGGACACGGGGTAAAAGTTCTTTCTTATTTCTAGACGCTTTCAAGGAATTACAATCCGTGACGAGCTTAAAACTTCTACCAAACAGATAGTGTCTAAAATGTTTTATGGCTTTCACTACTGCCAAAGTTTCAAGCTCGTACGAATGATATCGTTTTTCAGTGTCGGTGGTGCGCATACTGAAGTACTCTATGACCCTAAGTTGAGCATCGTGTTTTTGAAATAGGACAGCGCCAAAACCAGAGGAACTGGCGTCAGTATGAAGTTCAATACATTTATTTGGATCGAACAAGGACAAAGTTGGCTCAGAAGAGAGATATTCAATAACTTTTTCTCTCGCCTTATCATGATTTGACGTCCAGTTCCACTTAGTATCGGCCTTAGTTAAATCATATAGAGGACTCATCGTTTGAGAAAAGTTTGGTACAAATTTTCTAAAATATCCTGCAAGACCACAAAATTGGCGAACCTGTTTCACTGTCTGAGGGACAGGACTCTCTATAAGGGCTTGTACTTTCCCAGGACTGGGTCTAACTGTACCATTAGAAATAATTCGACCCAAATATTCAATTTCTGTTTTGAGAAATTTACATTTTTTAATATTTAAAGAAAAGCCGGCCCCTTTTAAAGAATCGAGAACTTTTCTTAAATTATCGAGTCCTTCATGCACAGAGTTGGAAAAAACAATTACATCATCAATATAAATCAATACGAATACATCTACATACATTTTTAGAGCTGTATTGATAGCCCTCTGAAAAACGGATGGTGCATTACACAATCCGAAGGGCATACGCAAAAACTCGTATTGCCCATCAGGTGTGACAAATGCAGTCTTCTCAATGGAGCTGGGAGCTATAGGTATTTGGTGAAAACCTGCGGCCATGTCTAATACAGTGAAGAACTTGGCATTCACGAGTTTACCAACATGATCATCAATGAGTGGAAGAGGGTAGTGATCTCTAATAGTGTTACTATTAAGTTCTCTGTAGTCGACACAGAGCCTGTCGCTACCATCTTTTTTTCGAACCAATAAAATAGGACTAGAGAAAGGGGAGCTACTGTCGCGAATAATTCCATTATCTTTTAAATCTTGTATAATCTTTTTAACATTCTCTCGCTCAATGGGTGCAAGACGATATGGGCGTCTTTGAACGGTTTTATCTGGATTTTTTAACTTGATACTTAGTTCTCCTGTGTTTATTTGTGTTACGGAATTCCCCGATGTAAATAGGTCTTGATAGGATTTCAATATATCAAGTAAATGACCTCTAGGAGTTGACTCGACATCAGTATCAATACAGGATTCTAAATCAATTTTTTCTACAAAATTTATGTTGTAAGAAGTTTTAGAAATTGTGGTTTTAGAATTAGACAGTACTACTTGTATGCCAGGAATGCTAAAAAGATTCTCACCCAAAAGAATGTCATATTGGATATAGTGATCCGGCACCAGTACAAGCTCCAGCTCCAAATTCAGGTCATCAATACAAATCCGACTAGTTTTAATACGAGTGGAACAAAATGTGTTTTCTCCAACTCCACGCAATATTGTACTTTTGAAAGATATTTTGCCACTGGTGGAATCCCCAATACTTTCACGCATTAATGAGCACTCTGCACCACTGTCTATAAGACAGGTAAAGTTACGACCATCGATTTTGCCAATCGTGGAACGGTTGTTAGCAACCATTAAAGAATTTACTGAATTTTCAGACTTCGGTTGAGAATTTAAACGTTTGAAACAATTTTCAAACTTATGACCCGGCTTTTTGCAAAAAGTACACTGTACGCGAGCTTTAGGGGTTACACCAGTTGGCACGGCCTTAGTTTGGTCATTTTGAGCAGGAGTCTTATCAGATTGATTTTTGGCAGTACTGTCATTGGAAATATCTGTATTCACACGAGTACGACAATCCCTTTGCAAATGACCCACCTTATAGCACTTTTGACAACGCTTGAATTTATAATCTCGTGAGTTATACTTGGTCTTTTTAGCAGGAATATTGTGATCAGCGGAATCATGGACTGGATGTTTACGCTTATAGGAATTTAAATTCTGTATCAATTGAGGCAACGTTTTAGGCGTCAGTCGTAACAAATCTGATCTAATACGAAAGTCTAACACACCTGATATCACGGCGTCCACCAAATGCAGCTCAGTCACCTTAACTCCTACAGCTTTTTTTGCCAGCTCCCATTTACGAGATGCATATTCAGCCAAACTGCTTGCTTTGTCGGTCGTATACTCCATGAAAGCAGTAAGGTCATCATAATATCGCGTTTCATCTGAAAATGTTTGAATGAGATTAGACTTGATTTCTTCCCAATTAGTCAAGGTGGTATAGTTGCGACGTGCCCAATCGGCAGCACGCCCTTTCAAGTTTTTCCTAGCAAGGTTTAAAGTCTCCCGTTCGTTAAGCTGATATTCAGACTTCAAATCGTCAACATGTCGACACCAAATTTGAATGGCATCTGTGCGATCATCGGGATCAAAAGGGGGTAGATAAACATTATCTAAATTTCTTGCACGTGGTATTGGATGTAATACTTGTGCCGTCGAAGCAGTGCCTGTAGCCTGAAGAAATGTACTCATCATTTCTTTCATCATGGTTTTCATAAAATCAAGAGGAACTGAGTTACCGCCCTGATTATCTGGTGCCGCAGCCGTTGAACATGAAGGTCTACTCTGATTCGAGCTGGAGACAGGTCGGGTGTCCTGGTTCTCTTGCAGCCGCTGCCACCTGGCCCGCGTTCCAAGAATCGGAGACTGCAAGTTTTCGTTGGGAGTGACATCAGCGGATTCAGGAAAGTTGGCAGCACCGTTGTGCTCGTAGTTTGACATCGCACCTGACTCAAACGAAGTGGAAATGTGTTAGTATGTATGGGCACTTGATCCCACTTCTGATGTGGGGTAGACAACAAAAGAATAAAAGCAATGTATAAGTTAGATTATTTATTAACCCAAGCGGTATACTAACATGTAAATATTAGCACTATAATGTTATTATAACAGAGGAACACAATACATCAGTAATGATAATCATCAGTACTTAATAATCAAAACATAATCACATTTATTCAACATCATAATAACAATTCATAGCAATAGCAATATAGCAATACAGCAATAAAAATATATTTAAACCAAAACATACCTGACTGTTCAAAACTGTCTTGCCGAGTCCGAAGGCAAACAAAATCTGACTGGCAAAGCGTCTTGCGTGCTCTTTTATAGTGCGGCCTGCTTGTCAGTGGCGGGGAGTGAGTAGTCAATAGACTTATCAAAAACAGGGTACTTTGAAAAATACGTTAATATTTTTTTTAAAATAAACAGAAAATGGATATTTCTCCCACATACATATAATACAAAAACACAAAATACACTCAAGCCTCGAAGTACTCTACCATACCGCTGTCATCCGGAAATGTGCCCAGAAGACTTAGCATTGCCATTCAACATGGCAATGCTGCCATTGCCATGTTGAATGGCAATGCTAATTCTTTGTACGAAGAATGAGCCAGCCCTTGTCACGCAAAGTGTTTCCTTAACCGGTACTTACTTAATTAATTTATATTATTAATCGCCTTTTATATACAAGTATTGGAAAAAAAACAAGGACGAAGACTCAAGGACAGTAAGCGGAAACAAGGCGGCCAGTTCTTCAGGAATAAGAAAGGACGTTCAGAAAAGACGTACAAAAAAATTAAATATAGACCTCTCTCGGTAGGAGGATATGGCAAAGGATAGACCTGCTTGGAGATGTTTAATTAAACAAAATGTCTATACCTTTTAAGATTAGCGGAAGACAGATCTCGATATCAGGCGAGATACCATCAAAAATTAGCCGCCCTTCAATACCCAATACTACACATCAATGATACTTTAAGGTCATAGCTCATTAGAGTGGTTAGTATTCTTTTTATAGAGTACTATCTCACTCTCACTACATCCACTCCAGAGCATCTCGTCCACGGGCTGACCACGCGTGCTGTCCAACCAATTGGTGCTCACCCGTTACTCGCACGCTTGCCTTGCGTTACCCACGCACTGGTCTCGAATGGATCGTGTGCTATCTGCGAGTGCTCCACGCACGAAAACGATGCATTGGCGACACGTCACACTCTTTCTCGTCATTCCTTGATAAGCTACTCATCTATTCGCGGACAACGCAATGTCCACTCGTTGAGTACGTGACGTTTACTGGTAGACGCACGGCCTCCAACCGTGGACCACCTTTCGACAACGAGTGGACACCGAGCGATGAGGTGGTGTTGATCAGGTGCCGGGTGGGTCTAATGAGCTATGACCCTTAACATGTCCGCACTGTTCACTTACCTTTATAACAAACAAAGGCTCTATATCGCCCGATTATAATTTAGGCGTATTCAAGGCTAGAGTGATTAGGCTCTTAATAAACTAGTGCACCTCAAGATCAACGAATACATCACTTACCATCAGGTGGGATCGCAGTCAGGCACTAGTATATATCAAATAAAAAAAATATTAGATCACATAATCGAAACCCATAGTTAACCTAATCATCGAACCTACTGGGGCCAAGGGTCTGATTCTGAAAGGAAGACGCGGCCCTGGTACGAAAGGCAACGAACGGAACAGGAGTGGGTTTTTAGTCAGTAAAAGTCTGACACTATCTCCCGCTCCGCCCAAGAGCGGAGGATGTCATAAGATGATTTTCCAACCGAAAAAAAAAAGAGCACATAATCGAAACCCATAGTTGGAGACAGAAACTAGTCACCCTAGCGAAATCGGCAAGAGAGTATATAGGTAATAGAAACCTATATTGGACCTCATTTATACAACCTACCATCAGGCAATCTGACATCCATAATCGATACATAGTATAAAACAAAGTCACTTTTCACTTCTGTCAGTTTATCCGCCAATATCCTTCTTTCGTTTCCATAAAGAAAATAAAGAATGTTTGTGTAAATAATTAGATATAACTTGACTTATTTTTTTTTTTTACCAAAAAGTAGCTTTATCCAAAATCGTGAATAGAAAAAAAAATCGAATCTGTTTAAAATTTAAGAAGTTAGAAACCTTTCAAATCTAATGGAAGGGGAAACTGTCAAGTGACAGAATAAGGATGCAGGAACCACAATGTGACGTCACCGCCATTAAATTACGCGCGTAGAAAAGAGATAGCGATGTTCCCACCTCGCCCCTACTCTTCCTCATATCCATATTTTAAATGCTAATTGCTACTTCATTTTATTATCAATTTTGCTGCGGTTTCAAGATAAAGATTTATTTTTAGTGTTTTTTGTTGTTTAGTACAAAAATTTTACAAATATAAACACAGGCAAGCATCCAATTTGCATCAGCACGAAGACGAGGTAAAAATATTTTCCATACTGGAAATTTTTATGCACATTTTTCGAGACTACACCGGATTTAACACAATTCTGGTGACTTCTATTATCAGTCCTATGAATGGATGATAAATATAAATATTATTACATGAGTGATAACAGTTTAGAATCACATTCTTTGTGCAAAACTTCTGGCTGTAGGCGGTGCTTGGCAGTCTGTGTGTTTGCGCAAATAATAATTTTAAATGTATCACGATATTGATGCATGGTTTCGGTATAGTGGTCTTGTTTTTATGGTTGTTTTGATTTAAATAGGCGTTCGTCATGGCAAATATTTGATAGGAAAGATCCTGTTCTTAATGGGCTCAGTGCCAAAATATTTAATACCGGGACTTGGTACAAGCCATGGTTCGGAGCGAGGAGGAGTGGCAGGCGGTCGCCTCCTTCCGTGAAGCAGTAATGCTAGCAAAGGAGGCGGCCGATCGCGTGAGGCAACGGTTCTCACGCCTTAACCGCCGCCGGGATTCCGATCCCGATTACTGGCCACCGCAGGCGCGGGCTTGCGGACGGCGAGCAATGGGTGGCTCGCTGTCCGACCGTCCAGTAACCGTCCGGACCGAGCCCAAGTCGTCGACGGCGCGTATTGTTCCACGCGTGTCAGCAAATCGTAGGGGCCCAGCAGGTTCGAAGCCTACTGGGGCCATGGGTAGTGTGAAAACGAAACCCGGGGTCCTAGGACGAAGGCAACGAAGGAATAGGAATGGGTTTTTAGTCAGTAAAAGTCTGACGCTATCTCCCACGCCGCCAAAGAGCGGAATTTGTCATTAGATGACTTTCCCACCTAAAAAAAATATACCTACTGCAATTAATGTAATTTTTTAAAATAAAATAATAGAGATCCCAACGCTAAGTCTTCCACACCTCCCACAAGTTGGACCGATGACCGAGGGTCGCTGAAATCCGATGGATGCGAGACACACAGGACCGGTCGTTATAGCGACACTTGAGGGAGGCCTATGTCCAACAGAGGACGTCTTTCGGCTAAAATAATTATGATGATGAATAGAGATTCATTGAATATTAATACGAAGGATTAAATCATATTTTAAGAAGTGAGAAAAAACTTATTAATGCGTAACTCTTTTTCGACCTGGATTTCGAACTCGAGAAGTAAAGCCTGTAGTTTTTCAGTCAACTACACAACACCCTGTATTTCGAATGACTTGATATCCTGACAAACTGTTGCGTAAACGTGCAACTTGCTAAATCTTTGATGCAAGTTTTTCAATTTCCACAATAAAATTGAATGTCAAAATTGAATTCACGACTACCTACTAATTAGGCACAAATTATTTAAGGAATTATTTTGACAAATATTTGTGTCATTAACATTGAGTTCTTCCTATGATCGTGACTGCAGAAAGCGGATACTCTAAATACTTAGATCATGGTATGTTACTTCTTCACTGACAAACGGCTGAACAGATTTAGGTGAAATTTGGCACACGGGTAGACCATATCCTGGAATAGCAATTGGGATGATTTTCTACTTTTATGCGGGCGAAACCGCTGGAATATATCGAATCTTCATCGGATATAATATCGAATCTTCATCGGATATAATATCGAATCTTCATCGGATATAATATCGAATCTTCATCGGATATAATATCGAATCTTCATCGGATATAATATCGAATCTTCATCGGATATAATATCGAATCTTCATCGGATGTAATATCGAATCTTCATCGGATGTAATATCGAATCTTCATCGGATATAATATCGAATCTTCAGCGGATGGGTTCCGTACCGTTCGTAGCAAAAAACGACAAATCTATGGATACAATGGCGGTCTTATCGCTAACAGCGATATCTACCAGACAACCTTAGGATGGACTGTAAGAACTTAACATAAAAAGGGAGTAGCCTGCGGTGTACTGCAAATTATTGAAATATTAAATTTTACATTAAAAATATATATCGAGGTCTCGCTGTCCCAACATTGATCACATCTGATTCACATGATAAATAAATCAATCTATGGTACTATTAGCAAATATGCGGACACTGATGACTCTTGTCATAATCCTTAGTCATAAACAGTGAGGGTTTTCGTCAAATCCGCTTAGTTTAATGCGGGCATTCCCTGGCTAATACAGAAACCTACAGAGAGATAACTAGGAATTTCCAAAACTATATACAAAATCACCTGTAAAATAAACAATCAATCTCATCTATATAGTTGAAGGGTAAAATCAGAATGTTGGGCTGTGAAAAAGACGGATGAAAAAAGATTGCACGTAGTGGAGATGAGAATGTTAAGATGGATGTGTGGTGTGACGAGAATGGATAAAGTGAGAAATGAGTATATAAGGGGAAGTTTGAAAGTGGCGCCAGTGACTGAAAAGTTGAAAGGAATCGTTTGTCTTGGTATGGTCATGTGAAGAGGAGAGATGAAACGCATGTTACTAAAAGAGTTATGAGTTTACATGTGGATGGATGGAGAGGAGAGAGAAACCAAAGAAAAGATGGATGGATTGTGTGAGAAGTGATATGAAAGAAAAGGGAGTTAGTGATGGCGTGACGAGGGAAGAAAAAAACGTGTTGCGCCGACAATGACTTCTTACGCTCTAAGGTGAAGCGAGACGACGTGTCAGACTTTTACTGACTAAAACCCACCAATGTATCTATTTTAAAAATTCCTGTGACCCCATCAGACGTCGCATCGGCCCTTTTGGGACCCGACGGTTCGGTTGCTACATAGGAGCCCAGCAAAGTCGAAGCCTACCGGGGCTAAAGGAACACAAAGTTCCGGAGGAACATAGAAGTGGGTTTGAGCCAGTAAAAGTCTGGCAAGCCCTCTCGCTCAACCCTAGAGCGCGAGCAGTCATTAGATGATTTCCCGCTAACATCTCTTTGAGGCGCGCGTAGAATAAAACGCACCGACGACTACTCGGGCTTGGTCCGTACCAGAAGGACGGATAGCGAGCTACCTATTGCTTCAAATTGCTTGTCGTTCGCAAGCCCACGCCTACGATGGCTGGGGATCGCCCCGTGATTCCCGCGACGCTACTGACCTATTTATCATTCCAACACGATCCTATTGTCATTTTGCTAAAAGTTCGTAATCTGCTAATTCATAATGATCGATCATTGATCGGTCGATGGTCTCGTAATAGAGTTGTGGTAGAATGACAATATCGAGCTTATTAGAACTATTAGAAGCAATGACTGCACAATGACGTTCTAATGGTAGGTCACCGACCAAAGGAACTGTCAAAATTTTAGCAGACTACTGCATACGTATTCATTTATCAATATGTACGAGATTACCATTTTATACCACTTCTTTCAATGAAGTGTCAGTGGTTGACAATTGGAAAGTCATAATGACGCCATCATATTAGTAGATTACCAAACTTGTCAAAATCAAAAATTATGGAAACAATGATAGACCATACTGACACTATTGTAATAGTAGACTTGAGGCCCTGTTCCCTCACGATAGCGGCCATCTCCTTCGCTAGTATTACTGCTTCGTAGAAGTAGGCGACCGTTTTACATTCCCTCTGCTTCCAATTCTCTCTTATTCCGGACCATGGCCTAAACCAGGGCCCACGAGAGGTCGCTACCGCATTATTGTTAGGTATTCTGTTGTTATTGCTTAGTGATAAACCCATGTATATATTGCATAACATAAATATCAACAGCAAACAAGGGTATTACCTCATACAAAATCCATCACTCGGTATTCCCAAAGACAACACAGAAAATCAGCTGCAAAAATAAACATAGGAACAAAACATTATCGGGGCATACGTCACGCAAGTACAGCCGAAACTCATTGATGTGTAATCGTGCATGGCGGCGGCAGAGTCGCGCCACGCATCCTTCACGCACACCCATCGTGGCTTGACGTCATACAGAAGCATAAGGGATAATGATGTAATGATAAGCGATGTACGTTTTGGAAGAAAGTGCTTGTTATTGTTGAGGTATGCGGATGTAGGTGGTCTTATATCTTATAGGGTAATTACTTTTTATTTTGATTTACCTAAAAACAATTTTATCTTTAGGTAAATAGCATAAAGTAAAGTTGCTTAGTGCCTCTGTCTGTTTATCCAATAACTCCTCCTAAACAACGCAACGGTTTTTGATGCAGTTTTCACTAAAAGATAGAACAATGAACGTGGAAAGTCTGTGTATATAATTTGCGCCCGTTCAAAGCCAGGGAGGGTTACTAATGGCCTAATAAGACAAAAAGTAGCCATACCTAATTATTTATTTTTAATTTTACCAATTGCAAAGCTTTGCTATGATTAAATCGATAGATTTTAATGCAGAAGATTATTCTTATTAATTGCTTGAATTTGATTTGAAATTTATGTATTATTTCGGTAACTAACCGAATCCAATTTTTTTGTACATGAAGCGACTCACAAAAAAAAAAAATAAAAAAAAAATAACCGACTTCACTACAAAAAACAAAACACTAAAACAATCAAAATAACTTTAATTTCGGAAGTCGGTGTTTTTGGTATTGTTTGCTTGTTATTTAACACCGACTTCCGAAATTAAAGTTATTTTGACTGTTTTAGTGTTTTGTTTGTTTTAGTGTTTTTAGTGAAGTCGTTTATTTATTTTTAATTTTAATAATAATATTAAGTATGCGTGGAGTTGATGTAGATGTTGATGTGTTGTGTATTGTTTGGAATGTATGCTGTTGTTGTTGAATTTAAACTCTAGTTTTGGCTTATATGATTGAGACGGATTATATTTTTTTATGTATACATATACCTATACGATCTAGAATGTATAAAGCGTGTAAAAATGTAATGCTCCAGCGACCAGGGCCCAAGCTAGCCCAAAAAATTCAATCGGGGTCGCAAATGCTATTTTAATCAATCAAACTTAACAATACACAAAATAAAACTTCGCGAGTTACCCTGAAGCATCCATCTTAATACCGAAATTAGCATAAAAACAACTAATTATTTATTCATAATTATGATCTACATGCTATATAGAAATGCAATTTGGAAAATTACGTTTTATTTTTACATCAAGTTTTAAATGTTTGGGTGTGACCAACCGGTTGCGGCTGACGTCATGGTCCCTGAGTTATTTCTGCTCACACAAGGGAACCGTATGTTGACTGATAATTGTATTATATTTAGGTACTACCACGCCTTTTATTGTCTTAAATTAAATATGTAATTTGATTGTTTGTTTGGACCAGTGGCGTAGATAGGCGACCAACGGCCCTGGGGCAAAAAAAAAATCTGGTGGCCCCTATTTTACATGGGAAATCATCAAATAATCTCTCCGGCTCTGGGTGGAGCGAGAAGGAGTATCAGATTTTTACTAACATAAACGAGTTGCCATGATTAAAGTAGTGTTGCAACCTATTTTATTCAGATTTCGAAGATTGGAGAATTTTTCGGTAGTTCAATAAGAGGTTTGCTAATGAGGTTCTGGAGGCCCCCTGAGCTTGGGGGCCCCGGGGCACTGCCCCACCTAGCCCTCTTGTAGCTACGCCAGTGGTATGGTCGGTCTCGCTGTGACGGTCTATTCCTGGGTTGGGCAAAGTGTTACGAGTGGGTTAATAAATTAGGCAGCTCAGTAACAGCCTACATACATATATTTATCAAATTTTCATTTTCAAAGTGGTAATGTCTTTGCTAATAATAAAAACATTATTGCATTATGATTGTGAATATTTTAATTATATTAAAAGCAATCGCATGCACAAAGCTTTTTACATTGTCATTAAGGGAAATAAATGTTTATTGCATATTGTTTATTTCTACTTTTGTACACACGCAACGTATATTATAACGTATTTATCTATATATGTATGTATTTAGAAATATTTAAGTATGTTTATCAGTTGTCTAGTACCTATAACACAAGCTCTGCTTAGCTTGGGACTAGACGGCGTTGTGTGACAGTTGTGGAATATTATTATTATTATATATTACGTTATGTCCAATACAAACTATGATAACACAGCTACACCATGCAATAAGTATAAGTGGATTTTTTTCGATTATATCGTACTCTTATTGCAAAAACCAACTAAACTAAACCAACCAACTTGCCGGAATCTATGTTTCCTGGGTTGTAGCCATCAGGAAACATAGATTCCTTTAAGTCAAGAGTGAATAGGTTACTTTTTAACCGACTTAAAAAAGGAGGAGGTTATAGGTAGGCGCGCTCCATCGTCGACCGCATCATCGCTTTCCATGAGGTGAGATAGCGGTCACGTCTCGCATCCATCGGATTCCCGCAACCCTTACCAGGTCATTGGTCCACCTTGTAGACGGCCTTCCTACGCTGCGTCTTCCGGTACGTGGTCGCCATTCCAGAACCTTTCGGCCCCAACGACTATCGCTTCTGCGAGCAATGTGCCCTGCCCTTTGCCACTTAAGTTTGGCGATTTTTCGTGCTATGTCGGTAACCTTGGTTCTCCTGTGGATATCCTCATTCCTGATTCGATCACGCAAGGAATGTCCGAGCATCGCCCTTTCCATTGCCCTTTGGGTGACTATAAGTATTTGTATGCATGAAGTATTTAATAAATTAATTAATTAGTTGCCAGGATCTTCTCTTTCTTTCGAATCTGGTTTAAATATTGTGTAATATTGAACCGCCAGTGGACAGCTCTGTCGTTGGTCTCGTATCAGAGGTGTTGTCTCTGGTAAAACTTACTTCCCTACTCTGTAAAAAATATTAATATTAAAAATTTAATCTTCACTGATGACGTAGGTACTTATTAGGTTTGTGCAACCTCTAAATATCCGATTATGGTGATTTATGTTTTTTTTTTTTTTCGGTGGGACAATCATCTTATGACATCCCCCGCCCTTGGGCGGGGCGGGAGATAGTGTCAGACTTTTACTGACTAAAAACCCACTCCCGTTCCTTCGTTGCCTTTCGTACCAGGGCCGAGTCTTCCTTTCAGAATCAGACCCTTGGCCCCAGTAGGCTTCGACCCTGCTAGGCCCCTACAGTTGCTGACATCTCCTTGAGGCGCGCGTGGAACAGCACGCGCCGTCGACGACTTGGGCTCGGTCTGGACGGTTACCAGACGGTCGGACGGCGAGCCACCCATTGCTCGCCGTCCGCAAGCCTGCGCCTACGATGGCCGGAAATCGGGATCGGAATCCCGGCGGCGATTGGGGCGTGAGGACCGTTGCCTCACGCGATCGGCCGCCTCCTTTGCTAGCATTACTGCTTCGCAGAAGGAGGCGACCGCCTGCCACTCCTCCTCGCTCCGGACCATGGCCTGTACCAAGGCCCGGCGCGAGAGATCGCCGCCGCCAATCGCCCCCACGAGGACACGGCGTTGCTCTGCATGGTGATTTATGGTAAGTATATGAACACTGAGCATGAGTGGTATCAAGAATTCGAGCAAAGTCAAGTGAAAATAGAAAAAAAAAAAAAAAAAACATGAAACACCCTACTGTACAGTTAAAGTGAGCTATAGAGGGTGTGTAGTTCCATCCCTCGTTATTGCTCGCACGGTTTGTAATTTAATTTTAACACTTCATGTTATGACCCCAGTAGACATTATGCGCAAAAGATGTTTTGCAACTAAACCATAGATACCCGTTCGGGTATTAAAAGAGTAATGTTATGGAGGTGTGTAAAAATATTTTTCAATACACGTACTCGAAAACCCGTTCTTATCCTACCGCTTTTAGGCACGCAATAGACTGTTTTCCGCACTCGTGCAGAAAAGTGCGCGTGCTCTCCCCGCCACAATTTTATTATATTTATCGTATCACGCTGGGCGCGCGACCACCCCTAAGAGTCATTTCTTCGTAAGTGTATTGAAAAAATTCGTTTGATACGTGCATATTTGTCACTGCAGCCCTCGGCTCCATAACACACTCGCCTACGGCTAGTGCGAATTCCACCTCGGTCGCAATGACAAACTTTCTGCACTTGTATCAAAATGTACTATACCTATTAATAAATTAAACATCTATGAAGGAAGGCAGACACGAGCACAACCACGCAGGTACAAAATAACCTTTGGACTTCTGGTCTACAAGTAATACCAGAAGCAAATACATTTTGCATACATAAGCATAACAATATAAGACAACCTTTGTAATTATTAAAAGCATGTAAATAAAATATTTAACGAAAATATTTGTAAGTACAGACAATAATTCTGCCGTCATAAGTCAAAAAGCGGTATCTCAATTTTTTTCGAAAATTCGTTTTTTTTTGCATCCAACCCGTATCATAAATGGGACAGTGAAAAAAAATCCATATTCTGTTACATCTTCACACCTAAGGTGCTCGTAGGGGCCTAGCAGGGCCGAAGGCTACTGGTGCCATGGGTCGATTTCTCAAAGGGAAACCCGTGGTCCTAGAACGCAAAGGGCAAATTAACGAACATAGGTGTGGTTTTAGTCAGTAAAAGACTGACACGTTCTGACGCTCCACCCTAGAGTAGGAGAAGTCATTAGATGATTTCGAACCTTAAAAAAAACTTAAGGTGCTAAACCAATCTTAATGAACGTAGGTAGTCTAGGTCCTACACTACCTTCGTCTCAAGTTAAAAGTAAAAAGTATTTCAAGTCCTTTCCTTTGTTCAGACCCTGGGACAAAGAAAAGGACTTGAAATACTTTTTATCAACACAACAAGTGGTTGAAGTCGTGGGCAGAAGCTTTTATTTAGTGCTGTCACAAAGGTGAAGGCAATATTTCTTTACAATTCTTTTTTCTCGAAACTAATTTTATTTGAGTTACAACTTTTTGACTTATGAGGGCAGAATTATTGTGGTATGTTGGTTCTTTAAATGTGAACATAATCGGATGTGTTATAAAGAAATCGTGGCAAGTCCATATTGGTTAATACATTAGCTACTAGACTAGCTTTTTCCTGTGGCTATGCTAGCTATGCGTTGCCAGGCTTTTTTTTAAATGTTTTGTTTTAGTTGGGGAATCATTCCTAACACTTCTCCCACTTTAGGTTGCAGTACGGAGGCTGTAACTTCAATTTGATTTAGTTTAGGAAAGAGATGAATAGTGTATTAATACGGGGTCACTTTGACCTCGTACCACACTTAGGAAAAATAACAGCTTTTCGTTTCTTAAAATTTACGGGGTCTAATATAAAATGATAGTTTTCAAACGAGGTCTTAAACGCCCCGTACCGCGAGAATGGAAATAATACAAAAATGAATACCGCTGTCAACGTATTAAAAACTTACAAGACAAACCAACAACTTACGTCAACATTATGACGCACGTCATTACGTCATTAGTACGTGATACATCATTATTATTATTATGTATCTAATCTTAATGATTGAGTGATTATGCACAGCGCGTACAGAGTTAATCGTCGGTTGCTACCAAGGTCCATTAAAAATGAAGAAAAGGCCACTGCGAGTTAGCTTCGGGCCTTCGTACGCCTTCTAAAGGTCCAGGACTCTAGGGTCCTGATATATATAAAGACTATTAATTATATTAATTATTTATCGTGCACACTTATCACGTTTTAATCTATTTTTACCTAAAAGATTGACTGGTAGAAACAAGTTTATACTTATTGCATGGTGACCGTTGACTACACTTTCATTTGTTCTTTTGTTTCGTATTTCTGATACGTTGTGAGTTCGCGCTTCAAAATCTGGAGGGATCGCAACAGCTCCGTAAAGACCAAAACCAAACTGGTACGGACCCTCGTCTTCTCTAATTTTTTATATGTCGCCGAGACTTGGACGCTAAAAACTGCAGACCGCATACGCATTGACGCCTTTGAGATGTGGTGCTGGAGAAGGATGCACCGTATACCTTGGACAGTATTTCGGACCAACGTATATTGCGAGAACTCAAAATCAGCACAAGGTTGTCGACAGAGTGTCTACACAAGATTCTACAATACTTCAGTCACATTTCAAAATCGTGACCGGTAAAGTGGATAGGGCATGAGAAAAGGCCTCATGGACCCAGTCCAATACGTTGGTCTGACCAAATCCGCACTGCTCTTGACTCTACGCTATACAATGCCCTTCACATCGCCAGAGACAGAAACAGATGAAGGAATATCGTTCAAATAAAAATGATGAAGCAGGGAGGTCACGACCCTCAGCATTGAGGAATACGCCGCATGGAGGAGGAGTTCGCTCTTCATTTATACATACTTAATCGAGTTTTTGATTCGTTTTAGTACGTTTGACGTTTCTGCCTCTGCCTCCGCCTTCGATTCCGATTCCAATAAACCAAACTTGCTTTCGAATTCGGTTCCTATATGTCCGATTGGTTGTTAGGTTCTGATATGTTATGTGTGTGCGTGGTATGTGTTATGTGTGTGTGTGTGTGGTATGTGTAAGTTTGGTTTAAACTTGCTTTCGAATTCGGTTCTTAAATGTCCGATTGGTTGTTAGGTTCTGATATGTTATGTGTGTGTGTGGTATGTGTTATAGGTGCGTGTATTCGGTTGTGTGTTGTATGTTGTGTATGAAGTTCTTATGTGTATGTTGTGTGTACTTCCGTTACATCCCTACTTACAAGTCTGGTCAAAACTCGAACTCAGGCTTGCCAAGCCAAAAATTTTACGACCATTTCACAAATGAAACAGTTAAATAGTAGTGGAAATTATTTATAGGATGTTTTAGTTCGTCGAGTGCGGGGGAGCGCTATCAGCATGCCGGCCACGCTCGTGGGGAGTCTTGATGATGCATCATAATGCACTGTTGTCAGCGACACGTGACAGACTTATGAATCAATCCTCATTGGATGAATGTTCTGATGCCTAATGCATTATTTTTATAATTATAATATACTTATAAACAACTAAACTTTATAACTTAATACGTAACGCGTATAAAAAGAATGATCTCTATTAAGTAAGTAATTAGACCCTCGTTTGAATTTAACTTTTGATTTTATTTAATGGTACATATTGTGATTCCAATTCTGATTGATTTTATACGAGTTAATGACACTTGAAATATATAATATTATTGTCTTTATTCTTTTTAAACACATATAAATTACATTTTTAATTTTTTTTTTTAAACAAAATCATACAAAAAAAAACAATAGTAGTAATTTTATTATTATTAAGGTACCTAGTATGTTGCCAAAGCTACGTAACTTTGACAGCATACTAAACTTACAGTTTACTACAGCTCTGGGTGGAACGAGAGGGAATATCAGTCTTTAACTGACTAAATCTCATGTCTTCCTCCAGTTGCCAATTGTGTTTCAGGATCGCGGTGGAAAAATGCCCAACCAACAGATCAAGAGAACTAAAAAAAATTGCATGCCCCTTCGGAAAATTAACAACAATTTTCAAGAATATTCAATTTTTTTTATTATGTGTATCCGTCAGACGGATAAAATATCGATAATATGCATGACACCGCAGTGTCAATATTTTAACATTGACTAGCTACTCGTATAGTGGCGTGTTGAAAAGCGTTTCTCCACGACTCTGTCCGCATGAAATTCTTTTATTCCGGACGGGAAGTCGATCAGCACGATGCTACATATTAATAAACAAACGTGTAATGTCTATTTTCCTGATGTAATACTAGAAGTGACTAGTTTTGTGTCTATAAGCAAGCGGATGACACTATTGTTAAGGAATCAAGGTAATTCTCACTTCCAAACTTTATAGGAAAATCAGATTTTCATTCTAGCTTGACTTGGCAATATAAGATCATTGCCTGCCAATACACTCGGTTTTTGAATCATGAATTTGGAGTCAAGAACATGTCCAAACGTACTTTGATGCCAAATTTTTACAGGTTTCTAGGCTGAACATCCATAAACACCCCAATTAGAAAATTAAGTTACAATCATAATTCAATTAGGTAGTGTTTTTAGGGTTCCGTATCTCAAAAGGAAAAACGGAACCCTTATAGGATTTTTTTTCGTGGGAAAATCATCTTATGACATCCCCCGCTCTTGGGCGGGCCGAGAGGGCGTATCAGACTTTTACTGACTAAAAACCTACTCCTGTTCCTTCGTTGCCTTTCGTACCAGGGCCGAGTCTTCCTTTCAGAAGCAGACCCTTGGGCCCAGTAGGCTTCAACCCTGCTGGGCCCCTACGATTTGCTAACATCTCTTAGATGTGCGCGTGACTTGAGCTTGGTCCAGATTGTTACCGGACGGTCGGGCGGCAAGCTACCCATTGCTCGCCGTCCGCAAGCCCGCGCCTACGGTGGCCGGAAATTAGGATCGGGATCCTGGCGGCTGGGACGTGAACGCCGCTCCCTCGCGCGTGCACGTGCGACCTCCTCCATAATAATGCAATTAGGTAGTGACTTTTTAAGATATTAGTTTTCCTATTTGTAGGCAAATACTGCAGAAAACGATGCACTACATTGATAGCGCTAGCGCATAGGTATTGGTATCTACGCACACACACAGACACTCTAATAACGATATCAAGATATTCATAACATTACCAAAATATGTAATTTTTATCCAAAAAAATTCAAGAATTATTTTATGCAAAAAATTACCTACTTTAAAAATATCTAAAATCGACTTTCAGTGTATTTATTATGTTACAATGTTGTTCTTAGGTATACTTAAATACCCAAAAGAGTACCTATGTTATATTTTCGGTTCACTACTAAACATCGCCAAAGTCACGTGCAAACTATAATGATTTAAAGCTACGTCAATGGAAGCATTATGCTGAGTTACCACGACCACAGTTCATTAGGTAAACTTACTTTACATAAGGCTGATGCAAGGAAAAAAAGTGTGTTAGTGACCTCACGTTGTCCAAAAGCGCAAAGTACCTACACACTATTTAAGTACCGTATATTGTGTACTTATTACTGTGTACGTTTACTGGTAGTTGTAGCTATTTATCCCAGCCCCCTAGCCAAGTTACAACCGTTTCGTTTCGATTCGCTTTTCATTGATCGCCTCGAATAGGCCACGCCTCCGATTCCTTTATTCTGACGTCATCTCAACGCTCAGTTATGTGATCAGAACAAAGGAATAGGAGGCGTGGCCGACTCGAGGCGATCAAAGAAAAGAGAATCGAAACGAAACGGTTTTAACTTGGCTGGGGGACAAGTATTTAAGTCAAGAGTGAATAGGCTACTTCTAGGCAAGCATGCTTCATCGTCGACCACATGATCTATTACCATCAGGTGAGATAGTGGACAAACGCGAGCCTATCATGCATGTGGGAGTCGGACTCGCGCACTGAGGGTTCCGTACAAACTTACCTATGAAAACAGTTCAATTCCCGAATTGAGTTGCGAAGATTTTTCCGAATCGCAAAAAAGTTTTCTAATGTGACGTAACTACAAATTTACAGTTTTCAGATTTTGACCTATACTTGTGCTATGAGACCTTGCTGCATTCCAAATAGGATTCTAGGACAACGTGAAGGACCCTATGAATTTTGATTCCCTTGAGAGTGTCGAAATACACGTTTTTTGCGCCATAAACGGCCGTCTTTTTTTTTCGTTAACTCATAAGTTTGATTTTTTACAGCTTCAAGGGACCACAGACTTGAGTATATGGTTTTAATTTCAACTCGATACCTCTACGAGTTCCCGAGATAAAGGGTCTTTACAGACAGACGGACAACAAAGTGATAGGTACGGAACCCTAAAAAGGAAAAAAAAAAACTTGTTGCTAAGTAATAACTAGAGATCAGAATAGATAAACTTTATTTATCTAAAGTATATATAAAATATTTAAGTAAAATAGAGTAATAAATAGTCATTCCTAGTGTCCGCAACGTTTCTTTTTTTGTAATTTTTTTTTCCTTTGTCTATTCTTTCCCAACACTGGACAAAGGCCTCCCCTAACTTCTTTCAAGTATTCTTTTTTATTCCACCTCAGCAGTAACAGCCTTTGCGGTAGGCATCTTGGCCATCTCGCCACCTCTTTCCAGGTCTAACTAAACGGTCTCTGCACGGCAGAGGAGACTATGTTTTTCTTAGTCGCACCGCAAAGTACGACATACGAGGCATATTAGACCTCGTTCCGAAGTGTCCTCCAAAATGCAGGTGTGTGGGCACTTGGAGCACTCCAACATGTGGCTTATGTTCTGAACAGGGGCAGATGCCCCTGTATGCCAGTAGTGCCCCGGCTGGGCAGAGCACCGCCGTGTCTTCGTGGGGGCGATCTCTCGCACCGGGCCTTGGTACAGGCCATGGTCCGGAGCGAGGAGGAGTGGCAGGTAGTCGCCTCCTTCTGCGAAGCAGTAATGCTAGCAAAGGAGGAGGCCGCACGTGCACATGCGAGGCAATGACTCTCGCGCCCCAGCCGAAGGGACTCAGATCTCGATTTCCGGGCACCGTAGGCGCGGGCTTGCGGACGGTGAACAATTGGGTAGCTCGCCGTCCGATCGTCCGGTAACCGTCTGGACCAAGCCTAAGTCGTCGACGGCGCGTAGTGTTCCACGCGCGCCTCAAGGAGATGTCAGCAACCGTAGGGGCCCAGTAGAGTCGAAGCCTACTGGGGCCCTGGAAAAATGGCAAAATAGGAATAGGAGTGGGTTTTTAGTCAGTAAAAGTCTGACACTATCTCCCGCCCTGCCCAAGAGCGGGGTATGTCATTAGATGATTTTCCAAGTATACCAGTAGTAAGTTGGCAATGCCCACCGTAGGTCGCGTCAACAGTTGGGACTTCCCTGCCCACCTCGAAAGTGAGTAAGCGTTGGGATATACTCGTCCTAAATACGTTGATTTGCGCAATGTTATTCATTCACTTGAAATGCTTGCAATTAATATAAACAAAGCTGTGGTTGCAAGCATTTCGTCATGTTTTGTTATTGTTAAAGTTGCTAACGAAGTGTTGATTTTAACAAAGAATTTTCCTAATAACATAACGTAACATTAGGTACCTTAAGTGGCAGTGGGCAGGGCACGTTGCTCGCAGAACACATGGTCGATAGGGCCGATAGGATCTGGAGTGGCGACCACGTACTGGAAGACGCAGCGTTGGTAGGCCTCCCACAAAGTAGACCGATGAATTGGTGAGGGTCGCGGGTATCCAATGAACGAGAGACGCACAGGACTGGTTGTTGTGGCGACGCTTGGTGGAGGCCTTTGTCTAACAGTGGACCTCTTTCGGCTCAAATAATGACGATGACAATGAACATTATTTATAGAATTTTGCGGGATTTTAGGTACGAAAGTCATCTTAGCCCTGCATTCCAAAGGGTGACTGAAAGAACACAGGTGGGTTTTAATCGGTTACAGTTTGACTCTCCCTTTCGCTCCACCCAAAGCAGAACGAGACATTTGATGATTTCTCATTAAAAAAAAACAAATTTTCGGATTCTGGGTCTACGGGAAGTAGATACCCTATGAATTTTGATTCCCTTTAGAGTGTCGAAATATACTTTTTTGCGACATAAACGGGCGTATCTTTTTTTTTCGTTAACTTAGAAGTTTGATTTTTTACAGCTTCAAGGGACCGTAAAAAATGAGTGTATGGTTTTTATTTTAACTCGATATCTCCATGCGTTCCTGAGATAAAGTCTTGACAGACAGACAGGCAGACGAACAACAAAGTAATCCTATAAGGGTTACATTTTATTTCCTTTTGAGGTACGGAACCCTAAAAAAGTTAACTGTAATATTTATAAACAGGGGTTCTTAAAGTCAAGAGTGAATAGGTTGTGCGGGAACGTTTGGAAAAGCAACCGTGGTCCATGAACGAAACGGATGACTGAATGAACACCGGTGAATTTTACTCAGTAAAAGTCTGACACTCCCTCTTCTCCGACCAGAGTAGTTGTTGACTGTTTTTCCCACTGAAAAACAGGATTCAAGCTTAGTAGTAGTGCTTACAACCACTATACAAATAATAATAATAATAAATGTTTATTTCGGACCTTTCCGTCCATAGGTACCACTTACAGCATTTATACAACAATATTAAAAACCACACACAACAGAAATACTAGATGTTAGTAACACAAAAACTTAACAACCATGTTAGTAGACAGAATTAACAGGAGCACGTAGTCGACTTAGGGACCAGATAATAGGTCAATCCAGCTAGTTGGCAATGACACTCAGGTGGCCGTTGGTACTGGCTCGCAACAAAGATGCTACTCGCTTGCACCTGACTGCAGCGAAGCCGTCAGTCTGGGCATCCGCGAACATCCCTGAGGCACTACAGAAGCGAGGCAACAGCATCCTGAATGCATTGTTGCACTGGACACGAAGAGCATCAACGGCCTTCAGAGTGTTGTTAGTCCAAAGGCTACACGTGTAAAATACTTGACAGTATGCTCTGAAAAGAGTGATTTTAACTAAACCCGTGCAGCGTGAGAACCTCGGTATCAACATATTACATCTCACCGCCAACGCTCTTCGCTTCCTGTCCACGTCCAGATTGTACTTCAAATCCTCAGCCATAATATGCCGAATACTTCAATGATATACCATTAATTTACTACTTAGTATGAAACCATGGGTTGATTTCCGAAACGGAAACCCGGAGTCCTGGAACGCTAGGCAAAAAAGGATCATATGTGTGGTTTTAGTCAGTAAAAGTCTGTCGCGGCGTCGCGCTCCACCATACCGTAAGAAGTCATTGGATGATTTCCCACCTTAAAAAAAAAAAACTAAAATATGAAACCCGTAGTTCTTTCGTTGATTCATAATCTAATCTGTCCACTGCTTCGTAATTGATTCGGCCTGAAAGAAAACAAACACAAATAAAAACGCCTCTAGGATTATCAAAGGTCCATTTCATTAAAACAACTTTCAGCATGATTATGATTTGGATAATGTTTTGAAAAAAAAAAGAATAATTTCAAACATTTTTGAGTACTTTCCTGTTTTCAGTTTTCCCTGTGCCAAAGTTTACCTTTATTCCAGTCCTCTACCCATTACTTCTATTAACTGCAGTGTTATTTGCTTATTGTTTTTAATATCCCAGTATAATGCTGATATAGGAGCCTTTTTGGCCTCGCTCAGATCTCTTTTTAGGGTTCTTTGGGTAAAAAGGTAAAACGTGACCCTATTACTTAGGCCGCTATCCCACTGGCGTTTTACGAGCGATGGTGCTTCTCCAACGTCTACGCAGCACCAACATTGCACAGACGCGACGTTAACGTCGCGGTTTTAGGTGTACGCAAGAAACTTGCGAGTTTCGGGGATATACCCCGAAAATCGCGACGTTGCAAGTTGCGATAGGGATAGCAGCCTAAGACTCCGCTGTCCGTCCGTCTGTCGCCAAGCTGTATCATAAACCGTAACATTTAGACAGTTCTAATGTTCACTGATGATGTATTTCTGTTGACTTTATATCAACAAATACTAAAAAATGAATAAAGTAAATATTTTACGGGAGTTCACATACAACTGACATGATATTTTTGCGGTTTTTTGCCGTTTTTATAGGTACGAAACCCTTTGTGCGTGAGTCCGACTCGCACTTGGCCAGTTTTATTAAACATCGCAGCATAATGCTGAGATAGGAGCCTTATTGGCGTCGCACAGATCTTTTTTAATCTTTTAAATGTTATATTTTTTTTAGGTTAAGTTTTTATAGATTAGTTACTTTTTATTTTACTGTTGTTATGATAGGTGCAAGTTACAATTAAAAATGTTTTTCTTTCTTTAACTGTAGCTGGCACGACTTACTTAGGAGAAAAATGATAGACATAAGTTATGAATTTAAATAATAATACTAACAAGCCTTCACCCACACCACCAATTTTTAGAGATTGACTGCTGCACTGCGTATGATTCCCGCAAAGGACAAATATTTGTATGGCCTACATGTGGTTTCGCGTTTGGGTGTCTGTGTATGTGAGATAGGATGTTTGTGAATGCACCCACGATGCAGGAATAATTTATTTTACTGGGTAACGTTTTTATATAAAAAAAAACTCTAATAAAATTATAAAATAATTTAATAACACACCTTTCCTAGCAATGGGCACGCCATAATTATGGCGGTAAGTCCCCTCTTTTAGGAGTGGCTGGAAAGACCTCACGGCATTCTTACCTCTGCATGACGCAGGTTCTCACCGGACATGGTAAGTTCGGGAGGTTCCTGCTCCGGATTCGTGCGGAAGAAACGCCTGGGTTTTTTTTTTTTTCAGGTTGGAAAATCATCTAATGACAACCCCCGCTCTTGGGCGGAGCGGGAGATAGTGTCAGACTTTTACTGACTAAAAACCCACTCCTGTTCCTTCTTTACCATTTTTTTTTTCCAGGGCCCCGGGGGTCACTTTCGCATCACCCATGGCCCCAGTAGGCTTCGACCCTGTTGGGCCCCTACGGTTGCTGACATCTCCTTGAGGCGCGCGTGGAACACTACGCGCCGTCGACGACTTGGGCTCGGTCCGGACGGTTACCGGACGATCGGACGGCGAGCCACCCATTGCTCGCCGTCCGCAAGCCCGCGCCTACGGTGGCCGGAAATCGGGATCGGAATCCCGGCGGCGGTTGGGGCGTGAGGACCGTTGCCGTTGCCTCACGCGATCGGCCGCCTCCTTTGCTAGCATTACTGCTTCGCAGAAGGAGGCGACCGCCTGCCACTCCTCCTCGCTCCGGACCATGGCCTGTACCAAGGCCCGGCGCGAGAGATCGCTGCAGCCGATCGCCCTCACGAGGACACGGCGGTGCTCTGCCCAAGCGGGGCACACCTCTACCGTGTGCTCCACCGTGTTTTCCGGGCGGTCCACACAATGGTGGCACCCGGGCGTCTCTTCTGCACGGATCCGGTACAGGAACCTCCCGAACTTACCATGCCCGGTGAGGACCTGCGTCATGCGGTAAGTAAGGACGCCGTGAGGTCTTTCCAGCCACTCCTCAAAGAGGGGACTTATCGCCATAATTAAGGCGTGCCCAGCACTGGGTTGCAACAGTCGCCGTCGCCATTCCACCATGAGATCCCGCCGGAAGTTTTTCCGCCATGCCGCTACTTGGTGCGGCAGCGGAGTTTCGCCCCGGCGTTGCATCTCCATGCGCAGATCATGCATGCGTGCAAGGTCTTTTGCCTGCAATTCCCACGGTGGTTGGCTAGCAAGGAGGCACGCTGCTTCGCGGGAAATCGTGCGGTATCCCCGCACCATCCGGATGGCCATGACCCTCTGGCTTACGTTCAGCTTGGCCGCCGGTCGCTTTCGAAGTGACGGCGCCCATACCGGCGCCCCATAAAGGGCCATGGACCGAACGATTCCTGCATAGAGCCTCCGGCAGGAGGCGTCTGGACCCCCTAGGTTGGGCAGGAGCCGCTTGAGGGCAGCCCCAGTACGATCCAGTTTGGGAGCCAGACGTCGGAAATGCTCCTCGAAATTCCATCGGCTGTCGAGGACAAGTCCAAGGTACTTCATCGTTGACTCGACGCCGATGTGAACTCCTCCTACCGTTAGTTGGGAACCCGATGGTGGCGCATTCCGAGGGCCGTGGAAGCACATGGCCTCGGACTTGTGCAATGCCACCTCTAGTCCCAACTCTTGGATCCTCTCCACGACTTTCGCAACCCCGCGTGTCACTAGTTCGACCGCCGCCTGGTACGACTCTCCCCGCGCCAGGACCAGCGTATCATCTGCGTACCCGATGTTCCACAAGGGTGGTCCTAGTACCGACCCCTGCGGAACACCGCACGACATCTCTCGCCGTTTTTATTCTCCCAGGTGACCAGGGTAGATAATGTACCTGGCTGATAGGTAGGCCTCGACAATATGACAGAGGTAGTCAGGCACCCGATGATACCGGAGTGCCCTCCTAATGCTACTCCAGGGCAGGGAATTGAACGCGTTGGCGATGTCCAAAGACACCGCCAAGACACACCTGCCCTGGGACACCGCATCCCCCGTCGTGAGGGCTCGCACGCGCATGATGGCGTCTACCGTAGAGCGTGCCCTGCGAAAGCCGAATTGGCCGTTCGAAAGATCCGGCCCCACTCATGTTAAGTGCGCGACGAGGCGGTCTGCAATAATTCTTTCAAAGAGCTTGCCCACCTCGTCGAGCAGCACGATGGGCCGGTAGGCGGACGGTGAGTCCGCAGGGCGCCCCGGCTTCGCAATGAGGACCAGTTTCCCCGTCTTCCAGCGAAGTGGGAACTGGCCCCTCTCCATACATGAAGAAACGCCTGGGTGCCACCATTGTGGACCGCTTGGAGAACACGGTTGAGCATATGGTAGAGGTGTGCCCCGCCTGGACGGAGCACCGCCGTGTCCTCGTGGGGGCGATCGGCGGCAGCGATCGTTCGCGCCGGGCCTTGTTACAGTCCATGGTCCGGAGCGAGGAGGAGAGGCAGGCGGTCGCCTCCTTCTGAGAAGTAGTAACGCTAGCAAAGGAGGCAGCCGATCGCGTGAGGCAAATGTCCTCACGCCCCAACCGCCGCCGGGATTCCGATCCCGATTTCCAGCCACCGTAGGCGCGGGCTTGCGGACATTGAACAATGGGTAGCTCGCCGGTCAATCGTCCAGTAACCGTCCGGACCGAGCCCAAGTCGTCGACGGTGCGTACTGTTCCGTTCCACGTGCGGTGATGTCAGCAACCGTAGGCCCAGCAGGGTCGAAGACTACTGGGGCCAGGGATGATGCGAAAGAGATCAAGGGGCCCTGGAAAAATGGCAAAGAAGGAACAGCAGTGGGTTTTTAGTCAGTAAAAGTCTGACAGTATCTCCCGCCCCGCCCAAGAGCGGGGGATGTCATTAGATGATTTTCCCACCCGAAAAAAAATCCTTTCCTAGCAAAATTATGCTATAAAATTTTGTTTATTTTACCATTTGAAGTACAGCTTGAGCATAGATACTCATATTATTTATTCATTGATTTTACTTGACGATGATGAAAATGAGAATTAATCCTTGCAGTGAATTGTTAAAAAGCTTAATTGTTTAAATGTGAAAATCTAAATCCTAATTTCTGTATACTATATTCTGAACTCCTACATCTGTTTACAAACTAAATCATTTCTTTGAACCCAGTCTACAATTTCGATTCACCGGAATTTTTCCGTAATACAAATCTTTTATTTACGTCCAAACTTTGTACCATGGAGTACAAACTAGAGTTGTACCGGGAATCGGGATTAACACGGGATTAAAATAACCGCGCTAGATATAGAGGTGTGCTACGAGATCGTGGACTTTGCACCTGTTTCTATTTTCGTTACAAAACATTAAACATCTACTTTATGGCATGTGTTTGTCTGATCCGTGATCTCTGGTCGGAGAATACTTTTAGTTTCTTTGTGACAACACATTGTATTAAGATTTTTTTGATAGGACTCGTGGCTGAATTTCTTTTTTTTTTTTCAATCGTAAAACAGTGTGGACTGAGCAGTGGTGGCCGAGTGGTAACGGCGACTTACGAGTTGTAGGGGTGGGTTGAAAACGGTGAAGGAAAACATCGTGAGGAAACCGACATGTCCTAGAACCAAAAATTCGAAGACATGTGACATTCACCAATCCGCACAGGGCCTGCGTGGTGGATTACGGCTTATTTCCTCTCGTAAAGATGAGGCCTGAGTCCCAACAGTGGGGACATTATAAGGCCGACTATGCTAATCACCTAAGGAGGTATGTAAATAAGAGTACATTTTGTACCTATACCTTACCAGCTCCTGCTAGAAACTTGGGATAAAAACTATTTTATGTGCTATTAGGACATGGTCTACCCATATACTCTTAATAAGCACCTCTCTGTCATAGGAGTTACAGACAGCCCACTCTGCAGCCTGCATGGAGGATGACGAGACGACAGCTCATCTGCTTCTAAACTGTCCAGTAGTCGCTGGATACAGGGCTTAAAGTACTTCATGAACCCAGGTACCCTTCGCAAAATGGTCAGTAAAACCAAGGCGATGCTGGCCTTCCTTGAGATGCTGAGGTGGATTAAATGACAAATTTGACCCACCCGTACGCAAAATACGCGCTTTAGACGTGAAGTTGTGGATTCGAGCACAAAATACAAATACTAATACCCATGTACCGTATTTGATTTATATTTATAGTTTCATCGAAATCCGGTCAGCCGTTTGAGCGTGTCGAAGTAACAAACATACACACACAAGCAAATTCTGGCCTTTCTAACTGAGTGTGGCTAATTATCACTTACTAATTGCCAACCTGATAATATCTTCTTCTTATCTATATGCAATAGTCTTTCCCAGCTCAGTGTTGGCACACTACCTACCTCATTAATGGGGTGCTACGACAGAAAACCTCCACGAGTGCCCGCAGGCTGTAGTTCCCTTGCGGATACGTCCGGAGTGGAGGCCAGTCTGCGGGACGGTGCACCCTGGGAGGCGGCCAACGACCACCCTTAGGTACTTCTGCCTAAGGAGTCCCGATGTCCGCCTGCGAATATTCTGTCCGAAGGATCACTTCAACGCGTGTCCCTCTGCTACAGCAGGGCACAGTGGCGAAGTAAGAGCGGGCTCGGTGTGCACTTACCCTGCCACCGGGCAGGCAGGAGGAAGACTTGCTCCTCCTTCTGCCACCGTTAGTCTCGTAGCCCCAGAGATTGTCCAAGGTCATGTTTCTGACTTTTGATGGGGGTCGAGGGTCCTGGCTTAACCGCCCGGGCCGCGAGGAAGACAACCTCTATAAAAAATTACCCCAAACCTCCAAGCGGCGGCGCACCGTGAGGGAGGTTGTTAGCTTGACTAATGGGTAGCTTAATTAGTCTCTAGTGCGAACCACTGACTTTGAGCAAGTACAGAATGAAAAATACTCGTGGGAACAATATGGAACCTAAATCGAAATTTTTCAGACACCCGATGGAGAGTGATGCGCGGTCGGAGTCCGACGCGGCATCCAGAGGGAGCTTGGAGGGCTCGGAGGTAGAGGAGACTGTGGGAGACTCCGGCAGAAATTCGCGTTTCTACCGGAAGCGCCCCATATCGGGGGACATATCGTCCTCCGACGCAGAGAAGGGCTCGGCCCCAAAAATCCCCACACGTGGGCGGGGTGCGGGTCGTGCACGCGGCAGTGGGAGGGGCCTCACCGCCCAAGAATCCGCTCAGCGAGCTGACAGGCTTGCCGCGGAAGGGCGTCACCCTAAAGCGGCCAACGCTGAGTTGGACCTCTCGGGGCCGTCTGGCAGCGACCGAAGTGCCAGGGAGGATTCCGCCGAGGAGTCGCGCAAGTCGCTCGGGCTGTTGATAGTCTCCGCACTAAGGACCATGGGCAGGAAGAGGGAAAAGTCCTCTAAAGAGAGGACTGTCCAAGAACTGGCCATTTCCATCGCGGAGGCTATCGACGCCTCTTTCGAAAAGAGGGTGGCAAAACTCCAGGCCGAACTTATGGGTCCTCGGAGAGCATGCTGCCAGGAGTCGCCGAAAGGGGAGCGCACACAAGAGCAGGGGCAAAGTCAGCCCCAGCCCCAGCCTGAGCCGGAAAACCAGCTGCTGAGGCTGGTGAAGCAGGAGCTGGCTGCCTTCCGGCAGCAACAGCAGCAGCAGCAGGAGCAGTTCCAGCTGCGGATGCAGCAGCAGCTTTCCGTGCTGGAAGGCATTGTTCTGCGTCCCCCACTTGCGGCCGGCCAGCGAAAGGCGGCGTCGTATGCCGCCGCCGCTGCGGCCACGGTTGCTGCGCCCAAGCCGGGCCCTTCGGGGCAGGCCAGGCGTGGGACCGTGGTATCGGAGTCCACGGAGTCAGCCTCTTTGGCTAGAAAACAGCAGCAGGGGAAGCCAGCTTCTGCTGCTGCCGCCTCCAAGAAGGGCAAAATTGCACCGGCTACTAAGGCAGTGGGAGCTCCTGCCGTGGAGGCAAGCAGGCAGCGTATGCCACCTCTCCCACCAACGGAACCTCCGGTGGAAGCCGAATGGCAAGTGGCCGGAGCAAAGGAAAAGGCGGGTAAGGCGGCTCGAGCCGAAAAGAAACGCGAGCGGCGGCGGCAGCGGAAGAAGAGGGCCATCGCGGCCAGGTTTCGCGCTCCGGATTCTACGGCTGTAGTGATTACACTGCAGCCAGGTGCGGAGAAAAAAGGGCGCGACCTACGGCGAGGTCATCCGGAAGGCGAGGCGGGCGGTGAACCTCACCGAGCTCGGAGTCACCGGGGGCTTCCGGATGCGGCATACCGCAACCGGTGCCCTTATGCTGGAGGTCCCCGAGGCAAACAGCGGCCCCACCGCAGACGCCCTGGCCGAGAAGATCAGGGCGTCCTTAGATGCAGAGGAGGCCCGAGTGTCCAGGCCCACCAAGTGCATTGACATGCGTATTATGGGCTTGGACGAGTCCGTGACGGTGGATGAAGTCGTGGCCGCCGTCGTCAGGACGGGAGGGTGCCTTACTGACCAGGTCCGGGCAGGCGCCATCCGTGCTGACGGCACGGGCATGGGGGCAGTGACGGTGAGTTGCCCCGCGTCAGCGGCCAGGAACATCACCGGGGAGGGCCGACGGCTTCTGGTAGGCTGGGTCTCTGCGCGGGTAAAACTGCTGGAGCCCAGACCTCTGCGTTGCTATCGCTGCCATGTGGGGCACCACGTGGGGGCCTGTTGCTCAGCAGAGGTGGATCGCAGTGACCGTTGCTTTCAGTGTGGTCAGCCCGGTCACAAGGCCGTGTCCTGCAATGCAGCGCCGCACTGCTACGCATGTGCGACGGCAGGCAAGCCGGCCGATCATCGGGCTGGGGGCAGGTCCTGTGATCCCCCCGCCAAGGCCAAGGGCAAGGTCCCGAGGCCCATCCCCGCATATGTGCTCGCCGCTGCGGCCGCTAAAATGGCCACCGCCGCCATCGCTTCCACAGATGCCGCCGCTTCAACCACCGCGGCAGGGCCCTCTCGAGGGCCTCGGGAGGAGGCTGTAATGGACTGTCAATAATTGCTCCATTACGTCTCCTCCAGGCGAATATCAACCACTGCGCCGCCGCTCAGGATCTGTTGCTCCAGAGCATGGCGCAGTGGTCGATAAACATCGCCGTAGTCTCCGAGCCGTACTACGTCCAGCCCAGGGCCGACTGGGTGCGGGACCTGAACGGCTCGGTGACCCTAATTTCGTCGGCCGCCGCCGGTACTCCGTCCCTCGAGGCCGTCACGAGGGGACGCGGTTGCGTGGCAGCACGGTTCGGGGACATTGCAGTGGTAGGCGTCTACCTGTCCCCGAACAAAACTCTCGCCGATCTTTACATCTCCCTTATGGAGCTGAACACCGTCGTCGCTGGGTTTGGTTCCCTCCCCGTTGTCGTTTGCGGGGACTTCAATGCCAAGAACTTGTCTTGGGGTTCCCGGTACACGAACCAGCGGGGTCGGATGGTAGAGGACTGGGCTCTGGAGACAGGCCTGGTCGTCCTAAACCGGGGTTCTGTCCCCACATGTGTGCGGATGCGGGGCGAGTCGGTGGTGGACATTTCGTTCGCCAGCCCCGCTCTGTCACCGCGTGTTGTCGACTGGCGCGTCATGGAGGGGGTGGAGACGTACTCAGACCATCGGTACATCCGGTTTGACGTCTCCACCCAGACCTCAACCGCGCCGGTCCAACAGACCCCGTGTGGTCCGCGTTGGGCGCTGAAGCAGCTGGATCGGGAGCTTCTCCTGGAAGCCGCGATGGTACAGGCCTGGGTGCAAGCACCGGACAGGCCTGTCGACATCGACGTCGAGGCAGATTGGTTCCGGGAGGCCATGTCGCAAATCTGTGACGTGGCAATGCCCCGAGTCCAGCCAGGACGTGCCCGGCGCCAGGTGTACTGGTGGTCGCCAGAGATCGCTGCACTGCGTAGCGCGTGCAGTGCCGCGCGGCGCCAGTATGCCAGGCACCGCAGGCGCCGCATCCGTCCGCCGGATGCGGAGGCCAGAGAGGCGGAGCTGTACGAGGGATACAGAGTGGCGAAGCGCACCCTTCGAGCGGAGATAAAGCGGGCCAAGTTAGAGGCCCGCAACGTGTGGCTGGAGACACTGAACAGAGACCCGTGGGGGCGCCCCTACAAAGTGGTGCGAGAAAAGCTTCGCCCCTGGGCTCCCCCACTGACGCAGAGTCTCCGGCCCCAGCTTGTGGAGGGTGTGGTTAGCGCTCTGTTCCCCTCGCGAGGGGAACACTCTCCCCCGCCTATGGCTCCGCCAGTTGCGGTGTCCGACGTGGACCACGACAGTGACGACGACATTGCTCCAGAGGTGACCGAGGTAGAGATGCGAGTGGCGGTGCGTAGGCTTAGTGCCAAGAATGCCGCCCCAGGACCCGATAGCTTGCCTGGGAAGGCCTGGGTTCTGGCCATGGAGGAACTCGGGCCTCGACTAAGAGGGCTCTTTAGCGCATGTATGGAGAGGGGCCAGTTCCCACTTCGCTGGAAGACGGGGAAACTGGTCCTCATTGCTAAGCCGGGGCGCCCTGCGGACTCACCGTCCGCCTACCGGCCCATCGTGCTGCTCGACGAGGTGGGCAAGCTCTTTGAAAGAATTATTGCAGACCGCCTCGTCGCGCACTTAACACGAGTGGGGCCGGATCTTTCGGACGGCCAATTCGGCTTTCGCAGGGCACGCTCTACGGTGGACGCCATCATGCGCGTGCGAGCCCTCACGACGGGGGATGCGGTGTCCCAGGGCAGGTGTGTCTTGGCGGTGTCTTTGGACATCGCCAACGCGTTCAATTCCCTGCCCTGGAGTAGCATTAGGAGGGCACTCCGGTATCATCGGGTGCCTGACTACCTCTGTCATATTGTCGAGGCCTACCTATCAGCCAGGTACATTATCTACCCTGGTCACCTGGGAGAATGGAAACGGCGAGAGATGTCGTGCGGTGTTCCGCAGGGGTCGGTACTAGGACCACCCTTGTGGAACATCGGGTACGACTACGTGCTGCGCGGCGATCTCCCTGACGGGGTCAGTGTGGTCTGCTACGCAGATGATACGCTGGTCCTGGCGCGGGGAGAGTCGTACCAGGCGGCGGTCGAACTAGTGACACGCGGGGTTGCGACAGTCGTGGAGAGGATCCAAGAGTTGGGACTAGAGGTGGCATTGCACAAGTCCGAGGCCATGTGCTTCCACGGCCCTCGGAATACGCCACCATCGGGTTCCCAACTAACGGTAGGAGGAGTTCACATCGGCGTCGAGTCGACGATGAAGTACCTTGGACTTGTCCTCGACAGCCGATGGAATTTCGAGGAGCATTTCCGACGTCTGGCTCCCAAACTGGATCGTACTGGGGCTGCCCTCAAGCGGCTCCTGCCCAACCTAGGGGGTCCAGACGCCTCCTGCCGGAGGCTCTATGCAGGAATCGTTCGGTCCATGGCCCTTTATGGGGCGCCGGTATGGGCGCCGTCACTTCGAAAGCGACCGGCGGCCAAGCTGAACGCAAGCCAGAGGGTCATGGCCATCCGGATGGTGCGGGGATACCGCACGATTTCCTGCGAAGCAGCGTGCCTCCTTGCTAGCCAACCACCGTGGGAATTGCAGGCAAAAGACCTTGCACGCATGCATGATCTGCGCATGGAGATGCAACGCCGGGGCGAAACTCCGCTGCCGCGCCAAGTAGCGGCATGGCGGAAAAACTTCCGGCGGGATCTCATGGTGGAATGGCGACGGCGATTGTCGCAACCCAGTGCTGGGCACGCCTTAATTATGGCTATAAGTCCCCTCTTTGAGGAGTGGCTGGAAAGACCTCACGGCGTCCTTACTTACCGCATGACGCAGGTCCTCACCGGGCATGGTAAGTTCGGGAGGTTCCTGTACCGGATCGGTGCAGAAGAGACGCCCGGGTGCTACCATTGTGTGGACCGCCCGGAGGACACGGTGGAGCACACGGTAGAGGTGTGCCCCGCTTGGGCAGAGCACCGCCGTGTTCTCGTGAGGGCGATCGGCGGCAGCGATCTCTCGCGCTGGGCCTTGGTACAGGCCATGGTCCGGAGCGAGGAGGAGTGGCAGGCGGTCGCCTCCTTCTGCGAAGCAGTAATGCTAGCAAAGGAGGCGGCTGATTGCGTGAGGCAACGGCAACGGTCCTCACGCCCCAACCGCCGCCGGGATTCCGATCCCGATTTCCGGCCACCGTAGGCGCGGGCTTGCGGACGGCGAGCAATGGGTGGCTCGCCGTCCGATCGTCCGGTAACCATCCGGACCGAGCCCAAGTCGTCGACGGCGCGTAGTGTTCCACGCGCGCCTCAAGGAGATGTCAGCAACCGTAGGGGCCCAACAGGGTTGAAGCCTACTGGGGCCATGGGTGATGCGAAAGTGACCCCCGGGGCCCTGGAAAAATAAAAATGGCAAAGAAGGAACAGGAGTGGGTTTTTAGTCAGTAAAAGTCTGACACTATCTCCCGCTCCGCCCAAGAGCGGGGGTTGTCATTAGATGATTTTCCCACACGAAAAAAAAAAAAAAAAAAAAAACCTACCTCATTAATCATGTGTGGGATAATAATAGCACTGCATAGCTCTACAAATAATTACAAGGCACTACTTTTTATTAGTATTAATTATGCAGTAAGACGGACGGACAGTCATGATATTGTATTACGAACTTCACGAACGCTTTTTCCGGGTCCTTCACGGACTTGACCTCGACCAAGCCTGACTGTGGTTACCTCTTTGAGGAAACTGAAGATTTTGTCTGTGCGGTTATAAAATGACGAATAACTATCGGAAAATTACTGTTTATATCTTTATATATATATATAACTAGCAGTCCCGACCGACGTTGTCCCGCTCCAAAGCTGGCTTTTCGTCTGACAAAAGATTGAGAAACTAATCGCAGCGCCACCTACCGGGTTCTTTACAAACAAAATTTCATCCCAATCGGTCAAGCCGTTTAGGAGGAGTTAGGTGACAGAAACACGTACCTACAGAAGAATATTGTATCTATAAAATAAATTAAAATTGTGTATCCCTGAGTGAGTCCCTGGGTGGTTTGAAAATAAAATGGAACCTACCGGGGTAGGTAGGGCTACAATCGGGTTCTCAATTTTTTTTTGACGAAAAGCCAGCTTTCGGTCAGGTCGCCTGCTGGGACCGCTAGTATAATATAATAATTTAGATCAAATTTTCTGCGATTTTAGAGAAGGTAGGTATTAGCAATTCACACTGTACCTATTCCGACCACTGCTGATTATAAATGTTATCAAAAAATGTAACTTGCAGGTTGATGAACTTGGGAGAACATTCGACTCGGACTAATCAAGTCATACACGAGACTTTTCTTGTATTAGCCCTGTCTTGTTCACTTTCTGATTATTAATAACTGTCTATAAATACCATTTTATCGATCTATATGTAATAATATAATAATATATAATAATATAATATTCCACAACTAACACACAACGCCGCCTAGTCCCAAGCTAAGCAGAGCTTGTGTTATGGGTACTAGACAACTGATAAACATACTTATATATTTCTAAATACATACATATATAGATAAATTACACCCAGACACAGAACTAATGATCGTGCTCATCACACAACCATTTGTCTTGGGCGGGAATCGAACCCACGACCTCCGGCATAGCAGTCAGGACCACTAACCACTAGACCAACGGGTCTGTCAGAACGGGTATGTCAAACTAGATTCAATGATCTTTCAAAGGTTCTATTTGCTCTTCATAGGCCCCTATCGATGTCGTAGCTTTACCTCGAACTAAGATCCGTGCGACTGTTACTTTTTAGCTACGACCCCTTCAAAGATTTTTTGTACCCTTAGTAACCATCATCCTCATTTCAGCCGAAAGACCTCCACTGCAGCACATAGGTTTCCTCCAAGTGTCTCCACAACAGCCGTTTCTACGAGTCTCGCTTCCACCTGGATTCCCACAACCCTTACCAGGTCATCGGTAAGTAAATATCAGTCGAAAGATATCCACAGCTGGACATAAACCTCCCTTAATTGTCCCACAACCACTGGTCCTGTGCGTTTTACATTCACCCGTATTCCCGCGACTCTCACCAGGTTATCGATCAGTAAATCCAGATATTACCTAGAACATAAACAAACATTTATTTATTAAGTTAACATTTAAAAAGTGATTTATCGAAATGTTAGATTTTCTAAGTCGTGCACTCTTAACAGAGTGGTCGTGGTCATGTCTCGGTCGAGTCCTGCACCACCACCTCTTTGGCGATGCGATGCCATGCAGCTCTATATTTGGCGCCTTGGGAGTGTTCATTAACGATGCAGTGTGTCACAGATATGATGAGGTCTGTCCACCGTGTTGGAGAGCGTCGACGTGATCTTTTGCAATCGACTTTCCCTTGCATCACCAATCTTTCCATTGAGTCCTCGTTACGGGTGATATGCCCGAAGAACTTGAAATGAAATGAATGACATGCTAAATACGTTTACATATTTGGCAAGTGTTCACAAACACAAGGTTGTGAACAGGGTGTTTGACTTGGCTTGCGTTAACTTGTCGTAGATCCAGGCTAGAAACTAGAGACATTAACCGAAAAATCCAGTGTACATCTCCCGCCTGCATCGCACGACAAGGGTGAAAGACATCGTGGAGTACGTGCAGCATAAGAAGAAGTTCGCATTTAGGGTACAACTGCTGGAGTCGTACCGTAACGTCAATTTCAAGATGTTCGTAGTGCGAATCCTGAAGACTTTTCTGCCCCTCATGAAGAAGGAAAACTGCAGGGAGCTGCCGAATGACATGACAGGACAGAACAGTACGAAGATAATATTATAGTGCAATATGAAATGTTACGAACATAGTATTACTTACAAAAAAAATGTATTTGCGTTAAAGAATTATGTTAGTCTATAAGGTATGTTATCTATGGGCCAAGATGCCTGACAATAAATGATTTATTATTATTATTAACGCACTCGCAAGCATGCAAATGGCATCCAAGCATTTATATGTTCTTGGAGCTTGTAGCAAGCGTGTAAACATGTCATAATTACAGCTAAGTACCGACTAATTTTAACCTTGGTCAAATACAATTGTCACGCCCCGGAAACACACAGCAACACTATACTCCAAATAGCATCAAATATAAATATACTAAAAACAAAATTATTCATGATTATTCAAAAGTAATTTAATGCTTATATTTAGTGAAATAACACGCCGAGGACCAATGTACTACACATTGTGCGCACGTGATCTGCGCGCACGCCGGCCGGGCGTGCGAGGCGACCACTCCCCTCTGTGACGTTCGTGAGGGACGCTGGTTCGAATTAACCGTAATGCACTTTGGAACTCAAATAAAAATGTTAAATTAAAATGATAGTTTATGATTGCGATCAGTTATCTAGGTACGGTTACATCATCATCATTTCAGCCGAAAAACGTCCACTGTTGGACATAGGACTCCCCCAAGTGTCGCCCGCCACAATGAATGGTCCTGTGCGTTTCGTATATCTTACCAGGTCATCGTTCCACCTTTGTAGGAGGCCTTCCAACACTGCGTCTTCCGGTACCCGGTCGTCATTCTAGAACCTTTCGGGCCCAACGGCCTTCTGTTCTAAGAGCAATGTGCCCTGCCCCTTGCCACTTAAGTTGGCGAATCTTCGTGCTATGTCGGCAACTTTGGTTCTCCTGCGGATATCTTCATTCCTTACTAGGCTTCAGACATTTCCTGTGCGTCTCGCATCCATCGGTACGGTTTCATTTTATGGAAAAAATAAATCGAATCTGTAGTGTGTGGTATATTTTTTTTAAATCATTAATTAACTAATAACTTTTTTTTTTCTTCTCAAATAACTTTGATAACTCATAACATAATTTAAAACAGTATCCATGGAGTTTCTTACACGTACTTCTCTATAGAGATCTTACGCGTTGGAACGTGCAATTTAACTTCACTTTTTTGGCTAAACCGACATTTTGACAATCCAAAAGTGACTGTAAATGGATTTAATTGAAATAAACCTGATTTCTCCTGCTCTGGGCGAAGCGAATGAGAGTGTCAGACTTTTTTACTGACTAAAATCCACCTTTTTTTGGGTGGGAAAACTATCACATAACGTCCTCTGTTCTGGTTGGAGCGAGAGGTAGTGTCAGACTATTACTAACCAAAACTCAGGTCAACTTAGGTTGGCCGCTGTAAAAATAATTTGGCAAAATGGGGCTTCCTCGACCCATCTCTAACACAGTGCCAGTGTGGAGCCGCTGCACAGGACATGCGTCATTTGCTATGCTGTCCATCCTGCACAACTACCTGCAGTTTTCAGGATCTATACGAGGCCAATAACAGAGCCGTAGAGGTTGCCAAATACTGGTCAGATAAAATTTAGTTAGAGTACATCGACACGAAAAGAAGAAGAGTAACAAAAACCCCATCTTTTTTTAGGAGAAGAATAATTACATAACTTTCCCCTTTTTGATTACAGAATGTCAGACTATTACTGACGAAAACACACTTGCGTTCAAGTTGCCGTTTGCGTTCCAAAGTCACGATAACCAATTCAAACAAGCCCTAGCAAGGTGTGACACACTATAATAGTGTTACTGAGATATTGAGTTATGTTGATTAGACTTGACTGATATAATACTGATTATAGTGTTGATCGATACAAACTAATCTAACACCATAACCACGCCCACTGGCGTAGCTACAAATGGGCTAGGCGAGGCAGTGCTCCGGGGCCCTTAAGCTAGGGGGCCTTCATTAGCAAACTTCATACAGAACTACCGAAAAATTCTATAACGTTCGAAATCTGAATAAAATAGGTTGCAACAGTACTTTAATCATGGCAACTCGTTTCAGTTAGTAATAATCTGACACTCCATCTCCCTCCGCCCAGAGCAGGAGAGGTTATTTGATGATTTTCCATGTAATTTTTTTTCCCCCAGAATTTTTTTTTGCCCCAGGGCCATTGGTCGCCTATCTACGCTACTGACCACGCCTATATAATAAAGTATTTATTGTATTGGTGACTCACACTTGGCAGTTTTGTTTGAGTCCAGTGCCTTAAGCGAGTTTGTTTAACATTAACGCGATAGACACGTTTATGACGCTCGGCGCTCCGATTGGCCCGCGCCTAGCTCTTAACCAATCACAGAGCTAAACGCGGTACACGTCTCGATCGCATTAACTTGAAAACAACTTTGACTGGCCTGTTGGTCTAGTGGTTAGTGACCCTGACTGCTATGCCGGAGGCCATGGGTTCGATTCCCACCCAATGTTTGTGTGGCGAGCACAATCATTTGTTCTGTGTCTGGGTGTAATTTATCTATAATATGTATTTATTTAGAAATATTTATGGATGTTTATCAGTTGTCGATTACTCATAACACAAGCTCTGCTTAGCTTGGGACTAGACGGCGTTGTGTGATAGTTGTGTAAAAAAGGACTCGCATTCAGCGCACTGGTAAAGAGGGCATGGCTATTTCTGAAAAATCGTTTAAACGTAATACCACTTCAGTATTCCTTAGAATGTGAGGCAGATGTGAACCAAAAGGGCTTGCGGATGATGAGCAATAGGTAGCTTGTCTTTCACCCGTCTTATAAGGTCCGTGCCCTAGAGGCCTACCCACGGTTTGGTGACATCTCTTTGAGCACCGCTGTCGACGACTTGACACTCGGGCCGATGCCGCTAGGGCCACGGGGAATTTCTAAAAAGTTAAACACATGGTCCTAGACCAAAAAAGGTAACTGAAGGAATGTAGGTAAGTTTTAGTCAATAAAAGTCTGATACGAAAAGTCACTATATCGTTTCCCGAAACAAAAAAGACACATTCAAATTGATTTGAGAACACATTCATAATGCGTGCAGTTAAGTAGTGGAATGCCGGAGTCTGTGTTTCCTGATAGCTATATCCTAGGGGTTTTTAAATCAAGAGTGAATAGGTTACTTTTAGGCAAGCGTATTCCATCGTCGGCCACATCATCGCTTACCATTAGGTGAGATAGTGGTCAAACGCGAGCATATGTAATGCCTATTAGGAGATTCCGCTCTTCCACAACAATATACAATTATAAAATTATTAATAATTAAGATATAAAGCATGCTTGTGTGTTTGCGTATATGTGATGGTGTGTTTGTGTATGAGGGTGTTTGTATGTTTGTGTTTTATTTTATTTGTTGTAAAAGATTTGAACCAATACATGAGGGTGAAGTCTTGTACTTAACCGATGAAATAGGGATTTCATCGGGTATAGGTATCATTGATGGACGGCTGGCGCAGTGGTTAAGCGATTGGCTGATAAGCTGTTTTTTTTTTTTTAAGGTGGGAAAATTATCTAATGACAAATCCCGCTCTTGGGTGGAGCGAGAGATAGTGTCCGACTTTTACTGACTAAAAACCCACTCCTGTTCCCTCTTTGCCTTTATCCCGGGGCCCCGGGCTTCGCTTTCACACTACCCGTGGCCCCAGTAGGCTTCGACCCTGCTGGGCCCCTACGATTTACTGACATCTCCCTGAGGCGCGCGTGGAACAATACGCGCCGTCGACGGCTTGGGCTCGGTCCAGACAGTTACTGGACGGTCGGACGGTGAGACACCCATTGCTCGCCGTCCGCAAGGCTGATGAGCTGTGTGTTGCGGTTTCGAATCCCGCAAGGAAGAAATAATTTTACAACCTTCAGAATGTTGGGTCTGGGTGTCTTGTGTTGTGAGTTTACATGTTTGTGATCGTACACAAGATAGAGAACTTATTACCAGTGAGGGGTATCGTTAAAAAAAAGTGGGAAAGTGCGAGTCGGACTCGCGCCCCGAGGGTTCTGTACAAACTTACCTACGTAAATAGTTCAATTCCCGAATGGAGTCTTGAAGATTATTCCGAATCACATTTTTTTTTTTTGTTGTGACTTATCAACAAATTTACAGTTTTCAGTTTTAGTCCTTTATGTGACCTTTATATAAGACCTTGCTTTATGCAAAATTTCAGGATTCTGGGTCAACGGAAAGTACCCTATGAATTTTGATTTCCTCGAGAGTGTCGAAGTATACGTTTTTTTAGAAATATACGGTTGTTTCTTTTTTTTTGTTAACTTAGAAATTTGTTTTTTTGATAGCTTCAAGAAACCGTACACTTGAGTATATATGGTTTTAATTTCAATTCAATACCTCCACGCATTTCCGAGATAAAGGGTCTTGATAGACAGACAGAGAGACGTACGGACAAAAAGTCATCCTATAAGGGTTCCGTTTTTTCCTATTGAGGTAAGGAGCCCTAAAATGGTTAAGTGTGAGTCGGGCTAGCGCACCAATGGTTCCGTACAGACCTATCTATATAAATAGTTCGAATCCCGAATCAAACTTCAAGATTTTTCCGAATCGCCTTTTTTTAATTCTGGTGACGTAACTACAAATCGGTTTTTAAACTTTTTTCTTTACTTGTGCTATGAGACCAAGCTTCTTCCCAAATTTCAAAGATTCTAGGTTAACGGAAAATACCCTTTTAGTTTTAATATCCTTATGATCCTTTAAATTGCGTTGACTCAGAAGTTTAAATTTTTCACTACTGCAAGGACTCTATTTGATACTAGCTTTTGCTCGCGGCTTTACCCGCGTACATAAAATATAGCCTATGTCACTCAGTAGTAAAGCAGCTTTCTATCAGTGAAAAAGTTTTAGCAATCGGACCAGTACTTTCAGAGATTACCACCTACAAACAAAAAAAAAATTTTACCTCTTTATAATATTAGTGATAGTGAAGATTAATTTAAGTTTACTACCTTCATGTGGCGCCGGTGACTGAAAAATAGGAGGATAATCGTTTGTCTTAATATGATACGTATGTTACTAAAAGAATTATGAGTATAGGCACATGTGGATGGGTAGAGAGAGGGTCTCGGGAGGACAAAGAAAAGATGAATGGATTGTGTGAAGAGTGTTATGAAAGAAAAGAAAGTTGGTGATAGTATGAAGGGCAGAAAAATACGTATTGCGCCCAAATAAAACGTCATCTTTTTTTTTATTATTATTGATAGGCTCGCGTTTGACCACTATCTCACCTGATGGTAAGCGATGATGTGGCCGAAGATGGAGCACGCTTGCCTAGAAATAACCTATTCACTCTTGACTTAAAGACTCCTAGGTTGTAGCTATCAGGGAACACAGACTCCGGCAGGGAATTCCACTCCTTAGCTGTACGCATTATGAATATGTTCCCAAAACGCTTTGTACGTATGGGTGGGATGTCCACCATGTACCGATGGCGCAACGCCGTACGTCTAGTGGTCCGATGATGGAACGGACTAGGTGGAATTAAATTGTGCAATTCCAACGCACACTCCCCGAAGTGTAATCGATAGAAAACCGACAGGCCAGCAACTCGGCGTCGATGCTCAAGGCTTTGGAGTTTTGATTCGACTAGTTGATGATGATGACCTTCAAGTGTTCCTAAGAAAAAAAGTCTAGACAGATAGACAACAAAGTGATCCTATAAGGGTTCTGTTTTTGTTGACTGGGGCACGGAACCCTAAAAAACTGGGCACTAATCCAGACTGTGGGCAGCTACTAAGAAATAAAAATGCGAATTAAACATCTCGATGTATTTAAAGGTTTTAGGACGGTACAGAACAATAATTTACAATCCAAATGACTTTGTTTTTTTACTAAGTTAGCCTTGAAGCACGTAGGTATACAATCACGTAAATAACAACACTTTTGTATTCTTCACGACACGTGTGCCGAACAAAATTTCGGGAAAATTTTAAAAGGAAAACCTTCTAAAGAAAATAACATGTTTACTTACCTCCTCAATTATAAAATCTTAAGAAGTTGCTACACGAGCGAATGATTGTATACAGCCATCTTCCTCGTGTAAGATTAATTATCTCCTGTAAGAGTTCCGTGTTTTTGGGAGTCTGGAGTCATAGGGCGATTCCCTTCTAGCGAACTTGTGATTGACTGCGTCCCCACCTGGGCCTAAAGTCTACTATTACAATAGTGTCAGAATGGTATATCATTGATTTCATAATTGTTGATTTTGACAAGTCTGGTAATCAACTAATATAATGGCGTCATTATGGCTTTCCAATGGTCAACCACTGACACTCCATTGAAAAAAGTGAAATAGAATGGTAATCTCGTACATATTGACAAATGAATGTCTGACGTATGCGGTAATCTGCTAAAATTTTGACAGCTCCATTGATCTGTGATCTACCGTAAGAACGTCATTGTGCAGTCATTGCTTTTGATCAGCTCGATATTGTCATTCCACCACAACTTTATTACGAGACCATTGATCGATCATTGTGAATTAACAGATTACGAAATTTCAGCAAAATGACAATGGGATCGTGTTGGAACGACGGATTTATAAAAATATCAGACTTGAGCCCCTGATGGTAAGCAGTGATGCAATCGTTAATAGTGGGGCGCACTAGTTTAAGAGCCTATTCATTCTAGCCTTGAAGACACCTAAACTATTATCGGACGGGAAGACCGCAGCAGGTAAATTTGTTCCAGTCCTTCGATGTACGCGGTATAAACGACGAGGCGAAACGCTTAATTCGGACCGAAGATTCTTAGATTACTTCTTATTACGACTCACTTTTTATTATGATTATTTTTATTGTACTTTTGAGTACAATATTCACTGGTCTGCACTGTCCTTACATACTTAATATCTACTAATATTGTAATATGGAAATATTGTAATAACAACAATTATTTTTTAAAGAGTAACCATGGAATTTGTTGCCGGTAAAGAACCGGCAACAAATTCCATGGTTACTCTTTTCTTAGGAAACGACTAATTTGGAACCGAGCACGACGTCGACGTCGACGCCGTGTGCGTGACGTTTTATAAGTCCCCATGTAGGCCTATGTGAAATAAAAACATTTGAATTGAAATTCAACAACGTAAGGGTTAATACTCGCCTTACCTCGGGTTGTCCGATAGTAGAAAAGAGATGGCGGAATCAAGTTATGCAAGCTTCAATCAAGGCAAGAAGGCTTGCGGACGTCGAGTAATAAGCAGCTCACCGTCCGATAAGGGCCAAGGATAAGGGCCCTTTTTTATTCTTGATAGGTTTGCACTTGACCGCTATCTCACCTGATGGAAAACGACGATGCGGTCGACGATGGGGCGCGCTTACCTAGAAGTAACCTATTCACTCTCGACTTAAAGATTCCCGGGTTGTAGCCATCAGGAAACACAGATTCCGGCAAGGAATTCCACTCCTTAGCTGTACGCACAATGAATGTGTTCCCAAAACGTTTTGTGCGTATAGGTGGTATGTCCACCATATATAATCAGGTAATTATTGTTATATTTATAACATCACTATTACATGATTAAATAAGCGGCTCGCCATCACACAGATAAACCCTGAAAGGTTTTCGCTGTATGGCAAAAAAAGTAATATAAATTAAGAAATTTGGAAAAAAAAATGTAATATCCGCAACCGGATCCGAAACCTGTATAATATGATTCCTATGTCCGTATCCAGATTTGAAATTTCATAGCCATAACATTTCTGATAACGTGTACCCAGGGGCGCCGACTCTGTGGGTGCTCGGGGGCTAGAGCACCCATGAGAAATAAACAGTGGGTGCCGAGCACCCCTGAGAATAAAATATAGACATGGCATGACATAACACATTTTGGGATGGGTGTTTTTCATTACTCGACGACCCATTTAGTGCAGTGGTTCAGAGCGCCGGTTGAGACGCAAGGATCGCGGGTTCGATTCCCGCACCAACACAAATGTTTGTTGATGAAACAGATATTTATGTTGGGTCTGGGTGTTTGTGGTACCTTCGTTTTTCCTGGTTTCCATAGTACAAGGGAAAACCTTAGTTTGGGACCAGGACAATGTATGTGATGTTGTCTCAATTTATTATTTATTAACGATGCGGGCAACAGATGCCAGTTACTAATGTGCCGGTATCCATTATCAAAATGTCGATCAGTGTGCATTTCTCTTCTGACACTTCGCTACTTTTTCGAGTCATCAAATGAGCATGAGCACCCATGAGGTTTTCTAAAAGCCGGCGCCCCTGCGTGTACCTAATAGATAAACAATGAACTCTTGAGTCATGGTAGACATCTGGAACTGATGTACGTCATAGATACACCTTGTGTTAGTTTGTCTGTAACCTTGTTTTCTTTCTTACTAACCCAGAAAAATAGTCTGCCGTTATTACCTGGTGTTAAGTTTGTTATTTTTGAATCTGTTTACTCAATTGAGTGTTTTTAGTTGGTTTCTATAATTATGTTATAGCTCTTCTTCGAACAAATGCGGAAAAATTGAAAGTGTTACCTGTATGAGCCGTACGAGTAATGACGCATGGTTTATTTCAAGATCTTAGAAACTACATTTGTAGAAAAAGGTTTTTTTTTTAGAATACTATAAACTGCAATCTATCTACGAAATTCAGTAATAGTTTGGTATGTATTTATTTATTTAAACTTCATGTACAGTAGTGGTACATAGGCGGACTTAATGCAACAAGGCATTCAAGGTATTTGTTTAAATCAGGCTTGTGCCCAATGACAAGTTCGCTTTATCTCAATCACAGTCTTCGATAGGTCCTGTGGGGTTTTCCGTTTCAGTCTTCGTGATATGATTGGGTCGCTCATTAACTATTTTGCAAGTACATTGGGGTGGTGATTTTTTTCGGGTGGGAAAATCATCTAATGACATCCCCCGCTTTTGGGCGGTGCGAGAGATATTGTCAGACTTTTACTGACTAAAAACCCACTCCTGTTTCCTGTGTTTCTTTCTTTCTTTACGCGCCGTTGGCGACTTGGGCTCGGTCCGGACGGTTACCGGACGATCGGACGACAAGCTACCCAATGTTTGCCGTCCGCAAGCCCGCGCCTTCGGTGGCCGGAAATCTGGATTGGAATCCCCGGCGGCTGGGGCGCGGAGGCCATTGCTTCGCGTGGGCACGTGCGGCCTCCTCCTTTGCTAGCAATTGGGGTGGTGTGTGATCCTAGTTTTATAAGTGTCCATTCTTGTTTTTATTTCTTGCTGAACTGATTTCATATTCAGGTCGTGGTGTAATCTGTCGTTAGTTATATACCATGGTGCATTTACTTTTATTTATTTATCTATACTGTGCTCGTGTGCCGAATTTCATCCAAATCCCAACCGTTTAAGCTTGAAAGAATAACAAAACAACATACATAAATATAATACAAACCTTCGCAATCATAACATCAGAGTGATTTTCCATTTCCTTTATGACACCATTGGATTCATGATTGTTTTATGATGATGATCTAGTCCTCCAGATTAAACACAAGGCTAATGTAGCATTGGCCGGTCATATCACAGAACATTCTCGAGTGATAACAGATTAGTCAGAGGTAACGCCCCCTGCATACCATGGTGCGATAAACTGATAATTACTTCCTCCTCCGTGATTCAGAAGTTTGAGAAGACCATGGTTTTTGAACTAAATAATAATAGCGAGAGAAAAGCAATGTTGGCCGAGTGGTAACGGCCCTGACTTACGAGTTGTAGGTTGCGGGTGCAAACCCAGCCAGGCGCAATACTTTGTGTAATTTATTTCATCAACACTGCTCTCAAAACGGTGAAGGAAAACATCGTGAGGAAACTGGCATGTGACAACCACCAACCCGAACATGGGCCGCGTGGTGGATTACAGCCCATTCCTTCTCCTAGAGAGGAGGCCTGAGTCCCAACAGTGGGAACATTATAAGGCCGACTATGCTATATAATAATAACGAGGTAATCAAAACAATTCCCATAAGTATGACAAGAACCTCGTAAAAGCTGAGAAAGATAAACAAACTAAGTATCTTCATTTGGCTCGCGAGGTTGTCGACGTATGAAAGTACAGCAGTCTTTGTGCGATAGTCATGACGGCCAATGGAGTAATAGCCAAGACCTTCGACCAATAACTGAGGTAGATCGTGTTAGGTAGTTGGATCAAGGGTTCGATCCAGAAAACAGTACTCCTGGACATAGCGAGCACTCCAGTTAGGAGATTACACGTTCAGGAGCCCTAACCACCGCGCACCGGTAGCTTGGTATCTGTTCCCAATGCCGGTGGGCTACTATTTTTTATATTATTTAATGTTTTTTTTTTTCACGACATCTCAAACATCACAATATTTTTACTTAGAAAAAATATGTAACTCTTTATTTCAAATAAATAGAGTAGAAAAAAAATTGAAAAAAATTGTAACAATTTCAAAGAAGCTTAAATCAATGGGTACAATGGCGGTATATAAATAAAAATATATGAGTATGTGTATCAAAGAAAGTGGATGCGCATATATACTACTAATATTGGAAGTGGACTGTATTTTTACGGATTAGCGTTTCTCAGATATGTACTTGACACCTTGCAGTAGATGGATCTTATTGGAGCCGTTTAGGATTAGGAAGCAGAGAAAAACAGCTCGTATATGGGAGGGAACTGCACTAGGTTAACTAAAACCTAACCTTTTGAACTCGGGTATGTCCACGTGTCATCCGGCCGGCGTTCTCTGGATTTCGCGACTCCTGTTCCAGTGACGAGGAGGTATAACACTCACTGAACACTGCACAGTTCTCAAGCACAAAGCGTTAGCGGGTTTAGTGTCTTTAGCGGATAAGTTCAACTATAACCAATTTTTTCTTGCAAGCATTTTGCAAGAAAAAATTGGTTATAGCGGGACGCCGTCTTAGCGTTGCGAGCGATACCAAGCGAGTATAAATGCATCAATTCAAAACGGTTGCATCTATATCGCTAATTCTTTTTTTGTAGTGTTCGTAATTGTCTTGAAAATGAAAGAGGGGAGACCTCTCCTCTTAACATACAACACTTCTTCACTTATTTCTTATACACCTGTATTTAAGAAATCGAAAAAAAATCACATAATACCTACACATAATTATAACACAACGTTAATAATACCACATAATTATTTGTCGATGTAGGTGTTGATTTAGGTTCCCGATAACCTTGTGCCCAATAGGAAACCATAAACTACGGGAGAGGGGACCACAGACAGCCAGACGGTTTTAGCGGGAATTGGTTGGTAACTGTCACCCGTCTCATTCAGAAGTGTTAGCTGCGCCTTCAAATGAAGTGCAGACAGATACGTGGAAAGTTTTAGTGTACTACAACATCTAAACGTGTTTATTATACTAATTGGGAAAAGCGTGTGAATAGGCTAATTGGTGATCCAGATTTAGTTAAGTCCAATCTGCAAAGCCTGGAGCACAGGCGAAGGGTAACCTGCCTATCGGTGTTTTACGGGATGCATTTTGGAGAGTATGCACGGGAATTGCACGACTTGATTCCGCCATCGCCTTTCTACCATTGGACAACCCGACGTAAGGTTCGGACTAAGCGTTTCGCCTCGTCGTTTATATCGAAAGACTGGAAAAATTTGCCTACTGCGGTCTTCCCATCCGATTATAATTTAGGTGTCTTCAAGGCTAAAGTGAATAGGCTCCTCATAAACTAGTGCGCCTCACCATCAACAATTGCATCACTGCTTACCATCAGATGGCATCGCAGTCAAGCACTAGATTATATTACTAAAAAAAATACTAACTTTTATAAAATAATATTTAGTTAGATGGGCTACAGTGACAGCTACCTATAACAATGGTTTAATGACTTCGGGGCATTGTCCACTGCTGTTAGTTTAGTCCAGGGTTCGATTTCCACCCAGGACAAATGTTTGTGTGATGAGCACGATCATTTGTTCTGTGTCTGGTTGTAATTTATCTATAATATGTATGTATTTAGAACAGCCCCCCTAGCCAAGTTACAACCGTTTCGTTTTGATTTTTTTTCGTTGATCGCCTCGAGTCGGCCACCCCTCCTATTCCTTTCTTCTGACCACGTGACTGAGCGTTGAGATGACGTCAGAACAAAGGAATCAGAGGCGTGGCCGACTCGAGGCGATTGACGAAAAGAGAATCGAAACGAAACGGTTGTAACTTGGCTAGGGGGGCAGTTATTTGTACGAATGGAGTTATACACCCTATATAGCTCCATCACTTTAACAGTTCAGTTTAAGTCGTAAAATGGATCGCTTTAAGAAGTCTTGGCAGGGTCTCTGATCTAATTCAGCATCGTTCCGCTACACAACCACGTGTAAGCCTAAATCCAAGTTTTTCTACAATGTCTTCTTCCAACACCGCTATTTTGCAAACGTCAGTTGCAAAAAAGAAAAATTACACTAACCAGCTTTTTGTTTAAGAGTAATTTATTCCATCGATTTGTGAAGAGCTTAATGTACCCTTGAACAATGCGACTCAAATAGAACTGATGACTCACGAAACTAATTAATGACCAATTTAACTTTAAGTTAAAAATACACAGCCAAAGCGGCAAGGGCAGATCCAGCCTTTAAATAAAAAAGGTTGTGGTCGCGGCCACCCAAAAATCGGTCAAGTGCGAGTTCGAATTTACTCTCGCTCATTGATTGATATGCATTCCTACAAAGGTAATCATTGCAAATGTTTTAGACTCCGGTCAAGACATTATGCAGTAGATAAGTTCATGTAGTCTGAGCCAAGGTCGAACAGTAGGAAATTAATATACTCGTAATATAGAAATATTATTTTATTCACGAATTTGATTTTTTTCGTCCCATTGAGGTATGCAGCCAAGAAGATTTTACTATGTGAAGAGTAGAAAACGAGCCCTCTGTGGTAGCTATTCGGACTGACAGAGTTACAAGAAGGTAAGAAAGTGTTTATTTATGACTTTCTTCTTCTTCTTCGTCAAATACAAATCTTGGCCGCATGTTTCGACGAGATTAGCTACCGAATCTGGACCGACGTCAATTGTATTAAGACCTCCATTAATCGACCTTAATTAGGGTTATGGGCATGCCCACCGTGCCCACAATGCAGGATCCGTCCTTACAAGACGATGAACTTGTCTTGCATTTTATGATTCACCTGCCCAGTTCAATGACATGATCAAGCCAATGATCCTTGTATCTTCATTGATGCTACTACTTATCGTGTTACCGTCAATGTCGACGGCTTTTCTTGGGCCTTCCAAGTCATCATCGTCATCATCATCATTTCTGCCGAAAGACGTCCACTGTTGGACATAAGCCTCCCCCAAACTTCGCCACAACGACCGATCCTGTGCGTCTCACATCCAACGCGTTCCCGCGACTCTCACCAGGTCGTCGGTCCACCTTGTGGGAGGCCTTCCAACGCTGCGTTTTCTGGTGCGCAGTCGCTACTCTAGAACCTTCCGTCCCCATCGACCATCCGTTCTACAAGCAATGTGCCCTGCCCAGTGCCACTATAGTTTGGCGATTCTTCGGGCTATGTCGGCGACCTTGGTTCACATTCCAAGTACTTTGTATGAATCACTAGGCTTTGTAGATGAATTGATGTTCGCAGTATGTTTGTGCCTAGATCTCCCATACTGTATTTACTCCTTAATGCGAGCTCCATAACCCACAGGGGGCTCGGTAGCTCGCCGTCCGGACGACTAGTAGTCCGATGATCAAAACGGGCTTGGCGGAATTAGGTTATGCAATTTCGACGCACACACGTGTAATAATTTAATGAGCTACTACTTGCTATTTGGAAACGTGCACTCTCGCTGGACTGTTTACGATGACGACATCTGTCATGATCCGTGCGACGAACGGCTTGATCGTATTCATTCGCCGGTGTAGATCGATCATGACAGATGACATCACAGCGAGTCGCTTCATTCTCGGGCGCGTTTCTGGAACTATACACTAAAGTTGCTGTATCTTCGTCATTTTTGGTCCGATTTAAATAATTTCTTCACCTTATTTACTATATTTTTTGACGCTATAAGTCTGCATACTCCACAAAAATCATGATTGATCCTCATTGGCTCAAGTGTATCAAGTTGGTATTTGGCAGATCAGTTCTAAAGACTCTCAAGTCGAGGCCCTTGCACGAGCTCTTAACATGATCTATCAATCTAAACTTAACTGTTAAAGGGATGGAGATTATAGAATGAATAGCTCCATCCTTCTTTCTCGCTCTTACGACTGACAATTCACCACGTCATGGTTAGGCCTCAAAACTCCATACACGGTCGCTTTAAGTTACTTCAAATATTAAAATACCTTCTTAACTGCTCACATCGGTCAATTTGCCGTATCCTTCTCTGTTGATATGTCAAAGTCGTGATCCAAAGTCATGTTGGTATGTTCGGTTACGACATACTCCTAGACTTGCATGAGTGTTAGTCTAGAATCTAGAATATATGTAATTATATAGCTTGTTGTAGTAGTGTTACGACATTGCTAGCTACTGTATAACTACAACTGGAATCTTGAAAGTATAATTATGATCTGTCACCGGATTTTAATAATCTTGTGACTTAAGAAACTTTTGATATTTTATTAATATAATATATTTGTTTCGACAGGAGTGCGAAATCCTCATTGACGCCCAGGCCGCCTCACAGACGAGCCAGACTGGGCAGTGTCAGACTCCTACTGACTAAAACCACACTCCTACCTTACATTTAAACCTCGGACATGATATCCGTGCCCTTGTTTGACAATTATACATTATTTGCTTCTGGGCAACTCCACGTGCAAGTGGCGTCACTCCGGACATTTCAGCGATCGCAATAAATCCCGTCAGGGTTAAGAGGCCACCAGCCCACATACGCATCAAAAATTAGGAATCTCCCAACCTTCAACACACATACAACCCATCGTCGCCCAAAATGCGGCACCAAACAAATGGCCCCTTAACCCCATTATCTATACTTAATACTAACACTTGGGCCTAGCACTGTAGGGGCCTAGCAGGGTCGAAGCCTACTGGGGCCAAGGGTCTGATTCTGAAAGGAAGACTCGGCCCTGGTACGAAAGGCAACGAAGGAACAGGAGTGGGTTTTTAGTCAGTAAAAGTCTGACACTATCTCCCGCCCCGCCCAAGGGCGGGGGATGTCATAAGATGATTTTCTCACCGAAAAAAAAAAAAATACTATACTTAATATATATTTATATTTATATAACCATAAATACCATCTAATTTAGAATATAATTATAATTTTGAATATAATTATAATCTTCTATAAAAAAATATATAAAGAGGAAAGATTTGTACTGTAACATTCTGTGATATAGGTGTATATTTTCATGCGGGCAAAGCCGCTGGAAGTAGCTAGTTTCGCATAAAGTTAAAGTGAATAGGTTACTACACTCTTAACTTAAAGACCCTTAGGTTGTAGCTATCAGGAAACACAGACTTCCGCAGGGAATTCCACTCGTTAGCTAGAATAGAATAGAATATCGTTAATTTAATAAAAGTGGCACATTTAAATTAAGGTACATAAAAACAATTATAACGCATACATTGCATTTTTGCCTGAACTAAGTTGGACCTGTATGTCAGGTTAAAAAGTACTAAGAACCTAAGAAATAATAAATTAACAATCATTAAAATTCACTATATTAAATAACCTAAATTTAATTAACTAAAAGCAAAGCATGCTTTATTTACAAACTATTATCTTTTGTGTTTCCGTAAGAGATGCAGAGTAAGTATTGTACAATAATCTTTTTACAGGTATAATAATTTAATTTTCAACACACTTGCTCAGAAAGTGACTCTTATTGCACTGCACTTAGGTATATAATGGCACTCGTTACCAAAATGAGACATTTTGATTACCATTACGCACTAGTGCTATAATGTAGTTAAAACCTTTTTGTTCAACCTCTTTGTTCGCAATACAAATTTAGAATTCCAATAAAATTCCCATTAAGTTATTGCGTTCAATAGTAAGTATATAAATTAGTGTCTTACTTATTTCATGCAATTTAAAATCGTACATTCAAATAAAATTAGTTTTTTTTTTGTGGTCTATGGCCGCCATTTTAAGATGTGCGTGGTTTTTGGCGTGATTGTTTTTATTCCAGTGAAGTTCATTAGCTGTATTCATTAAATAAAATTAAATACTACAAAATCATTAGAAAATGTTACATCCGTATTCTATTGTCACTACGAAAGACCTTATCGTAAAAACATTCACGCAAGAAAACATAAACGTAAGACTAGGCAGTATGATCAAAATACCTTAGCCTTCCTCTAGGGGTAAAAAAATGCGTTAACTTTACATACTCTTTGGCGCGCTTATGAAAACAAATTTTTACCGCCATGTCACAGAAAATTTTACTAGTTTTACTGTTGTTTTCTTCACAAGTTTATTGAAAAACGTCGTATGACACACGTGAGTAATTAATGATTACCGTTCTTGGCTCTCTTAAGACCCTCACCACGGCTCGGGTCTAAATACCGCCTCGACGGTAATCACTAACATTACACACTTATATCATAATGTACTATTATACATACCTAATTTTAGCTATACGCACAATACATTTATTTACAATTAATTTATGCAAATTAGAGGCGGAATTAAGTTATGCAATTCCGACGCACACTCCCCGAAATGCAACCGGCTACATTGTGTTTCATGTTTATTATTCATATTTGTAGCTTGTTGTACATTGTTTTTTATTCCTACCAATCACAAACGATATAGTGACTGATTTTCAATAACAATGATGAGGACTTGTTATTGAAAACACGCTGAATCCCGCCAGCAACAAATAGAAATACGTATACTCATCACTTGGTACTCATCGACCATTTTAAATATAATTCTGACACATAAGCTAGTTCATCATCCTTATTCTAGCTTTTTCCTACAATACCTATACCATAATTTTTAATTAGATGGACCAAAGTGACAGCTATAATGACAGCGGGGGCCAGCGGGGCATTAGTCACGTGTTCATTAACAGCTGGGCATTGTACATTGCTGCCAGTTTAGTCTACCAGAAGAATCATAAAACCTTCAATCTCTTTGTCATCGTTCCGTCAATAGCTATGCTATCTTCTGCAGTGTACATTACTTAGCCTCCACCAGCCCCCTAGCCAAGTGACCACCGTTTTGTTTCGATTCTCTTTTCGTTGATCGCCTCGAGCCGGCCGCGCCTCCTATTCCTTTGTTCAGACCACGTGACTGTGCGGTGAGATGACGTCAGTGTACATTACTTAGCCTCCACCAGCCCCCTAGCCAAGTTACCACTGTTTTGTTTCGATTCTCTTTTCGTTGATCGCCTCGAGCCAGCCGCGCCTCCTATTCCTTGGTTCAGACCACGTGACTCTGCGGTGAGATGACGTCAGAACAAAGGAATTGGAGGCGTGGCCGACTCCAGGTGATCGACGAAAAGAGAATCGAAACGCAGCGGTTGTAACTTGGCTAGGGGGGCTGCTGTCTTAACCGCGTCTGACCGTGCTTTGCCTACAGCGCTTTTCCTTCGACCCAGCCCAGTATCATGAGTCTTAACAGACAATGCTTGGATGAACGCATCACTCATAATAATGGCCGAAAAAACCGAAGGAAAATTACTCATGTGAGTAGCTTGCCTCGATTTTGAGTTTCTCTAGTTCCTGCCCACAAATAGTGTACCAATTAACTAAACATTCCGCATTAACGCTGCGTCATTTTACTTTTTGTTAAATATCTGAGATAGGAGCCTTTTTGGCCTCGCAGAGGTCTTTCATTTTTTATTTTTTAATATTGTTTTCTTTTATTTTAAGTTAAGTATTTATAGATTAAATAATTACTTTTATGTTTTATTTTTGTTTGTCCTGTGCGAGTCTCAGATAAATGTTTTCTTTGTTTCATAAAAGTATTCATCATCAATCTCCCTAACCTTTCCCCAACTAGCTTGCGGTCGGCTTCCAATTTAATCTGATGCGGCTGAATACCTGTGTTTTACATGGAGCGACTGCCTGTCAGACGTCCACAACCCAGTTACTGGGCAAAACGATCCTCCTTGGATAGACTGATGGTCTGACTTTTCTGTTAGATAACTGTGACCAACGGCTTAACGTTGCCTTGCCTTTTACTGGCCTGTTGATCTAATGGGTAGTGGTCCTGCTGACTGCTATGCCGGAGGTCGACGTTTCGATTGTCAGCGAAGAGATATTTTTGTGTGATGAGAAAGAAAGGTAAAACATTATTTTTTTATTAGCACGATTATTTGTTCTGTGTATGGGTGTAATTGACCTATAATATAGGTATGTATTTTTTTTTTTTTTTGTTTGTTTTCAGATCTTGCAATCAGTCATTCCAGACTATAAGCAGATGTGTTGGGTGCTTATAGGTATGTATTTAAAAATATATTTATGTATGTTTATCAGTTGTCTAATACTCATAGCACAAGCTCTGCTTAATTTGGGACTAGAAGACGTTGTGTGAAAGTTGTGTTTATTTTGTTATTATTTATCAAAACTATTCGATAAACCAAAAAATCGTCTGCAAACCGTCTACAATGTCATAGAAATCACACGTTGGCACGTTGCGCCGGTTGCGCGTTGCTCGCAGCATTTTAATTGCGTGGCGGTGGGCGTGCGCTCCACGCGACCGTCTCGTGCGCAGATGACGTCACAGCCGCGCCCGCACCTGCGCGTGCACTAGAACATTGACACACAAACTAAATGAAATGAGATACAGAAATACAGATGGTATTGATGTTAATGTTGTCGTAATAGAGGTGGCTTTAGAAGAGTCAGAAGTCTGTTGTTAGGGGCAGGGAATGTCTAGATAGATTTTTAGACTATAATACAGAAATAGCTACAGTAAAAGTGGAAGGCGAGATTGATGTTAATGTTGTTTTGAACGTAATAACCGGGTGACCGGGATCAGTGCGTGTTGCCAATGATGACTTGGCTCCGAAACGTGAGATCAGAAAGCTTAGAGTCATCCAAAGCGCAGTGGAAAAGCTATGCTCGGAATTTTCGTGCGTGATCGTATCAGGAATGAAGTCAGCAGGAAAACTAAGGTTAGCGAAAAAGCCTGAAGAGTCGCCAAACTTACGTGGCAGTGGGCCCTGGTACATTTGGTCGTTGGGGCTGAAAGGTTCTGGAGTGGCGACAGCGTACCGGAAGACGCAACGTTAGAAGGCCTCCCACAAGGTAGATCGAAGACCAGGTGAGGGTCGTGGCGATCCAGCCAATAGACATCCAGTGGTAACAGTGGACGTTTTTTGGCTGAAACGATGATGATGAACCGGGAGTTTAGAGTGGTGTCTGTTGTTAAGGAGCAATGCGTAGCTCGCCGTCCGATAAGGTACACAACACCCACCTCAAAGAGAAGTTAGCATATTTGATGGGCCTGTCAGGGCTTTAAAATTTTTCGATTGAGTCAACTCGGGTCTGGGACGTAAAGGGCAACTGAGCGAACATGGTTTGGATAAAAAGTAAAGAGCGGGAGAACTTATTTGATAATATCCCACCCAAAACAAAAGGTCTCCCGAGAAAAAAATAAATTTAGATAAAGCAGATTAAGGTGAAGCGCATTACCTACTTTGTGTAATTTATTTCATCACCACTGCTCTCAAAACGGTGAAGGAAAACATCGTGAGGAAACCGGCATGTCCTAGAACCAAAAATTCGAAGACATATTGGGACATTCACCAACCCGCACTGGGCCCGCGTGGTGGATTACGGCCCATTCCCTCTCCTAGAGAGAGGAGGCCGGAGTCCCAGCAGTGGGAACATTAAAAAAAAAGGCTGAATAAGAATAAGCTAATAAGGTGAGTGTGTTACTTGGAACAATGTTCAAGTATGAATCTTCATTTAAAACTAACTGACTGAGAAAGAATTACAGAATAGGAAGGAGAATGTGTAACCCAATAGCTATAACTTAGGGGTATTTAAGTCAAGTCAAGTTACTTCAAGGCAAGTATGCTCTATCGTCGGCCACATTATCGCTTACAATCAGGTGAGATAGTGGTCAAGCGCGAGCCTATACATAATAAAAAAAGAATGTTCAGAGGCTCATCAAAAAAATGAAAGGCGAGAAATAAGCAACGATACAATACAATGAGTCGTCGACTGAGGGACGCAAGTGACTCTTAAGCCGTCGCCGTCGGATCGAATTCATCGAATCGAATCGATTGAGAATGTTTTTTGTAGTTTCCGCAACTAAATTGAATTTGAATAGTCCTTGATTTTGTCTGTTCGGAAAATTACTGAAGTCCAAAACTTTCTCTTCTACCAATTACAATGATAATTATTGTTATTATTTATTGAACTCACTTTAAAAACAAACATTACTGTTGCCCTGGCTCTTGTACTAGGAGATCCTGAATCATAAGGGCTATATTTCACCAGGACACCATGGCGATGCGACCAACTCGGACGCGTACACTTAAGGTCCATTTTGATACTGTCTCAGTGGGGTATAGCGACTCTGGTATCTGTATGGTATCTAGTTTGGTAGCGTATGGACACCATGGCGGCGCAACTGTTCGCGCCGCCGTGGTGTCCCGGTGAAATATAGCCCTAAGAGCCAGACTTCTCACTATACAGGGATTATAATCAAAATTACGTTACGCAACTTGTTAAAAAAACAATTGAATTAATAATAAGCCGGCTCTATTATTTGTGAACCATATTGTAATTTAAAAAAACTTTGCAATCGTTAAAAATATAAAAAATATAGCGTTTATCAAACCAAATGTCTCACGTTTTTATATATGTGGGGAACGTTGTTGATATCACATGTGTAAAAGTATTTCTAAGCCTTTTTTTATGTAATTCCTGTATTATTGTTTGTTTTCCCCAATAAATAAAATCAAAATAAAATAAATAATACAGTAGAGACAAGATAGAGAAAACATCATTCATCATAAGTCACTACCATCATAACACTTAAAGTATTGAAAGTCTGAAGTTCAGTTTTTTTTTATTGATAGGCTCGCGTTTGACCACCATCTCACCTGATGGTAAGCGATGATGTGATCGATGATGGAGCCTTCTTCTTCTTCTTCCTTGTCGATATCACTCTTGACAGAGTGGTCGTGGTCATTACTTCAGGTGTTGGTGGCAAGCTTCACAACGCGCCGCCACTCCTCTCTGATGGCCGCCTTCCTCGTGCATTCGTGCAATGATGGAGCCTAGAAGTAACCTATTCACTCTTGACTTAAAGATCCCTGAGTTGTAGTTATCAGGAAACACAGACGCCGGCAGGGAATTCCACTCCTTGGCTGTATTTTTTAAGTCACTGCCATTATATTAGCCAGCAGGGCCGACACCCGCTAAGACCACAAAAAAAATTCTGAATGAAATTTAAATGAAATTTCTGAATAGGAAACTCGTGATCCTTGACCGCATAGGGCAACTTAAGGAACATAGGTGGGTCATCCTAGAGCGGGAGAAGTAATTAGATGATTTCTCAATTCCCAAAAAAAACATCATATTATCGTAATACAGATATCATAAATTCCCTGGTACCTAATCAAGAACCATATTCTCACACAATGCAGGAGTAAGCTAGCATGTCTGTATTTTTAATAAATAAAAAAACTTTTTACAAAAAGAAAACGACTTTTTTTGTTAAAAGTATTTTATTTATTAAAAATACCGACGCGCAAAAAATACAACCGAATTGATAAACTCCTCCTTTTTTTTGAAGTCTGTTAATAAGTCATTATTATTCGCGTAAATGACAACAAAGCACGCTAAACGCGCTCGAGTAAAATTTATTGACGAAACATTTAATTTAAAAAAAAAATTAAACACTAGCTTTTGCCCGCGTCATCGCCCGCACACATAAAATATAGCCTATGTCACTCAGGAATAAAGCAGCTTTCTATCTATCGGTGGAAAATTTTTAGCTATCGGATCAGTACTTTCAGAGATTATCTCCTACAAACAAAAAGATAAAAAACAAAAAACCAACTTTACCTCTTTATAATACCTATTAGTGTAGATAATATTTAATTATTTTGTAAACAACAAAAGTTTCCAGGCATCATCAAGCAAGCTTAAAAGGAGGCTCCAATCATAAACTAATTATATATTGGTTGTTAAAAAATAAAACACTGTATTTGTATGTTAGTATTCCAACATACAAATTACATATCCAGTTGTGTTAGCAACGACAGAGTCAACTCTCGTGAACCACTCGACATGATCCACACGAAGCGATACGGATCTCATACACACACACAGACCAACTCGATTCTAAACAAAAACATGAGCACGCTGCGTGCAATGCGCGTGCGACTGCAGACTTCGAGATTCTTCCGATCTATAGGTACTACCCGAGGTGACCTAGCAACTATGTTGCCTCAATGTTCTGGGGAATTCATTTTTGTAAGCAAGTTTTTATTTGGGGAAACTTTGATTAAATACTCGTAGATTTTAAAATATGAAGTTACTAGCTGCGAGTATATAATATTATTACTAAAATCAAATTGCGCTATCTAATATAAATAATAAAATAAGCTGAATAAAATCAAAATGAAATATATAAATTATAAAAAATATAATTATATAACATTTAAATAATTTTAGTTATTTATATAAAATAATGTGATAACTTTTCTTAAAATGGTAAAAAAACTTGTTAAATGTAATGTAAAAGGAGTCGAAATATTAATTTATAAATTAAAATGAAATTGTTTTTTTTTTTTTAAGTAAAAAAATAATGTTTATTCTGAGGTGTTGCATGGATGGCTCGCCGTCCGACCGTCCAGTAACCGTCTGGACCGAGCCCAAGTCGTCGATGGCGCATACTGTTCCACGCGCGCTTCATGGAGATGTCAGCAACTGTAGGGGTCGAAGCCTACCGAAGCCCTGGGACGAAGGCAATGAGGGAACAGAAGTGGGTTTTTAGTCACTAAAAGTCTGACACTATCTCCCGCTCCGCTCAAGGGCGCGATTTGTCATAAGATAAGTTACAACCTAAAAAAAAAAGTTGTTGCATGATTAGCTGCCGCTTGCGGCTCTGCCTCTGTGTAATTAATACTTTTCACCTTTTAGAGACGATTCACGCAATTACTTAATTTTTTTTTTCTTTTATGCCATTTTGTTTTTATTACGGTTTAACACAAAAAAAAATCAAATCACAAATTTTTAACTTTCACGCAGCTGAAGGCCGCTATCGGAAGTTAGTCTTATAATGCGTGTTGCTAAGCGCAAAACTAGAAAATAACTGAGCCAATTTCAATTAACTTTTTTGAGATGGTTACCAGGTATGCCAAGAGGCGCGAATTCAATACGTGCAGACTATGGAGGTTATTAAAATAGGCCGATAGTTGGCAGGATTAGCACGACTGTCCTTTTGGGCACGGATTGCCCTTTGGCAAGCTTCCAGGACTTGGGTACTTAACACAGGCTCAGTACTTGGAGGCTTATTATAGGTAAATACATGTCTCTGGACCACCCAATGGTGAAATTTTTCGTAGGTTTTTTCCTCATTTAAAAAAAATCTTTACGTTTTTTTAATTTAAAACGTCAATAATAAAAAACTTCTGTAGGAAAAAAAAAACTTCTGTACAACTACATACCTTTATTTTGTACTTACGTAAAGTATGTTGGAGTTAATCTTTAATCTGATGCCCTTTGATAACGTAGGTATGGCTGATAATACTGATTTTAGTCACACCCTTTTTACTTCGCGGCAGTTCCTACATATAGTTTTATATATTTAATATAATCTTTTGTCACGTCCTCCAATTGCGTTCTTAAAAAAATATCGAACTAATTACGAACACGTTTAAAAAAATCTTCATTAATGGAAAGTGTGAAAACAAATTGGAATAGATAGTATGGAACTTTTTGAAAGTGAATCCTTTTTATCCAAACCCGTTTAAAATCAAAAATCAAAATCATTTTATTCACATTTAAATAGAGTAATTACAATTGATGGTTTGTCATGTTACATTATAAATTCTTAAATTCTATTTAGCCTGTGACATGGCATGTGAACTTTATTTTATACATTTTTATATTATTGAAATAGAATTGGGTATTTAATGATAATAATAATTATTCATAATATCTCTAAAATTTAGGATGTCCAATGTCACATATATAATACCTGGTGAAATACATTCCAATACCAATAAAAATCAAATATTTTCAAACATTGAACAGTGTCACACTTTTACATAAAATATATATTTAAATATTATTCTTGTAACCATTCATTAATCGAATAAATCATTTTGTTTAGAAGTACCACTTTAAGAAATCCGTTTAGCCATTTCAGCGTGAAGGAGTAACAAATCTACATAAATACAAACTATCGCATTTATACAAATACTAGCCTGTGCAAGCGGCTTCTTCCGCGTGAAAGTTATTTTTTCCATACAAATTTTGAACCCTCATTTCATCCTTTTAGGAGGTGAATTTTTGAAAAACCTCTCTTAGCGCTCGCCTACGTCATAAAAGGAAACCTCGTGCCAAATTTTACGCTCCGACTCCCAGTATTTTCGGCTGTACGTTGATATGTCAGTCAGCCAGTTTCTCCTTTTATATATATAGATTTATTAGTGTAATATGCAAAATCATCTACAAAAATATATTATATGTTTTTTTTCTGTACGCCTCTAGCTATGAAACTTTTAATTTATGAGCAAAACAGAAATCTTCACAAAATTGTTTTAAAAAATTCAGACGTTTATTTTGACAGAGAATCATTGAGCGACACATATTCACAGCTGTTATCATAACTAACTTGGAGGATTTACAAAATCACAAACTTGTTCTCAACCAATCAATAATTTTAGAGAATGAGCAAGTCTTCAGAAACTACCCTGAGAAGAAACACGAAACAAATTCAGAGGTCTCTTTTAAGGGGTGACCTGACGGTTGCAAACTAGCGTTCCAACCAAGGTGACCTTGGTTTATGTGTTTGGTTTGTGTTGCGGCTACATGGATGTAAACCACGTGCCAACACGTTCGGTGCTTCCCAACCAAGAACGTTGAAGGTCATGGATTATAACTACTGTCTACACGGATTGAAACTAGCAACGTCACCTTGGTTGGGACATTGGTTTGCAACCATCTGGTCCCCCTAAAAAGACTATACGGCAAACATGTAATGGTGAACCATGTAGATTGGTGTCTGAGATGGTCTTTTGAGGAAACACAGCTGATTTGTGCGGACCTGTCCAGTCACTGCAAACAAACTAATTATTTTTTTGTTTTTATTGACTTATACTTTAAAAAGGTGAGCAGTAAGAAAACAACACTACCATAATAACACTATAAAGTAAAGATGTTATGTGTTATATAAGTTAAAAATATTTCTCGTAGAACGGATGGTCGATGAGGCCGAAAGGTTCTAGAGTGGCGACCACGTACCGGAAAACGCAGCGTTGGAAGGCCTAACACAAGGTGGACCGACGACCAGGTGAGAGTCGCGGGAATGCGGTGGATGCGAGACGCACAGATTTCGGCTGAAATTATGAAGTTGATGATGATTATGAATTTAAAAACATGACTCTTAACATTGATGGAACAGTCATTGCTTGTGCTGCTTACCTTAGCGTAGTCAGGCGCTGACGAGATGATAAAATATTCCGGCAAAAGGGCTATATTATCGTACCCGAGTAAACGCAGGAAAGACGGTTGCGATGCACGGCAAGACTCCAGGCTCATTAGCATATCCTTTACCAGAAAGTAGAAGCGAATATTATTATTTTTAGGTTTTTTTCATCATACCCAGATGAAAAAGTAACTTTTTCTCTGAATTGTTGTTGACCTATCTCACTTAATTGTAAGCTGTGTAGTCTAAGATGGCGCACATTTGCCTAGAAGTAATAAATCTATATGATAAAAACCGAGATTTGGTCAATTTCCTTAGTGATTTGATCAAATCACGGAGGATGTCGAAATAACAACACTATTTTATCATTACCCCTGAACAAATCTAGGGATTTGAACAAACACCAGGACTGGTTCCGTGAAATGTTAAATAAACTTTTTCATGGTATTTCAAATGTTTATTTGTAATTACTTAAATAACTATAATAATTAATAGGTGTTGTATGATGTAACATTGTTCTCAAAAACCACCACAAGAACTTAGATTTGAAGTGAATAAACAAAAATTTCTTAATAACTTTATAGTTACGGGTCGTACAAATAACAATATTTATTTATTAATAGGATTTTCCCAAATTCACCCCCTAAGGAGATGAAACATTGTTCCAAAGTTTGTATGGAGAAACATACTTTCACGTGGGTGAAGCCACTGGCAAAAGCTAGTATTTTATATATTCACCGTTGGCTAAAATACAACGATATACATATTTACTTTATGTTTTTCAGCCAACAATATACTTTTGTGGAATATTCCATCAAATTCGTCTCTTTAGTTCAGCTGTAAGAACTAGTTAAGATATATTCATTTTTGCATGCATAAATATCGTATGCATTCTTGAAATCAGTAAAGGAAAATTTATGAATTGTAATACTCAATAACCTAGACTGCAATAATGTGAAAACCCCGGTGATTATGCAACATCATTAGTCCTAATATGGTAGTTTTCGCACCCCAGTGATTGGGTAACACGTCATTACAACTAAACCTAAAGTAAAGCGTAATGACAAAGGAAAAATAATTAAGGTTAAATAGATTGTAAACATGACTGTAACAACGTATACTGACCGTCCTTGTACCAAAGAAACCATAAGGAAACTCGGCAAAATATGCTCCTAAATTTAAACAATGGAAAATGCCCTAATGTACAACAACACAACTGGAACAACATGCCTGCTACTGTCTTCCCGTCCGATTATAGTTTAGGTGTCTTCAAGGCTAGAGTGAATAGGCTCTTAATAAACTAATGCGCCTCACCATCAACGATTGCATCACCACTTACCTTCAGGTGGGATCGCAGTCAAGCACTAGTTTATAACATTATGTTGTAAAAAATTTAGGACTGGCAAACAACTGCTATGTCAATAGCGGCATTCTGTAGTTCTTAATCAAGGTAACTGTATGAAGTAATCATAAACTGATAGAAGAATAGTGAAAGGATCAGGAGGATCCAGATATAGATCTACAAATTACGACAGCAGAACCCAGTGCTTTATACACAGATTTAGATTTATCCGTACTATAAATAATAAAAAGAAGTTCATCAATCTCAAGCGCCATGAAAAATTTTAACGAAAACAGAATCATTAGGTACGACTATAATCACGGAAACTTTTATAATTAAGGTTAAGTAGTTTAAAATGTAAACATGACTGCAACAACGTTAGCAACTAAATTGACTGCGTGATTTAATCATAAGCCTTACAACCTTGGATTGATAGATTTATTTACTGACTTAAGTTTTGTTCACAATCACACAACAGACTTAAAGTACAAAATATGGCATATGGTATAGCAAACATAACTGGTAGTTAGTTGCATCCAGTTAAAACGGAAGCTGACCCCAAGGTAGTCGGAAAAAGGTTTAGGCAGACTGATTGCATGGAGAACAAAAGCACTGCATATTTCAATAGGTTTTGCATTAAGAATACCTTTAACAAATAGATGGAAGAGAAATGACAAGACTCATTTATTTATTACATACTTCATGCACCTAAAGGTACAGAGGCTTACCAGTCAACCTTCGGGTGATGCAGAGAAAAAAAGTGGTAGGTGCAAAAAAGGAGAGAGAGAAAAAAAAAGGTTAATATAAAAAGATGTAGAAATTAATCAAGGCCAAAGAAAAGATTGATGGATTGTGTGAGAAGTGATATGAAAGAAAAGGGAGTTAGTGATAGCGTGACGAGTGACATGACAGAATGGAAGAAAAAAACGTGTTGTGCTGACCCCAAATAAAACGGGACAAGGTCAGGAAGATGATGAAGATGATGATGATCACAATATAGGTAAATATAATATATACATAATTTGCATTGCAATAGATGCTATTGAACACGTTAATTAGAGAGAAGAACACGTGACTTAAACATGAAATGAAATATAGACGGAAGCGTCAACACAAACTGTGGATCTTCCATCCAATCCACGATGTTAATTATAGGTATAAATTTCATTGTTTTATAGGGTGATTGGCAATAGAGAACAAACAATTTTTACTATGGGAACAAACCTGAAATCACGTAAAAAAAAAAACAAGTTGTTCAGTACATTTCTGTTTGCCTAATGTTCTGAACAACTGACTGGCCTGTTGATCTATCTGAGTGGTTAGTGGTCCTGACTGCTATGCTGGAGGTCATGGGTTTGATTCCCACTCAGGACAAATGTTTGTGTGATGAGCACGATCATTTGTTCTGTGTCTGGGTGTAATTTATCTATAATATATGTATGTATTTAGAAATATTTAAGTATGTTTATCATTTGTCTAGTACTTATAACACAAGCACTGCTTAGCTTGGGCTTGGCTTCCACAACAATCACACAAAGTCATCTAGTGATGACGTTGTGTGATTGTTGTGGAATATTATATTATACTCTATCCTTTTTTTGTAATGATTCATTTTTCTATTTTACTCTACTTTCTATTTTTATTTTAATAATTGTATGTTTTGTTTTTTTCCATTTTGTATGTTTAATTTTTGTGATAATAATCTTTTTTATCTCTTAACATAACAATTAATGTCATACCTAACATGGTATAAGCTGTGCATACCTATAATAGGCTTGCATACCAGTTACTTTTTTTTTTAATTGATATAAACCAGTGCTTGACTCGATCCCACCTAAAGGTAAGCAGTGATGCAATCATTGACAAAATTTTAATATTATTTTTCACAAAAAATCCTGTATGTAATGCTGTTGGTGTGCCAATAAATAAATAAAACTATACTTTCTTAGGGAGTCATCATGACTGAAGATCCAGCAGCTTATAACTCATCAAAGTTCTGACGCAAAAATATGACTAGCATTATAGACAATCAAAATCCTTAGTGCGCCAACCAATATAACCTTAAGAAATCGTAAAATGCCATTAATAAAATCGATACGTTATATGACAAGGGAAAATTTATATATTAAGCTGCGTGATTGTTTAAAAGAGTTACAGTAATTGAATGAATACAGATGGATTTTAGTCAGTAAAAATCTGACACTTCCTCTCGCTCCACCGCAGAAGGGATCATTTGGTGATTTTCTACTGAAAAACAAGTTTAACTGAATAGAGAATATGAATATATAGAACAATATCTATATTTATAATTTATAGATACAGCTGTTTTATTTTCGAGATAATATATGTGGGGTAGACAACAAAAGAATAAAAGCAATGTATAAGTTAGATTATTTATTAACCCAAGCGGTATACTAACATGTAAATATTGGCACTATAATGTTATTATAACAGAGGAACACAATACATCAGTAATGATAATCATCAGTACTTAATAATCAAAACATAATCACATTTATTCAACATCATAATAACAATTCACAGCAATAGCAATATAGCAATACAGCAATAAAAATATATTTAAACCAAAACATACCTGACTGTTCAAAACTGTCTTGCCGAGTCCGAAGCCAAACAAAATCTGACTGGCAAAGCGTCTTGCGTGCTCTTTTATAGTGCGGCCTGCTTGTCAGTGGCGGGGAGTGAGTAGTCAATAGACTTATCAAAAACAGGGTACTTGGAAAAATACGTTAATATTTTTTTAAAAATAAACAGAAAATGGATATTTCTCCCACACGGCCATTCTGACGAGCAGCCGGTATGGCTCGTGAATAACAATAACATAGTTTAATAATAACAGTAAATGGTATCATTTCTTAGATGATTAATAATTAAAATATATTTAACAAAAATAATCACCATGAGATGGCCTTGGTAAAAGCCTATAACATTATTGCCTCGGTAAAAAGCCTTATGTAAGGCGCGGCATAAAATTATGTGACAACATAGCCTCGGTAAAAAGCCTTACTTGAAGGCGCGGCGTAATTCACATTATAAATATTGCCTCGGTAAAAAGCCTTATGTAAGGCGCGGCATAAAATTATGTGACAACATAGCCTCGGTAAAAAGCCTTACTTTAGGCGCGGCATAAATCACATGATAAATATTGCCTCGGTAAAAAGCCTTATGTAAGGCGCGGCATAAATTAAATGGCCTCGGTAAATAATCCCTCAAGGATACGGCCAAAATAGCATACTCATTACCAAGCACTCATCCAACACCTGGCCACAATGTAATGGCTGCGTACAAGGCAAAAAGTTACTAATTTTCCGAATCTAGTGATTCGGTCAGTTCACAGCCCATGTCTGAAGACACAAGTCTCAGATTTTCATGAGAAACATACAAATCATTTCCAGTACTATGAACTTTTACAGTATATCGTTCATTATCATGAACATTAGTAATAACGCATGGACCTTTATATTTACTATCGAGTTTCATAATAGTACGTGGATTTTGTTTTATCAAAACAATATCACCGATTTTAAACGGGACAATTTTTGCTTTGTTTTTATCAAATTGAAGCTTTTGTACCACTGCGCGTTCGTCTATGCGACGTTTCGCGATTTCTCGAGAAGCATTAAGATCCAAGCGTTCAATATCATTTACAAGGGCAGAAATGGCAGGAGGTGACCGATTGCAACCCATGAGAAGCTGAAAGGGAGTTTGTCCAGTAGTTTTATTAAATGTGCAATTGATTGCGAGCTGGACTTCCCCAACAGCATCCTTCCAGCTTCTTCGGGAGGTATTTTCGACTACCGTGAAACAGTCAGTGAGGACCTTCATTAGCCTTTCAACCTGGCCATTTGCTCGGCTGACACCAGTTGCAATAAAATGTAATTCAATTGACCAGTTCTGGCAAAAAGTCCGTAATTCTTTTCCTGTGTAAGACGCCGCTTGATCACAAATTATTCTTTTGGGGGTACCAAAAGTAAAGACAAGGTCTTTTAGACAGTTAACGGTAGCATTTGCAGTTAGGTTAGTCACAGGTTTTATCAGGCAATACTTTGAAAAAGCATCAATAAAAACTACGGCATATTGTTTTTTGAGTTTATTGCCTGTTAGTTTGCCTGTGGTATCCATATGCACAGTATGAAAAGGTACAGGTACTTTATCAATGGGATGTAGAGTAACTTGACGAGACCCAGATTGACTCTTGTTTATTTTACAAGTGAGGCAATTCTCAACATATTTACGCACATTTTTAGACATATTTGGAAACCAAAACTGCTCGCGTATCTTTTCTAGGGTTTTTTCCCAGCCCAAGTGTTTAAGGGAGTCATGATACAACTGAATTAAGTGCCATCTATAGGATTTTGGGACAAACAAAGACTTTTTTGTCTTGTTATCCTTTGTATTATAAATTCGATACAGTAAGTTATTTAGGATTTCATAACTGCTAGCTAAATTTTTATCTATTGTAGCATTTTTGATTGAATCTATCAAATTTTTGGTCTCCAAATCATTTTGTTGTTCGGTTTCTAACCAGTCATTGTAATTTAAAACATTACTTATATTGAGAATTGCGGGGTTTCTACTAAGAAAATCCACGTGTGGTATGCGCTCACCTTTGCGGTACTCAATCTCAAAATCGAATGACTGCAAGTATGCCCACCATCGATGGACACGGGGTAAAAGTTCTTTCTTATTTCTAGACGCTTTCAAGGAATTACAATCCGTGACGAGCTTAAAACTTCTACCAAACAGATAGTGTCTAAAATGTTTTATGGCTTTCACTACTGCTAAAGTTTCAAGCTCGTACGAATGATATCGTTTTTCAGTGTCGGTGGTGCGCATACTGAAGTACTCTATGACCCTAAGTTGAGCATCGTGTTTTTGAAATAGGACAGCGCCAAAACCAGAGGAACTGGCGTCAGTATGAAGTTCAATACATTTATTTGGATCGAACAAGGACAAAGTTGGCTCAGAAGAGAGATATTCAATAACTTTTTCTCTCGCCTTATCATGATTTGACGTCCAGTTCCACTTAGTATCGGCCTTAGTTAAATCATATAGAGGACTCATCGTTTGAGAAAAGTTTGGTACAAATTTTCTAAAATATCCCGCAAGACCACAAAATTGGCGAACCTGTTTCACTGTCTGAGGGACAGGACTCTCTATAAGGGCTTGTACTTTCCCAGGACTGGGTCTAACTGTACCATTAGAAATAATTCGACCCAAATATTCAATTTCTGTTTTGAGAAATTTACATTTTTTAATATTTAAAGAAAAGCCGGCCCCTTTTAAAGAATCGAGAACTTTTCTTAAATTATCGAGTCCTTCATGCACAGAGTTGGAAAAAACAATTACATCATCAATATAAATCAATACGAATACATCTACATACATTTTTAGAGCTGTATTGATAGCCCTCTGAAAAACGGATGGTGCATTACACAATCCGAAGGGCATACGCAAAAACTCGTATTGCCCATCAGGTGTGACAAATGCAGTCTTCTCAATGGAGCTGGGAGCTATAGGTATTTGGTGAAAACCTGCGGCCATGTCTAATACAGTGAAGAACTTGGCATTCACGAGTTTACCAACATGATCATCAATGAGTGGAAGAGGGTAGTGATCTCTAATAGTGTTACTATTAAGTTCTCTGTAGTCGACACAGAGCCTGTCGCTACCATCTTTTTTTCGAACCAATAAAATAGGACTAGAGAAAGGGGAGCTACTGTCGCGAATAATTCCATTATCTTTTAAATCTTGTATAATCTTTTTAACATTCTCTCGCTCAATGGGTGCAAGACGATATGGGCGTCTTTGAACGGTTTTATCTGGATTTTTTAACTTGATACTTAGTTCTCCTGTGTTTATTTGTGTTACGGAATTCCCCGATGTAAATAGGTCTTGATAAGATTTCAATATATCAAGTAAATGACCTCTAGGAGTTGACTCGACATCAGTATCAATACAGGATTCTAAATCAATTTTTTCTACAAAATTTATGTTGTAAGAAGTTTTAGAAATTGTGGTTTTAGAATTAGACAGTACTACTTGTATGCCAGGAATGCTAAAAAGATTCTCACCCAAAAGAATGTCATATTGGATATAGTGATCCGGCACCAGTACAAGCTCCAGCTCCAAATTCAGGTCATCAATACAAATCCGACTAGTTTTAATACGAGTGGAACAAAATGTGTTTTCTCCAACTCCACGCAATATTGTACTTTTGAAAGATATTTTGCCACTGGTGGAATCCCCAATACTTTCACGCATTAATGAGCACTCTGCACCACTGTCTATAAGACAGGTAAAGTTACGACCATCGATTTTGCCAATCGTGGAACGGTTGTTAGCAACCATTAAAGAATTTACTGAATTTTCAGACTTCGGTTGAGAATTTAAACGTTTGAAACAATTTTCAAACTTATGACCCGGCTTTTTGCAAAAAGTACACTGTACGCGAGCTTTAGGGGTTACACCAGTTGGCACGGCCTTAGTTTGGTCATTTTGAGCAGGAGTCTTATCAGATTGATTTTTGGCAGTACTGTCATTGGAAATATCTGTATTCACACGAGTACGACAATCCCTTTGCAAATGACCCACCTTACAGCACTTTTGACAACGCTTGAATTTATAATCTCGTGAGTTATACTTGGTCTTTTTAGCAGGAATATTGTGATCAGCGGAATCATGGACTGGATGTTTACGCTTATAGGAATTTAAATTCTGTATCAATTGAGGCAACGTTTTAGGCGTCAGTCGTAACAAATCTGATCTAATACGAAAGTCTAACACACCTGATATCACGGCGTCCACCAAATGCAGCTCAGTCACCTTAACTCCTACAGCTTTTTTTGCCAGCTCCCATTTACGAGATGCATATTCAGTCAAACTGCTTGCTTTGTCGGTCGTATACTCCATGAAAGCAGTAAGGTCATCATAATATCGCGTTTCATCTGAAAATGTTTGAATGAGATTAGCCTTGATTTCTTCCCAATTAGTCAAGGTGGTATAGTTGCGACGTGCCCAATCGGCAGCACGCCCTTTCAAGTTTTTCCTAGCAAGGTTTAAAGTCTCCCGTTCGTTAAGCTGATATTCAGATTTCAAATCGTCAACATGTCGACACCAAATTTGAATGGCATCTGTGCGATCATCGGGATCAAAAGGGGGTAGATAAACATTATCTAAATTTCTTGCACGTGGTATTGGATGTAATACTTGTGACGTCGAAGCAGTGCCTGTAGCCTGAAGAAATGTACTCATCATTTCTTTCATCATGGTTTTCATAAAATCAAGAGGAACTGAGTTACCGCCCTGATTATCTGGTGCCGCAGCCGTTGAACATGAAGGTCTACTCTGATTCGAGCTGGAGACAGGTCGGGTGTCCTGGTTCTCTTGCAGCCGCTGCCACCTGGCCCGCGTTCCAAGGATCGGAGACTGCAAGTTTTCGTTGGGAGTGACATCAGCGGATTCAGGAAAGTTGGCAGCACCGTTGTGCTCGTAGTTTGACATCGCACCTGACTCAAACGAAGTGGAAATGTGTTAGTATGTATGGGCACTTGATCCCACTTCTGATGTGGGGTAGACAACAAAAGAATAAAAGCAATGTATAAGTTAGATTATTTATTAACCCAAGCGGTATACTAACATGTAAATATTGGCACTATAATGTTATTATAACAGAGGAACACAATACATCAGTAATGATAATCATCAGTACTTAATAATCAAAACATAATCACATTTATTCAACATCATAATAACAATTCACAGCAATAGCAATATAGCAATACAGCAATAAAAATATATTTAAACCAAAACATACCTGACTGTTCAAAACTGTCTTGCCGAGTCCGAAGCCAAACAAAATCTGACTGGCAAAGCGTCTTGCGTGCTCTTTTATAGTGCGGCCTGCTTGTCAGTGGCGGGGAGTGAGTAGTCAATAGACTTATCAAAAACAGGGTACTTGGAAAAATACGTTAATATTTTTTTAAAAATAAACAGAAAATGGATATTTCTCCCACATATATTCGATATAGAAGCAAGAATTTCTTGTTAAATCCTATATATATTTATATAGTATTTAGTAAGAAATTACAATAATAATAATAATAAACACTTTATTTCAGACCAATTTGTTGTCCAATTTGTTAGTAACAATGAACAATGATGATACTTTGGGTAATGTGTGTAATCTTTTATTAATTTCATCTCTTCTTTATCAAAAATGTTTTTCGCGTGAGAAACGAAAAATTTATAACTGAAAATATCCTCAAAAATATTGACTGACAAAGAGTAATTATGAGAAAGAAATATTGATAACTAGCACTTTACCAGCGACTTCGTTTTCGAGAATGTTTTCTTAAAAACTTTAACACCCCGTATTTTGATAGTTTTGAAAAAATAATGATGGGCCCATGAGATACATAACTAACGTGCATAGGCACGTGACGTAACGACACTCGGCATGAATGCATCATAACTTAGGTACGATTTAATAAAGGGAAATACTATAAGTAAGGTGAAGGTTACTGTATGTATGACTTGCATCACGTAGATCAGTCTGGTAAGTTCATCGCAGTCATTCGGTAGATGTATGACCATTTATTTATCAAAGACAACAGTCCATATTTTTATACTTCTACATTTTGTCATAGACCACATATTGCAATTTCAATACATAGAGTGTTTCAACAAATAGAGTGCGTCTAATAAAAGCGCAACCTGGTTTTTTTTTTTAAATTAAAATGGCAACATTATTTAGCCGTCAAAAGCACGTCAAAGTCTGTGATTGTAATTGTCAGTATTTTGTAACAGAGATTTATTGTTTAACAATAATTGCTGTATCATGGGTAAAACAATAAAAACTTACTATGATCTGTAAGTTTAAGTAAAGTAAAAAAAAGAAGAAAAAGAAGTTGTTTTCAAAGAAAAACAACAATGTTTATAAGCGATCTCGGATTTTTAAGTTAATATGACATTATAATCTTGATCATTGTTGACTGATTATTAGATATATTTTACGATGTGATGATACTTTTTCTTATGCTTATAAATAATCTTGGAGATATTCAAGGACTTTCCGAAATTAAAAAAAAAATGTTGAAACGTTAAGAAATAAGTTCTGAGAAGAAATATTTATAACTACCGCGCTTAAGAGTGGTTCAATGCGTTTGAAATCAGTCGAGCTGATATGATGAAAGATTTGCCTCGGTCTGGTAGGCCATCAATGTCTTCAAACGCAGTAAACATCGCAAAAGTGAAGGAAATAGTGACTGAAAATCTTCTTTCAAGTTTAAGAAAGGTAGCTGCTGAACTTTCTGTGTCTCACTAGTCGATCCATACCATTTGAAACAAAACAATCACTTGCGTATGTATAATTTCTGAAAGAGCATACTTTGAAGGCGATAAAATAAATTCGGAAGAATACTAACATTTTGTACATTATTGATTTTTTTCCGGTACTTTCTTGACAGAGTAGTATAATGTAATATATCAATTAAAAATCTGTACTCGTTTTTGTATTGTACCAGTTACCAGTAGCATTTTTAGGTATTTTCTGTTCGGTAGGTTATTTCTTTGTCTTGCCTTACCCGGAAAGTGACTACTTGGCTCAAGACATATTCTTAGACGTATTGTATATTGTTCCTGCCTGTATGTTACTTTTGCAGCTGTTGATTATGATTTTAGTCTTCGACATGTTCATCTTTGGTCCAACCTCAAAGCTTGGCATCGCTAAGATCTTGCAGCATTTGACCTGTGTCTCTAGGAGAGAAAATACCCTTCTCTTCCTATTTGACTGCTAATGTTTCAAAGACTTCTTCCAGGGTACTAGTGAACTACTTAGGGGACAACAGTTCGCCCTGTTTAACTTCCTTAAGAATTTCAAACATAGTACCCTAATCTCTCTAACTTGATGGCAGCTGTGCTATGGGTGTATTTTGCAGTCGCTGTATACATATAGGTGAATTTTATTCGTTGTTTTGTAAAGAAATTTAATATTACAGAGTGTATGATTTTGTCAAAGGCGTATTGGTTGTGTTTTTAAATACGTTGTGTTCCTTGAATAAGGAATATCTTTCGTAAACAACTAACGTATACGATTGTCGTAAATACAAAATATACTCAAGTATCAAAACGGTTTTTCTCCTACTATGTCAGTAATACCACATTCAATATTTTTTTAAATTGACGTCATTTTCCATGGCGCGCTTTCATTACACAGACTCTAGTCGCTGTAACAAGTGCTTACTACATTCATATAGGCTACACTGTCATGTATTTTCACCCAATTTAAATTATGTCCAATTATTTATTATGAAACATTTTTCAGAAAATTTAACACTGTCCAAGAATTGTGACGCAACATAAATTGCGCGCACGTCACTATGAAGCACGCTGTGTTCGCGTGCTCCATTACTCATAGCTTGTATATTTTCAACATTGTCACTGCCTACAGCAATGCAGTGTCTGATACGGTACTCGGTAGAAACTGGCGCGGCGATATCGGTAATGCTGTAATCGTTTGCAATAGTGATGCTTATTTCCACTAGTGATGCTATGTTCTAGAATGGGGCTTCATTATTGATCATGTATGTAGTTGTATTCTTTATTTCCGGATTAATTTCATTGTCAACGAATATGTATAGTTTCGAACCGGTTTCTAGAACTGGACAGTGCAGTTTAATAATTTGCATTTCCGATTCTCCTGCATACCTTGAGATCAGTCAAGTCCCATATTCGACAGAGTTAAAATTAAGATACAAATAAAAATAATAAAAATGGAATATTTTCGTATCATAGATATTCATTTCAACTTATAAAAAGAAATTGCCTGTGCGATAAGACCGCCCATTGTACACTTGTATTTAATAATTATTGTCCTGTATTTTTTGTTTATGTGGTGTACAATAAATAAATAAAAATAATTAATCCCCGAATAGAGAAATACCCAGAAAAATGCATTATGAATTTTGTGTTTTTGTCACTGCCTACTAAATGAAGGTCGATATGTTTTTGTATACGCTTCAATGTTAACAACAGCATGTTTATTACCAAATATGAAATCCCCTACTTCCTGGGTTGTATAGGAAGGATAAGCAAAATGATTTGTTTTGTTACTTTTATTCAAGTTTACCTTTTCTCCTCAGACATTCTTGAGACATTTCAATGTTTTTACTTTTTACCAGGTAGACTCTTATCGTGTATTACTCAGGCCTTAGTTTCAAAATCATAACAATGTGTGGCAAATCAGATTTAGACCACTTAAAATTGGTATGAACCTTTTGTTGTGATAGAAGCGATATCAAAATTTGTACTTCCCGTAGAACATTCCGTATTTGCCAGACAGGTGAACGAATTTCAATGTCGTAACATCTGTGTAATAATTTTGTTTTACATCGTTATTCTGAAAGAGACAGCCCTGCTCATGTTAAAATACTTTTTAAAAGGTGGCTACCGAAATTTTGTCATTTTGTATCAAACAACCCGGATCTTGCTTAACTCTAAATGGATGTCCTTGTCTACTACAATATCGCAACATACACGAACGTACATGAGTTCTGCATTAATTTCCCTGTGAATGAGCGTCTGAATCATCCAGCCATGACCTATATTTCCAGTTATTTCCTGTCCATACATCATAATCGATTATTTATGATTGTTTATTTATTTGTTATTATTACCTAAGAGACGTTTGACTTCTGTGTTGATAAGGATGACACAATTAGTTACTATGGAGACATTTTTATTAGTTGTAACATTGCTTCCTTCGTTGTTAATTGTTTTAGTTTATTGATCCACAATGTAAGGTTGATCTTACATAATTTCATTCATACAATTCCCTATCTAGATCATTGTCATCTGTAAACTTACATTTGTTGGGATGACCTACCTTGGAATTCACAAATGTTGGGTCTGTCTTGAACAATGTAACATTGAGTTTAATTGTTTTAAATGTGTGTTGGGTTGATATGATCAACAACAACACTTTGATATAGTGTAACTGAATTCAAATAGATTTTATTTCTAAAGTCTGTTTGTTAGTCAGTCATGTTTGTAGTGTGCCCGTGCGATCCGCACTGGGCGCGGAGCATCGTTCGCGAGTGCTTTTATAGCCTCGGCTGCGCTGATAAAACTATATGTTTACATTCCGATAATACATAGACATTTACATTCAAGTTTTTGTTCCTCTACGTGCTAATATACTTTCTAATGTATTACAACTTCTTTAAAATCTATGTTATTTAACCATTAGTTAATTTCACAAGGTTGGGCTTTAAGGTTCTCGAAACAAACGAAGCGATGACGTAAAACAACACGGGAGGCGGGTGTGCTGCCCGAAAAAACACAACACACACGCTTGGTGAACTTACGCAAGGCGAACGGAAAACTACGGCTGCACCATCATAACAAAAGAATGCTGTGGGTTTTATTGTAAGGGGTTAAGGTTGAAATTTGATTGTATTGAGATTAGCAGCATTGTTTTGACGGTGTGGTGACGCGGATGACGTCAGCGAGCACGCCTCGACCGCGTGCTCGGCGCCTGACGAGCCCACAGTGACTCGCCCCGATACAAAGCTATTCTCGTCAACATTCAGCTGCGTGTTTGAGCAACGGTTTAGATTTTAAAATCGCTTGCAAAATCCGGAGGCTCGCTTCGCTCTGTCCTCGAATTCAAGTTTGGTGTGCCTGATATCGTGTAGATTTGCAATATCTTGTATGTTTTGCGACCATGGAGCGATAACAATAATATTTGGCTTAGTAGGTGGGACTAACAAGAACGATGTGACACCAATTTTTGAAAGTATATTGTAACCTATAGAAATGAAATGCAGAATTTATCAGAAAATGTTTTTTTAACCGGATACTCAAAACAAAGAATAGTTTCATAATACATTGAGATTACTAGAAGTATCACGGGTTGAAAATAGAAGTTCATGACATAAAATTCTAATTTAACGCCAAATTAACAGCTCTTTATGAGTACATGCAGTAGATTCGTGCACAAGCACGATAAAAACAACTGCTATGAAAAATCCTAATAACAATGCAAACATGCAAACATCGAAAAAAAACCCGTAACTTGAAAACGAGTCTGAATCCAGAAGAAAAGTTGATTCGAAAAAAATACGGTTATGGAAATTCCAAATATAGGATTTGACGTTGATAAAGATACAGCTTATGACTTATACAAAAATAACATAAAGGTAAAAAAAAAACCATTATCTACCAGCCGATACATAACATGGCGCCATTGTTCGAATGCTTAAACTTTGGTAGGTTCATAAAAAAATTTAAGGTTGAATACGGAAATAATGAATTTTAATGAAATAAACGTCACATTCGACGTCAATTAATAAAACAGCAAATGTTATCCTAAAAAACCTTTTCATTCTGTGCCTAAATTATGTAATAAAATACGTGAAAACGATCGTAAAATTTCATCATCACTACAATTATTAATTCATTTATTTCCGAAATACTCCATAGATACATTCGAAACAAAATCAAATAAATATAAACTTTACAAATACATAAACAATGTCCATACATGTAACATGTGTAATTTGTGCAATATATATTTTGTAATTTGTGCAATATATATTTTGTAATTTGTGCAATATGTATTGTGTAATTTGTGCAATATATATCACACACATGCATACATGTGCATGCAAGTGCATATGCTACACTTACTGTGCGACTGTGCAGCACTAGGCTCCAAAAGACTAGAGTATCTGGACCAACCATTTCCTAGGCCAGAGGACTATAGGCTCAGCCCCATCAAGGCCATACTGGGACTCATGACGAAGGTGCATGGAAGGCTGGGGTTTGAGTAGAAGGGAGGGGGACTAGCACAAAAGATCCAGAAGAGTCGAAGTGCTCTGGTTTTTGAGGCCAGCCCCACATCAAGATAAGATAAGATAAGATAAGATTGTGCATACACAAAACATATATTGTGTATGTCTGCAATGCTAGGTGATAAAATATTGAAAATTTTAGTTTCAAACATCCGAATACCTAGAACTTGCGTTTATTACCTGTTAAAATTAGTATGACTAATATAAGACGGAAGTTTTCCCGACGTTTTCTTGTAAACAATATACTTAGTTACTGAGCGTGTCTATTTCGTCAACATTGTCTTTCAAGCAAATTCAAACTTTAACTGTACATCATTAAGAATCATTGTTAAAAGAATCTTAAATATGAACAGTACAGTATTTTAGTTACATGCTATTATTGTTCTTATACGTATATATATAAAAAAAGAAACTGACTGACTGACATATCAACGCACAGTCGAAACTACTGGGACTAGGAATGTGAAATTTTGTACAAGGTTTTCTTTCATGATGTAGGCGAGCCTAAGAGTGGATTTTCCAAAATCCACTCCGTAAGGGGATGAAACGGGGGTCCAAAGTTAGTACAGAGAAACTTAATTACATGGAGGTGAAGACGCTGGCAGAAGCAAGTCAAGTAATAAAGTAAATGTAAGTAATGGGCTGTAGCCGAGATCCCGAGCAATAGGTAGCTTGCCGTCCGATCTTCCGGTAACCGTCCGGTCCGAGCCCAAGTCGTCGGCGGCGCGTACCGTTCCACGCGCGCCTCAAGATGTCAGCAAACAGTAGGGGCGCAGCAGGGTCAAAGTCTACTGGGGCCAAGGGTTTGTTTTTGAAAAGAAAACTCAGCCCTGGGTCAAAGGCAAAGATGGAACAGGAGTGCGTTTTTAGTCAGTGAAATCTGATACGCCCTCCCGCACCGCCCAAAAACTGGGGATGTCATTGGATGATTTTCCCAGCGAAAAACAAAAAGCAATTGGCTGTATATTTTTATTCTAAACAAATTGGTCATAGCGTCTTTCTTACTAAAAGGTTACTAGCAGATTTGGTGACAGGGTCTTGTCCTCTAAATTGGGTTTTTTCAAATAAAAACCGTTCATATATGTATCAGCAGAAGTATGAGTCGATGGTAGGTCATTGCTAACAACTTCAAAACCTACCATCCATTTTCCTGGTGGCCATGGCTTTATATATATTTTTTTTTGGCAAATTTTATGAATGTAGAGTTTTCCTCCTTTCGGGTACGGGTAAATACAAGGTCATTTTGAATTTTTCCGGAATAGAAGTCACAATTAGTTGAAGAGAGAGTAAAAAAATGGGTTTGAACATCAAATCAGAAAAAAAAAAAAAAAAAAACTTATTACGAATGGAATGGAATGGATGGAGTATAGATGACATTGATGACGCCGTGCTCGGTCCTTAATGAAAGCAAACATTTAGAATTTTATGTTTTTAGGGTTCCGTACCTCAAAAGGAAAAAACGGAACCCATACAGGACAACTTTGTTGTCTCTCTATCTATCTGTCCTTTATCCTACCTTTATCTTGAGACCGTGTGGAGGTTTCGAGTTAAAATTAAAACCAAATCAGGTCTGCGGTCCCTTGAAGCTGTGAAAAAATAAAACATTTGAGTTAGCAAAAAAAAAGATACGGCCGTTTATTTCGCTGTATATTTCGACACTCTCAAGGAAATCAATATTCAAAGGGTACTTCCCGTTGACCTAGAATCCATTAAATTTAGCATGCATTAAGGTCTTATAGTACAAATATAGGGAAAAATATGAAAACTGTAAATTTGTAGTTACGTCACAAAAAAAAGACTTTTTTGCGATTTGGAAAAATCTTAGGCCTCTGTAGGCTTCGACCCTGCTGGACCTCTACGGTTTTACGGTAGAGGTGTGGGACCTGTAAAAGGAGGATTAAAAGAGATGTAGACTATATTGTGTAGAAATAAGCAAAGAAGAGTTTTTGAAATCTTAATTTAAACTAATAAATACTTATATAACTATAAATACCTTATACTAAGAATAAATACATAATATATATATATATATATATAAGATTATCACACAAGAGAGGAAAGATAGTGCTCTTTTACTTGAGTCAATAGTTTTCAAATGACGAATGCTAGGCGGAAGAGAGTTCCACAACCTTACACTGGTTAACTATGGTTTATAGTAAAAATGTAAAACGAAATGTTTGGTCGTATATTTACAAATCTTTGATAATCGTTCATCTATATATAAAAGGAGACACTGACTGACTGACATCTCAACGCACAGTCGAAACTATTGAGACTAAGACCGTGAAATTTTGCACAAGGTTTCCTTTTATGATGTAGGTGAACACTAAGAGAGGATTTTCCAAAATTTACTCCCTAAGGAGATGTAATGGGGTCAAAGTTTGCATGGAAAAATCAACTTTCACGCAGGCAAATCCGCTGGCAGAAGGTAGTCATTTATATATTACTCACAGGAAAATATTAACACTTAGGCACTGGTTAAGTTTTGTGACTACCAAAAGGCTGTACGAGACTTGTTCCAAGTACTTGGAACAAGGTATATACAGGTTTGTACAAGGAAAACCTTTGATTTGAGAGGAGTTTACCTACGTATATAACATAGCATAGTATAGTTGGCCTTATGATGTTCCCACTGTTGTGACTCAAGCCTCCTTTCTAGGCAAGGGAATGAGCCGTAATCCACCACGCGGGCCCAGTGCGGGTTGGTGGATGTCACATGTCTTCGAATTTTTGGTTTTCAGCACATTGCCATATTATCACAATTTCGAGTTTTTTCTGTGCGGTTCCCTAGTTCTTTTTCTAAAATAAACTCAGCTATCGACCAGTGAAAGTCCCGTCAAAATCTGTCCAGCCGTTTCAGAGATTAGCAGTAACAAACAACAGACCAAAAAAAAATAAAATTGCATTTTTGTTATGTGTATCGAATATACTTCATAATTATGCATTTAGATGATGATATGATAACATTTATTTATGCATTTTATTAATAATTTGCACACAATTTTATTTAATATATAAATTAATAGAAACGCGTAGTTGATTTGATTCCTGGTTCAGGCCGGGCATTATTGGATTTTTGCACATAGACTTTCTTAGTAGCAGCCCCGAGTCTAAATTTATAACCACTTGATAGCTCACCCTCTTTATACTTTCCAAGCGTGGGCGCCTAATCCTACGGAGATAATGCTAAATACTTATTGATTTTCCGATTTCAACTTTTCTTTATAAATTCTTGTATAGTTCTGAAACCTAGTCAAAGTTCTGTGGAGCAGTCAACTGCTCTGGTATATTAAAATATTCGGCAACAATCAAAACGATCCCTGACCTGTATAACGAAAGAGAATTACTTGCAAACGCACGATGACTATCAAAAATCAGACAGCGCTATCCGGTAATCTAGTATTAGGTCATGTGGTACATTAGAAATCCTAAATACTGTAATTGTTCTTTAATACCGAACCAGCGAATATTGTAAATTATCATCTGAGTGCTAAATATCTTGAAATCTAAATCATTTTATAAAAAGGAAGAGATTCACATTGAATATAGACCAGCGGTGTGGCGTCGGGGCACACTCGATCTGTTCCCGAGAACGAGCAGACATCATTCTGAAGTTTCGCTTGATTACTGATAATTTGGTTGTTTCATTTATAACCCAAATTCCTAAATAGTGATTTCAGTGAACACCACAGGACATAAGATACATTTTATTATACAAATTCTAGTATTCCTCGTAGTAAATATGATGGATAATGGTGATAACCCACATAACGACATAGCTTGAAGAATCGCCTGCAGAACAGAAGATGGTCGATGGGGACGAAAAGTTCTGGAGTACACATACATAATCACGTACAGGAAGACGCAGCGTTGGAAGGCCTCTCACAAGGTAGACCGATAACCTACTGAAGGTCGCGAGAATTCGATGGATGCGAAACGCACAGGTCCGTTCTTGGTGGCGACGCTTGGGAGAGGCTTATGTCCAACAATACACATCTTTCGGCTGAAAGGATGTTGGTGATGATGACCTTATTGCCACAATTTATTTAACTAACTGAACTAGGCAAATAGCGTGGCAGTTGACAGGAAGAAATAGAATAGAATAATATTAATTGTATATCAATACACATGGTTACAAGACCTTAAGAGGTTCCTTTTTAACTCTCCTGTCGTCAACATCGAGCATGATTTAAAAGCTTGTTACTTCATCTAACGCAATCCAACGCGATGTTTGACAAAAAGGCAACGCGAAAAAAGAGAGATAACGCCTGAAATCTCTGTTAGCATTCGGTAATTCCGTGATTTACTCGAATATTTTACAAAACTTGTTCCAGGAAATAAGAGTTTTTTTTTTAACCCTTAAAAGTTTTTGAAAAAAATTGTCGTTATATAGAATCTTGATTAAATTTGCAAGGCTTCTTTCAGTTCTTCGGTTCTGTTCAAAGTTCATGCAAATTAGTAGATTTTAAGAGGTCTTTACTGGATTAGTTTATAACTTGATTCATCATAATTTCAACACAAACTTATAAATTGATTTCAATAGAAGCCTAGATAATATCCACAAGATATTGTGTTTCCAAAATATCTAATGAAAAATGTGTAATAAAGTCATAATCGCGTAACAGCGGTTGTATGAAAAACAGTGAAAATGTATGTCGAGTCGCATCCCCTGCATCAACCCCAAGTACCCACTCTACCTGAGACAGGCAAGAAAATGGTGATGATGATTAAGGTATGTACAAGCTACCACTGATTGGATCACATTGAATGCTAGCTGACATAGTAAACCAAAATGAAGATGAAGAAATGAACTTGTTTCCTAAGGAAGCTTCTGCCTAGCGGTGATAAAAGGCAGAAGATCTAAACATAAAGCGAAGGAAAACAATCTACAAGATATATTTTGTATTTTTCTTTTGCTGGTTCACCCATACAGGCTGCGGACATGATATCATGTTTAAATAAGTACAAGATTATATTATACTTCAAGTACATCGATGCAACTTAGATGCAAGTGCACGCATCTGCATCTGGAAGCCACAGTGAGACATGTAACAGCTTGCCTTGACCTCTCTGTTACAAAGAAACCTACATAGGCTATAGAGTGTTGGTTACAGCTGGGCATGTTATTTGTTATTTTAAAAAAATCTTTGTTTTAGATTCTGGTACTAGTATTACTCCGTAGCTCAAAAGGAAAGTAACGGAACCCTTATAGGATCACTTTGTTGTCCGTCTGTCTGACTGTATGTCTGTCAAGACCCTTCATCTCAGGAACGTACGGAGGTATCGAGTTGAAATTAAAACCAAGACTCAAGTCTGCGATCCCTTAAAGCTGTGAAAACATCAAACTTCTGAGTTAACGAAAAAAAAAGATACTGCCGTTTATGTCGCAAAAAACGTGTATTTCGACACTCACAAGGGAATCAAAATTCATAGGGTACTTCCCATTGACCTAGAATCCTGAAATTTGGCATGAAGCAAGGTTTTATAGCACAAATATAGGAAAAAATCTGGAAACTGTAAATTTGTAAGGTCACAAAAAAATTCGGAAAAATCATTGTAACCCAATTCGGGAATTGAACTGTTTTCATAACGGTAAGTTTGTACGGAACCCTCAGTGCGCGAGACCGACTCGCAATTGCCCGTTTTTTTTTGCTGTTGCATATATTGTATCATCAAATAACTTCTCCCGCTCTGGGTGAAGCAAAAGGGAGTGTCTTTACTGATTAAAACCCTGCTCCTTCAGTTGCCAGTTCACACTGGTTACGTCATAAAGAGAGTTGCAGAAAACTGCCAATTCATCAAGCTCAATCCCCATTTCTATAAATACCAGGATGAAATAAGCAGCCAGTGCATGACGCACCTCTGTACCTACAGTGTGTGTGAGTCATGTGTGAGCGGCCTTTGTTTTAAGTCTTAATTGTATGCTAATTACTGAACACAAGAATGTTGCCGAATGCTGGTATTAAGTATTGGAGTATCAGTTAGAAGTAGGTGCTAGGGAAATTCGTGTTAGCATTTTGGGTTTTTTTGATAGATAAATGTTGATTTCAATAATTATTATGACTGGCGGTTCTGATAAAGGATTTCGATTACTAAGCTACTTAATTACTGACTGGCCTGTTGGTCTAGTGGTTAGTGGCCCTGACTGCTATGCCGGAGGTCGTGGGTTCGATTCCCACCATTGTGCTCATCACACAAATGTTTGTGTGATGAGCACAATGATTTGTTCTGTGATCAGTTGTCTAGTACTCATAACACAAGCTGTACTTAGCTTGGGACTAGACGGCGTTCTCGTGGTCCAAGAAAGCAAAAGACAAATAACAAAGAAGAAGAAAAATCTTTTATTTGCGAGAAATTACGCAATCTTAGGATTGGCTTACAAATTTAAAACATCCTATAAGGATTTATTTTTTATGCATAGGCTGTTTTATGCATACTGATGGTAAGCGATGATGTGATCGACGATCGAGCATGCTTGCCTCAAAGTAACCGGCCCCCCTAGCCAAGTTACGACCATTTCGTTTTGATTCTCTTGCGTCAAATGCCTCCGATTCCTTTGTTCTGACCACGTGACTAAGCGTTGAGATGACGTCTTTCTCGACGCAAGAGAATCAAAACGAAATGGTCGTAATTTGGCTAGAAGGGGCTGTTCACTCTTGAAAATATGCAAAAGCGAATATACTGAAGAAACAGGTGTGGTTTTAATCAGTAATAGTGACACGCCGTCGCGCTCCACCCTAGAAATTATTAGGTGATTTTCCACCTCAGAAATAAAACCTACATGATTCATAAGTTGTTTACAAAAAAAATGGAAAAAAAACGTTAACAAATATTGTATTGAGAAAAACAACAATCATTGGTACAATAAAGTTGACAATGCTGTAGTTTAGAATAATCTACAATTGTACTGTAATCATTTATTTAGTAGCGCATTTAATATGGCGGCGACCGAGGTCGCAGTACTGCGCACATGCATATCAAGGACTCGCCCACAGGTAATGAAAAAATCTGTTCGAATCCAGCATTGTAGACGGTATATTATTTGAATTTTAACGATAATATTTTCATAACAATTTATTATTTGGCGATTAATCCAGTCTTAATTATTTAAGTATCGAAAGAGCTCTACTTTATTTATAACTAACTTCTGCCAGCGGCTTCGCCCGCGTGAATGTAGATTTCTCCATACAAACTTTAGACCCCCGTTTCATCCCTTTAGGGGCTAAATATTGAAAAATCCAAGAGAAGATTTTCCAAGATAGTGCCTTCGCCTACGTCATAAAAGGAAACCTTGTGGAAAATTTAACGCCCCTAGTCCCAGTAATTTTGGCTATGCGTGGATATGTCAGTCAGTCAGTTTCTCCTTTTATATAATTATATCGATTATACCTACTATTTCTTTTTATTTCAAAGATAGTTATATATAATCTTTACACTGTACAAAATTACTGTAGAAGCATAAAATTGACGGGGTGTAAAATGGGCGATCTTCAAATTGTTTGGTTCTATCTGTTATTCAATCTACTTAGCATTTTCCTAACTATGTTGCAGCTGGATACAGCAGAATACCAGGATTTTACTAAGAGTATCTGCCTATCTGACCTCCATAACCCAGTTACAATTGGATTGAATTTGAATGAATTACTTGTGATTTTGATATCAAATTGTTCTGAAATCGAAGCCCAATAAAATCGACTTTTGCATGATTTTCATTGCCCTGTTGTCAACGAATTTTTCAGCAATTCAACGGTCGGTGTCTGCTTCAGATGATTTGCATTTTCTATTCGTCATACACTCATTGCAGACCTATACTTTACCACGTGTAGCTGAATCGAGTTTAAAGATCACGGCTGGAATCATTTATTAATCACTCATTCCAGTAGTTGTAGTAATGACGTACGATGATGTGTCTTGACTGATATATCAACGCTCAGAGAAAAGAGAGGAAGAAGTAGTGAAAAGGATTATGGGACATCTCGCCCAAGCAAAAATTGGCCTGCTGACCAAACTTATAAGTAAATAATTAACTAGTTTCATACAATTTCTTGGTACCTAATCTTTAAGTCAAGAGTGAATAGGTTACTTCTAAGCAAGCGTGCCCCATCGTCAGCCACATCGTTACTTACCATCAGATAGGAAGAACTGGACCAATGTGCTTGCTGCGGTCTTCCCTTCTAATTATAATTAAGGCGTCGTTAAAAACTAGTGCGCTCCACCATTAACGATTGCATCACTGAAACTAGTGTTACTGACTAGTTAATATAATACACACAAAACACTAGTTTAAAAAAAGGTGTTTGTTTTTTCACAACTTTCACATTACGCCATCTAGTCCCAAACTAAGCAGAGCTTTTGGTATGAGTTAGTATTCATACCACAAGCTTGTCTAGTGACAACTGATTGATAAACATACTTAACATACTTATTTGTAAATACATATCTATATATATAAAAGAAAGTCGTGTTAGTTACACCACTTATAACTCAAGAACGGCTGAACCGATTTGGCTTAAAATTGGTGGGGAGGTAGCTTAGAACCAGGAGACGGACATAGGGTACTTTTTTTTTTACTTTTTTTTTTAGGGTAGAGTAGGGTAGAGTAGGGTAGAGTAGGGTAGAGTAGGGTAGAGTAGGGTAGAGTAGGGTAGAGTAGGGTAGAGTAGGGTAATTTTTTTTTTTACTAAATCCCGCTTTTGGGCAGAACAACGTCTGCCGGGACCGCTAGTTATAGATAAATTACACCCAGACATAGAACAAATGATCGTGCTCATAAAGCACATAGCATGCATTATAGTTCATAATAGTGTTTCGTAATCAATCCAGTTAGTCCGAAGGGTATATAAAATCCTTGGGCTTCGCACGGTTTGTGCATAGCCAGTGTCAAGTTCAGCGTCATGACACTTGTCACGTGACATCTCCGCAGATAATGACATTACCATAATACTAGACAGACTCCAGTACAAAGTTCTAATCCATAATGCGAATGTATTATGGATTAGAAATTTGTGTCTTATAAACTTCTGTCTTTTTTAGGATTCCGTACCTCAAAAGGAAAAAATGAAACCCTTATAGGATCACTTTGTTATCCGACCGTCTGTCTATCTGCCTGTCTGTGTATCTGTCTGTCAAGACCCTTTATGTCGGGCTAGCGTGGAGGGATCGAGTTGAAATTAAAACCATAAACTCAAGTCTGCGGTCTCTTGAAGCTGTGAAAAAATCAAACTTGTGAATTAACGAAAAAAAAGATACGGCCGTTTATAATAATGCTGTATGTGTTACCTATGGACGTAAAGGTCCGAAATAAATGTTTATTATTATTATTATTATTTTTATTATAACACACTCTCAAATCAAAATTCATAGGTCTCTTCACGTTGACCTAGAATCCTGAAATTTGGCATGAAGCAAGATCTTATACCACAAGTATAGGAAAAAAAAAATTGAAAACTGTAAATTTGTAGTTACGTCAAAAAAAAATTTTTTTGCGATTCGGAAAAATCTTCGTAACTCAATTCGAGAATTGAACTGTTTTCATAGATAAGCTTGTACGGCACCCTCAGTGCCCAAGTCCGACTCGCACTTGCCCGGTTTTTTTAACCTACTGAACTTGATAACCAGAACTTGATACAAAGGCAAGTCCAGGCCAGATATAATTATCGTACCGTATGTAACGAAAATAAACTAACAGTAGACCTCTATTTTACTCGTACATAGTATTGAAATAAGTGTTTTAGGAACGCAGAGATAACAAGAAACCGATGTAAACATTGAATTTATTCATTCGCAACTGCGCAGTAAACCGGACGCTCAGGTTCGGTCAGTTATTTTTTTTTTAATTTGTCTATGATTCATTTATAGTCTTTGATTGCTTTTTTTTCAATTAGATGTCAACAGAGGTTGGAACACTACGTAGTATTTATTTAAAACGTTCGTAAAGACGTGTAAACAGGTCGTAAGTTGTGGATAAGACAGTAAACACGTGTCTATAATAAATTTTTAATTACGATTCTCAGCCACTGTATCGAATCTCACATTTTTAATAATTTTCCGGCTTTTCCTAATTTATTCCTATAAAAACGAGCAAAAAAAATCACGTTTGTTGTATGAGAGCCCCCTTAAATATTTATTTCATTTCGTTTTTAGGGTTCCGTTTCTTTTGAGGAAAAGGGAAAAACGGAATCTGTCTGTCTGTCTGCCTGTCAAGACCCTTTATCTCGAGAACGCGTGGAGGTATCAAGTTGAAATTAAAACCATATACTCATTTCTGAGGACTCTTGAAGCTGTAAAAAAATCAAACTTGTAAGTTAACGAGAAAAAAGATACTTCGGTTTATGTGGCAAACAACGTACATTTCGACACTCTTGAGGAAATCAAAATTTATTATGGGCACTTTCGGTTGACCCAGAATTCTGAAATTTGGCATAAAGCAAGGTCTTATAACACAAGTATAGGAATAAATCTGAAAACTTTAAATTTGTTGTTACGTCACAATTTTTTTTTGCCATTCAGAAAAATCTTCCTAGACTCCATTCCAGAATTGAACTATTTAAATAGGTAAGTTTGTACGGAACCCTCAAGGCGCGAGTCCGACTCGCACTTGCCCAGTTTTTTTTTGTATTTGTTTTTTTAGCAGCAACAGCAATATATATATATCATTTGTAAAAATTTCACTGACAGACCGAGGAACAGACAGACAGACACGACAGACAGACGGACAGCGAAATGGGTGCGGAACCCGGAAAATGAAACGTATGCGATTCATTTGAAAATGGCAGGCTTATCTGCACAAGGTGTTGCAGGAAGAAAAATTGCTTTAAAAAGAGTTTTCACGGAATATTTGTAAACTCAAGGACAGGACGTCTGTCGGTCAGCTAGTTATTATTTTCATTTATGTACATATTGTAAGTAGTAACCCTGACAATCCATATGTGCCGATGCATCTATGAATCTAATGACTTTGGGCATCAACAACGCAGTTAAAATTAGAATTCTGAACGGATAAGCGCATGGATGCAAAATGGCGTCAAGACATAAATATAATTACGATTTTAGGGTTCCGTACCTACCTCATAAGGAAAAAACGGAACCCGGATGATCACTTTGTTATCCGTCTGTCTGTCAAGACCCTTTATCTCGTGAACGCGTGGAGGTATCGAATTGAAATTAAAACCATAGACTCAGGTTTGCGATCTCTTGAAGCTGTAAAAAAATCAAACTATTAAGTTAACGAAAAAAAGATACGGCCGTTTATGTCGCAAAAAACGTATATTTCGACGACCAAGATTCCTGTTATTGTTTAAACAACCACTTTTTTAAAACAGTAACCATGGAGTTTCTTGCCGGTTCTTCTCCATAAGAAACGACCAATTTGGAACCGTGCACTAGCTTCTGACGTTTTATAAGTGCCCATGTAGGCCTATGTGAAATAAAAACTTTTGACTTTTGACTTTAATTTGGTATACAGCAAGGTATTGTAGCACAGATATAGGAATAAATCTAAAAACTGTAAATTTTTTGTTACGTCACAAAAAAAAATTACTTTTTTTAAGATTCGGAAAATTCTTCGTGACTCCATTCGAGAGTTAAACTATCTATATAGGTAAAGTACGGACCCCTCAGTGCGCAAGTTCGACTCGCACTTGCCCAGTTTTTTTTTTATATCAGTACACCAACTAAAATTCCATTAATATGCTAATACTGCAAAGTAATGCACGTCTACGTGATAACGATAACAGAAAGTTGATAAAATATTTCTTTTGTTATTACAAATTCTAATCAATTGCAATCATGCACGAAAATCTGCGCAAATATTTTGCAATAGTTATTTCAATCATAATATAAGAACTACCTACCGACAATATTCAACAGATTTCATTTATTTTATGATATGCTTGCCTGCCAAGCAACGGCTTCTCTCGCGTGAAAATAGGTTTATCCGGACAAACTTTGGAACCTCGTTGGAATATTCAAAAACCCTTTCATAGTGCTCGCCTACGTCATGAAAGGAAGCTTGGTGCAAAATTTCACCCTCTTAGTCCCAATAGTTTCGGCTGTGCGTTGATATGTCAATCAGTCATTTTCTCCTTTTATACAATAAAAAATAAATGTATAAACAGATAATCATAACACTATATCTAATTTGTTACTTGTCAAAATATCAGTAAATAATAAAAAAAAAACGCGCTAAAACAAATTCCATCTGGCTGGCAACAACACTGCTATGAATTCGAATTCGGAACGCGAAACGCATCGAACACAGAACACATCAACAGGGCGTGGTCCTATGAGGTAAGACGCTAAGAACTGACATGACCAGAATAACATAGATACGTCACTTTTACATTTCCGTTCCCGATTCCTTTGGAAAAGGGAAAGGTGGAAAGGTCAAACTAAATTAGTGACTCAAACCGTCGCGTTATATGGTTAAAAATAAAAAAATAGTGGTTGTGTAACGCTGAAAATGTACATAGCATACTGACCCCAATTTCCACAATGTAAAACACACATTTCTATCAAGAAAAAAAAATACGTTCCATTTCGGATAAAGGGGTCAATAACTCGATACGCTATAAAAATTTTCAGCGTGTCTTAAACCAAAGACGAGAAAGTACAGCAACCAGTAGCATTGAGCCGTAGTTATTGGAACAGAATGCATGTTATCGTGTATTTGTTTTAATGTTGTGCGAGGCTGGGGAGGTCTAGTTACGTTGGTGAGTGAAGGATTCTATTTTTATTTTTAAAGTGTAGTCGTAAGGCCGCCACGCGCGCCCCTCGTGGCATTGTTTTGCTCAGATAACGCCAGTATGTTACGCACCCACGTATTTACATCGTGGCAATTTTATTGTTTCACTAACCGTTATCTCTGTAACTATGTGTACTAGAACGCTTTCCGATATACATAACAAGACATATTTGGTTGTAAAACAGAGAAACTCGTTGTCAAATAATAATATTGATCTTCATGGTTAAGGAACACTGATCAAGGCCAGCCTCTAGATGGGTGACCAACAAGATTCTTTCGTGCCTCAGAAAACACGTTAAGCTGTTGTTCTCGACTGTCATTTGTAGATATTTAAAAGTAATTACGGGCTCGTCAGAAGATCTTAAAGCTGCACACCTTGTCTTGCCAAGGACTATCGTGTTGCCCAGTTACTGGGTTCTGGAGGTCAGATAGGCAGACCATTCAACTTAAGCGACTAAGTACCAACCTGCTTATAAAGCCGACAATTTTCATCAAAAATACATTTTGGTAAAAAGCTTATATTATCTTGTCAACCTACTTAAGCCTTGTTTTAAAAAAAAATATGACATTCATGAACTCTGTTCTTGTCATTTATTTCAGACGAGACAACAACAATCAGACATTTTAGATTTTTGTTTTTTTTTTTGGTTTTTGATGGGGGTTCTCTCGAACGGTTCCGATCTTTAGTGTTTATGCGGCGTCTTCCGCAGACCATGTCCCACCTTCGATCCTGCATCACGTGCCCTGTTACCTGTTCACATAGGGACCTAATGACAGCATCAGCGGACGGCATTACCATGGCCGAATACTGGGCTAGGCAAGGAATTTAACTAGTTTTGCCATCGATACGCTAAGAAGGAGAAGATTGAGATTTTAAAACGATCTTTCGAGAAAATTCACTTATAACGACAAGACACTGTGGCCTATGAAACTACCTGAAATAAAACTATAGATAATTAGGAATATTACGGAATGGAATTTTACTAGATTCTCATACACAACTGCAGAACATCCGGGTGTTATATTCTTATCCTATACGAGAATCTATTTTATCTTTTTTCAGGAATTATGTAATAAAACGATACTAGAAGTATGAAAGTTTTACTTTTTGCGTTACATCAATCATCGTAAGGTACATTTTTACTTTTTAGGTAAATGTCCCTTACGTTATTTCATATTTCCAGTATCAATATGTTAGATGATTAAACAACTTCAGAATTATTATTTTTTTACTTGATATAAACCAATTCTTGACTGCGATCCCACCTGATGGTAAGCAGTGTTGCAATCATTGATTTATTAAGAGCCTATTCAATAGCCTATTTTATATATAATAACAGCCTATTATATAGGTTTTACTCAAAAACTTAAAACCTATATAAACCAAACTCTCCAACTCCCAAAAACGGCCCAGTATTTTTCCAATTAGCTCAAAAAGATTCGAATGCAATCAATAACTACGACGAGTACAAGCAAATAAATAAAAACAAAATGTAAATATTATCATGTTTGTGTTATGTTATAAAAAGAGATACTTTTTCAACGCCAGACTAAATATTAATATGTACGCCTACGATAATAATAAAATTATACAACACATTTATAACTAGATTACGCTGTGAATTTATTGTGAGAGGATATGGTGTTAACATGTTGTGCAATTCTTATTAGACTAAATCTCTTCTGGTGGAAAAATACCTTCTAGAAATTTGGGTAAAATTAAGAATATTTTTTAGCTGGTTATATCATGTCTTTTACTATTCACAAACTACGTAATACTAGCTCATATTTCTAATAAAGAGTTAAAAAACAACAAATTATGTAATCGAAAATCATAATCGGCTATTGCCACGGTTTTTAATCCAATCTTCCTGTTATTCTTATTCCAAACGTAACGTAACGAATTTTATAAGCATACATTTTCAAAATAAATTTCTACAATAAATTGAATAAATTCTCCCCAGTCCGTCCGCTGTCGGCGACGATCCGCCACCGACTGACGACTTGAAAACTACGGAGCCCCCACGTTACCTACTAAACTGATAACAGTGGCCAATTACGGATGACCTACTTCCCCCGTCGCTACGTCTCAGATACGGGTCTCAGAGGGGGGATTGTTTGGAGTTTGTGGATTATTTTATGTTGGTTTGTGTCACAGATATTGCGCTTACGCAAATGCCTCCTGCCATAGCAAGATTGGCAAGTGTCAGTACTGATAACGTGTCTGGCAGTTGGGGTCATGGCACTGTGTGTATTATAACATGTTGCTATACATACATCTTAGCTAGGTAATACGCATCTATCAGCTTAATGGGACGACTTTATGTCACGTTAAGTTGTGTGTGAATATTTTGTATAACGCAATTTGTTAATTTGTTATTTATGTGGAAGTTTTTATAACCAGTTTTGGGTTTGTTATTGAATGATCGGCTTTTAGATTTACTGTCTACGGACGCGTAGCTTCATAGACGCGTAACTTCGTATACGCCTGCGTGAAGCTTGCATACAAAACTATGATTCTCTGACAAGCGTATAATGACGAATACGCGTCTATGAAGCTAAGCGTCCGTGAACATTAAGCTTTAGAAGTTTTGCACTGAACTCGTACAACCATCTTTCTTCTTTAGAATCTAAGCGGTGTCAGTTTTCTTTCTAAAACCAGCTGTTTTAATTCCCAAGAAACTTTCAGTTTCAGATATTCAAACAAGAAATCAGTTATAAAAACAAATACAAAAGATAAAAACGTAAGTAAACACGATTCCGCCATTTTGAAGACAAAAAAAAATCTACAAAAAAAAAACATAAGTAAATAAGAGACAGCGATAACTTAACAACAAACAAAATACAAGTAATAATAAAATAGGAACTGTGTATCAGTATTTGCAATTATAATATTAAAACAATGATCTTCTTGATAACCCTGGTATTACCACCTACTTCATTGAGTCGTGATAATGTTACACTATTTTTTATAAAGCACGTGTTACTTAAACTTTATTTCTTTTCACGTAACGAGTAAATTCTGCCCAGTCTTTTTACACTAAGCTGGGGTGAGCTTTTTGAAGTGAAACTTCTTTACGCACGCTTGACTTGGGGAGTAAGCTGGCGAACGCGTGACGTAAGCGTTACGAAAAGTGTGATCGGGCAAGGCGAACGGAAGTTAAGTGGGGGATATAAGCAAGAGACAGCAGTGCGCGCGCACATTTTCTTTCTCTCTTCCTCTCATAGCCAAATACGAGATGGAGCGAAAGAAGTTTCACTTCAGTCGTGTGGTCATAAGCACACTCGTTTTTTTTAGGGTTCAGACGGTACCCAAATGGTAAAACGGAACCCTGTCTGTCTGTCTGTCCGTCTGGCACCTGTATCTCGTAAACCGTGATAGCTAGACAGTTCAAATTTTCACAGATGATGTATTTTTGTTGCTGCTGTAACAACAAATAGTAAAAACAGAATAAAATAAATTAAGGCTGGTATGGAAACCTTCGTGCGCGAGATCGTCTCGCACTTGGCCGGTTTTTTAATAATATAGACTAGTACGACGTGACGTAGTGTGGCTTGACCACGATCCTACCTGAAGGTAAGCAGTGATGCAATCGTTGATGGTGAGGCGCACTAGTTTATTAATAGCATATTCACTCTAGCCTTGAAGACACCTAAATTATAATCGGAAGGGAAGACCGCAGCCGGCAAATTGTTCCAGTCCTTGTGTAAACGACGAGGCGAAACGCTTAGTCCGGACCGTAGAGGTTTCAACAACTTAAGGGTAGTTGTCTTACGTAAATGCACCCAATTATGTCGCAACTCGTAGGTTTTGTAATTACCTAATTTGTTATCTCATAACAGCCCTTGCACAATGTTTGGACATATTAACGAAGACTATCTCCAAAACAACAATACCGCAGTATTCAAATTAATACGTAACGCTGATGGTTATCAATCATTTTTACAACCTCTAGATACTACTCCAATCTAAATAAAAAAAAGGTTCCCCACAATAGAAATAACTACGTGGGTGCGAACACAAACATGTGAACGCGCTTATACCCACAAAACATCCAGACCAGGAATAACTGGTAACTAATATTTGTTCCGTGCGAGAATCGAACCCGTGACACGGTTTTTTTTTTACAATTCATATCGCTTATGTCACTCCCGCTGTCAAAACCAAGCTAACACCTCAATTATTAAAATCCGCCCAGCCGTTTAGGGCCAACGCTGTGCGCCCGTTGCGATATGTCGCGCGTGCTACGTGCTCGACGGTCTCCGAAGCGGAAACCGTATTATTACCTGCGCAGTGTCGCTATTTCACTTTAATTTAACGGTGTGCATGTATTCGTATCGATAGAGGAGTTTAATGTATTATTACGTAGCAAAACGGGTGTGGGGCGCGGCTCCCCGCGACGGGTCCCACGCGGGTCACCGCGACGTATCACTTTTGTATGGGACCGCGCGGCCGCCCTCTTAATTCTGCATTGGCCTTTAAACTACAGGGCATACCAAAGAATTATACATGCGTACTAAGAATGTAACAGAAGTGATTATACTGAAACCGAATTCGAGGGCGGAGTTCCTCGTCGTCCGCAAGCCTACGCCTTCGGTGGCTGGAAATCGGGGTCGATATCCCAGCGGTTGGAGCGTTAGGAAGTCCGTTCCTTCATGCGTGCGGCTGCCTCCGTGCAATGGCTAGTATTACTGCTTCGCAGAAGGAAGTAGCCGCCTGCGATTCCTCCTCTGGACCATGGCCTGTACCAGGGCCCGGCGCGGGAGGTCACTGCCGCCGACCGCCCCTACGAGGATACGGCGGTACATCGGAATTTAACTCTGAACTATCGGAATCAGCATTGAACCTCCATAACATGTCTGATACACAAACTCTCAAAACCATTACCTTCCATTCCGGGGCAGTTGGGTAAAAAACAAAAGACTACCAGTAAGGTTTTACCAGCGCATCAACCACAGTCTGTAACCCATTTCTTCAATTGAGTTATGCAATTGTTTTGTTATTCTGCCCCGCGTTGCGAGACTGCTGGTGATGGAAGTGGGTCATTTAGTTCCCTAGGTACTTGTTGACATGGAAAAGGGGCAATCTAAATGCCATTGTAATTATTTTATTGACTCTTGCTTGATTGAATTTGTGTTATGGCTTGTCTTACTGCTCCTATTTTTTTATTAATTTCTGAGGGCCTAGTGCGGATGTTTGTTCGTAGGAACGTACACTTATGTCACATTATATAGAAAAAAAGATGTTTAAATTTTTGTAATATACATTTTGTTTTGTGCAACCTGCCTCATCTTCGCCTGGGTGATAGAATCTTTTAAATTCTCGACATTTCTCTACTATAATACCTATACATTTATATAATTATCAATGACCGACTACTTGTGTATATTTTAAGACCTAACGATTTATTTTTTGTTTAGCATTATTTAATCATCTTAGTGCAAACTGCACGAGAGACAAAAATAAGATCAAGCAATAATACTTATTATAAACAAGATAACCTGTGTTTTAACATTTTACTCGTTTGTTTATTGAGTCTACGTTTATTATTATTTAATACTCATATAAAATAATACAAATCAACAATACTATAATATAAAATGCAATCGAACTTTTAGTTACAAAACTTTTTACGTTTAAAAGAATGCTTCAGAATTCTTTTTTCAAATAACTTATCTACAAAGTGATGTGGTCGTTATTTTTGACTTACAGACTCATCGGCCCATTAGCTCAGTTGGTTAGAGCGTCGTGCTAATAACGCGAAGGTCGCGGGTTCGATCCCCTCATGGGCCACAGAACACTTTTTGTATTTTCTAAAGTGATATTTGTATTTTCAAGTGTTATTAATTGGAAATATTGTTTACTTACTTATTTAAAATTATCTTGTTTACTTACTTTACAGAATCTGATGCAATATTTGAAGATAGGGTGACGAAAATATTTCATTTCTAGGAACAAAGGAATAAAAGATTGACCTGTGTCATTGGTATTATTCGTTAATATCACAATGTTGAAAAGTGATGGAAACATGGCAATTATAGAATAATTAATTAGGTAGACGAGTAAATAGGGCTGCGGTATAGTTCGAAAGTGGGCAACTGGAGGAACACAGGGTTTTAGTCAATATAAGTCTGACACTCCATCTGCTCCAGAGCGATTATTTATTTGATGATTTCCCATCTAAAAAATAAGTAGATGTATGGCGAACACACACTCGAACAATAACTAAATATAATTATTATTCGATCAAGGTTTTCAAGATATTTTCATAAATATAAGAATTTGAATTGTCTAAAATTCTTCTAGTTCAATTTCACTGCCACATGACATATTCTTTTACAACAAATCAAAGAAAAAAAGACAACAATAATATTTTGTTTCCTAAAGAATTTAGATTCTTTTGTTTGATTTAAACGAATTGAAAGCTTTTAGAAATCAATTTAACCTTTTTTCTGCCCAGATTAAGAAAAGAATCAATGATGGGTTTGGGACAGCTCTGTTATAAATATGGCTGCCATCATTACCTCATCGTCATCATCTTTCAAATGATTAGATTCAAAAGATTCAAAGTATTTATTTCAAATAAACCATTTACAAGCACTTTTGATTTGTCAAGATGTCAGGCAGTCAGAAAAATTATGCTCATTTCACATTTCAAAGCGTAAATCTCTATGGAGAAGAATATGCAAGAAACTCCATCCATCCAACCTTCAATACATAGTTCTTTTTAAAATGCTCGAGTTCTTAATTAAAATACCCAAATGGCTTTAAGTACCTATAATATTTTAAGAATTACATCGATTTCTCCAGGATCCCATAGTCAGATCCTAATGTGAAGACCATGGAACTACCTGAGCACTGTGGCCTTTCAAACAACAAAAAGAATAAGAATTTTCCATATCGGTCCAGACGTCTTTGAGTAATCTGGGGAACAGAAAAGATAGATTTCCTCCCAATCAAGAATCTCCTCCTTTTTTTAAGTCAATCAAAAGAGAGCACACGTAAAAAATAAAGTGATCCCTCTGAATTGAGAACCTGCTTCTTATTAGAAGTCGGTTAAAAATACCCCCCGCTGCGCAAAACGCATAAATATTGCAAAATCCAGCAATTATTTATTGCTAAGACAAAGCTGCGTAGACGGCTCACCTCAACCGGTTCTAACCAGTTCGCTATCTGGGGTCCTAACTCCTGAACCCTGCCCCGCGAGCCTCCAACAGTGAACAAACACTGATAGTGGCTTAATATAGGTATCTTGCGTTAGACGGAATCGAAGCTAGACCCCTTGGTTATCTGTTATCCGGTTTTTAATGGCTTAAAAGTCACCTAGGACATGGAACGCGGGCTTGCGGAAGGCGAGCAATAGGTGGCTCGCCGTCCGACCGTCCGGTGACCATCCGAACCGAGCCCAAGTCATCGACAGCGCGTACTGTTCCACGCGCGCCTCAAGGAGATGTCAGCAAATCGTAGGGGCCAAGCAGGGTCGAAGCTTACTGGGGTCACGGGTAGTGTGAAAATGAAACCCGAGGCCCTGGAACGAAGGCAAAGAAGGAACAGGAGTGGATTTTTAGTCAGCAAAAGTCTGACACTATCTCCCGCCCCGCCCAAGAGCGGGATTTGTCATAAGATGATTTTCCCACCTAAAAAAAACCTAGGACATGGAAAGTTGATATAGGCCGTCCTCATTCATCATCATTATTTTAACCAAAAGATGTCCACTGCTGGACATAGGCTTCCCCCAAATTTCGCCACAACGACCGTTTCTATGCCTCTCGCATCAATTGGATTCCCGCGACTTCCAAATTGCGTGAAAAACCATTAAGGAGACAGAAAGGATATTACTGTAACGTGTGATGGTACCTAAGCGCTATTAAATTTGGTATACAAAATTCACGTGAAAAAAAGACTTTTTAAAATTCCCTAACTAATAAAAAAGGACACCTTTTATTGAAATATATAATACATGCCCTTATTTTAGGCCTCAACCCTAATCTGACCGCGCCAAACTTTTAGGGTAGTCTCAAAAAAAAACAAGGTTACGCCGTTGTCGAGTTCTGTCCGTCTGATAAGTTTTATTTACTTACATTTTTATCTCGTTCAATATACCTACCTACTGCGAATCTGTTACATTATATACCTACCTAAAAATAAAAGATATCGTTCGTAAAATTAAACTGATGTTCCAAATTAATGTTACGTCAATCTTGAGCTCGTGGAAAAGTTTTTTTTTTTAAAGTTAATGCTCGTGTTTGACCGCTATCTCACTTGGATTGATGGTAAGCGATGACGTGTTCTATGATGGAGAACGCTTGCCTCGATGTATTATTCTATTTACTCGAGACTTACAGAACCCAAGGTAGAAGTTATTAGGAAAGACAGACTCTAGAGAGTTTCCGTAAGTTTTACCTTTAAATAGTTCGTGGACCTAATCTACACTAATCCAAAGATTGTATTATATTAATAAGCTGATGAGAGCAGTGGTGGCCAAGTGGTAATGGTCCCGACTTACGAGTTGTAGGTCGCGGGTTCAAACCCAGCCAGGCGCATTACTTTGTGTAATTTACTTCATCACCATTGCTCCCAAAACGGTGAAGGAAAACATCGTGAGGAAACCGGCATGTCCTAGAATCAAAAATTCGAAGACATGTGACTTTCACCAACCCGCACTGGGCCAGCGTGGTGGATTACGGCTCATTCCCTCTCTTAGAGAAGAGGCCTGAGTCCCAGCTGTGGACACATTAAAAGGCTGATTATGTTATCATGCTAATAAGCTGATGGATCTTACCCAGTCTTGAGTCTAGCTTGGCCTAAGCGTAGGTACTATTTTCCGGACGCGGTTGAAAAAAAAAAATGAAGAAATTCTCTATGTATTTTCATCCCCTATTTAAAGCCATGAGGGGACAAATTTTAATAAATTCTTCATTTGTAAACCCAGCGGTCTAGACTGTGCAATGTTTGTCGATGACTTTGATATTTCAATTAAGTAGGAGGGATAATAAGAACTAGATTTTTATGGAAAGCACTAAGTTCTAGCAGGTAAATTAAATAGTAATTTGGAGACACGTAACCAAGCCTTTGTTAGTAGGAAGAATACTAATGACTAGGACTTATTTTGTGACTTGGCAAACTGCCATCGGATAGAAAATGTTTAGATATCCGTGGATATTCTGAGTAGGAATAAATAAGGGTTAGCGTCGCATAATCACCCTTTTAATATTCCCACTGCTGGGACTCAGGCGTCCTGTCTAGGAGAGCGCGTTCCCAGTGCGGATCACATGTCTTCGAATTTTTGGTTCTAGGACATGCCGGTTTCATCACCGTTTTCAAAGTCGTGGTGATGAAATAAATTAGACAAAGTAAAGCACGAGCCTGGGTTTAAACCCACGACCTGCAAACTCATAAGTTGAGGGTGAGCTGAGCCAACACTGCTCTTACAAAAGTCACAAGTCACCAAATAATTTAGCACACTTATTGAAGTAACACTTCGATCTCTGTTGATAATAATTTGAGCAAACATGACACTTGAGAGCGATCCAGTTCGGACAGATAATACTATATTGTGGTGTTATTGAATTGATAATGTTGATTAATGTTGCGTACATTGTAATGGTAAATGGAATAAACGCATGGAGAGCAGGTAGGTTCCTTATAGAGTGTCGACATCCGCTAAGAACGGATTTTACGAAACTTCACTCTTAAGGTGGACGAAGACAAAGAAGGAACAGGGGGTGGGTTTTTAGTCAGTAAAAGTCAGACACTATCTCTCGCTCCGCCCAAGAGAGGGATTTGTCATTAGATGATTTTCGAACCTTAAAAAAAATGGAGGACGAAGGGAAATTATGGGTTCGTAGGCTTCAGAAGAGCATCACCTGAGACATAATGAGTTGCCTATAATGAAGAGTAAAGTACCACACATTTTTCTTTCCATGTTTTTTTTTTTAAATCCAGCATGTACATGGCTTTGCCCGCGTGAAATGAGGTTTCTCCATACAAACTTCCTTTTCATACTCCCTTAGGAAGTGAATTTTCGAAAATCTCCTAATGTTCGCCTGCGTCATGAAAGGAAACCTTGTGCAAAATTTTAACATCCTATACCCAGAAGTTTCGGCTGTGAGTTGATTTGTCAGTCAGTCAGTTTCTCCTTTTCAACTGAAGGAAAACTGCGGTGTAGTCAGTAAAAGTTTGACACTTCCTCACGCTCCAACCAACGTGGGTGAATTCATTTGATGATTTTTCACGTGAAAAACCATTTATAATTTACTAGCTTTTGCCCCCGGCTTCGACCGCCTAGATAAAATATAGCCTATGTCACTCAGGAATAAAGCAGCTTTCTATCGTTGTAAAAATTTTAGCAATCGCACCAGTACTTTCAGTGATTACACCTGATGGCAAACAAAAAACTAACTTTACCTCTGAATAATAATAATTGTGTTATTAGAATATTGTTTGGTATTGCGTGTATACCGAATTATGTTCAATCAGTATGATTTATGATCTTTGTACACTGACAATCCTAAAAGCCCTAATCAATCTCCTCCTTCCATCCAAAGGTTGTCTGCAAGTGATTGCTCCGTAAGATTAAATAACAAATGACATTTTTCATTCAATTCAATTTAATTAATACTATACAATTTAATTTGACTTTTAATTTTAATTTTAACTGTTAAATAAAAAATTTTTATTTTTTATATTTTCACTTTGTTTTTAGGTTTTCTGTTATTTTAATGAGGAATTTCATATGTTAAAATGTCAATGTTGATTTTATATTTTAACTTAATCGATGTTATTGATTTTTGGTATATTTTAATTTCAATGTCTGACAATACAATTTATTTGAATTATAATCAATGTAATGTGTCCTATTTTATTTGTTATTTTAAGTTCTAATTTGTATTTGATTTTATAATCCAGTTTAATTAATGTTCAAAAATTTTTATTGTTCCTAATTCAATAACTAGTACTATTTTATTTTGTCATCTTTTTTTTTAACTTCTGATATTGATTACCGTTAATTAAATGCTGTGCACGCCTATAAGTGACGAATTCACCGCACAATACAAGAATGTCATAACATCTACTGTAAACAATTAGTGAATAAGTCGTTGGTGTGTCAATAAATAAATAAATAGACATTTATTTTGCAAATTGGTTTGAAAAAAACACCTTTACACGAAAATTTAAACTAGATGAGGCCGGTGTTTCCTAGCTACCCCCACCCTGAGAAGAAACACCGAAACAAACTCAGATGTCAAAGTCTCTTACAAAGTCCATACCTACCTACATCAAAAATGTTATGGTAAAATCATATGAGAGCCATGCAGGTTAGTGTCTGAGATCGTCTTTAGAGGAAAGAACCACTCAGATTTGAGTGTACCTAACTGGATAGGTCAAGTGCATTTGTCAGTGCACGTATTCGTGTAGCTCAACTAAGAACTACTAAGGAGCTCAACGACTTGACGATCAATACCAAAGAAAGGACATTAAAATTTAGGAATTCTAAATAATAGACTATCAGACTTTTACTGCCCCTGTTTGCCAGTATCCACACTACCCATGGCCCCAGTAGGCTTCGACCCTGCTGGGCCCCTACGATTTGCTGACATCTCCCTGAGGCACGCGTGGTACAATACGCGCCGTCGACGACTTGGGCTTGGTCCGGACGGTTACCGAACGGTCGTACGGTAGGTTACCCATTGCTCGCCGTCCGCAAGCCCGCGCTTACAGTGGCCGGAAATCGGAATCGGAATCCCGGCGGCGGTTGGGGCGTGTACAATATAATACATTTATACGGGTACATAGCTTAGATTCTAATTAGGCGGCTGGATAAAGGGCTTCATTTAGAAAGTGGCACTTCTAGCCATAGCTCGTATTACTAGAAGGTTCCTGTCTCTGGAGCTCTGGCAGCCTGATAGCATCGGCAGAAGTGATCAAAGTAGAGATATGACCCTTTTTAAGCTGATTTAGTTTAAGTAATATCTTGCTTTCTATTTTTTAAAGTGCATAAATTATAAAAAAGTAAGATGCCTGAAAAATTAGCCTGTAAGCTAATTTTTGAATTGGAACAAATTCTCCATAAATGAGATCATCATATTTATTTTAGTTTTCCTTATTTCTCCCTCACTTCTGATCCCATTAACTTTCACGATAAACTATCACTTAATTAACGGCAGTAAGTCAGGGCAGTGTTATGTAAATCGTATGACTGACATGTTTTATAACATATACATTATGTATTATATTGATATCAAATTGAAGCCATTTGTGGTAAGATAAGATCGACCGCTATCTCTGATGATACCTCTTTAACTTAGTGTGCTCAGCAATAAACCTTACAGGAAGAAATTATTTGCTCCACAAGTCATCCTTGTGATTTGTAATATTTCTTTTTTTTGTGTGTTTTTTTTTATTGATATACACTAGTGCTTGACTGCGATCCCACTTGATGGTAAACAGTGAAGCATTCGTTGATGGTTAGACGCTCTAGTTTATTAAGAGCCTATTCACTCTAGCCTTGAAGACACCCAAATTATAATCGGACGGGAAGACAGTAGCAGGTAAGTTGTTGTTGTAACTTTTACAAACTTAATTTTATATCCATAAATGCAGATTTTTTATCTCCATCTTTTGATAGCTAGTATTGTTTTATAGATTTATATCATTATATGGAAGATTTTAGCTTGTTATTGTTTAACGCATGTTACTAAAAGAGTTATGAGTTTACATGTGGATGGATGGAGAGGGAGAGGGAGACCAAAGAAAGGATTGTGTGGGAAGAAATATGAAAGAAAAGGGAGTTAGTGATAGCGTGATGAGTGGACAGAATGGAAGAAAAAAACGGGACAAGGGCAGGAAGATGATGATGGAAGATTTTAGCTTTAGATATGGAAGCATAGAAATAAATAATAAATTACACATTTTTCCGTTCTGCTTTCGGTCCACAATGAAATGGTTTCCTAACCTTCAAGTTAAATTGGGTAAAGTGTTCGATAAACATTTGAGTAACAATTAAACTGAGCCCTTGATCTTATTTTATTAAGTGTCAGCACACAAACGTAAACACTCTGCGTTATTGTAAATACAACTCACTTGAAATAGAACTAATTATAATTATCAAGTAATAAACATATTTTGTTTGTTTGTTTACAAGATCGCACGAGTTGGCATCAATAAGTTTATTTGAAGATGAAGACCGGCCTGTTGGTCTAGTGGTTAGTGGCCCTGACTGCTATGCTAGAGGTCGTGGGTTCGATTCCCACCCAGGACAAACGTTTGTGTGATGAGCACAATCATTTGTTATGCGTCTGGATGTAATTTATCTATAATATATATGTATTTAGATAGATAAAGAAGTATGTTTATCAGTTGTCTAGTACTCATAACACAAGCTCTGCTTAGCTTGGGACTAGACGGAGTTATGTGGAAGTTGTAGAATATTATTATTTATATCATATTATATACTAGCTGACCTGACAACTGTTTTTTTTTTATTTGATGTAAACCAGAGCTTGACTGGGATCCCACCTGATGGTAAGCAGTGATGCAATCATTGATGGTGAGGCGCACTAGTTCATTATCATGTATCAGTCGGTTTTCGGGTAGGACGCCCGAAAACCGAAGGTATATCATCATTTCAGCCGATAGACGTCCACTGCTGGGCATAGGCCTCCCCCAAATGTCGCCACAATGAACGATCCTGTGCATCTCGTATCCATCGGATTCCCGCTACCTTCATCAGTTCATCGGTCCACCTTTTGCCTTCCAATACTGTGTCTTCCGGTACGCGGTCGCCACTCCAGAACCTTTCGGCCCCAACGGCCATCTGTTCTGCGAGCAATGTGCCCTGCCTATTGCCACTTAAGTTTGGCGATTCTTCGTGCTATGTCGGCAACCTTGGTCTGATATATAATGTTACGGCTAATAGCCGAACTGCGGCTACACCTAGTTTTAGTCGGCTTACGGGTTGTGTGAAAGCGAAACCCGGGGCCCTCGGACGAAGGCAAACAAGGAACAGGAGTGAGTTATTAGTCAGTTAAAGTCTGACACTATCTCTCGCTCCGCCCAAGAGCGTGGGATGTAATAAGATGATTTTCCGACAGAAAAAAAAAAATAAAAACTAGGTGCAGGCGGCAGCCGGCCACATGCGGTTAAACTTAGGTGTATTTTATCATCAGCTAGTATTAGGTTTTCAGTGCAGTTAAGCATTTTGGTTTTGTTTTGAGATTCTTATCTTGCATTTCCGATTGATTCGATTATATTTAAAAAATTAAATTCAAGGATGTTGAAGTGACATTTATAATTATGTAATGTAAGTAATAACAATCTAAATCCAAATATCATAAATCTTCTCTTCAGAATTAAACGAACTAGAATATCATATGCTCAAAGATAAAAAAATAACTTTATTTATTTAATAAATAACGTTTTTTAGAAAGAATGTAATTTTTTATTTTATTTTGAACATAGATATAAAAAGAAAAATAAAAACACTTAACTAGTTAAAATTACATAATATATACACAACAACTCCTACCTAAAAATAGCGTCAAAAAATTCCTCAGCATCGCTGTCGACTGGAAGTGTGCCCAAAAGACTGGCAGCATTGCCACGTTGTATGGCAAAGCTCTATCTCTGACCAAGATAAAAGCCAGCCAGCTAAAGTTTTAATTTTTTTCATAGCTAAGAAACTAAGAAAAAAAAGCTAACTTTTTGTACTCTTCTCTCATATTTTTATGTTAAACAAATAAGACAACTTTTAACCTCAGAATTAATTTTAAAAAAAACTACAAACTCTTCATGTGAGAGTGTGTTGCCAGAATATCTATTATTTAGTTGAACAAGATAAACTTGAATGACATTTAAAGTTACACAAAATACCGGCTACTTTAACCACTCACTGTAGCATGCATATAGTTCTAACCACAGAAGGATTCCTCATTAAAATACATTTTGGGCTGACATGGCTTGTCTTGTGTAAGATGTCTACTATGTCTAGTCTACAGCGGTAATACGAATTCGAATAATTTGGGAAACACAAGATGACAACTAATAGTATACCGGTATGCGGCTGCATCTATGTAGTTCGAATATAGTTAGTATGTAGTTGTGTGTAATCGAAGGATACAGGTGTCGTTTTAGTCAGTAAAAGTCTGACACGCCATCCCGCTCCACCTAGAGCGCAAGAAGACATTTTGATGATTTCCTACCTTAAGAAAAAAACTATATAGTTCTAGCCGCTATGATGAAGACTAAACCTAGTTCTAAGTTTAACCACATGTGCCTGCACCTAGTTTTAGCCGGATTAAACTAGGTGTGTCCGCACTTCGGCTATTAGCGTAACATAATATAGAAAGATAAATGGCAACTGTTATTGACTGGCTGGTCTATCAACACACAGCACCAACTAAACGGATTGGCCTGAATTTTCGCCCGCAGGTAGTTATTGTAAAGTAAGCGTGCGCTAAGAATTTTCCAAAATTCACCCCCTAAAGTGGTGAAACGGGGGTCCAAAGGTAGTCAGGAGAAACCTACTTTGACATGGTTGTAACCGCTGACAGAAGCTAGAACTAAAATAATTTGGCAAAAATTTGTTTGAAAAAACAAAAGGTTGGTTTTGGGCTTTTTTAATTTAATTTTATAATTTATATCGCAATGAAGTCGTTATTGCGGATGCCTCCCCTGGGGGTCTTCGTCTTCCAAACGCGGTGTCGCACGCGGAGGGGTCACTCGTGGTGAAGCTAGCCCCCCGCCTGCGCCACTGCGGACTTGTCAGCCCCACACCAGCCGCTTACAGCCCCCGCCAAGCAGGAGACCGAGAAGTGCCTCAGGTGTTTAACTGTACCCAGTGAGAGGACGATATTGAGCTGTTGAACAACTTTCATACCAAGAAGAAATGTATGTGTTCTAGGTATGGAAGGACACCTGGGGCCAACGCGGTACCCCCATATCAGGGGACCATGGCTAGTGGGTCGGTCGATGAAGCGACCCCAGGGGAAGACCGAAAGTTGATAGTCGTCTGCCGTACCTATGTTACAAGCGCAGGAAAACTTCACTTGCGCGATGCAGGACTTTCTAAGTTTTCTCTTAAGCTACCGAAATTTTTAAACTTAATTTTAAGTCAAAATATGCAGAATTTATATCTCCATCTTTTGGTAGTATTGTTTATTTAGATTTATGTCATTATATGGAAGATTTTAGCAATAAACTGTAATATTTACGCTGACCAATAGGGGCGCGTTGGGACAGGGAAGCTTGGTACAAGTAGTAAAGCTAAACTACTAGTGTAGTTTTTTCGATTCTCGCCCTTATGTCGAAGAATTTAACGATGAAGTTGTTCTGTAGTGTCATAATTATCAGCTACATTGTTGCACAACATCCTATTGTGTGTTTTTTTCTGTTCCTTACACATTTTATTTCGGAGAATTAGACCTACTTATACATACATATAGTAAAAAGATAAAAGGTAATCGTTAGTGACTGACTGATCTGTCAACACACCGCTCAAACCACTGAACGGATTAATTACCCTGAAGTTTGGCACGTAAATAGCACGCCGTTCGGTCGTCCGGTAACCGTCCGGACCAAGCCCAAGTCGTCCACGGCGCGTAGTGTTCCGCGCGCACCTCAAGGAGTTAGCAAATCGTAGGAGCCCAGCAGGGTCGAACCTACTGGGGCCGTCGGTTAAGTGAAAATTAACCCCCGGTGGCCTGGAACGCAAGGTCAAGAAGGAACAAACGAGTGGGTTTTAGCCAGTTAAAGTCTGACTTGGCCTCTCGCCCCGCCCAAGAGCGAGAGAAGTCATTAGATAATTTACCATCTTAAAATAAAAAATTGGAACTATTTTGCAATTATAATCTTTTTCAGGCTGAAAAATATCAGACTGACCGCCTTCCAAAAATGCTTCAAAAAAATATCTCACCGATATTATTAATAATAATAGAAGCTGGCAACACCCAACGTCAACAAGTTCTTTTCTTTCATTGAATTCATTGAATTTCTTTAAACATTAATTCCTGTGCCCATTTCTACATATTTTTTACAGCAATTACTAACAAATAGCAATACCCAATAAATACTCAACAAAACCAAAGTAAATAAAGGGACAATCATCAAAAAAAGAAGAAAAATATGCATATCTACCAGACAGATGACAGATGTCATCAACATAAATACAACGAAGTAATGAAATACACCATGAAAGAAAATTTATCATTATGTTGACCAGATCAGCTACCCGACGCGCACGCCCTTCACCCCTGGGCTCGTCGCTCAGCTCCGCCTCGCCGCCGCCGGACCTCGGATCACCAGTGTCACCGACGGCTGCAGTTGCGTCGAGCTCGAGCGACGAGTATTTCTCCCCACCGACGTCGCCAACACCTGTACATCGGCCGGGGAGAGGCCGGCCACCGAAGAGCTTGGGACCTAGGGGCCAACCGGCCCCGAGCCGGGTCCCCGCTGCCGGTGGTTGTGTGCAGCGCATGAAATGGACTAAGTCCATGAACGAAAATGTCATGCGCGCATATTATGGGTCTACAGAGGGAGGAACTAATCTCACTGCGTACCGTGTTAGGTTAGGTTAGGTTAGCTGTCTCTGTTTCAGGAACTGGAACCAACCTTCAATGTCACGGCCCAACGATTGTCGGATCAGGTGCGGGTTATCCAACGAAATCACAGATTGGACGACGCCGCACTTGATAGGCTGCGCTCAGCGTTACTGAACAACCGTATCATCTCGACTCCATCACAGACACAGACTGATGAACCACAGACTACAGATGCAATCCTGTCTCGGTCCAACCATATTGATGATGAAGCAAATGATAGGGTTGTCACAGTAAGTAGCCAGTGCAACGATCGACTGAGGAGCGCACTGGAGGATGCATTCCGCGAGTACAGATCGACTCCGATCGCTCTTAGACCTCGTCTACCCCGGTTACCTATGCGCAAAAAAAAATAGGGCGCTAGTGTGTGCTCTGGACTCGCTGCTTGAGAATGTGTTCGAGAGCAGCGTAAACCTCACTGATACGCACTCGATCCTCTATTGCGGGGCTATTGCGGCATGTCGTTTAGCCAACGTAAAACTTCCAAGTTGTGACGAAGCGACTCGACCAAAGCCTGCCGCACCTGCCTGGCAATGTAGGATTGAGAGGCGTATTGATGGGGCCAGAGCGCTCATTGGTAAACTATACTGCTTCAGGGAGGGCAATACACGACCACGTGTGATGCGCTACGTGAGGCGAGCGTTTTCGGGGACTGGAATCAGCTCTCGAGAATACTTATCTCGTGTCACGGAGCGCATCGACTTCCTGAAGCAGAAAGTTTGTGCATGGGCCAACCGTATTCGACGGTATAAGCGGCGAGTCGACCGGTACTCGCAGAATCGCATGTTCCAGAGCGATGAGAGATGGGTATACAGAGCTTGGGAGCGACCTGAACAAAATGTGACCGACGTGACCCGTCCAGATGCTGTCGCCACGAATATTTTCTGGCGCAATATGTGGTCGGTGCCCGTCTGTCACACTGAGGATGGCTGGATGCGTGAAGTCGAGCGCGTGTGTGAAGCTATACCAGAAATGGAAAAAGTAGTCATTAGCCCAATAGATGTGGCCAGAGCAGTCCGTCCGTTACCGAATTGGAAGTCTCCAGGACCGGACGGACTGCAAAATTTCTGGCTAAAATGGTATAGCAGCTCACACGCGCTCCTGGCATCTCAATTCCAGTCATCCTTAGAGTCTGGGTTGCTACCTCAGTTTCTAACAACTGGCGTTACCCATCTGCTCCATAAGACAGGTAGTACTGCGGAACCCAAGAATTATAGACCGATAACATGCTTGTCGATGGTCTATAAACTTCTTACGTCCATTCTGAGAACGAAAATTAACAAGCACATTGATAGCAACTCAATTATGTCTGCCTCTCAGAATGGATGTAGGAACGGGTCTCGCGGTACTAAGGAGCTACTCCTCATAGACATGGCCATAAGCCAACAGGTTCGTCGATCTCGCAAGGATCTATCGACATGTTGGATAGATTATAAGAAGGCCTATGACTCTGTGCCACATACTTGGCTCATGAGGGTGTTGGAGTTGTATAAAATAGATGCAACTCTACGCACCTTCCTTGAGTCATGTATGGGGCAATGGAACACAGTCCTTCGCTATCCAGGATGTCGATCGATTCGGAGGGACGATGAGCCTACATGGATTAAACGGGGAATATTCCAGGGCGACAGTCTGAGTCCTCTTTGGTTCTGCTTAGCCCTGAATCCTCTAAGCACATTGCTGGAGGAATCAGGCTTGGGCTACCGGTTGAGAAGAGGTGGTCAGGTTCTATCTCACCTCCTTTACATGGATGATCTGAAACTCATTGCCCCCAACAAGTTACGACTGATGGAACTACTGAAGGTAACTGAAACTTTCAGTAGTGCCATCAGGATGGAATTTGGTGTGGATAAATGTGCAGTCATGCATATAAAGCGAGGGGAGATTATGGAATCTGAGGGGATTCAACTCTCAGATTCCATATACTTTAGATCCCTCTCCTCAACCGAAACCTATAAGTATTTGGGTATGTCGGAAGCGTTAGGCATTAACGTTGCTGACATGAAGCAATCGTTGAAGGAGCGCTTCTTTGGCCACCTGAAGAAGGTATTAAACAGCCTTCTGTCAGGTGGAAATAAGGTGCGCGCCTTCAATGGTTGGGTCATGCCAGTCTTAATGTACTCTTTCGGCATACTCAAATGGACTCAGACCGAGTTAGACGCTCTGGATAGGCGGGTCCGTACACTGTTGACAGCAAACCGGATGCATCACCCACGGTCGTCGGTGATGAGACTGTACATCCCGCGGAAGTGCGGAGGTCGAGGTTTTTTAAATGCGAAGACCCTGCACAACCGCGAGGTGTGCAGCCTCAGAGAATACTTTCATAAAACCGATGTGGGTATGCACCGCGATGTGGTCGCAGTGGACAAGGGACCCCCCCGTTGTCCATGGCTAAAGAGAACTGGCACAAACCTGTTTTACTTACAACTAATGACCTTAAGGAAGTATGGAAAAGTAAGGAGCTGCACGGGCGCTTTTATCGGGCTCTTCATGAGTCTGATGTAGATTTTGCAGCGTCCGTGGCCTGGCTACGTTTCAGCAACCTCTTCGGGGAAACTGAAGGTTTTATCTGTGCAATTATGGACGAAGTCATCTTGACGAATAACTACCGGAGATATATAATGAAGGACGGGGCGGTTGACGTGTGTCGGGCATGCCATCGTCCGGGTGAGTCTATCAGACATATTATCTCTGGTTGTTCTCGTCTGGCTAACGGCGAGTACTTGCACAGGCACAACCAAGTAGCCAGGATTATTCACCAGCAACTTGCTTTGAAATACAACCTAGTGTATTCAGAGGTACCATATTACAGGTATGTGCCCGACCCAGTTCTCGAAAATGATCATGTCACGTTGTACTGGGATCGGTCTATCATTACTGACCGGACTATTGTAGCCAATAAGCCGGATATAGTGGTGATAGACCGATTAGCGCGCCGCGCAATGATAGTCGATGTCACCATCCCGCATGACGAGAATCTCGTGAAAGCTGAGAAAAATAAACAAATCAAATATCTCGACTTAGCACACGAGGTTGTCGACATGTGGAATGTGGACTCGGCTATCATTGTGCCGATTGTTGTTACCGCCAATGGCCTGATGACTGTCTAGACGACCACCTGTCGAAACTGGCGCTGCGCGGTTGGATCAAGGGCCTGATACAGAAGGCAGTACTCCTCGATACGGCTCGCATTGTGAGGAGGTTCCTGCCTCTGGAGCCCTAACCACCGGTAGCTTGGACCCTGTCCCGACACCGGCGGACTGCTATTTTTTATATTTTTAAATGTTTTTTTTTTATATGTGTTTTGAAAAATATTTAAAAATGTACAAAATATGTATAAAAAATAAATAAAGAAAATAATAATAATAATAATTTATTTATTTTCCTTCCTCAAATTACAGATAAATTAATTAATTCAACAAAATACTAAAACAATTTGTGGAAGACTGATGCCTGAACTAAGTTTTTTACAAAACCTGTTTATCAGGTCACCAGGCCCCCAAACACAAAATTTGAGATTAATAATTGTCGTACAGAAGACGATTTGATTCTCGAAACTACATTACAATAATTATAATCAGTTACATTATTTAATTACATTAATAATTATAAGTTAATTACATATTCACAGAATCCCGGAGTAAATTTTTTCACACCCACTCATAAGCAACGTACTTACACAAAATCGTACGCTGACTCAGTGGCGTAGCTTCAAGGGGCTGTGTTAAACATTTTTGAGGGGCATTTTTGTACAAAATAGGCCCGCTAGAACAGAACTAGGGCTGAGACAGCGCGACTGTTACGACAGGCTACTTAGGAGATGGCCATACTAACTGTACAGACTACGAATAGAAAACGTGTAGGTTTACGAAAAATAGAATTAATGGCTTTGTCGTCATGAGCTCGAAAATTGGATTACTCTGACTGAGATAGAACAAGTCTTCATTTGAAAATGAGCTATTTAAAAAAAAAAAATAGTTTACTACTTTTATAAAAAAAAAACACTTTACTATCATGATAATATACATACACTAATTTAAAAAAACTTAAGAACTATGAGCTCGTTCTTTGAAATATAATTTGTTCTAATATTTTACGAAAATTCATAATACGACTAAGTTAATTTTGTTACCTAATTTTTTCACACGTCGGGGGCCCAGCAGCCCCGCTGGACAACTACGCCCCTGCGCCAAAATAACGCTCGCATACACAAATCGTAACCGTGCCAACCAGAAAATAGAACCTGACTATAAATAAGTCTTGTGTGTCGAGAATATCAATAGTGTCCGCCCAAATAAACTTCAATGGGGGCGCATATAGCGGTCGAACGGGTAACTAACCGAATAAACCGAATATGTAGGCGTTTTAGGGGTAATAGCTGAACTGAACTACTCTCGTGACGTCAATAAGTCCTCGTGTTTGTATCGAAAAATCCACCAACCGTTCTTTGTATTTTTTTTTTATTTCGTAGCATACCTACATCGTGGACGCTACGCTTCGTAGCACATCGTAGCACTAGATTTTTCTCCTCTACGATTCTGACGAGACACCTCTTTGCACCTCGTCCGGTAATTGACCGGACCGGGTCAGTTGTCAACAGCGCATAGTGATCCACGCCACGCGCTCCTCAAAGAGATGTCAGCAAACCGTAGAGGCCCAGCAGGACCGTTGCCCGCTGGCTAGGACCGCGGGGTATTTCTGAAAAGTCCTTCAGTCGCCCGGGTGGCCCGGTGACCATATTTTATGTCGGCAACCAGGTACCATAACGGGCTTATATAGTTTTGAAATTTTTTTCATAGATTCTTTACATAAAATTAGTAGACAGATGTTTCAGGTTTCGCATATACTAAAAATAAGGTTGTATATTGTTTTTTTTTTTTTTGGGGAACTCAGATCACCGACATCAAGGTCATCAACAATCGCCAAACTTAAGTGGCAATGGGCAGGGCACATTGTTCGCAGAACGGATGGCCGTTGTGGCCGAAAGGTTCTGGAATGGCGACCACGTACCGGAAGACTTAGCGTTGGAAGGCCTCCTACAAGATGGACCGATGACCTGATAACGTTGCGGGAGTCCAATGGATGCGAGACGCACAGTACCGTTCATTGTGATGGCACTTGAGGAGGCCTGTGTCCAGTAGTGGACGTCTTTCGGCTGAAATGATGATGATGATGATGATGATACAGATTTTATCTACATGTCTCTCCGTTGCCTGAAAATAAAATAATTATTATTATTTACTTAAATGGACCAAATTCGCAGGTAAATTCTATCAATCATTGTCCAAAGACAATTTAATCCTAACAAGCCAATAAATGTAGGTAATCACACTAATTCATTAATATTATTAATGCCATTGCTTGTGTGCTATGTATTTATATGTCGACGGAACGGATTTAGATATTTGGTATAATAATATAAAAACTACCACAATGTCACAAAAACAAAAAACTATCAAAAACAAATGACTGAAATTGAAATTAAATTAACACGTCTTTCGAATAAAATTTATTTGAATTTCGAATTGCGCAACTATCACACAGCGCCATCTAGTCCTAAACCAAGCAGAGCTTGTACTATGAGTACTAGACAACTAATAAACAAACTTATATATTTCTACATACATACATATTACAGATAAATAGAATATAATAAACTTTATTGAACACCAAAAAAGTAACACAACTTATACATAAATATAAATAACACCCAGGCATAGAACAAATGATCGTGTTCGTCACACTAACATTTGTCTTGGGTGGGAATCGAACCCACGACCTCCGGCATAGCAGTCAGGGCCACTAACCAGACCAACAGACAAGTCAAAGATATCACGATAACTTATATCCTAGATTAAAATAAAAGCTATAATCATCGATATATGTACCTACTACGCACTAGATTACGCGTGCCGAACACTCTTTTCAATCGACTCAGGTGTAGTGTAATCCATAAACCTTGAACAGTAAGTGCCACGAAATTCATGGCGCTTAGGACATTTTGGTCGCGAAAAAAGTATCCTCTAAAAGCTATCTTAGCGCTGTATGTTATAATAGTTCTGTTAAACGGCATAATGCCAATGTAGCGCCGCAGCGAACTTTTGTTTTAACTTTTCAGTATTTTGACAAATATTTTCCATTTGTCTATCTCTAGAATATAAGTCTATGGCTATAATTTATTCCCACCGGAGACACCCCAGGCGTCGGGAGTCGCAGGATAATTTCCGGCCACCATTGCTGTAGGCACAGGCTTGCGGAAGGCGAGCAATGGGTAGCTCGTCGTCCGATGCGTTATGTTCCCCGTGCGCCTCAAAGAAATGTCAGCAAGATTGAGGGGGTCAGTTAGAGCCGATGTCTGCCAGGGCTGCGGATTTTTCGAAGGAGTTACCGTAACCCTCGCAAAAAAGGCCAACTGCAGGAAAACTGTCGTGTAGTCAGTAAAAGTTTGACAGTCCCTCCCAGCTCCAACCAGAGTGGGTGAAATCATTTGATGATTTTTCACGTGAAAAACCATTTATAATTTACTAGCTTTTGCCCCCGGCTTCGACCGCATACATAAAATATAGCCTATGTCACTCAGGAATAAAGCAGCTTTTTGTCGGTGAAAAAATTTTTGCAATCGGACTAGTACTTTCAAACATTACCTCCTACAAACAAAACAAAACAAAACATAAAACCAAACCTCTTTATAATATAATTATAAACTTAGTTCTGCCAGCGACTTCGCCCGCGTGAAAATAGGTTTCTCTATACAAACTTTGGACCCTCGTTTCATCCACTTAGGGTGTGAATTTTGGAAAATCCTCTCTTAGTGCTCGCCTACGTCATAAAAGGAAGCTTTGTGCACCAAAATTTCACATTCCTAGTCCCAGTAGTTTTGGCTATGCGTTGATATGTCAGTCAGTCAATTTCTCCTTCTATTATGATATATTCATATTATATAAGCGTTGATAAAGGGTGCTAAGTTCAAACGGGAATGGGCGAGTCACATTAGCTGCTAGCACATAGTGACCAATGGGCAAGTGTCGCGCCACGCAGAGGGTTCCTGAAGAGAGAAAGCGTCGTCGAGGCCGGCCTAAAAAGATGTGGCGGGATGATCTGGACGCGTACCACGAGAACTAGTTCGAGACGAAGCAGAAAAAAAATGACTGGAATGACTTGGAGGAGGCCTTTGGCCAAATGTGGAACAGTAAAAAAGGACCTAGAAAAAAAGGCGTGAAATACTACTTTCACGCCACGGACGGAGACGCGAGTGACAGCAAGTCTATACTTCTATACTTAATATTATAAATAATAATAATAATTTATTTATTTCAGATAACAATGATCCATAATGGTTAGTAACAGTTTGAACTTATAAACTATGTTAGTAGGTACAAAATACAATCACAACATTACATACATACATTTAATTTTATAATTTTTAAAATAATTATAAATTTAAAATTGAATAATTGAATGGTTTAAAATTAGATAATTTAATATAATAAAATTGAATAATTTAAAATAATTAATAATAATAATTTTAATTTTATCATTTGTTTATAAAAAGAAAACATTTCTATTTTTGTTTGCAATGATTGAACTCAAAAACTTTCTTACAAACACTTTTTAACAAAAAACATTGAATGTTTTTTTTTTAACGTAATTCTCGGAAACCCTACAAGTAATAAAACCATAAAAACATGTCGTCAACATGGCTATAAAGCTAATTAACGTTATCAATACCTTCTAGTTTTCTCCAAATCACGCAGGAAGTCCGTGGTTGTTGATAAGAAATATAATTATAGCCTTATCAGTAACGTAAATACTGCAGGGTGCCATTTGAGTTAACTGTGACAACGTTATGTTGTCATGTGATAACGAGGAGGCCAGACTTATGACGTGGCCAATTTTTTCGCAATTTTATTATTATTTAAAATAATGTTATGCTATCTAAGATAACAACACAGAAGGAACAAGACATGAAATATAATAAGTATACCTAAATAGTTGCCAACCTTAAAAAATAATTACCGGTTGTAATTAAATTGAAAGTGAAAACAAATTAATTTATTAATTCAAATTAAATTAGATTAAGTTCAATACCTATCAAATAAATTAAACACTAATAAACAAGTTTACCAAATATACAATATATAAAGCGTAATCAACCTTATAATGTTCCCACTGCTGGAACTCAGGCCTCCTCTCTAGGAGAGGGAATGGACTGTAATCCACAACGCGGGTCCAGTGCAGAATGGTGGATGTCACATGTCTTATAATTTCTAGTTCTAGGTTGGTTTCCTCGCAATGTTTTCCTTCACCGTTTTGAGAGCAGAGGTGATGAAATTACATAGCGTGACGGGTAACAGGACAGGATGGAAGAAAGAAAAGTGTTGCACCGACTCGAAATAAAATGAGATAAGGGCAGGAAGGTGATGATGGTTATGAAATTACACAATGTATAGCGCTTGCCTGAACTTGAACCTTCGACGTAAGTACAATTCGTAAGTCGGGGCCCTTATTATTGGGCCAACACTGCTCTTAGAATCACACTTTTTCTGACGTTTTATAAGTGCCCATGTAGGCCTATGTGAAATAAAAATATTTTTATTTGATTTTGATTTGACTCACATTAATTATCCTGAAACAAGTACTTCATAAGTACTTAAAAAATACTTCATGAGATCTAATTATGAAGTACTTAAATAAAATTTCTGGGTTGAAGTCATGCTTCATCATCATCATCATCATTTCAGCCAAAAGATGTCCACTGCTGGAAATATGCCTCCCCAAGTTCCGCCATAATGGACGGTCCTGTGCGTCTCGCATCCATCGGGCTCCCGCAACCGTTACCAAAGAAGAGGATATCTGCAGGAGAACCAAGGTCATGAAGAATCGCCAAACTTAAGTGGCAATGCTCGCAGAACGGAACTTATACTTATTTATAAGCAATTCTATTCTTCAAGTAGTCATCAAAAAACTATTCCCATAATTTTATTTTCGCTTCACCGTATTCAAGTACTCTTGCGCCATCCCATCTTCCTAGCTCGTCGTGCTGTGCTGGTGCTGCCGCTGCGGCTGCGGAGAACCTCAAGCGGTGGAAATATAATAACTACGTCGGCAGTTATGTTTTCGAGCCGTAGGGGTTGCAACTCTTGGACCGTGGGGTCCGAGTGCTCATACGCTTTTTAAAGAATTATCCAAACGCCTAGTAGACACTTCGTTTGACCCAAGGACTGGCTTTTACCTCATTAAGCATTGCCATACAACGTGGCAATGCTGCCAGTCTTCTGGGCACACTTCCAGCCGATGATTCAGCGATTTGGATGAATTTTTCGACGCTATATTTTAGCTAGGAGTTATTGCTTTTAGTGTATACATCATTTTAATTAGTTAACTGTAATTTCTTTTTTTCGGTGGAAAATCCTCTAATAACCCCTCACTGAGTGGAGCGAGATAGTCCCTGTATCAGACTTTTACTGTCTAAACCCACCTGAGTTGCCCTTTACGTTCCAGTGCCACGGTAACTTTTCGAACAATACCATCGCCTTAGCAGGATATTGATCCATCTTGTATTTCTTTCTACAGCTTTTATCACCTAAGGTACTCGAAACAAAGATCACAGGTATCACGTAAACTGATAAAACAGTCATTCAAATAGAATGTTGCCATCTCAAAAACATAACAAACTGAATCATAGTCCAAAAAAAAGTTCGTCTAAGTTATCGTACAAAAAATAATCAACAATACAAAGAACAACATCGTAATCCATATTTATTATCTAACTACAATAATAATCAATGTATTGATCGGATATCTTATCAGGCCCCCACGTGACGTACCCGTAAACGGATAGTAAACCTAATATGTCTACCTAAAAGACAAGCTCTTACAGTGGAATCGTTCATGTGACCGATCCAGCTGGAATCGAGTATATTTCCGCATCCTTGTTACATATTTAAAAAAAAAAATTGCGCAACAGTTGCTCTTCAAGCGCAAACCCGTTGTATGTTGAAAAATTAAAACTGTTGTTTTGACCAAACAGTTTGTAAAACACAGCGTGTAAAGTCATGTGACAAGCCATTTCAGAAACTACAGTTTTTTTTTAAATCGCTTATATGCGCGATCGCCAAAACATAGCAATTCCTCAACAATGCTGCCTTTATAGAGCAGTCTACGAACTAAAATAAAAACTTTCTTTTAATTTTTTTTTTCATGTAAAAGAAAATATTTTATTTGGCACACGTAGATACAAACAGCGCAGAAAAAACATGTTGAAACTTTGCGGTTGCGCCAAACAACCACCTAAACCAAAAAATACAAAAAATCAAAACATAACTAAAAAAGTTTTTTCTGTGGTTTACACGATACACAAACGTAGTTTAATTTAAACAATTTCTTGTAAACATCTTCGATCCGCGAGCGATGTGCAATCCGATAGTGCTATTTGTTTTGCTAATCGATTAAAAATAACACTAAAAAAAATTGACTCGTAAAACGTCAAGTTTTTCGTCATTTTAAACCAATAAAATCGATTTTATGACGTCAAGCCATTGATCGCGCGATAGTTGCGCAATTATTGCTGATGATTATTTTTACGTATTCAGCCTCCCGAATTCAATATAGCCATGACAATCTGGGATCATGTAGCTCTCCGTCGTTGAAAGAGTTTTCTATATATCAGATTAGAAATTCTTGAGATTACAATAATTCTTAAGGTTAAAGAACGACGTCATGATTCGTCATCATCATTATTTTAGCCGATAGACGTCCACTGCTGGACATAGCCTCCCCCAAATGTCGCCACAACGATCGATCCTGTGCGTCTCGCATCCATCGGATTCCCGCAACCTTCACCAGGTCATCGGTCCACCTTGTAGGGGGCCTTCCAACACTGCGTCTTCCGGTACGCGGTCGCCACTCCAGAACCTTTCGGCCCCAACGGCCATCCGTTCTGCGAGCAATGTGCCCTGCCCATTGCCACTTTAGTTTGGCGATTCTTCGTGCTATGTCGGCAACCTTGGTTCTCCTGCGAATATCTTCATTTCTGATTCGATCACGCAAGGAAACTTCGAGCATAGTACTTTCCATTGCCCTTTGGGTGACTTTGAGCCTTCTGATGAGGCCCATTGTGAGCGTCCACGTTTCGGAACCATATGTCATCACTGGCGTCGGGTCATGATTAGTAGGGTTTTTTTATAGGTGGGAAAATCATCTAATGACATCCCCCGATCTTGGTGGGAAATAGTGTCAGACTTTTACTGACTAAAAACCCACTCCTGTGCCTTCTTTGCCATTGTACCAAGGCCGAGTCTTCCTTTCAGAAGCAGACCTTTAGTCCCAGTAGGCTTCGACCCTGCTGGGCCCCTACGGTTTGCTGACGTATCCCTTATCAGTAGGGTTGCCAACCATACTCACATATAGAGTATTGTACTCTATTTTGTAGAGGAGCCCTTTATAATCTACGATCGCAATAGAGTACGCTAAAATACTCTACTTATTTTGACTTTGATTTTGAATTTAACTGAAAGCCCTACCTACCATTTCAGTGTTTACTAAAATATTTTAAAAAAAGTTTAAAAAATCCATAACTTCATTGACACTGCTCGAAATGACTATAATCATTCAATTATTTCAATTTTGTTTCGCGAATAGTAAAACAATATATTCTTTTTTCTAAGAATGGTTCATACATGTTTTCATTTCCCCTTCTAAAATCAGATATTCGCTATTTCTTTAAAAAAAAAGGTGGTAAGTAGGTAATGAGCTGCCTATCCCTATAAGGAAAAGGCACTTTATGTTTTATACAAACCCAACAAATAAATATTATACATCTTTATATAAAAGTTTAGAAATAAGATTATACAGTTATCACGCGTTCGTTGCGTGATGGAAAACTATCAAAACTTGTTTACGAAATGCGAGTTTAATCCTCGTTGTGATAGCTTGAAGTGGTACTAATAGTGATAAAAAGTACCAGTGTATAATGTAACGGTAGTTTTCTGTGCTGTTGCCTGTGGGTTATGCCAGCTGATGACCTGTTGATAAGTGATGCAACGGAAGTTTCTTAACGGAAGCGGAGACTGAAACAGATGTCAAAAGTAAATCTTTGCGGATGCGGAAGCTGCAACGAAAGTGAAGAAAAACACAATTTTATTTTTTTAAAACAACGGAAGGTTTACGTCGTAATCACGTCACGAGGCGCGGTAATGCGCAGAATTAACCAAAAAAAATTATAATTATAAAGTTTGTGGACAGTCCCCCCCCCCCCTCGCGCCTTTTCCGATGTGTCCAGTCGTCCACGCACCCTCCATCTCCGCGCTCCTCGCTGAATTCTTCCGTTTAGAGTTCTGTTATAAATTTTGCGGAAGCAGAAGCGGAAACGGACGTGAAAACGCTTGAGGAACGTGAAAAAGATGATGCTTGTTTCTTTCTTCTTTGATGTTTGATCAAAGAAGAAAGAAACAAGCATCACCTTTGTTCCTGCATTTCTGTTTTCCTTCTTGTCTCTTAGTTTATGTGTGTACATGAATTGTAAAATAAAAAATAGAATAAAAATCCAGGTTTTATTTCGATCTTGGACTGCAAGTTTGCTCAAAAGAGTTACTGCAGCCCAAGAATACAAAGAGGACCCAGTGGAGCATACAGTGGAGGTGTGCACCACTTGGATGGTGCACCGATGGATCTTGGTTCAGGCCATGGTCCGGATCGAGGAGGAATGGCTGGCGGTCGCCTCCTTCTGCGAAAGCAGGAGACGGCCGTACTCGTGAGGGAATGGACAACTCGCATTCACACCCAAACCGAAATAACTATATTTGTATGTAAGTCATACAAATATTTGTTCCGTGCGAGATCAAACCCGCGATATGCAGCGCAGTTGCCAATCGCTCACAACCACTACGCTAACCGTCGCGCCGTCTTGTTTATCAATAGCGTCTCCAGTCTCCATGCCTACGTGATTTCTATCACACTGCACGCTCAACCAATGACCAGATGAGGCACCTTCTAGAAACCTAAAGATAACCCTCACCAGGATCTCATAACATGGTGATACGTGTCGCATATCGAGGTCTGCGTGACAAACGCGTGTCTCTCATTTAATGTCCGCGAGCGCACCGATTATACGATTGTTATGAATGGTCCTTATCAAGGGAAACGCCCTGTTGATATACAGATAGTTTGTGGGAACTGTCAGATTGTGGAATTATCGTTCACGCCTGTTGTCTCAACGGGTTAGGCAGAGATTTAACTATTCTTAGAATTTAGATATTTAAGTGAAGATATCGGCAGGAAAACCAAGGTTACCGACATAGTTCGAAGAATCGCCAGACATAAGTGGCATGTACCGTACATTGTTCGCAGAACAGATGATCGATGGGGACGAAAAGTTCTGGAGTGGCGACCACGTACCGGAAAAGACGCAGCGTTATAAGGCCTCCCACAAGGTGAACCGATGACCTAATGAGGGTTTCGGGAATCCGATGTTTTTTTTTAGGTGGAAATCATCTATTGACATCGTGGGGGTTTGTGTCAGACTTTTACTGACTAAAATCCGGACTGGATTTTAGTCAGTAAAAGTGTGTGTGTTCTGTTCCTTCTTTGCCTTCGTTCCAGGGCCCCAGGGTTCTCTTTCGTAACACCCTTGGCTCCAGTAGGCTTCGACCCTGTCGGGTTGCTGACATCTCCTTGAGGCGCGCGTAGAACACTACGCGCCGTCGATGACTTGGGCTCGGTCCAGACGATTACAGGACAGTCAGACGGTGAGCTACCCATTGCTCGCCGTCCGCAAGCCCGCGCCGACGGTAGCCAGAAATCGGGATCGGAATCCCGGCTGGAGCGTGAGAGCCGTTGCCTCGTGCGTTCGGCCGCCTTCTTTGCTAGCATTACTGCTTCGCAGAAGGAAGGAGGCGACCGCCTGTCACTCCTCCTCGCTCCGGACCATTGCCTGCAGCAAGGCCCGGCGCGAGAGATCGTTGCCGCCGAGCGCCCTCACAAGGCAGTGCTCGGCAGTGCCCAAACGGGGCAGACCTCTATCGTATGCTCCAACGTGTCCTCTGGGCGGGCGGTCCACACAATCTTAACACCCGGGCATTTCTTCCGCACGAATCCGGTGCATGAATCTCCCGAACTGACCGTGACCGGTGAGGACCTGCGTCATGCGCAAGGTTAGGACACCGTATTGTTTTTCCAGCCACTCCTGAAAGAGGGGACTTACCGCCATAATTGTAGCGTGTCCAGGAATTTGATGGATTCTAGACGCATAGGACCGGTCGTTATAGCGACACTTGGGGGAGGCCTATGTCCAACAGTAGACGTCTTGCGGCTGAAATGACAATGATGATATATTTAAATGATATTCTGAGGAAATTTGATACCGTCGAAGTCGACCACGGCAAAGGCGGTGTGACGATAAGCTCATGTACGCGAGGCAAAGTTGGCCAGCAGGCCTAGCCAAGTTACGACCGCTTCGTTTCGATACTCTTGCGTCGAACGCCTCGAGTAGACCACGCCTCCGATTCCTTTGTTCTGACGTCATCTGAACGCTCAGTCACGTGGTCAGAACATAGGAATTGGAAGCGGGGCCTACTCGATTCGTTCGATGCTAGAGAATCGAAATGAAACAGTCGTAACTTGGCTAGGGGGGCTGGTCTCTGACGCAAAGCAAAGAATGAATATAGTAGTGAGCTTTAGTCAGTAAAAGTCTGACATGCTATAACTCAAAATAGGTACTCAATTCAGAAACCCGCCTATATTCTTAAGCAGTGATTAAACAATTCATACATTTCTTAGAAGTAAATACCGATAGTTTATTTATTAATCACGACCGAAAAAATGGCATCGTTAGTTTTCCTGCTGCTAAAGCATTTGCACCATTTAATTAAACATTTATTGCACTCTAGTTTTTCCCGTTAACACATTTTTATCAGTACGGTTGTAATGTGTCGTCCGTCATACATCGTCGATATATCAAATTCATTAAGTTATGAGGATATGAATCAACATTGTTTTGATAGGAAAACCAGCCTTGATAACCAGCCTTGTAAAACTCGATGAAACTATAGAGAGAAGTCATTTGTATACAGGTACTTAAATAATTTTCTTTAAAGTAAAATTACTCTGAATAAAACTCACTAAAAGAACATCCGTTAAAAACAAAAGCATGTCCTGAGTAAATGTTGAGTCGAGCTACACGATTACTGCCACATGCTTGCACTGACTGGACGGCTTCACTCAAATCAGTGTGGTTCTTGCCTCAAAAGATCATTGTTTTGTCGTGTATACGTGACTGTGGCGATAAAAAGGTTGCAGTAAGGAGATCCAGAACCAAAACTGTTAGCAAAACAAATTTTGTGTTTAAGGGTGAAGGCAAAGATTGTGACCGGTTTGGTTTTAAAAATATATGTTTTGGATAATAAAATTAATCCATTTGACACAAATTAAACTCATTTGTTACACTATGGTACCCAAGAGAAGGAAGAAGAAAGAAAAAAAATGCAAGAAGAGAGAGGATAGTAAAGTCTTGAAAGGATAGTAAAGTTTTCTTACCGAATCTGTAATAAATATATATTTTTTCAAACTTATTGACGTAGTCGTTATAAAGGAGTAAGCTTTTTTTCGGTAGAAAAAAAAACTAAAACTTTTACTGACCAAAAACCCACTCCTGTTCCTTGCCTTCGTTGCCTTTCGTACCAGGGCCGAGTCTTCCTTTCAGAATCAGACCCTTGGCCCCAGTAGGCTTCGTCCCTGCTGGGCCTCTACAGTTGCTGACTCTTGAGACTTCAGAAAATCAATTTTATGGCACCATTCGGGTGTTAGGGCCTTAATCGAACACTCTTGTCAGAGTAATTGTGGTCTTGCGCCACCGCATCTCTCGTGATGCGACGCAATGCAGCTCTATTTTATTAGGGGCTTGGTAGTTGTCATTGATAACTGTATCACAGATTCGATGAGGTCTATCCACCGTGTTAAAGAGCGCTAACGGTATCTTATGCCCTCGAGTTTCCCTTGCACCACCAATCGTTCCATCGAGACCTCATTACGGATGATATGCCTTAAAAACTTGAGGTTTCGTATTTCCACAGATGACTACAATCTCTCTTAGATATTGAGTTCTTTCAGGATAAAACATTGTACAGTGCATTCTCATACAGGTACCACTATTTCTCTCTCTGCCGTACAAAAATCCGAAAAAGAAAAGCTTCCCGCCCTTGAAGATCACGCTCAGCAAGCGTGCGATCAGTTCAACTTATCAACAAGATTACATGTAATACCAATGACTGGCAATTTTCACCGTGATCGTAATATTTTACAATATCAACAATAGCAAAAATTACTTAATGGAAACAGTCTTTTAAATAAAAAAACAATGACAAACCGTTATTAAGCACGCTGCTACGTTTTTTTTTGTCTTGGAAATGGTCAAATAAAGTACCCCGCTTTGGGTGGAACGAGAGGAAGGGTCTTTTACTGACTAAAACCTACTGCGTTCCTTCAGTTGCCCTTTGCTAAGGTGACTCTTTTAAATAATTTCACATATACAGTAACGATATACATATATGTCGTGGCCAGATCATAGAAATTGCTCACTTCATGAAATGGCCAAGTAAAACTGGCCAGATCGTTTTATACGTTAAAGTTTAATGATATGTAAATCCTTGTTTGGCCTACTTTCTTTAGACCTTTTATTATCATAGAAATCTTACATTAATGTTATGGCCAAACGAGGATTGACATATCATCAAATTTTAAGGTTTCAACGATCTGGCCATCAGTTTTATAGGTACTAAACTCCCAGAGCCCTCTGACATAACTTATTTCCACATGGATGAAACCTTAGGTTCTCAGTAGCGTCTCATGTGCTTTGAACACCTATGTGCTTGTGAAGCTCCCCCTTGGGGCTACAATTTGTCTGACTACTGAAATATAATTTTGTAATAGTTACCATATTTAAAAATCAGACATGTAAAAATTTGTAAAGTTCATTTATTTTTTGTGAAGCTTTAAAGCGTCTGATAGAAGTTTTGATCCATGAAAAGTATCTGCACTTAAGATACTGCTTTAGTATAATATTCTACAAAACTCATATATAAAAATCAGCCTTAAAAACTCTTATTTTTAGTTCCCTTCCTCACCCGGTACCTGCCCAGGGGCCCCAAGGGGGAGCTCCACAAGCACACAGGTATTAAAAGCACATGATACGCTACTGAGAACCTGAGAGTTTATCCTTGTGAAAATAAGTTATGTCAGATTGCTCTGGAGTCTTAGACTTTTTTATTTGGCCATATCATGAAGTGATCAATTTTAAAATCTGATCACGACAATTATTCATTGTCATATTTTCAATTTGTCTTAACTTTTACTATTCAAGAAATAAAATACAACAAATAGTTCTTCATTACCTAACCCATGTACTTTAGAACCAATTGTCGTACACATATTTCTTGAATGACAGAAGTTAAGAAAGGTAGAAGCTATGATTAAAGTATTTACTTTAAACTTATTGGTCGTGCTTTACGAATTATTTGTTGTTTCTTTGAGATATTTCCTAAAAATTAGTTTGATTACTTTTGCATGGATCCCTCGGAAATACTTATTCTGGACTATCCACAAATGTCGACATCCCTTGAAGCTGTTTCTTCTAATTCAATTCGGGACACTATCACTAATATCACGCAAGATTTCCTGAAAAGAAACACTTGGTAAAAATAGCCTAATTCATCACATATTAGACCCCAGAATCAATTCAGCTCTGAAACTACTATCTTGAAATCAGGGTCAGCAAATTCAGAGAATAATAAATTCGCTTTTTTTCTCAATCAAAGTAAACTGAAGCAACAGAACGCTGCTATGATATTCGCAAACTTTTTTTCTTCATAGACGTTCTTATTTTTATATCTCCAAAAGTCATGCACACGCGTTTTTATATAAGTAGGTATAGCTCTTAGAACCTTGTCTAAATACAACCCTGTGTCACGTGTCTTGATAGCACAGCTGTACTTATCAGATAAGGGAGATATTGGCACTCCCACACTTGCGCAAGAGTCGCTAATCCCTAGATATCGAAGCACGCATGCGATAGTGGTTTCAGGCTGATCACTAAATACCTACAACTACGTGGAAAATATTAGTTTTTGTATTCACTTGATAACCTTGGTTTTTGATACTATTGTTGTTTCAGCCTAGAGCAACCGAACGCTATGGAACTTTTTTCTTTTCTTCTGTACTATATTTAAGTTTGACGTATGTTTGGGCTTTGTGAAAGAAAACTTTATTAATATATATATATATATACACATCTTAAATATAAAATATTGTAACTTTATAGGTATTTATACAAACTGAATATAATAATATGTACAAACAGGTAGAAAAAGAACTCATAGGGCATCAAAAAATTCGTCCACATCGATGTCAATGGGAAAAGTGCCGCTGTCAGCATTATGCTGATATCCCGAACAACTCGATGAGCGCTTGGACCCCATGGCCAGTGTTACTCAAACATATAACCTCCGATGAGGTTATTATATTTACGACGTTTGAGGTTTTCACCTTGCACCTGCAGCATCCGCCCCAGCACAGCCCGCCGTACCCAGAAGATGGGATGACGCAAGGGTGTCGACACATGTTGCATCCAACAACAAAGGCCTACCCAATTTCCAAGGCATTATAGTCATCCCGTCTGGCCTCTTCCATCGTCACGTGGTTCTAAAACAGCTGGAACCCAAGGTGACAAGAGCTTGGCTTGGAAGATGATGTCAATAATACCTACTTCATAATTCCACTTTTTTTTTTTGTTTTTGCTTCTCATAGTTTTGCGTTTAACCATTGTCAAGTTACACAATACAAATACAAATATAATTCATTGTCACAATTACTATATTCAATCATATTTACAAGTATGTGGAGCATTGTTTTAAGCATAACAGTGCCTGAATTAAATTTATTTTACAAAGGGTTAATGGGTACAAACACTAAATAATAAGTTACTAACACTTTATGGATCTTTGTGTCCGAAATGAAATTAATTCTATTCTATTAATAGAGACTCCGTGCTTCCTTAGCATTGCAGTACTTATAGTATGTCTTGGCCAGATCTTAGAAATTGATCACTTCATGAAATGGCCAACTAAAACTGGCCAGATCGTTTATAACGTTAAAGTTTGCTGATAAGTCAATCCTTCTTTGGCCTACTTTTTTTAGGCCTTTTATTGTCATAGAAATCCTACATCAATGATATGGCCAAATGAGAATTAACATATCATCAAATGTTAACGTTTAAACGATCTGGCCAGTTTTAATTGGCCATATCATGAAGTGATCAATTCTATGATCTAGCCACGACAGTAACACAAACACCGGGTTCCACCTTCAAATAATTTTGCACACACCTTTACATAACTTAGTCAGACACCAATCAGTCAATAAATAATATCATGTCCGAATGTCTTTGAAATAAAAACTACTTTTAACTAGAAACTTTTTTATCAGAAAACACGAGTATTTCGATATCAAGTGACTTTTATCAATGATTAATTTATTACAATGTTACGTCAAGCCATTATTGTATGAAACAGATATTGTAGGTAAGTACTTGCGATTGATAAAAACAGTGTAATTTCGTGGGAAAATGTTTGAAGAGACATTTACATTGTAATAGTAATTTCTCACTGAAACTTTAAAGAATATAACAAAAATCCCTGCCGTTTACCAACCATTGAATTTAGGGCGCAGTAGTCGAGCGATTGACTACTGCGCTGCATAGGATTCGATTCCCGCTCGTCAGAAATATTTGTGTGGCTTAAAGGCCCCTCGCCCACGTCGACTTTTTGTAGCGATGTTGTAGCGAGTTCGCATCGATACAGTCGCAATGCTGTAGCGCGTAGCACATTGCAAGCAAGATACAGGAGAAAAATTCTTAGTATAGAGATGTTTTTCATTGTTGATAGACGTACGTGAGAACTATTTTTTTTTAAATTCTTGTTAGGTTTGCGCTTGATCACTATCTCACCTGATGAAAAGCGACAACGTGGCCGACAATGAAGCACGCTTGCCTAGAAGTAACCTAATCACTATTTACTTAAAGACCCCCAGTTTGTAGCTATCAGGTAACACAGACTCCGGCAGGGAACTTCACTCCTTAGCCTCCTTAGGGATGTAAAATGGTATGTAAAAATGATTACCTACTTCTTGTATTTTTCCTTCTCACGTCACGACTCGGATCTATTATACAGAGACGTAGCGTAGACTAATTTAGACGTGGGCGAACGCGGGTGACGCTCATCATCGAGGCTTTTTTCTTTCATAAATTCGAAAACAAGACAGCGACTGTCGCAACCCAGTGTTCACCCACATTCTCGCTTACCATCAGGTGAAATGGTAGTCAAACGCGAGCCTATCAATTATAAAAAAATCTTCGTTCTTAAAGAGCTCTCCCTTGTGCGAGGCCCTTTGGGGGCGAAGGCCCACTTCGCCAACGCCTAGCTACGCTATATTATATTAACAGCTGCAGACCATGGTAGAAAGATTAAAAGACATAGTTAGAGCTTGTAAAAAGACTTCTAACGAGCTAAATTATACGCGATATTAAAGAAAAAGAAAATGTCTTTGAAAGAGATTCTATAGATATTGTAGGTTAGTTAAAAAAAACTAGTTTAAGCACAATCAGCTTTTTAATGTTCCCACTGCTGAAACACAGGCCTCCTTTCTAGGATAAGAAATGGGCCATAATCCATCACGCGGGACCAGTGCAGATTGGTGGATATGACATGTTTTTGAATGTTGATTCTAGGACAAGCCAATTTCCTCACGATGTTTTCCTTCACCGTATTGAGAGCAGTGGTGATGAAATAAATTACACAAAGTAATGCGCCTACTCCGCGAACCCGCGGCCTATAAATCCGTTAGTCAAGGCAGCTCTGGGCCAACACTGCAAAAAAAAATAGGCACATACTATTTCTACAATGTTCTCTGAAGATTCGAGATAATAGTGGATTGCGTGTGAAATAATCATAGCCATGAAATTATATATATTTTTTTTTACGAGACAGTACTAGACTCTGATAACTGATAAACACACATATATATTTCTAAATACATACATATTATAGATAAATTACACCCAGACACAGAACAAATGATTGTACTCATCAGATAAATATTTGTCCTGAGTGAGAATCGAACCCACGACCTCCGGCATAGCAGTCAGGGCTACTGACCACCAGACCAAAAGGCCAGTCGAATAAAATAAAACTATGTACAATATAAACGAAAATAAACAGATGTATTTACTCGATCTCAGCAATAGTACGTCTGTGTAGTCAAAATACTCGCGCCACACGAAGGGCTCGCCACTCGCCTACGTGACAGAAGCGACGTGCGCATCGCTATCGGCGTGTGCGCATCACTCAGTGCTGTGATAAAAAAGAACAGCAGACCGCGTGCCCTGCGAAAACCGAAACACAACGGAAAATTTTGGAATCTTATGCGATAGGTACGTCGGTTACGGTTTCGGACGTCCCGGAGTACCCCGAATGCGATAAATATGATTCCGTTTCCAGAAATTCTATGTAGTGTGAAAGGACTGAAATAATTTGTCTGCTGCGGTCTTCCCGTCCGATTATAATTTCGGATTGTTTTCTTTTGCCTGCGAAATCGCCCGCGTACATAAATTATAGCCCATGTCACTCAAGAACAAAGCAGCTTTTTATCGATGATAAAATTTTAGCAATCGCAACCAGGACTTTCAGAGATTATCTCCTACAAACAAAAAAAAATAAAAAATAAACATTACATCTTTATAATATTAGTGATAAATAAAAAATAAAAAATTCGAATCTAAATAAATAAAATAAAAAAAGCCTTTTAATTCATGCGGTAAGTAATTATACAAATTATTGCTACGGTTTGCTGACATCTCCTTGAGGCGCGCGTGGAACAGTACGCGCCGTCGACGACTTGGGCTCGGTCCGGACGGTCGGACGGCGAGCTACCCATTGCTCGCCGTCCGCAAGCCCGCGCCTACGGTGGTCGGAAATCGGGATCGGAATCCCGGCGGCGGTTTGGGCATGAGGTCCGTTGCCGTTGCCTCACGCGATCGGCCGCCTCCTTTGCTAGCATTACTGCTTCGCAGAAGCAGGCGACCGCCTGCCACTCCTCCTCGCTCCGGACCATGGCCTGTACCAAGGCCCGGCGCGAGAGATCGCCGCCGCCGATCGCCCCAACGAGGACACGGCGTTGCTCTTCCCAAGCGGGACACACCTCCACCGTGTGCTCGCGCGTGCACTTGCTGCCTCCTCCTTTGCTAAGCGATCTTCCGACTGCAACTGCTTCGTTAGTAAGCAAACTACATTTCCTGAATCAATTCTTTTAACAGCAATAGCAAGATATTAAATTATTAAGGAAGGAAAAATAAAAACTTCCTTTTGTGATAAAAAAAATGAATCACTGCATCAAAAAATATCAAGCATTAAGATTAAATGGCTCATTTACTGATTACTTTTTTTAATTGTTTTATTAAAACTTTGCGATTCACCTTTTGATGTTTAAGAGTTTTGTAAGTAATCAAAGAATTTTCCTTATTTTCCTTCCTCGTAATTTTAATATTAGCTTTTACACGTGTGGGCAAACATTTTGTAAAAAGATTTTATCTTTTTTATTTTATTTCGGAAGAGCTACGTGTGTTACAATAAAAGTTAACAATATTACGAGTAAAGGTACTGCAACATTGTTCCATGAAATATGAGTGAACAAAATTCGATTTAAAACTGCAATATCAAACTACTTTAGCGATTGTAGGTCTTACTTTAAAGCACCCTGTATAGAACGCCTAGGTAAGAACCTTTATTTAGGCGCCTTTTTGACCTTGCACAGATCAGACAATAATTTTTATTTTTTAATTTTGCTCCCAATGTATTCTACTGTTTTTTAATTTTACTGTATGTGTGAGGTACGAATAAACGTTTTTTCTTTCTTTCTTTCTATTTTTGACGTAGAAATCAACAAATCAGTAGGTACGTGTGCAGTCAACTTTATCTACACTATCTACACTAATATTATAAAGAGGTAAAGTTTGTTTTTTTGTTTGTAGGAGGTATTCTCTGAAAGTACTGGTCCGATTGCTAAAATCTTTTCACCTTTATTTCTGAGTGACACAGGCTAATTTCGAAGTACGCGGACGGAGCCGCGGGGAAAAGCTAGTCCTCGATAAAACCTACAGCACAACATCTCAAGGGCATATTTTTTATACGATGCTTTTGTTGGATCCTCTATGTTTCAGCTCTATATTGGAAAATAAGGAATATTAAGCTTCTCATTAAGCCAACCTTGGAACATTACCGTCCTTGTATCTTTTTCTGACACCGGAATGATTATGATTTGACGATGAACTAAAATTTATGGTAACTTTGGAAAATTTTCTTCATTGGAAAATGAACAAAAATGCTTCGTAATTTTTCTAAGAACATATAACACCCTCGCCTGTGGCTCGAGCGAAATTTTCGTAGTAGAACTGTGTGCACTTCTAGATAATCTCTATAAGCTTATTACAATTGCACCACTTTCTAATAACAATTTAGATTATGTAGTAGCAAAGCAAGTTTCTACAAGAAAAATATCTAGTGCAAAGTACAAGACAAAGTCAGATTTAGTCATAAAATTATCAAGGTTCTTACAAAAATATCTAAAGTGCTAACACAAATTGCATTTCAGATACCGCATGCATTTATTTATACGATATTTGATAAAATCCTTGAAGATGTTCAAATAACGGTAGTAGTAGTTAGTGTTGCAGCAGAACTCTGCTTCCGCTTACGCTTCTGCAGAAGTTCCGCAAGCTTTTTCACTTCCGTTTCCGCTTCTGTTTCCGCTAAATTTATAACAGAACTCTAAGCGGAAGAATACAGCAACGAACGCGGGGATAGGGGACGCGTGGACGACTGGACACATGGGAAGAGGCGCGCGGGGGGGGGGATACACAAACGCGTCGAAATAAGTTTCTTAATTATTATTATTTTTTTGTTCATTCTGCGCATCACCGCGCCTCGTGACGTGATTACGACGCGAAGCATGCTGTTGTGTTATTAACACTTCCGCTTCCGTTTACGCTTCCGCATCCGCAAAGCGTTACTTATTTACTTTTGACATCGGTTTCTGTTTCCGCTTTCGTTAAAGCACTTCCGTTGCATCACTAGTAGTAGTATTGAAAGAAAACGTGAATATTTGTATCATTATATCTTTGTGGTTGTATCACCTCTGGGCTCTGACGCGTGATATTTCTATGTATCTTTTTAATACTCAAATGTCTTCACAGATTTTAAACTGCGCATCAAAAATTTTATTCTCCACTAAAAATACTAAATGTACATAGTATTTTTGGTGGAAAAATGCATATTTTGCAGTAGAAAAGAAGAATAAATTGAGGAACAGTTACATACTTCGCATTAATGGATGGATAACTCTATTATTCCCTTTATTCATTGAAATAGGTTTTAATTAAGGTAATTTCATCATCATCATCATTTCAGCTGAAAGACGTCCACTGTTGGACATACGCCTCCCCCAAATGTCGACATAATAACCGGTCCTCGCATCCTTTGGATACCCGCGACCCTCACCAGGTCATCGGTACACCTTGTGGAAGGCCTTCCAACACTGCGTCTTCCGGTACGTGGTCGTCGCCCAAGAACCTTTCGCTGCTATCGACCATCTGTTCTGCGAGCAATGTGCCCTGCCCACTGGCACTTAAGTTTGGTGATTCTTAGATACTTAAATTATAATAAAACATGGGAAATAAAAACACTTAACTCATTAAAACTATATTATACTAGCTTGTGCCCGCGGCTTCGCTCGCGTAAATGTAGGTTTCTCCATACAAACTTTGGACCCCCGCTTCATCCCCCAAATAAGGAGTGAATTTTGAAAAATCCTTTCTTAGTGCTTGCCTACGTCATAAAAGGAAACCTTGTGCAAAAAGTTTCGGCTGTGCGTTGATATGTCAGTCAGTCAGTTTCCCCTTATATATATATATATAGATATACATTAAAGAATTCCTCATGGCTAAAATTGGCGTCAAAAAATTCCTCCACATCGCTGTTGACTAGAAGTATGCCCAAAAGACTGTCGGCATTACCAAGTTGTATGGCAATTCTTAAAAGCCAGAGAGGTAAAAGCCAGCCCTTAAAAATTTGGTCGCCGGAGATTGCGGCACTGCGTAATGCGTGTAATGCCGCGCGACGCCGGTATGCCAGGTACCGCAGGCGCCGCATCCGTCCATCGGATGCGGAGGCCAGAGAGGCGGAGCTGTATGAGGGATACAGAGAGGCAAAGCGCACCCTCCGAGCGGAGATAAGGCGGGCCAAACTCGAGGCCCGCAACGTGTGGCTGGGGACTCTGAATGGGGACCCATGGGGACGCCCCTACAAAGTGGTGCGGGACAAAATCCGCCCCTGGGCTCCCCCGCTGACGCAGAGTCTCCGGCCCCAGCTTGTGGAGGGTGTGGTGAGCACTCTGTTCCCCACGCGAGGGGAACACTCTCCCCCGCCCATGGCTCCGCCACCAGCGGTTTCCGACGCGGACCACGATGGCGACGACGACGATAACGCTCCAGAGGTGACCGAGGTAGAGATGAGAGTGGCGGTACGAAGGCTGAGTACCAAAAATACCGCCCCAGGACCCGACGGCTTGCCTGGGAAGGCCTGGGTCCTGGCCATGGAGGCTCTCGACTAAGAGGGCTCTTCAGCGCATGTATGGAGAGGGGCCAGTTCCCATTTCGCTGGAAGACAGGAAAACTGGTCCTAATCGCGAAGCCGGGGCGCCCTGCGGACTCTCCGTCCGCGTACCGGCCCATTGTGCTGCTCGACGAGGTGGGCAAGCTCTTTGAAAGAGTAATTGCAGACCGCCTCGTCGCGCACCTAACACGGGTGGGGCCGGATCTGGCGGACGGCCAATTCGGATTTCGCAGGAGGCGCTCCACGGTGGACGCCATCATGCGCGTGCGAGCTCTTACGACGGGGGATGCGGTGGCCCAGGGCAGGTGTGTCGTGGCGGTGTCTTTGGACATCGCCAACGCCTTCAACTCCCTGCCTTGGAGTAGCATTAGGAGGGCACTCCGGTTTCACCGGACGCCCGACTACCTCTGTCGTGTGGTCGAGGCGTACCTGTCGGACAGGTACATCATCTACCCTGGTCACCAGGGAGAGTGGGAACGTCGAGAGATGTCGTGCGGTGTTCCGCAGGGATCGGTACTAGGGCCGCCCTTGTGGAACATCGGATACGACTACGTGCTGCGCGGCGACCTCCCTGACGGGGTCAGCGTGGTCTGCTACGCAGATGACACGCTGGTCCTGGCTCGGGGAGAGTCGTACCAGGCGGCGGTCGAACTAGCGACACGCGGGGTTGCGACAGTCGTAGGCAGGATCCAGGAGTTGGGACTCGAGGTGGCATTGCACAAGTCCGAGGCCATGTGCTTTCACGGCCCTCGGAACGCGCCACCACCGGGTTCCCAACTAACGGTAGGAGGAGTCCACATCGGCGTCGGGTCGACGATGAAGTACCTGGGACTCGTCCTCGACAGCCGATGGGATTTCGAGGAGCATTTCCGACGTCTGGCTCCCAAACTAAATCGGACTGGGGCTGCCCTCGGGCGGCTCCTGCCCAACCTGGGAGGTCCAGACGCCTCCTACCGGAGGCTCTACGCGGGAATTATTCGGTCCATGGCCCTTTATGGTGCACCAGTATGGGCGCCAGCGCTGCGGAAGCAGCCGGCGGCCCGGCTGAACGTGTGCCAGAGGGTCATGGCCATACGGATGGTGCGAGGATACCGGACGATTTCCCGCGAAGCGGCGAGCCTCCTTGCTTGCCAGCCACGATGGGTTCTGGTGGCAACAGACCTTGCTCACATGCACGATCTGCGCATGGAGATGCAACGCCGGGGCGAAACTCCGTTGCCGCGACAAATCGCAGCTTGGCGGACTGAGCTCCGGCGGGTTCTCATGGCTAAATGGCGGCAGCGACTGTCGCGACCCAGTGCTGGGCACGCCACAATTATGGCGGTAAGTCCCCTCTTTGAGGCGTGGTTGGAAAGACCTCACGGCGTCCTCACCTACCGTATGACGCAGGTTCTCACCGAACACGGTAAGTTCGGGAAGTTCCTGCACCGGATTCGTGCGGAAGCGACGCCCGGGTGTCGCCACTGTGTGGACCGCCCGGAGGACACGGTGGAGCATACGGTGGAGGTGTGCCCTGCTTGGGCAGAGCAACGCCGTGTCCTCGTGGGGGCGATCGGTGGCGGCGATCTCTCGCGTCGGGCCTTGGTACAGGCCATGGTCCGGAGCGAGGAGGAGTGGCAGGCGGTCGCTTCCTTCTGCGAAGCAGTAATGCTAGCAAAGGAGGCGGCCGATCGCGTGAGGCAACGGTCCTCACGCCCAAATCGCCGCCGGGATTCCGATCCCGATTTCCGGCCACCGTAGGCGCGGGCTTGCGGACGGCGAGCAATGGGTAGCCCGCCGTCCGACCGTCCGGTAACCGTCCGGACCGAGTCCAAGTCGTCGGCGGCGCGTAATGTTCCACGCGCGCCTCAGGGAGATGTCAGCAAATCGTAGGGGCCCAGCAGGGTCGAAGCCTACTGGGGCCATGGGTAGTGTGAAAGCGAAATCCGGGGTCCTGGTACGAAGGCAACGAAGGAACAGGAGTGGGTTTTTAGTCAGTAAAAGTCTGACACTATCTCCCGCCCCGCCCAAGGGCGGGGGATGAAAATATCCTTTTATCTATATCTTATAAAAATATATTTATATCCTTTTTATCACAGTGGCTTAAAACTTAAAAAGAGGAAGTGTAAGACTTTTACTTACTGACTGACTGACCCGAGTTCCGGAGGGCCGGATAACAGTTTCGAACATTTCCGCAAAACTACTTACTATTGGCATTGTAAAACTAAATATGACGTCATAACTTCATAAGTACGTCATAAACTATATCGTTGCTATGTAAACGACATTATTTTTAGCTAAGAGTCGGTAGTAGCCGTGTGTGTAGGGAAAACACATAACAACCTAGGTACCTAATATAATTGTGGCGGATTTGCGGTTGCCTACCGAAAAACCTTCGTTCATAGTTCTTTGCGTAACTTTGCAGCAGGCTGTTAAATTTGTTGCTTGAATTGGATGACAACGAACAACGCGTAGCTCGCCGTCCGGCCGTCTGGTTAGGACCCAGCCTGAAGCAAAGAGATATGTCAGCAAAATCGTAAGGGCCCAGTAGGGCCGATGCCCGCTAGAGCCACGGTTAATTTCTAAAAAGGATACCATGGTTTTGGAACGCAAAGTGTAACTGACGGACCATAGGTGGGTTTTAGTCAGTAAAAGTCTGACTCTCCCTCTCGCTCCCCCCAGAGCGGATTTTTTATGGAAACACTAGTCTTGCAAGTCAGCGCAAGCATTCGAACGTCGCCACCGACCACCCTTGCTCATCCGATGACGTCACCCAACCCTCCAACGTTGCATCCCACCATCACGCCAATCCAGTGACATCAGCTTTAAACTTACTATAGCGATCGCCAACAAACACTACAAAAAAATTAATATAAAAGTCGGTCAAAAAGACACTCTCCTCAACGTATCTTATCGAATGACGTCGGCTTTGTCATGACGCCGACGCGGGCATGACGCGTCCCCCGTCATCGTATGACAAATGGCATGACGATCGAATGACGAAGAAGGAATATAATTATATCATTGTCATCGTTGGTCAATGGCTGACACAGTTCAGAAATAACTTGTGCGAAGATTTACACTAAGCGATTGACATTACATACATTACATGACTTTGTGAAAAAGGTATGGAAGTTTTATTTTCAATTTAATTTTATTGAAGACAAAACGGCTGTCGACACAAGTAGAAACTTTGTCTGAATAGAATAATATTTATATTATTCCATTCTATTCTTGATAAAGTTTGTATTTGGGAACACTTGTTCAATAATAACATTAAGAGGATCGAGTGTTCTAAATAAACCTTTATAAAATCCAAATTAAACGTTAAAATCAATTGAAATTTTTTGAATAGTTTTCACTAATTCAACACAATTATTCCACATAAAAATGTTAAACGTGTAGTATATTTCGAGACAAAAGTTGTAGTATTTTCTGCGGTTAGCAGATTGAGTATTCCAGTTTACTGACTACAAGTTTCTACTTTTTTCCCATCGATTTCACATTTTTTTTATCTTCACCATGAAGTTATCACAATTATTTCCTAAATCCTTCCTTAATTTCGTACAAATATAATAAACTTATAAAAAAGAACACTCAATCCAAACAGAAACACAGTTATCTTGTGACTTAGGCTTGCGGATAATGGGTAGCCCACCGTCCGGCCGTCCGGTAACCGTCGCATCTCGAGAGAGGCGGTGGCGCAAGACATGAACACGACCACTTTGTCAAGAGTGCACAACTAAGAAAACACACTACAATAATAATAATAATCATTCATTCATTTTTTTTTTTTTGTCTATGTAATTTATTAGCACTTTGCAAACAACATCGTTCGCGACAAAGTATTTATAAAACCTTTAACATCCCTTAAACCTTATTTTGTCGATAGTTATGAAAAATAAATAATGACAGTCTTTATTATTCAGTTTCATTAGTTTTTTTGCCAAGTTTCAAGTTTATTAACCCCAGGAATAAAATTCTCCCATACTGTTTTTAACACCCCTAAATTTTTAAACAGGGGTAGTATTGAATAACAGATAATGAGAACCTTTTTTTATTTGTTTAGATTACTATTTATGCAAAGTTACAATAATATTGATCCAAGGAATAAAATTTTGCATTCAAACGAATTTCCCCCTTTTCACCGCCTTAAAAGTTATCACAAATACCCCCTCTTAGTGCTCACCTACGTGGTAAAAGGAAGCCTTGTGCAAAATTTCACGTTCCTAGGCCTGGTAGATTCGGCTGTGCGTTGATATGTCAGGCAGTCCGTTTCTCCTTTTATATTAAGTTTTTTATTAGCTTTCTTGGTTATAAGTACTTAGTATTACAGAAAATACAAAACACAAAGAAACCAATAAATACCTAATTTCGAAAAAAGAATAACGTACCTTTAATATAAAGTTTATTTGAACTTATTATTCCAAGTCAATCCAAAGATATAACACTTCAAAGCAACCCGTTTTAAAAAACGGCAATTTCATTGGTAAATTCATTGGTAAAAACTTATTATACATTCAGTCAGCAAAGTATCGGGAATGGATGATTTGTTTATGGTACCAAATTAAAAATTTTGTTATATTTTTGTTTTTGGTACAACTGTCTTCCATTTTGGCGTGGAGTTGGAGTTGCATCTGTTATTTATATATTAAATACAGTGTTGTTTTTAGTTATGTAATATCTAGTGTGTATTACGAATTTCATAATGGACAAAAACATTGAACAAAGAGTTTGTCTTAAATTTTGCATTGCCAATGGAATTTCGTGTTCGGAGTCACTGAAAATGTTACAGAAGGCTTACAGTGAATCGACTTTATCAAAAACACGTACTTATGAGTGGTACAAAACGATCAAAAGCGGTCAAGATGTGTTGGAAGATTTGTCTCGCTCTGGTAGGCCATCAACGTCTTCAACTGAAGTTAACATCGCAAAAGTGAAGAAAATAGTGACTGAAAATCCACATTCAACTTTGAGAGAGATAGCCGCTGAACTTTCTGTATCTCAAGAGTCGAACCGTACCATTTTAACTAATCATTTGGGTATGAAACATGTTACTGGTCAGCTAGTCCCAAAAGACCTGAATTTTCTCCAAAAATTCAATCGCATGAGAGTCGCTGAGGACATGCTAGACCGAGTCAATTCCGACCCAAACATTAATGAAACGCATTGTTACTGGTGACGAGACGTGGGATTACGAGTTTGACATTAAAACTAGTCAAAAGCCTCGGAGAGGCGCCATCCAACTGAACCCAAACCGAAAAAAACACGCCAAAGTCGATCAAAAGTCAAAGTCATGTTGACTGTTTTCTTTGATTATCGCGGTGTTGTGCACTCGGAATTCTTGCCGGAAGGTCAAACGGTAAATAAAGAATATTATTTGAGCGTTATGCGGCATTTAAGAGAGCAAATTCGATTCCGAAAACAGCATTTAAAAAATGTTTTGATGATTGGATTATTAGTTGGCGTAATTGTATCGTTTCTGAAGGAGCATACTTTGAAGGTGATAAAATAAATTTGGATGAATAACAAACATTTTGTGTATTATTGATCTTTTCCCGTTACTTTCTTGCCAGAGTAGTATACATATACAGACTAGCTTCGGCCAGCAGCTTCGTTCGCTTGAAAGTAGGTTTCTTCGTACAAACTTTGGACCTCCATTTCATTGCCTTCGTCATAAAAGGAAATCGTGTGCAAAATTTCACGCCCTAAGTCCCAGCACTTCCGGCTGTGCGTTGATATGCCAGTCAGTTTTTCCTTTTATTTAAATAAGATTACCCTAAAAAAAAAAATATTGCAACATTTCAAAACAACTGCCACGCACAGAACGGCATTCATTTGTTTCGAACGAACACCGGAGTCCCGGAGCGGTTCAGTATGGTTCACGTTCAAGTGCAGGGGTGTAGGAGTGCGGGATCGATGCAGCAAGTTCAAGGCTGCACCCCTGGCATAGCCGACCCCCCCTTGCGTCGCCACCCCGCAGCCGGTGACGTCAATGCCATTCATGCTTGTAGCGGATCGATATGTCCACCGAGAGGTATGGTGGGTCTAAGTTATAAGCATTTACGGCGAAAACTAAGATTCCGAGGGAGATACTCATAATATTATAGCATGAAAGGTTTATAATTAGTATTGGTTTCATTTTCAAAAACAGAACTATGGAATGATTCGATAGCTAGTTTTTTCATCAGTAAGTGACAGTTTTAAGTGACATGTCACTAAACGAAAGAGTATAGTGAAAGAAAAGAAAGAAAAAGAGTTAATGTTGCTGTTAATGTGTTGTTGGGTGTTTGTTAGTTAGTGCTTCTAGGAAGAAACCTAACAGTCTATCAAAGAATGGTGTTTTATTTATGCATTCAATCCGCCTAGTTGCTTAACCGTCCTCTTCAGACCATGCTATTTTTCATGCGAACTCTTTCGATATCACAATATCTACAATAAAAAAACCGGTAATTAATCATTAAAAAGGAGCTTTTTTCAAGGTTGGAAATCATCCAATGACTTCTTCTGCTCTAGGGCGAAGTGCAAGGGCGTGTCACACTTTTACTGACTAAAACCACACATATGTTCCTTCTTTACCTTACGTTCCAGGACCCAGGGGTTCCCTTTCGAACTAAGCTAAGAACTAAGTCGTACAGCTATCATCTCACGGTCCCGGTCCTGCTTTTTAGAACTAGCTAGCTACAACTAAATCGCTCACCGCTTGTGACTTAAGGATACTAAGCCCTCGCAATAATAATAGCGCTGAATTTCATCGGAAAATGGATAAAGCTACGATTTGTTCAATTAAAATGATTGGAGACATTTCTTTTTTGTCTTTCGTAAAAGATTTCAATTTTGTTTCTGAATTTTAATTGTATTATTTTGGTCGCTTATTTTTCAAAACCTGACATAATAGAATCTAATCTATTCTTCGTTTTGCTTTAAAATTATATCTAATTGCTTCTTCTATAAAAAAAACTTAAATAACTATTTACATAAACATAATACAAAAAGACAAAGTACACTCAGGCGTCGAAGTACTCCTCCACATCGCTGTCATCCGGAAATGTGCCCTGAAGAATTAATATCTAAAGAATAAAATAAAATTTAAAGAATCTAACAAATATGATACAGAAATAGTTAGATTTTAAAGTAGTCGCTCATGTTTGTGTGTGTAAACGAAACTATAAGCAGAGTTTGATATTAGTTTTTCGAAGTATGGCGAATCAGATGGGTTTTAAGGCTATAATTTGACTAATTTCGATAAAGTGGAATGTCCGATTTCCGCTGTAGCTACTTCTGTGACTTAATATGGTTGCAATTACACTCAAAACAAAATAAAACTGAAAATGTTGACTTCTGCGCCATCTAGCGGGAAAATGGCCACAAACAACCCGTAGCAATCACCTTAACGAATATAAGTCAAGTGTAAGTATATGATTTTTTCTGTTCATATGTTTACTAGTCTAAGTTTACCTAGGACACCCCGTGCCTCGAAAAACACGTAAAGCTAATGGTCGTGGTTATCATTCGTAGATCTTTGACAGTCGTTACAGGTAGTCTGACCATTAGGGCTATATTTCACCGGGACACCATGGCGGCGCGACCAGTCGCCGCTACCAACAAAATGTATACAGCTCTATAGAGAGTTACTCACCTGGTGTCCGTGTGGTTGCGCAACCAATTTGGCGGCACGCCCAGCTCGGACGCGTACACTTAAAGTCCATTTTGATACTGTCTCAATATCTAGTTTGGTAGGTTACGGACACCATGGCGGCGCAACTGGTCGCACCGCCATGGTGTCCCGGTAAAATATAGCCCCAATTAGTATCGTGTTACCCAGTAACTGGGTTGTGGAGGACTGATAGACAGTCGCTCCATGTAAGTCACAGGTAACAATAGTATTATACAGAACTTCAATTCAATAATATACCAATTTACCAATCTTCTTGTGCCTGCCAATAGTCCATATTTAGATAATTGGGATCGGTGGTACACATTTCCTGATACACCCAACATACACTGTCCTTGTGGGGGCAGCAATCTCTCGCGCCGAGCCTTGGTACAGGCCAGGGTACAAGCGAGGAGGAGAGGTAGGTGGTCGCCTCCTTCTGCGAAGCAGTAATGCTAGCAAAGGCGGCGGCACACGCGAGGCAATGACCCTCGCGCCCCAGAAGCCGAGATTACGGGAGCAGTTGCGGGCTTGTGGACGGCGAGCAATGGATACCTCGCCATCTAACCCTCCGGTAACCGTCCGGACCGAGCCCAAGTCGTCGACGGCGTGTAGTGTTCCACGCGAGCCTCAAGGATATGTCAGCAACCGTAGGGGCCCAGATAGATAGATAGATAGATAGATATATTCTTTATTGTACACCAAAAATGCAAATTACATTAGGAACTCAATATTAATATAGTGTCACAATGGGCGGTCTTATCGCTAAAAGCGATTTTTTACAGACAACCTTAGGATGGATGCCCAGCAGGGTCGAAGCCTACTGGGGCCATGGGTAATGAAGTCTGACACGACGTTACGCTCCGCCCAATGGCGGTGGATGTCATTAGATGATTTCCAAAACCCAATAAAAAAAAAACAACATACACTTAATTTTAATTAAAAAAAAAAAACAATAATACTCATGTAACCTCGTAACTTATCGTCACATTATCAACCTTTTCTTCCTTTCACTCCAGTCGGTTCAGCGGTAATTTTTGTAGGAGAGGGCAGATCGCGCCTGTTGCCGGCTTCGCAAGCCCACAGATACTTCACCAACTCCCCCGGGGGGTGGGGCGCCCGCTTGCGACAAAGTTCAGGGCTAGAATGAGTTGAATTTCTTGCACGTGTAAATATTGGCATTTTATCTTCAATACGTTTCGTTTTAGGTATATACCTAAGTTTACACCTAAAACGTTGTAAAGACATAGTAATTACCTTTCGCTTTACACCGTTGGGCAAGCGCAGATTCATCGTTGTGGGCACGATGGGCAAGCCCACTACCTTAGTAGGCTGGTGAGGTCATACCCCAAAGTAGTTGGGAAAAGGTTCGGCAGATTGGTGCTTAGTATTTTATGTATTAGGTTAATTATCAGAGATGAAACGGATAATTGTTTGGCCGGATACCAGATATTCGGCAAGCTACGAGGCTGGAGTGCCGGATATCCGGCTACTGGATATTCAGCCCTTTGTCGCGTTTCATGACGCGATTAGTTTGATTTGCTAGAATTTAGTTTTCAGCACCTGGCAGTAGCATTTACAGTGAAAGGCTATTTTCAGATGCTGGTCTAGTTTACGAAGCGAATTGGAGTCGCCTCTTACCAAAAAATGCGGAAAATTTGGCATTCTTTCACTACAATTTGCCAATTGTTAATTTTGGATACTAGACTAATTAATAAATCAAACATTTTTGACGTGCGTTTATAAAAAATAAACGGTGTCCATAACAGACTGAGAGAGAAATGTTTGAATTTTATTATCCGGAATCTCGCCGGATACTAAAATACTATCCGATATCTTGCCGGATAGTCAAAACAAGGCCGAATAGGCCGGATACCGGATAATTACCGGATATCCGTTTCATTTCTAATAATTATAATACATGTAAAGAAGAGGGATGAAACGAATGTTACTAAAAGAGTTATGAGTATGGAAGGATATGATATGGATGGCTGGAGAGGGAGAGGTAAGCCAAAGAAAATATGGATGGATTGTGTGAAGAGTGATATGACAGAAAAGGAAGTTGGTGATAGCATGACGAGTGACAAGACAAAATGAAAGAAAAAATTCGTGTTGCGCCGACCCCAAATAACACGGGACAAGGGCAGGAAAATGATGACAATAATTATAATACGTTCTCTCAAAACCTCAAGTTAAATAAAAGTTGAAGTGCTACTGTAGCACTTACAGCAAGCACTACAGCAGTGCTTGCAGAATCATTGCAACTCAACAATCCATTCATTGCAGCACTTTCATGCCATCCTGCTTACGGTATTTTATTTTTAGGGTTTCGTACCTAAAAAGGAAAAAGCGGAACCCCTATAAGATCACTTTGTTGACCGTCTGTCCGTCTGTCTTTCTGTCAAGACCCTTTATCTCGGGAACATGTGAAGGTACCGAGATGAAATCAGGTCTGCGGTCCCTTGAAGCAGTAAAAAAATCAAACTTCTAAGTCAACCAATAATTCGGCCGTTTTTATCGCAAAAAACGTATATTTTGACACTCAAGGGAATCAAAATTCAAAGGATACCGTCCCGTCCCGGGTCCCGTTGACCCAGAATCCTGAAATTTGGCAAAAAACAAACCAATAGTACAAGTATAAACCTGAAAACAGTAAATTTGTTGTCACGTCACAAAAAAAAATGTGATTCGGAAAAATCCTCGAGACTCGGGAATTGAACTATTTACATAAATAAGTTTCTACGGAACCCTCAGTGCTACTAGCAAATGCCTAGTTCTTTTTTAAATTATGCAACACAAAGGTACAAAGGCGACAAAGAGAGAACATGGCTGGTTCTTTTTTTAAAAAAAGGAATGATTGGTGAGGTTAAGTGACAGCTGAAACCCTAACCTCCTCACACAGCAGGCAATTCTACCTCAAACTGAATAAATCATCCGGAGATTTGCTGGAGGAAAACCCAATTTCTGGGTAAAGTTTACCTTTGCGCATTATGCTTTGTATTTGTATTTATATGACCAACCCAAATGTCCTTTCTTTGGTATTGTTCGTCAAGTCGTTGAGCTCCTTAGTAGTTCTGAGTTGAGCTAAACGAATACTGACAAATGCTTGCACTGACTGGACATGTTGGGGGATATTTTGTACTATAATATTCCTGAGGCTTGAGTGTTTTTGAAAAAAATTTTTTTAAATGGTTATTTCTTTGCAACAATATTTCAATCAATTTGCCCAGCCTTTTCCCGCAGCTATACTGGGGTTGGCTTAGGGCCAACGCTGCGTTAAGCGTACACACGTCGCGCGTGTGTCGTGTGCGACGGCCCCCGTAGCGCAAACCGGATTATTAATCGCGCAATATCGCTAGTTCCACTTTAACGGTGTGCATGTAGTCGTGTCATGGAGAACTTTAAGGTTAGTATAACCGACACTAGTCGACACTTTTTTCATACAAACTTTGGGGGAATATTACTTCACAGTTTGACATTGTACAACCAAAATAAAATATGATATGGTTTTATCTTATACTTAATTTTGTCTGTACGGAAACAGAAAAACAAAAATAATTTCCGTTACAAAGCCCTTATGAGCCAACAAAGTTTCTGTTTTTTTATGATTTTAACGCATCTTTTAGTGTAATAAAGTAACGAAAATCGTATAAAATCTCAAAAACTAAGTCAGTACTGACAAACTTTTATTATCAAAGAGTACTATACAATTTATTTGTATTAGATTTATGCAGTGGTTTTTTCATAAAACCCAATTTTCCAAAGCACTACTCTCAGATTTTACGCACTGTCTAATTTCATTTCAGTTCGGAACGGTGTTTGTGTGCATGCAAATCATACGATGTGCTTACATTTTAACGTCTAACTGTTCATACTTGATATTATCGCTGTCGGACACAATATCAGATGAGACATTGCAATTTGTGGCCTCACCCATCAGCGAGTTCGAGCCCGCGACTAGTTCAGCCTTAATATATAATTACATAGCAAAAAGGGCGCGGGGCGCGGCTGCTCGCGACGAAGCACTGTTGCATAAGACCGCCCAGGCGCCCGCTTAACGCAGCGTCGGCCCTTACAGTGTAACCGTTTGGTACCAGTACGTCAAATAGGCCGACTGTCTAACGGACCTCCACAAACTTGTCCTTAAATCCAGAAAAATGTATTCTCCCAATTTTTCCCTACGTAGGTACAACTACAAGTCGTGAGATATTCAGTCTGCAACCAAGGTCCAATCCAAAGTGGGTGTAAAAATCATGACGTCTTCATTCACCTTTAAGTTTCCGCTACAAACTTATCTATCTTATACAAAGCTGGTATTTTCCTAACATTTCCAGCTAGAAAAGTAAATGTTACCCAATAATTCAGAGTCTATAATTAAACACAAGTCTGGGCTAGTACATATATCATTGACATTGAGCATAGTCGGGAATACTCTCATGAGTCTAGTTTAAAGTGTTACAGTCTTATAGGACATTCAAAGCTATGACGTACAGGAAGAAACTGAGAAGAAAACTATCACAGAAAATCCTTTGTATTCTAGTAAGATTGTTTTTTAGGCTCGCGTTTGGCCACTATCTCACCTATGATGTGGTTGGCGGTGGAGCATGCTTGGCTAGAAGTAACTTCAGTCTTGATTTAAGTACCCCGTAGGTGGTTACTAAATTAAGAAACACTGACTCCAGCAGGGAATTCCATTTCTTAGATGTGCGCACAATGTGTTACCAAAACCGTTTTGTATGTATGTTTGGGATGTTTACCATGTACCGGTGGCGCATCACTGTTCGTCTGGAAGATAAAATGCGAATGTAATGTATTTATTTATTTTAAAATAATTAAGTAACCCAACGTATGCCACAACACGTTTTGGAAACACATTCATTGTGCATACAGCTAAGGAGTGGAATTCCCTGCCGGAATCTGTGTATCCTGATAGATGCAATCTAGGAGTTTTTAAGTCAAGAGTGAATAGGCAAGCAAGCTCTATCGTCAACATCATCGCCTACCATCAAAGTCAAACGCAAAGTAATTATTAAAAATAAATAAATAAGTTAGGTTCTTATTATTCCTTTCGATTTAGACAATTTTATCCTTCGGCCAGCATATTATTTTGCCTCGCCTGGTATCATTGCTATATCATTGTTGTATCCTTCCCAAGGCCATTTCAGTGTCATGGTCCATTTAGCATAGGTACTACTGCCAAATTCTTTTCTGATTATTTACATGCCCAACTAAATATTTCTCGCTTCGCTCTTACTCCTCCACTGCCATACCTCCACGCCCTGCTTCACCGGGAGCGCTGTGGGCGTCTGACGTCATTCCCCCCTCCAGCGTTCGCCCCTCCGTCTCGTCCCTCGCCCCCTTCAACTTGACATTCGGTCGCTGTATCGATTCGCAAGACTCCGCAATGCCGAGGCCGCCTCTGTTTACATTTCTACGCAGTTTGTGAATGAAAGCTAGAAGTTAATGGTCGGTTTTAGTGTGGGGGCTATAGATCTCATATTGTTTGATAGAGTTTTAATGAAGAAAAGGCATTTAAGTAGCATTATAGCAGTAGAAATACTTGTAGTAAAGATATCTTCAGTAGAAGTAATACCACCATCGTTGTTGCTTGTTCAGTTCCAATTTAGAGATTACGAGACGAAATAAGTGCCTGTGAAATTACAGGCACTTTTTTTAGGCTTTTCTCGATTGTTATGTCTACATAAGTAGGATACTTAAGGCACGTTCAATGATAAATTAATGATGTTTATTTTGCAAAAAAGGTTGTAATTTACCACTTTAAATGAGGCCGTTGTTTCCTAGATGACTACCCTGAGAAGAAACACAAAATAAACTCATGAGGCCAGTCTTTTTTTAAAGTCCATAAGTACAGTAAACAATATAATGGTCAAATCATATTTATGAGAGCCATTTTTTTTTAATTCTTGATATTTTCTCGCTCGACCGCCATCTCACCTGATGGAAAGCGACGATGCGGTCGACGATGGAGCGCGCTTACCTAGAAGTAACCTATTCACTCTTGACTTAAAGATTCCCGAAGAAGGGTTGTAGCCATCACGAAACACAGATTCCGGCAAGGAATTCCACTCCTTCGCTGTACGCCAAAGAATGTGTTCCCAAAACGTTTCGTGCGTATAGGTGGGATGTCCACCATGTACCGGTGGCGCATTGTCGTACGCCTGGTGGTCCGATGATGGAACGGGCTAGGCGGAATTAGGTTATGCAATTCCGACGCACACTTTCCACACACCATGCAGATTAGTGTCTTACATGGTCTTCTGAGGAAGGAACCACACAGATTTGAGTGAACCTGTCCAGTCAGTGCAAGCATTGGTCAGTATTCATGTAGCTCAACTTAAGACACTAGTAAAGAACTGAAATGTTGATGTAGACAAAGAAGTTACACGGAAAAAAATATGTATATTTTTGGGAGCAAACACGTAAAGTTATTCGACCTAGATAAGTATTTGTCATTATTTTTATATCAAAACGTCAAGTTGAACCCAGCACAGTAACAAAGAGAGGTCAAGTATTACGAAGTAACCTCATAGAAATGTGTCAACGAGGTATTTATTTTTAGTAAGAGTTATTTTTGGATGGCAAAACTAAAGTTTAACTTTAGAAGGTGTGTTCTTGTGTGACGAGGGGTAGGGCAGCTATTATGCAGCTTCAGTGTATTACTAAGAATAGTATTTCCAGCCCCCCTAGCCAAGTTACAACCGTTTCGTTTCGATTCTCTTTTCGTCGATTGCTTCGAGTAGGCCACGCCTCCGATTCCTTTGTTCTAAAGTCATCTCAACGCTCAATCACGTGGTCAGAACAAAGGAATAGGAGGCGTGGCTAACTCGAGGCGATCAACGAAAAGAGAATCGAAACGAAACGGTTGTAACTTGGCTAGAGGGGCAGAGCCGACAACCCAGGATAGAATATGCTGTCGCCGATTTATGAAGAGACCCGACTCCTCAAATAATGAGAACAGGAGAGGACCAAGAAGAAGAATTACTACTTATACATTTAGGTATCGTGATGGCCCAGTAGTAAAGGCACGTCTCTCATGCATGAGGCAAATCTGGGCAAGTACTAACGTGAATTTTTCAATTCATGTTTTTTTTTTTGTGGGTAGAAAAATCATCCAATGACATCCCCCGCTCTTGGTCGGTGCGGGAGATAGTGTCAGACTTGTACTGACTAAAAACCCACTCCTGTTCCTTCGTAGCCTTCGTCCCAGGGCCCCGGGTTTCGTTTTCACACTACCCATGGCCCCAGTAGGCTTCGACCCTGCTGGGCCCCTACATTTGCTGACATCTCCCTGAGGCGTGCGTGGAACAATACGCGCCGTCGACGACTTGGGCTCGGTCCGGACGGTTACCGGACGGTCGGACGGCGAGCCAGTCCGCAAGTTAACATGTGGAGTTATGGACTCTGAGATCATCCAACCAATAGTCGTATCAGCCAATGGCTTAATAGCCACGAGCCTTGACAAACACCTAAGGAGATTCTCTTTAAACCTACTGGATTCCCTTGTTCTATTCCATGATTTAGACTTTTTTCGGACCAATAAATTACCGTAATTGATATTAATTTCCCAAATGAACCTTAATAACATTATCTGCTCATTCCCTTAAGAAATAACTGTCGTAATACCAGCCCCTATGAGGATAACGTGACCGCAAACCCGTGATCGTGGTGACGTCATCATGCGATCGCGTAGGTAGGAAGGTACGCATGTTTTCGACACAAATAGATTTTTTTTTGTTGTCCGATGGTAATAGGGTATTTAGACCTCATATGTACTTCCCAACGCCCACCTGTGTATCTATGAAAGTACATCAGTACAATAATAATATTTTCTTAATTTTTTTTTTAAGTAAATAATTATAACGTTTTGATAGCTTGATTTAGTCGAGAAAGTCTCGGAATTCTTTAGGGTTTTTTGAACGGTAATAAGTGCTCATAACTATTTATCAATGGACAGTAAAAACCACGGCTATGAAGTTTTAGATAGGTAGGAAATTTTATTTTACTCTATTTCTGGAAAGAAAAGTTCGTAACACACAATCTTGTATAACGGAAAATGATTTGATACCTGTAGCGCCATCTATAATGAAAGAAAAGGGATTTAGTGATGCGTGACGGGTGACAGGACAGAATGGAGGAAAAAAATGTGTGGCGCCGACCCCAAATAAAACGGGCAGAAGGTGACGACTTGTAGCGCCATCTACGATGTTAAATGCATACCTTGCTCGAGTCAGTTTGGTGTGATAATCTCTTGTCGGTGCGTCGGTGCGTGGTGCGCGATTTTTTCGACAAGGTTAGAACCTTGTCGAAAAAATTGAAAAGCAAGAGAAATAAGTGTCTGAAATAAATCAATATTTTTAAATATTTAAATTACATGATAATAAAAGGTCTAGTTTGGTTTAGCATAGTCGGTCTTATAATATTCCCACTGCTGGGACTCAGGCCTCCTCTGTAGGAGAGGGAATGGGCCGTAATCCACCACGCGGGCCCTGGTTTGGTGGATGTCACATGTCTTCGAATTTTTGGTTCTAAGAGATGCCGGTTTCCTCACGATGTTTTCCTTCACCGTTTTAGGAGCAGTGAAGATGAAAGAAATTACACAAAGTAATGCGCCTGGCTGGGTATGAACCCACGACCAACAACACACAACAACAACAACAACAACACACAACATCATCATCAACAACAACAACAACAACACGACAACTCATACGTTTTTTTTTGCTTTAACTCGTTCGTTAGAGCCCACTCGGCCACCAATGCTCTTGAAAGGTTTTGTTTTTGACTTATTTCACAGTTACGAGGTTATTCAATAGAAGCCATAGTTATAGTGTTATACAAAAGCCTAGTTAACATTGCGTGACCCAAGGGCTGGCTTTTACCTCGGCCATAGATTAAGCATGGGCGTGGCAATGCCGTCACACTTCCAGTCGACACAAAAGTGACGGAAATTTTTAACACCTTTTTAAAAAATTTTTTTTTTTATTTAAATGTATAGTTGTGCATAAAGGTAGTACAATTACATGTCATCATCATTTCAGGCGAAAGACGTCTACTGTTTGAGATAGGCCTCCCCCAAGTGTTGCCACAATGAACAGTCCTGTGCGTCTCGTATCTATCGGATTCTTGCAATCCTTACCAGATCATCGGTCCACCTTCCAAAGCTACGTCTTCCGGTACGTGGTCTCCATTACAGAACCTTTCGGCCCCAACGGCCATCTAAGTTGCCACTTAAGTTTGGCGATACTTCGTGTTATGTCGGTAACCTTGGTTCTCTTGCGGATATCCTCATTCCTGATTCGATCACGCAAAGAAACTCCGAGCATATGGAAAGGTCCATAGCCCTTTGGGCATTTTTAGCTTGAATATTTAGTAATGCTTATACTTCTCTGTAAAAATAAGTAAGTAATAACATTAACTTCAAATGTGTAACCTGCCCATCCTAACCTACGGTGCTCAGACATGATCGCTCACCGAGTCGCAAAAGTTTCGTCTTCGGGTTTGCCAACGAGCAATGGAGCGCAGCATTTTGGGTGTCAAAACAGCCGACAGAGTGAAGAACACCACACTGCGCCAAAAGACTGGGATCATAGACATAGGAAAAAAGGCTTCCAGCCTAAAATGGGATAGGGCGGGACACATCGGCCGCATGCACTTTGGGCAAGAGTCTCCACAAATTGGATACCTGAGGATGGACCACGCCGCCAAGGTCGACCTGGAAAGAGGTGGATGACTTAAACGCCTACCGCAAGGGCTGGTTCGAAGTGACTCAAAAAAAAAGCCTGGTCGAAGTTAGGGGAGGTCTTTGCCCAGCAGTAAGAAAATATAGGCTAAAAAAACCGCGCAAGTGCAAGTCGGACTGGGGCACTAAAGGGTTCCGTACAAACTTACATATGAAAACAGTTCAATTCCCGAATTGAGTTACGAAATTTTTTCCGAATCGCGAAAAGTTTTTTTTTGTGACGTAACTAAACATTTACAGTTTCCAGATTTTTTCCTATACTTGAGCTATAAGACCTTGCTTCATGCCATATTTGAGGATTCTAGGTCAACGAGGGAAAGGAAGTACGCTATGAATTTTGATTCCCTTGAGACTGTCGAAATATAGATTTTTTGCGACATAAACGACCGTATACCGACCGACCGACCGTACGACCTTTTTCGTTAACCTAGAAGTCTGATATTTTCACAGCTTCAAGGGACCGCAGACTTGAGAATATAATAATATGGTTTTAATTTCAACTCGATACCTCCACGCGTTCTCGAGATAAAGGGTCTTGACAGACCGACAGACCGACAGACAGACAGACGGACAATAAAGTGATCCTATAAGGGATCCGTTTTATTCTTTTTGAGGTATGTAACCCTAAAAACTTCAAAAGTCCCCAATAAGTTGTTTTCAATATTTCTGTTCTGTTTTTAAAAACATCTCAGGGAAGAAGAACCTTTCTTCAAATTACTGTCGAACTTGTACTTGTTCTTTTTATTTTAAAAAGTCTTCCTACATTACATAACTCGTGTGTAACACAATAAAAATCGTCGGAAAAAACTGCCAATAGTTTTCTGAAAAGCAACGCACGATCCGTCAAGAGTACAAATTAGTTACACAAACAAAGCTTCCGTTTATTTCTTATTTAAATACTTGAGATGATCGGGCAAAGGCGTGTCGTGGCATTCTGCCAACAGCACCGGTTAAAACCGGCTTTTCATGTGAAATGTGCACGCAATCAAGCCAAGTTCCTTAACATCATATTAGGTACTATAGTATACGTACGTCCGTCCGTGTTAATTGTATAAATACTGTATGAAAAAAAAGTGTACGTAAAATGGATCTCTTATCAAAAGGAACGCCATATAAAAAAAAAGAGTTGTGAAAAACATCAAAATAACTCATCCTGCTCTCGGTGGAGCGAAGGGGAGTGCCAGATTTCTACTGACTAAAACCTAAGTACCCGTGTTCCCTCAGGGCCGAAGTGACCCTCTCGAATGATCCCACGCAGGTCTTCTCTTTTTACCCGACTGCAAGAAGGGTTATGTTTTTCGCGCGTACCTTGTATGTATGTATGTAATATTCTATAGTACCTCATGTCTTCCAAACCGCTGAACGGATTTATATAAATAGAAAATATAAAGATATCGTTAGATTCGTCTTGATAACCCAAGTGTTCTTAGCTTGTGACGTTAAAAAACCAACATAACAACTATGAGACGCCATAATTTAAAGTAAAAAAATATTTTCTCTCTATCTAGAATGATTTTATTCCATCCAATATGGGTCACTACTGTTGCAATCTAATTTATTTTATTTTATTTTATTAGGGAAAACGAACAATTGTACATTTTTTCTTACGTCTAAGTTAACAATTTAGTAGGTAAACGTACAATCAACAACGTTTCCACTTATTACTAGTATAGTTTTACATTCATAGGTACAGTATGGATGAAAGGTGGGGCTAAATCTTAACATAATACAAAATTATTAATTGGTTCTGAGTGCAATAACCAATTCTTTTTTAAAAACATTGTGAGACGACGCAAATAAGTCTATGTTTACAAAATACTGGTTGTAAATTTTGACTAATCTGTGGAGAGGCGCCCGCTCACCCGCTTTTGTTCGACTAGTAGTCGTAGCAAAGAGCGGGTAAGCGCGCGTCCCTCGTCTTATTACAGTTCTCGGCACGATATAAAATATATTATTGACAAGTTCAGGGCAATCAAATTTGTTGTGTATCAGTCCACGGAGCATCATGGCTTGGAGTAACAAACGCCTTGATCGTAGTGTCAGTAATTTAAATTTCTGCAACAACTGCTCGTATGGCAAACGCTCCAAGTGACATTTAAACTGCAATGATTTCAAAAACTTACGCTGAATTCTTTCTAGTGCTTGATCATATTTTGCATAGTAAGGGTCCCATATCATACACGCATACTCTACTTGTGGTCGTATTAAAAAGTTAAAAAGATGTAGATATGTGGCTTGGCGTTTGAAATCGCATGACGATCTCATAACAAGATTGTACATTTGGAAAGCTTTGGCAATTATTTTTTCAATGTGTAAATTAAGATGAAGTTTGCAATCCAAAAGTACTCCCAGATCACAGATTTGGGTTTCTTTAAGGAGAGTTTCATCGCAGAGACAATAGTTGTAGTTAATAATTTTTTTGTTTTTGGTAAAGTTAACATATTTACATTTATTGATACTTAATTTTAGTTTATTTTTTATACAGTAATTAGTTAACCTATTCAAATCTTCTTGAAGAAGGTGAGAATCGCTAATCGATGAAATTTTCTTATAAATTTTAAGATCATCTGCGTATAACAAAAAATTACTATTTTGAAAGCAATTACCGATATCATTTATATAAATAATAAACAACAAAGGACCCAGAATTGATCCCTGGGGAACTCCAGATGTTGCTAAAAATGTGTCAGAATGGTACCCGTTACTTACTATAGTTTGACTACGATTACTAATATAAGACTGGAACCAGCGCAATAGATTGCCCCTGATGCCATTAAATGAAATTTTTTCCAATAATATTTTATGATCAACTCTGTCAAAGGCTTTTTTAAAGTCAGTGTAAATTGTGTCAGTTTGGGCTCTGATGTCCATATTATTAAACAAGAAGGTAGTAAAAATCATTAATTTGGTGACAGTGCTTTTTTGTTTCACAAAGCCATGTTGCTCCGGTATTATACTATGTTGAATATAAGAATACACCTCATGGTGAACAAGCTTTTCAAATAGTTTAGCTAGTGTACAAAGAAGAGAAATAGGCCGATAATTCTCAATGTCTTGTCTGGGACCACCTTTATAAACAGGGACTATATTAGCCTTTTTCCAGACGGCAGGGAACGAACCATTGCTAATACATTGATTGAAAATCTTAAATAATGGTTTGCATAATGTATTCGCTGAGCTTTTCAAAAAGCAAGGAGGTATCCCGTCCGGTCCCGCCCCTTATTTACGTCTAGCATTTTTAATTGTTTGCAAATTAGTGGAAGACTAAAATGTAAGCTACACAGAGATGTATCATTGGCATCTGTTTGATCAGACGTTGGGCTCCAGTCAGGTGTTAGACTAGATGGTTCGTAAACGGACTGAAAAAAAGATGAAAACAAATTACAGATTTTAATAGGGTCACTAGACGTGTCGTCTTTATAATACATTCTGGAAGGTATTCCGGATTTGCCTTTGCGATTAGCAATGTATGTCCAAAAGTGTTTGACATTTTTGGGGATACTATCCTCAACACTATTAATATATATACGATAGCATTTGATACATTCTGTTTTAAAACGATCTCTATATAAAGAGAAAACTTCATAGTCGGATAAGTTTTTATATTTCTTCCACTTTGTCCAGGATTTTTTTTTTGTAATTAAAAATGTGTATAAGCGCTTTTGAAAACCATACGGGAAACTTAGAGTTTTTTGGTTTGGAAAGAGGGACCCGAGTTTTGATTATACCGTATAGGTGATCATAGAAAACTTCTACATTTTTTTCGGCTGACTCACTATTTAATTCCTTTTTCCAATCAATTTCCTCAATATCTTTATTAATAAGAATATAATCAGCCTTACGGAAATTATATTTAGGCGTACATAATGGACGTATGGAAGTAAGTTTAAGATTTAAAGAAAGAAGAGTGCAAAAAGGAGGATGGTGATTATCAGCCTGAACCAGGTCCTGATTAGGTTTACACACATGGCAGTCAATATTGGAGATCAGAATCTATATTCCGTATTAGGATTTATTATTTGTTTTATTTTATGTATCTAAATTAATGCAATTAAATTGGTTTCTACGCTACTGGACTGCGCTTGTTTTTTTCTTTTCAGTTTTTATTTAAAGTTATTTTTTTCACAGTCGGGTTTTTTTTATTTTTTTTAAGTCGGAACTCATCAATCTCTGGATAGTATGAAAGTCTGAGGGGTTATCAGACTCTTACTGACTGTAATCGACCTGTGTTCCTTCAATAGCTAGTATTTGCGTTTCAAGGCTACAGTAACTCTTTCGAATAAACTCCCAGCCCTTTTTTTGAGGTTTGAAATCATGGTAATGTCGTCACATGCTCGAGGGTGCAGCGAGAGGGCGTCTCAGACTTTTACAGACCGAAACCACGTCTCTGTCTTTTATTTCCCTCTCGCAGCCCTGGCTGGATCAACTTTAAGTTGATTGGCATTTTGAATTTTGAGATTCATAATTATAAAACAGACTCACATTTTATCGATTACATTTCGGGGAGTGTGCGTTGAAATTGCACAATTTACTTAATTCTATCTATAATCTAGCGGACCACTAGACGTACGGTGTTACGCCATCGGTGCACGGTGGACCTCCCACCCATACGTACAAAGCGTTTTGGGAACACATTCATAATGCGTACAGCTAAGGAGTGGAATTCCCGCCGGAGTCTGTGTTTCCAGATAGCTACAACCTAATGGTCTTTAAGTCTAGAGTGAATAGGTTACTTCTAGGCAAGCGTGCTCCATCGTCGGCCACATCTTCGCTTACCATCAGGTGAGATAGTGGTCAAACGCTAACCTATCAATAATAATAAAAAAAAAAAAAACAAACGAAGCAAGGCTTTAACTTTTTGTAATACCAAACACACTATACAAATAACAATTGATAACCTAAATAAATAACACTAGCTAAAAGCAAAACGGTCCGAAAAAGGTACTCCGGTTCACTCGCCATTTCCCTGACCTTTGATCTATCGGCAGCTTCTAAAATCGATAAAACAAAAGACAAGCGCGCCCAGACAACGCTTCTGTCTAACGATTTTATTAAAAATCCTAAATACTGTAATAGTACTTCAAAACTGAACCAGCGAATATTGTTAATTATCATCTGAGTGATAAATGATATTTATTTTGCAAATAGGTTTAAAAAAACACTTTTACATGTAATTTTTTTTTTCATAATTTTAACGTAGACGAGGCCGGTGTTTCCTAGCTGACTACTCTGAGAAGAAACACCGAAACAAACTCAGGGGTCAAAGTCTCTTTTAAGGTCCATACAATAACTATGTAATGGTCAAATCACATGAGAACCATGCAGATTTGTCTGAGATGGTCTTTTGAAGAAAGAACCATACAGATTTGAGTGCGTGCTAAATATCTTGAAATCTAAATCATTTTATAAAATGGAAGAGATTTGGTATACACATTAAATGTACTACTATGCGTTCAAATAAGAATAGGAAATAATAAAATATTAGGTTTCAACAAAGGGGTTTCTTTTTTGCTTTGTATTACTAAGTCTTAGTTAAATCCAGGTGAAGTAAAAACGTTATTGTTTAATATAAATTAGCTTAATATATGGTTACCAACCCGCACTGGGCCCGCGTGGTGGATTATGGCCTATTCCCTCTCCTAGAGAGGAGGCCTGAGTCCCAACAGTGGGAACATTATAAGGCCAACTATGCTACGCTATGCTATAATATATGGTTTTACCATTGGGTAATTATGATCCAGTAAAAGGACTATTTGGTATTAGCAAATGGAAATTGGGTATTAGCCCAATTTCTTCGATTTGACAGTATGACGCATAGAAATATAAAACTATGGTATGCCGTGACATCACAACGTGGCAATCGATCTTTGGAACCCATAGTAGACCGACTGAAAGGTGACGTCGTGAGCACTCTCGATCGGTCCCCAACAACGAGTAGAAAAACTAAAACATTAGGCATGCGCCACGGGAAATTTTAGAAAGGGATGCCGCAGTCCTGGAACGCAAATGGTAACTGAAGGACACAGGTGGATTTTAGACAGTAATAGTCTGACACGCCCTCTCACTCTACCGTACAGAAGGAGAAGTCATTGGATGTTGGGAAATCACCACAAAAATAAAAAAGACTTTGGTCTGTACCACTACCGATTAGTTTTTCACCATTTTTGTACTGTTCTCAATTCGAGTACGTCGCGCACGGATTGTACCAAAGAGTATCAAAAGCCACCTGAAGACACATCCACATGAATGTCTAAAAGTCAGGAGCTGTCTCACGCTCTACCCAAAACGGGAGAAGTTATCTGATAATTTCCCACCACAATAAAAAAAACTACCAGCCACAGTAGACGCGGGCCATGCGGACGTCGAGCAATGGGTAGCTTGCTGCCCGCCCGTCCAGTAATTGATCGGACCGAGCCCAGTCGTCAACAGCGCGTAGTGATCCACGCGCTCCTCAAGGAGCAAACCGTAGGGGCCCAGCAGGGCCGATGCCCGCTAGCTAAGACCGCGGAGAATTTCTAAAAAGGAAACCCGTAGTCCTAGAACGCAAAGGGCCACTGAAGGATACAGGTGTGGTTTTAGTCAGTAAAAGCCTGACACGCCCTTCCGCTCCGCCCCGAGCGCGAGAAGTCAGTAGATGAACACCAAATTAAAAAAAAAAAATTAAAAAAAAAACGTCTACTTCTTCTCCCCATCCCTTCACACAAAAATTTTAGTCAGCCGTATTAAAATGGAAGCCACAAAACAACGTCACTGCCAATATTGACGTGAGAACTATACAAGCACGTGTTGCTTGTCATCAGCAGGGTTAGGTGGTCGTTCGAGCTGGTCACGTGACGGTGATGACGTCAAGAGCCTGCGGGAGCGACACCGCGTCAGTATCAGGCCTGCAGAAGTGATACCAGATAATAAGTAGTTTTAAAATTTGATCGGTATTAAAAGGGAGAAAGACTTTGTAGACAAGCGAAGTATTTATTTATTAAATGCGCACACACAAAAATAAAGAGGTATTTTCTAGCAGTCAACCTTTGGGTGATGCAGAGGAAAATAGTGGGACCTGCAATAAAAGAGAGAGAAAAAAAGGCGGACACAAGATATATACTATTAAACACTTAATAAACCAAAGATATAATACAATTATACAATAACTATATACTTAAATTATTAATAATAATTTACAATAATTTTATTAATTTATTTGTTAATGTAATTCAATAATTTATCAGTAATTTTATCAATGTTTTAATAATTTATAAAATCTAATGTATTTAATTTAATTTATTTTATTATGTTATAACAGTTTTATTTTTTAATTCTATAATATTAATAATTATGGGTTAATTAATGCCTGAAATAAACGATAAATAAATTAAACTACATACGTACACTAAAATACATTAAGTCAAGAAAACTTAATATATTATATACCTACTTCTTTATATATTACTAGCTATTGCCCGCGACTTCGTCCGCGTTAAGTTCGTAAAACTATAAGTACAACTTTATATATTATAAATATTTAAAACTAGCTTTGGCCAGCGGCTTTGCCCGCGTAGAAGTAATACTATAAAAATCTCAGTATATGAAAATAATGCATAGTACTCAAGGATAGTGCAGCTACATATTAGTGACAGAATTTTCAGAAGCGGTTCAGTAGTTTCACAACCACCAGATTACCTACATACAAGCTTACAAATTTTACCTTTTTTATAATATTACTTAGTATCTTTACTATAATATTTTATAACTGAAGAGTTTGTTTGTTTTTGTTTGTTTGAATGCACTAAAAAAAGAAATAAGTACTGGTTAGAATTGAAAAATTCGATAGGTTATATTATAACACTAGCTTCTGCCAGCGGCTTTGCCCGCGTGAAAATAGGATTTTCTATACAAACTTTGGACCCCCGTTTCATCCCCTTAGGAAGTGAATTTTGGAAAATCCTCTCTTAGTACTCGCCTACTTCATAAAAGGAAGCCTTGTTGTAATAATAATGTGTCAGTGTCTATGTCAATGGCTTAATAGCCAAGAGCCTCGACCAACACCTTAGGAGGCTCGCGTTAGGGCTATATTTCACCGGGACACCGTGGCGGCGCGACCAGTCGCCGCCATGGTGTCGCCGCTACCAACAAAATATATACAGCTCTATAGCACTCTATAGAGAGTTAAGTGCTCACCTGGTGTCCGTTTGGTTGCGCAACCAATTTGGCGGCGCGACCAACTCGGACGCGTGCACGTAAGGTCCATTTTGATACTGTCTCAGTGTGGTGTAGCGACTCTGGTGTCTGCACCAGAGTCGCTACACCACACCGACACCATACTAAACTGGCCTGATCGTTTTAAACGTTAAACTTTGATGATATATCATCCTCATTCAGGATATCCACAGGAGGACCAAGGTTGTCGGTGACCTTGCATGTCCTAGCACGAAGAATCGCCAAACTTAAGTGACAATGGGCAGGGCACATTGCTCGCAGAACGGATGGCCGTTGGGGCCGTAAGGTTCTGGAATGGCGACCACGTGCCGGAAGACGTAGCGTTGGAAGGCCTCCTACAAGGTGGACCGATGACTTGATAACGGTTGCGGGAGTCCGATGGATGCGAGACGCATAGGACCGTTCATTGTGGCGACACTTGGAGAAGGCCTATGGCCAGCAGTGGACGTCTTTCGGCTGAAAGGATGATGATAAATGATGAAACGATCTGGCCAGTTTTAATTGGCCATATCATGAAGTGATCAATTTCTATGATCTGGCCACGACATATGCATATTATAGATAAACTAGCTTTTGCCAGCGGCTTCGCCCGCGTGAATATAGGTCTCCGTACAGACTTTACGCCCGTTTCATCCCGTTAGGGGCTGAATTTTGGAAAATCCTTTCTTAGTGCTCATTTCCGTTATAAAAAGAAGCCATGTGCAAAATTTCATGTTTCTAGTCTCAGTAGTTTTGGCTGTGCGCTGATATGTCAGTCAGTCAGTTTCTCCTTTTATATATATAGATATAGATTACACCATATGATATATGATATAGTAGGTACCATATTGACGTATTTACGTAAGGTATTTACGTTACATATTGAGAACCTTGACTAAATATCTCACCAAGCAAAACCAAGACTAACCACATTAATAATCAAGTTAACTCCAGCGTCAAATATGAGTCATTGTCAGAGGTTTACGTCCAAAAATAAAACATGCGGTCAGTCAGCAGCCAAATAAAAACAGACAATAGGATGTTGTATGCAGCAATGTAGCTGATATCACACTACATAACAATTTCATTTCTAATGCCTTCGACATAAGGGCGGAAATAAAAAAAGCTACACTCGAGTTCAGCTTTACTACTTGTACTAACTGGTACTTCCCCTATCTGAACGCGCCGCTATTGGTCAGCGTAAATACCACAGTTTATTGCTAAAATCTTTCATTTAATGACATAAATCGAAATAAATAATACTACCGAAAGATGGAGATAAACATTCTGCATGTTTTGATATAAAATTAAGTTTATAAACTTTAGTAGCTTAAGAGAAAACTTAGAAAGTCCTGCATCGCGCAAGTGAAGTTTTCCTGCGCTTGTAACATATGTACGGCCGACGACTATCAACTTTCGGTCTTCCCCTGGGGTCGCTTCATCGACCGACCCACCAGCCGTGGTCCCCTGACATGGGGGTACCGGGTTGGCCCCGGGCGTCTTTTCATACCTGAATCCCAATTGGTCTTCCCAATGGTGTGAAAGATGGTCAACAGCTCTAATATCGTCCTCTCACTGGGTATAGTTAAACACCCGGGGCACTTCTCGGTCTCCTGCTTGGCAGGGGCCGTTAAGTGGCTGGTGTGGGGCTGACAAGCCCGCAGTGGCGCAAGCGGGGGGCTAGCTTCACCACGAGTGACCCCTCTGCTTGCGACACCGCGCTTGGAAGACGAAGACCCCCAGGGGAGGCATCCGCTGAAGAACTCAGAACAGCGTTACCAAATATGTTCAAAACCAACTTACAAAAAAAAACCCAAACAAACCTTTTGTTTTCCAAAAATTTTTTTTCAAAATATCTATTATATTATTAATTAAATATATATTAATATAGGTAGGTGCTATTTTTAATATAATAAATAAGTAAGTTTTTTTATTTAAACGCGCTAATCTCAGGAACCGATTCGTATTGAAATAGTACATTTTGATACAAGTGCTGAAAGTTCGTCATTGCGACCGAGGCGGAATTCGCACGGGCCGTAGGCGAGTGCGTTATGGAGCCGAGGGCTGCTGTGACAAATTTGCACGTGTATGTATCAAACGACAGTTTTCAATACACTTACGAAGAAATGAATAAACGCAGGTTGACACGCGCCCAGCCTGATACATGTAATAACATTGTGGCGGAGTAGAGCACGCGCTCTTTTCTGCACTAGTGCGGAAAACAATCTATGACGTGCCTAAAAGCGGTGGGATGAGAGCGGGTTTTCGAGTAAGTGTATTGAAAAATTGTTTTATTGTTGTATAGCCCATTTATCGAGGAAGGCTAATTATAGGTTATTTATAAAACCACGCTAAAACCAACGGGCGGAGCAGTAACTAAAGACGTAGGTAGGTGAAACCGCAGCCGTTTACAATAAATCACGATGGAATTTGTTATTGCCATAAATGACTTTAAGGCCTTTAAGGATACTTCCTGACTGCTCAGTACCTTCAACTGGTACCTATATGATTAGGAGCGGGTTCGAAGTTGAGGACGACAATAGAGAAAAGGCAAAAAAGGGACTGGACGAGGAAATTTGTAAAGAGTCAAAATGCGGCGGCGGTTAAAGCGGGCCTATATTTTTATAAGTGGGCTATGTCCGCAGCCGTCTTTTTGAGATTCGGCCTATACATTTTCTCGCTCTTGGGCGGAGCGCGAAGGTGTGTCAGACTTTTACTAACTAAAAACCCACTCCTATTCCTTCGTTGCCTTTCATACCAGAGACGAGTCTTCCTTTCAGAAGCAGACTCTTGGCCTTCGGCTTCGACCCTGCTGGGCCCCTACGGTTTTGTTCACATCTCCTTGAGGCGCGCGTGGAACAGTACGCGCCGTGAACGACTTGGGCTCGATCCGGACGGTAACGGCGAGCTACCCATTGCTCGCCGTCCGCAAGCCCGCCTACATATGACATGAAAAACCCATGGGACCATGGGTCCCTTGGTTCCATGAATGGATGATGGATGGTTGGATGGTGGTGGTGGGTGGGGCCATGGGTGGTTGGTTGGATTCCTGCAGTACCTTCGTGTAAGAAACACTATATATGGGATCATGGGTGATCGCAGTCAAGCACTGGTTTATTTCAATTAAAAAAAAAACATGCGCGTTGTATAGGTAATTTATTCCATCACCAATTCACCACTGATCTCAAACTCAAACCTGTGTAGGAAAACATCGAGAGGAAACGGGCATGTCCAAGAAACATTAATCGAAGACTGATGATAACGCTTTTGCTATTGAATTTAATAAGTAGATGGTATATTTTCTTTTTGTTGGTGTAACATACTCCTTCACTGGTTGATTTAACTTACAAAGTTAAAATAAAAGAAATAAGTAAAACTGATTTCCTTAAAATCAATAGGATTTTTCTTATTCAACTTGGTTTGCAAAGAACAATGTCTGTTGGATCAGCTGGTGCATGACAAAAAAAATCGTATCCGTTTCAATCCAAATGCTTTTTAAAGAGAACTTGGCTTTTCTCTTTGAAAAGCGTTTGTTCCATTTTATATACTTTCATGTACCACTAGCGCCATCTATTATCAATATTTAGAACTAAACAAAGTAACAGCGTGTGTCGAGTACCTATAAATAAAATATATTTACAACAATAGTATTAAATGCTTGCTAGTACATAGTAATTTCTTTATTGATAGGTACTTTGAAAAGTCTAAACAACTTTGTAGATTTCATTCATCGTTTTATGGGCTGTTTTTTTTTTCTATAATATTTACTAACACCTCATTTATTTCAGGGTACGCTCAAAAAATAAATCTGTTTGTCTGTTATCTTATTTCAATCTGTTTAGGACGTATTTTTGCAGGTAAAATTTACATCATTATTCTTTTGTCTATCAAATGTACCCGTTTTCTTGCATGTGCTGTAATGGGTAGTATCTACTGATGCGAGTCACACCCATCTTGACGAAAGCAAAAAGTCAAGCAACCAGTAATTTCAACATTCGTAACAACTGGCCCATTAGCTCAGTTGGTTAGAGCGTCGTGCTAATAACGCGAAGGTCGCGGGTTCGATCCCCTCATGGGCCACATCTCTTTTTGCATTTTCTTAACTTTGATAACTTATTTTTTTTTTTTTGTTATAATTTATACCAGTTTTTAGTACGTTTTTGTGGATCTGTAACAAATATTGAACTTCATATATTTCATTCAAATATTATACGTCTGTAGGGATGAAGCGCATGTTACTAAAAGAGTTACATGTGGATGGATGAAGAGGAAGAGGGAGACTGAAGAAAAGATGGATGGATTGTGTGAAGAGTGTTATGAAAGAAAAGGAATCAGTGATAGCATGACGAGTGACAGGGCAGAATGGAAGAAAAAAACATGTTGCGCCGACCCCAAATAACACGGGACAAGGGCAGGAAGATGATGATGATGATTATACGTCTGTATAACATTGACATGGGATTTTTTTTTATCCCGGCAGTAGGTAACCGACTGACCCAATAAGCTAATGGTGGGATGGCAGTGGCGCAGCTAGTCCCAAAGGGGCCCCATATCAAATGTTATCGTGGATTTTTTTACAACGTAGGCACTACTACTCTACTAGCACAGATACATGAGACAGAATCACGATAGACCTCCAAACATATTACCAGACTAACTGGATAGATTTCATCCATGTCATCATGTCAGATCGAAACCAATGAGCTCGTTTATTGGATTATTCTGGAATTGAAGTCAGGTTAAGTTTTTATTGTGATCTTATGTAGAGAATACTAGAATGGACGGAGCGAGCTATAAAAATGAAACATTCTATCATTTAGTAATTACTCAAGCTATGCACCTCTCATCAATAAGAGAATTGAAGATTGTGGATAACATATTGTTACATTTTTTACACGGGGCCCCTGTAGCTTGGGGGCCCTGTATCATTGATACGGCGGTAGCTACGCCCCTTTCTAGGGGACAACTAGACCATTCACATTGCTCCGCTGCTATTAGTGTTAGCGTGACGTTATATAGCCTTTCTCGATATATGGGCAATCCGACGAACAAAAATATATTGTTCCTGAGATTAGCGCGTTCAACCAAACACACAGACTCTTCAGTAAAATTAGTAGACATAGATATACTTAGTATGGGTTCCTTCTTCTAGAGAGAGGAGGGTTGTGTCCTAACAGTGGGATCATTAAAAGGCTGATTAAATTATGCCTTATATTTAAGCTTAAAATCAGGTTCATATTTCCAGCACCACAAATCCAGCATAGCAGACGAAATCACACCATGAAAAATGAAACCCGGGGCCCTGGGACGAAGGCAAAGAAGGAACAGGAGTGGGTTTTTAGTCAGTAAAAATCTGACACTATCTCGCGCTACGCCCAAGAGCGGGATTTCTCATAAGATGATTTTGCCAACTAAAAAAAACATATTAAATTTATCAAATAAAATCGTGATTTCCACTAATTGACTCATCACAAAGCTATCATACAGAATCGGTTCCTACTAGTACAATTCCAAGATTTATTTGGACTAGACATTATCAAGTAACCCCGACCACATTATATTTTATTTATTTATTTATTTATATATACTTTATTGCATACCAAGATTACACATTTAACTGATATTATAATACAAAAAAAAAAAAACATACAATTGGCGGCCTTATCGCACTCGGCGATTTTATGCCCAGTTTAGCTTTAACCGTGGCAGAAAACAGAACTAATGAAAATGTACTTACTGATTTGAACACGCCTTGACAAGCAGCGCTGTCGTGAGGGGTCAAAATAAAATGGGCGGTACCAAACTATTGACTTTGCCGTGACTTCACTCCAAATAATGAAAAACTCATGTAACCACATTGGTAACTGGTTTTTATTGGTTTTCAGGCCTTCAGATCTAAGCTTAACCTTTTTTTTTTACTTATGGAGAAAAGACCAGGGAGTGTGGGATTTTTACCTCACTAAAACCACCCCGGTGATCAACATCAGCACATGGGAGAGGGCCCCGTGACCTCTTAAAAGACCACCCCGGAACCCCCTCTGTACAACGCCTATTAGGGCACATCCCTGAGGAGACTGTGAGAGGTCTCCCCTGAGCCTCGTTGTGCACGGTAGCACGTGATCACCGTGCCACCGTCATTCCTGAGGTCACTTGGCGGGCGGACAGAGTCCCCACTTTGAGAGCCCGTGACCTTGAAGTCCCGCCTAGACCTAAGCTTAACTTTAAACTTAGCAGCCCACGAACAGACTGGATCTGTCTCACTGATGGTGGCGTGTCATTCAAGGGCCTTATCAACCATGACGTGGTAAAATGTTAGGCTTGCGAGCGGGAAAGAGGAATAAAGCTATATACCCTAAATAGCTCCATGCCTTTAATAGTCCAGTTTAGGTCATCGAATGAATCGCGTTAAGGCCTCTGTTCCCATCAAAATGGTTGAGCTGAGTAGTGCTGATAAACGCGTCCTGTTCGTTAACAGACAATGTCAGTTGAAATTGGTCATCTCTTAACTTGGTGTGGCTTTTTAAAATGTCTATATTTTGTATTGTTTTTGTTCTTTTTTTATTCTTGATAGATTCGCGCTTGACCGCTGTCTCACCTGCGACTATGCGGTCGACGATGGAGCGCGCTTACCTAGAAGCAACCTATTCACTCTTGACTTAAAGATTCCCGGGTTGTAACCCTCAGGAAACAGATTGTGACAAGTAATTCCACTCCTTATCTGTACGCACAATGAATGTGTTCCCAAAACGTTTTGTGCGTCGTGGGTTGGATGTCCACCATGTACCGGTAGCGCATCGCCGTAGGCTTGGGGTCCAATGATGGAACGGGCTAGGCGGAATTAGGTTATGCAACGACGCACACTCCCCGAAATGCAACCGGTAGAAAACCGACAAGCTTGCAACTCGGCGTTGATGCTCAAGACTTTGAATCCTCCTGCCTTCAAGAAATCTGTAACTCAGATATTTGTAACATCTACTTATTTCTAATATCTATATTTGTACCAAGTCTTGTCATAAATACTGTTACAAGGAAAAAGAAAAACAATTTGTCTATTATACTTACAAAACAGCTCGTGGCTTGATCATAGAAAAAAAAACCGCATGCACAAAAACGTGCCAATAAACCAAACATGTATAAATTTATCATTTTAATATATTTAATACTCGACATCACGTGCCTGCCAGTATAAATAGACTTTACATTTTAAGATTTTGTACGAGAATCAAGATCTTTACATAGTGGTCATTCCCCAGATACAACCAAAATAATTTGACCTGCAATTCCATAATATGAGTTTATGAGAAAGAGGTCTAAATAATCTGGAAAAGTTCTTTGATTAGTAAGTCAGGTACAATAACCGATTATTACCAGATCACAGGTGGTTATCACAGCTAGTCGATAGCCTTGACTTTGATATTATATTTTATGGTCGGAAGTCGCATTTACGAGTTTTATACGTAGGTAAATCAAGCGGTCGGAAAAACTGTTTTTAAACAAATATTGCGACAGTGGAAAAGTAAAATCGCTTAACAGCCACTTTGGTCAAAAATAACTTACTTATTTTCGAAAATCCAAACCACTAAAATGGCGGTTAAGCGAATTTACCTTTCCACTGTCGTTTTTTTTCTTTTCCACCGGTTTTTTAAATGCTCATCCTGGCATTATCATTGTCGAAGTCAAAATCGGTTGAACAGAATGTAAAAAAGGTATATTTAAATATTCAATTTTTCATCAAATGGAGTATAAGTGAGGCACAAGATACAAAATAATACAATCATAAACGATCAACCAGATCTTTAATAATTACATTTATTAACATACAACATATATTCATAATTTACATTTACAATAATAGTGGACTATTATAATCATAATCATAATTATATCATTATTAAATAGTCACGAATTCGCTTAGCTGCACCCACAGCTTTGCTTGTACACCTAAAATGTCTTAGAGACAGTGCATAAAACAGTTAAGATACATATAAATGCTATTAAATTACCTTATATTTTATCTTTAAAAATCTTTTTCAGTTAGTCATCCAATCTGTATTTTTATATTTGGTGTTTTGAACATGTTTGTTAATTTAAAGGCCATCCACAAAAAGGGGAGAGTAACGGGGTAGGCGAAGTGTGACATAGAAATAAAGGGATAGAGGAGTCACAAGTGATGTGACCTCACATATCAAAATGTATATCGTAATAAAACGCAAAATTATATTAAACGAAAAACTTTAAAATATTTCCTACTCTATCTGTGACGTTTGTTGTTTCAATTTATATAAAATTGAAAAATATGTGACGTCACAATAGGGACTTCTCCATATGTGTCACAAATATAACTAGCCGTGACAAGAATGCAAACGCGATCAAAAAGTCATGTAATTCTTGTGACGTAATTACATCACACATAATTATGGATGGCCTCTTTACCAGAAAATTTGCTGTGAGCTCTATTTGATGCACCTTATGTACTACAGAGCAGAGTTCAAAATCAATAATTCGCTGTAGTACTGTACTGTTTTCAATTTTATTTATGACGATAGTAAGTATCAAAAGAGCTCTATTTTGAAAGCAAAACAATAATGGATGGACGCAAATTAATGTGAGATTACCTTATTTTTTAAATAAGTGACTTAAATATTTATAGCTCCCATACCAGTTTAATGGGAGAGTTTTCAAATTCTCAAATCCGTTCCGTTTTATGTAATGTTTTTGGCTTGAATACTAAGTCCTTTGAGCCATGTCTTCGTATGAATAGTTAATTTGTTTACCATGAGAATATGAATGTACACATTCTAATGTTTTTGTTGTATTTGTCAACAACAAACAATACAATAAAATTCTGTTCCATTTTACCGAAATCGCGCCTGTTTCAATGGTTCTACATATTGTCCAGTTGACAGACACTTGAGATACAAAACTAAACCAATTTTACATCACAATAGCCACTGAACTTTACTCGAAAAAATCCCGTCAAAAACTTCATCCATTTTCTTTTGACCGCCACAGTCATGTATACATGACAAAGCAATATATGTCGAGCACGCCACGGTCACGGCTACTAGACAGACTTTAATTTTTAATTAATCTTATAAGAAAGTATTGTTTTCTTATTTGTGTTGTTAAAGGATGAAATCGCCGAGTAGCCTGTTGGTGTCGAGACTTCGAGAGCACGTTTTTGCTCTTTTAACGTAGAGATAGCAGGGTTACGCCTATTATTTATGGTCACGTAGCTTCATAGACGCGTATCCGCCATTATAAGCTTGGTGTGCTAAACGGCTTACATACAAAACTATGTAACGAGTTGTGCCGTAAAATGACGCTTTGAACGTATAATGACGAATACGCGTCCATGAAGCTACGCGTACGTGGACAGTAGGCCTAATGAATAGGGGTCGGAATTAGGAAGAGTTATTCTTGTACTTGCATCGAAATGTTGATATTAAATATGGATCTTCCCGGGATTTCTAATGAAAAATCCCGTGTGGCCAACAATATTACAAATAAATAATAATGAAAACCTCAGAGATAGATAAGACAAATAAAATAAAGATAATTAAAATACAATTTTTATTAGTATTTTTCATTGAAAAAGATCTCTTTACGTCAACTGAGGTAAGGTTAACGAATTTATACACTTCCTCCTCCTCGTCATTAAAGCAGGAAGAAAATTTTCTGTTAAATTTCTGATAATGTTATTAAAAAAATCTGCTCTTTGGAAATAAATCTTGGGATTGGAGGCATGTCCACTTTATTCTTTCGCTGTATGAAATCGGTGTAAGTACATGTTTAACTCTACCTAATCCCGATCTCTGCTAATAAATCTTATTGCGAGTAGCCATATAAAGCACAATGAACTATATATTTAACAATTTACACATTTTTTTAAATGATGAAAAACGTTTCTCTGGTATTTTTTTTCTTTCCTTATAGTTTTAAAAAGGTTTTTTTTTCTACTGCCAGCCACTTTTCGATGACAGCAATACCATGAAGTTTTTTTTTAAATTAAATATTATTCCATAATACTATATACATAAATATTTTTAATTGTATTTACAAAGACATCACTTTTTGTTTTATTTTTTTCAGCAAAAACAAAAACTGAAAGCTGGGAACAGGTTTAACGGATGTAACACATACGTTTTCATTGGCCAGATATTCTCTTGTGCGATGAAATGTATGACCAATCTGCACTAGGCCCGCGTGGTAGCTTCCCTCTTCTAGAGTAAAGGTCGGAGTCCCACCAGTTATTAGTTATTTCATGATTTCCAACCTCAAAATAAAAAATTTTATGACTTCTACAGTTATATAGTAATTCGAGATAACTTGAATACATCAGCACCAACTCAATCAATATCCTGGTTAGGTTTGAACCCGCGACCTACAATGCGTAAGTCGGGGCCGTTACCACTCGGCCACCACTGCTCTATTCAGTCAGGCGCATTACTTTAGGTAATTTATTTCATCACCACTGCTCTCAAAACGGTGAAGAAAAACATCGTGAGGAAACCGGCATGTCCTAGAACCAAGAATTAGAAGAAATGTGACATTCACTAACCCGCACTGGGCCCGCGTGGTGGATTACGGCCCATTCCCTCTCCTAGAGAGGAGGCCTGAGTCCCAGCAGTGGGAACATTAAAAGGCTGCTTATGCTTAACTCAATATCAACTTTAGCATTGTGTTTTTTGTTTTTTTTTTTATAGACTATTTGTATTAAAAAATCATATAAAAATTCCGATGGAACTTGAACTTTGCATCATATTTTGAAAATTATCTCGAATTATAAATTCAAGTAAATATAAATAATAACAATGTACGGCCGAGTCGAGCCATATGCTAGTTGGCATACAAAAAGTAGCTGTTGCTGTTAAATTAAATCCTCTCACACCCTATTACTGCAAAGCCTTAGGCTTACTGAACAAGGACGCATAGCTTCATAGACGCGTATTCGTCTTTACGCCTGCTCACAGCTTACATACTAACATACTAAACTATGTCGACGATGCAGTAACGACAAGGCGGCACGATATTGCTGGTTCATATAATGAAACCAAGAATGATGCCATGCGTATAATGACGAATACACGTCTATAAAGCTATGCGTCCGTGGACAGTTTTTTTTTTTATGTATTGGGTCACGTTTGACCACTACCTCTACTAATGGGAAGCGATGACGTGGCCGATGGTGGAGCACACTTGCCTAGAAGTACAGTATAATACGCCTTAAAGGAAGATATCGCTTTCAAATTACCAGAATAGCTCTTACAAAGTTTTTGGCCATAACAACATTATTTTAATCTTCGTTTCATCTTAAAAAGCTGCTACATCATCTAAAACGAGCCAGCGATGCTTAGTAGTCTTGACTTGTTGCTGCAGTATGGGCGTGCGCACGCGCATCTTAATTTCGAGCGAGCCTCCTACAGTTCGGCGGCCATCGTACAGCTGTGGACATGGTAAATGTATATTTTAGCTTCTAAGACACATTTTTCTGCCAGCAGATGGAGTTTTGTAGTTTCTGTCTATCTTCGTGGCAAAAAGGCGCGATTTTTATTGAGGGAACGTATGTAATGTGAATCCTACATTCACCTTACATACGTTCCCTCAATAAAAATCGACTGGAACGCAAAGGTCAACTGAAGGACACAGGTGGATTCTAGTCAGTAAAAGTATGGCAAAGGTTGTGCCAACCCGAGTCATCGACGGCGTGTTGTGTTCCACGCGGACCTCAAAGAGATGTCACCAAGACTGTGTGAGGGGGTGCCATGGGTTGTTCGTTAATCTCGCTTAAACTAAAAAACGGCTGGACCGATTTGACTAATTTTGGTCTTGAAATATTTGAGAGAAAAAATCACGAAAAATAAAATTCGAATACAACGCCATCTCTAATTAAAATTTAATTATAAAATGAATTATGCTGTTTCTGGTAATGCCAGTAGATGGCGTTATCCTTTCTATTAGGCGGTACGAAGTTCGCCGGGTCAGCTAGTACATAATAATAACATTAAAAGGTTAAAATGAGGTTTAAAAGGTTAAATAATGAACTTACCGGAAAAGAATCATGCAGCGTGACTTCTTCCTGCAGCGGCGCCAGCTTGACGTTAGCCGAGCCGAGCAGCGCGTCGCTGCGGAACCAGCCGCTGCAACAGAGGAGCCAGTCAGCGCAGCCGCCGCACCTGCGCGCCGCACAACACGCTACACGCTACGCTACGAGCTACACACGCATGCTGGGGTATGATGATGGACTGGATAGCTTTTTGACTGTCAGACATCACTCAACAAAAAAAACGAATAGAAGATGGGATTAAATCTCCAAAATTGTAGCTCAGGGCTTTATGCAAATGGTTTAATAAATCACTTTCAAATATCTTATTGTATTCTTTATTGTACACATAATTTTATATAAACAATAAAATATGACAGTTGATGTACATAGGCGAGCTTAACCCACAACTGGGTTTTCTAACAGCAAACCATGTTGGTAAGAAAGAAATTTTATATATTTTGAGGAACTATAACTGTACAACAACAAATATCGATACTTTTCACCAAATAATAGTGGACATAAAGATCGATACAACGTCTAGTGCTCAGGCATTAAGTGCCCTGAGTTACCGCTGTCCTGGAACGCAAAGAGCAACTGAAGAAACACAGGTAGATTTTAATCAGTAAAAATCTGACTACTATTACACTACCATTATTTGATAAATTTTTTAAACATCAAAAAAAGGCAAGAAATGCCCGTATTTTTCTTTTTTTGGAGCTCGACAGGGTCGCGGCAGACCAAGAAAGGGATTGCTGGACGTCTTAGATGTATTTCTTATGGTGTGTCCAGACCTGGCAAATGAATCCAATGAATCCAAAACCCAGAATCGCGTGCGGACACACCTTTAGGTATTGGAAAGAAATAGCTCAGAGCCGGGAACAATGGAAGAAATGGAGGGAGGCTTTTGCCCAGCCGTGGGACAGTATAGGCCAGATATAATAATAATATAATAATAGAGCTCATTGATCATCGTACTCATCGCATCTTAACAATGTAATTAAATATATTTCAAATAAAACATACCTATTTCTTGATTTTATTATAGTGTGACAGTCAAAATTATAACCATTCCTAACTGTACATAAAAGAGAGTGCGGGCTTCATACCATCTTATAATACATACAGAGAATCTAGTTAAAACTTATGGATCTAGTTGTAACTGGCAAACAATAAAAAAAAATATATATATATCAACCCAAACGCCTTTATGTACAGGCCAGAGATTCCAAATATAAATGGTTAATGAACATAAACCCAATAATAATGTTAGTAGCCTAGCGTCAAGATAATGTCCATTATTTACTGTTCATGAAGGAGTGCAGGCTACATGCTACACACCATCTAACAATATATACTGATAATCTAGTTAAAGGTCATGGCTCATTAGAGCCAACCGATACCCGACCAGCACCACCTCGTTTCGAGCGGTTAGTACTCTTTATATAGAGCACTAGCGGTCCCGGCAGACGTTGTTCTGCCCAAAAGCGGGATTTAGTAAAAAAAAAAAAAATTACCCTACTCTACCCTACTCTACCCTACTCTACCCTACTCTACCCTACTCTACCCTACTCTACCCTACTCTTTTCTTTGCTATAAACCACACGGAGCCCGAGACCTTTCCAACGAATGCAAAACCGTGGAAATCGGTTCGTGCGTAATGGAGTTATAGCGTCAGGAAGGAAAACCCGACTTATTTTTATATAGTAGACTATGGATAAGCTCACTACAACCACTTCGGAGCGACTCGTCCGCAGGCTGACCACGCGTGGACGGCGAGTTGACCACTCGCTGGTCACCCGTTGCCTGCACGCTTGCCTTGCGTTGCCTACACGCTGGTCCCGAATGCATTGTGTGCTGTCTGCGATTGGTTCACGCGCGAAGACTATGCACTGATGAAACATCGCTCCCTTTTCCGTAATTCCTTGATAAATTACTAATCTACTCACGGATAACGCAATGTCCACTCCTAAAATACGTGACGTTTACTGGTTTACAACACGGTGTCAACCCGTGGACCACCTGTCGACAACGAGTGGACACCGAGTGATGAGGTGGTGCTGGTCGGGCGTCGGGTGGGTTTAATGAGCTATGACCTTGAAACTTATGGATCTAGTTGTAACTGGAAAACAATTCAAAAAAATCTAGCAAAAACAAATATTTATTAATTCGAATCAAAGATGTCAACCCAAACGCCTTTATGTACAGAACAGACATTCCAAATACAAATGGTTAATGCATAAACCCAGTACGGCTGAAACATATTGATTGCTCTGAACTTCGAACGATTGGCTGCGCAGTAATTCTTTTTATGAATCATATGGCGAATGCGTATTGCTTATTTTTTCCAGTATGTGCAATTCTTCGGAACGCCAACTTCAGAGCGGCCAACATATTTTGACCATACATATTTATATTATATTATTTGTTAGTCAAAACCCAAACATTGGATGAACCAAACAGACATATTTTGAAAAATTTAGACCCAAAGCTTTGACTACGGAATCGTTCGAAAGAGCTTACGCAACCTTGGAACGAAAAGGGCAAATGAAAGAACACAAGTGGGTTTTAGTTAGTACTCTCTCTCTCTCGCTCCACCCAGAGCGGGAAAAGTTTGTTGATAATACCCAATCCAAAAAAAACATAAAGCTTTGCCCCATACTCTTACAGTAACTTATGGACGATCTTGAAATCTTTCAGAGATGGAGGTTCTCATATATATGAATAATTTTCATTCCATAGAGAAAGTTATACATATAATTCTAGCGGTCCCGGCAGATGTTGTTTTGCCCGAAGGCTTTTTTTTTTGTCAGAAAAAATTTACCACCCGATTGCAGCGCCACCTACCGGGTTCAATTGTATTTTCAATCATCCAGGGACCCACTCAAACATACACACAAAGTTTCATTCAAATCAGTCAAGCCGTTTAGGAGGTGTTAGGTAACAAACACACATACAGAAGAATGATAACGAACTACCTGTGTATCATTTTTCCTTCTCTGTCAAATCCATCCAAAAAATCACTTTTAGCGAAAAGCGTGCCCATTGTGACACCCTATTAATTTTAAATTCCTTCTGTATTTTTTTTATGGTATACAATAGAGTTAACCTATCTATCTAATTCGCCAAATCATCCAGGGACCCACTCAAACATACACACAAAGTTTCATTCAAATCAGTCAAGCCGTTTAGGAGGTATTAGGTAACAAACACACGTACAGAAGAATGATATAATTATAAAGATTCGAATATCTTTTTCGAGCACTTTCACATCTGAATGTTTGCTAAAGAATTAAAAATCACCATATATACCACACATATTTATGATTTCAAATTGATGGTAATTTTATAATATTGTAATAACCCGTTATTTAATAATTTTGACTTAACCGACACCCGCTCACAAAATCATGCTCACAAAATATTTTAATAAAAATAAATATCAATTATACATTGAAAAACCCAGAAAAATATATACTTACTTATCCAAAAAAAAATATTAGGGATGAAAAAAAAATTAAAATGGGTGCATTTCAAATTACCTACACATTAATGTAGAAATATACATTCATGGATATTTACAAACTATTGTAAGAAAGACACAAACGCATTCAAATGTTTAATTAATTGAATCAATAACACATACTAACTACCCTGTAATAAGAACTAATACTAATTCATTTCTATACACTGACTGTTTTTGAACTGTTTTTTGTACTAAAATAACATGCCCCAAAATGTAACTACATAATAATACATTCGAACTAAGTAATAAATATCGTAATTTTTGTCGACCGTTTACTTATAGTGTCACACGTTCGAAATTGGTACGACGGATTTGGTCTGTCCGTACCAAAGTCGTACGTGTCTCAGCGTAAGTTAATACTAATTAGTATTAACACACGCTCGAACTTAGTACGACAGTTTTGGTCCGTCTGTACCAAGATCGAGCGTGACTCACTGTAAGTTCATACTAATTAGTATTAACACACATAATTCCAGTCGAAAGACGGCATTGTTGGACATAAGCCTCCCCCAAGTGTCGCCACAATAAACGGTCCTGTGGGCCCCGCATCTATCGGATTCCCGCAACCCTCAACAGGTCACCGGTCCACCTTGTAGGAGACCGTCCAACACTGCGTCTTCCGGTACGCGGTCGCCACTCCAGAACTTTTCGGCCCCAACGGCCATCTGTTCTGCGAGCAATGTGTCCTGCCAATTACCACTTAAGTTGGTGATTATTCGTGCTGTGTCGGTAACCATGCCTCTCCTGCGGATATCCTCATTCCTGATTCGATCACGCAAGGAAACTCCGAGCATAGCCCTTTCAATTGCCCTTTGGGTTACTTTAAGCCTTCTGATGAGGCCCATAGTGAGCGATAAACGCTCGAATTTATTACGAAGAACCAAACTTATGCTGAGTCACGTTCGACCTTGGTACGGACGGACCAAATCCGTCGTGCCAGGTTCGAGCGTGTGTTAAGACTATTGACACAAGCAATCTCTGTTTCCTCAGTACCAACCCATGGTCTTTGTGACAAGTCTTTAAACTCAGTATTTGAATATACAACATTCTAATTGGATAGAAATCTATATTATATATATAAAAGCGAAATACCACTCACTGATTAATCACGAAATCTCAGAAACTATAACACCTACAAACTTAAAATTCGGCAGGTAGGTTCCTTATAGGATTTTACGAAACTTTACCCCTAAGGGCGTAAAACGGGGGTCCAAAGTTTATGAGGAGTAACCTACTTCCACGCGAGCGAAGCCGCTGGCAGAAGCTAGTCATTTATATTTCCATCCAACTAGAATGTTTGTTGCCATCCACTCCCTCCTCCAATATAAAAAGTTTATTGCAGACTAGTCTGTTCGTGTAAACAGTACTTCTTTAGCTATACAAATAATGTATGGCTAAGCTGCCTGATCCTCATCTGCTTAACCTATTTAACCGCTTGCGTCGAATTGGTCCGACGAGTGTTTACGTGTCCTATTCGCCAGGGTCGTGTTTTTGAGACTGGGTACTCCATCTCGTTTGGCTCTTCAATCTCCACAGGTGATAGAAGAGTTGACGAGATAGAGTATTTGGGCGTGGATGTGTGACCCTGGCGGAATAGACGCGAGTGTTTGTCGGATATATTCGACGTAGGTAGTTAAAAGGAGGCTCCAATCATAAATATTGTGAAAATTTAAACTTGCTTCATCGATAAACTTTTTTTTATATTGTAGCGACATCTATGGCGTCACAAAAGAACTAATCCTGCATCGCGCAATTAAAGTTCTCCGCGCGATTGGAACATATAGAACCGCCCGAAATCATCTATCGGGCAGTTGCCTACCAGACATAACACCCGTCTGGTCGGAGGATCCTCCCTTTTCTACGGAGGTTTGCGGGACTTTACTCTCAGTTCCGCCTACTTCACACACACGCGGCACGCGGCGCGGCATACACACGGTTGCGTGTTCACATCACGCCCATAGTGAGCGACACACGCTCGAATTTATTACGAAGTTATATTGAGTCACGTTCGACCTTGGTACGGACGGACCAAATCCGTCGTACCAAGTTCGAGTTTTGCTCTACAATCTCCATATGTGAAAGAAGAGCTGAATGTTGTAAAAATTTAAACTTGCTTCACTGATAAACTTTTTTTTATATGACGTAACCAATATAACGTCAGGACTTTAAAAGAAACTGACATCTGGCTTTGTTTCGGAGTAGTCGGATAGTTAACATAGACTTAGCTTCATTATGCTAAGTGTATTTTATACCATCAATTGGTAAGCAATCAGGAGGCCCACCTGATGGTAAGCAATTACTGTGGCCCTAGATAACATGACACTCCATCTCACTTCACCCAGAGCGGGAGAAGTTATTCAATGTTTTCTCACCCAAAAAAAAAAAAAAAGTGTACAATCGACTCAAAAAGTCTAAAAATATCAAGACTTTCAGTTCAACCAGGTTAGTGTCCAACGAACTTACAGCCACTAGACGCCTCATGCTTGAACTAGCGTACCAAAACAATTCTGTCAACTAGCCGAGGTACGGGGAGCGGGTTACTACGTTCCGATTGGTACGGAGAGCGAGGTACTGCGTTCTGATTGGTCGAGACTATTCGAAAATTATTCTGTGGCGACCTACATCAGATCTATAAGTCAAATTTGTTGACAGACATGCGTCGCCAGTTATTAGACGTCTAGCGGCTGTAAGGTCGTTGTGAGTGTCCTACCCCCTCCCCCTCCCCAGCTTACCCTTTGCTCCACACTTCGAACTTGATCCCGTGCCGCTTGAAGACGCGCATGCACGCTCGGTTCCGGTTGATGGCGAGCGGGAACACTGCGTTGTACTCGGGGTTGATAGAATCTTTCACTACTTCTGTCCGGTCTGATACAGGCGCTTCCTGGAATTAAATGTACGTGATGAGAAGTCATCATCATCATCGTCTTCCAACCTTTGTCTCTTGTCATTTGCGGTAGATGTAACACTTTTTTATCTTTATTCTTTCTTTCTGTCCTGTCATCCGTCACGCTGTCACTAACTCCGTTTTCTTTCATATCACTTCTCACACAATACATCCATCTTTTCTTTGGCCTCCCTCTCCATCCTTCCACATGTATACTCATAACTCTTTTAGTATCACGCTACCACCTCAAGGATTGCCACAAACAATCTTTAACAAACCCTAAATTATCTTATATATTTATTTATTTTATTTTAAAGAAGGCTTACAGACAAATAGAAGAAAAAATGATATAAACATTGTAACATTATTAAATAGCTAATTACGAGCCTCCACACATAGATAAGAAAAAATATATATCGATAATAAGGAACTACACACAAATCAATAAATTACTAACGAGAAGTTAATCACAGAAAAAATTCTGTGCCATTCGCCGTCGTAAGGTCGCAACACTGGTGTAAAACAAGTCGATATCAAGGTCCCTAGAAAAACTATTCAAATCAAGTGCACTCCTCTCACCTTATGGGGGTAGCTTTGAGTTTCAAGTATATTACACGGAATAAAATTTTGCATACAAACAAAATTCCCCTTTGCACTTCCTTATAGGTTGGATTTCTAAAAACCACTTAGTGCTCGCCTACGTTACAAAAGGAAGCCTTGTGCAAAATTTCTTATTCAAAGTTTCGGCTGTGCGCTGATATGTCAGTCAGTCAGTTTATCCTTTTACATATCTATACATATAATAAATCTGTAGAAGTTTCGCGCATCATGTAAAATGTACGAAATCGATGTAGATAACTTTTATACATGAAAATTGTGTGTAACTTGATATATTACTTAGGCTTTGTTTCATCGCAATCGGTTCACTATATCGAAAGATATACTACATTCATTGACTGTTAGGCGGTCCGAAGTTCGCCAGGTCAGCTAGTATAGATAACTAGCTTCTACCAGCGGCTTTGCCCGCGTAAGAGTAGGTTTCTCTTTACAAATTTCCAACCCCCCTTAGGGGTGTAGTTTCATATAATCCGTTCTTAGCGGATGTCTACACCCTATAAGGAACCTACCTGCCAAAGTTTAAGTTTGTGGGTGTTATAGTTTCTGAGATTTCGTGATTAAGTGTGTGGTATTTCGCTTTTATTTATATATAGATATGTTTGAAATAAATAGTACCAACCTGAGGGAAAGGAAATTCAAATCGCACGTAAGTATCGATATCTTTAGCGACATTGTAAGCGATGCCGCGCACGATTGTCAGCTCTAAGTCGTTCACTCCAAGGTCGGTATTGCACTGCGTGATCGAAAACTCACGCATCACGTAATGAAAGCTGGGTAGGCCACGGTTGTTGCTGGAATTTTAAAATGATTATTTCAGAAAAATTTAAACGCTATCAAAATATTTATTATCATAATTACTTAGATGATATTATAAATTTCAGTTCGATAAATTTTTTATATCGTATCACATACGTATTAAACGTTTGTTTTGCGATTTAAAATTCATTTGATCAGAACAACAGAACCTTTCGTCTCCATCGACCTCCTGTTCTGAGCGCAAAGTGCCCTGCACATTGCCACGTAAGCTGGGCGATTCTTCGGGCTATGTCGGTAACCTTGGTTCTCCTGCACTGATACTATTCTATAGTTTACTTTGAAACACAAATACTGTTTTCTGATTAACCAATCAGGGCAGTACCTAATCAATAATCTTGAAAAAAAAAAAACTAGCCAAGTGCAAGTCGGAATCGCATATGAAGGGCTCCGTACCATAATAATAAAATCGAGCAAAAAAAAAAACAACTTTTTTTTTTTTTGAACCCTGTTTAATTTTTGACTTTATTTTATTTATTGTTTGAAAGGCAATAGAAATACACATACTGTGAAAATAGATAGATAGATATATTCTTTATTGTACACCAAAAATACAAATTACATTAGGAACTTAATATTAATATGGTGAAAGTTTCAACGCTTGACCTCTTACGGTTTATGAGATACAGCCCGATAAGAGACCGACAGACCGACGGACGGACGGCGCAGGCTTGGTAATAGGGTCCCGTTGGTACCCTGCTAGTAGCGACAAGAAACATGTAACCGAGTGTATTTGTAATACATAACATGATTGAAAAGAGTGTCCATGGAGTTTCTTGCACATTCTTCTCCATAGAGATCTTTTTTTTTAGGTGGGAAAATCATCTAATGACAAATCTCGCTCTTGGGCGGAGCGAGAGATAGTGTCAGACTTTTACTGACTAAAAACCCACTCCTGTTCCTTCGTTGCCTTCGTCCCAGGGCCCGTAGGCTTCGACCCTGATGGGCCCCTACGATTTGCTGACATCTCCTCCATAGAGATCTACGCTTTGGAATGTGCAATTAGCGTCATATTTTTTTTCTGACTGACTGACTTCTTGACATTTCAAAAGTGCCTGTAAATGGTTTATTTGAAATAAAATGCTTTGAATCTTTGAACTCTTTGTGTACAGAACCCTAAAAAGCGAGTAAAATTACTTACAGCATAGCAACCCTCAGAATATCAAGATCCTCTTTGACCTGCTGACTAAGCTTCTCATACATCTTCGCCTCAGCCACATGCCCCATACTCTTGCAATGGTTCATGTATTCCTTGGCTAACTTGGCCTGTGACTCCAGCTGGTTCAGTAGACTGGTGGCGGCGTCGTCGCTGCCGGACGCTCCTGCGACGGGTGTCACATCCACCCAGTCGTTGGAAGACCCTGAGGCTTCTTCGATGGAGGAACTGTCTTCTGGTTCTGCTGGTGTGGGGTTCGATCTGGTGGTGGTGAAAAGGTTGAGCTAGTTGCAGGCTCGAACTCAGTGATGGGTAAGGCCAAAAAATGCGCTGTGTCATCAGCCATTGTGTCCGACAGCGATATTATCAAGGATAAGCAGTTAGACGCTAATCTATATGTGCAACGTTATTTCATAATTATAAACTTCAAACAAAAAAGAGTTATATATCTAATAAGCATATTATTTAGCACATAAAAAAATACGTGTATATTTTATTTCCTTATACTTACGGTTTTGGTTTAGCAGGTCGAGGTGGCGAGGGCACTTTGCTAATATCGATAGTCTGGCCTGATCGTGCCGCTTCTATTAGCGTGTCGAACCGTTTCGCGTTCCGAAGCATTTGGATAGCTGTGTCTGTTTCACCTAGAAACGAGAAGTGATATGAATATATCAACCAGTTGTACAATGTATCGAAGGAATAAGACTACGCAGTAATCCTGCAAGGGTATATTTTTTTCTTTAGAGGTACGTCGTATAAAAAAAATGACTTTTTTTATTAATTAATTGGTCTAAAAATAACTAAGCAGTCAGCGGCATAGAAAAACAATATACAAAACGATTAATCAAACAGAAAACAAAGTAAAGCGATTAATATATTAACAACCAATTCCAATTTTCTATTCTTATGTCTTCATTCATTACTTCAGCCGAAACACGTCGTTGAATATAGGCCTCCCCAAGTGTCGCCACATCAAGCAGTTCTGAGGTCCTGGTCGTGAAACTATGTGTAGTTGAAATAAATGATAGGGTGAAGTTGACAAGGGACAATAGAACATGGGACAAAGGCCGAAAGGAAGGTAATGACAGTTACCTCTCTTCTTATGATAGATAGCGGCATCCTTGAACTGGTGCTGTCTCTTCAGCAGCAGCGCCACAACTTGGTCGCGCCGCGCCGCTTGGCCGGTGCCCGCGCTCGGCTCGGGCGCGGCCGGCGCGCCGCGCGACGGGGCGGGCGACGGGGCACCAGCTGGAGACTTTAAGGAAATCGTGTAAGAAATTGAGATTTTTTTAATTTGCCTGTCTCTCAAAACGGTGAAGGAAAACATCGCAAGGAAACTGGCATGTCCTTGAACCAAAAATTAGGACGAAAGACAAGACGTCTGACATTCACCAACCCGCATTGAGCACGCGTGATTACGGCCCATTCCCTCTTCTAGAGAGGAGGCCTGATTCTCAGAAATGGGAACATTAAAAGGCTGATTATATTATGCTATGAAGGCAAAAAACTTAAAAGACGAAATTGCATTCAGCATTAAATTATAGCATTTACATGTTATACTTGTTTAGAGATATACGGAACAGGGAGTATAGTCTCGCAAACCTCAATTAAAAAGGAAGGATTCTCCGACCAGACGGAAATTATGTCCGACTTCAAAAAAAGGAGGGGGTTATCAATACGGTTGTTTTCTTTTATTTTTTATATGTGTTACCTCAGAACTCCGTCGTCTATAGACCGATTTGTAATTTTTTTTTTCTTTTTAGAGTATATGCTTTCCGATTGGTGCCATTATTTTCAAAATCCAGTTCTGATGATTGGATCCATGAGGAATCGAGGTAACAGGGATTATAGGCAACCATATAATGATTTTGGTATTTTCATCGAGAACTTAAGCACTTACAGTCAAAAAATAACATTTGATGCAACATTTGATGAAGTGGAACTGATGAAGAATACCAGAAATTGCCCACGAAACTTCATACTCACATAGATATCACAATGAAGATAGTTAAGCGACTATGACAATACAAATAAATAAATGGTTCTGAATAGTTATTATAATAATAATGGTTTAGTTTTTATGCAGCAACAGTTAGGTTATGTGTGTACTCACTGGCGAAGCCCCAGTAGGGAGAGGCCCATACCCAGCTGGTGTTGGTAACTCGTCCACTGCTATCGGCTGACCCGCGTTATTACGCTTGATGGCGTCGGCATACTGCTTGATAATGCGGTTCATGCGACGAGCTTTTGACGAGTTGCCTTCTTCTTGAGCTTTTGCTTCTTGTTTCTGTAATGTAGACAACGTTATGTTTATTTACTTAATATGATTTGAGTAAAGAGTATTCCACGATTATTTTTTAAGGTGGATTATAATCAAATAAGTTGTCCCACTGCTCTCTACTTGACAATTTACAACTTGAAAAGTACCTGTAAATGGACTAACTGACATATCAATATAGCATAGCATAGTCGGCCTTATAATGTTCCCACTGTTGGGACTCAGGCCTCCTCTCTAGGAGAGGGAATGGGCCGTAATCCACCACGCGGGCCCAGTGCGGGTTGGTGGATGTCACATGTCTTCGAATTTTTGGTTTTAGGACATGCCGGTTTCCTCACGATGTTTTCCTTCACCGTTTTGAGAGCAGTGGTGATGAAATCAATTACACAAAGTAATGCGCCTGGCTGGGTTTGAACCCGCGACCTACAACTTGTAAGTCGGGGCCGTTACCACTCGGCCACCACTGCTCTCACATACATACTGCACTGCTCTGACATATCAATACACAGCCGAAACTACTGGGACAAGGATCGTGAAATTTTGCACAAGATTTCCTTTTATGACATAGAATTTTCCAAAATGGATGGGCAGGATAGTTTGTATGGAGAAACCTACTTTTACGCGGGCGAAGCCACTCGCAGAGGCTAGTTTGAAATAAATGCTTTGATTAATTGATAGGAAGAGCGAGAGTCAGACTTTCACTGAATTTCGCTGAGCCGTGTTCCTTCAGGTACCCCTTGCGTTACAAGGCCACGATGACTCTTTCGAACAAACCTTGTGGGCTGATGTAGCCTTGGCTACATAAGCCCACTTGATGAAAAATTATGTTTTTTTAATTCATTTAATTGATATGGCAATCTATGCATAGAACCCCCCTAGCCAAGTTACAACCGTTTCGTTTTGATTCTCTTTTTGTTGATCGCCTCGAGTCGGCCACGCTTCCTAGTCCTTTGTTCTGACCACGTGACTGAGCGTTGAGATGACGTCGGAACAAAGGAATCGGAAGCGTGGCCGACTACTTATAAAAATTGTATGTTTATTTTCTTTTTTTTATTTGTCTTATCTATTCCTGTGGTTTTTATTATTATTTATTTGTAATATTGTTGGCCACATGGAATTTTTTATTAGAAATCCCGGGAAGATCCATATTTATATCAACATGCAAGTACATGAATAACTCCACCTAATTCCGACCCCTGGTTATTACCTAATCTACGTTATTTATTAACAATTTATCTGATGTATGAAAGTAAACGAAGGAAAAAGATTATGCAAAGATCGCAGCACAGGGGATGTTTTAGTTCCTACCCAGAAAAAAAACGTTAGTATATACAGTTATGTACGATTTTAATTAAGTTTTGAAGACGTTTTTTTGTTAGTCGCGTCATCATTCAACCCTCAAGATCTTCCACCCTTCCTTCTTTGGAGGAATATTAAAGCTTGATTTGCGCTGGGCTTGTAAAACATGTCTATACTTACTTTGAAAGCCTCAAGTCTTTGTTGAAGCCCCTCTGCCAAGGTCTTCGCTGTTATAAGACCCCCACTAGCACTCGTGTCTTCTGCTGGTGCTTCTGGTGCTAAATGGTAAAATAATGTTACTGTTATAGCCCTATATTCATTAGAAACCAAGATAAGAAACAATTGCTGTAACTTTGTCTCCCGTAACTTCCAATGTCTCCCGTAATTTCCAATGTGTCGGCAAACAATATACCTTATGCCTTATGCTAGCAACACTTTTCTCCATTTTACTAGCAACATATTAGTAAGTATCATACTTATAGCAACTATATAGTGTTTCCGGGAGCAATATTGCACAACCTCTAATAAACAAAAGTTGCGCAATATTGCCGCTAGAAACATTTTGATGTTACGAAAGACAAAGATTTGTAATTTTTTTCCCAACTAATGTTTACTATGAATACAGAGCTTTATTGTTTTATAGTCAGATAGCACAATACCACTGTTGGCAAAACAATCCTATCGATTTTTTTTAAACAAAGGTTTTAATTTTTCTTTCAGTTTTCCCTGCCTGTCCCATGGAAACCAACAATATACCTAATAATTCATAACCAAATAAAAAGTAATGAAACTCCTCTCATTTCACAATCAGATTTATTAGACACTGGCCTTTCAATCTACTTTTTTGTACAAGAGAACTGAATCCGAAAAGAAAAAAAAAACAATGGCCAGATAAAGAGAAATGGTATACATGTCTCCTACGAACCGGCAGACCGCTGGATGCCGTCTTGTTGCGGTTCATGACGGTCCTGCTCTAGAGCGCCCTTGATGACTTCAACGGTGGGCAGCTCCTCCAAATTCATGGCTTGGCCAGCTTTGAACGCTTCGATCACGGTGTCGAACTGCTTGGCCACCTTCATGAAACCGAGAGCCATGAATTTATCATTTCTCTTTTTTGCAGCAAGTGCTTCCACCTTGAATTCCGCTTGGCGGGCTGAAAACAAATAAATAAACACTTAATGTGGTCAAGATTGGCGAAAGAATTCGATATTTCGATGATGTCGTAAAAGACCATCAAGGTATTTAATCGAAAAAGTTGATTCCAGAGCCAAAAACTTCATCGGCTGTTCAAGATATTTTGTAAAAAAAAAAAACACGTAAAACTTACACAAAATTAGCTGCAAATCCTTCGCCTTTTGATCTTGTCCCCCCGAAGCTATATCCTGGCTGGTTTCAGGTACTTCATTGGCAGGAGGCGTAGGATCTGGCTGACTGGGTTCTGCAGGCCCCAAGTCTATCAAGGGCTGCTCAGCCTCCGGCGGTGGAACTTCCGCAGCGGCTGGCTGAGGTTCCTCAGGAATAGCTGGAGCAACCTGAGGTCCATCTCCCGCTTTTCCCACCATGACTGGTGGGGGAATGTCCTCGTTCTTCACTGGTTTGCCGGCTTTCGCCTGTTTTAGAAGATCTTGAAGCGTCTTGAGACCTCGCCCGAACCTGGAAGTGTAATAGAAAAACCTTAGGTCTTCGGATTAAAACAAAATTTTGAAAATGTGTTGACAAATGTAGTGTAACTTAATCTGGCAGATACTGAATTGCAAATTCAGATATTAAACTGCATCATTGTTATATCGTCACAAAAATTTGAGGGGGGAAAGTTGCAAGAAAATTAGCATAAAGAGTAAAAATCAGTCAAGTGTCGAAAACTTTCAGTTTCACACTGTATGCAAACGCAATCGTAATATTATGCAATTCAGCATCGAAATTGAATGAATGTTACAATGAAAAGACTACCGAGACTCGTCAACTCGTCACAACACTACAATTTGTTGCGTTTCTGCAGCTAATATTCCCGGGGCCCAGCCTAGACAATCATGAACTGTGATGATGTATGAAACTTTTATTTTCATCGCCACCGGGTCACAACGCATGCGTAGTGCAGCCTCCGTCCGGTGCAGACGTCAGGCCGAATCTTTACAGCCGCCATTTAATTGACCACGTCTGATGGATGCAACGAAGGTTTATGACCTGAGTTATTAGATAAAAGGCTGGTGAGGGCTTTATGCCATGTTAAATATTTTCAGAGATATGCTATTGCTTCTGCGACCGTTATTACTATTATGCTTCCGAGTTACACGTGACGATTTATTTATTAGCAAGTTATTGATCCATTATACGTCTTCTTTTGATTGATACAGTCAATTATTTTTCACTTATATACCTATATCTTCAGTAGTATACCCAGACATAACATAGTGGTCATTATACGAAAATGCTAACTGCAAGGAGACCAAATTGAATTTCAGTGTGTCTCCTCAAAATGTTCTCCTCAAGTTGCTAAGATGAAAACAAAGAGATCCCCTATGCAAGTAGACGTCTAGACAGATTCAAGCTCAAAGACCTTTCCAAATATTATTATTAGTTAGCGTTCAGAGTTCTTTGTTCGGAATCAGACGAAAACTAAAGTGACACTTTACATGACCTTTCGAAAGCTTTATGTCGATTTTTATCCTAATTGGCACCGAAAATTTATGAGTATAGTTGTAAATAAAGTACCAAATCAGCGATTGCATTGACTTATGAATTTTGAAGCTGAAAGGAAGTGTTTTCGTTTGGCTGTATTTCGAAAACCTCGGCATTAAGAACAAAGAAAACATGTTTATTTTGACTACTAATGCACTTCGTTTAAAGTTAGATTACGCTACCGCAGTATTTACCTCGTATTATCGTCGCTTTGCAAATATCATCTGGGATTACTTAATGGAGGTCAAGAAAGTAGAGTAAATCTGGCAGTTGAAACGTCGAAATCCAATAGAAAAGAATTTAAGTAATATTAAAAGCTGGGAATTACAGATAAACAGTGCCAAGATTTAAACAAAAGTACTGTTAAAAAAACGCACGGGGTTGTTATAAAAATAGACGGAAGGTTGGAAAATCTATCATTTGCCATTAGAACCACACGAAATTTAAAAACAAAAAACATTAAAAATAGAATACTCATCTTGTAAAGGAGATAGAACAGGGCTCCGGTGGTCAGAAGGGACTCCAACGGGTGCAAGCACGGAGATGCTTCCGCACCAAGCTTCCGGGCCGAACTGCTAATTCATTCGGACCCTAGATAGCCTAACTATGACCGAGATTGATACGGATATCGGTCACGTAAATAAAAACATTGCAACCTCATTCAGGAACCGAGGCTTTTAAGATTTATTACTATGAAGGTATGAATACACTGTAGTCTTGCTTACAGTCAATTTTGCTCGTAAAAACCGATGTTTTGACATTTGCACTACAAATTACAAAAAAAAATCGTGTCTGGAAATAAATTTACATGAAACTTTAAAAAAAAATCGAAGAAAACTCCAATCTTTTAGTTCCAGTGGTGCAGAAAGGTTTCTATTTTTAAGAAAATCCTGATAATTCGTAGCCAAACCTGGTTGTAGTATTTTAGATAAATATATATCTGTATAACAGTGTTAATTTCAAGCTCAAACGAACGCACCATTTTTAATAACTTTTCCTTTATTTCTGTTACTTTGGTAATAATTTTTAACATAATAATAAATTTTTGCTCGATTTTTCTTATAGGAAATATTTTTTTTTCTTAAATTTTATTTAAAGTCGTATTTTTACTAAAACTGAAATTTAAACTTCACTAAGGATAATCTATCCACATATATTTCACACTGGTGATAAGAAGTGCAAGTGGCATTCAACCTAGTGGGCCTACCACACGCACAAGCTTCACCACAGTTATGCCTGCGCAGGCCGGATTATACACGGAACCCCGTGCGTGTGGTTGGTAAAACTTGTACAGTTTTGCACGATGTTTCGTGTAAGTACAACCCGGTCTGCGCAGGCAAAACTGTGTTGAAGCTTGCGCGTGTGATAGGCCAATTAGATTGAATGATACTTGCACTTCTTAAGACCAGTGTAAATATTTGCGCGTGGTAGGCCTATTAGAATGGTAAAGCATGTGAGATTTGCGTCAAAGCGGCCTTGGAATTCAAAGGGCAATTGTAGGAACACAGGTGGGTTACTGACTAAATCAGTAAAAGTTTGACATTTCCACTCGCTCCGCCCAGACCAGGTGAAGAAAAAAGGGGAATAAAGTCGTAACGAGATCCTCCTGCGTGGGCATTGCGTAACACACAATAAATGCCTTTCATTTTGAAAATTCCACAACATTCATTGTGTATCTAGCCGATGATTTTTTCAAACATAACGAAGCAATGGATTACGAATTTCCTTCAGACTATGTAATGGCAGGAGCTGTGTTACGCATTTGGGTGCCAAGTTAATTTTAAATGAGGCACATAAGAACACGTCCTAACAAAACTTATGGTGAACGCAACAAGTACGGACTGAATAACCAAGAGTTCGGTACTTGTTGCGCATGGCATATACTGCAACCTGAATATAGGCCAAAACATCCAGTTCTGACTTTTAGATCGAGGGATTTTCGCCCTAATGAGGTCAGGGATAAGGTTGAAAAATCTATCGGGAAATTTCCCAGGTAGACAGTCAACCGCATATCGTCGATAGTAAGAATTTCAGGGGCTCGCTGCTAGCTAGAGCTGTACCTAACTTGTTGCTGATCGATATTCCCTGGGGTCATTTGGAGTTTATTGAGCAGTTTTAAAATTACTTAAGGTACAGGAGGTACACACGTGAAATTGAATTATGGGCATCCTTTTAAGGGGACATTGTAATCATCATTATGAACCACTTTTACTATAGGACTAAACCTAAAATCGCGAAAAATAATGGGTTTAGTCCCATAATAAAAGTTGCTCATAATGATGAGCACAAAACCCCTAAAAAGGATGCCCATGAATTAAATTTCATCCTGTATAGTAGTTTTATCTCACCCAAGCGGGTTCTTTGATGTGGATGTTTTTTTTAATGCGGTAATTGTCCAACACGTGGAGCGAGAGGGTGTGTCCGACTTTTACTAACTAAACCCACATATCCTTCAGTTGTCTTTCACGGTTTCCCTGTCATAAATTCCCCGTGGCCGTAGCTGGTACCGGCCCTGTTGAGCCCCTACGGTTTTGATGACATCTCTTTGAAGCCCACTCGGGTGTTGGCGATCGCTGTGCTGTGTGATAACGAGGGTGATGTCAGCCGACTAGTATCACAGCCAACAACGAAGTTGGAGTGCTGGATGACGTCACGGAATCGACGCGATGGTCGCCTAGGTGACGGCTACTCAAGTGCTTGTGCTGCTACACTCTGAGCCCAGACGTAAACATCCGATAACCTCTCGGCTTAAGGGCCATGAGAATAAATATTCGTTCAGTTTTTAACTAACTTTTGTGTAAGACAGCCGTTGTGATTTGTATCAATATAGTTTTTGTTCATGACCAAAGTCGTATTACTTAAACGGGTTTTTTTTAATTACTTGGGGTCGGTCGCAACATGGTTTATCTTCCATTCTGTCCTGTCAGCAGTCACGCTATCACTGACTCTCTTTCTCAGTCATATCACACAATCCATTCAACTTTTCTAAGTCCTCCTTCTCCCTCTGCATCCATCCTTGGCTAGTTTTTCACTTTATCTCCGATACATACAATCTTTATTTTTGTCATCTCGCCTTTTTCACAGCCCTTTCATGAAGTTTGATGATTTACCATCATACTCTTGAACATGGGGCATAATGGGACCTTAAGAATAATTACTTAAACTCAAAACCCGAGTGTGAAATGATAAGTACGAGGAGGTAAAAATACGTAGTGCGGTTACGATTTTTAACCGACTTCAAAAAGAAGGAGGTTCTGTGTTCGGCTGAATGTATTTTTTATTTTATTTATGTTCACCGATTTCTCGGTCCATTGTAGACCGATTTTGAATTTTTTTTATTGTCTTACGCTTCCAAGTTGGTCCCATAGAAATATTGTTATGATCTGATCATGAACTTCGAAGATATGGAACAGAATTCCTCATAGGATCACAGCAGAACTGTCACAACAATAATAATAATAATAATATTTTTTTATTAAGAAAAATTTGGTTACAGAGAGTGGGTAGTTCTATGAAATTTTGTTTACATTAATTAATTATAAGAGCATGGTTTCCTAAGACTTCCTGCACTAGGCGAGGCCTGTCCCGCAGGAAGCTTACAACTTTTTATGAGTTACAATTATAATGATAATACATGTGTCTCTTAACATTGCAAAAATACTATATAAATTATTAAAATACAAGTAAAATTGTTTTGTTTATACGTGTAGTCAATGACTGACTGAAAGAAGAGGGGGAATATATCGAACTAGTCTGATAATGAGGCCTTCAGGCTTAGTTAGGCACTGGAACTCTGTAATTAATTTATGTAATGTAACCGTGTTTGGGATTATTAGAATTGTCATGAGATGCACTCTGGCTATAAGGTATTTAAGTATGACAGAGATATTTTTAATGATGGTACCATAAGTAAAAAGTGTAAAATAAAAAAGTTTTTACACATAAAATACCGCCGCCTTCAATGAAAAAAAAAACACTGAAAAGTGCAAAATAACTTTAATTTCAGAAGTCGGTGTTATATAACGAAGAGACAAAACTATTATAGAAACACCGACTTCCGAAATTAAAGTTATGTTGCACTTTTCAGTGTTTTTTTTTTTGCATCGAAGTCGGTTGTATTTGTTTTTTAAAGTTTTTTTTATTGTAACGTTTGTTCTATTTCGCTATCGCCAGATGACTCGCTATACTGCTCTAGGAGCTTAGCAAATCGTCTTTCAAGGCATAAAAATTGTTTGCCTTTGATAGAGTAAATAACAACTGACTCACGAATCCAGAGTCAACACTGACTGACTCATGATTGAAATAGAAACAAGTTGGACGCTACAGTTAACTTTATAATGAATAGTGAGAACTTATTAGCATGTTCACATACGTTGTTTTTTCTCAAGATTATTTTCGCTTCTTAGTAGGTACAGTCTGCATAAAAAACCATTAAAACAAAGTACAAAAATTCAAAATTAATTTGTGAATGATAAAATCTGTTTTGTTTTCTCAAAAATCGGATGATGTGTAGTTGGGTAGTTATCAAACACCTACCTACCACATAGTACATAACAGGATACAATTATATCTGAAATGTGGCTGTGATTTACATTTTATACAAAAATGTAAATTTGCTTACATGTACAAATATGTACAACAACCAGTGTGTTTGTCACGTTGTTTAGGGTACAACACAAAATAGTGTTTTATGTTTTTTATAGAAACAACACATTCTTTATATTTTTTTAGTTAACTGAGTAATTTAATCTATCTATCTGAGTATTTAATAGATAATGTACGCATTTCTTTGATCTTCTGACGTTACCCTACGCCTAGCGGTGTCACAGGGATCAATGCTCTGTAAGTCAGTACAATACAATTCAAATAAGAATAAGATCGACTTAGCGCCATGTTGTGACGTCATAGCTGTCAAATCGAATCTGTTTGGTACAGTGAGCAAAACAAGGTATTTTTTTATTAAATTTATTTACGAATCATGAACGAAAAATGTTTAATCAGTTTAATCAGACTTATAATAAAAATTATAAGTCTTTACTTGAAAGTTTCATCATCATTTCAGCCGAAAGACGTCCACTGCTGGACATAGGCCTCCCCCAAGCGTCGCCACAATGACCGATCCTGTGCTTCTCGCATCCACCGCACTCCCGCGACCCTCACCAGGTCGTCGGTCCACCTTGTAGGAGGCCTTCCAACGCTGCGTCTTCCGGTGCGCGGTCGCCACTCTAGAACCTTTCGGCCCCATCGGCCATCCGTTCTACGAGCAATGTGCCCTGCCCACTGCCACTTAAGTTTGGCGATTCTTCGGGCTATGTCGGCGACCTTGGTTCTCCTGCGGATATCTTCATTCTTTATGCGATCACGCAAGGAAACTCCGAGCATAGCCCTTTCCATTGCTCTTTGGGTGACTGTAAGCCTTCTGATGAGGCCCATTGTAAGCGACCATGTTTCAGAGCCATATGTCATCACTGGCAACACGCACTGGTCATAGACTTTCGTCTTGAGACACTGTGGTATGTTGGACGAGAAGATACCGCGCAGCTTCCCGAACGCTGCCCAGCCGAGTCGGATTCGACGATTGACCTCTTTCTCAAAGTTAGACCTACCCAACTGGATTGTCTGTCCCAGGTAAACGTAATCGTCTACAACTTCGAGTGCAGAGTCTCCGATCTTGATCGGAGTGGGTGCTACATGGTTATTTACCATGACTTTGGTTTTATCCATGTTCATTTTAAGACCCACTCTTTTGGAGGCTCTACTAAGGTCATCGAGCATTGTACTGAGCTCCTCCGTAGTTTCAGCCATGACTACTATATCATCGGCAAACCGAAGGTGAGTGATGTACTCGCCATTGACATTAATGCCTAGTCCACTCCAGTCCAGAACCTTGAAGACATCCTCCATTGCAGCCGTGAACAGTTTCGGAGAGATGACATCTCCCTGCCTCACGCCCCGCTGCAGAAGGATAGGTTTCGAGGTCTGGTCCTGAAGTCGGACTGACATTGTGGCGTTTTCGTACAAACACTTCAGCACTTCGATGTACCGATAGTCAATCTGGCACCGTTGGAGAGACTGCAGTACAGCCCAAGTCTCGATCGAATCAAAAGCTTTTTCGTAGTCCACGAACGCTAAGCATAGAGGCAAGTTATACTCCTCTGTCTTCTGTATAACCTGCCGGAGCGTATGTATGTGGTCTACGGTGCTGAAACCTTTTCGGAAACCGGCTTGTTCGGGAGGCTGGAAGTCGTCGAACCTGCGCGCGAGACGATTCGTGATGACTCTGGAAAACAGCTTGTAGACATGGCTCAGAAGAGAGATGGGCCTGTAATTCTTAAGCAGGGCATTGTCGCCCTTCTTAAAGAAAAGTACCACCACACCTCTGCTCCATGCCTGTGGCGTCTTTCCCTCAAGTATGACGGAATCGAACAACCTCTGAAGGGCCCTTAGGACCGGTTTTCCACCCGCCTTCAGGAGTTCGGCTGTAATTCCGTCGTCACCCGACGCCTTGTTGTTTTTAAGCTGCTTCAGAGCCAGTGAAACTTGAAAGTTTAAAACAAAGAATTTGAATCAGAATCTAGGCACTGTGTGAAAAGTCTGAGTAGTGGTGAATGTAAGGTGATTGTTTCCAACAATGAAAATAAGATAGACAAACAGATTTTTTAAATTAAATTAAACAATAACGTTTCTACTACTACTTAGATTTAACTAAGACTAGGATAAACAAAATACTTAATAACAAAACCGCACCGATACGCAAATAAGTTTGTTTTTCAAACCGTACTTTTCAAGTATAATTTGACAGATAGAGGTCATTGACGTTCCTATTCTTATTTAAAACGCATTGTAAGGAACGTTTGTAGACAAGTTGGTGCGTCTTTTGTAAACATGCATACAATTACATACTGGAAGACTATATCCGCGGTTTAGTTTTATACGTTAATTTTAAGATTTTATCCAATAAAAACCAAGCAAAAACATAAATTACAAACGCACACGTAGATAACAGAAACCTTGAGCGTTCATAACGCTAATATAACAAAGCGGAAGAGATTTTTTGTTTATTTTAATAAGTTTATCTATGAAACTACCAGTGGGATTGGAAAAAATCTTTCTATAGCTAATTATAGAGGTTTTTAACGAATAGTATAAGCTATTTATCATCTTTCTTATCCGGCTTTTTAGGGTGCCGTACCAAATGGCAAAAAACGGAACCCTTATGGATTCGTCATGTCTGTCTGTCTGTCCGTCCGTATGTCACATCGACTTTTTTCAAACTTGGTTTTCACACAACAATAGAAAAAAAAATTTGGGTGTTTGATAAGTCTTCAAAAATGATATTGAGGTTTCTAATATATTTTTTTTCTAAACTGAATAGTTTGCGCGAGACACTTCCAAAGTGGTAAAAGGTGCCCCCCCCTCCCGCTCCTGTAACTTCTAAAATAAGATAATGATAAAACTAAAAAAAATATATGATGTACGTTACCATGCAAACTTCCACCGAAAATTCGTTTGAACGAGATCTAGTAAGTAGTTTTTTTTTTAATACGTCATAAATCGTAAACCGCAATTTAGCTTTCAAGTTTATACGGAACCCTCAGTGCGCGAGTCCGACTCGCACTTGCCCAGTTTTTTTTACCCTCACTAGGAATTACTTCTGTATCGTGAGTGTGTTCATAACTTGTAAAACTCACATACACAAGACAGCCAGACTCGGAACAACTATCTGTAGGCCGTGCAAATATTAGTATACATGCAGCGCAGAAGCCTATCGTTCAACCACAAATTTCATCACACACATCACGCCGACGGAAGCGGAATAGTAACCAAAGATGCAGGTGACCGGAGTACCACTATGATATAATAGAATTTTACTTATTCTTACGCTGTTTTGTTGTCATAATGGTTGTTAAACTTTTAAGATATTATCACTGTTTGTTGTCTTTTCTTTTTTTTTTGTATATAACTTCCATAAATTAAGCTGGAACGCCGAAGTCTATCCTCTAGGAGGTGGGCGCTAATGGCTGCGACACAGTTTTATTCTAAACTTATGTAGCTGTTAACGAGCACTATATATTGTAAAAATTGTTATGTTCCAATAAATACATTTATTTATTTATAAAAAAAGTCTATCAAAACATAATAATATAATAATCTTCTTTCATACAGTGTTTATCCGCTCAGATTAGTTAATTGTTGCGAATAAACATGTTCATTGTGAATGCTTGCTGACTAATTGTCCCGAAAGATTAGGCGTTGAATGAACGCAATTAAATTGCCCCATGTAAATGACCGTTTAGATTTCCGCAGGCACGAGCTTGCGGATGACAAGCAATCGGTAGGTCGCCGTCCGGCCGTCAGGTCAGCTAAACTGAAGGGCCACAGTAGGCCCGATACCTGCTGCGGGAACTTTTGAAAGAGTGACCCTAGAGCGCAAAGGGGCGGGAGAAGTCACTTAACGATTTCCCACCTCAAAAAAAAAACGTAGGTACATTTTTGCCAGAACAAAAAACCTTAAAATAACCAGAATAAGCTTTAAAATACACATTATTGTAAGAAAACAAAAATCATTTCATTTTCTAAATCGTCAATGATAACTACTGATAATGCTCCCTGCCTCAAGGAGATGTCAGCAATCGTGGGGGCCCAGCATGGTCGAACCCTACTGGGGCCATGGGTGATGCGAAAAAGATTCCCGGGCCCTGGAAAAATGGAAAAGAAGGAACAGGAGTGGGTTTTTAGTCAGTAAAAGTCCGACCCTATCTCCCGTCCGCCCAAGAGCGGGGGATGTCATTAGATGATATTCCCACCCGAAAAAAAGCTCCGCTAAGAGTGTGGGCGTAGCGTGAGATAGTGTCAGACTTTTACTGACTAAAAACCCACTCCTGTTCCTTCTTTGCCTTCGTTCCAGGGCCCCGGGGTACTCTTTCGCATCACCCATGGCCCCAGTAGGCTTCGACCCTGCGGGGTCCCTACGAACACGACATAGTAAGGCCCCTGTCGTTCAAATTTTAAACCTGTCAAACGCGGGACGCCTCATATAACTTCAATTGACACTGTTTTTTCTGCCTTCCATGACACGCGCGATTCTCACCAGATCGCCTGGAGTTGAAAAAATAAAAACAAATTAAAAAAAACCTAAGCCTAAACTTACCTCCTCGCCCGACTGCTCTCCCCATTCGACTTTGCATTCTTCTCAGCTACTGTATAATTCGTGATTCTGTCTTGGAGCAAACTGATGGTGCTGCTGTCAGTGCTCAGTGAGCCTCCGGGTGGAGGGGGCGCGGGTCTAGATGTGCGGGCGGGAGGGGGCGGCGCTTCGTCATCTTCTATTCCTAAAGCTTGCAGTTCGTTAAGGAGGTCTGGGTCGTCGTCGTCACCTAAAAGAGAGGCAAATGTTAGTTCCAAAACTCCCAGTAAAGGTTTCTTTTTTTTCTCACATCGATGAGACAGTTGCTTTGCAAGTAAAGATTACAGCGGGAACTGTATTAGAGTGACGCACACGTGGGCCATGCCTGATTTGTACGTAACGTCGCGTCGCGTGGTGGCGCGTGGCGCGGACATAACGTAGCTCTACTAATCTGGTTGCCATATAAAATGTATGGAGACCGACGCGCCTAGATAAGCGTACGTGACCCACGTGGGCCCAATGTAGTTGATTATCACACGAGAGACAGAATAATCAAATTTTTGTGTGTACAAACGAAAGTTTACATTTATTTCCAAAAAGGTTTGAACCATTTAGGTCACACGGTCTTCTATAAAAAAAATATATTTACTAGGTGTATTATCCGAACTAGGAAATCCAATCCCGCATTTGCGATATCCCGCAAATGCCCACCTTTTTTGCGCGATCGGAAAAGCAGTTTTTTTTTTTCATGAAAATTCTGTTCAGACGATGCCCCGTTCTCATTATTTATTAGACCTGGCAAAACTTCATTAATAAGTGATTAATAAAATTTCATGGAACTCGTGACTTTTCTATAGAGTTTGTATGGAAAATAATTTTGTTTTAAATTTTTATCTTACAGCTAAACGAACTTCTATTTTGTGTTGCGTGAGTCCTGTATCGGAAGTCGAACGGAACTTAATCAATGCCAATCATTATATGTATTGTATGAAATTAATAGTGAGTACAACTCTAAGGGCGCCTTTCGAAATTAGCTGCAAAGTGCCGTCGCGCGTCACTTTGCGGCTAATTTGAAGGCGAAAAAGCACACTAATATTAAAAAAATTACAAAGGCGAAAGTTTTTGAGTGTGTTTGTATTTTTGTTACTTCTTCACGCTCAAAATGTCTTGGAATAGCACATAGGATAATTTTGGTATGACTTTATATTCCGGGAATGACGGTAGAGGACCTCCGGAATTGCCGACTTCAATCGTGCAGGCGTGCTGGATAAATAAAAAACATAAACTTGGCGGCCATATCGCACTTGGCGATTTCTTCCAGGCAACCTGGTACGTAAATCTTTGACACTTCGTTGGCCTAGCGTAGTATGAAGTGATTTTGTTACCACTCACGTATGGATTACTGCGCTTTAAGTGTCCGTAAAAAATCTAAAGCTCTTATGGGGATCATTAATGACGTGACTTGATTAATTAATGACGTATGATTGATTTGGGTTTAGGTAATTAAACAAAGGCCATGGCTATTGACAGACAATACAGACTGTAAGACCCGGCTACGCCTGAGTGTGTTAAAATTTAAATACTGAAAGCCAGACAAGACAACATTGATCTATGAATTGAAATGAGAGTATAAATTAGACAAGTGGCTCGCGAGTTATAAATACGCTCAGTAACAGACAGGCAAACAGAGACCACAATTGGATTCATAAGCGTTATAAAGAGGTAAAATTGTCTGTGTAGGCAAGTGTACTCTATCGTCGGCCTCATCATCGCATCGCGATATGGTGGACAAACGCGAGCCTAATTAAAAAAAAAAAACAAAAGTTAATCTTTCGAAGTTTTGATCCACTTACGAAAATTTTACATAACAATAATAATTGTCGTAGAATTATTATTGTTAACTAGCTTCTGCCAGCGGCTTTGCCCGCATGAAAAAAGGTTTTTCTATACAAACTTTTCCCCCGTTTCAACACTTTAGGGGCTGAATTTTGGAAAATACTCTCTTAGTGCTCGCCTACGACATAAAAGGAAGAGTTGTGCAGAATTTCATGTTCCTAGTCCCAATAGTTTCGGCTGTGCGTTAATATGTCAGTCAGTCAGTTTCTTCTTTTATTTAAATATATATAGCGGTCACGATGAACCTCGTGAAAGTTGAGAAAGATTTAAAACTATTTTAATTAGACTCGCGAGGTTGTCGACATGCGGGAAATGGATACAATAAGTCACCAGTCATTGTATTGATAATCGTGACGGCTAATGACTTAATAGCCTAAAGCCTTGACCAACATCTGAGGAGGCTCGCACTGGGCTGTTGGATCGGCTTGCTCCAGAAAGCGGTACTACTGGACACCACGCGTATAGTGGAGATTCCTCTTTGAGAAGCGCTGACCACAGGTTAGACCGGTGTCGGGGCAATTATCAACTAATAATTTTCCCCAAAAAAGAAGAATAATTGTTCTTCGGGTAGCAGCTAATAGCCAATTTAAATATAGTCCTGCCCTGCATTTAAAAATGAGGTTAGAGTTAACTCTAATGACGTTATCGGGGTAGGTACTCTACGTTCACATTTTTGAACACGAACGTAGAGTTCAACTGTCAATGCCAAGCAGGTGTCATTTATGGCCGCTTACACCAACCTGCCCTGCTCGGAGTTAGAGTTAGTTGGATTAAGTCTAGGGTAGCTACTCTAGTTACGAACGACCCTGGGTTGCAACTCGAAGCATTTTTGAACGGTTGGAGTAGCGACTCTACTCTGGTTATTTTTGAACGCAGGGCAATGCGGGTTGGTGGAACATGTCACATGTCTTCGAATTTTTGATTCTAAGACATGACGATGTTTTCCTACACCGTTTTAAGAGCAGTGGTAATTAAATAATTTCGGTACACTAAGTAAAGCGTTTGCTTGGTTTTGAACCCACTCGTAAGTCGGGGCAGTTACCACTGGGCCTCCACTACTACTTACATCCAAAGCTTAGGTAGCTGCTAGGAAAGTCGGCATTCTTGCAAAGGTCCGGCGGTACTTCACACCGGGACAGCATTTAATGTTATACAAAGCACAAGTCCGATCATGTGTGGAGTACTGCAGCCACATATGGGCTGGTGCAGCAAAATGCCACCTGGCAGCTTTGGATTCGGTAAAGGCGTGCGAAAAAAAATTGTAGTCATTCAGAATTTTGATCAAATGTACAATTCTATTGATACTTTTTTATATTTTTAATATATGAGTACATTATGGAGGGCCAAAGTTCACGTAAAATAGCCGATTTTCAGAGATCTTTACTAGATTTGTTTTATACAAATTTATATTTTGATGTCTATGATTTTATGGATAGATAATATAATATAATATTTTTTTTTTATAATTTTATTTAAGCACTTTTACAAAGAAATACGTAAAACAAACTTAAGAATACTTAGTAGTACTAATTTCTAAAAAGATTGGCTTAATTACCTAATTATATAAAAACTAGTTTTATTAGTACATATATAATAACCACAAGATAGCTGTGTATCCAAAATCTCTAGAGAAAGATGTGTAATAACATCATATTCACGTAAGAGCGGATGTATGAAAATGTACGCCAAAAAGGACGCTCTTAAGGAGCAGCAATTCTTTATAATATAATATTCAAACAACTATCACACAACGCCGTCTAGTCCCAAGCTAAGCAGAGCTTGTGTTATGAGTACTAGACAACTGATAAACATACTTAAATATTTCTTAATACATACATATTGTAAATAAATTATTGTGCTCATCACACAAACCTTTGTCCTAGGTGGGAGTCGAACCCACGACCTCCTGCATAGCAGTCAGGGCCACTAACCACTAGACCAACAGGCCAGTCACAAAACTTTGTTTTACGGATCAACCGCTCGATCGGTAAAATTTAAATAAACAAACAAAAAACTATATTTACTTACCAGAACCCTCATCATCAGATGGCACATCTTTCAAGCTCTCGGCTACCATAGCATCTAGGTTAGCAACGGGCACCGGAGGAGGTTTCCTGGGCTTTTGTTTTGGGCCCCCGCCACCTCCGCTGATAGCAGCCAGTTCCGCTTCAAGGTCATAGTCATCATCTGACAGCTCCAGGGGCTCATCATCGTCGTTTATGTCAGGTATGTCCAGGAGACCAAACTGAAACAAAGGATTCTTTTTTAATATTGCCCCACACTAGGAACTGCTCCTGAATCGTGGATACGTAATCTCACATACACAAACATGTAATCTCACATACACAAGACACCCAGACCCGGAAAAACTATCCGTAGTCCAAACAAATATTTGTTCCGCGCGGGAATCTAAGCCGCGACACGCAGTGCGACAGCCGATTGCTGAACTGCTGCACCTACTGTGCCGTCAAAATAATAATAATAATAATATATCTATTTTTTTTTAATAGCCTATACTGTCCCACTGCTGGGCAAAGGCCTCCCCCAACTTCTTCCAGGTACTCTTTTCCTAAGCCACCTCGAACCAGTGGCAGTCGGCAGTGGCGTCTAGGTCGTCTCGCCACCTCTTCCCAGGTCGACCTCGGCGGCGTCGTCCATCTTCAGGTACCCACTTTGTGGAGACTCTTGCCCACCGGTCAGAGTGCATGCAACTGATGTGACCCGCCCAATCCCATTTTAGCCTATAATATATCTATAATAATAAATCTGTAGAAGTTTTTAGTTGTGCGCGCATCGCAATTCGCATTACGAAAAATTTTCGAAATCGATGTAGATAACTTTTATACATTAAAATTGAGTGTAACTTGATAAATTCAAATTCAAAGCATTTATTTCAAATAAACCATTTACAGGCACTTTTGAAATGTCAAGAAGTCAGTCAGTCAGAAAAAATGATGCTAATTGCACATTCCAAAGCGTAGATCTCTATGGAGAAGAATGTGCAAGAAACTCCATGGACACTCTTTTCAATCGTGTTTTGCAATTACAAATATGTCTGTTACATGTTTCTTGTCGCTATCATGTGAGAACAATGTCAATAAAGTAAAAATAAAAACTAAATATAGATATTAAAATAGCAACTGGCAGCTAAGAGATGACCAGTCTCAACTGACAGCGCCCGTTCACGGACCTGACGCGAATATTAGCACCACTCAGCTCAACCATTTTAAAGGGAACCGAATGATCCAACACACGCGCCACCATCAGTGAGACATTTGAGTGAGCATGACAAACTCTCAACTGCCATGCTCATTTAATAGATATATTAATAGATATATTACTTAGGCTTTGTTTGATCGCAATCGGTTAACTATATTGAAAGATATACTACATTCATTGACTGCGCAACGCGTTTCTCGCGGTCCTGTCTGTAACGAATGCCGCTTAGGAGTCTCGTCGATGCGTATGTTTGTGTGTGTGAGCCGTTTCGAACATTTGTAGGTAGTTTCCGTACTGTTCCATATCTATACTGTGGTTAAGCGGTACGAAGTTCGCCAGGTCAGCTAGTAATAATAATAAATCATTTACTATGTTATAAAATTTAAGATATTGACCGCACCATGTCAAAAACGCGAAAGCATACTCTCAGCACCAACAGGCAAGTCGGGATTAAATAAGAAAAACAATACTTTCTTATAAGATCTATTAGCGTTTAAGTCTGTCGTGTAGTCATGACCATGGCGTGCTGAACACCTTTTGCTTTGTCAAATTGTCTGACCAGACAGAAGTGATTTTGCCAAAAGCTATTGTAATTGACTGCTATTCCATAATACTGACTAGGGCTGCAGGATTGTACAAAAAAGTTTGTAGCCCTGGAATACAAATGGCTATTGAAGGAACATACATAAGCATAAAGAGGGGGAAGGCCGAGTGGCTGTGTGCATCCCAGTATGGGTTAGTAGTGCCTATCCCACGATGGTTGCAGGACTAATTTGGAAATATATGATACAGGTAGTGTGAAAGTGAAACCCGGGGCCATGGGACAAAGGCAAAGAAGGAACAGGAGTGGGTTTTTTGTCAGTAAAAGTCTGATACTATCTCCAGTTCCGCCCAATAGCGGGATTTATCATTAGAGAAAATCTTCTACCTATGTCCGCCCAAAAAAAATGTATGCCAAAATTCTGATTTCTTTTTTTAATATATTTGTGGTTTAGGCTGGGTAATTCCATGACCAAAGCGCGTATTTTGCGTGCGGGTAGAACAAATGTGTTAATTGATACTGATAATTCACACAAATATCAATTTTCATACATACATACATACATACATATTCAGCCTTTTAATGTTCCCACTGCTAGGACTCAGGCCTCCTCTCTAGGAGAGGGAATGGGCCGTAATCCACCACGCGGGCCCAGTGCGGGTTGGTGGATGTCACATGTATTCGAATTTTTGGTTCTAGGACATGCCGGTTTCCTCACGATGTTTTCCTTCACCGTTTTGAGAGCAGTGGTGATGAAATAAATTACACAAAGTAATGCGCCTGGCTGGGTTTGAACCCGCGACCTACAATTCGTAAGTCGGGGCCGTTATACACTATGAAAAAAAAAACCATTTTCAAGATTCAATTGACAAATTTTCTTTGTCAAATACAAAGAAAATTTGTAGACAAAAATCAAATTAATCAAGTCCCTGGCTTTCAAGTTTACCTCACAGAACATACAGACAGATACAAACATTGAGTTTCATAATATATTATATATCTGACCTATGACATTACTCCGACTACAATGATAGATTGTTTCTTCTCTTTATCTAAATTGGTCATTGAGCTGGTATGTTGGAAGTTGTACACTTTTATGCTTTATTGCTTTAATGATTCGAATTCTTGAAAGATTTTACTAAGTTTTTTTTTTCCTAGCTAGTACTATCCTACTGCTGGGCAAAGGAGGCCTCCAAGTTCTTCCAGAAATTCTGCTCTTTTTATTACATTCTATTTCATTATTTCATTAAAACCAAAGACAAGACAGTCAAAATAACAAAGGTAGAATTATAACACCCCTCTTTTAGCCTAGGGGCGAATGACACTTAATTGGTTTCATTACCAGTAGGTCTCAACTCTAATTCAAACAACAAAGGAATAACTTTTTTTAACTTGTGTGACTATTGAACAATTGAAATAATAAACAAATTCTGCCATTTCATTCATTCTACACATCTCATATGTGGGTAAATAACCTTACTAAATAAAGTCATTATGTGTCTGCTGAAAATATTTGGCAGCAGCAGCCATTATTTATTACATTTCATGAGAGAAATAAGTATTACAGAAAGAATCAAATGTAACAACTAAGTGGTTAACAATAGGTCCCACATAAAGTTAAAATGTTTATTTTAAGGATACAAAGACGAACTTCACCATAGAACAGTTACTTGTTTTTAAATAAGGAACACAATAATAAAGGCCCTTTGTTTACAAAACCCAAATCAGCTGACAACATGTTTCCCAAATTATCCTCAAATCAAGATTGATTACTGCGTAACGACAATGACTTATTCCTATAAATAAACCAGCATTAAACGCGGTAATAGAAGCGGATGAGACCCTAAGAACGAGCAAATAATGTGCATGACTCACCTGAGACAGATTATTAGATTTATTACCAGTTCGCGGCCTTCTAGACATTTTAAACTTTTAACTATTATTGATCACTATACTCCAAATCTCACTGCGTATAATCACTAAAATATTACTACGCTATCAAGTTTTATTCGCCTTACAAAATAATTTCACAATTATTATGTATTGCCTGACAGTGTCTGACAGTAACTTAGAAAAAAAAACAGGGGCTGCTAGAGAAGTGAAAGGGACTGTTTGTTTCAAGTGGCACACAGACTAAAGAGAAGTGGCAAACAATGTTTGTTCAACTTATGTTTGGTTAGTCAATGATTTGGTTTGCTTGTTAATCGACTAATATGCGCATGAAAATTAATTTAAAATATATATATGTAATTAAATTCAGCACACATTTTTGTTATGTCCAGTTTTATGTAAAACTTTCATAACAAAATTTATATGACTCTTGGCTCAAATTAACCACTTACTTGCGGGGTGTTTTCTGATATTTTTATTTATTCTCTGTAAAAATTTTGTCTTTTCAAATCGTTTTAGTCGATATTAGAAAGTGCACCACTAAACAAAAAAATGAAAACGAATGTTACCAGTTAACTAATTGTATTTATTTGTCAAATTTTTACTTTACGTTTAACTTGATTATAATGTTTTATGTTATGTAAGACAATATCTTACTATCTCTAAACTCAAAATGTTATTATTCACTTCACTTGACGTCCAAGTCACAAAATTTAAACTCCAGGTTATTTTTAAAATTTTGCTTTCAACACGTCTAACAGTATAAAAGTAATTCTTATTTCTGGCAACAAGTGCATCATCGCGAGAGTGACGTATGAACGGCAGAAGAGACGAAAACGAAAGAAAAGCCTTTCTGTGCCGTTGTTATCTTCTATCGTACCTGAAGAATGGAGACAAACGGCCAGGCTAATGGGCTTAAATCAAAAAAGAAAGAAAACGGAGACCTCAAGGACAACCTATGGTAACGGTTCACTGTTAATTTTACGGGTAACATGCACTCCCCATATAGGGATCCAATGTGTCACACCTACGTGATGTCAAGCTATGAAGCTGAGAAATATGTGACCTAGCTGCGTTGTCTACCTTTGTATGTAAAATAACAGCGAAACATTCTCACACGGCGTCAAATCCGCACATTTGTGTACACTTTCCCGAACTAGTACCAACCTCGCGATATTGATGACAACGAATACTGTATGCTCGTAATTTTTGCAGGTCTTCGATACTAGAAGAGGTCCAAAACCAAGGAAACACAAAACTACCTTCAAACAAAAATGTTTTAGTTTTGGGTGACAATGAGACTGGTAAAACTACTCTTGTAGCAAAATTACAAGGTGTTGAAGACCCTAAAAAAGGTTCAGCACTCGAATATGCTTATATAGACGTTAGAGATGAATATCGAGATGGTAAGTGTGTGTTTTGGTTACCTTAGAAGATATTTTTCATAAATAAACAAGAACATTATCAAACAAAATCAGTATAACCTACATCTACAAAAGTCAAGTATTATTTGGACTTTTGTGCAAATCAACACTTTGTTATTGTTCATTTAAGCTCTAAAAACCACACAAAAGATGAGTAAATTCCTATATCCATCCCCCATGTCCTAAATAATAATCAATTCTTATTAGAATCTGTTGTAAGTGTCAGGAATATTGATTTTGCTAGATGAATCATCTCTGAAATGATTATATGTTTTGATAAGACCTGCTTTTATGTTTTTATATTCTGATTAATTGGATTCCTAAAGATATCTATTTTATAACAGGATCAAATTAATTGCTGCATTTCATTATGAGTTGTATTGCTTACCTAACAAACTACATGTTATACTTGAGACTGAGTACTTATTTTCCTATTGTATTATTTATTTATTAAAACTTCATGCAACACAAAGGTACAAAGGTGGATTTAATGCCATAGGCATTCTCTACCAGTCATCTTATGTTATTATAGAAACTTACTTTCTTTGATATAAAAAAGGAATGTAGTGATTGTTTGACATTCTTGTTTATATCATAAATAATTATATGAAATCTTGCTCTGATGTTGTTTGCAGACAAGAAAACCCATTCTTGTTATTAGAAAACCTCACATCTTAGCCATAAATGTTTTATTTCCATTTCTTTTCCAAAGGAAACAGTCAATTAGAACCATGCACTAGCTTCTGATGTTTTATAAATACCCATGTAGGCCTATACAAAATAGAATGTTTGGATTAAAAATAAAAGGCAAATTAAAGGTTGTTTTTAATAGATTAAAGTACAAATGTCAATGAAACTATCAGTGCCAAAAACAAACAATCATTTGCTCCGGAGTCTCTGTTATACATAGCTATTGTTGACCTGTGGTCATGCCCAGTTTCCGATGAGCATGTCCGAATAAGTATGTTTGACAAACTTTGAATTTTTTATAGTATTCAATTATTGTATAACCCGGGTCCTTAGTACCAAAACTTTTATAAAGGAAATGCCTCTAAGCTATAAATAGGTTTATGATACATAGTTAAGTTTTAATTTTGTCTGTATCCATT